>OU452282.1:17762101-19238768 GCA_911728535.1 Pammene fasciana | reverse complement strand
ACTTAGTTAAATGTATACAATATGCGTAAGTTTTAAATGGTTTCCGATGCTTCTTTCTATACTTTCGATACAATTGCCTGCAGAAAGAGATAACCCACATATCACAAGGACAATAAATTTTTCTTCAACAGGTTAAAACTGTTAAAAGATCTGCAAATTCCATTGATTCTGACCTTCTTGTGGCCTACTAACAGTAACAAACTTAACTGATCAAAAGTAAGCCTTATTCCGTTGGGATAAAGCTCGGAAGAGATCCGATAACTGCGTCAGTGATGGTGCGTAATAGCACCTATAAGATAAACCCGGGTTTATAATAAAACTGCGTTTCGGCCTCATTATACAGCGTGTGTCAGGAGATGGTACCTACTCAGAAAACATCGTTGAGGAAATTTTGTAAAGATTGTTAGACGAAACATATCTAAGAGTGAGAACCAAGGCTTGCTTTGCATGGTTCTTAGGTTGGTTCAAAAGTTTTGGAGATAAATGAGAACATCAGTTTTTTTGTATGCAGTATGCACATTGCAAACACACAAACTAACAAACAATCAGCATCTCACTTTAAACGCAAATTATTGCAAATAGATACCATCTCCGTTCGGTCGGTAGTAAAAAAATGCCTGAGTAATTTTGTAGAAAAATAATTTTGTACTAAGCAGAAACGTCTGCAAGAGTAATTTCAATGTTATCCTCTGACGTAAGTAATTGAGGAACTGATGGAAATATTCACTGAGGTTGAGTAAGCGTCGATAGCTCAGTTGGTCAGAGCGCACGGACCGGCGTTCCGAAAGGTGGCAAGTTCGAATCTTGCTCGTCGCAGTGAAGTTTTCCATTTTTCTTTCAAAAATTGAATTGGTAGAATATTTTCTAGATCCATTTAATTACTTATATGGCTACCTATCCAAAGATCAGACCAACTGGCCCTACGCCGAAGTATTCCACAACCCCTGTAACAACCCAGGCAGTTATGCGCGACAATAATTGGACGAGACTATCCGCATATGGATATTCGCCAAAAACGCACAAAAACCGCGGCCTAGCCATACTCGCTGACAGCGCGCTCGCGACGAACAAAGAATGGAAGAATGATACGAGAAATAATTACGCCCATTGATCGGGGCTCATTAAAATGGACCAATGGGCGACGGCGGCGGCGGACAAAAGAGGATAGTGTTCCATACACTTGCCGAGTTTTAACACGTAAAAGTTTTGGAAAAAACAGTATTAGTGCGCCGGGCTGCGCCATTTACGTGACAAGAGAAGACAAAACACCTTATGAATAAACTTGATTTCTTCTAATTATTTGATAACATTTTCCTTGTACATTTGTGCGATCCGCATTAATAAAAAAAATCCGGATAAAAACTCGCTCATGTGACTTATACATTGGACCAATGTTAGCCAATCTAAGTGACGCTTCTATGCGGCAAGAAGATTCGTTAGACTGTCTTACTGCCAAAATATTAAGTGGAGAGATCCCAATTTATTTTGTAGTAAGCATAGACTGCTAAAGACACTCCGTAGGGGTATATGGAGGATATTAAGCTGAAAGGAAATTCGCTGCTAAACGGTAAAAGCTCGGCCAGACGGTCGCCGACAAGCCCCTCAGACGGAACGACCTTGGCCAGGATCAGGACAGATTGTGTAGACAGTTGTTTCCAGCAAAATTGTATGAAGCAGGGCGACCTTGGACCGTCGGCAGCCTTGTCAGCGACCGTCTGGTCTCGGTAGCTTCAGTTTTTAGAGTGACTGGTATCGCAAGATCGAATTTAGTCCGAGGCAGTGTTTTCTTTCTTTATTTCTAAACATTCTTCACCTTAAGGATGCGTGGGACATTGTTTTATTGTTTTCGTTACACTGGTTCAACCGAGCATCGAACCTGCGCCCGCGCAAGCAATGGCAACATGAAGCGGGAGCGGGTACAATTTGCTCCGGCGCCGCTGCCCTTTCTTATTGAAATAATTCGCATTCGCTACCGCTGAATTCAATTAGAGAACCCCGTTATTTTCCTTAGAGAATTTTTAAATTAAATCTTCTCGTTAAGCCATTGAAATTCAAAGCTGACCTTCAATTATTTGTGGCTTGAACTGTCAGGAAAAACACTTGTCGTTTTATTTGGGAAACAACGTCGCTAGCGCAGCTAGGGTTGCCATATGGAAAAATGAAATGTCCTGATAAAAATCCGGACATCACGCAAAAAGTCCTGACATTTGTAATAACAGCGATTTAGCGTAGCTTTTTTTTAATACTACGCCAGTGGCAACCAAATATACAGCCCGCCAGATGGTAAGCAGCTACCGTAACATATGGACACCTGCAGCTCAAGGTATCTCATGTGCGTTGCTGACCCGATCCCTTAGAAAAGAGGATTTACTGTGTTGACGGCTACAGAGAAAAGATTATCCCCCGTCGTCAACACACCACATCCTTTCAGAGCTCTCTAAGGTCTCTAGAGAACACAACACTATGCATAACAGTCTAGTGCTATTTATTTAGCTGTGGTTTTCTGTATGGTGGAGGTACTTCCCTAGTCGGGCTCTGCTCCCTATTTGATCGAATTCTCAATAGCTGAGCTGTGCCCTAACACATGACATATATTCGCAGTGCCTATACCCTCTTAAAGCTTAAACAACGCTGCGCCACCGGAATCATAATTATAAATAACATGACTTAGAGTTTATTGATTAGAAACGCAGTATTCGCGTTTTTTTTTTCATTTTTTAAAACATTTAGATACAAATTTTTGAAATACACAATATTTCTACATTTGTAATAAGATCAGTTAATTAATTAGTTTGTTGAAGACATTCAACAGTTCTTATTAAGTTGTAGAGCCACTTATTTAACTTTCGGTTTCAAAACCACCCAAAAATGCTTTTGTACTTTTCTAAAGTAAATCTTATATTATTAAGTTATATACGTAATTTAATCAAAGCTTTCAATACGATTTTAATAACAAAATATTGTCAAATTCATTATTGTTTTGTTGAGAATTTAATACTTACACTTTTGTTTTGTACTTAACCTTGTAATATAAGCGTATAATGAGGTAATTTTTAAAAATCCGGACACTTGCCAAGTCCGGCCGCAATCCTGACAAAGGGTCAAAAATCCTGACATGTCCGGACAAATCCTGACGTATGGCAACCCTAAGCGCAGCAGATGTAACTTTAAAAAAGGTAGGTAAATTTAGATTTTGAGCAAAAATTAGACATGCAACGGATATCCGGCCACTTTTCGGTATCCGGCCTATCCAGCCACCCAGCCACAATTTTACTATTCGGTCGAATACCGGATATTTGCTTACTATCCGGCCGGATACCGGATAGTAAAATGACAAATAGTTAAGTTTAAGATATATATTGAATACATATTATTAAACCACTAAATAATTTGCTTATCAATTATTAATATTAGTTTACTACGTCGCTTGATTATTCCTTTCAATAAAGGGCATAACTTTAGGTAGCTTACAATTTCTTCAACAAGTTGGAACCTGCATGGAGTGGCACCCGTGTGCTAGAATTAGCTTAACTTCTGCCGAATATCTGGTGGCCGGATATCCGGCTATCCGGCCAAACAACTATTCGTTGCATCTCTAGCAAAAATCATACGAAAACACTTGAAGTGGTAGAGCCAATCAACTTCTTATAATGTCATGGCCCACGTCGTGATAGGAAATCAAAACCTACTAAACACTAATCCCTATGTAAACAGGCCTTTAGGCAAAACATGACCAAAGTTAATAAGATCTTAACCCTGAACGACCTCGGCGATGCGTGGGCGCCCCCGTGCATTAACTTTTGTCAACCGTCGCCTACGGCCAATCGCGCTCGTTTCTCATACAGCCTCCACTTTAACCGACGATAAAGCTTACCGCTTATCGCCGCGATAAAGTGACTCTTGGGGGATAATTGACAAGATTGGTGTGGTGTCAGTAAACAATATCTGCTGTTTTAATTTGTATGCGTAATGAAGTTCGGATATGCGAAACTTAATCTGTTGTTTATCAGGAACAAAGAGCATAAAGAATTCGATACTGATACTAGCATTTTTTTTGTAGTAAGTTAACTATGCGAGCATGAGAGGTGATCTGTGTCTAGGGCAGCCATCCGTCCGGGTTTCCCCGGATTTGTCCTAGTTTGGAGACCGTCCGGGGTGCGTCCGGGGGGGTCTTCAATAAGTGTCCGGGAAAAACCCGGACACTTTATGTGAGGAAACAACCCATTATTATTTAGTGCCATTATTGATTTGGACACGTCCGGGGAAAAATGCGATTTACGCCAAATGTCCGGGTTTTTTTAATTATTGTCCGGGTTCGGCGAATTTAGAGATGGCAGCCCTATCTGTGTCCCTCAGTGGCACGTAGACTAGATAAGATAACAAAGTATTATTATAAGTATAAGTATGTATACTATAATTATACGTAAGTTTAAGTCTGGCATACTGACATATATTAAGTTCAGGCAGATAAGAAAATATTGCTATAATTTCATTGCTAATACAGGGTATAACAAAAATACTGATGGTCCGTATAAGGATATATTAGGTGTCGTACTGCAACTAAGAAAAAATACAGGAAACATTTATTTTCGCATTTTTTGTATGCAGGTTTGGCTGGATGGGACGACCTGCTCATACAAAAAAAAAACATTTTCGCGTCCAAAAATTTTTTCTACTACTTTTTCTTAGTCGCAATACGATACTTAATATACTTTGAAATGGCTAACCAGTATTTTTTTTATACCTTGTATAATTACTGCTATTGTAACTGGCACATTTCAAGCCTAGAAAAAATATTATTTCACAATGTGCCAAGATGCTTGCATTAATAAAGAGTTATTTTAATATTAATATGTCAATATTTAAACTATTTGAAGCTATATTTTTTGATTCCGAACTACTTTATCATGGTATCCTAATAGAGGTACCCTGAATTCCATATAGGTAACTTAAACATGTGTAACATTTTCCTATCCTATAATACTTGTTGTTTCTTTAAATAAGCAAATCATTATCACGACAAGTTGCCGTGACCTTTTTGTGTGTTGTTGTCGACAAAACACAAACAAGTTACTATCTAAGGCTGCCTCTACATGATGGGCCATCATAGGGACGCAGCTATACAACAGAACGAGACCGCGATATCGTTAGCTCCCTCTAACGCATAGCTGCGTCCCTATGATGGCCCATCACGTAGAGGAGCCATAAGATAGTGCTCGGCACCATGTTGTCACTTTTATCGCCAACTGCTCACGTCAACGACTCAAGTCTCAAGTTTAGAGATGACACATACAGTGACGATAACTCGGAGATTTACCTAGAATCAAACCATACACGTCTATTAAATATTGATTACAGTTTGTTAGTACTTAATTACGTAGGTTAAAAAGTAGTTAATTACGTAGGTTTAAGTTTTATTTATGATTTAAAAGCACTCTGCACACATTGATTTAATATTGTCTTTACCCAAATAAATAATGACGTCTCAATAAAAGGAGAGAGTGCGTTGATTAACTCTGACAGTCGAGATTAATTGCAAGCGCTAATCATAAATCGTAATTAACACTTAACAAAAATAATAGTTAAGTTGTTAACTTGTTACGATAACGAAAAAATGTTTAAATGTTTCGAAACTCTATAACAATAACCATTAAAGTCAAGATAACTAAGTTATTTTGCTTTTAATTAATGAAGAATTTTTAGGGCGTAATGTTGTGCCACCTCTTCAAATGCACGAACATCTTAAGCATAATTATCTCATTTATTTCCAGGGAGATTATAACCAATAGAGTTTGCATGTAGACTCAAGTTTTGAAGAACGAAATGCGGCTGTTTTTATGACGTCATGTAGGAATTGCCGTACCTCAGCAGCTACTGCTGATTCTCTTGACAAGCTGATGGGTAATTCCACGAGACTGTAACGTCAGTTACCAATTCTTTCGTGTGTTCTTTGATTAATTCAGCAAATGTAAGTTTTTATATATCTTCCCTATGCCTACAGGTAGATAAATTGACATTTAAATTTGCTTAATCAATCAAAGAATACACGAAAGAATTGGTAACTGACGTTACAGTCTCGTGGAATTACCCTGATGTGAAGCGTGTGCAACATTAGGTACTATGTTACTTTGAACAACCTTCTACCCACTCCCCTTAGCCTATTTGGTACTGTTGGTAGTGACCCTGCGTACAAAGCAGGAAGTCCGGGGTTTGAATCCTGGTAAGAATTTATTTGTGTTTATTACCAGGAACGTCTTATAAATCGATGAACACCGGTAGCATGCACGAAAAAGGGTCACGTTGTGGACGAATCTCCATAGTGACGTTGTGGACAGATCTCTATGGTAACGTTACGGCCACGTTTTCTAATGACGTTATCACGCAAAATTATCGTCCGTAAGCCGACTCTTCAGACAACTATATTTTTTATGTACCTACTCTCTATGATATTATTATACATCGTCGTCTAGTACACACAGCACAGCACAAACATTACTTAGCTTACTGTGGGACCAGGTAGGTTGTGGAAAATTGACAGATAAAAAATAATTAATAATTTTATCTTCAACGGGGTAATGTAGATGTAAACTCCATTGGTATCTTGTTTATTTCTAAACGCTTAAAGATAATTGTGGCTGCACCGCACGAGCTGACAGCTCCTGGTGTTGTCAAGAACTTGAAAAAACCCTAATGAGTGCGACGTTATCGAATGCCTTAATATTTCAATTAAGCATACGATTAAGAAATTAAGCGTAATGAGCGCTCGGGCGTCGGTTATGGGCTATATTTATACTGAGCGTGGGCGTTTATTGGACGAGGTAACGAAACGAAATGTAAGTGCACTTGGAGGGTTACATTAGTTACCTACTAAAAGAATTCGAATAGTATCCATCATTACTATGTTTAAATAAAATATATTATAACAGTAAATATACATACTTACATTATAATTTATAAGGATGATGCACGGTGTTCTGGACCGTCTCGTCACTTCCGACACTTCACTTTGTATACAGAACGTCATCACGTGACCTCCAAGGATCGCGTGACGTTTTCTGTACAAAATGAAGTGTCCGTGCATTATCCTATATTCGGCACATATTAACAGCTATTTTCATTTATTCTTCTATTATTCTTAATATAAACGAGTAGGTATTATATTACGTGTATTTGAACGTTATGGTTATAACTATAATGATCAATGACATTATGCTTTTTTATATTCAGCTAATTTATTATGCTTTTTGAGATTATGCTATTCATAAGTATGAATTTGGTTCGTAATGTTCGTATGAAACTTGATCTGTATTTCCACTAAGTTCTATATCCTTCTATCTGTTTGTTACCGATCACAAGTAAACCACTCAATCAATTTAGATGGAAATTTGTATGAAGATAGTTTAAGTTCCGCGACAGGGTTAGTTTTTATCAAGTAAATCATCCCTTAAGAGGGTATTTTTTTACTTTTCACCAAATGAAATAATTAGATAAAATAATAAATAATAAAATGAATAATTGAAATTTGCTATTATATTTTATCCTTTTCGCACTTAAATACTTGTAAAAATGTAAGAGCCATGGCGACAAACAATATTAACGTGACCCTCTTAGGGTAGCTGGATAACAAGATTAGCCTGGCTGGTTCTACAACCCTCGCAACCCTAGGTATGCTATGTATGTGAAAAAAAAATTAAGACGTTTTTCTCTACCCTCATCTCTCTTATGATTAAGCCTTAAATGTATTTACCTTAAAAAAACATCGATTTCAACTGCACAATACGGTGCAATAAGCACACATAAATTATACAAAACGTATCTTTTATTTTCCTCGCCCATAATGGGTGGGTAATTATTTTCCGATTGGCCGGCTATTTTTGGCCGCTGTATAATTGACTGCTCATTGTCGGCCTCCATAAAATGTTTATCGCTTCAACTATAAGCCTGTAATACATCGTACGTGGCTTATAAATTGGTGGTTAAATATCTTTTTGATGTATAAGATAATGTTGCGTTTTGTAAAAATTAAGAGATGCAGTGCGTCAGTGGTTAAAATTTTACAGGTAGTGAATGGCTTATTAACAGCATGGAGAAACAAGTGAGAGAAGAGTGCTTACTTCAAAAATTACTATAAAACTATTTATAATAAACGATCTTCACAAAATCCTACTAATTAAAAGATTTAAGATTAATAATTATTACGTTTAAAGCGAGCTTAAAATTTATACAATATCTTCCATATGACTGGTTAGTAGCCAGAGTTTGGATTTGGGCTATATGTGAATAATGTGAATTTTAAACTTCATTAGGTCTTTATATTATTTGAAAAATGCATGCTTCCTTTAGAACATTGAAGAACTATTGACTTCGATGAAACGTAATGTTCAAACCCTATCAAATTTTGATTTTTGCAATGACGATTCCGCTCGTTGCTAATTAGCTACCAAGGTAAATACTAATGAGGGACTTACTTATGGACTGTCAATTCACGATATCCGGTTTGAAAAGTGCACGCCTAACTGTTCGGCTGCAAGTATACTTAGTAATAATAAAATACTCATTTAAAGTATAGAGAAAAACATACAATCACCCCAATAAAAAGGATGAGGTTTGTTCTTCTTCAAAATTACCTTTGCCAGATGTAGTTTTTATCACATTAACGCTCCAGCCCATGTCGCGTGTCGGTAAGCGGCAAGCCTGGGGGCACGAGCGCAAATAGTACCTAAATTATCGACTTTTACCGCTGTATTTGTGAACATCATGTTATGCGATTTGATTATTACAGCGGTTCTTTATGCAACTCAAAGTTATGCTAATCGATATTTATTCCTTATTAAATTATGAATCATGATTTGTATGTATTGCACATAAACAAGTATAACATTAAAACATTAGTAAAATACAAAAAGATATCCACAAAGGCGAGCTTATCCCTAAAAGGGATGTCTTCCAGCCAACCTATGACAAAATGAGAAAGGAGTAATACTATACAGTGAAAGGCAAACTATGCACAAAAAAAATTAAAAAAAGTTTGGAAACACATAAAGCTACAAGTAAACCCTAATAAATACGCAGGCAAAATGAAAGTTACGGTTTTACGAATGGCGTACTAGTAGTACACTACTACTATTGACTTGAGCTTTAAAAAGTTCTTAGGCTGTTCTGCTCTACTATATAAGTTAGTCTATGGTAATATTTATAATATAGGGAAGGGATGTTTGTTATAAATCGCCTGTCAACGGATGATCTTGACTTCTTTCTTTTCGGAAATCGAACATTTTCAGTCATTGAGCAGTTAGGCATGTAATCTCGGTGCGCGCACGCCGTGACAGATTCGATTTGTCCGTTGTCCGGTAGCGTTAACGATTCGTTACGGGGGCTGGTGGCACCGGCCTTAACTGGAGGTACATTTAATTTGAGGTTAAAGGTACTCATGAGTAAATTCACAAGAACTCACGCCGAACGTCTATGAAAATGTTGATAGTTCAATACAAATATTTAACCTAAGCCTTTGCCTTGGTAAAATATAGAAGTGATGAATTCGATATCTTAATTAATTGTCAGATACCTACCTAAAGTTAACGTTTCGTTGCGGGAGCTGGTAGCAAAGGTCAGTCTTTACTGGAGGGTTAATTTGCGGTTAAGGCATATCCTTCTCTATCTGGTAAACGTCGATGTATAACGTTAAAGATTCTTTACGGTGTCCCTGTAGCACTGAGGTTAATTAGAGGTTTTGTTTCGTTTCAATTTGAATTGACTGACGAATCACAATAGAACTAAATTCTTATCGTAGCGGTAGATTTCTTGTGAGTACTAATTTAAAACTCTTCTAAACAAAACATATAAGTAAGAACGTATCAAAAAACCGATTAAGCTCCAACCAACAGTCAAACAAAATGGCCACTTACCTATTTTACCTAAGCGGTTAGCTGTTTAGTTAATTAGTACATGACATCTTGTACAGTCGACGTCCAATGTATGTTTACACTTTTGCACCTTGTTCCTTAATAATAAGGCCTGAACCTACATCTAATTGCTGATGACTATCAGCATAAGATCTTGATCACATCCTTGGTTAAGATATATTTTAAAGCGTGGTTAAGCTGCGCCACTGGCCTCGTTACAATCTATCAGTGGCATCGATTCAATTAGCAGTAGAACAATGGAATTGCCGCCACTGGCCGTAAAGAAGGCTCTACTACGGTTGGCTTGCTGCAGTCGATACTTGGAATACTTTAGACTAACATTTGCTTTAATTTTACGAGTATTTTTTTAAGATGGCTGTTTAAAAAAAATCTAGAGTAAATATAGTAGTCTGCTGGGGGCGGTGCTCCACTACCGGCCGCCTGCTGGGGTTAGTCCTCTACTGCTGGCCGTCTGCTGAGGACGGCCCTCCACTGCTGAATGCCTACTGAGGGCGAACCTCCTACCACTCCAGGCGCCCATAGAGGGTGAATACTCCACGAAGAATCTCCGGCTACCTCAGCTACATTGCCTAAGTCTTCCTTTCTTTTTATTTCTAACTAATCTAAATTTTTGATTTTTTTTCTCTACATTTACACTTCCATAGACCAACTTGGAAGAGCACGTAACGTGACAAACCTACTGAATGATTATTTATGTAACTTTTTGCTTGTTAACAACAACCATGCTATATAATTTAAAACAAAAAAAGAACCGACTTCACTAAGGATCCGCTATTCCAAGAGGAAGTGGCCGAGTTGCTGTAAAAAATAGTGAAATCACTATAGGTGTGCCTATAATAGTTGAAGAGTTCCCTCGATTTCTCCAGGATCCCATCATCAGACCCTGACTTGGTGACAATGGGACCATCTAGGGGTTATACCTGTTCGATTAAAAAAAATATTTTGAAAATCGGTTCACGATTCACGGAGATATGGAGTAACATACATACAAAAAAAAATGATAAAACAAAAAATCAGTCGAATTGAGAACCTCCTCCTTTTTTGAAGTCAGTTAAAAATAGAAAGCTCATATTACGATATTTAAAATAAATACCTTACCTTGATGTAAAAACTATAGGTATCTCCTAGTGGTAATTCACATGCGCGGGACACTATAAATTTAACTCAAAAAACTTAATTTACGTCAAAATTACCCAAAATGCCTCATTACTCAATCCCGTTCGTTGACATTACAGTATCATTACAACTTATTAGCTATTGATTTGCGATTTTTCCATTAAGCGGCCCCTTAATCCCACCGGACATAATCACCCTTAAGTATAGTAGCAACTACCTCAATGCCAAAGCAATCATTGAAGACCTTATCTTTGTTGGAATAATGTCTGTTTTCGCTGGATTTGTGACGGTTTTAAAGTTGGTTTTTATGAGCCTGGTTGTTTACGCAGACCGATAAATCTTCCAGATAGTACATTTTCATTGCTAGCCAGTGCAATCGAGTCAATGTGTCAGGAAAACCAAAATAACACGACTCGGAGACCTTAGTTAGCATAACCGAAAGTAAACAGTATCACGATGAAAGAAATAACCGTGTGTCCTAGGAATTGAAAAATCCACTTCTTTATTATCATATTTCTCTCAATATAATATTTTATTTGAAATTCTTTATGGGTGTGTAATATTTTGTATTCAAACAAATAGCATAACGAATTGCATAATTTCAATTTGTATAATGCTTAGAAATAAAGGAAAAGTAGAAAAATCCACTGCCTCAGGCGAGACTCGAACTCGCGACTCTGGAAAACATGCCCATCGCTCTGACCAACTGAGCTACTGAGGCTATACCTGATGGCTGCGAATTTCTCCACCCTATCCTTTATTTATACGAGTATATGCGCCTTAGGAAAAAAATATAATAATTAAGTTGTATAAAAACAAAGTGCATAAAATAAACATGCATACTTAATTATAAACCGTATAAAGAACGGTATAAAAGTAACAATGAAACACCAACTGATACACCTATTGATTATTTAGTTTAGTCCTGGCTTGGGGTCCGCCTGACAACCTAATCCCATGAATTGGCTTGGGCAAATTTTTTTTACGAAAGCGACTGCTATCTGACCTTCCAACTCAGAGGGGAAACTAGGCCTCTGGGATTAGGGCCAGTTTCCTTACGATGTTTTTCTTCACCGAAAAGCTACATCGAGTGACATCGTTCTTTTCTAAATAACAAATAGCCTAATCTAGTTTTGCTCACTTCTCTCTTAGTTCTCCTTACAGTCAGCACATATTTAGCTAGTTCAGGTTCATGAGAACGGTCAACTCGTCCAGCAAGCAGTTGGAACACACTCGTGCGCATCCACTCAGAAAAACGACGCGAACGGCTGCCGAGGGCACGAAAACTCAACTTCCAAAACGTCCAAAACCTATGACGTTGTAACTGTACATATGACGTTTTTAATAAATTGCAAAGACAATGGACTTTCATACAGCACTATACTGCGTTGCAAAAACGGGATAAATGAAGTTTCTTACACGCATGCTTTGTTTTTAATCCGCCTTAAAAGTGATTGATGGTTTTAAAGTGAATCGGAAAACGTACAGTCGGATAAAAACAGTAGGTTTTTAGAGGCCTTCTTCATAACTTAATTTGACCTTACTCTTTTGGATGCATCCTCGACTCTTCCTACATTTTATCTGAAATTATGAAGGTAGCTTGAATAGGTGCAGCTGCAGATTAGACAAAGACTGAGAACCGGCTGATTTCCGCTTATTTTTTGTCAAAATACACTATGGAAACAGAAAACCTTTGAAATCGGACCTAATCCCAACAAAGCCTTGTTTCGCTCTGAGTTGAAAGATCAGATGACAGTCGCTTTCGTAAAAACTGATGGTGCTTACGCCAATTCTTAAGATTAGGTTTCCAAGCGGACCCCATACTAGGAAGTTGTTGATGACCAAGCTTGTATCAATTTAGTATAAGTACGTGATGCATATCCATGCATCAAAATTATTGAACTTCGAATAGGCCTGCATACGCGTATGGTCATGGATGGTCGTGCATTACCTACCTACCTAATGATTGTAAATGAGACAGACTAATAGCTAATCATAATTTGTGCGCATGATTTCTTAATGGATGGGTGTGCGTCTAAATCCCGCTCTCTTATATTGAAAACTTTACGTTAAGACTTCCTCTTTTAATATTATTATTTCCCTGGTATGGCTAAAGAAATAAAAGTCCTAATGGGCGAAATCGACCATTACTTTTCAAGTCCTAAAAAAACGAGGTGTATTAATTAAATTGTACCAAGATCAATTTAACCAATTGTAATGGAGTCGCTGTCAGGAACCACGAAATCCAAACTCGCCCAAGGCAGTTTTTTCAGATATTATTTCTTATTAAAAAATTGTTCTCTAAAACTTATTTTTTTTGCATCATTAATGTCCATGTTTACACTGATCTACGGCAGCACCTTACGCCATGACTATTATCGCCAACCGCGCCATCTTATTTGCATATGCTTGTAATTAACAGTGTCATTACTGCGCTCGCGCCTGCCTTAATGCGAGCTATTCATCGTCAGACAATAAACTTCGGGCATCCGTCAGCGGGCGTTGGCATAAGTCTTGGAAGTCATCAGTAAATAATTGAGACTGCCAATGTTTTTAATTGCTCCTCCTCCTTCCTCCTCTTGTCAGAAAAAGCTAAGAAAGAAGACCTTAGAAGAAGCTAAGCGGTAGGGTGTTCCAAATGAGCTTGACACGATTTTATTGTTAAGAGAATAAGAGCGCGTGTAGGTCATTTTGAACACCCTACCCGCTTAGCTATTTCTGCTGCTGACTGTACTATGTTGTTTATCCTCATGAAATGTAACGATGGAAAATGTGCTTGGAATTATGTACTACGTTTGCAGGATGATATTCTTGAAAGTGTGAATTTTCTTGAAAGTAGCTGATGTGCTGATGTACTATGGCCAGCCGACTTTTCGAAGACCATCTGGGCGTCCTTGGTACCACTTGAAAGACGAGGTGCTGAAGGACCTCACCGCGCTGGGCGCCGTTGACTGGACAGAGACGGCTGTGAACAGAGAAGCCTGGCGATCTTTAGTGTCGGAGGCCAAGACCCACTTTGGGTCGCTGCGCCACTTCAATAGTAGTAGTAGTAGTACTGGAGCCGACGGAACTGGTAATTTATCAAAATTATTTACGCTTGGCTTCCATATAAGATTGTAGAGCCCGTCTCGGAGATCACGAAAACATAAGTCTTAAAGGTCTTAAATGGGCGCTAGTATGTATGGCGTCAAGTTGAAAAAACGAAAAAATGGCCTTAATTTATCAACGAGCTAACACCTCCAAATTTTGAGACACGGTAGAGCCCACCTCAAATTACCTACATACCGAATTTAAGACCATTCCGGTGGGCGCACTAGATTTTAAGACCAGTTGAAAATACGAAAAAATGGCCTTAATTTATCAACGAGCTAACAGCTCCAAATTTTGACACACGACAAAGCCCACCTCAAATAACTTACATACCAAATTTAAGACCATTCCGGTGGGCGCACTAGATTTTAAGACCATTTTAAGAAGTAATCGATTCCATACGAAAAATAACAAATAGCTTTAAATTCGGTTCAAAAATACATTTTAATGGGTTGACATAACGGCATATTCATATTCAAGGGTCTCATAGTTAGTTATGCCGTAAAAGTATACTACATAAGTCTTAAAATTGGAAAATTCGTCATAGGAGTACTTAAGTCAGGGTGTTTTGTCCTTAAGTCAGGGTGTTTTGAATCACAAAATTCATTTTTCATTTTTAACTTTATGGTACAAATTTCGATTCAGAAAATCGGACATAATTCTTATAGACGTTTTCTAACAGTCACTCATAACCCCAAACAGACAAGCGTCAAGTAAGGGTGAAAGCAAACGTACGGTGGACGGCACGGCTGCCTGGTTCGGTAACCTGACCGAATCACACACGCACACGTCCGGTTGTGACATTTTGACATGACATTAGGTTTTTTTGCCGTACGGCGGCGAACCGTATGTGTGCGGGGAACTGGCATTTAGTATGAGAAATGCGCCTTCAGGCGACCTGACGCGGCGACCGTATACGGCGACCTGACATGCAAACCGAACGTTTGCCTGGGCCCTAAGGTGCTCCTAAAATATGTAGCTGTCTGGAAAGAAAATATTCATCTTAACGCTCCAAATTTCTAAAAGCCTGTTCCTATTGTCGGTGTGTATTTTCAGACTTTAAATAAATGAAAATACCGTTGCTTTTTTAATCAATTTTAATTTAGACAACACCATTATACTATTTTTTTCAGACAGTTACATATTCTAGAAGTACCTAACTTGACGCTTGTCTGTTTAGGGTTATGAGTAAGGGTGAAAGCAAACGTACGGTGGACTGCACGGCTGCCTGGTTCGGTAACCTGACCGAATCACACACGCACACGTCCGGTTGTGATATTTGGACATAACATTAGGTTTTTATGCCGTACGGCGGCGAACCGTATGTGTGCGGGGAACTGGCATTTAGTATGAAAAATGCGCCTTGCGGCGACCGTATACGGCGACCTGACATGCAAACCGAACGTTTGCCTGGGCCCTAAGGGTAAAATCTCGATTCAGAAAATCTGACGTAATGCTTATAGGCGTTTTCTAACAGTTACTCATAACCCTAAACAGACAAGCGTCAAGTTAGGTACTCCTAGAATATGTAACTGTCTGAAAAAAAAAAGCCAAGAGCATGTCGAGCCATGCTCAGTGTAGGGTTCCGTAGTTGCCGGCCTGTTCATCATCATCATCATCATCATCTCAGCCATAAGACGTCCACTGCTGAACATAGGCCTCCCCTTTGGACCTCCATAAGTATCGGTCGGAAGCGACTTGCATCCAGCGTCTTCCGGTGACCTTTATAAGGTCGTCTGTCCATCTTGTGGGTGGACGTCCTACGCTGCGCTTGCTTGTGGTGCCGGCCTGTTACAATTCATTAATTCAAAAGATCGTTACTTACGGGAAATTTGACGGCGCTTACGTCATTTCACTTACGTCCTTTCACTATGGGTTTTTGATAGATATTTAATTCAATATAGTTTTCATTAAAAGTACTTATTAGGCCTCACTTTCGTGATTTTTTTTGGGCCCACGGTTTATGAGTTAGATGGGGAGGACGCCCTGTTTTAAACTTTCGGCGCTATTATTTATAAAAATAATAGTTTTATCCAAAAACTGTGTTGCAAACCCTAATTCCTTTTAAAAGACCTATCCAACGATACCGCACACAACTGTGTTGGAACAAAAAAAAAATCGCCCCTCACTTCACGTGTAGGGGTGGTACCCTAGCAAAATATATTTTTCCAGTTTTTATTCTACCATTTCGTCGGCTTGGTTAATGTACATATTAAAACCAAATTTCAGCTTTCTAGTGCCAACGGTCATTGAGCTAGACCCCGGACGGACGGACGGACGGATTGACGGACGGACATGGCGAAACTATAAGGGTTTCTAGTTGACCATGGACATGGAACCCTAAAAAAGAAATGTTATCATTCATCTTAACGCTCCAAATTTTGAGACGCGGTCCAGCTGACCTCAAATAACTTACATACAAAATTTAAGACCATTCCTTGATTCATTTAAGGGTCTTGCAACACAGTTTTTGGATTAAACTAATATTTTTTTTTTAACGGCCTCCTAGCCTAGTTGGTAGTGACCCTGCCTATGAAGCAGGAGGTCCCGGGTTCGAATCCTGGTCAGGGCATTTATTTGTGTGTTTATCACGGATATTTGTTCCTGAGTTATGGATGTTTTCTATGTATTTAAGTATTTATCTATATCTATCTATTATATATATCGTCGCCTAGTACCCATAACACAAGCCTTATTGAGCTTACTGTGGGACTGGGTTGATTTGTGTAAGATTGTCCCATAATATTTATTTTTATTTTATTTTATTTTATTTTCGTAAATAACAGTGCCGAAAGTTTAAAACAGGGCGTCTTCCCCATCTAACTCATGAACCGTGGGCCTAAAAAAAAATCACGAAAGTGAGGCCTAATAAGTACCTTTAATGAAAACTATATTGAATTAAATCGGTTGAGCCATTTTTGAGTTATCTATCAAAAACCCATAGTGAAAGGACGTAAGTGAAATGACGTAAGCGCCGCCAAATTTCCCGTAAGTAACGACCTTTTGAATTAATGAATTGTAACAGGCCGGCAACTACGGAATCCTACACTGAGCAATCTGAGCATGGCCCGACATGCTCTTGGCTTTTTTTTCAGACAGTTACATATTCTAGGAGTACCTAACTTGACGCTTGTCTGTTTAGGGTTATGAGTAACTGTTAGAAAACGCCTATAAGCATTACGTCAGATTTTCGGAATCGAGATTTTACCCTTAGGGCCCAGGCAAAAGTTCGGTTTGCATGTCAGGTCGCCGTATACGGTCGCCGCGTCAGGTCGCCTGAAGGCGCATTTTTCATACTAAATGCCAGTTCCCCGCACACATACGGTTCGCCACCGTACGGCATAAAAACCTAATGTGTGCGTATGTGATTCGGTCGGGTTACCGAACCAGGCAGCTGTGCCGGCCACCGTACGTATGATTTCACCCTAACTGTTAGAAAACGCCTATAAGCATTACGGCAGATTTTCTGAATCGAGATTTTACCATTAAGTTAAAAATGAAAAATGAATTTTGTGATTCAAAACACCCTGACGTGATTCAAAACACCCTGACTTAAGTACTGCTATGACGAATTTTCCAATTTTAAGACTTATGTAGTATACTTTTACGGCATATCTAACTATGAGACCCTTGAATATGAATATGCCGTTATGTCAACCCATGAAAATGTATTTTTGAACCGAATTTAAAGCTTTTTGCTATTTTTCGTATGGAATCGATTACTTCTTAAAATGGTCTTAAAATCTAGTGCGCCCACCGGAATGGTCTTAAATTTGGTATGTAGGTTATTTGAGGTGGGCTTTGTCGTGTGTCAAAATTTGTAGCTGTTAGCTCGTTGATAAATTAAGGCCATTTTTTCGTATTTTCAACTGGTCTTAAAATCTAGTGCGCCCACCGGAATGGTCTTAAATTCGGTATGTAGGTCATTTGAGGTGGGCTCTACCGTGTCTCAAAATTTGGAGGTGTTAGCTCGTTGATAAATTAAGGCCATTTTTTCGTTTTTTCAACTTGACGCCATACATACTAGCGCCCATTTAAGACCTTTAAGACTTATGTTTTCGTGATCTCCGAGACGGGCTCTACAATCTTATATGGAAGCCAAGCGTAAATAATTTTGATAAATTACCAGTTCCGTCGGCTCCAGTACTATAGTAGCTGATGTGCTATTTTTTAGTTATCGTTGTGCAAAGAAAGAGATGGTCATTCCATCCATATTCTTCAGACAGTTGAAAAAGATGCTGGGAGCGATCAGTTCGCTTCTGTCTGCCCTATGTGTAAATTCTTGGAACACTGTGTACTGCCACGACCACATACTCACATACTTCGGACACCTCTCACGACGTTCTTCGGATAGCTTGGAGAGAATAATCATGACGGGAAAAGTTGAAGGCACAAGACTTAGAGGCCCTCCCCCCGCAAGATGGAGTGCCCAAATCACTGCACCCATGCAATTAAAACTGCAAGAAGCCATGCGCTTAGCGAGGGATAGAAGCCTATGGAGGAACCTGATCTTCAACAGAAGGACATGATGTCACGATCCTCATCTCTGAGGGAACGACTAATGATGATGTGTACTGTACTGTGTGTGTTTGTGTGTGTGTGTGTGTGTGTGTGTCTGTGTACTGTGGCAATCCACAAAGTAACCTTATTGTTGAATAGTCTCTGGACTCACTAATCTTATGCCTTGGGGGCACAATCATCATTTGTAACACTAGCGCCGCTGGCGTTAACTTACACCCGGCCACCGGTCGGATAGTGAATAGGATGATCAGTCTTCGCGACAACGGATAGGCATAAAACAAACATCAGTCAAAAATATCGTTTATCAATTATTTATGTTTATTTTTAACCGACTTCAAAAAAGGAGGAGGTTCTCAATTCGACAGATTTTTTTTTATCGTTATTATCTTTTTTATTATTTTTTTGTATGTACGTTACTCGATATCTCCGTGAATCGTGAACCGATTTTCAATTTTTTTTTAAATCGAACAGGGTTAACCCCTAGATGGTCCCATTGTCACCAAGTCGGGGTCTGATGATGGGATCCTGGAGAAATCGAGGGAACTCTTCAACTTTTATAGGCACACCTATAGTGATTTCACTATTTTTTACAGCAACTCGGCCACTTCCTCTTGGAATAGCGGATCCTAAGTGAAGTCGGTTCTTTTTGTTTAAAATTATTATATATTTAAATAAGTTTAAAAGGAATTTCTTTCTGCAAACGCTTCAACTCCCTGTCGAGGTTTTCCCAGAGACCTATAGTATGGGGTGTTTCAAAAAAGGAGTAAACAGGATTCTAAACTATGGGCAACGCGCATGTCATACTTCTGAAGTGAATACTGCAGTATTTAAAATGCGATGAAATGTAAGCTCATCATTCTCTAAGAGACCGAATCAAGCACCTGCTGTCCCACCATCAGAGTGATAGGTTAAGTGAGAAGGGCTGCCATCTCTAAATTCACCGAACCCGGACAATAAATTAAAAAACCCGGACATTTGGCGTAAATCGCATTTTTCCCCGGACGTGTCGTGTCCAAATCAATAATGGCACTAAATAATTAAATTCAATGGGTTGTTTCCTCACATAAAAAGTGTCCGGGGGCACTTATTGAATCCCCCCCCCCCCCCCCCCCCCCCCGGACGAACCCCGGACGGCCTCCAAAATAGGACAAATCCGGGGAAACCAGGACGAATGGCAGTCCTAAGTGAGATAGATATAAGTAGCTGTATAAGTATTTCAATGATTCTGTCAACGACGGTTTGGCAGTGGAGATTTTGCCTTCATTGTTAGAATTATGCGCGCAATTATTTCATTTCGTTTTAAGAAATGTAATGGCATTCTCCGAGACATCGACTCGATCACCTGCCGACCTGCCATGTCGACAGATCGGTTTCGACACTCTCCGATGACATGTTATTACAGAAGCGTGCTTCACAATTTGCGCGCGAAGGCTCGCTGACGCAACGTCGACACCGTCCATAATTTTGAGGTAAATGCACTGTTTCCCTTTGATTGCGGCGCGTTTGATACGTGAAGGATTTGTCTCAAACATGCAATCAGATATTGTTGTAACGTTGCTTATAATTAGATTCGGTTAGTATCAAACTGTCTATCCTGTATCGGACGCAGAATTACGACGGGCAGTTATGGGATTTCATACAACTTTTCTGGTCTGCTTAGTAACCTAAGTGGCATCAAAGATGGAGGCAGGTCTTACTAACAGCGGATTTTGATTACCTCTCTGTTGTATTGTATTATTTCACCTCGACCGCTCAAATAGGCTTTCTTTAATGTTTGAATGCAAGCCTGTAAAATTACAATTTATTCACATGAGAAACAATACAATACAATACAAATGTTCTTGATTACACACCTCAATAAAATAGAACAGTACAGTACACAGATAAAAAGTAGAGGCAGTCAACAAGCGGTCAGACAATTGCAGGTTTTAAATAATTGATTTAATTAGTTCGGTAGTGGAATAGAAGAATGCCAATAAAACAACAATTGCCATTGAAGCACCGCCGGACCAGTGATACTGGAAGCATTCGTTCCTATACCTACCATTATCGTCTGACTACTATGCCCGCCTTAGTGTATACCTACTTACGAATATTAGCTACATCACAACTCTAATTAATCTGAAGCCGTGAATACAGCATTAGTTCTTATTCTTAATAATTACTCTTATTCATTTGTTCCTCAAAAGCCATTATGGCGGCGGACGTGTCGGCGTCAAACTTTGACGTTTATTAGATAATTTACTTCGGACTTCTACTGGCAATAGTAATTAGTGGGGTAATTACTTTTAGAGATTATGTTATTAACTTGAGCTTATTGGCTGGTTAATGCTTATGAAATGCTTTCGGTAGTTTGATAGTTAACGTTCAATTTTCTAACACAGTGTGATATAATAATTGGATATAGCGGCCTCTTTGGTGAGTCTAAATCGACGTTTTCTTCTCTCGTTCTCACTCGTTACCATAATTATGGTCCCCCGAGTCAAACATTACACCCAGCTTTTACATAGCAATAAATACATACAAATAATACAGATGTAGTGTAGTGCATAATAGTTTTCCATCGTATTTTCTCGCATAGGTTCGTTTTTATTGTGCTCTCTCAATTAACTACAGTAGATGCTGTAGATGGGTAGAAGCTAATTGAATGAGCGCGATTAAACGAACTTATCCGAGAAAATACGATGGAAAACTATTATACATTACATCTGTACCTAGGTATCAACAGCCTCAGTGTAAAGCTTGTCTTTTGAATGTTCATAATCATATAGATACATATAAATCCTTGTTATTAAACTTTTCCAGCTTATTACCTTCTTAGTCATTAAAGTCTGGAAACAAAAAACCGAACAATCAATCCATCATCTCGACCTTATCTGTCATAAGTAGTGATCCTTAACTATGCATTTTAAGGTATAGGTATTCCATTTTTAACAGCAGTCAGCGTAATTTTGTCATTAATTTTGTCGTCATTTTGGTGCAATTTAAAGTAGGCAAAGGAGCGTAAATGGAGCGTTCCACAGCAGTAGGTATAAAAGTATAGTAGTTTCTTTTTTTGGGACAGTGGAATTTATAATGCAATAAAATCAATCATGAACTTAAAACGCAGATTAAAACAAAACACATGCATTTGTATGAGAATGTTCACTAAGCAGGACGTCTAGTAACCTGCTGTCAAAAATGGAATTGAACCTTTAATCTTTTACATTTTATTGGGCACTTACATATCCTAGTTGTAATTAGTCGATAACACGCATAAAGTGTAAGTCGGTAATTGATGCCTATAAGAATGAAAATAACTTAAAACCAAATGATCCCATCTCCCTTACGATTTATAATCACATAAAACCTTTATAATCTGAGACATTTTTTCGTTAAGCGTAGATCCTTATCTTTTAAAATTTATCGCTTGTAATTTTTGCCGAGTAATTTAAATCGGGAGTCTAGAATTTTCCGGTTAGTTAGTATTAGACATGGGTACTAGCACATTTTATTACGTAGTAGCTTCTTTTTTAATAGTTTTGATAGTCAACCGTTTAGCTTATTCGGTTGCCGGTAGGTAGTGACTTTTAACATTTAACAACATAACACAAAAAGAGTTGATGTCACATTATGTTGAATTTAATAACGATCTAGTTAAGTATATAAAAATTAGCATTATGGGCACTTTTGGACCGGAAGCGACAAGGAGTGGCGATGACTATGTGTAATTATACTAATTATTTGTAAGATTATATTTAAGTATTATATTATAGTATTGTGGCATTCATATGAAAATTGATTTAATATGAATAAATAAAATATTTATACAAAAAATTGTATAGTAACTAAATAATAAAATGCATTATAATCATATATCATACATTTGTAATCAAATGCTATTTTCTTTTATTTTCACGAACAGAGAACCTCCTTATATGTATATTACACAACTAGGGTGGTAAAACAAAGAAAGGCCGAGATCGCAGAAGTTTGCGGCCCGAGCTGCAAGCGAGGGACGTAAATATGCGATCGAGGGCTTTCTTTATTACCTCCCGTGTTGTGTACATCATTTTATGTCTACACTTGGCCAGAAAGCCACTTTATGGCCAGGTGTGGCATAAAATATATTAATCGATTATTTCCTATGAAGTTTTCTTGTCAGTAGAAACAAAAGACAATTACGTACATACAATTAAGATTAATAAAATAACACACATGATTATAAATATCGACGCAAGTCATTAAATATGCAACTTTTCAAGGTGCCTATTAGACACGCATAGCCATAGGTGTGAATCGACATTTAATAAAATAATTTTTGGGCACTGATGTAATTTTAATGACCAACAGATAACCTTTTTGTACTGAGAACTGGCTTGAAGTTAAAAAGAGGATAAGAACATGTTTAACATACCTTTCAGAAATTGTGTAGATGAAAACATAAGGAACCGAATTCTAACTTAAAAACACGCTTAGACACGATCCAACTTCAATGCATTAACGACGCAATATAGGTAATTAGCGCCTGAAAGTCAGAATCGAGAAAAGATTTTATGTATTTTAAAAGTTGGGATACGGCATAAGGCACTAGTCTACTTCCGTATGCTTGTCTACTTAATAGATTTCTTATTATCACGAAAAGATCACGAACGACATATTGTCGCGTGGATTTGACAAGGTTGTTGAACAAAAAGGCAGCAAACATTTTATACAAGCTTATGTCACGCTATCCACACGATAACTGGTGCCACAAACCGATAAAATATTGTTCTAAATATAAACACTAATAAGTTTGTGCGTAACTTGTTCTGCATTCCTAGAGGAATAAGCGTTAATTTAATTTTAACTGCTGAGTGTAGAACGACTCCCTGTCATTATAGTTTGTGGTCCCAGATTAGTGCTGGAGCATTCCAATTTAAAAGAATAATAGTTGATGTGATATTAATTTGTCATAATTCATATTGTTTGTCAATTATTGGGCGTCTCGAGCGGAACCAAGCTTACCTTATTGGATGACGCGTGCGATCTGCTGATGGTCTCGTATTCTGGTAAAGATCGGCTTTCAAACTAGAGTTGGGTTCGCAACCCTATTTTGGAATGATAAGTTTGTTGGATTTTTATTGTGGGTACCTAAGTAGTACTGTCCATTAAAGACGTAGGTATACCACTTCAGTGGCAAACAAGCATTCAACCCTATACATATATTCACTCGCAACTTCGTTTAAAAAACATATTGATGCACAGAAAACAAGGCGTAATTATCGTGGTTGAATAACCTTATTAGAATAAATTAGGTTATTTAGTTAATAAAACCGATAAATCATTGAAATTGTCAGAAAATTTTATAGTTCAAAAGGTTTCACTCGGAAGTTTATTGGCCAAACACAATATTGAATCTGTACAGTCGACGTCAAAGATATCTTTACACTTCTGGACCTTATTACAAAGGACTAAGGTGCAAAAGTGTAAACATATCTTTGACGTCGACGTACAACGTGCAACGTCACTTCTGCCAAATAACTTTTTCAAAAAAATTACATACAAATTTGCAGTGTGTAATGTCAAATCAAGTAAAGATTTTCTATGTTCGCATGCAGCTTCAGGACCATGTAGAGCGTGTGCTGTAACTGATGGTGTCGGCGCACGCGCACCCGGCGAGAATTGGTTCTAGTTCGATATCACGCATGGATTTGTTGTAGGGTTACATAAAATAGCATGTGACTACGATTTCAAAAAATACTAAAAAAATAGACTTCCAGTAGGTGGAGGATTCTTTCCTCTTCGACGGTCATTCCTTGTCATGGTTAGACGAAAGACTTTTTATACAGTTTTTTCTCTGAGCCTTGTTACAACAAAAAATATGCTATTTGCAAAAATAATGAGCGTTTGAGATCATAAAACTTCTCTTGAACACATGCAAGGCCGCAGCAAGAGTGAAGAAGACAGCTTTAGGACCTCAGACGCCAGTTAGTTTTACGGCTAGTATAACCACTATCTTAAAATAAAATTATTGTTTGTTTGTCGTCTACGTATTTGCCTACGTATTTCTGTTTTGAGAGAAGACAACATGCCCAAGCTTATAATGATTTTTACGATTGCACCCCATGCCCTAGAATATCCGTTTTTTTCCTGAAATTCATCACTTAGATATTTGATATCATCTAACATACATTCTGATTGTAGTTTTAAACCCTTTCCAGAGTCTTTCAACTCAACCATGTTTACATAAACTTTTTGAAAATAACCAATCAAAGCAGCCGATGAAAAGTGTCATTGTCAAGACTTTTTGGCAACCCTCGGCACATTTATATCGAATTATATTCGCATCGCGATGCACGCGTCGCGATAGCGGCTTCATATCAAGACAATCAATTACCAGGCCACAGTTCGATTATTGATTTTGTAATTAAATCGCTTCGGTGGGCGGAATGTTCATGAATTATCTTTGCCGGATTTTTAGTAATGTTTGTTGATATTTTCAATTAAGCGATATGTAAATTACTTAAACAAATATAGAGAACACAGCTGCTCGTGTTTTAACGGAGAACTTTTAATACTTTTGAAGTTGTAAAAAGAACCGACAATTATTATAATGGCTATATCATGCACGCTTTTGTTTATTGTCATTTTTGTATTCGCGGGATAATAATATATTCTCATGGCAAATATTATGTTCTTCGTGTGCGTTTTAAGATTACGACATTTTATTATAGTTTTCAATTTTATGTTTAAGGAAACGACATTCACTGTTTATAACTACAACATTCTGTAGATAATTGTTTTTAAACATTAACATAATTAACTCGGTCATGTTAGCAAACTGTTGTATTTTATGTAACGAATAAAATGTCCAAGGGAAATAAACTCAATTATACCTAACGACCATGGTATTTAGGTATATAAAAAAACTTTTATGCCTAGTACTTTTTACATACAGAGCAGCATTGAAATTTTATAAATTAATGCTAATTTGGATCTCATTTTGAGGTCACTCGCATTGCAGGACGTACTTTTAATTGGTGTCAAAAGGATATAAACTTAAGTCTAAAAATCGCTCTCGAATATTTTGTAGAAAAAGAAAAGGACTACGACTATTTTTTTTAATAAACCAATTTGATTTATGTTATATTTGAGGTATAGTGTATTGTTATTAAGAGATAATTATACTCATTTAAACGATCGATTTTAATTATATTAATGTGTACGTACACGGAGAAAAAAATCTTCAGCCAAGAATAACAATGTGAGAATATTATTGTTTAAACATAAGTAAATATTGTCTTGGACTAACTATATATCTTTAGTTCAAGATATATTTTACTTGAATAAGGACATTTTACTTGAATCAAGACCACTTTCTAGGCAAATTGTTTCTACCTATACAGGGTGTCCAGTAAATAATGGATAACCTTCTAACCACCAATAGGCCACCTTAGGCTGGTCCAGAAAATCCACTTTAGGGTTTAGTAAAAGTCCCCTGGTTTTCGAGATTTTCACATTTTTCATAACCGAACCGAATACTTAAAATTATGAAAAGTGTGAAAATCTTGAAAACCAGGGATCTTTTACTAAACCCTAAAGTGGATTTTCTGGACCAGCCTAAGGTGGCCTATTGGTGGTTAGAAGGTTATCCATTATTTACTGGACACCCGGTATACGCAACAATAAGGTCTTGACCAAGTGGATTTGCCTTGGATGAAGATACTTTTCCGTGTATAAGTATATCATTGTTTCTTCACTGCATTCAAATAGTTCTTGAATTTTTATTACCAACTTTTAAAAATTACTTCCTGCACTAAGTTGCAATTAAACTGCAAAGCGCTGCCGGCGATCTATGCCCTTCTCAAATTATGGATTTATTTCGAAACGGCTTAATACGATGTCTCAATCGCCGTCGGCCATTTTGTTAAGGCGAGTGTCATTAGTAACAGATGGCATTAATCTTGGCGGTGGGGCAGCGTGCCATTATATTGTGGTCGGGCGAAATATGTCCCGCTGCTATATGAGATGACAGTACACCTGAATGAGAATATATGCGTTATGACCAGCGACGTTGAACGTATGGACTATGGACGTATAGGGACATACCTTCGGGGCTTTTGTTACGGCCGCTTGCTTGCTTGCTTGTAGGGCATGCAAATATCGGACAATTCTCAATACAGGTATTGAATCCGATATTAGCCCTCAATACTGGAATTCCGGTATTAATACCGGTATTGGAGAAATTGCTTGCCGCGGGCCGAAGCTTGGGCGATGTAAAGAATGGATGAATTTATGTTTTATGTATTAGTTTTCGTACTAATAAATATTTCTTATTCTTATTTTTATAAAGTCATGTCGCTAAATCTCTCCCTTAAAAACAATTAATTTGTAAATTCAAATAACTTTCTTACTACTTACCTCCAAGAGTCACTGGCGGCCTGGCGGTAAGACGTCAGACTTTCAAACCGGAGGTCTCGAGTTCAAACCCCGACTCGAATCGTTGTTTCTCGGAACGTATATATAAAATATCATTTGATATTTCCCTTTCCCTTTTGGAGGAAAACATCGTGAGGAAACCGGATCTAATCCCAACAAGGCCTAGCTTCTCCTTAGGATTGGAAGGTCAGATGGCAGTCGATTTCCTAAAATCGAATGCCTACGTCAATTCCTAGGATTAAGTTGCCGGGTGGACCCCATGCTCATTAAAGTCGTGGTAAAAAGCTGGAATAAACTTTAGAAGGATGATAGATGACAATTCCAACACCTCCCAATAAAAAATAACCTATGTCTCAAACTTTTCCATACCTACTTTCATCTAAATCAGTTTGGCATTTTTCATACTACTGCGGTTTCCGCATGGGAAGCCAGTGCACGTGCGAGATAGCACTCTGCGTGTGTATAGCACTATCACGCTTGCACACCGTCGCCGCATGCGGTTGCGACGCTAGTGTGATAATCGCCTTATTTAAGCGATCTAAGTGAAGAGTGTACTAGACAGACGGAGAAAAAAGATGCAACTACGGGTCCATATTCAGATCGTCTGTAGCACGAGAGAGGAGCAGCGATAATGCAATTATTTACCGGACGATTGCTTTATTGCGGAGTATGCAAACATTTTAACATAAACCGCTTGTACGAGCACAACAAAAAATAACAATAAAATACAAAACCCGACCCTTTATCATGTCTTCCTTAATCGATTTCTGAACTTTACACCGTTTTTTATCTCTTTCGTATTTGATAGGGTAGTAAAATGAGGTGAGTATGGAAAAACCACGGAGCTACATAAATAGTTTGATAATAAAAACTGCTAGCCTAATACTCGTATCGTCGGGTTTTTATCGCCTGTCACCATAGCTGTCACGTTCTAACAAGTATGTAAGGACGAAAGTGACAATTCAATTCAATTTTTAAAATATGGCATTCTGTCCACAATATTGGGACAATTTTGCCAATATCGAAGTAGATACGACAAGTGTACGGTTCATTAATTAAAATTTCGCTCCAAGAGCTGGACGTTGTACGGTGAGGTTAGGCTTTTTATAAGGAGATAGCTAATCCCTACAAAAAGCACGTGGACTAACGGATATCTAACTCAAACAGGGGTTACACATGTTTCGAGACTAATTCTTCATTAGTTGCTCACTAGTTCGTTAAATCACTGCAGAATAAGCTATATATTACACATTGAATCACGAAAATGAACATAAAATAAGAAGTTTTTCCCGAAACCAAACCACCTTGTTCGACAAGATGGCCGCAAGCGACGAAAGTGACGCATGACGCGATAGGCGATAAAATGACAAGTGACAACCACGGATGGTTGTCACTTGATGGCTTTCTGGCCCCTGTTTCACCACGGTGACAATTGTCACAATTTCTGACATATCCAAATTACTGACGTCACAGGCGTCCACAGGCTACGGTAACTGCTTACTAGCAGGCGGGCTGCATACTTGTTTGCTACCATCATCATATTTTAATAAAATTCAACATATTTATACTATATCGTCAATAGATAGGTACTAAGTTTGCTGAAGTGCTCACGACAATTGTCACGGAAAACCATAGTACTTAGAAGAATTGTAAATATTTCTCGACATAAGATTGGGCTTGTGTCGGAAATTCGTGACAATTGTCGAGATTTTCGATACATATGTCAAAACCACTGTTTAGAAAAGTAGTAGGTAGTTTTAGCGAAATAAATGAAGTTTGTCTTTAAATACTACGCTGGTGGCAAACAAGCGTGCAGACCGCTCAATGGTAAGCGGTTTCCGTAGCCTATGGATGCCTGTGACGTCAGTAATTAGGATATGTCAGAAAATTACAATTGTAACCGTGGTGAAATAGGGGCCTGGTCCGTTTATGTATCCAGTTGTATTTTTTTAAAGGCACCAGAATTTCTAAGTTCGTGTCACAACATCAAAATCACCTGCATTTTAAAGAAACGCTGCGAGACTACATTTGATATTGTAAGGTAGACCGTGGCAAGTTGGATCGCAGGGTGAACCGGATCAAGCATTTTTGTCAATATCAAAAGAACGCACCACCGCGGCGTGATGGATGTCAAATTCAAAGCGGGATGCTGATTGTCCGTGGTTACCCGCGATGGCCGCGATCCTATGAATTTGAAAAGAATTCTGTTTGATTCGTTTTGCCTTGAGATCCGATTTACCTCAGTCTACCCTAATTATGTGTAGCCATTGAAGTTACTTAGTCTATTATTAAAGTGCAATTAGTCTTGTTTATATTTATAGCCCGCTACACAGACAATAGATGGACAATAAAAGCTACAACTTGGAAAGGCCCAGTAGGCAAGAGGAAAAAAGGAAGACCTAAAGAGCGGTGGGCTGACGAAATATTAGAAGTGGCAGGTCAAAACTGGACGGAGATAGCCAAAGACAGAAGGCGCTGGATAAAATTGAAGGAGACCTTTACCCGAAAGGGGCCTTAAATAAAATAAAACAAAACTTTAATTCTCTTCAACTAATTTAAACAACTATTTTATGAAATATACAAAACATGTAACAGTAGATTATTTTCTTAAGGAATAAAGAAGGTTTATAATAATAATGTTTATAGATCTTTAAATTTTTTGTAATGCATTTTTATATCTATTTTTATTAATATTTAAAATGCAGAATGTCTCGTATCGTTGAAAATATATTTAAAAAATTAATAAGTTTTTATATATCTTGTTGTACAGGTTATAACACTTGTAACAAAAATATTGTTGAACCATTTAACCCTTTATAGGGCAGCGGTCTCAAAAAAGACCACCTGCACCATCATCTTTTTGTATTTTTTTCTTGTACAGAATTTTTAGGACTATAGATTGGCGATGAGGCTAGAATCGAGGATTTTTTTCAGTCTTGCCCGTTAAAGGGTTAAGGGCATAATTGGTATAGTATTCTGTTTGAGAACAAATAAAAGTCAGATTTGTACACAGTTAAATGAGTATTTGAATAAAAACTTAATTTTAATTACAGAGCTGATGTTGAGCGCGATAGTTGAAAAAGGGAAGTAATTATTTGATCAGCCGTTTTTAAAACTGATTCGCAAAAAAAAATTGCCATTAAATCACTTGCTTGGTCAGCTTATAAAAATTTGGCTGGCAATAAATAAATATGGAGCTGCAACTCTTGTTCAGCAAAAAATTCACAAACGGACAACGTTTTAATCAATATTGATCTGCCTATATTATACTTTATCTGCTCAATAAATTGTTGAGCTGCGAAATAATTATTTGGTCAGCAAGATTTAAAAATTGGTGGGTAGAAAAAACATGACTGTAACCGTTTTATTGAGAGGTGTGCAGATTAAAGCAATGGTAATCTGATATAATAAAGCTGGTGGCGTTTGGTTTGAAAAATCGGCAGAGTTGCAACCGGAGTGAAATTGGTCCACGTGACATGAGCAGCCAATGTGTGCGTTTGGGAATATAATCACAGAAAACTGTCGTGTCACAGAGCCAAGGTAGGTGCGACGACGAGCGAAGCGAGGAGGAGTGTGTTAGGTGAACCGTGACCTAACAGCGCGCGAAGCCGAGCGAGCGAAGCGAGCGTGCCGCGGCAGCGGCCGGCGAGCGCCAGAATCGACTGAATCTAATGTTTATTAGTTAAATTATATATAAATTTTCGAAAAAAGTTCATGAATCGTAGAAGATTCGTTAAAATACCTAAACCTGTGTTTTTGTTTAAAAAATCACCTAATCAGCAAAAGTTAGGTTAGGTTGGTAAGGAATTTGCTGATCAAATAGATTTTTTTGCGAATCATTTTTTGCGGATCAGTCCAATTGTAATCCAAAATGAAATAATTCGCTTACCCACTGATTGCTTTAAGAAATATGATTTAAGGCAGATAACTTACTGCCGCTCAAATAATTAAATTGCCAACCAAATTATTTTAGAGCAGCTCAATTTGACATTAATTGCGAACTGGTTTACAAATACTTGCTGACCTTAAGTTGCTTACCAAGTGACCAATTTTGTTGACCAAATATATATTTTGCTTACCATAATAGAAATATTCTGCAGATCGATTAAATGATACCCGTTGAAAAAATGGAAGAAAATGGAATGGAATGGTTATTGAGAATGATTGAAATTAGCAACCATTCGGTCAAAATGAGATTCTTTTCTCCTACTTTTTCTTCGTCGCAATACGATACACATTATGCTCTTAAATGGATCACCGGTATTTTTTATATAACATAACAAAACATAACATAAATATTCTTTATTGCACACCTCAAATTAAAGAAACAGAGTATACACAAGTTACAAACAGAAAAGTAGAGGTAAAACAATTGGCGGTCTTATCGCTAAAAAGCGATCTCTTCCAGACAACCCTTGGGAAGCGGAAACCTTTGTAAATTAACAAATAAGTAGGTGTTGCTAGTTATTGTCATAAAAATCAAGTTTCAGGGTAATTAAAGGACTATGGAGGATTCGTTGGCCAAATCGGAGAATGTCCGCCATTAAAATTAGGGAATGAAAACCGGTTATTTTTTGTATGAAAATAACCGGTTTTCCGGTTAATAACCGGTTATTTTCATACAAAAAATAACCGGTTTGCATTCCCTAATTAAAATACAATACGACCGTTTAATTTTTAATTACGGACCAGTAAAAAAGTTTTGAAGTGACTTTTTAATACCTACCTATTAAACTTAATATAAACCATGTTTTGGGTTAATAAAATAACCGACCGATCATGTAGTGTTTACGAGTACTAAATAGGTTATTAAAATTACTTATATAATTTATAACTGTAAATGAGCCGTTTATTGATTTTGACCAGGTTCGATTCCCGGTTATGTATGAGAGTTAATAAAAAAGTTTGAATGTAATTATTATTAAATCTAAAATAGACGTCATGATTCCTAAGAACAGATCTCGCTATCTCTCATAGTTTCCGACTTCTCCATACTGACCCATTTGGATTGTACACCCGGTATACTCTATTGTAACTTTGTAGTACCTAATTAGCCGGGTGGGCTGAAAATCAGCGCTGTGGGAGCCAGTCCGTTCCTCAGCAATCGCTGAGTTCACCCCTAGTCACGATGCTTATAGATATTTATGTGTTGTGTTTCTAAGTGTCTGTGATTCCCTTTTTATCGTGTCTTGTGTGTGATAATAAATTATCTTTATCTATACAAATTTAAAAGCGTTATTAAGAAAATTTGCTACCAGTAAAACTTTAGACGATAATCATTCATATAAACGTCATTTATTCATATTACACAATCCCAGTTGCTTCTGCTCGGTAAATTGTGACTATAATTTATCATCATTCTGTACGTAAGATGCAAATATTAAGCATTGTCGTGATATGCAAATCGTAAATAGATTCCTCGACATTTGTCTGCGGTAAACGGCCAGGAGGCATATTCTTATTTTAGAATTTCATTCAAAACAAGATATTTATTTAATATTAAACTGATGCGAGCAAATATACAGTACGAAAGGGACCAAATTAGATTAAAAGCAAATCAGTAGCATAGTTTAAAAATCTGAATATGCCTTCGGAAGGGTCCAGATTTGTCAAACACAGGTGCTTCTGCCAGAAACTGGGTTAAGCCAGCCCTCATTTATAACCTCAACCAGACATTTATCATGAAGACAACTTACCGTTAATCTAATATTTAATTCATTAACTAAAAACTGCGCGGCGTTGTAGGTAGAAATAATTGGCTAAAAGACTCATCCTGGTGCCGTAAAAATAATTGAAACCCCATTTTGAATTTGGAATTTATCGAACGAAGATACGGTAAACAATTGAACGTATCTCCAATGTCCGTTAAAGTTGTTCTCTCGCTCATCTGTATGCGTATCACGCGCGAGCAAACCGTCGGCGTCGGCTCCATTCATCTCCGCACAATCCAAAACAAATTGCCTTAACCAGAAAACGAAATCTTCGAAAAAACCGAAGTCCTTACGCTTTTTAAGTCGACTATGAGTAATTGAGAACGTCGTGACAACTCTGAGCCGCAAACGTACGGCATCCGTATTAAACGGCGACTTTCCATTTAAAAGTCAATCATTGTCGCCCCGTCTCATTTGCGCGGCCATTTGCAGAATATGCACGATTTTAGACACTTGTCGTGGGATCCTACCACAGACTATACATATATACCACAGCATAGTTAAATCGTTTGCAAAAAGCGGGAATACTTACACGTACGAGAAATTTTACTTGTAAATTCTACACATCAAAAATTGAGAGAGAGGCTTGAAAAAGAAAATGGTTATAACTTTTTTAACCATAAACTAGCTACTGGTAGATTTGGGTAGTTATCACTAGGTAGGTTATGTTCGAATTCTGTAAAGTTTAAATATAGGATGTAACACAAATACGGGTGTTCCGTTTAAGGGAATATTAGATATCGTATTGCGAGTAAGAAATTTTTGGATGTGGGAAATAAATTTTTATGTTCGCCGGCTGGGACAACGTGCCCCATACAAAAAGAAATGTTTTTATTTTTCGCCCTTACAAAATGGATCACCTTTTGGCTACACCTTGTATAATCAAACCAAATATCGTATTATTATAATTATTTTACGATATATTTTGATAATTTTATAATAAAATAGATACTAAGATATAGCTTCATAAAATCTTATTATGTTAAGTCTTTCAATAACATCAAAACAAAACACTGTAACCTATAGTTAAGGTGGTCTGTGGATCCCACATAGCACAAGTATCTCGCGTCTCTCGCTCGACTTGAATTAGCCGGTGTCACCCGCGACAGGATAATATATCGCTTGCCGAAGCGAAAATTGAATTACCATCCGTTTTGCATAAAGCCGTCCATGCATTGCGGCCATCAATTAGTTTTTAATTTTCAACTTGGAAGTCAGCGTTGTAATTGGTCAGCTCGATGATTACTTTATTGGGTGCATGAATTGACTGCGTTTTTAATAACCAAGAAGCTTAAAATAATGGAGGTTGCGTGTAGAACAAAACTTCGAAGCAATGAAATATACCTAAATTAAAACTTAAGCTACTACTACTACTATAAATTCAAATATTATTTTACAGATTTAAGCTTATTTGCTCGCGAGTTCCTGAATGTTTTTGCATGTTGAATTGCTTCAAAAGCTATATCACTTGAAAGTAGCTATATCCTAAGGTACTTACTAACAAGAAAATCATCCTGGAGATAAAATATGCTTACAGTGAGTAGGTAACGTAATATAAGACACACGTGTGTATAATAATATTTTATAAATGTATCCAAATATTCCAAAAGTTAGGTACCTAAATGCTCTTTTTACTTTCCAAATATACAAAATATTCAAAAATCTAACCGGAATCGCAAGCCCTAATTCGGACGTCTAAAGAACTTCTAAGTAAACCATGCCTCAAGATTTGTTCTAACATGCAATCTACAATTTTATAATCTTCTTGTTCATAATCACACGACCAAAAAGGCTAATAACTCACAATCGCCAAAATTTAAATAACTTGTTCTGCTACCGAACGCCTTTGACATTTTACCCTCAGTTTAGAAAGGGTTTTGATGCGTCTCTTTTTATCTCGTGGCGGCTGGGATGTTTTATCTCTGTCTGTGCGCGCGCGCAGGTAGCGTGTTTTTGCGTTGTCTCACTTAATTCGAGCGTCGTTTGTTTACGACCTTGCATGAGATACGTGACAGAAAATTTTATAAGGAGAGACGTTAGCCTACCTGTCTTGAAAACACCTACTGTTAGAGTCTGACCACGCTAAGTCTCCGTTTCCACCAGAGATGAGCGACAACAAGTTGCGAGGAATGTGTTAAGCCTGGCGTCCACTAGACTCGCCGAGTCGAATCGAATCGAATCGCAATAATTCGCCTCCCTATATTTTCTATGTAACTGCGTCCATTGACGAAGAACCGCGGCGCGTCTATTCAATGGACGCAGTTGCATAGAAAATATACGGAGGCGAATTATTGCGATTCGATTCGGCGAGTCTAGTGGACGCCAGGCTTTAAGAACCAATTCTGGAGCTGCGCTGTGCGAGGATAAGTAAAGGAACTGATTTTACTATTTTTTTTCTATGTTATGATCTAGCTCATCTATGGTGGAAATGCTCTGAATGCACTATTCCTATGCCGCTGTAGGACCATATCATAATAGCTACCTAGGTCTCTGGTTCATATACGTATAGGGGCAACTGCCATTATGGCAAGGTTCTATATTAGCCTAGAAATCAAACTGTCCAAGGGCAAATGTGTTTATAAATTAAGTGATATAGCAATATCGTAACGCAGCGGGACAGCATTTATTGTGGTCGTAACAATAATGCAGCGTCGTTACCGCGACGAGTTATCGCGACTAGGCGACGTGTCGTGTGCGCAGCGCGGCCCTATTCTGTATTTCAAAGTTAGAATACAGATCTACTTTATTTACCACCCAATCAAAGCCTTGATTGGGTGGTAAATAAAGATTGGGTGACAGGGCTCTTGCCTCCTTTTTAACCAACTTCAAAAAAAGGAGGTTCTCAGTTTGACCCGTATGTTTGTATGTATGTATGTTTTCTTTTCTCTTTATTCACTTGCTCTTTACTAATGATCTTAAATATCACCTGCGTGTTAAGCTAATACTTTATGCGGACGATACCGCATTCTTTATCTCGCATGTACCAGCTAGAGTATGCATATATCCATATGCAGTAAAAGGATTAGCGTCTCTTCAATATTATTTTTGAGGTTTGAGTAAAAAAGTGTCTTTTCAACCGACTTCAAGATTTCGAAGGAGGAGGTATCAATTCGTCGGGATTTTTGTGGACCAATTTCGATTTTTTTTGTGTGAAAGGGCATAGGTACTTGACAGTTGGTCCCATTGTCATCAAGTCAGGATTTGATGATGGGATTCTAGAGAAACCGAAGGAACTCTTGAACTTAACACTAAAAACTTGGGCATTTCGTCTTGAAAAGCAGGTCCTAAATGAGGTCGGTCCTTGTTTTGTTTAAAATTATTATATTTTTATTTATCTTTTTTATATTAAAATTTATTTATTATCTCATATGAAATATCGCTAAATGATGTAGAATAGGGTTGTCCCTACACTCGCGTCGCTGCCGATGTAATCTGCCTGCTTTACTGCCGCGCCGGCACGCTTTGGTCCCAGCCTTGAGCCTGATTATACTATAGTATAAACATATTATAGCTTTACCTGGACGCTATGGCAACTTGGTCATTTATAGCAGGAATCAATGAATAGGGTAACACATGAGTAGGGTAACGCATCAGCAACGCACCAGGCGGATCGTATGCTTGATTATTATATGATACTATCGTGGGGGTACAGTCTACATCAAAGATGTTTACACTAAACTTTTGCTCCTTAGGAATAAGGTATTATCTGGTTGACAGTACAAAAAAAGTAACGACTTACTCTTTACCTCTGTTTTTACATTTGTATGCTAACAATTTTCCACAGTCACATATAAGTATAATTTATTCAAGACGGAGGATTTACATTGAAACAATGTAGCGGCGGCGGCGCAATAATTTGAGGCATAAAGGAGCGCCCTACTATTCCGACAGCTTGACGACTCTCCAATAGAAAATTGTAACAAGTGGTTCGCATATTGATCAGGCCTTTAACCGCGAACCACTTCGTTTATCGAATCCTCTATTTGCATCACTCTCTTTCGTATATGCAAGCGCGATAGAGACGGGGCCAACGATTTGTCGATTTTCGAACTTCGCGGTAGGCCCTCAGACCCTGGGTGCTGAAGGAGGTGGCGGCAGTTCTGAAACCGGAGAGAGAAAGAAGTATGCGGCTCTTGTGAACTATTTGTTTGTACTTTCCTCTAGCGGTGGTGACAACTGTGTTGGTACTGTTGGTGCTCCGAGGCCAAAGTTTTTCTGTGCCAGCTTGGTACATTTAGAGAGGGGTCTTAATCCAAATGACATGCTATATGTGATATTTACCTGTCGCTTTTCGGTGAAGGAAAACATCGTGAGGAAATAGAATCTAATCCCAATAAGGCCTAGTTTATCTTATGAGTTAAATGGTTATGGATCACGTGCGTAGGTGCACGTGACTGCCATTTAATTTGATGCTGATGAGTCTTTGATATTCTGGTTTTTCTTGAGATGTTTGCTCAAACTAACGGTCTGTATGTTGGGAATATCTCCGGGTAAAGCACGTACCATGTCTTCATCTTCATCTGCATCATTGCACATGACTGCTGCACTTACAAAAAAGCCGTATGTAATAGTTATGAGTCGCACGGAGATATGACTTATTGTGCAGTTGATGGCATCTTCCGTCCATCTTATTTAGTGGTTCATCTTATTAGGTGGTGTGGAGGGAACCGAGTGATGTAGATAAATCTGGGTTCAACCAAGTTGTGTGCAAACTAAATTTTGCAGTAAAAACTATATTTCTCTCTTTTTAGTTAAATATTCAGATACTATGATTCTTTGAGTCTATCTTTCCATGCGTGTCAGAAACATCCTGGTTGAACTATTTATCTATAGGTACAGTGATCCCGATAATAGCTACGGATACACGCACAGATGTGTTCGCCGAATTTGTCCGACGGATATGCCCGGCGGACAGGGGGGTGATTTTTGAGATTCGACTACTCGAAAGTGACATTTACAACTCTGAATAAAACGATGAAATTATGTTTTAAAAATAACAGCGATAGGAATTAGAAATCATGAGTATTTTAACTATTAATTTCATGCGAAAAAATTGGCGGTAAGCTTTTGTGTGCGATTATTTTCGAGCTTAAACTTTTTGAATTCGGGCGCTCGAAAGTCAAAAATTGGCCCCCAGATCCGTCCGTGTATGGCGCTATTCAGATATTTCAGATGTGTCCGCAGACACATCCGTGTCCAATTCGCGCCATACACGCACGGATTTGTCCGCCGGGAACATCCGTCGGACAAATCCGGCGGGCATATCTGTGCGTGTATCCCTAGCTAATCCGATAGACTTAATCGTTTTCAAATAGGGTGTACAGTCGCCATTATCATAGGTAAATAAAAATAAAATAAACATTTTGGCGTTCTCTCCAGTAGAAATTAGAAAAATTATCAGCTAAAATGTTTATTAAAGAATTTCGTTGATGGCTAATTTTGACAGTTTTTTTGTTGTTTGTCTAGTTTTTCTATAGTTTGGTTGGTACCTACTTAAAGCGATATACCACATTCATTTTATACACATGCTTCTGTTATAAAAATGCACCATGCAACCATGTGAGATGATGTAAGTAAAAGCATACGCCGCGGAAAATTGCCATTTAGTAATCTGCCGTATTTTGCCTTAATTACGTGTTTTGTTAGCAATGCGTAGACCAGCTCCTGTATGCTCATAATGGTACACGAGCTACCCGTATTAAAACAATTCTCCAAAGCGTCTTATATGAGAATAAGGGCCTGTTTACATGAAGATTTTATCACTTTGAAGATGTTGTCGTGCTTTACCGGTCGCCACAGGCGATTTTACCCGGGTAAAGTATTCGTTATTTACACGTTATTAATCGATTAAAAAAAAATCCTTACTTAGACGCAACACAATAAGCAAAATTCAGATACTATAGACTAAAATAAACCGGCTGACGTCCGACTGAATATTATATGTGTTTCCATTTAAAAAAAACTACCTACTACTTATAGACAGATTTTCGCTGCTTTTGTCTATAATAAGTAGATGTATTGCGTGCTGAATTCTGCTCTAATATTATGTAATGCGCCTTAGTGGTACTCAAGATTGTTGAAGAAAATAAAGAATACTTACAAGTACCTAATTTTTTTTTCTAACTTTATTGGCTTCTGGCGGTGAGTTGACTCATGCGACTGCTTTATTTTGATTTTAGAAAAATAAGTACATCTACAGTTAAAGATAATTTATACGGTAAGGTTAATGTGGCTATTCCCTCCATTAGCGTTTTTCTTGAACAACGAACAAAATTGAAAATGTCATCGACAAAGCAGCGGTTGTTTTTAGTTTCAGCAATCAAAAACAAATGATTATATTTTCTTTGGATTGAAAATCAAAGAAATATACGCTCGTGGACGGAATAGTCCCCATGACGGAACTAGCCATATTGACCTTATTTGCGTTATTTTAAACAACCTTGTGCCTAATTGAGAAATATTTTAATCTTAAATATTATTGTCTATTACGGTCGCTCTGATGGCTGATGACTTATGAAGTTATGACATCATATGATAAAGCGTTTTTTTTTTATAAGTTCTAAGGCGCGGTATCAGCCAGTGACATAATATATGCCGTCACCAAATATATTTTGCAATAAACGTCATGCAATTTCTCGCCTCAAAATCTGCGAGAAATCGCTCTATGTAAACGGGCCTTTAAAATCGCAAGACTCAAACGCTATTTTATTCCTACCCAGCCTCATACGCCTTGTACCTATTACCTGGATAATATACAGACTCATTCCTCTCACTACTGACATACGAGTGCCAGTTCCACCAGTATAAAAATGATCTAACACTATATATCCTTTTTACAAGCCTTGAGGTCACAATTAAATGGTAGTTAACATAATTGGTTAGAACGCGAGTTGAGGTTCGTGGGAAAATTCATAACATTTTGGACTCCAAGGGATGTCTAAAGTTGTTTAAAAATAACTTCGGTGTAATGGTTATTATTAAAAGAAAAGAATTTAATGCGGGATTATTATTAAAAGAAAAGAATTTCTGTGCATTTACCTTTTATCTTACAAGGCGAAATCGTTTCTGAGATTAAGATGAATTTCTAGACCTACCAATAATTTAATCTTTTTTGCAAAAAAATGTCTTAAGCTCACCATTGAGATACTCGTACCCATTTCAGGTTACGTTAAAGTTAGAATGATTAAGTTTTTTTTTTAAACATGTTCAAATAGTTGTAATTTTTTGAAAAATAAGGCTTATTGGCGAGTAGAATTTAGTGCTGAGCAAATGTTCCTTCTTATCCTTCTACTCAATCTTTTAGCAGATACAAACAGTGTCAAGGTATAATCATCATTCATCAGGTATTATATCAAGGTTGATCTGTCATCCTCAACCAGTTCAATTTTTAATTAGATACTTAGTTATTTATGCCTCGATTCACATAACCACAGGTCCCCAACACTTAACCACACAATATTAGGAAATTCCAAAGTCAAAAGCTAACAATATCCTATTCAACAAAGCCTGGCTCCAGTCTGGATTCCGTCAAAGGACGGCAGTCAAGGGTATTAAAGTAACTCAAAAAACTACAATAGAGCCCGCGCCTACTCTGGAAGCCATACAAAGCCCACACGTCTCGCTACCTGCCTCGACAAAAGGTCATAAGACTGGATGACGTATTCTGAATTAGAGACGCGAGCGCGGGCGAGTGTTTTTAGACGGTCTAGTATAACTTGGCCTTTAAACTAGTAACAAGGACGTATTAGCTTAAAAACATGATTTTAGGCTATACACCGTAATAGAATTGGGTAAGCTTCGGTAGTTCGGTAGCTTAGTTGGTAGAGCTGCAGGTTGTTATCTAGAGCCGTGAGTACGAATGGTACTAGCACGGTATTTTCAACCGACTTCAAGATTTTGAAACTCCTATAGGAGTTTCTCAATACATCGGGATCTTGGTTTTTTATTTTTTTATGAATGTTCACCGATTATTCAAAGACGGCTGGACCGATTTGGAAAATTCTTTTTTTGTTTGAAAGAGTCACAGTTGGTCCCATTGTCACCATATCCGGATGTAATGATGGGATCCTGGAGAAATTGAGGAAACTATTTAACTATTATAGGCACACTTATAGTGATTTCAGTATTTTATACAGCAACTCGGACATTTCCTCTTGGAAAAGCGGAGCCTAAGTGAAGTTGGTTCTTTTTTTGTTTAAAATTATAATCTTAGACACACCTCTACACTGGTTGTCCCAACCTCTTGTCCTGCGTGGCACACCTCTCTTACGTTATCGGCGCGGGGCGGGGGGCAGGTCAGAGGGGCCGTGAGAACGCGCGCGCGCCGGCGGTTCCCAGGCACGCGCCGCCCGCGCCCAGCGCGCGACGGCGCGGCCACAGGCGGTTGTGGGTAAGATGGGTAATTACGTAGCCGACGGCAGCAATATCTTGCTGCTGCAGGCAGGCAGCAGTTAAAGTTGAATTAAAGAATATGGTGTCGGTGGACAGATGATAGTGAGTTTCGTAAAAACATTGTATCTGTGTCTATTTCTCAAAATGAGCAGTCTCGGGTTCAAATCCTGGCTCGTGTCACTTAGTTTCTCGGAACATATTTACGCAATAGTACTTAATTGATATTTACCAGTCGCTTTTCGGTAAACAAAAATATCGCGAGAAAACCAAGACCTAGGACATACACCACATCAATTGTCAGACTTGATTTTTGACTAGGTACTTCATCTGAATAATTCAGGATTCTTAAATCATTTTCAACATAATAAAAGGCTGCATCTACCAATATTGAACTATAATATCAATGATGTAATAGTATGTTGTATCTAAGTACCTCCCATACTTTTATTTCGTCTAATTCATGGCTCAACTAATCGAAAGTAAGTTTTCCCTGCTTTACCGCAAAACTATATTCTAATCTAATTATCCCCAAAAACCTTCACCTCCGCTAGGTGTGCCGCCGGGACGAGCATTCATTCGTGGCGAGGTCGTGGCGGTCGCGCGCCTCGTGGGATGCTAGTGTTAGATGCACACTTACCAACCACTACCAAAACAGCGTATCTCCAAGCATATTGTATGACACATACGACTTTTATCATCTAGGATCATAGAGTTCAAGGGAATAGCTGAAACAACCTATCTTTAATCACTTTCTATGTCGCTTACGTCTTTTATCAGCCATTACAGGCATGTTGAAGAGAATAAGGTTTTAAGAGTATAGATTCTGGGCAGTTTAGTGACTTTATAGTTTCAGTGGCCTAGGCCATAAATTCAGCCGCCGGTAATTGAAAGCGGAGGCTTGTGCCAAGTTACCACGAATATGGTCGTTCAAGTTGATGGTAAAAATTGAGTTATAGTGGAAGTTTTCAAGACATCCGAATAGTAGGAAAAGCTTTTTAGTAACTTTCGGACATCTAAAAAAGTTATGGGACGATCTTACACAAATTGACCTTTCCCAATAGTAAGCTAAATAAGGCTTATGTTGTGGGTTATTAGATAGATACAGCTACATATTAAAATATATAGAAAACATCTACAACTAAGGAGTAAAAAACCAGGATTCGAGCCTGAGAACTCCTGTTTCGTAGACAGTCACTACCGACTAGGCTAGGAGGCCGTTAAAATCTTGCCATACAAAGCACGAGTAGAGAAATATGATCTGATTTGTATTCAGCAGGCGTTTTATGCACGTATCACGCATGACATGACATGATAAAGTGCTTGACTCTTCTTATTCACGTCGTCTCAGAAATGTCATCAAATATTTTTTGAAGTTTCAATTGGTGTATCTACTTATAAACGATTCTCACTTGGCTAGACCCCCTGTTAAGTACCAACTGTTATAAACTTATAACTTTAATCAAGTAAGCTTAGCAACGTACTTACTTTTCAATCGTCAGTTACAATTATAATCTTAAGTTAATATATATACACATATTTTTTTGAAACGTTCAGAGATAGTTATAGAGATATTTATTGAGTAATTTATTTTTATCGAGTAAGTTGATTATTTAATTATTACATATTTTTTTAATTTATGATATACACATATTAGTACATTACGCACCTAGGGCGGTAAAATAAAGAACGGCTCAGATCGCGGATATTTGTGGCCCGAACCGAAGGTAAGGGCCATAGACAAGCGATCTGAGGCCTTCTTTATTACCGCCCGTGGTGCGTACACAATTTTACGTCTTCTCCTGGGTGTGAAGTGAGATTTTCCGCTACGCCCGTGGGCGTAATATCTCACTTACCGCCCAGAGTGACGTAAATGTATATATAACTGCATAAGTTACGAAAAACTCGGCTACCAATGCTCTATAAGTGCCAGCGAAGGACACTTAGAGAAACCAATTACGCATTTCCAAAGTTCGAAGCTCCCGGCAATTTCAATGCGCATCAAAGTATGAGCATTAATGATCTGCAAGAGCGGAGATATTGATTTAGTGCTAGCATTAACGTTTACACGGCATTTTCTTAATCAGTAGTGCCATATTTTATTCACATTTCATTACTACTTTTAGAGTATAGAACACTGATTTATTTACGACGAACACATAAATAAAACAAAATAAAATAAATAAATATTATGGGACGAAACCTACACAAATCGACCTAGTCCCACAGTAAGCTTAATAAGGCTTATGTTGGGGTACTAGACGACGATAAATATAATATAGATAAATACTTAAATAAATAAAAAAACATCAATAACTCAGGAACAATCATTTATTTGTGTGATAATCACACAAATAAATGCTCTAACCAGGAATCGAATCCGAGATCTCCACCTTTATAGGCATGGTCACTACGGACTAGGCCAGGAAGCTTCATACCGAGTTATTATAGTTGAAACTTTCATCTAATTTTCTCTTTGGGTACATGCATGTGACACCCACAGTTTTTAACTCTAAGTAGATCTGCAGATGAATTTCTGGTCTTAGCTTACTATAGCTGGCTTACCAAAAGGCGCTGCAAGAAAGTACCTACCGTAATCTTAAGGTAGGACTTCTCCCCTTTGTGAGATCTCGTGCGACGGCGTCGTTCGTAATTTATGCACGGTCGTGCCGTCGTGGGCTTCCTATTATTTTCAAAAAGACATAAGTGCATTTACTTAATAATCAGATCCGACCTTATTCAAATAAACAACATCTGATGATGACTCGTGACGTGCCGCCCGCCGCCGCTTAAGCATTAGTTCTCAATACCATCGTCTTCATATTTTATTGACATTATATAGACCTTATTGCTTTGATATAAAGTCCACCAATAGTCAGTTTACATGCTGCTGTTGATACATGACATCTCCATATTATATTGGTCTGTTAGTTATACTAACCTCTTACTAGTGGGAGTTCTCCGTAAACTAGAAATGCGCATTGTCTAAAAAATTAAGGACTCAGCAGTATAAGGATTTGTATTGTAGGTGAGGTCTTTATAAAATGGGCAATGCATGTGCAAGGATGCGTGAATGTAGTCACGCCGAATAAATATTGGACGCATTCTCAGGTAATACGATGTGCAACATGTTGGGTGATTGATATGTTCGGTTTTACAAAGGCCTTCAGTTGTTTCTGAATAAGAAATAGGTACCTAACTCAAATAACTCGCGTTAATTTGCAAAGGAAGCCAAACGATCCGCACTGTTCAGTTTATTTTGAATACCAAGCCCGCTTAACAACTTCTGACGATGTTCCTGGTACCTGTGGTTGATAAAACATAATTTATGATTAGAAGTGATGGCAAAATTTCCATATCATATAAAACGTTTAATGTAATTACAACTGCATACCTTAATCTGGGTACATACCTAAGGTAAAATCCACAATTCCACGGACTGATTTGACAGCTCCTGGCATACAAAGCGATTGTCAAATGTATGAAAAGAGCTGTCAAATCAGTCCGCGGATTTATGAATTCTACCTTAGGTACAAGTTTCAGAATATTCTCAAAAATTCAGTAATTTTCTCGGAAATTTCCGGAAACTTACACGAGAATTTAAATTAAATTTCCAACAGGACATTCCCTATGGGAATTACCAAAAAATGTATCATTAGTATTATTTTTATAAACTTGTCCAGCGACTCCCTGAATAATTTTTATTGTTCGTAAAATTTAAGTTCTGGAACCTTTGCGTATGGAAAATTTCGTAACTATGGAAACTTCTCCTTGTTGCATTGCAGTTTGAACTGAATTTGTTTTAAAATTAGGATTTTAAATAAATAAACTTCGAAAACGCGAGCATTCTTCTCAATAATAATTGTCAATGTCAACATTCTAGAAGTAATTTTAGAAAAATTGTGTCACGGTCATTTCCTATTTCCTCAATATAACATATCATATCGTTCGCAGACTATACTTAACCACTCCATACATTTATGTTCCACTGCATAAAAGGGTACTTAATAAATTTTCAGAATAAATTATTATAATAGCTACAAGTACAAGACTTTTAACGCCGACCGTCCCCAATTTAACAATTTCGATATCAATTTATCGGCAAGCATTTATTTAACATGCCGTGAAAAGACCTTTTATATTTTAAATACAAAGTCGTATCTGTCCACGTTTTCTCTAGCACATATGACCTTTTATAAGAAAGTATCACGGCTGAGTAGCGAGTGGCAGACCGCACGATATGTCAGTCTGTCTGTCCGAGGGGATATCAGCTACGCCTTTCAGAGCCCACTGGCTATATATTCTATATAAAGTTATATTCAACGTTAATTTAAGTGTTACAGTCCTTATAATAATTGAAGACAACTTACATTATATTGCTCTTAAAGTTATAAGTTGAAGTTACACAAGTTAATCCTAAAATGAGAATAAAAGCCAAATGTAGTAAGGTGCGTTGGGGTAAGATATACTTAATTGTTCATTTGTGCCTTATGAGGCACAAATGAACAATTAAGTAAGTGTTGTGTGCAAACATGCATACGTTCCACGGATAATCTCTATGATTCATTATAAACGAATTATTTATTGACCACCTAGTTTAATAAGGTGTTTGTCTATATTTATAAAGCTGTTATAAAATATAATTTTACAAGTTTAATCTCCTCTCAAAAACTTCAAAAATGACAAAGCAAAAACTCATCATTACACTTTTTCCAGAAATATCTGATCACAAAAAATGCCACTCAACTTTAATAAAAACACGTATGCAGCTACGTCATCGCAAATAACAAGCCCGACTCTCATTACCCGATGAAGATTGTTCTTTGTGGATATGCATTGCGAATTTCCACTGCATGATAATTTCGTGGTAATGAGCGGGTGCGGGCTGCAATTCCGTAATCAGTTTGGATAAAGTCGTATCTGCTTGAAACTTGGGATCATATACGACGTTGTGGCGATGAAGATAGTCTATTGAGTTTGTGGGATGCTACTGGAATTAGAGTCTGCGTTTCTAATCAAAAGAGACGTATCTGCAGTTAAAGCAAATAAATGGCTTTGGGGTTGTTCTTTTGCGTTCTTAGATTTCTATGGTTAGGTAAGTGCATTGGATTTTCAAATGGATTTCAAATGGTATGTAGGTAAATAGATACTGTGAGAGATTTAAGTGATTGCTGGAACAACTAATTCGTGTTTGTGTAGATACTTAATTCTTAACAAATTACTTAAATTCTTAAGTAAGTTCTGTTAAACAAAAAAAAGTATATCCTATGTAAAATCATCAAAGCTTTAAAATATATTTACCTAACTAAGCTATGCATTACTTACAAATGAAAATATTGCAAACATTGTAAACAAGTCTCGCTGGATATCGTTATTTTAAATTAAAATTAAAATAGATTCTGTGTTTCATTGCATAAATAAACGCTTGAAATTACCATAAATGTTTCAATAACTTGCCGAGATCTGATTCTTTACTCATGACTTGTTGAAATTCGACATGGGCTCCCTATCTTTTTTGCCTCATGATGTACAAGTTGCAGAACATTCTCAAAAATTCAACAACATTCTCTGAAATTTCTGGAAAAACACACGAGTATTAAAATTAATTTTCCAATGAAAACATTCGCTATGTAGTGCACGGTGTACGAGTCTAATTTTACAGTAATACCGCAAATCGATGTACAGTTTAGCCATTTGGCACACGCATACTAGAGGTCAAAACAAAAATTTTCATCCGCAGTTCTTAAAAAAAATTCCCTTAGGAGGGGGGTGCTGATTCATAATTTTTTTTGTATGGGAAAAAAAATTGTGATGAATCAGCACCCCCCTCCTAAGGGACTTTTTTTTAAGAACTGCGGATGAAAAATTTTGTTTTGACCTCTAGTATGCGTGTGCCAAACGGCTAAACTGTACATCGATTTGCGGTTTCTTTTTGTATACAAGAGGCACTAATGGGAATTATCAAAAAATGTATTATTAGTTTTAAGGTAACAGTATCTGTCATTAGTGTCATTTCTAGGGCCCGGAATTTACGTTGCGACTTTTGACACGTGCTAGGGAGAGAACACTACTGTTTATCGATACATCGATATTTTCAGTCTAGTTATTACTCCATTCCGTACTAATTTCTTCCGGGCCCCGGTCGTTACACCCCGTTTTTAATAGTAAGTACTTAGTTGTAAGCAAGTATAACTCCGTATTTTTTGTAAGCTTAATTCTGAAATTAATTGTAAGAATAATGAGTTATTAATTTTTCACCTCAGCAGTTCGAAAAAGCCTACTTTCCTCACTCCCTGGAGTGAAATTTTCATTCGGGAATATAAATAAATGTGATTTTTTAACTTTAATATGTTCTCACTCCTGAGGTGAAAAGTTGTATGTGTCACACGAGAAACATTTTTTTTTACATCTCGTGTTCTTGAGATCCCTCGCTACGCTCAAGATTCAAACCTAGAATCACTCGCTTCGCTCGTGATTCAATTATATAATCTTTCGCTTGGTCGGGACTCAAAATCAACACTCGCAAGAAAATCCAACTTTCCTCTCTTGTTGCACAAGTAACTATTAATGACTGGCTTTTTTTAAAACTTGTTAAGTATAGTAGTAGTAGCAGTAAAACACTTTATTGTACAGGAAAACACAACAGAAATATATAACACAGCAAATATGTACAAAGGCGAACTTATCCCTTTAAGGGATTTCTTCCAGTTAACCTTTGAGCAGTTGAGAGAGATTTGAAAGAGCTAGGCAGACTTGGGTACCGTACGATACGAAATAACGAGTTGTATTATAAATTGTGATCTAACTAGGTATTAACTATGAAATAGGTATAGATACACAGTTTGGTATCATAATCATACATAAATATAAATAGACTTCTTACATAAGTAAGTATATAAAGTATGTACATAGAACTAAAACAACCATTTTAGTGTTTAAATTATTCTGACTGTGCTTGTATTACATTATAAGGTAGCTATTGAGAAAACGGCACTTGGAAGTCAACCGTGGGAACTGGTGAAAGGATGTAGCCGATGTTGCAATTTAAGGACACGCAACGTAAACGTAACACGGATATAATGTGCTTAATTACTTATACAAATATACATACAAAATAATTTTTGGCTACATACCTACAAACAAAACAAACGTATTTAAGCTTACTTCTACAATAAAAGTTGTATTTAAGCCCTTATACAAATATACATACAATAGTAGATTGTACAACAAGTGCATAAAACGCACCATTTTACGCGAGGCGTTTATCCATACGAGCGAGCTTGCGAGCGAGGATGGATATAAAGTACGAGCGTAAAATGGGTTTTATGGACGAGTTATACACTCTACTTTTTACTTCGATTGTGAGGAAATAAAAAGAATAGGAATTTCTTTCATAAAAAGTTTCACTTTATGCTGGGTATAGGCGGACTAAAACTCAATTTTATGCACAAGTGCATAAAAAATTGACTTCTTCTAAGGCTATTTTGACAATGGCAATTTTTTATGCACTTGTGCATAAAATTGAGTTTTAGTCCGCCTATACCCAGCATAAAGTGAAACTTTACGAGCATGAGAAGTAAAAAATTATTTTTGGCTACATACCTACAAACAAAGAAAAACGTATTTAAGCTTACTTCTACAATTAAAGTTGTATTTAAGCCCTTCACAGACGGAGCAATATATGAATATTATAGCTGCGGGTGTGGACTCTGTCAAATAGTACGTAAAATTTATCGAGATATATCGTAAGATACTGAGCTGTAATATATACATATTATAGCTCCGTGTGCTACGGGCTTTAATATAACATTCAACTACACGCAAATCATTTGTAAATATTTTTTTTTTTAATATAAACTAATTGTATTTTTTGCCAGAGCACTTGCATAAATTCTGTAATGATAATATTTTTCGGATCCGTCCCGTGTTTTACGGCTTATATCATCATAAAAAATATTCACCTACATAATTTAATTAGTCTTGAACTGTGCAACTTTTCGCGTTAAAGGGCACACAAGACCATAAAAAAGAATGTTACCTGTTCGACACTTGTTTTATTGTAAATTTCGATTGCGCCCGGAGTGTGTAATAACTGTAATAAGACACGCTGTAGGCCCCATAACTCCCATAAGTCACATCAAAAGTTTCGCAAGTCAGGAACAGAATTCGGACTTTTTGATTCCCAACTTGATACAGTAATAAATGAAAGAAGCATAATAGTTACCCTACATAAAAATATCAAATCAGAATCAGTCAAATGAATTTAGATTTTTGTATATTACATGACATTAAAGATAAGATAAAAGATAAAAAATATTTATTCTTCAATTTAGGCACATTACAATGCACTTATGAACGTCAGAGAGAAAAGAAACTACCACCGGTTCTAACCCTACACCTCTGACCCGAGAAGCAGCTGACTTATTACCGGCAAGAAACTCGGCGGGACTTATTTTTTCAAAACAGTACTACAGGGACTTATTTTTTCAATACAGTACTACATTAGCTAGGGATACACGCACAGATCTGTCCGCCGGATTTGTCTGGCAAATATACTCGGCGGACAGATCCGTCCATGTATGGCGCGGATTGGACACGCATTTGTCTGCGTACACATTTGAATAGCGCCATACATGGACCGATCTGTCCGCTGGGCATATCCACCGGACAAATCCGGCGGGCAGACCTGTGCGTTTATCCCTAGCCAATGCCGTATATCAAATAATCTAAAAGTTAAATCAAAGCGAGTGAAGTGTATATATTATTCTTATATAAGTATAAGGAAGTATTTTTAGGTCTTTTAATATAATTTGCGTGGGTTATAATTATAAGAGCCCTCTTATTTCCAAGAGGTCTACAACTTACAGACTCATTAAGTAAATACAAGCAAGTCATGTATAATCAAAATCAAATCAAGTTGAATTTTAAATTTGAACAGTATTCCAGATTTAAACGGGATCCCATAATAAGATAACGGAAAAATGTAGAAAGCATGTGAACTAATTTCTATAATGATCTTAACGTGAAAAAAATAGGGAGTTAAAGGTGTTAAGCGTGAAAATTCTTTCTAGGAACTTTCAGACAAATGCTTAATTCTTTCTAGGAACTTTCAAGCAAATGCTAAAAAAAAAAGATAAAAGATATTTATTCTTCAATTTAGGCACATTACAATGCACTTATGAACGTCAGAGAGAAAAGAAACTACCACCGGTTCTAACCCTAAATTAAATACCCTAAATTCTTTCTAGGAACTTTCAAGCAAATGCTACATTCTTTCTAGGAACTTTCAAGCAAATGCTAAATTTTGTAACTTCAAACATACGATAAGTCAGTCATTCAAGATGATTATAAATGGTGTTGATTTTAATGATCGGGTGTTAATTTAATAACAACTTTACCGCAAAAACGCAAAATTTTAATTTTTCTTTGCTTAGTCCGGTGGTGTGGTATCCAGTTATCTACTGGTCATTTCAATATTTACCCTAAAATCCGACAGGTCTGTATAAGTAGACAATAAGATAGAAACGGTTAGGCTTAGTGCCAATGCCAACTCGCAGCTGGAATTCAGAAATGCTGATTTATCTAACTGGACCAATAAAATCTGTCTTCAGAAATGCATTTTCGATTGTACAGTCGCCATTAAATATATCATAGTGGCCGAGGTATTTAAAAATATATGAACTTGCACTTAATCGCCTTGACAATAGAGGCGTTGTTCAGATATTTGGGACCACCTTGGCCGCTTCAATATATCTGATGGCGACTGTACAGCCCTAGTACCATTTCTAGTGAAACTACTCGTTTTTTTTTATTAAATTCTTTTTTGTATGTAAGCTGTCCTGCTTACCTGATGAGGTTCTTCCTACATAATAATAAAATATTGTTTATAAATGTTAAAACACTGAAACAAAAGACGCCAGGCGCCTGTACCAGTCGATAACAGCATTAAAAATCTTCTTATGACATAAATAACACGAGGCAGCCACACTCACGTTTCTCGGTGCTCCCACAGTACTAGTCACGAACTTATACTTCACTTAATTAACGTAAATAAGACAGTTTTGCGAACGAAAAAGAAAAAAAACTGTGAAAAGGCCGTTGTTTCCAACGAACCGGATTCGAGGATTTAAAGGCTCGGCGTCTTAGGGCACACTTTGTTTCACTGTTTATTTTTTAATGAGGTTTATCGTCTGACTTTACACGCAAAAAATAAAGGCCATATTTATTTAAAACAAACAACTTGTTCTTAATAACAGAGTGAAGTAACATTAACAGTCTTTTTTTAACTTGTAAAATAACGAGTTCCAACGTACTATAAGAATGTAACCCTTATATTATGGCTTGTATAGTAACCATGAGAAATCGATTAATCATCGATCCTTTCATTCGGACCCGTCATCAGCAGATCAGTTTGAGAGCAACCCTTTTGCGATTTTTTGCGATTTTAAAAGTCTGCGATGAAAAAAATGCAAGTCACTGCGCATATGAAACGCATGCATGCATGGCGACGAAAGACGTGAATTGGCAAAAAAACCCTATAATACATAATATTAAGGTATGACTGTTGAAATTGACTATAATTTGCTATGTACGTAGGCAATCTAATACAATTTACATCGTCTGAATATACCATCTTTGACAGTTATTTTTCTAAACAAATATTACGGTTTCTTGTATTTTATACCTTTTCATCCGACTTCAAGAAAGGAGGAGGTTCTCAATTCGACTGTTTTTTTTTTTTTTTGTATGTATGTTACTCGATATCTCCGTGAATCGAAAACCGATTTTCAAATATTTTTTTTAATCGAACGGGTATAACCCCTAGTTGGCCCCATTGTCACCAAGTCGGGGTCTGATGATGGAATCTTGGCGTTACCCTGGACCGGTCTCTAACGTATAGGGAGCACCTCGAAAACGTAGGTCAAAAGTTGAAAAGCAGGCTTAACATCATAAGAAGCCTCGCTGGAACCAGCTGGGGAGCTTCGGCCTCAGTCCTGCGTACTTCCGCATTAGCATTGGTTTATTCCACCGCGGAGTACTGCGCACCCGTTTGGTACCGTAGCGCACACACTAATAAAGTGGACACCCAACTCAACGCAGCCATGCGCGTCATCACAGGCCTAATCAAATCTACCCCGCTGCCCTGACTATCAACGTTGGCACATATAACCCCCCCGGAAGTGCGAAGACGTAAGGCCGCGGCCGCTGAATGGACAAAAAGCATGCGACCTTACATGCCGATCCGAGAAACACTGGACCAACTGCCCAGCTTCCGCCTAAAATCTAGATCCCCAATCTGGACCGACGAGCTTCTTACAAACTACGACACACAGTCAGCCTGGCGCCGATCATGGGGACTATCTGTGCACCCCGAAATGAACCTGTGCCCTGACCCAACAAAAAAGCCCGCAGGATTTGAAGCCCCACGATCAGTATGGGTGAAGCTGAACAGATTCCGTACGGGGCATGGCCGGGCTAACCACCACTTGTTCAAGTGGGGGCTAAGAAACTCCCCAGCCTGTGACTGCGGCGCCCCAGACCAAACCTTATTCCACATTGTCGAACAGTGTCCACTTTACTGTTTCTCTGGTGGCCTAAAGGAACTTCACCACCTTTCCCCAGCAGCAGAGGACTGGTTGAAAAATCTCACAGTCGAAGTATAACGAATTTACGAGGATTGCAGTGAAATAAAGCCATACGATATGATGATGATGATGGAATCCTGGAGAAATCGAGTGCACTCTTCAACTATTATAGGCACACCTATAGTGATTCACTATTTTTTACAGCAACTCGGCCACTTCCTCTTGGAATAGCGGATCCTAATTAATTATTAACAAATTATCATTAATTACTGTTTGTTTTATGTCTAAAGAGATAAGAATAAACTTCAAAATTTCTACAATCCATTTGAGGTACCTACGAGTATTAACTAGTACAATTTTGTGAGTACCTGCTTATGTGAAAATATTCAAGCAAAGGTACTCAAAAAATATAAAACATATTAGAATACCACGGCTTACTTTATAATTACAATTATCTTAAATCATACATATATGCATATATAGGTTATCATTAAGTTTTATTTTATACTTGAATGCCACCTTAAGGACATTCCTCGATTCGCACAAGCCACGCCCATCTGTTAGAGACACGTTTATAGCTCCTGTGCACGAAAGAAAGAGATGCAGCGCTGTTAATGATCAGACTTTTTGACCAAATTACGATAAATAAGCGAATCTATAAAGATTTGTCTCATTTTGCTTTTGTGACTTTTTAGATAAACCAGAATGCCATATTTTTTACTTAGTTATATTGCTTAATCTCTTATAGTTTACGTAAGCTAAGAAAAATAAGGAGAAAAAGGACTCAACTTCGGATTTTTTTTCTATCGAGGCAACTTTCAGCAATCGTGTTTCGGCTTGTGCCAAAAACAAGAGTATATAGTCTTATAATATATATTCGAAAATAAATTCAGTTCCTTTTCCCGTTTAGTCACTAGAGTGTTTGATAAAACCTATAATTTTTCAAAGTTAACTTAACTAAAAATTGTGAGCGGCTAATTTCTGAATAAGCCTCAATACTACTGGCAATTTTCACTTCTGCTGACCCAATTTTAATTATTTTATAAATTATCGAGCACCCGTTGAAACCATTGCTGTTCTTAACTTAAGTGGAAGACAATAAAAAGTAAATGAGGCTAAATTAGCCATTACAAAGAGGGTCACAGACGATTGCCATTATTATGCGCTTAATGCTTCCATGTCGACAGCGGGAGAGGACTTGTCCACGTACTACTAATGATGCTGTGAATAATGTAAGTTTACCTCTAAATAGTAAGCCTTGTTTCAAACTTTTGTGCACTTGAAATGTACCTATATTAGAAAGTTACATATTTAAAAACAATTCAGGCGATTCAGAATTTTCGTAAATTTTGGCCATTTATCGTAACAACCTTCCATCACTATCTCAAAAATGTCTTTAAGGCTCCATCGATGATTGGATAGGTACCTATTGTTATTATATTATTACCAAATTATATGAAAATGTTTTCATCTCAACTGTACGTAAGTGGTTCTAAATAGTAAATTGTAAACCAAAGGATAAAAGGCACGGGTTCCTATTATCCCTAACGAGATATTTTGGCACTTGGAACATAAGAAAACAAAAATAGTGGAATCTGCAGAGAAAGACACTTGTGAAAGTTTTCAAAAGCTCAGAAGTTAAGAGTCATAAAGAACTACACAGGATCAAAGTAAATCCAGATATATTTTAAGGATATAAAATTATTAAAAAGACGTCTCTATAAAACGTTGTCAAGAAAAAAATGCTCTCAAGAGTTCTGAAAAACGTCAAGTCACTGTGACGGTTGAAACCAATAATTATGGGGTAGCGCACAAATACGCGCACTCATCACTTCGGCCGGCTTCTTGAGACGAGACGGGCCTTGCCCGACTGAGGAAGAAGGGGTTATGTGAAATACAAAGGTACTAAGTATCCTTTCTATACAATTTGCAAAACATTCTGCCACTTGCTGGTATCCTATCATACTAAAACATGCAAAATTTTAGCTCTTGAAAAACCGGACGCGTATACAGAAATTGATTCGTTTATTAGGTAACACAATCCCCCTAATGAGGGCGCCACGGGACGGTCGACGCAGTCCTAAGAAAAAATGTCATAATAACCTCTAGTTGATCAGATTAGTACAAATAACTGCGGAGAAAAATGGCATATGTCAAAAAAAGACATAGGTAATCAAAATCGTAAAGTGTCTATGTATAGCAAATGTACAGACGACGTCAAAGATATATTTTGCACCTTATTACAAAGGAGTAAGGTGCAAAAGTGTAAACATATCTTTGACGTCGACTGTACATCGAAAACCGATAATTTCCAACCTAGAAACAAGCCTGTAGGTATTAAAGGTGGTCTTGTCGTGAGTGAGGGGGGTGGGGGGCAGAGCGTAGGTGCTATTTAGCCCTCAAGGTGGCTTCGTGACTTACCGCCGCGCAACAATAAAGAAAAAACCAGCGGCCGCCTTAAAAATGTTAAAATAAATAAAATGCACACGTCGGGGCTTATCTTACGGTTGAGCAGCGAGGACAGGGAAGGGGCGGCGTGCACTGAGATAGACAATGATTTTTATAAGTGCATAATTATTTTAGTTGATTAATTGAATAAGGATTCATTTTTGATGATTAATTTAATAAATCCGCCAGAATCCGATGGTTCGGACACGTAGTTCGTATGGGTGAAGATCGTGCTGTCTGGAGAGTATACTATAGCCAGCCAACTTGTCGAAGACCATCTGGGCGTCCTAGGTACCGCTGGAAAAGCGAGGTGCTGAAGGACCTCACCGCGCTGGGCGCCGTTGACTGGACAGAGACGGCTGTGAATAGAGAAGCCTGGCGATCTTTAGTGTCGGAGGCCAAGATCCAGTTTGGGTCGCTGCCCCACTGCAGTAAGTAAGTAATAAGATAAATTAACCGAATAAGGTTGAGTCTAGAGGAACGCGGCCAAAGACCAACCGTTTAAAATAACGATCGAGACTACGACCACTCTGACAAGAGTGCAATGACTAGGAAGAAGAATAGAATGAGCAATAGATACTTAGCGATAAGGCATCCTCAGAGGTCACGGGTTTTAACTCCGACTCATATCAATGCATTCCTTATAAGTTAATTTACGAAATATTTATTCAATTTTATTTTCGATGACTTAAAAAAATAAAGGAAAACATCGTTGGAAATCTGATTAGCGCTTAGTTTCCCTTCTGGATTGGAGTAAAAACCAAGTGGCTATGGCAATCTTTAAGGTTAGCGTTACTTCAGGTGTCAAATTTGCCGCTACCATAGCTTCCACTCTTTTTGTTTGTCTATGTAAGTAGTTGTAAAATTATTTACCTTAGTTGTCATGATAGTTCAGTATTTTTTTGGGTTGAGATTTACATTTTATTGCATCAGATTCAACGCTAAACGTGAAGACCTGAGGGCCTACCGCGAAGTTCGTAAATCGACAAAACGATGGTCCCGTCTCTATCGCTCTTGCGTATACGAAAGAGAGTGATGCAAATACACGATTCGATGAACGAAGTGCTTCGCGGTTATAGGCCTGAATCCCCAACCAACTGTTTCCATTAATTACAGTTATTTCGAAACGGTGCTGACTTGCAGCAATTGTAGCCGATCCTTCCTTATCCTTCACCTAAGAATGCACCAGCATCACTCTCAGCGGTATGGAAAGCAGTCCCTGTAGCCGAAAATCGCTACGAGGGAGATGATGATAATGCTGGTGAAACTTTAATACCTAATATAAAAATGCTAATAAACTTCGTTTACTTGCGAATAAGTTTTGGCCATCGACAGACGAGCACGCCTTTTAACATCTTTTTGCAATGATAAAAAAATTATGTGATCAATTGCAGTGTGCGTTACGCATGCGTGGCGTGTGCCCGCGGCAGGTGCAAGTGCGAGCGACCGGTCTGCGCCCGCGCACGACTACAGAAGCAAAACGACTTAAATCACTATGTAAACGTAATGGAGTTAGGACTGTTAGCGCCTGAGCATGTCCACTATACATTCAAAAGTGAATTAAGTCACTATGATAAGTGAATGGAGATTTGACGTTTTGGAGCAGAATACGTAGCACTCTGTAGACGCAGTAGGATGTTAGGAGGCACTATGGTTAATGTATGGAAATAAGACTTTTTATGTTTGAACATTTACATAGTTAAAAGGTAATAAGAGACTATGATTACTGCACTCATTAGGACTAATTGGGTCACTACGGCAGCATAGCTAAACAAGTCATAATGTCACAGGGCTTAGGCTTGTTCCACAGTATATTTGGCACTAGATTCTACCTGCAACTTTGTCTTCTTAGAATTAGAACTTCAGATAAAATGTATGCGAGATTGTCCCAAGGAATTTATTTATAACAGCATCCGACCACTGAGAGTTATGATATCTACAAAGTGATCACTTTTGTCTGCATCCAATCAGACCATAAACTTTTACAACATTATCATAAAAGAACACTTAAAATGGCTGCCTGATTGCTATTAAGGCTGATGCGAAAATGATTAGTCCATTAGGCAAAGGGTTTTAAAGCTTGAAGGTTAAATAACAAAGGTAAGTACAGTCAGCAGAACTATTAACTAGTATTCTAACCAGCAAAACTGCAGTAAGGACGGAGGAGAGGTTTTACGAGAACCAGAATTGCAGAGGCAGCTCTAACAGCCTTCTACGTGTTGTGTATTGGCCAGCAGGCTGAATTGTCCATTCCAGCACCACTGGGTATATAAATACAATCCCAAGAAATATAAATCTGGGGATCAGACATAATGGAAAATCTGAAATGCTTAATTTCTTTTTAAGAAATTACACTAACATTAGTAGGTATATTAAGTATTTTTGTTGTTATTTTATATTCTTAATAACCGCATAATGGCCCGACTGATGGTAAACAGCTACCATAACCTATGGACGCTCGCGCACGCGCGTTAGAAATGCGCATAATAAATATAATCCAGAAGTGTCATACGCGCGTTACCGACCAAGGAGAATCCACTGTGTTGATGGCTAAAGGAACAGGAGGATCCCCCGTCGTCACCACGTTGCACTCTCTTTGAGGTATCTAGCAACCTGTGGAATAAAGATGTATCCAGCTCATTTTGGACGACTCACAAGCTTGTGATTGTTGCTGACTGTACCAATAGGATGCATTTAGAACAAGGTTTGTTGCGTATAAACGACTCCCTTTTTGTTCGACGATTTGTAGGAAAATAATGTTGTATCGTAAAAGCTCAGAACCAATCTTGCGACGTTATGGTTCTATTAATAGTTTTTCTAGGGTTCACTACCAAGTTAGGTACCCTATTAAAATATATGAGGCATAGGCAAGTCTATAAAACCCTTTAGTGTGTCAGTCCTATATAATTTATTTTTGTGATAGACAGTAATCGAGTGACGAACGTACATGAAATCCAATCGACACGATTTAACCAGGCGCGAACCACTTCGTTCATCGAATCGTCTATTGGCATCACTCTCCTTCGTGTATGCAAGAGCGATAGAGACGGGACCAAAGTTTTGTCGATTTTCGAACTTCGCGGTAGGCCCTCAGGTAGGACTCCAGATTTTCACCATATAACTGGCTCTTGACATCTTCTTCTATAAGCTAGGGATACACGCACAGATATGCTCGCCGTATTTGTGCGACGGATATGCCCGGCGGCCAAATCCATGTGTGTATGCCGCGATTTGGACACGGATTTGTCTGAGGACATATCTGAATAGCGCCACACACGAACGAATGTGTCCGCTGGGCATATCCGTCGAACAAATCCGGCGGACACATCTGTGCGTGTATCCCTAGCTAATAGCACTGGGTCGTAGACTATTTACTGGGCTATTTTGGTTACAATTGCAGCGGCGGATATTAGCTGATTATAAATTTACGACGAGACAGGATTAATCGATCGGGATTACGGACTAGAACGAACTGTTCCACGATGTATAAATAAAAATAATGTACAAGGTGTAACTAAAATGGTGGTGATCCTTATAAGGGCATAATTGGTAGCGTATTCTAATTATAAAAACCAAGAAATATTTTTCTTCGCGCGAAATAAAAAAATATTTTGTATGGATAGTTTGGCCGGCTGAGAACCACGTGCCTGACGTGCCCCATACAAAAAAAAATTCGCGTTCAAAAAATCTTTCTTTTTATTAGTCGCAATAAGATACCAATTATGCCCTTAAACGGATTACCAGCATTTTTGTTACATCCTGTATAGTCAGCATTAGAAGTAATGTCTGTCACATTCATTATGCAATTATTAAAGCATAATCCTGTTTTGAATTCACTTCAATGATTTTTTTATTTATACAACGACGGTGAAAAACAAGCATATGGCGGCGACCCTCCAAAATGATGTCTTTACCAATGAAAAATATACATGATGGTACAGAAACTACAGAACCCTCGCCATATGCACTCAATTTACATTTACCCGAATATTTATTTGGTAGGTAGGTTGGTAGCAAGCGGCGAAGCACCGGTCACGACAGCGCGGCGTAAGGCCAGCGCGTGCGCTGTTACCGAACCAAAACGTCTTATCAACCCTTAATGTGCATGTAGATAAGTCATTTCGGAATGTGATGAGCAATTATAGAGATCGTGACGCGTTCTTGCGAGCGCCGTAACGCGAAATAGCGTCAGCGGTTGTTTTTGATTTATTTTTTCGTTGTTGACAAATTACCGTCAACTGGGTACGTCTATTGTTACCGGCTACTTTGAGGTTATGCGACTTGAAATCTATAAAATTTACTACAATAAACAAACAAAAATTCTAATACGCCGAAAGTGCTGAATCGAATAAAATATGACGTAAAATCACTCGCTAATAAAAATAAACGTATTGACATCATTTCAACCGTTTTCGCGCTACGATGCCACATACAGACACTGAAAATATTGCGGGAACATGAACATGCACTTATAATACAATAACTATTTAATACGGGAAACAAACAAGCTTACATGGTAAATATCCCGTATTAAATAGTTATTGTAGTGTTACTGACCATGTTAGCTTAAAATCGTATATTACACTTTAGAGCAGGCTCTGCCGTACAACGTCGTATGAATAATTATTAGACCGCAGTTTGACTTGTGATCCTTGTAGTACTACTCCTGGGCTTCAAGAAAGTCCATGTTGCCAGGCTGGAAAGTGGTGCCGTTTCCCCCACCACCCCCCCTGAACATCCCCACCCCACATTTTCAAAAACCTATCGTGTGTGGTCTCATATGAAAGGGCTAATAGAGGCGGTTCTAAAAATATACCACATCATTACATTTCAGCCATTTTTTTTAAATTAAAACAAAAATAATTTTCAAAACATACCAAGTTTGGGCTCCTCCAGATACGACATGGCTGATTATTTTTTTGTACAATATATCACAAATGATACTTGATATACCTCATATGTAACCCCAAGAAAGCAATTTTGAAAATAATTTCATTAAGTATTTATTTTTTAATTTTCAATATTACAAAATAACGCAGTACAAAATGTACTGAAGTAGAGTTCTACTAGAGTTCTACTCCAGTACATTTTGAAAAATTAAAAAAAAATGCTAAATGAAGTTATTTTCAAAATTGCTTTCTTGGGGTTAGATATGAGGGTATCAAGTATAATTTGTGATATATTGTACAAAAAAATTATCAGCCATATCGTATCTGGAGGAGCCCAAACTTGGTATGTTTTGAAAATTATTTTTGTTTTAATTTAAAAAATATGGCTGAAACGTAATGATGTGGTATATTTTTAGAACCGCCTCTATTAGCCCTTTCATATGATACCACACACGATAGGTTTTTGAAAATGTGGGGTGGGGATGTTCAGGGGGGGTGGTGGGGGAAACGGCACCACTTTCCAGCCTGGCAACATGGACTTTCTTGAAGCCCAGGAGTAGTACTACAAGGATCACAAGTCAAACTGCGGTCTAATAATTATTCATACGACGTTGTACGGCAGAGCCCGCTCTACTTATAATACGTATGTTTTCGATGGGGGTTAAAAATATGTAAATGTGAATACGTATAACGCTCAAAATTTATAACAAAATTCGCGCTACCGTAGTGAAAAAAGCCGTGGGTTAAAGTCATTAAATGCAACAAAGAAAAACTGTTGCCGAGACTTGAAGAACCTATAGTAAAAACCTTTTTACAATTTCTGTGAAGTCTCTATAAACTACTTGCTTGGCAGCCAGGAACATATTTCACGTTCGGTTAATTGCCCATCATAATACTTAATTACATATAAAATTAGCGAGAATGCAAGGCATAGCACCGCAGGTAGATTACTCCCCGTAGATCTCGCATTTGAAAGAGATACGCAGACTGATGCTCTTAGCAATCTATGCGTTTATCCATCTCGAGCTGCAAAATGCACGTGTATATATGTAGATCTAGTGCATAATATCAATCAATGATCTGTTTTAATAGGGCGCTGAAACAAAAAACAGTCGCCCGCGAAGAATAATTCTGCAGGACTTAAAAAAACATTACGTATCAACTACAATAAAATTACTTTGCTATTCCGCGGTAAAAAAAGTGCACGGTATAGTAATTGATACTATGGATCTCTGCAAAGTAACGCCATTCCATAACTTAAAAGGTAGCCTTACGTTCCAAAAACATCCGTCCTTACGTTTTGATTTCTTAAAACTGGTATTGAGCGTTTTTCATAATATACTTACTCTTCGTAATATACTTACTTTATACGGTGACTTGTGTGAAGCGTTTATGGATTGTGATAAACGACAATATGTTCTATCTATAAGTAACGATCTGTGAATAGCCTGAAGCTGGTAAATCGAGCTTTACCCGCGACCTCGCTGTTTCTTCCAACATTAAATTGTACGGACCTAATGGTCAGCATCGAAATGACAAATGTATTCAACCGTGATTATGATTTTACGGACCTACATTTACTTAATCATGTTTTGTTTTATTTGCTTGTAAACGGCGCAAAAGCTACTAAGTATAAAAACTAGTGAGTTTAAATAATTAAAAACAACTTCATTGATTATTAAGCTAGGTATTAGTTGTTATTTCAATCCCCTATAACGATCTTGGATGATTAAGAACTACTTGTTTCTATTAATCCATTCCATGGCTACTATACTACAAAACCTTAAATGAAGGTAACAACTAGGGAATATGTTTTTTTAGTGAAGAAATAGTTTCTAGTAAAAATGTACCCTATGTGATGGAATTGTATAAATCTTAGTAGGTACACTAGGTACTTCTTATGTAGGGTTTTTGGCTTACTTTTCTATTAGTATCAAAATAAGTTTATTAAATTAAGTATTCAAATTCACCCTGCCTACTGTAAATACCACAATCACGTATGGAAATAAATAACAAAGTCAGTAAGGCTCACCACACACTTGAGCGGAATGGAGGCAGTAATGTATGGAGGCCATAGACAAATTTAAGCTACCATCGACAAATTTGCCTACGAATTAGCTTAATTCCGCTTAAGTGTGTTTTGAGCCTAAAAGTGTCAAATTCCCAATTAAATCCGCGGGTCCCAAATAAGACTGACGACAGAGTGTCAGCCTACGCTAATTAGGCTGCGAATAAACGTTACTCCAAACACTTAAGATTGCCATCAAAGTTACGAGCCTTGGCCAGCAGGTGCAAATATTGGTGCTCTGGGCGTTCACAATACTTTTATATCCGACTACCAACGTGAACGACATCTAAGTACCTTCAAACTAACCTACAAAATCAGTGAATGTGCCAAACTCCCAATTAAGTTCGCAAGTGACTAGCGACAGGCGACAACCTACACTAATTAGGGTGCGAATAAACGTTACTCCAAACACTTAAGATTGCCATCAAAGTTACGAGCCTTGGCCAGCAGGTGCAGAGATTGGTGCCCTGGATATTCACAAAGGACATATTTGAGTCTGTAAAGCGGTAGCTGATTCTGGTTTTGTATAGAACGGCTCCAGCTTACTATTGGCTCTGGCTCTGGCATATTAGCTTTGTTATACCTACAGTCTGTCGCAGATGAAGCTAAGCAGACTAGTTGTTCAAAATGATCTAGACATGACTATTAAATAAGAGCGTGTGGAGGTAATTTTGGACAAGTCCCGCGTATCTGATTCGCCAAACCAAAATTATCGCCTATATCTCTAGAAAGAAATCGTTTTATGAATGTTTGTTTCTAAACCTTAATTTTCTTGTCCATTGATTTACACAAGTTCTTATTGTTTGCATTTAAATATGTACTTTATTTACTTCCAATGTAAATATACTCAGAGTTCAGGCTTTGGCTGTTCCGAGGTCGGCTTTGCGAGATCGGTAAGATGTTTGAATAGCCAGCCAGAGCTTTTTAGCACTCAAAACTGTACCATAAATCGGGAGCTGAAATATTTGGTGGATCGAAAATGGTTTCTTACATTCATTAAAAACGATTTAAGATCGGCCGTTTTAGAGTTCCTTGGACATTTTTGTGGGAAGAGCAACAATGCAATGTGTATATTATGTAGGTGTAGGTACGTATTATAATATGTATGATAACATTGATAACTGGAATCGTAGGTAGGTATAACGTAATTTTTTTATGAAAAATATATGGTACCGTATTTAAGACATAAATAAAATCAAATATATGGCGACTGTATACTATTGATTAAACAAAACAGAAAATTAGAAATAACGGTTGATTTAGAGGTAAGCCACTTAAACTTTTTAGTCATATTCATGAAAAAATTGAAGACAATAAGAAGCAAAATAATGAGTCTTAAAATCGTTTTCCCAGAAATCGCACGAAAGATTTCCCTAATCTTGAAAAAAAAACCTATAGTATACCTACCTCGTTTTCTTATTCAGATTAGAAAATTAACTGTCGATCTCGACAGTTTATCTTTATTTTTTTCAGCCGTATATCTGGCCAAAATTTTAATGAGACTAAGACAATAAGATGCAAAATGGCAAATTTTTAAATCGTTTTCCCAAAAGGAAACGAAGTAATCATCATCATCATCATCTCAGCCATAAGACGTCCACTGCTGAACATAGGCCTCCCCTTTGGACCTCCATAAGTATCGGTCGGAAGCGACTTGCATCCAGCGTCTTCCGGCGACCTTTATAAGGTCGTCTGTCCATCTTGTGAGTGGACGTCCTACGCTGCGCTTGCTAGTCCGTGGTCTCCACTCGAGCACTTTTCGACCCCATCGGGCATCTGCTCTGCGTGCAATGTGGCCTGCCCATTGCCACTACAGCTTGCTAATCCTGTGGGCTATGTCGGTAACTTTAGTTCGTCTACGGATCTCCTCATTTCTGATTCGATCACGAAGAGAAACTCCGAGCATAGCCCTCTCCATAGCTCGTTGAGTGACTTTGAGCTTTGAGATGAGGCCGATAGTGAAAGACCACGCTTTGGAGCCGTAAGTCATCACTGGTAACACACATTGGTTGAAGACTTTCGTCTTGAGGCACTGAGGTATGTCGGACGAAAAGACATTACGTAGACAAAACGAAGTGGTATAAGTAAAGTATTTCTCAACACAACTTATTAACCGTATTATTATATTACATTGACAGAAAACTATTTACGGATATTAAAAGCTTTATGGCGTCATAAAAGCGTATAAAAACCGATAATCATAAATAAATCCAGATTATGACCTCTATAATGCGTTTGACATTTAACACAACCTATTTATAGTATGTGCATAAACTATTTTCGTCTGCCGAATTATTTCGTACAAAAATGTCTTAAGGGACAAATAGGTCAAACAAATTGTCTTAAAAGTTTTCTTTTAATAGCAACACAATAAAGATTAACGTCCTCTCACATGTTCCTAGTCGCTTATGACCTTCTGTTTTGAGCAATTTTAGTAAAGTAACAATGTTAAAATTATTTGTGGTAGCGTGCTATCAATAATTAATCATACAAAGTATGTACAGGATGTTAAATGGTTTAAACACGTGCTTGAGTTTAACACTGGTAGTGCTGTATTAACATTATTGTCTCCCATTAGTTCACATGAGATTGAAGTTTGATGGTTTAATTTTAAGTGATTTTAAGTGATTCAAGGAAATAATTTCAAGAACTGTAAAACCACACAAATATAGTTCAAAAAAGTTGGGGCTAAATCTAATTTGAATATCTTTGTATCGAGTATTTACGTTTATTTAAACTGACGTATTTTATATTCAAAATGTGATCATAAATTAATGGAAAACTTAGATAAAACAAAAAAAACACATTTTGATTGATATTTAATTACGTACAGTTAAGTTCTTCAATATCTATGCAATTTATTGGACAAAAATATACTTAACATTATTTGCATTGGTGAACATAATCAGCGATTGACTAAATGCGGATAAAATACCTTTGAGTTCTTTGCATACTAGTATAAGTATCTTAGATATGTGAATTGTTACTGTTATTGATGATGATTTATTTTAACGAAACTAAACTAAAAAAAAAGATTTTTTCTAGATATAAGTAGGTACATACAGATCGACCTCGAACGCCCGCTATCGAGGTGATGTAGGACTCCAGACCAGATAAGGCAGTGCGTAGGTTCACAGTTTAAGCGCCGCCAAGATTCAAGACTTTCAAACAAAAGACCCTACTTTTTGTATAAAAAATCGCGGATATAAGTACCTACGCCTTCAGCCCTTACGATAGCCGTATTCGACATGTTTTTGTAACACCTTACCATATTGTAGGTATGTACATTTCCCCTCGATTCCATAACATTGATAGGCATAACATATTTTTCTATTGCATGAAAATTCTTTTCAGCTAGGGGCACGAATCAAACAATAAATATTTTTTGTAGCATAAAATAAAAAAATCGACTAAAATATCACCGTTTTTTTATAAATTAAGTATCAACCAGGCAATGGCACCATAAGCGCTGTATCGATGACAAAATGTAAAAAAAAAAATATCTAATTAAAGTTCTGTAACATGATTAAGTCACGATGTCAATTTTTGTTCCTAATTACAAAAATCTATAGCTGCAGATGGTGAAGTTGAATGTATTACCTATCCTGTAAAAGTTCCAAGACTAGAAATCAGCTATTGGCCGTCACATTGCCTATCATCACCAAAATCGTCCTGCAAAAATGGGCATATAACCTTTAAAATGTCGAACCGAGCCGCCGACGCCAGCCCGATAAAATTCCGTCTGGCTTTTATTTTGCGGCACGCATTAACGCGCTGGTAATTAAGCATCGAAATGTCGCTGTAACCAGGCGTCGGGCTAAGTAATAGCCATGGTTGTGACTTTTTGTATGAAACGCGAAAATGCCAGGCGAGATGAGAACTGGCAAAAAGTTGCAGCGCTTACAAAAAAATATCAAGGGATAGTTGCGTATCTAATCTTATGGTAGTTAATTACTAGATAATATTCCTTTACGTTTCGTTAAATAACTACATTATTGTGTTCTTAAATTTTAACTATATGACATCTGACTCTAATTTGGGCATAAATATAAACTACATATTGAAATGTCGCTTTAGCCAGGCGTCGGGCTAAGTAGGTAATAGCCATGGTTGTGACTTTTTGTATGAAACGCGAAAATGCCAGGCGAGATGAGAGCTGGCAAAAAGTTGCAGTTCTTAAAAAAAATATCAAGGGATAGTTGCGTATCTACTACCTTTATGTACCGTTAAATAACTACATACATGTATATTTGGGCATAAATATAAAATATAGAAATGTCGCTTTAGCCAGGCATCGGGCTAAGTAACAGCCATGGTTGTGACCTTTTGTATGAAATTGGAAAATGACAAAGCGAGATGACAAAGCCGAAGCATAAATTATTGGACTAATGTTAGTAAATATAAAAAAACTGGCATTTAATTAATGCCATTACAGTATACAATCACATAATTTCGTGGTTAATAGACCAGTATTTCTTTGATAAATCATCCCATTGATTTGTAAGACCTTGCATCGAGTGTCAATGAGAAATCAATTTTATTGGTGCAGCTCATTCTCATAAATCTACATTTTATTCAAATAAATACACAATACAACTACAGACACAAGAAACCTATATATAAAACTAAGCTCCCCAAGTCGCATTCGTGGCTTATGGTACCCAAAAGGCTGGCAGCATTACCTCTTGGGATGGCCAGGCTTATCCTTTGGCCGAAATAGCTGCCAGCCTTCTGGTTACCTGAGACATTATATATTTGTTTTTCATAAAGACCATAAAGTGTATTACTTATATCTGTTTTATCACTATCTGTTAATACATTATGGACACGATTTTATGACACAATTAATTATGACCGTTAAACTCAAATATATTAGCTTCGTAAATTCAACTTTGTTAGCCTTGAATAGCACTTTTCTCAGATTTTAATGTGCAATTTGCTTGTTTTATATCTGGTTTAATTATGTTGATTGTTATGGTGTTACTGCCACCATACATAAAAGCCGTAAGTACATTAAAAAAGCCAGTACACGGAGAGAAATTTTTACTAGAAACAAGTAAAAAATAGTAATTCCCAGGACAAGTAAATAATTTACTAAAAACAAGTAAACGTTTACTAAAAACAAGTAGACGCTTCCCTGTTTTTAGTAAAGTTTACTTGTTTTTAGTAAACGTGTACTTGTTTTTAGTAAACGTTTACTTGTCCTGGGAATGACTATTTTTTACTTATTTGTAGTAAATTTTTTCTCTCCGTGTACGAATTTGGAACTTACTGCTTGACAATACAGCATACAATTAGTTTTCAAATGGTTGTTACGACTTTCAGGCATACGTGTCATGGGCCGACTTAACAGCATTGGCGAGATAAATATAATAAATACAGAAACAAAGGTTAAACAAATTGTCGTAGTGTATTTACGAAGGCGCTTGCGCACTCTAATTAAACTATTAACGTACTGTTACCACGGTCTTGCAAAAAGGGACGAATAAATAGTTAAGACTGACGATAGTGACAATCTCCATGTTGTACAGTCAGCAGCAAAAGTAGCTAAGCGGGTAGGATTATCCAAATGAGCTGGACAAGACTAATGTAAAAATAAAGTTTATGTTTACTACATAAGTATAACCACTCGGTATACTTCCAAACCTGAAAGTTGTCTGAGAAAGCATGACTATCACGAACTTATCCGAGTTTTTTACGACCGAAATACTACATATGTAAAAATGCATCCTTATCACAATGTCGCTAAACGCTGTATAGTACCTAAGTTGTCTAAGATAGTTAAAAGAAGTAATGCTACGATGTTAATCAGTGTTCAAATTGCTTTGCGAAATCCCACTACCTTTGCGTCTTAAAAAAAGTTATGAGATCTCTTGCAGACTTCGAAATAACCAGCAGTCAACTTTGTGTATTCATACAAAGTTTGCAAACTTCACTATTTATTTGTCTTTAAAAGAAGTAAAGGTCAAACAAATTGACGAAGTTTTACGAACAATCCCGACGGTACTAATTAAACTATTACATTAGGTGCCGGCGGTATTCCTTACGCGATAATCGCTACCGAACAAAAACTAAATTGCGCTAAATTCAATTGGCCAATTCGATTTTTCCTTTCATTCAATTCAATTAATTTCAAGCGGATAATCTTAGGACCAAAACGCTGTAAAAATATTTATATAATAATAGACATACGACGTTTTAAAAGTGGATAGTTTTGCTCCTAGTGGCTCGGAGCGTAATTGGTAAGATTAATGCTCGAAGTAAAGAATCGATTCTTTCACTACATCAGATTGGACATATTGAAGCCATGTTTGGAAGTAATCGAAAAAAATGCTTTGTAGTCGACAGATAACATCGCAAACAAACAAGTCAAATACAAATAGGTAGAAGATAGTTTGGTGGAATAATCTCAATAGGTAAAGAATGCAATTTCAGTTGATTCGATACGTAAAATCGATTATAAATAAGGTGGCATTGTTCGGAAAATTGTAGTTTGTGTATTATTAAAATGTAATTTAATCGTTTTCGCCCATTAAACATATACACAATGTTGCAAAGCTGGGTTATACAAAGACAAACGAGCATAGGTGAGGCCTTTAACAAAACGATACAGGCAATCCCTGTTTTCGTAGTGATTTCCACCAAAAAACGTCTCTTTTTTTCCTCTTACAATAGAATGAGGAATACAGATAGATAGAGAGAGAGAGAGAGAGAGAGAGAGAGAGAGAGAGAGAGAGAGAGATTGCAGCACTGGACAATGCAGTGGAGACACTGTTACAAGTTATTTTTAAAGTATATAATATTATAACCGCCACGTCAAAACGATGTATTAAGTAAGTAGATCAACGAAATTGCGTCGTTTGAGGTGAATGCATTTTTAGTGAAAGAAATATTAGAAAATGATAAGGGAGTTTCACGAACTTTCACTAGTGATGTGGCCTATTTGCACCCTTGTAAAATTGCGTCTGACCCTATCCATCATCTTGTAAATCTAGAAGAAGCGCATTTTCCTCAACTTACGCAATTTCTCCGTTTGACCTTACCTACTTTTTTCAAATTGGATTTATTGAATTGAAATCAACCCTAATTAATAATCTGTCTCAAAACCCCACATTTTGCAAACAAGCCTAATATTTATTCAACATGATGTTTTTATAGTAAATCGACTGTTTACACACATTTACACTTCGCAAACACAGATTGGGCGGTGGACCGCCAAAGATGAAAAGAACGGGTTTGAGCTAAACATCCCGACATGCGACTTGATGCGACACGTGTAGCATGGTGGGTGGTGGGTCTATATTTTTTCATGTTTGAGGTCTTACAGTGTCGAAAGCATGACGTATGATCACACATATACAGACTATGATCGGTAATATTTAATTTAGATACGGTAGGAATTCTTATTAAAACAAACTATACCTTGTGCAATTTAAGAAGCGGTTTTTGACACCTGTCATCTCAGTACATTTTATAGCCTAAAATCGACTTTAGGTTATAAAATGTACTGAGATGACGGGTGTTAAAAACCGCTTCTTAGGTTGCACAAGGTATATATAAGTGACAGTTTAAGTATGAAGAGGATATTATTTTTTTATTTGCGTACCTATCACAGCCAGCATGAAAACAATTACTCATTTTTGCGCATAATCACTTACTATGCGCGTCTTTGTTGCGATTGTTAGCCCTGTTGAACTCATCCTAACAGTTTATTTAGGCGATTATCACACTGGCGACGGATCCGCATGCGGCGCCGGTGTGCGAACGAGATAGCGCTCTGCAAGTATATAGCGTTATCTCGCTCGCGCACCGGCGCCGCATGCGGATCCGTCGCCAGTGTGATAATCGCCTTAGTCGATGAAAAGTTATATGTACCTATGTTGGATGGTGCCCGCGAGAATGATATTCACGGGATCAGATTATATGCATTTTATAACAAGCATGCATATATAGGTTCAAACTAAAATTACTAATAAACTTAGGTACCTATTTTCGAGCATATTCCTTGATAACTCACAAAATAAAGCCCATACTATAAACACACTTTTTTCGGAAAATACGTTTTTAAAGCAAACAGGAGGTGACCAATTTGGCTGCTACAAATTGCTATTATTAGGATCGGAGTCGCGGCCACCCTGATGTTACAATTATTCTCTAAAATGCTTTGGAAGCATTTATTAAATACTAAAATGTTTATTAAATGACTATAGAGACGTTATTTATGGATCGCTTGAAGCTGTGTTCGAGATAATTGTAAGTTTCTTTATAAGTACCTAAGAAATGACGATGTTTAATGTTGCTCATTTCGAAACGGATCAGGTAAAAGAGATATTACAAAACGGTTAATAACATATTACAAAACGGTTTTTATAACAAAGTAATTTTTTTCTTTTTTTATACTATGACCGTGGCAAGCATAGCCTATGGACGCCTGCAAGTCTAGAAGTGTCATTCACATGCGCGTTGCCGACCTTTTAATATAAAGGAGGTATTAACTGTCAACATAGTTCCCGGCCAAAGGGGCAAGGGGGTCCCCCATCGACAATACATCCTCTTTGAGATCTCTGGCTCTGGCTTTGGACAGTGTGGCGGCGGATCTGCTGCAGCTTCGCGTCAAGAACTGGCAAGAAGTTGCGCAGGATCGGGATAGGTGGCATGCTCTCGTTTCGGAGGCCAAGATTCTCTTTGGATCGCTGAGCCAAGATAGTTAGTTAGTTGAGATCTTTGGCGACCTTACTCACTGGCAGGACCAAAATACTATGAGTTGGGTCTAGTATTATTTAGCTATGGTTTTCTGTAATGTCTGCTTGCCCAGTCTGCTGCCTCAGTCGGGCATTGACTCTCATTCGACGAGCTGAATAATGTAGCTGAGTAGTTACAAGATGTTTGTACAGTCAACGTCAAATATATTGTAACAGCCAGTAGCCAAATAGCTCGAACTATTTGATCACTTTGACTGTTACAATATATTTGATACCGACCGTACCTAATAAAACGTTTCAACCTCATTTAAGGTCTCGTTAAAGGGTTCTTTATAATTCAGGTAAAAAAAGCTAGTGAATTTAAAAATTCTTCACGGAAATGTATTTTTAATGATTTTTATTTTGGAGAACATTCCTCAGAAAAAACCTTCAATTCCGATACAAATACCAGATTCCGAAGTTTACCTGCCACCGCAGAGACCGCCTAAAACCAAAATAGTTGGTGGATAAACAAATGCAAGTCACGGCGGTCTTGCACAAAAATGAGTGCGAAATGTCGTCCAGAGACCACCACACTGAGCCCACCATGACTAATGTTTTTTTAACCCCTGATGCAAAAAGAGGGGTGTTATAGTTTGACCGCTATTTGTTTCTGTCTGCGGCGACGTTTGAAATGTATAAAATGGGATTTTTTTTTCATTTGAAGCAGGTTTTTAGACATGTAATATCAAAATTGTCGAAGCCGCCGTTATTCTATTTCTTTTATACCACTACGGTGGCAAACAAGCATACGGTCCGCCTGATCGTCAGCAGCTACCGTAGTCTATGGACGCCTGTAACCCCAGAGGATTCACATGCGTGTTGCCTACCCTAAAATCTAGAAATTCTTCCGTTTATTTACTAAATGAATCGCTAGACAGAGAACTCTTGTCCTGGTAGATTAAACAGCCTTTGTAGCAAAGACTATATGTAATACTCACTAGTAGAAGAACGGTAACTACAATAAAAAAATGTACCATTACTAGTTAAGTTGGTTTCTACTACTAGCGCTCCTGCTTAATCAATTCACTTTTTGAGAACACTATAATACTGCGTGTAGTCTGTGGTACTTAAACACGATAGGTATAAGTATTTACTATAAGTATTCAATATACTCTACACGTAAATACAGCATGGCCAATCTGCATACTAGCGCCATGTTCAACTCTCATTAGCTCTTGTCACGCGTCATAACACTGATTAATTGTGCATCGCACTGATACCAATTGAGATAAAAATGTGGACGAGTGCGAGTAAGATCAAAACTGAGGGTTCCGTACATAAATGTATAAGTTAAGTGGTCTGCAATGTCTTTACAAAATCGCATTCTTCGAAAATTTAGACTGTTGCGAGATGCCATCACTAACACAGAACAGAGCCTCAGAGGGTCGTGGGCTCAGTTCTATGGGTAAAATCGCATGTCAAATAACGCCCAGTAGTTGAACACATATGTAGATACATTTCGTTCTACCGGTGAGCTACCTACTAAAGATAGTTTTGAAAAATATGACGATGTGGTCTATTGTGATCTCGGCGACTTCTGCAAAAAGATACACGTTTTGAAGAGCGCCAGCGCCTAAATCGGAATGATGGATGGAAGGTTAATTAAAATATCTTTAAAGTAGAGCTTAAATGATATTATCCTTTATAAACTGGATGTCTGGATGTCGGTTATCTGTGTGGCCCCGGCTTTAGAATAGTGCCACCCCGTCTCTTCCCGCGGGTGTCGTAAGAGGCGACTAAGGGATGCTACTCGTGGGAACGCTGCGGTGATTCATTTAATTAATAATCATCCGCATGGCGGCGATGCGGTTCGCCATCCATCACGTCTCGTTCTTCACGGGGGCGAGAAGTAGCTCACGGAGAGGCGTTTTGCTATATTGATTGTAGCAAATGGAAATCCGTGATCTCTGCCTACCCCTTTTGGGAAATAGGCGTGATTGTATGTATGTATGTATGTATGTAAAGACCGGATGATGTAGGGATGTAGGGCTGTATGCTCTTCCCTCTCCCTAGAACCTTCAGACACGGAACCCTAAAAAGTAAAGGAACAAGAAGCAAGCATCGACCTTTCCGTAACGAGGACCCGTCACTCACTCAGCTGCTCGACTGAGCCGATCCTGACGGGTTCAATTTACGTATATGCATTCAAAGGAATGGAGTAGGTATAGGTACCTACATTTAACAAATGGAGTTTGTGTGTAGAAGCGAAGATTGAAGGGTGAAACGTGGTCATTACATGACGTCATGTTGAAATGTTATGGGACGTAAGGATGAGCACTTGACTAAAAAAATACTTGCCTTGGCGAAGGAGAATCGTAGCCCTGGATGAAGAACTCTAACCTGGTCACAAATCATTAAAAATAGCCTCCAAACTCAGTGCTGCACCTGAGAGTCCAGGAACGATCTAAAATGTGCGATGTGGTGCAAATGTGAGGAGGGCTGAACCCAAGTTAAATAGTATAAAAATCGGAGCCCTACCGCAAACATTGAAAATCTAAATTTCGGTAGGTAGGTACCTCCGACTCTATCGCACTTTCTAATTTGAGTGAAAGAGACGTAGGTAACGAAACTTCTACTTTCGAGGTTTGCGGTATACGGACCAAAAAGAGACGTTGGAATTGACGTAAGTACCTACCTTTCTTCAGGGTTAATCTCTTGACCATTGTTCAACAGCTGCTGTCAAGCAATTTCAACGTTGCAATGCTACTTTCAGAATCGTCCTGCAGAAAGAGCACGAAGTACTTTTGCTACTCGATAATGAATCTAGATTCGAGAATTCAATGGTCAATTGTAATGAGCTAATCATCTGAGCTTTAACTATCACAATATCTCTTCTTCCTCCTAGCGTTTGTCCCGGCTTGGGGTCCAATTGACAACGTAATCCCATGAATTGGCGTAGGCACTAGTTTTTACGAAAGCGACTGCCATCTGACCTTCCAACCCAGAGGGGAAACTAGGCCTTATCGGGATCAAGTCCGATTTCCTTACGATGTTTTCCTTCACCGAAACGCGCCTGATACATTTCAAATGATACTCCATAAGTTCCGAAAAACTCAGTGGTACGAGCCGGGATTTGAACCCGCGACCTCCGGATTGACAGTCAGACGTCTTACCGTCAGGCTACCAGCGCTTTGCTTTTTCAATATCTGCTTTCCCAATTTATTTAACATCTAAGGACTAATATCTTCTACGGTTGCCGCGATAGTTATTCATGAAATAAAACAACTCACAGTCTACAGGCTGGATTGTGAGTGTGGGCTCTCATATGTGGGCCAAACAAAACGGAGCATCTCCACTCGGGTGAAGGAACATGTAGCCGATGTTAAGCACCGTCGACCTAGGTCTGCAGTCTGCGATCATGTCATGGATAAGCCCAATCACTCAATTAAGTTTGACAAGCCTCTAGTCCTCGCCAAGGAGAAACGATATATTCCCAGGATGCTGCGGGAGGCTATTGAGATAAAGAAATATCCAAACTTCAACAGGGAGGAGGGCTTTTCTTTACCACCGGCTTGGGATCCAGTGGTTCATTTGATCAAAGAGCAAGCAGGACACACGACTGTGAGGCCATAGCGTTGGATAGTGTTAACATATATTGCTCTATTTTGTAAATAATGTAGACCTATTAATTTCTAAATTTAACAGTTTGTTTGCTACCTTTTAAATTAATTAATTAAAGTTTGTAGTAGATCGATAATTAGCTATTGTAGAACTAGCTTTATTTGCCCTTCTGGCATGTACACTCACCTTTATTTGTTTGCATTTAATGTTATACATGTGGGTAGTCTTTTGTACATTGTAATTTTAGATGTGGGTAAATATGTTTTCCTCAGTCGACCCGTGACCACGAACGCTGTAAAGTGTTCGAAACGTCGGGATGTAATTTAAAATTCAGTATACGCGATATAATCCGTTCAAAGTTGTTTTATTTCATCTAAGGACTAATTTATATGCACTAAGTAGGTAACCATTTTAAAACGTCATATATTATCTTTTTTCCAATATTGAGGGGCTACCTAACAAAAGTCAGCCCAATTTATTTCTCAATCTTGTTAACAAAGTAATTGCGGACGCCAAGCCTTAGTTAATTTCATCAAAATTGACTATTATTTAGCCAAAATAACAAGGGTAAAGTTATTAAGGTTGACGTAAACTGTGGTTTAGAAGCGGCCCGCCGCGGAGCGAGCTGGGTGGCTCGCCAGATGTTTCCAATGCGTAAAAAAATCACGACCATATCAATTAGTGTTTTAGAGCAGGATATTATCGACGAAACATATTTTTTTCTTGTAAATTTAACATACTATATTATGCAATCTTTGAACCATATAGTTACATAAATAATATACGGACCATGGACAGGGTACTTTCGAATAGATAAAATTAATTGTTTTGTTGCATTCATAAATCAAAATTTCAAAAATTCACGGGAAAAACCAGGTGTAACATGTGATTGCGCTTTAAATGATTTTATAATGGTTAAAACTTTTACAAAGGAGATGTATTCATCATATAGTATTGTGACGTCACAATATTAAAATCATTTTGACGTTTCATAAAGAGTAGCTGATTTGACTTCATAGGAAAGTAGCCTATTGAATATAGGTAAACTATTGTTAGATCAGAAAAACTTTACTAAAATTATCGCGGAACAAATATTCAAAATTAAAAAGGCATCGAAATGAACGGACTTCCCAGTAGCCAGCTGACAGTTTTGTTGCGTCCCAAGTTGTCTGCCAGAACTTCCTTCGCTGTGCTCGCTCGTTCGATAAGCCTAAGTTTTGTTGGAGAAACTCGATTTTATATAGGCAGGTATTATACAGTCCATAATTCATATCAATTAATGCTTCGTGTAATTTCGTTCATTCGAGTGCTTTTTATACTTTCAATTTTACGTTATCTTAATTAAAATAATAAAAAAAGTTAAGATAAAGTAATCATTCTGCCACCCAAGTTTGAAATTAAATAATTAAGTCACGCGGTATCGAACTTGGCAAATTGCAGTCGGTGCAATAATTTGTGCAATGGTCTGTCATTAGTGTCCAGACTGTGCAAACATGTGGTTAGTGTCCAAAATGTGCAAACATACGGTAATCAAAATGATGAATTAGGACCACCGGCGGCCTTGTAATTAGTGAAGGTAAAGGTTTGTCAAATTAGAGCAATTATACCTCACGGTTCTGCTTTTCAAGAGAAAAGCGGTCCACAAAAAATACTTAATAAAGACAATTCATTAGAATCATTACCGTCACTGAAAAAATCTGCGTTTTAAGATAAAGTTTATCAAATATTTACTACAGATCTATGATTTTCGGTATCTAAAGCGAGCATTATGGAGTTATGATAAGTATAGTACCATAACAGTTACAACAAAAACAAGCACGAAAAAAGTTAATACCTCATTTCTTGTTATTCATTTGTTTTATGGACACGTTAGTCATAGCGACACCCGTTTTTTTTATTACCGATAAAGTTTTAAGTGTTACATTATTCGTATTTTGTTGGCGAAAAAAAATCGTCATAGCCTAAACACCAAATTAAGGTAAGTACAGTCGGCCAAACATGTGGTCTACCACCCTACGGTTGAGGTTAGTTTGAATGTCATAAGACAACAAGGTCGTGCATGTTTTAAACTCCGTTAGAAAAGTCAACCTTAGTCTTAACTTAACTCACTTATTTCTTAAAATAAAAAGCTCTAAGTTTTCACTTATATCGGCAGTCCCTATAGCGGCAATTTGTTTTTCATACAAACCTGTTAAACAGATTTAAAGCTAGCTACTTTAATACATGTAACATGTTCGTTACTTACACACTTTATAAAATCCATGAGTGTTTTGTTTACCAGATAATTTATGTTAAACAGCCTACCAGGAAGACATGACATGAGTGTCAACTCGTTAATGCTATCTTTAAGATCGCCTGAGGCATGACTTTTAGCACTTAACTACGTACCTATCTATATACATAGTTATGTATACGTAGATTAGATTAGATTAGATTAGATTTGTTTATTTCTTAAAGAAAAAGACATAGTATTTTACATCAGATAAAACAAAACGCTTTCACTAAAAGATCGTCATATAAAAGAAACTATTTACAATACAAATGTATGGAAACAATGTCACGTGCTTACAAATAAAATAAAATAAAATGCAATTGAACAATACATACATGTCAATTTTGTATACACAAGTAGGGTAAACCTAGATATTTGCAAGTGTCATAAAATGAAGTTATAATAATAAATTACAAAAATATTTATACAGTTCAATTTACGTCAAATTTAATAAAAATCTAGGGTTTTACAAATAATATTGTTTGAAAATAATAAAATAAATAATGTCATTTATTATTTTGCACGTGGTTTATCACTATACTCTTTTACTGAATATAGCGACATTGACATAAAAAGTTCTTTTAGTCGTTTTTCAAACTTGTCATTTGAGGTTTCGTTTCTGAGGCTGGCGGGTAGTCGTTCATAAAACGACGGACCGATCACTCGCGGAGATTTGTCGAGTAATGCGAGGCGCCGCGGTACAGGTAGAAATCTCCCCCTCTGGCGGGTTATTCTGCCAGGGATATATGCCCGCTTAAATAAATTAATATTTTGACGCGTGAACATGATTATTTCATATACGTAGAGTGAGTAATGCGTCATTAACTTATACTTTAGGAACAGCTCTTTACATGGGTGCCTCGGATTCACACCTGCCAATATGCGCACGGCTCGTTTCTGTAGTTTAAACACTCTGTCTGAATCTGTTGAGTTGCCATATAAAATTAAACCGTACGACATGAGTGAAAAGAAATATGCATAATAAATCTGAAGTAGTGCATGACTAGATACGATTGGCTTCAGTTTACGCATTGCAAATAGGGCACTGCACAGCCTTTCACACAACTGGTCTACGTGTTCTTTCCATTTGATTTTGGCGTCAATTGTGAATCCGAGGAACCTGCATGAATTGCAGTGTGGTATCGGACTCTGTATTAAGGGGATATTTATGTTATTTCCGGCTGAGAACAACATCACGTTGGACTTCGTGACATTTAGGATAAGGCCGTTTGCCGAGAACCACTTATGAAGTTGGCTGCATGTTTGTGATATTTTTTGTTCAAGCTGCGGGTAAGTAGGTGCCTTTACTATCACAGTGGTATCATCAGCAAACAGCGCCATTGTACCCTCGGCAATGGAAACAGGGAGATCATTGATAAACATCAAAAACAGGGTATTTCCCAGCGACGAACCTTGCGGAATTCCTAGTTCTAGTCTACCGGCCATGGATTTGATGTTTTTGCCTTCAATTTTTACCTCGACTGTTTGTTGTCTATTTTGTAAGAATGATGTGAATAGTTTGTGTACGTTATTTTTTATTCCGTAGTGCCCTATCTTTTCTATCAATAACTCATGACTAATCACATCGAAAGCTTTCGAGAGATCGCAGAATACCCCTGCCGTCTTTTCCTTTTCGTCCAACGCTCTCGTTATGCAATCATATATTTTTAATGCTGCTGTTGTGGTGGACCTATTTTTTCTGTACGCATATTGTTTGTCTGTCAGTAAGTCATTTGTCTCCAGGTGATTCATTAGACAGTTAGATAATATAGACTCAATGATTTTTGAAATGTTAGGTACAATAGTAATAGGCCTGTAATTATCGACAGAACTTTTTTCGCCCTTTCCCTTGTAAACTGGACATACTCTAGTGCTTTTCAATACGTCAGGATACACTCCATAATGGAACATGGTGTTAATCAGTTGCACCAGTAACCCGGAAATGACCGGCCAGATGCACTCGAGTATGTTCAGAGAAATGTCATAGATATCTAAGGTACTACGGGCTTTCATCATAGATTTCAGTGTTCGATTTAAGTCTGCTAGTGTGACAGTAGGAAGGTCAAAATTAGGTATATCTGTATTGTGTAGAAAGTTACGTAGGTATTGTACAGAGTCCGATTTGTTGATATTATTTATTTTGTATTTTGAGGCTATTGTGAGAAAGTGTTGGTTCAAATGTTCTGGTACTTTGCGAGACGGTACATCGTGTCCAGTTTCGTTTTTAAGGGAGATAGTAGTCACCAATGGTTTTGTAGACGTTTCATCATTAACTACACGCCACATTTCCTTTGACGGATTTTTACTATTTACTATACGGTTTGCATAGTATTCTCGACGAGCAGTAAGAGATTCAGACTTAATACGTTCTGCTTGATTACTAATGCATTCGGTGAGATTTGTGAGCTCTGAGTATTGACGTTTTATTTCGGTGAGATCATTATAATTTAAGATAAGTTTCGAAAGAGAATCTGTAAGCCACGGTACTTGCTTATTTTTCTTAATTAATACTTTTTTTATAGGAAAATGAATGTCAATGTAATATCGTAATACATTAAATAATTTACTAAATATTTTTTCAATAGAAATCTCGTCATTAAATACAAAATTCCAATTATAATTTTCAATGTCAACATAAAATGCAATAAATGATTGGTCATTTAGCAGTCTCTTTTCGATGAATGAGTTAGGTTTGGTTTTAGGTCGTGGACCTGTGGCGGATAAGGTGAACACTTGTGCATTATGGTCACTAATTGGGGTTTCGAGCGGCATAGCCCAGATGTCACCGCAGTCGCGCGGCACCAGTCCACAATCAATGCAACTTGCACTGTGCGCAGACACACACACGGGTCGGAAACTCAACACAATTTTTACATAAATAGATTTGCAGAATTTCGTCTACCCGCCTCCTCATTACGTTATCTGACATAAAATCGACATTTTGATCACCGACTAGGATAAACTTTTTATTCTCATTTGTGAGTCTGTCTAATAATAATTCTAAATTATTTAAATATAAATCAAAATTTCCATTTCCGGTGCGATACAAAGCAACAACAATTAAGTTTAAGTGGCAAATTTCTATTGCAGTAAATTCAAAATGAAATTCAATAGCAAGGTTTTGTAGGTCACTACGTTTACGGTAAGAAATATCACTACGTGTGTACAGCGCGACACCACCATGCTCGATGCGCGTCCTACAGTAGCTACTCGCTAATTGATAGTCACCTAACCTCACTTTCTTGATTTCAAGTTTTTTACACCAAGTCTCGCTGCAGGCCAGTACATCAGGGTTTTCTTGGTGTAGTAGTATCTCCAGCAACCCAGTTTTGCCACAAATCGATCGGACATTTTGATGAACAATTTTAAAGTGTGTATTTTTTGAATTTGTTATCGTGGTGGCCGGTCGTCGTTTCGAACAAAGAAGTTTTTTGGTTCGACCGTGTTAAAGTGCCTAATAGATACACCAGTCGGCCAGTGCTTGCTGTTTCGTACTACACCTACTTTGTTAGCCGGCACATCAATCCTGAATGATGAGTAATTACCTCTCGAGACTTTCAGCTGCTCACATCTGTCAACCTGGATACGCATGCTGGACTTTATGTGATTGACTACTTCATCGGGAGTGGTTTCCGCATCCAAGTTAAAGACGTGCAGGCTAACAGGACGTGGAGCAGCAGCCCGAAGCCCCTCTCGTCGCTCCGCTTGAACTGCAACCGGCGGTGCAGGTAGTGGACCGCGAGTATCTGGTGTTGCTGGAGCTAGGGACTTTTCGAACGAATACGGCTCCTTCAACACTACTCCTACAGCAGGCGCCTTATGTTTGTCATCAAGTTTTTTCAGCGCGGGGAGCACAGACTGATGTGACGCTGATGATGCACTGACAGCTGGCACTGATGAGACGAAGTCTGGAGATGCCGATGACTGTGCTGAGAGAGATTCCGATTGCATCTTACGACGAGGACGAGATCGGAGCCGCTGCATTTGCGCAGGCAATGCTTGTGATGGACGTGTAGGGGTAGTTTTTTCGGGATGCGTTATTAATGTGGAGTCGCCAATTAGTGCTTGTGTATTTTTAAGTGCAGTTATTTCAATGGAGATTTGTGCCTCCGGACCAGAGTCGATTAGTAAAGGTGTTTCGGACTCTCGCGTACTAAGGTCAGTGTCATAGTTTAGCTTGGATAGTATTTGTCCGTTTTGTTGCCTTAATCTTGTAAGCTCACCTTGTTGGCTTTTTATTATATCGTGTGTTTCATCGATTTTATGTTTCATTTCGGAAATTTCCATCTTCAAATCCAAAATAACGGCCATCAACTTTTCGGAACTGTTTTCCTTAGATTTGCCTTTTGTTGGTGGCATTTTTCCACTTTTATTTTGTCACTATGTTATTTATATCAATATTAGACTGAAATTTATCACTAGATATATATTGAAATAATCAATTTATTAATTTTAAACAATTTAAACACGGAGCAGTTTAAATTTGCTGCTTACGAGCGACAGTGGCGCCACGACGGACGTACATAGTTACAGGCTCATATTTAATTGCCACTTTGATCAGATGAATATCGAATATCAGTCGCTTTTCGGTGAAGGAAAACATCGTAAGGAAAGCAGATCTAATCCCAAAAAGGCCTAATTTCCCCTCTGAGTTGGAAGGTCAGATGGCAGTCGCTTTCGTAAAAACTAGTGTCTACGCCAATTCATGGGATTAGGTTGTCAAGCGGACCCCAAACCTGGATAAACGCTAGGACGAAGATTGGCCTGAAACCTACGTAATGGAGCTCCATGGGTATAATACGGTTATTAAGAACCTATTTATATTTTTAAGATATTTTTATCTAGATACCTAAACGAATCGGTAGGAAATATGATAAATTTAGGCTACCGTGGCTTCAGCACAACTACTTTCGATTTCGAATCGATTTGATTTCAATAATACCTACAGTCCGTGAGCTCTCAAAAGAACCTTCGGGTTTTAGAAAGAGACGTGGGGTAACAATCAACAGTGACACATGAAAAAGCAGAACAGCAATATTAACCTTCGTGTGAATAGCCGATTCCCGAAGGTTCTTCTTAAAGCTCACGGACTGTACCAACGTTAAGATTTAGTAGGTACCAAGTACCAACCAAATGAAGACAACTGATTGAAATAAGATTAGTATTAGGTATGTTTTTCCACAATGTTTTTCAGGGCGGAAAACGCCTCTTCCCTTCAGATTCTTAAACATAGTTTTACAATTCAATTCAAACTCGGTTCCTACTGTAGTAAGTAAAGATTAGGATTGTATATACAGAGTGTATCCTGTAACATGAGCAATAAATTAAAACGTAGATTCTACTCCTCAAACAATAAAACTTTTGTTCAACAACTTTAAAAAAATATGTATTTTTTAGATTGTCTCTTTTCCATACAAACTAAATAGTATTTTCAATGTACGTTAAAATCCGTCCAATTGACATTGCTTGTCAGCCTTGTCACCCTACAGACATAATCAATTTCGGAATACATTGCGTGTTCGAATTGAAATAAAAATCAAACCATAAGTTCTTTTTAAAAGTTGCTGAACAAACGTTGTCTGGTTTGAGGAGTAGAATCTACGTTTTAATGTATTGCTCCTATTACAGGAAACACCCGGTATATGTAATTATATTCTTCCTTCAATAAAGGATTCCTTATTTTTTACGAGTTTCGTTGAATATTTTATTTAAATATTTAAAAAGCAGATGCTTTAAAAATAAATGGTTATTTACATAAAGATATTACGCGCACCTTATCTTTATTGTATGTAAGCTATAAAAGTAAAATATAAAATACCTACTGAAGGCTATTTAAATAATAATTATTTAAAAATGCATTTAAACATCTTGCGTTCTACTATTTTAAAATGACAATAAATTTGTAAACTTATTATAAACTTGTACAAACATTATGTTTTAAAGACATTTTTAAATAAGTGAAATAAAATAACCTTCGGTAGGTATATTTATACTTTATTTTTTTCTTAAACATGCAATAACTACGTCAAAAGTTTCAAGATCATTTTTGGTATTTACTCTCACCAGTCCCGATGTTTAATTAATTATAGGTACATACATTTTTTAAAGATTAGATAAATTTTGTAATTTTGCCTCTTATTGTCCTTAGCACATCACTATTTTTTCCCTGATATGACGGGAAAAAATTAAGATGCTTGTGCGAGATCGACAAGTTTTTTTTCTAGAGGTTATAATAGTGTTGGGCTGTGTTTTTCACATTTATCGATAAAATATTTTGGGGTTCAAAAATAAAATGCTTTATATTATATTGTTATCATAAATGTATATTCTATTTCACTTAAATGGCATATTCTTTTAGGTACATTTAGCTCTTAGTTTTAGAAACTTTACACTTTTAGGTACCATATACAACATTAGAGGCATCTTAGTATATAATATCACGATCTTTAGCCTAATAAAATTTACTCGAAGACAAATAAAAGGTAATCAGTTGCTGTTAGATAAAATAAACATTCTTAATATTTTAAATTAGGTGACATCTTAAATAAGTGTGCATATGATACACAAGCATTTGCATTCTACTGTAAATTCAAAATATTTCAGCATTGCTTTTAATTTTTTTTTCCACGTATTTATCTTAAATCTAAAATATATATGTGCTAAGTTTACAATTTACTTAAATAAAAAAATATACTGGGTAAATAATATAAAATATATGAAGGATGAGCCACGTTTATAATATATGCTCTTGTATACAGAGTGTTTCTTGTAACATGAGCAATAAATTAAAACGTAGATTCTACTCCTTAAACAATAAAACATTTGTTCAACAACTTTTAAAAAATATGTATTTTTTAGATTGTCTCTTTTTCATACAAACTAAATAGTATTTTTAATGTACGTTAAAATCCGTCCCATTGACATTGCTTGTCAGCCTTGGCACCTTACAGACATAATCAATTTCCGAATACATTGCGTGTTCGAATAAACTTTAAAGTGAAATAAAAATCAAACCTTAAGTTATTTTTAAAAGTTGCTGAACAAACGTTGTCTGGTGTGAGGAGTAGAAACTACGTTTGAATTTATTGCTCCTATTACAGGAAACACCCGGTATGTCACAAAAATGTTCACATAAAGTAGCTGACGTCAGTGTCAAGTCACCATTGGCATGAAAGAGATAGTTTATAGTGTTTTCTTTGTTTCACATATCGCAACTAATGGAGACATACATTTGCACTTACATGACGACTTCCTATAAATGATCCCATGACTTATAATAAATTTAAACGGTTGCTGGCTTTTGCTTTGGGTAACTTATATTATAGGTAAAGGAAGACACTATTCGACTGCGTGACGGTAACGAACTAAATAATTGAGCATTTATTAAATTATATGTAGTTTAAATTAACTTAAAAAAACTAAGTGACAAATAGTGCTCAAAAAAATGGACGATCTTCGGTCATATAGACAATAGCAGCCCATTGATGGACACGGTTATTAGTATGATAATGATAAGATAAAACATCGGTCTCAAAAAGTGATATAACTTTTCGGTAAGTTGTTATTGCGGCAATAACTGCGTTAGGACTTTAAAAATATTTAAAGAATAATAATTTTATGTGGACCAAACAGCTCGTTTGACTTAGTTTTATTTAACAATTTTTAGTACTTTTTTACAACACAAGTCGTATTTTTTCGAGCACTGAAGTGAAGATAAAGATCATGTTTAATATTATAATCTCGTTTATATCTAAGTAATGGAAGACTATTCGATTTTGCTGTAAGGCACAAAGAATTCTTCAACTGGACAATTACCTATTTAATTAAGCTGTTTACATACCTTATTTAAGTGTTTGTCGTAACTGGAAGCGACACGATAACGATAAGACGTACATAACTGCGTGTTAGTAAATCCAACAAACAAGAAGTTTAATGATGTCAGTATATCGAATTTTAGGCGCATAAAAGAGACGTTTATAGGCCTTGATGCTAAGAAAATATTAAAAAAAGCAATACTGAAAATGGTATTTAATAATCCCCGAGAGCACAATGGATATTTTTATCATTAGGTATCGTATCGATAAATCTCTAAGTTATCGATAGAGATCGATATCGATAGAAAAGCTAATTTTATCAAGCCCTATAAATGTCAAACTATACGCCAAAAAAATCGGATTTCTGTTAAATAAATTATATCGAAACCTACAGATATAAAATCACAATTTAATGTTAATTTAAAGTTTAGTCAATACTATAAAATGTATCGAACATTCAGCCCCTTCACATAATCATACAAAATACTGCCTCAGATGTCTTTCACAAATTTACAAACCGTAACTAATGATTTATATTTAACTTAAGGAAGACTAAATCAATACAGTATTAAATTAACGGCCGAATGAAATCGAAAACAATACATTTTAACTTAATATCGCACACATACTGGCCATGCAAGTAAGTTGAGGAAAATTTACAAATCACCGTTCAGTATTTACAAATCACTGCTCAGTATTTACGAATCACTGCTCAGTATTTACGAATCACTGCTCAGTATTTACAAATAATTGAAATAAACACTCACGCTTTAATCTAGGAACTTCATACTCGCCATTCAGACTTAAAAGTATATCACAGAATCCAATATAAGTATTATGCATGCTCACATTCTTTTCGAGAACTCGGAATGGAAATGGCAAAATGGGTGTTGTTCAGACTAAAAGATTTAAAAAAGGACAGTAGCAGAAATAGCCAAGAGACAGAAGTGTTCGAAATGATCATAGCACGCTCTTCATCTTTGTTTTAACAATAAAGTCGTGTCTAGGTTTTGAGAACACCTCACTCGCTTAACTACAATAACTGCTAACTGTCCCTTCTGCTCCTTAAATACATACTGCACTGTAAAAGCTGCTCTTCACCATGGGCTAGGGGAGCAAACGATATTGCGATATCGTTCCGTGAAATAATTGCTCGTGCTTGAGAGCTGCCTTAAGACAAGATAACATAACATAAGAGTTAAAAAAGGTGGCATCTTAAAAAAATATCGCTGCGTTCTGAGAGATTTAACGACTGTACATGGGAATCATGGGATTATAAGTAGTAAAATCCTGACGTACTCGTATATTATACTCACTTGCTACCTAACTGTCAGAAACAAGAAGCACTTTGAGCTCATTTCCATTCTTAATCCCCAAAAAAAGTTTACAAAGAAATGTCACCACGGTCTCCAAGGCTTATCATCCGGGGTTTTCCTAGTAACTAAAGCTAGAGGCGCGGGGTCATCTGCAGGTGGCGGGGATCCCCAACCTGAACTGGCTGGCGAGAAGCACCTGGGTTCTGAAGAGGCGGAGGACGCTCGAGGGGAGAGGGGGACGAGGGTAGGAACTGCTCCTAAGGCGCTGGCGCTGACTCCGGCTGGGAGAACCAGAGCGATGTCGCCGTTGGAGAGCCGTGTTGGGACTAGGCGTACGCCTGAGCCAGGGCCTGCTGGAAAAGAGGAAATGTTATTGCTAATGCCGAAAAATGTAGAGTAACTGAATCTAGTGGCAATATTAATTGAATGAACGGCGTTTGATTCGTGCATCATTCAAAGCGATCATCGTCTCTTATAACGCTCTGCGGAAATTGGAATACTTACGTCCGAAAAACAATCGCATTAAGAGTCGCCAGGACGCTCGCGTGAACTCGCGTCCCCATACAAACGTAGTTCAGCTCTCATTTTAAAACGACATGCTTTAGAACCACAAAATTTGGCATGGTCATTCTAGCAGTACAGATCTATGTTGGTAATTCGTTTTCGTTGCTAAAAATTGTAATACAAAGAAAATGTAGCAAAAATAAGTTTTGTATGTAAATCTGTATCTGGCTGTATTTTCTTTGTATTACAATTTTTAGCAACCAAAACGAATTACCGACATAGATCTGTACTACTAGAATGCCTATGCCAAAGAGCTAAACTACGTTTGTATGGGAACGCGAGCGTCCTGGCGGCTCTTCATTGAAGATGTAAGTATTGTGGATCGTGGTCGTTAAGGTGATCGAGTTCTACTTGATATTCGGACAATAGCAGTACGTACTAAGAGATTCACCGGACTTAGAAGACGAAATCGAACCTACCCTCTTACAAATCACCATGGTGTGTGGGTACAGATATAAGTACTAAACTCGCAGCAAAGTCTGTTAGTTAGTGACAGTGGCACTTATAATTTTACGTTTGTGAATACTTTATTCAAATAGTAGTTTTAGTCTAATATGATAATTACTGTAAAACTAGATTTAAGAGTGCTCTTTACAAGACATTGAAAAATTTGAAAACCAACCTGATATTAAAATAGTAGAATGCGGAACAGATGCGTCTTCAGCATCAGACGGAGGCGTCGGCGCTCCAGGCGGCCTCCCTACCACATTCCCCTCCAAATGCTTCACCAGGCGTTTCCTCAGCCCAGCTTCCAGGCCTGGGAACCGGGACACTTCAGAGAGGCAGTGCCGGTAGCCGGCACGGAACCGGTCAGGAGATGACTCGGTTCTGAGGCCTTCTAGGTGTTTAACTGTCATTTCTAGGATGTCGGCCTTTTCGAGCTTTGAGTGTCTGGCTGGCTGTAACAAGAGGAGAAAGATGCTGTACACATGAGAGAAGTAGGTATGCGGAAACGGGCTGCTATGCTGAACTTCGTAGATAAAGAAAGAAATTATTTTAAGATTATTAATATAATACTAATTTTCGTCACTGAGATCACTGGGGCCGCAATTGTGGGGTCGAGCATAACACTGGAACTATCGCATGATATCACTCGGGTATGTAATTATTTTCCCACAAATACAAAATAACGCTAGACCGTAGAATATTTTTTTCTATGGGACCAACCCCGAAATACCAAAAAAGATTTTGGCCCCACCATAGAAAACGTCGACGTCTGGTCGGCCGAAAGGTATGATAAAGCCAAAAATTTTTTTGGGCTTTCCGAGTTGGTCCCATTGTATAAGTTGTTTAGTTATGACCTTATGACCTACCAAATCACCTCGCACAATATGACCAGTTATTGAAAAACACCCTGTATTCAGCAATTAAACTTTCTATTACTAAACCTACGGCAAACGAATGACTTCAAAAGATCATTGTGATCAATATGCGTTTTTTACGACACATAATTATTTGCGTTCCAATGCAATCAGTAGGATAAAAGTTACCGAAGGCCATTCAACAGATATATGTCACTTAACTTTTTCGCCCGTCAATATGATGCCTACTTATGCCTTATATGTAACGTCATTATACTGACAACGTCATTATCCGCTATATTTATTTAAGTAGGTCTTTTTTGGCGGTCAATATAAGGGTCTTCAGTCATTGAGACAGTTATTGTTTATCATTATCCTGTATTTATTGCCTATATTTGAAACGTTGGTTCTTGAGTTTATTTAAAAAGTTAAATAATTCAGTAGAAGATAAAAAATAGTTGGAAGTAATTTTCTAGTAAATAAATATTTAAAAACTCTATTGTATAGGTACTAAGGTACATAATATCTTGAGAAAAGCGTCTGATATGCGGTCAACAATATAGGAATTTTAAATATTGCTAAAAACGTGTACGTATTGTGTACAAAATAGATTACTTGTTAGTACTTAGTCTTTCTAGAATCAACTGCAACACACGCGAGCGAAGCCGCGCGGGTACAGCTCGTTTATTATAATTCTAAATACATGTTCACATACTACATTGAATCTATAAAACTTAAACTAGTCCGGGGCATCGTCCCCAGCACACGTCTTTCTAGTGCATACTTTTAATCTAAGTACATAATTAAGTTACCAAACAGAATGACTTATTGGTTGGCTACGTCTTTGTTCTTGGAATCCAATAATATAGGTAAGAGGCCCTTCAATACACAACATCTACTATTTATTACACAATATACAGTATACCTAAGGATATTTTTCAGAAGACTTTTATCTTCGAACATCTTTCAACGTTTGTTTAAGTTCTAAATTCAAATCTCGGTATATTTATGTACATTTGCTTGCGTGACGTCAAGACGTCCGCTCCTTAAAAATTCATGCTTAATTCAGCCCCTTTTATGCCCAGTTCTTGCATTTTTCCCCCAATTTCAGCCAAACCTGTAGTTGATAACTTAAATAAGGTACAGGTATTTAGGTAATAAGTGTAGATACACTGCTACTTACGTCTTTCTTCATGGCGTCCAGAATGAGCGCCTTCAGTTCGTTAAGACAGTTATTGATCCGCGCCCGTCTCCTCTTCTCCATTATCGGCTTATTACTCTGCAACAAAGAATACCTCATTAAGAATATTACTGCAAAAAAAGTCAAAAAACTGAGAAGACTACGTCCTATAGATTCCACATTTTAAAACATTTGGGTATAAACAAGCGGTCAACATAAGTCTTACGCTAAGTTTGCACGTTGGACTCTGCAGCGGCAAACTGTGGACCGTTAGTATATGTATATTCAACGATATAAAATTTATAAAGCATTTAAATACGAACAAGATCATAAAATCATAACATACATAAAATCCGCCTAAGTTAACTTTGCACTTTGGACTTTGCAGCGGAAAAATGTGAACACAAGAAATAGTTTAGTGACCATATACCAGAGCAACCAAAATGCTTGAAAGTAAGTATAAGTATGACTTTATTGTCAAATCATTGAACCGAAACTCGGTTTTTGGGCTTGTCGCGAAATTTGATAATCGAAATTTCATTATCTCCATGTCTTTTGCTCTTATAGGGCGATATAGAGCGACATAACGATATTTCTATTTACGACGTTCGTGTTAGGCCTGCTGTCTCGGACGATACTTTTAAATTCTTAGCTGGTTGCGACCGAACTAACTAGCGACACACACACGACAGTGCGAGGTGAGACTGATGAGCCTTGCGTTGTTTATCATGCTCTATCTAGTGTGTAAGTGATCTGTTCTTATTCGTAAGGATGAGACGGACCGGTGCAGTTTTGCTTCAACGTAATTTAATTTGCATTAAGACAAGTGAAGGTTGAGCGACCTAACTTGAAGTTTAACGAGCAAGTAATGTATTTCTGCTTGACCTTATATTTTGTAGGTAGTTGATTAAAAATTATGTTTGGTAGTATGTTTTGACAATGAATAGTAAGCTTCCTGGACATGTAGATAACGTAAAATTATTCGGAATATTATTATGCGTGCGGCTTTATAATGAAGCTAAGTCCAAGTTCTTTTGGCACTTGTATAGGTATCTATGAATAACCTGCAGTAATATCTTACACAGTAAAGGCCGCAAAAATATCTGGTACGATATTAGAGCTATTAGAGCGTGTCGTTTATTATACCAAATAAAATTTATTATCTGAGTTAATTATAAGTACCTAATTACCTATATAGTTTGGCCAGGAATTGTTTTACAAGAAAATCATACTATCTCTTTCCTACACTAGTACCCTCGTTACTAACAAAGGGATTAAGCATAGCATAAACATCTTTTACGTCACTCTGGGCGCTAAGTGCGATTTACTGCTCTAGGGCGCAGCGGCAAATCTCACTTCACACCCCAGGAGAAGACTTAGAATTATGTGCACCACGGGCGGTAATAAAGAAGGCCTCAGATCGCTTGTTTATGGCCCTTACCTTCGGTTCGGGCCACAAATGCCAGCGATCTGAGCCCTTCCTTATTTTACCGCCCTAGGTACGTAATGTACTATTACTGCACTTTTTGGCCAGCCAGCTATATGTATTCTATTATAAGCTCGTACCGAAACTTTGACGTTTCAATCACATTCACGACATCAACAGTGCGATTGAGTTCTAAATTGTCCATCAGTCAATAACCGACGCATTATTGCGCACATTGTTGGTCGGACTTTATCGCCGGACCAAGTAAGGCGTGTGACAAAAACTGACATTAATCTCGTGTTACCTCCGTCACTCACGTTGCCTGCGATCTTCACCCTACTGTGGCGGTGTTGTCGTAATAACAATAATGCAGACGACTCGCGTTTAAGCGCATCGTGTACGTGATCTTAATAATAATTTCATGAGTGTCTATGGTTCATGAATTTTTCAGAAAACCGGAGCCCACTCACCCGTCTTAATTTATTCGCAGACTAAAAAGATTCAGATCATTTATTTTTAACCGACTTCAAAAAAGGAGGAGGTTCTCAATTCGACTGTTTTTTTTTATCATTATTATGTTTTTTTTGTATGTATTATGTTACTCCATATCTCCGTGAATCGTGAACCGATTACCAATTTTTTTTTTTATCGAACAAGTATAACCCCTAGATGGTCCCATTGTCACCAAGTCAGGGTCTGATGATGGGATCCTGGAGAAATCGAGGGAACTCTTCACCTATTATAGGCACACCTATAGTGATTTCACTATTTTTTACAGCAAATCGGCCACTTCCTCTTGGAATAGCGGATCCTACGTGAAGTCGGTTCTTTTTTTGTTTTAAATTATAGTATTATTTAAATAATAAAATTATATTAGTATCATGAGCGCCCAAGAAATCACACGAAGATAATCGCACGATTATTCTAATCTTTAAAAACACGAAGTATGGTTTAGAGTCTTGTAAAATAAACAATAGGAAACAAGTTACAAAACAAAAATTCTCATAACGCTCGTTTTTATCGCTCTCAACTAAACGGATTTGCACAATACTCGGCGCGTGGCGTCCCTAATCGTGCGTCACGTGGTCGCGCGCGCGTGACGCTCGGCGCGTCACAGTCTCCAATCACGGCGACCTTCACCTTGGGCCGCACGCGCCGACATGATAAAACACAATACAATACTTATCGCACGGTGTGCTAGTGGGCTTATGAACTGTCTGTCTCTATCCCAAATATAGTCGTTCTAAAATTTACTAAGTGCTTTTATATGCGAGCGATAGAGAAGCATAATAATGCAATTTTGATAATCGTTGTTGGTATGTGGAGGTGGATTTAGCCGGCTTTAACTAGTACGAGGGTGACACTGAAAATTTTTAGAAAATCAAAAACTGAACAAACTAGCAAGTTATTAGTATTATTATATCTTTTCAAAATAGTCTCCCTCTACATCAATACATCGCTGCATCCGATAGAACCACTGAGAAAAGCACTTTGCCCACTCCTCCTTAGGGGTCTCTTCGACGGCCTTTTGAAACGCAGCCACTGCTTCCTCGGCGTCCATAAAACGTTTTCCTCTAAGTTTTTCTTTAATTTTTGGGAATAAATAAAAATCACAAGGTGCGAGGTCGGGGCTATAAGGCGGGTGACCTATTGGTTCCACGTCTGCCTTGGCCAAATAGTCGATCGTTTGCTTGGCGGTGTGCGACGAGGCGTTGTCGTGGTGAAGGAGGATCCTACTTCGAGGTCGTTTCTCCCGAACTTTTTCCAAGACAAGTGGCAAACAATTGTTAGTATACCACTTTGCAGTAACTGTTTTTTGATCCTCTAAAACAATTGTTGCGTAATAACCTGCCCTTCCGAAGAACGAGGCGACCATCTTTTTCCCCACACTTCAACCTCTCTTTACTTTAGTAGGCAACTCCTCGGAAGGAAACACCCACTCAGCAGACTGTCTTTTAGTTTCAGGATCGTAACAGTAAATCCAGCTTTCGTCACCCGTAACTATGTCGAACACAGCATTTGAGTCGCCTCCGTTAAATCTTCGAGCCATTTCATGCCACCAATCAACACGACGGATTTTTTGGGCCTTTGTCAAATTATGAGGTATCCACCGGGCACAAAGCTTCCTCACCGCTAAATGTTCATGGAGGATTTTATGGACTTGACTCATACCGATGCCTAAGCTTGTACGAATCTGCTGATAGGTCACTCTTTTGTCAGACTCTATCATACGCCGCACAACACTGATATTATCTTCAGTCGTCGCCGTAGAAGGCCGTCCCTCACGCAAATCATCGGTGAGATTAGTGCGACCACGTTTAAATTCATTAAACCAGTTGTAAACAGTAGCACGAGATGGGGCTTCATCGTGAAAGGCCAATCGAAGTCTATCATAACTTTCTTGCTGACTTAAATGACATCGAAAGTCATAAAAAATCATTGCACGAAAATTTTCTCGCGTTAAATTCATGCCAACGTAACACAGACAATTTTCAATTAGCCGCCAAATCGTAAAACAGATGACAAATGAATGAAATAAAAACACAATAATATTAACAAAGAGTTCCATTTTCAAATTTTAAATTTGTTTTTTTATTTTATAGTTTACAAGTGGCCAGTTCTAATAATTTTCAGTGTCGCCCTCGTAGTAGTAAAACACTTTATTGCACAAAACAAGTACATGACCAACAAAAATATAGTAAGTGTGTACAAAGGCGAACTTATCCCTTTAAGGGATCTCTTCCAGCTAACCTTTAAGCACCTGAGAGATATTGGTCAGACATGGTAGACAAAGATGATGGTGATGGTGAACTATTGAGTTTGTGAAAATATATGCATGAATTGTCGTTAAATATTGTCCGGTTGTTATTAAGTTAAGAAAACCAGATTCTAATATACAATAGAGCCTGATAGCCGAGCTGGGCTGGAAGCTGGAGGAAGAAGAAATTTGCTAATTATGATGCCAAAGCAAACCCTCAGCTCCTATTAGTTACAGCTGAAAAAAGGCTACTAAAATGAGGAGTTTTTATTGCACATGTTAAAAACAGTAACGAGTTGGTAAAAGGAGTAGTAAAACAATGGATGATTTTATCACTAAGCTAAGTATTTCTTCCAATCCCGACATTATTTGGAAAGTGTAAATGTCTAGTTGTAACATCATCATCATCATCTCCGCCATAAGACGTCCACTGCTGAACATAGGCCTCCCCTTTGGACCTCCATATCCTCCTAGTTATAACATCTTTTCGTAATATATTTAAGTGTTGCAAAAGCAATATCATGCGATGGAGATTAATGCGATGGACTCAGAGATTTGTAATATATATAATATATTATATAATAAACAGGTATACTTCCATGGATGGACTGACCAAGATCAAGAAGGCTTTCACCGGATCACGCTTGAATCTGTGCGTCCGAAATGCACTAAGTAAATAAGAATGGCGGAAAACAATAAAAAATGCCGTACAATGACCACAACTATCCGACTAAGAAGAAGAGGAGCAATATATACAGCCTTGGCCAGAAGTGTTGAGCATAGGTGTTTTTTGTTTACAATTTTGATGTTAAGCATTATTTCCCTATCCTAACAATGTACGGTAACGGTAAATGTTATATTTTATTTATAAATATAGAAAACTTCACTTAATAACACTTTCAAGGTACTTAAAAAATATGAAAACAGAAGGTACCAAAAATGTAAATTTAAGTCGGTGCAACATATTGCAAATATTCTATGCAGTTACTACTAACTTCAACAAAACATGCCTATTAGTTTAAATTAATTGACAAAATAACTTAAACAAAGATGGAAACGATGGACTAAACTTTCCAGTTTTGTATAAAAATCGCATTAGTGCTCAACACTTCTGGCCAAGGCTGTATATAAAAACAATAAGGTGCAGATTTTCTTATTTGCGGAGCCATAAGCGCGTGTCATGATCGGCCATAACGCTGACAGTAGGTAAGTGTGTCTAGTGTTGGCGTATAGTGTCATGGCACGATCGTTAATTAGAATTAACAACAAGCCGGCGCCAGGCTGCCGCTATATTTAAATACGCAGAATGCTCTCATTGTTTTTGATGGAAACTCGTAGCATCTTGTAGTAAGTACGAGTCTGTTTTAAAAGAGAATCAAGCGTGCTTGTCAAGCTAGATTGGCAATTGAATGCGAGTGTTAAGCGCAGTTAAGATTGATATTTTGATTGATGCTATTGATTTTCTTTTTCTAACTATCAACTTATAAATTTTATAATTAATTTTGTTAATATTATCTATCTATTCTATCTGTAATGTAACCGAAGTTTCGCATATGCCATAGAAGCTGTGATTCCTCTTTTAAATAAATTATTAATACATATACATAGACTGATGCCACTGGTAGATCGTTTCGATATACCTATACTTAATTGACAACCGCTAATTATTGTTTTGTTTTGTCATTTCTCCCGAAAGCGTTGTCGTACTTCCATTGGTTTCCGTCTACCTACACCTCGCGGTGTCATTTTGTACCGTACGAAGCAAAAATCGTATGGCGTTTCACGTACTAGTTGCTAGAAACGCACCATTACGAGAGCACTCCACGCGGCGTCATGAAAGCGCTTAATTAAAGCGAATGGCGTCATAGCCGCGCCATTTCTGGCCACTTAAGGGCAGCGCACACCGCTCACGAGACAATATATGACCACCCTTCCAGTTAACTATAACAATGTAATGAAAAGTTGACACTACGTAAGTCGTAACGTAGACCAGGTGGGTTACCGCGAAGTTCGAATATCGACAAAACATAACTCTTGCATATACGAAAGAGAGTGATGCAAATAGACGATTCGGTGAACGAAGTGCTTCGCGGCAGGGACCGGAACCGGTTACCATAACCTGGGTATTTCATAAGGTTATTTTTGAGGTTGTTTTAAAAACCCTGATATAACGGTAACCTTATGATGAGGTAACCGTATTGATACGGTTACCGTATCGATCAGGTTAACCTAAGGTAACACTAACCGCATTAAAAACCCAATCAATTCGGTTACCGAATCATAGGGTATTGAGGCAGCTCAAACGAATGTGATCTTTACGAACACTCAGATTAGGCTCATTATTAAATTGCTGTAGTGGCTTTGAGCACGGGGCTGGTCAACTAAGCTCCCAGTACAAACAAACAGGTTTTGCCGGAAACGTCGCGCGTCGTTTATTGTGTTCATCTTTAACAATATTTGTACTTTTAGGTTGAATTGAAATTGGAGCGCGGCTGCATTTCGTTTGGTTATTTTGTTTTTACATTATTACTATACTAACTTTGGAGAAATTACGGATACGGATTCGTGCAAAATGTGCATATGAATTAAAATGTATTGTTGTAATTATCAAGTATGTACATGTATGTGTACAATAAAATATGAATATATATATATTTTCTCCAATGTGCTCGGAAATTTTCAGCTTACTGTATCAAAATGAGTACGTGAAGTTCTTCATTTTTTACCAAAACAAATAAAAAAAAAACATTATTTACCTGTTTTAGCGGCCGTGAAGTAATTTGTCAACGCCATAAATATGTATACACTTTTGCACCTTACTCCATTGTAATAAGGTTCAAAGTGTATACATATTTTAGGCGTTGACTAGTAAAATCCATTACTGTATTGTTTTTTACCTTTTAAACTTTTCATCCGACTAAGAAATATCATTTCAAACAGCCAATACTTAAGCGACGTCTATACACCGTCTGAACGGCAATCCCTTCAAAGTGTAGGATAGAGCGAGATAGTTAGATCAAAAACCTTGGTTGTCTCGTTCTTTGTCATAGCACCGCGTCTGATCGTGAGGCTTAATACAATCATAGACAAAACAACTATTTTTAAGGTTTAATCTTGTATCTGTTGCATAAAAGGAGCATATTTAATACTGTCTGAAATAGCTTTTGACGAAAATTTCTTTTTAAATATTATTTGAATGAAAATTGGCAGTATACATAGTTCTTAATACTTCAAAAAAAATCTCTATAGAGGGAAGCTAATTCATGACATTGCACGCTAATAACGTAACCAAAATCTGTAATTTATTTCATTTACTTTACTTTATTTCCTCGCACATTTAGAGAAAAGCACTATATATGCCTCGGCGGGAATAGAAATTCGTGGACTCGTCTTATTTTTTCGGACTCAGCTGCGCTTCGTCCGAAAAAATCGCTCATCCACGAATTTCCTTTTCCCGTCCTCTGCAATAATGTACTATTTTTTTATTAAAATAAAAATAAAATAAAAATAGAGTAAAAATAGAATAAAAATAGAATGAAATTAGAATAAAAATAGAATAAAAATAAATTAAAAATAAAAATAAAATAATATAAAATAAAAATAAAATAGTATAAAAATAGAAAATAATAATAAAATATAATATAAAAAAAGAATAAAATAGAATAAGTAAAAAATAAAATATTGTATAATAAAATTTTATTAAAATATATTCAATGACATGCAAAAGAAACAAAATTTTTATTTTTATTTTATTCTATTTTTATTATATTTTTATATTTTATTTTTATTTTATTTTTATTTTATTTTTATTTTATTTTTATTTTATTTTTATTTTATTTTTATTTTATTTTATTTTTATTTTATTTTTATTTTATTTTTATTTTATTTTTATTTTATTTTTATTTTATTTTTATTTTATTTTTATTTTATTTTTATTTTATTTTTATTTTATTTTTATTTTATTTTTATTTTATTTTTATTTTATTTTTATTTTATTTTTATTTTATTTTTATTTTATTTTTATTTTATTTTTATTTTATTTTTATTTTATTTTTATTTTATTTTTATTTTATTTTTATTTAATTTTATTTTATTTTTATTTTATTTTTATTTTATTTTTATTTTATTTTTATTTTATTTTTATTTTATTTTTATTTTATTTTTATTTTATTTTTATTTTATTTTATTTTATTTTTATTTTAATTTTATTTTTATTTTATTTTTATTTTATTTTTATTTTATTTTTATTTTATTTTTATTTTATTTTTATTTTATTTTTATTTTATTTTTATTTTATTTTTATTTTTATTTTATTTTTATTTTATTTTTATTTTATTTTTATTTTATTTTTATTTTATTTTTATTTTATTTTTATTTTATTTTTATTTTATTTTTATTTTATTTTTATTTTATTTTTATTTTATTTTTATTTTATTTTTATTTTATTTTATTTTTACTTTTTTTTTCATGCTTGAGCAACGCGACTACTACGATAATAGCATACGGGTAGTTAGCTAGTTTCATTAAATGTTAAATCTCGACATTAGCTTTCAATAGTATTCAAATGTAGGAAAGAAAAAACAACCCAGGTTAGAATAACCCAATAAAAACCCTTAACAAAAACCCTATCGCGATGGGGTTTTGAGGTTAACCGTGTTAGAGGTTACGGTTACCGCTTCAATACCTGTTACCACTATGATTCGGTAACCTCATGATACGGTAACCGTATCATGAGGTTACCAAATTGATTGGGTTACCGAAATGATAGGGTTAAGCCTAAAGAGGGGTTTTCCGGTCCCTGCTTCGCGGTTATAGGCCAGGACTGCCAGGAGTACATACCACATTACGAATCGCATCCCGCGGTACAAGGAAAAACATAATGATAAATAAGGAAACAATAATAAAAGGAAAATCGTTATACCTATAGAGGCTATAGATATAACAAGCATTGCAAACAACAAACAAGTTAATACAAACGCCTCGTCGGTTATTATTATTGTAATATTTATGTTATGTCTAGCCCATGCAATTCAATTTACGTGTTTAGTCGTGTGCTATTTGTATCACAAAAGTGTCACAGAAAAGAAGTCCTAATGTCCATTTTGTCGAAGAAAACCTAGCGACTTTTATAATACGAAAAAAAATAGGACACGTCGTCTCAGCCAGCCAAAACCATTTTTTTACAACACTAATACAATACCCTTAACAGCTTCACCAGCATTTTTGTTACACCTTCAACGGGGAAGAGTCTAAGAAAATTTTGGCCGTACAGTGTCATTTAGTAAAGCTATCGAACTTAGAACACATACATTTCTTAGACCTACTCTCCATTTAATAGATACGATACTCTCCGTTTCTCTATACTATATGACTTTAATGGGAATGAAGTATAAACACGACCACAGAAAAAAGTTTTGGAATTATGTAGGTAATGTAGGTATACAGTGTGCATCAACCTCTCCACGCGACTGGCGGCACGCGGCGTGTCACTAAGCCCCATTTCCCTCTGACGCACCGCATTTGATTTTCAAATAGCGCGCTACATTTTCTAGGCGACGGGCAAGCTGAAATGACCCTTATGATAGTGGCTGGTATAAGGAACACAGCGGGTGCCGATTCGTTTATGGACTTTAGTTTCCTGTCGGGTTTCTATGTACCTACTTACTAAGTCTTGGTAACGTTTCTATTGATACCGCTTACATACCTAAATACGTATGTATAGTCTGGCAAACCGAAAAGCGCAGTAACAGTCAGAGTAACATGCTATACCCATCCCTTTTTTAGTAGTGAGAGTACTAGCATTAGAAAAAGGCAGTATGATTCTCCCTGTCTATGTTTGAAGTGAAACAAACTCTGGATAAACTATAGATTTATGCAATATGAAGGGCACACGGAAAGAACATGTCTAGTCACTTTGACAACATTTGAGTTACAGCGGTTTTAAATTCTGGAACGATTCAATTAACCATACTATTTTCGTAACTAGATGGTTTTTATGAATTAAAAAGTGGATTTATGTTAAAAATTCCAGCTGTTACAGAAGTTGTTGCTAATAGTTCATTGCAAGCTCTACATTTTGACACAAAAATCTCATTTCACGAAAAAAGGGACTAGACATGTTCTTTCCGTGTACCCTTCATATGTAGCTTGTATGTCTCGCATCGCATGTCTTATCAAAACTATGAATCCACCTCCTAAATATGTATGTGTATGGTTTCTACAATAAATGTTTTTCTATTCTATTCTATAAATATATAAATTAGCCGTGTTATATACAGTCGCCATCAAATATAGTCTTGACAATAGAGGCGCTGTTCAGATATTTGTGATTTCTGATGACGACTGTACAAACTGAAAATTTAAATCTTAGAATATAGAATATGAATTCCGTTGCCTGCAAATAAGCTCAACTAAGAGTATTTTTATCTTTTTATCATAGGAGAATGATGATGATAAGTACAATAAATTATAAAATCTTTACGAGTATATAACACGACTGTTTATATATTTAGATAAGCGAGTGCAGTTTCCAAATCCTACACACGTGTAGAAGTCGTAAAATAGTCCGTATATACCTAGCTGCTACGAGTGCTATGTACTACAACTTATATAAGGTGCAGCTGTAACCGATATGTTCGCACGTGTCGTGATTCACCCACAATATACAGCCAAGAGCTGAATAATACATGAACATTTTAATGCAGCACGGGGCTCTTTCAAACTTCCAGCTTCTTTATGGCTTTTGGAATATTTTAAGTTACCAATCAATGTGCATGCAGTTGGTTTATCTATGCACGTAGAGGATGATAATAAAATAAGCACACATGTAGCACATTTTCTACACTACTACTAGTTTTCATGATATATCTTCATGATATACCCACATCAACATATATGTGTAAACGGCAGACGATTAATGACAACGTGACGTTTACGTAACGTGTCGCGACGAGACGGGGAATAGATTACCGGCGGGCGCCACACGTGACGCACACACGTGGCACATTTTCTACTCTTCATATAATATATCTGCATGATATACCCACATCAACATCTAAACGACAGACGGCATTTACGTAACGTGTCGCGACCGGGAAGGGGAATATCCCAACTAGCAAATAATTCCGTATAAGTCACAAAATTTAGTCAAGTAGTATTTAGTAGTTAGTTTTAGTTTAGTAGTGTAGTAAGGTTAGCTGGAAGAGATCCCTTAAAGGGATAAGTTCGCCTTTGTACACACTTAATATATTTTTCTTGGGCATGTACTTGTTTTGTGCAATAAAGTGTTTTACTACTACAAGTCAAGTCAATATTGTCTTTATTCAAGTAGGCATAGCAACAAGCACTTTCGACTACTATATTTGCTGGTTGGGTAGATTACAGACGGGCACCACACGTGGCACATTTTCTATACCTTGTGCAATCTAAGCAGCGGTTTTTGACACCTGTCATCTCAGTACATTTTATAACCTAAAATCGATTTTATTCTTAGATTGCACAAGGTATAAGTACTCCGGGTTTTCAGGTTTTGATTTTATTGCTACTAGAACTTTATGACCATTCGAGCTTGTTAACGTAACGGCAATGCGCATGTGACACATCTGGAGTTACAGGCTATGGAGCATCAAAAATATTAGTACACAATTACACAGGCCAAAGCTAATTAGGCTAATTCACCATCAGTAAAATAGCTCAGCTTTCTGAAAATTAGGAACTTTGGCTATTAAATTTATTTATATTACGTTATATTTACCAAAGTTCGGCATCTACCTACCGAATTAAACTATTATCTGCATTTTAGTTAGTGCTTTTGAGAATAATGGCCTACTAGCACTCCATTAGTTTATCCCGGAAAGTAAAATGACACAATACATAACTACAAATTCGTACCTACTTTTTAGGCATGTTGAAATACCTATGTTGAAAGACGTTTACAATTCAGCCCAGACTTACAGCGACTCATGAAAGTCGGGAAATTCATTCGCGCCGTAGTTACGTGCCGCGCCAGACGCCGTCTATTTTTCCCTGCCAGCCGCCTTCACAAACCATTCGCGACTGTGAACCAGTCTAGTATAACTTGACACCTAGTCTACAATGCGTAGATTACCAATGCGTAGTCAAATCAAGGATTGTACAGGATCTTCACGAAGAAAATCGGAACTATCCAAAAAAATTGAATTATTTAATACTCTTACTGTACCGCTCAATCATATATTTAGGTAATTCAAGTCATAAATGACTCCGTATTATTAAATTGTCCGATTAAACAAAAAAACAAGAGAACGCTGACACTCATAGTAGAAGAGCCCATGACACTGAACCTAGTTCGATAAGTCTCCCGGATGATATATATATAATTAGACGCGTTTTTAATAGCAGAACACGAAATGCCTATGCTGCAATGCAAAAAAATGGGCGGCATATTAAAAAATTTTTTTTGAAAAATTAAAAAAAAATCGGTCTCTAGTACGATAAATCTCCCAGGTTTCCTTTGTTCCTCGAAGCAGAGGAGAGTTAGGGCTATACGATAATGCGGTGCTGCAAGCCCCCATGACAGGCCTTGTCAGTTGCTGCAGCATTATAAGGGATCGATTTTTTTAGGTATCTAGTACGATCGATCTCCTCTAGAAACCAATGCTCATCTGAAAGATCATTACTTTCTGTGTAAGAAAAACCACTGCTGCATTTCCCAAAAATGGGTGAAGGTGGTTGCTGCAGCGATTGAAGGTCGCCCTCCGAGCAGTTCCATACGGCGTTACAATTCAACCGATTTTATTCAATATAGTTTTCATTAGAAGTACTTATCAGGCCTCACTTCCATGACTTTTTTCAATTTTTTTGGACCCACGGTTCCAAAGTTAGATGGGGGAACGCTCTTTTTTTAACTTTCAGAGCGATTATTTAAGAAACTATTAGTTTTATCTAAAAACTGTTAATGAAAGCCTATATTGATTTTAAAAGACCTATCTAGAGATACCCTACACGATAGGGTTAGAACGAGAAAAAAAAATCACACCCCACTTCATGTGTAAGGGAGGTACCCTAATAAAAAATATTTTTCCAGTTTTTATTATCCCACTTTTTCGGCGTGATTAATGCACACACTCATACGAAATTTCAGCTTTATAGTGCTAATGGTCACTGAGCTAGACCGCGGACAGACGGACCGACGGACAGACTACGGAACCCTAAAAAGCGCTGGTAGCCTGGCGGTAAGACGTCTAGCTGACTTTCAATCTGGAGTTCTTGGGTTGAAACCCCGGCTACCACTACCACTGAGTTTTCCAGAACATAGAGAAATAATAAGCCTTATAGAGTGCTCACTCCATACAACTGGTTATTAGCCCGCAAGCTTGACATTTTGAAGGCTAGACGACTAAGGGGTCGAGGGAGAAGCGGGCAGGAGGTGTGATTAGGGCACCCGTTGTAAACCCTTGGTATTCACGCCATCTTTAGATAGGTCTTTTAAAATCAATATAGGCTTTCATTAACAGTTTTTAGATAAAACTAATAGTTTCTTAAATAATCGCTCTGAAAGTTAAAAAAAGAGCGTTCCCCCATCTAACTTTGGAACCGTGGGTCCAAAAAAATTGAAAAAAGTCATGGAAGTGAGGCCTGATAAGTACTTCTAATGAAAACTATATTGAATAAAATCGGTTGAATTGTAACGCCGTATGGAACTGCTCGGAGGGCGACCTTCAATCGCTGCAGCAACCACCTTCACCCATTTTTGGGAAATGCAGCAGTGGTTTTTCTTACACAGAAAGTAATGATCTTTCAGATGAGCATTGGTTTCTAGAGGAGATCGATCGTACTAGATACCTAAAAAAATCGATCCCTTATAATGCTGCAGCAACTGACAAGGCCTGTCATGGGGGCTTGCAGCACCACATTATCGTATAGCCCTAACTCTCCTCTGCTTCGAGGAACAAAGGAAACCTGGGAGATTTATCGTACTAGAGACCGATTTTTTTTTAATTTTTCAAAAAAATTTTTTTAATATGCCGCCCATTTTTTTGCATTGCAGCATAGGCATTTCGTGTTCTGCTATTAAAAACGCGTCTAATTATATATATATCATCCGGGAGACTTATCGAACTAGGTTCAGTGTCATGGGCTCTTCTACTATCATTTTGTATGCAGAAAATACCCGCTTTCGCTTCCAGAGTCCAAGAAGTAACTAGTCTCATCTTGTATGGTGCTGTAGCCCCTAGTATATAACACTAGTCAGATTCTCCACCCAAGAACTCATCTATGTAATGGCTCCTCTACATCTACATGATGGGCAATCATAGGGACGCAGCTATGTGTTAGAGGGAGCTAACAATATTGCGATCTCGTTCCGTCGTATAGCTGCGTATATGATGGCCAATCATGAAGAGCAGCCATAACGGATGAGGATTATTGAGCCCAGAGGAGGCGCTTTAATTGTCTTTTGTCCCAAATATTACATGCGAAAGTTCTCTGCCTCGAGGGCATTATGATCATATCTAGTGTATATTATATTCTCAGAATCTTGATCAGTTCTTAGTGAAATAGTTAGCATTTGTGAATACCTACACTGGCACGCGCCCAGTCTGCATACATAATCTCACTCATTAGCCAAGAACATAGGAGGTTATTTAAATTCCATCTTATTACTAGCACGTTAGACTTCATTTAAAATGTATGTCAGGTGATTCAGATGAAAGAGACGCAGGCGCTAAAATTACTGATCCATTTGCGCTGTTGCATTTTTTATTGATTTCCTTTGATTACGTCTGATATGTACTCACATTTAATGTGACAAAAATATGTAGCCACAACTCTACCAGGCGTAAAGTCTTGGATACATGTTTTTGTCACATTAAATGTATCCATATTTTCAGACATGACTGTAGCTACATCTACAAACATATATCTTCAAATGTGCACTGTTATCTACTTAAACATATATAGTAAGCCTTGGAAACCTTGTAAATATATCAAGACAATTATAAAGGCACGCAAATATAAGTGACGCAGTCTTAAATTTTAACTCATTTAAGTATGACACTACAAACAAGGTTTTTTTCCTATGCCACACTTCGTTGTGTAAAGTAATGTGACAGGTGAAAAGGTGACCGTGCAATATCAATATCACATGCCATGCCATAACAATACAATATTTATACTCCTTATCCCTCCCTCAATAAAAGAAAAATATACACAAGACAGTAAAAATAGGCAGACAACCGGTCTTATCAGTACCTATTTTTAGCAGACAACCTTATAAATGGCTGCTATCTGATATCAAGGCGTTTCTCGGTATTCTGTAAATAAAATCAGGTGACGTCGGAGTCAGAGCCAGTGAACGTTGGCACATACTGCTGGCACGCTTTTGACCGTTTTACTGTCTAGCGCCTATATCAGGAGGTTTACGATGTTGGTATTTTTACACGACATCAAGTATATTTTCTATCTATCTATAAATATTCGCTGAACCAAATGTCGTTGGTGTGACTAAGGCGCAAAGGCTTCGGTGGCTCGGCCATCTAGAGCGAATGGGAACCGAACGGGCGGCGAAAAGAGCGTATAAGGGGAAAACGGCAGGGGGCCGATTTTTGACAGCCGGACGCTCGAATTAAAAAAATTAAAGCTCGAAAATAATCGCACACAAAAGTTTGTCGCCAATTTTTTCGCATGGAATCAATGATCATGATTTTAAATTTCTATCGCTGTTAATTTTAATACATAATTTCATCGTTTTATTCGGAGTTTTAAATGTCACTTTCGAGTACTCGAATCTCAAAAATCACCCCCCAGGACGTCGTCCGGTCGGTCGGCCTAGGTATAGATGGGCGGATGCGGTGAACGCGGATCTGTACGAGATCCAGGCTGGCGACTATCGAGAAACTCCAGGACCGGGATCAGTGGCGAGCAGTCGTGTTGGAGGCCAAGACACACTTTGGGTGTGCCAGAGGAGTAGTAGTAGTAGTATCTATCTATCTATCTATCTATACAGCCGGTATGCACCCACTGCTGAGTGCAGCCCTCTTCTTTATTACGCCACTTTCCACTGCACACCCGTCGCTCGGCAGATATTGACTATCTTCTCGATGGTCTCCACGCTGACCTTTTGGCCCACCTTTAGCCACCAGAAACACACAGATAGATCCGTCCATGTATGGCGCTATTCAGATGTGTCCGCAGACAAATCCGTGTCCAATTCGCGCCATTCATGGACGGATCTGTCAGCTGGGCATATCCGCCAGGCAAATCCAGCGGGCAGATCTGTGTGTATATCCTTGCACAATGGCATCCATTGCAATTGTTTTTTATGGAAAACAGCATATTTCATATTTCTGGACGATTGCAACTCCTTACTATACAGCGTCTTGTTGACTTTTTAATAACCATGCAGTATTTTTTCTATGAAGTCGCATAGCGCATTACTAGGTATTTAGAATCCAGAGTGTGAGGAATACCCACTACACCAGTGTTATGAAACTCATGAATGTTATGATATGCTCGATTTGTGCCGACCTTTTCATGACCTGGCGCTGTAGTATATCTTACTTCACTGAAATAAGACTTTATACAAAACGTGGAAGAACTGAAATTAGAACAACCACATTACTGCACTTAGAATGCTCAAAGCTATGACGAATTTAATCTATAGGTGAATTCGATTTAATTTCAATCTTATTTTGACTAGATTCAATTTAAATTGCCGTGAACTTATAAACGATTTGATGCTCTTTTGTTTCGCAGGTGTTGGCGCTAGCTCGCGAGTCGCGTGCCAAGTCTATCATGTTTTCCAAAAGGTCGTATATCCATATGGTTTACATATTGATAATGCTTTTTGGTATTTGGAGGTATGCGTGGGAGCGGAGCGGACGGGCTTCCGGCACGTATCGTCGGGACTGTTGATTGACCAATTCTAGACCTAATGGCATTAAGTTAAGGTCTAATGACGATTAGCTAAGTGTGCTGTCAGTGCGGCACGTGGCTGCAATCGACGCCCTTGTCTGTAGTATGAATGCTTATAGCATTTAAAATGAGTGTCGTGTGTATTTATAAATGAAAACTGTTTATAGTGACATAAGGATTCCCTAAACATTAGACTAACCCATGCGCCAAAAAAGTTAGCGTAAGCTTTTTCGATGTGACACTTGTGACTACTCTTTGAAACCAAAGAAGGAAGAAGAGAATATGATGAAGCTAGAACTAATGCTGATTGCATATATAAAAACATGTAATGTTCACTGAGATTCATTGAATTTAAAATCAGTTAGTTTATGCCAAGATTTTAGGAACAGAGCAGTTGAGTGGCAAAGTATGTTGGGAGCGCTATTCTTGAAGCAACACTTGCTTTGAAAACTAGGACTTGACTATTATTTACTGACAGTATTTTTGTCATGTCTATAGTCATATAGAAATCTGGATTGGGCACGAAAGGTGTCCAATTCCCACCGTCATATTCGTAATAATCAGCTGTAAATAATTTATGAATAAATAAATTCATAATGTGGGTCGTATGCATTTCTGCAGTCTACCGTACATTAGTTAAAACAAATGTATGGCGGTCGGCGAGGGCGTCGAGCGATATCTAGGAAAGTTTTTCTCGTAGCCCGGGTCTTCTAATCAATTCACTCATTGGATTTAGCGCCTCTGTAGCCTGTACCTACCGCCGTTGCGGCCGTAGGCGGGTCGCGGGCCCACGCACGGTTATCGTGATGTTATCGCGATGATGGATCGCTGCTCTAATAGCGCTCCTAGTCCACGAGTAACGTGGGTAACGCGGGTAATGTGGGTAACGCCCGCCGTGTTATGATTTAGTAATTCGTGGGACCGATGGAATAGTGGAGCGAAGATTTTGATTAAGGATCTCGCTCAGTTATGGTTACAAGCTTCTAAAACACTATTAATTAAGTAGTGTCTGGAATTATGTACGAACGGCTATGTCACGAGATTCGATCGAAATTTTCATCATATTAAGTCATTCGTTATCACTTAGCAAAATCCCGTAAATAGCATTTGAGAAGCGTGTCTCCGTTTTGGTATACCTTTGCCCCGGCGGTCATTTGTAGTTACCTGTGGGTAGATATTTAGGCCCACCTTTCAAGATGGGTGTACGGTGTACCTACAGTCCAGTTCCACATTAACTTAGCACCCACATCTGTTATGCGAGTGCTAGAGTACATTTCCTTTTGTCTGAGATTTGATCAGTTCTGCGAACATGCGCTCCATCACTCATTGGCAAATTGCAAACCTTTATACTACCTACTAGTATATTAAATATTTGTACCTATAAAACTTCAAAGTATGCGTCCGAGTGCTCATAATGTCCCAGTACATGTCATCTTTAAACATTAGTCTTAAGGCAGTGCCGAACACTAGCACTATTTAGATTTTTGAATCCGTATCAGCCGCGTCAAAAGCAAGTTCTACTGGCTATACAAGGAACTCATATAATAGAGAATCACTGTAACCGCATTAAACTAAAAGGTAGGATGCCTTTTAGTTGATTTCTATTCCTTTGAGACGATCGATCCTAGGATAGGATATCCTGGGCTATTCACAAACGACGACCCCGATCGCTTCGTTAAATTCGACCAGTGCAGCAAATATGATTTGATCAAGTTATACGGTATAACTTCCCGTACTGTCGGTAGGTAGAAACCATAAGATTTGTGGAAATGGATTGACTGACCCATAATTTCGGTAATTTTGTTTGAGTCTGTTCAGTGTTGTGTTCGTCTACTATGTTCTACGTTTATGGCGCCGTAGATGTGTCTGTAGGCGTTAGGGCGTGCGCGTGCGCGGTTCTCACGACAATTACTGCGCCTACACGCTGACTCATCGACCTCGGAGACCCCCGGCTACTGCCCACCGATCTTAGATCTATGACCGACTATATACAATCAAAACGGGTCACGTAATATTTAAAAAATGCATATGTTGACACGTATGTAATATCCCTGCGTAGTGCGTGGGTACAGCCTCTTCTTAAACTTGACATCATTTTTTTTCCGAAATTTGCGGGAATCACCAACTTTTCTAAGTGCAAGGATGTGTTAGGCGTCTGGTGACAGTGGTGACGCGTTGCTTCGAGTTTTCGATGGGTTTGAGCAGCATCCGCTGAACCCGTCAAATGAAGTATGTAGGTAGACATGTTTCCAACATCCCTGAGCCTCTTGTTATTGGCCAGCTGTTGTGCTAAAAGTGGAGTCGGGTCTTGCTTGAGGTGGTAAATTAAATCAACTAATAACTTTTTTCATTTTCAAAACAAAACGCACAGCACAACGAATGTCATATCATAAGTGTCAACAAAAGTTTATTTCATATATTAATATAACAGTAAACAATAAACTTAAGTATAAATAAAAACTAATCTTAAATAAATATATTATACTAAAATAACCAGTCCCCCCGCGGCATGGTGCCGTAGATGCTGGCAGCATTCCCTCTCTGTATGGCAATGCCAATACGTTGAGCCAGGAAGCTGCCAGCTCTACGGTCACCGGTGGAATCCACTAACCTCTTTGAAATCTCTTTGAAGAGAGCATGGGCATTAGGACCCCACGGGCCGAGGGTCTCGACGCCAAATGGAACAAAGTTGTATTCGACGCCGAGGCCCCCGTATTTAGTTTTTTTCTGTTTCTCAGCCGCTTCTGCAGCCGCGCCGGCTCTAGTGGAAGTTCCATGGAGATGGGAGGGGGCTAGTGTGTCTACACATGTGGCGTCCCACACCAGCACCCGACCCATCTTCCACGGAACTAACGACATCCCGTCCGGCCTCTTGCCATCGTCTCTGAGAATGCCGGTGGGCTCTAGAAGAGCCGGTACATTAACGCTGGCAAGAGACCGGCGTAGGATGTCATTGAGTGCGGCGTGCCTGGAGAAGCGCCCAGCGCTCCTCTGACAAGACAACCCGTGGTGTCCGAGGACGTCTACGTCTGTGCCGCAGGGGCACCTATGCGGTGCGCAAACCCGGACGCCGAGCCGCAGACAGGCCGCAACGCGAAGTGTGTGGGGTTCCAAAAATGTGCCAGTATGCACGGACGGAAAGGCGTGCAGCCAGGCACCGGCTTCTCTTGTTCCCACAGCCAGAAGTCTGGCACGTTCGGAACCTGTGCTGTGACTAAGAAGACTATCATATGTAATTTTGCATGAAATGTCATCCCAGGTCCTTTGGGATGTCAAGTTATCGGGAAAATCCTTACCCGGGCAGGCAATAGACCAGGCGTTTTTGGCCTCCGTCAAGCCGGCAATCTCATAGTTTGAAGGGCAGGCCCTTAGGATTTTTCCTACGAGACTTGCCGAGCTATGGGCGGAAGACAAAAACGCCGGTGCAGAAACACTTGAAATTTTGCGTATCCCTATCCCACCATAGCGGATGGGAAGGGATGCTTGGGTCCAGGACTCTTCGCTTAGCTGTAAGTTCAAAATAGATTCTAAACTAGATTTAATCAAGTCGTCCATAGGTATTAATAAGTTTTGAAATTTTGAAAACGGGCAGCAGCGAAGTACATATGTTAATTTTGGTACAAAAAGGCAGAATTTTATAATAGTTAAAGCAAAATGAGGACTAATTTCAAGTAGGCGACCTTCGTAAGTTTGGAATTTTGAAACAGAGCCTGATACGTAATTCGAAAAGGATTCATCAAAGATGGGGGACCCTAGGAGGCATAGTGAGCTTTTGTTTACAATTTTTATGTTAGGAGTCAGAGAATCAAATTCTTGTTTTACATCACTAAGATTCAAAGACGTGTTATGGATGTAAAGTTCACATTTCGCGTAGTTAAGGTCTAGGCCAATGGAACGGAATTTAGATTGGATGGTCGAGAGGTCTGACAGCACGGAATCCAGGTCGCCTCCCAGGGTTCCATCGTCTAAATACCACACATTAAATTTTGATTTTAAATTTTGAATGATTGGGTTAATGGCCAAACTAAATATTGCCGGCCCGAGAGGATCACCTTGCTGACAGCCTACTTCTGAAGATAGAACGTTTTTGCGGTAAACTAGTTTAGTAGGGTCAGCATAGCAATGTAAAAGGTAGTTGTAAATTTCTGGTATATTGTTTTTAATTTCTGTCAGCAAGGTGTCCCTATTGACTGAGTTAAAAGCGTTACGAACGTCAATTTTGACCAGCACATCACACGGTGAATTTGTGAGGTATGTGCGTAAGGCATGGACGGCTGCCTCACAACCTCCTTTAATGCCGAAACCAAGCTGGACAGGTTCGAAAACTAATAACTAGGTTTGGAAAGTCAATGTAGAAAAGGATAGATAAATGCAACCGTGCGCGTGCCGAAATCACACAGTATCTCTCCGTTTTTAATAGTAGTTGAAGTTTTAGTGACCATGGGCCGTATTCTAACTTGCTTAATGCATTTTAAAATTATGATACGGCATCGCATCTAAACCTCTAAACGTGTACGGCCAAATGTTTGCTTAAAATCGTATACACTGTAGACTAACCATATAGGTATCGTAGCGAGTGGGCGACGCAGCGGGCGCTACCACAAGGCACTTACTGAAGCCACAAGCGGCAAATTACACGTGTAATTGCCATGAGAAATAGTGTGAGCGTTGGAAAAACAATTTTACTGTAGGTAAAGACGTTACAGTAGGTATATTAGCTAGCCATATACCTACAGATTTATCCGCTGAATCTGTCTGACGGACATGTCCGAAGGACAAATCCTTGTCGTTAACTTAAATAGAAATAAAAATATCTTTTTATGTTCGTGATATGGAAGGGAGAGATAACAAATAAATTACAGATAATTATAGAGTATGTATATGTACTGAAAGAGAAAGCCTCGCAGAATGTATGAGTACTATGAGTTCCCATATAAACCACGAGATCTCGCCTCTCGCATAAACCTTACAAAATCACAGCATAGGTAGAGGTGAAACAAAGTTTCGAATATCTATTCTCAGCATGTTGCTTAGGGTTAGCCAGCGCTGATCTTCCAAAAATACCACCCAGTGAAAAAAATTATCCATAGTAGGTAGGCAGCAGGATAGAGAATCATACCAAGATAGTTCCCAATCTCATTCCAATCTGTCTCCAGCTCCACCATTGCCATACTGCGCGATCGATGCTGGGACAAATTATGGGAACCGCCACCGCCCAAGGTTGTGCTAAGAGAAAGATAACGCATCGTCAACAATCACTAACGCCGTGTTAACGAGCCGATCGTCTTCACGCGCGCACGTTTAGCGTGACGCGCTGGTTTGCGAGCGTGCAACGGAAATTAGCGTGCACACCTCTTTAAGCGTGAAGGGAAAAAGTGTCGATTTCGATGGTTAAACTATAGGTATTTATTTTATTTAAGTATGTAGACTGTAGTTATCCACTAGTAAACTAGCATATCCGTACAAAAAAGCAGTAATGAGCCGGGGATAACGCTATATTTTTTATACCACATCCCAAGTTAAGATAAAAATAAATAAACAAATAGCTCTAGTACTGTCTAATAATTAGGCAAGCCGATAGAATTTTATAGGTGCTCCGTCATTATAGCTCGCTTCACTATAAGACAACTAGGTACTTAATACTGCCGAGATGCGAGTAATAAGTACCTACCGTATGCGTGTTTGCCACCATAGTGGTTTAAAAAACTCTCGCTTATAATGTGCGCAGGCAGTAGCTAATCATCAATGATTCAAATTTTCATCGCTTCTATTCAAACAGAAGCTAAATTTTTCAACATGAAACATTCACACCGATCCGATAGTAGTAATTCCAATAAGAATATTTTTATACTCGGCGACTGTAATACTCGAATTGAGATTGTGGTGGCGGAACTACTAGCGCATACTTTTTGATAGAGCTTCTTTGGTCGCATATTGTAGCATCCATAACAATCACAGAAAGGATTTCCATACAATATTGTGAAACTGTTGTCGGGCCCCGCATTGCGTGGCGGGCGGGCGCCGCCAGCCCAATCCACCGGGAGATCGAAGTTACTCAATTACATAGAAGCAGTAGGTTGAGCACGGCTTTCGTCGAACTCAATTCTTACCGGCTTGCTTAAGCACTCATATAAAAACTATTGTGTGCAACGGTACATAATAAAGGTTCTTAAAATTCTCGGGTCTGTTTTACAAAATTCGGCTTCGCCTCATTTTGTAACTTCGACCCTCGAATCTTAAGAACCCTCATTATGTAACTGTTGCACAAAATACTATTATGACACATTTTAGGAAATACTATCATTCCAAGGTACATTACAGATTCATTTGGTAGGTACCTTGATCTAGACTATCACATTTCAGTAAAATATATGTAATATTGCATAGCTCATTGCGTAATAAAAGGATTCCCTTTAGTTTTTACGACGCGCCTTATCATCTTAGTATCAGTAGCACTTAACCAGCTTTTTAATTACGTGGGTATATCATAAACTAACCTCTTCACTGCTACTGATAAGCAGGTTACTAATCTTATCTGAAGTAACGCTCTTTCATAGTAGCACCTTCAGTGGCCATTTTATATTTGTTTTGTCGCCTAGCATAACACGAAACGTGTTGAAAGATATCATAAGATTACTGTCGTTAAAATGGAATTAATTGATAAGTTTTATACGGGAGCCGTATTCTAATTATAAAATTCATAAACGATACATTGAAAACACAATGTAGGTATCTCAAACGTAACTGAAACACATAACAAATCAACCAATATTGAAGTTGTATTGGAGTTGCATCAGAATAAGCAAATTTTGCAACATTTCAAGCAAATTCTGATACCTATTTCTGATTCAGAAGTGTTTTAATGTTAACACTGCCATAGTAAATATAAATGTATAGAACTATGTAAGTATAAAAAATATAGTCTATTTAGATTTAACTCCTTCCTGCAGTCAAACACTTGAGATGGTTTTACAGGGTCACTGTCTATAATGTAATTTTGTTGTTGGTATAATAAATAAATAAGTAATAATAATAAAATAAACTTCAAACTTTTATTCCGTGGAATTCTGATAGATGTCATAATTTGACGTTTCAGGGATAGTAAACATTTTTCTCTACCGTGCCTACATATTATTGTCAGTATTTTTTTATATGATACTAATATTTCTTGCATGAACTCTTATTTTTTTTTTTATTTAACTGATATTTTTTTAGAATACGGCCCGCCGGGTATTAAAATAGTAATTGCCTTATAGATACGTTGTACGCGTTGATGTCTTTTACAGATTGTAAATATTTTAATTTTATTATCATGATGTTTATTTTTATCCATTTTATATTCTTGGCTGCTTCTTGTGGTACGCAATTACGCATACAATATAAGTAGAGGTATAAAATAAATATAAAATATGAGCAAGAAAATAATACACTTAGTCTAAAACTCGAGCAGCACTGAAAACCGCATGAAAATCGGTTTAGAATTTTTCATATTGACCGCAAACAACACGCGGTATTTTTAATAGTTAGATAAACTAGGTATCAGCACATAATTATTACGTTTAGTATACTAAAAAAGACCTCATTGCAGTAGGTTTAATCACGACTGAAAACGTGAAAACTCTTATGACGTGAAACTCAATAAGGAAACACATAAATAAAATTACAAATCTAAATATTTTACGCTGACCAAAATCCACAAAAATTAGAATAGGTAGGTACAGGCACATAATGCAGGTAGGTTATGTACATAAATCACGATTGAAAAGTCTCAGATCATGTAATAAAATAAGTCCAGTGAGAAAAACCTCAGAAAAAGACAAAAAACAAACTAAAATAAATTATTTCAACGATTTTCCATAGACTAAAAAAAAAAACAAATTTCCAGACTCACCCTCCTATTATCCTTTTTCTCCGGCACCGCCGGCTGACCTACACCAGTCACCATGATTGCCACTGTCACTCACCGTGTCATCACTACCGACGCGCTCGGGGGTCGGCGCGCGACTGCGGCGGCGGCGGCACGCGACGCGACGCGCGTGGCGTCGGGCCGGACACGCGCGCGGCACGGGTTAAACTTCTAATGGCTCATTTACATAAGGTGTGACGTGAAAAGCTCCTAAGTTTTGGGCATTTTAACACATTCACTGCTATGCTACGCGCGTAGCGCTAAGCCGTAGCCGATAACATGGGTTTCCCGCTATGTAGCGAAAATGCTTCGTAGAGCCGTGACGACAACGTGTCGTCATTATCAGTTAATGGGTTAATAAATTATCTAACTGGAATTAAGTAGGTTTTCCTGGTGATAGGAGTCACAAGCTTAGGGATATTTAACACACAAATGTGCCCGTCGGATTTGTCCGGTGGATATGGCCGGTGGACAGATGCCGTCCATGTATGGCGCGTATAGGACACGTATTTGTCTGCGGACAACCTTTAATAGTCTGAATAGCGCTATACATGCACGGATCTGTCCGACGGATATGCCCGGCGGACAGATCTGTCTATATATGGTGGGCACGTCTGTGCTTGTATCCAGCTATTGCCGTGATGCCCACAATCCTCAGTCAAGAGGTCACGAAGAGAGAAGAGATGTAAAGTTTGACATTGAGATATGTAAAAAAATGCAAATGGCTCAATCTTGGATTAATAAAGGATAAGGACTAGGCATCTCCGTACAGCCAACTGTGATCCAATAATGGCGCCCGAGTTGAATGTGTGCGTAGAGACCAGTGTTGCCAGTAATATACATTTTCCCGATTAAGTGTAACATATTTTTGAAAGGAAAAATAAAACAGATTATAATTTATGTTCTTAAATATAATTAATATGCACCTGCCTTAATAAATCTGATGAAATATATTTCTGAAGAGTCGGATAAATGATTTTTTTTTTAAATCTAAAGTTACAACTTATTAAAAGTATACGACTACCGTTGAGTGCATGTGGCCCATAGACATAGGATGGTATAGACGGGGCATGGTCATAGTAATACCAAGATAAAACGGGATGGTGTTATTACACTTTCAGTAGGTACGGCAAAGAGGTGCTATTATCGTTGGTCCTTGTCATAGTTCCTATTACCTCCCCGCGTTACTTCTAGCAGAGGAGGGTAACAAACAGATATAAGTTGTGCGCAAAAATGGTCTTACGTAACATGGACGACTTCTATACGAAAACCTTCTCCAGAGTATAACAAATACTTTTCTGAAAACCGCATCAAAATCGGTTCAGCCAAACGCGAGATTATCGCGAACAAAGATATATACAAATATAATTTTTAATTCTTATTTATAAATTTTATTGGAAAAAAAATTGGTACTAAAGAATATAATTTGATTACAAAGACATAAAAGTTATTAGCTCTTAGCAAAGAGAATTAGGGTGACAACACACCTAGCGGAATTCCTCGCGGAATTAGCGGAAGTAGCGGAAATTTGTCTATGGTAGCGGAAATTTGTCTATGGCTTCCATACAAAAAATCTGCTACCACAGACAAATTTCCGCTACCATAGACAAATTTCCGCTACTTCCGCGAGGAATTCCGCTAGGTGTGTGGTGACCCTTAAGTACCTATAGAGTGTTCTTTCCATACATGGCTAAATGCGTATATGTAATAAGTTTTAAGCGAGCTTTGCTAAAAGTTATTATTCAAAAGATTACAGCTTAAATAGCTTAATACGTATTACGATTTAAGTGTGCTTAAAACTTAGTATAAATGAGTTAAACCATACCTCCCATACGACTTATTATTTAATTAGTAGTTTTGCTATGTATGGAGTTAGCAATCTATCTACTCATTTATCTATGCTCTTAGGCAATGTGTTAATATTAGTTGAAAACGTGCGTGAAATAAAACATCAAGTTGGGAGCGGGACGTCAACATCGTGTTGACAACATATCGTGGCTATTGTAGACCCCTTTACGTTCGGGAAGTTTCCCTGCTCTACCACCTGGCAACACTGCTGTCGTGAAGTTAATAGTTTACGAATTTACAGATTTTTAATATGATTACGCATTAAAATGTTTATTTATCGATGAAAGGTGACTCCATCCGGTTTTCTCTTACGACCGGTGGCATTTGTGCAGCATTTGAGGACGTACGCCGGCATATTTTAATTATTATTTGTCCGCTCTTTACTGCAGTGACGTTTGGATACGACTGGCGTCGGATGGGCACAAAATTGCTGTGCGTATGTGTGTGTAGCGTGTAACTACGTGGGCACGGGCACAAATGGAATCACAGTTTGTTGTTAGCAGTGCGTAATCTGATTAATTATTTAAATCTATGGGCTCAATTGCCTAATTTTAGAAGTAACGTAACTTCGGTCTATGCTATAAAACGTTGAATTTTTATTGCACTTTTTAAAGAAAAGAAAAGCTCCGCTAATGGCTCATTTACATTATTTTAGGTGTGACTTCAATTACGTGAAAAGTTCGGTCTACGTTTAGAACACGTAAACACATACAGGTATGTATACAGGGAATTAAATTAATTAACCAGAATAGTGGTAAACATGGTTGCAGTAGGAGTCTGCTAAGGGAATATACCGGGAGATGGGCAGAAGCATCTTCCGAAAGCCTAAACAACAATAAACAAAAAAAAACCTGCGCGCGCCAACCCGCCTGCCAAGCGTGGCGCGTATAGCGGTCCAGACACTGTCAGTAATAATGTCATTATTTCTGTACCCGTCCTTTTCTATTATATGAAGAAGAGAAGGATGGGTACAGAAATAATGACATTATTACTGACAGTGTCTGGACCGCTCACAGCAAACATAAATGTACAAACAAAATAGCTTGAGGTGTTTGAAAAGATTAGTTAATGAAACGAACTTTAGAGAAAACACCTATTTTCGGAATAACCCAGAAGATGATCAATCAAGTTGTTCTATGACATTGAGTAATTTTCGAAATACTTTTTGATTAGATAAGTCCAAGATAAGGTCACTTAGTGATATATGGGACAATGGGATTTGAAACGCCATCGTCATTAAATTATCTGGACATTCGTACAATTGGCGGTGCGCCAAAACGTTGATACGATGCGTAGTACCTAGTGTGCTGAGCTGAGCCAAAACAGAAACCAAAACGGTAGGAACCTACCGCCGTAGCCATAGTATAGTTAGATGCTGTTCTTCATCATAATGAGACGAAAGACGTCAACTTCTGAGGACCGTAACATCGATGGAAGCGTTGCAATAGATCCTCCACTTCTTGCGGGTCCAGCTTGAGGTCGATACGATATAATAATTTGTAATTTTTTTAACCGAACGAGCAGAGCGTAAGCCGAGCGTAAGCGGAACTTGTTCTTACAAACATTTTTTGGCTACTGAGACGTCTCGGCAGTTCGATAATCAGAGTAAAATAAAGATAATCAGGGGACAACTGTTACTCGCGTCCGCAGGAATTACCCGCCACAACCGCACGTGTCCCCTGGGTGGTGCTAAATGAGTAACGCCCTTCCAAAGGCAACAAGGCAATCAACGGCAATCAGGCCTCTAAAAATCGATGATTGCCTAATCAGAATGATTATTACTATTTAATGTTCTACTCAGAACCTCCCGACAAGGGATGTCGGACCCTCGGTACGCATCCGACAACTAATTATAGAAGGCATTAGTCTAGCCGAAAGCGACTACTTGACAAAGGTACTAAAGGACTATGGGATTGACGTTGTTAATATCCAGGAGACGTACACGAGGGATGGAACAGATCTGGCCTATAACCGCGAAGCACTTCGTTCATCGAATCGAATATTTCCATCACTCTCTTTCGTATATGCAAGAGCGATAGAGACGGGACCATCGTTTTGTCGATTTTCGAACTTCGCGGTAAACCCTCTGGAACGAAGTTTCACGCAGACGATGCCTGTTTTTGACTCCCCATTTCAGTCTCTAGGCAGGCCTAGTATTTTAGCATAACGTGGGTGAGACGCATAGATAGGGTGCCGTATTCTAATTTTAAAATGTATAAACAATACATTAACAACACAATCTGTCTTAAACAGAACTCCAACACTCAACCAATAATAAACCAATATTGAAGTCGTATTGTAGTTGCATCGCAGTAATTTACAAGCAAATTCCGTCATTTTTGATTCAGACGTGTAGGCGTTAGCTGTGTTGTGTTGTTATTGCATTGGATTTGCAATTTTGCATTGAAGTTGGATCGTGTCTGTGCGTGTTTTAAAGTTAGAATACGGCCCCGTGTCAAAAGGTTGGGAACCCTGATCTACTGGGACTGCACCCTCTTACGCTGCAGGCTGGCATTATCGTGTTAATAGTTATTCAAATTCATATATTTTTTATTTATAATAAAAAATATACAGTTTTATTGTGAGGTCTTCTAGATTATCAATGAACTGTATTTTTTTGATATGATAATTTATCATATCAACATAATATATCCTGTAATTAATTGATGTGTTTTAAACTATAAATGCGCATGATTTCCTTTGTCATATGTCAGTCATATGTTAGTAATTAATATGTTTTACGAACGAGCGAGCGCAGCGAAGCGAAGTTGTTACAAACAACTTCGGACATAACAGAACTGGCAGCGTGCAGTTCGATGGCATCTTGATTTTGAATGTTTGTATCTAACGTTTTTCTGATCTTCAAGAAATTTGTTGTGGTTGGTGAAAGATAAATATAATTAGAAAGTTTTTATATGAGCTAGATTGACCAGGGGGTTCTGTCCTTAAAACATTTTTGCTAAAGGGTCTTCTTATACTGGTCAAGTTATTTGTAAGAATCACGAGTTCTTAGTTCGGGGCAGACTACTAGTTAAATTGTGACATTCCACGATAAAAGGTACCTTATGGCGGTTGAGACTTACGCTATTTCTAACGACGCTGCAATACTAATGCGATGCTTCGCAACGTAAGCGCCAACCGCCATAAGGTACTTTCACCCGTGGGACGTCACAATTAGAGTCATACTATACTACACTACCCACACACAGGTGTGGCTCATCTCCCCAGAACATGACTTTATCTTGATCGCCTATGAGCGGCGCACGCGCTTATTACTATTCAAATGCTGACATCACTCGAGTGTCGTTCCGATCGCTTGCCAGATTATAAGCGAGTCGATGGATAGTAGACGCACCAGTATAACTAGCTCTTCGAGTGTTTTTAGGGTTCCGTACCTCAAAAGGAAAAAAACGGAACCCTTATAGGATCACTTTGTTGTCCGTCTGTCTGTCTGTCTGTCTGTCTGTCTGTCTGTCTGTCTGTCTGTCTGTCTGTCTGTCTGTCAAGACCATTTTTCTCAGAAACGCGTGGAGGTATCAAGCTGAAATTTATATCAAATACTCAGGTCTATTGTCCCTTGAAGCTGTAAAAAAATCAAACTTAAAAGTCAACGGAATCAAAAGATACAGTCGTTTATGCTGTAAATTTTAGAGTTTTCGGTACTCGCAAAACCTATGGGGTACTTCCCGTGAACTCAGAAACTTGAAATTTGGCACGAAGCAACGTCATATAGCATAGACAAAGGAAAAATTATAAAATGTAGACATTTTTAGTAAAATCATACAAAAAATATATATTTATAATTTTAAACTTACTACCTTTTTCCTCGTAAACGCGTGAAGTTATTAAGCTGAAATTCATGTCAAATACTCAGGGCTATAGGACCTTTTAGATGTAGCAAAACCAAATCTTTATGTCAACGCAATCAAAAGAAATACCAATTTAAGTTGCATATTTTGTAACTGAGTACTCGCGACAAACTCAAAACCTAAAGGGTACTTCCCGTATGCTCAGAATTTTGAAACTAAGCACAAAGCAACGTCATATAGCACAGACAAAGGAAAAATTATAAAAAGTAGACATTTTTAGTAAAATCATACAAAAAATATATATTTATAATTTTAAACTTACTACCTTTTTCCTCGTAAACGCGTGAAGTTATTAAGTTGAAATTCATGTCAAATACTCATGGCTATAGGACCTTTCAGATGTAGTAAAACCAAACTTTTATGTCAACGCAATCAAAAGAAATAGCAATTTAAGTTGCATATTTTGAAACTGAGTACTCGCGAGAAACTCAAAACCTAAAGGGTACTTCCCGTAAACTCAGAAACTTGAAACTTGGCACGAAGAAACTTTATATAGCACAGACAAAGGAAAAATTACGAAAAGTAGACATTTTTAGTAAAATCATACAAAAAAATATATTTTAAATTTTAAACTTACTACCATTTTCCTCGTAAACGCGTGAAGTTATTAAGTTGAAATTCATGTCAAATACTCAATGCTATAGTATCTTTCAGATGTAGCAAAACCAAATCTTTATGTCAACGCAATCAAAAGAAATACCAATTTAAGTTGCATATTTTGTAATTGAGTACTCGTGACAAACTCAAAACCTAAAGGGTACTTCCCGTATGCTCAGAATTTTGAAACTAAGCACAAAGCAACGTCATATAGCACAAACAAAGGAAAAATTATAAAAAGTAGACATTTTTAGTAAAATCATACAAAAAATATATATTTATAATTTTAAACTTACTACCTTTTTTCTCGTAAACGCGTGAAGTTATTAAGTTGAAATTTATGTCAAATACTCATGGCTATAGGACCTTTCAGATGTAGTAAAACCAAACTTTTATGTCAACGCAATCAAAAGAAATAGCAATTTAAGTTGCATATTTTGAAACTCAGCACTCGCACAAGAAACTCAAAACCTAAATGGTACTTCCCGTAAACTCAGAAACTTGAAACTTGGCAAGAAAAAACTTCATATAGCACAGACAAAGGAAAAATTACGAAAAGTAGACATTTTTAGTAGAATCATACAAAAAATATTTTTTTAAATTTTAAACTTACTACCTTTTTACTCGTAAACGCGTAAAGGTATTAAATTGAAATTTATATCAAATACTCAGGTCTGTAATACCTTTCAGCTGTAGCAAAACCAAACTTCTAAACCAACGCAATCAAAAGAAACAGCAATTTAAAAAGATAAAGATAAAAAAAGATAAAAGATATTTATTCTTCAATTTAGGCACATTACAATGCACTTATGAACGTCAGAGAGAAAAGAAACTACCACCGGTTCTAACCCTACACCTCTGACCCGAGAAGTATTACTTATTACCGGCAAGAAACTCGGCGGGACTTATTTTTTCAAAACAGTACTACAAATACATTAAAGATACTATATACAATAATGCGTAGTTCTTCAAGAAGGCATATCAAAACAGCTTGAGAGTCAGACATGTACCTGCCTAATTAAAATGAAAAATAAAAATAAAATCCAAATCTGACAGGCTTATTTAAGTTGCATATTTTGGAGCTGAGTACCTACTCGCAAGAAACTCAAAACCTAAAGGGTAATACTTCCCGTAAACTCAGAAACTTGAAACTTGTCACGAAGAAACTTAATATAGCACAGACAAAAGAAAAATTACGAAAAGTAGACATTTTTAGTAAAATCGTACATAAAATATTTTTTTAAATTTTAAACTTACTACCTGTTTCCTCGTAAACGCGTAGAGGTATTAAATTAAATTGGAATTCATATCTTATACTCAGCTTTATAATATCTTTCTGCTGTAGCAAAACGAAACTTTCATGTCCACGCAATCATAAGAAATAGCAATTGTTATAGGTTTTTACGGAACCCTCGCTGCGCGAGTCCGACTCGCACTTGGCCGGTTTTTTTTTAATAACTAAACTGGACCAATCGGTGTGGTGTGATTAAATGTTACGGTTCTACTGGTGCACCAAGTGTCGCCTTTTCTATAAAAGTAAATTCACAATTTCGCTTTTAGTTAATCATATTTGTTAGAGAGAGAGGAAGATACTGTAACTTGTAGTTTTATAAAACCTAGCTTTAGTTCAGAGGAATCATTTTTATTGTTTGTTTAGCGGAATCATCGGCATAAGATGTCACACATCTCACCTAAGAATAATGATGAGGGATTTACATTATAGAAAAATAGTGGACTTGGTTTTTTTTTAAACATAGCCCGTTAAAGTTCCGCATAAGGCTCAAAACACACCTAGCGGAATTTTGGCAGTAATGTATGGAGCTTTGTTGATGGTAGCTTAAATTTGTCTATGGCCTCCATACATTACTGCATCCATTCCGCTAGGTGTGTTTTGAGCCTAATAGGTACCCAGTGCTAAAGCTATACTTTTACAAAAGCGTGACATCATGAGCCCCCACTCCGGAACTTTGACGTGTCATTGATTGACAAAAGAAAAATAACGTGACTAATATATTTTTTTAATAATGTAACCGACATCATACAAGGTGTAACAAAAATACTGGTGATCCTTTTAAGGGCATAATTGGTATCGTATTCTTATTGGGAAAAACTAAGAAAAAATAATTTTCTCGCGAAAAAAATTTTTGGTTTTGTATGGAGGGTTGGCCAGCTGGGACGACTCGCCCCATTCAAAAATTTTTTTTTTCGCGTCCAAAAAATTTTTCTCCTACTTTTTCCTACTCGCAATACGATACCAATTATGCCCTTAAACGGATCACCAGTATTTTTGTTACACCCTGTATTTTACCCAGGATACACCCTATAAAAGGTCAGGAGGGCCTACCGCGAAGTTCGAAAATCGACAAAACGATGGTCCCGTCTCTATCGCTCTTGCATATACGAAAGAGAGTGATGCCAATAGACGATTCCATGAACGAAGTGCTTCGCGGTTATAGGCCAGGTTACACACGTTATCCCTAAAACTCGACTCGCCCGCGCTCGTTCGGAAACACACGTTGCGTCGCATCTCGCCGCCTAATGTATTGACACTGCGCATAAATTTGTTCGCGTCTGCCGGCACCGGCACTTCAAAGCCGAGCGGCCCAACCTAACACTGCAGTGGTGAATGACAGTAGTTTAACTAGCGTAGGAAGTCGTTGTAGGAAGCAGCCAATACCCCCCGACGTTTGTTAGAAGAAAGGAGATCGAAACTGGTGCACGTCGTTGCTAGTTAAAGCGGTATTAGACATTGCAACCTGCAGGGCCCAATCTGTCAGGTTGGAAGGTGTAATTAAAGGTAGGGCCTGTAGGGAGCTGAAGGAGGGGAAGGGAGAGGCAGGGTACACAACAGATTGGGCCCTGTAGGTTGCAATGTCTAAAAGCGGTATTAGACATTGCAACCTGCAGGGCCCAATCTGTCAGGTTGGAAGGTGTAATTGAAGGTAGGGCCCGTAGGGAGCTGAAGGAGGGGAAGGGAGAGGCAGGGTACACAACAGATTGGGCCCTGCAGGTTGCAATGTCTAATAGCCGTTTAATAGCTGTTTTAGGTAGGCTAGGCTACGTATCTGTCGGCGGCCAATCGTAAGATCAGGCATATCGTGAAAAGTGAAAATCTTTGACTCGTACCCTGAGTCGACGGAGCTCCGCTATGCGGGGCTCCTATTTCTCGACAGTTTGCCCTTCGGGCATCTGAAGCAACCTAACGAACCTAACCTACCTATACATTCGTTTAATGTTACTATCGTTAAGACATTACACAGGAACATTACGATCTGCCTGATTTTACGATCGGCCGCCGACATATCTAATAATACCTGACAAACGTTTGTGCGGAAAGAGATGTGTTGTAGCTTTATGATTGTACAGTCAGCAGCAAAAGTAGCTAAGCGGGTAGGGTGTTCAAAATGAGCTGGACACGACTTTATTGTTTAGAGAATAAGAGCGTGTGTAGGTCATTTTGAACACCCTACCCGCTTAGCTACTTTTGCTGCTGACTGTACCTACTCGAACTAATTAAATTTTCTTGATCATAGAAAACTAAAACTACTAATGTATAGTAAATGCTGGTGATCATTTTAAGGGCATAATTGGTATGTAGCGTGTAAATTTTTTGCAAGAAATAAAATTGTTTTATATGAGGGTTGGCCGGCTGGGAATACCTATACGTGTAAATACCATACAAAAAGAATCACCTCCAAACTTTTTTGCTTCTACTTTTCTTTGTCGCAATACGATACCAATTATGCCCTTAAAACAGATCATCAGTATTTTTGTTACACCCTTTAGGAACTTCGTCCGTTGAATCCGATCCCTCCTAGCAAAATCTGGTCGTACCTAGTTCCGAAATCGGATCCGCCGGACGGATACATAATTATATGTACTTTATGTAGTTCCTTAGGCAGGTATAGTTGAATTATCGAGAGCGTGGAATTGCATATGTAGTGGTTGTACCGTGTTGTGCCTCTTTGTGTGCTGATTCAAATATAGAATGCCTGTAAACAAACAATACTACTAGACGGCCTCCTAGCCTAGTTGGTAGTGACCCTGCCTATGAAGCAGGAGGTCCCGGGTTCGAATCGTGGTCAGGGCAGTTATTTGTGTATTTATCACAGATATTTGTTCCTGAGTTATGGATGTTTTCTATGTATTTAAGTATTTATCTATATCTATCTATTATATATATCGTCGCCTAGTACCCGCAACACAAGCCTTATTGAGCTTACTGTGGGACTAGGTTGATTTGTGTAAGATTGTCTTAATATTTATTATTATTTATTATATGCAATTCCACGCTCTCGATAATTCAACTATATCGGCGATAATCGAGTGAGCTCTTCATACTTGTTTGACTGACTGTGGTACTCTTACTCCGTATACTGTGGAATATTTTACATATGCATTAGGTTTCAGCTACGGCCTACTCCCTTGCATTGTCTTAAATAGTAGGTAGTTCAAACTATAGGTCCCTTACCTACTTATTCAAAAATTACAAAGCGGCACAGTGTGTTACAAAATTGTAAAATTTGATGTTATATGTAAACCGTCACAGATTCCGAATATTCTTATACAGCTTACATTTATAGGTTATTTTCAGTGTTATTACCAATACCTAATCCAGATCTAGATTGCCATTGATATATTATTAATAACGCCCTTAATCCAAAGAAAACTTAGAGAAAATAATTCGTGTATGTATGTACAGCCGAATTTTGGTGTAGTTGTAGTGGTACACAACATAGTAAAAGTACCGGTGGTACACAACATACTAAAAGTACCGGTGGATGGGGGCGCCGCTAATGGGGAAAGTCGAGCCATACATATTTTTTTCTATTACATGGTTCCTTTTGCCATCCTTTTCTAAATCAGATATATCAGACGGGTTATTGAAATACTAAACCTTTTAAAATAAATACCTAAAATCTAAACTAAACTTATTTTATTATTCTAAAAAGCTATTAGGAAATTTAATTTCGCGGTATTTTGCCGAACTCCTTAAAATGTTGCCAGAAGGTTAATCTGTGTCACCTTTCTTCCGGCGTTTTTGATGGTGTCTGAAATAATCTCAATGTATAAGGGTGACAACACACCTAGCGGAATTCCTCGCGGAATTAGCGGAAGTAGCGGAAATTTGTCTATGGTAGCGGAAATTTGTCTATGGTAGCAGATTTTTTGTATGGCAGCCATAGACAAATTTCCGCTACCATAGACAAATTTCCGCTACCATAGACAAATTTCCGATACTTCCGCTAATTCCGCGAGGAATTCCGCTAGGTGTGTTGTCACCCTAAGGGACAAAACACACCTCAGCTGAATTCAGCAATGTCATAGACAACATGCTTAAATTTGTCTATGGTTGCTTAAATTTATCTATGGCCTCCATAAAAATTTAAGCAACCATAGACAAAACATAGATAAAATTAAGCATTTATGTCTATGAATTTGCTGAATTCAGCTCAAGTGTGTTTGTGCCTAATTTTGACAACTAACTGACACTGACAGTGACAATCTGACAATTAGGGAACGGAACCAAGGTCTATGGAACCAACAAAACAAGAGCGAGAGGGATAATTTTATGTTCAATTCAATTGTTTTACTGTTTTAATTATCTTAACGCCTTATCAGTGTTTTAATTATCTTATTGTTTTCCTTAATGAGCATCATTTCGTTCAAGATTTCAACATCCACGACTAGCGTTGACGCTTCCTAAAACAAGAACTTTAATTAAATTTATTCGCGAGGGTAAATCGACTTAACTTGGTGCGGTTTTAAATGGCCGGATGGGAAGATTTTTAGTTAGGCCTTTTGTATTATTCTCGCCAGTTACAACAAGCCTGCGCAAAATGAGTATCGACATTGGAGGTAAGGAGTAAATTAAAATGAACACAATTACTTTTGGTTTACATCTAACAATATTGTTATTATAAATATAAGTACTTACCCCTTCATTATTATTATTATTTACTAAGCAGGCAGGCAGTTATGATAACTTATTTAGGGTCGCCACATACCTAGCGGTTTTCCTCGCGGAATTACCGGAAGTAGCGGAAATTCATAGACAAATTAAGCATTTTGTCTATGAATTTCCGCTACTTCCGGTAATTTGTCTATGGCTTCCATACAAAAAATCTGCTACCATAGACAAATTTCCGCTACCATAGACAAATTTCCGCTACTTCCGGTAATTCCGCGAGGAAAACCGCTAGGTGTGTGGCGACCCTTCGCCTGTATCCAGTAATCATTATGACAGTTATCGTTAACATGTAGATGTATGATGTTTGTCTAATTTATTCTTAAACTGGTTCACATTCTGTGCCAAAATCACGTCTTTTGGGAGTAATTAGTACTTGACTTACTGACAAAAAACTTGAGAGAAAAATAAATAATTTCTGTAATATAAGTAAGTACTGACTTACTTGTAAGTATATTATAACTGAATTAAGTTGATGATTTAATATATATAATATTATCGAGTTTCTTGCTGAGTCAGTGCTGTAGGGTTAAAACTGGTGGTGCATAGATTTTTTTTATAATCACAGTGCATTATATAATGAGTCTAAATTGTAGATTAGAGATGAAACTTTATCAACATGGTGTAACTTTTACAGGAATGAGAATCAAATATAAGGACAAGGATGAGACATTTCTAGAAAAGCACCTAGTGGCCAAGGAGCCATTCGGTCAGTTCAAGGCATGGTTTGAAGAGGCCTGCACTAAGAAGGAAATACTTGAGCCGAACGCTATGTGCATAGCCACTGTGTCACCGTAAGTAATTAATTAGTATTTCTAGCTGAGTCGATCAAGCATGGATGTGAATAAGAATTAGTTGTAATTTTTTTACAATGTCGCAGACTGTGGATAAATAATTTTCTGCTTAATTTGTATCTGTCCAAAAACTGGGGGTCGAGTGAATTGAGAAATCTTGAGGTTTTTTATCTAATTTATTAATATTGTAATCGTAACCCGTTTTCTTACATATACATACATCCACAGATAGTTAGATATTGGTAGTTATTTTATTACCTAAAAATTATAAACAGTTGCACAATAGTGAGATTTATTGTGATATTAATTATTTTTTTTAATTTAAATTCAATATTAATTTATTCACATTTCTGGCAAAGCAATAAAAAAATTATTACAAAATTTTCCAATTTTTTTTCAGTCAAGGTTTCCCTTCAGCAAGGTTTGTTTTACTGAAAGGCTACGGAAAGGAAGGCTTCAAGTTTTTCACTAACTATGGAAGTAGGAAAGCTAAGGAATTGGTAAGATTGCTACATTTTCTCCATAACAATGTATATTATGTTTTTTTTTTACTTTATGGACCATTATTTTAAATAAATTAATAATAAAATGCTTTATACACCGTAGGCTGTTAAAATCCAACAGATCTTAACCGTTTCTGAGACCAAAAGAAGGGAAAACTGTTATACGACTTTAGGTCAATTCCGTAAAAAAAAAAATTGTGTTGTGCACATAATAGTATAGAAGCAAATTAAACAAAAGTCGTCTCCTTCATGATTTTCGTAGACATCTCTTCTAAATACCTAAAACTGGTATGGATGTGTTCCTCGTAGTCTCCTGAATACGTATTGACTGGTTTTAGTTTATGGAGGGGGGGGACGGGTCGGTAAAAAGGGGGGGAAAGATGGCGGCTGACTGCCATCTAAATTTGTTTACATCTCGAGTCCTATGAGACCGATCGGTTTGTATGAGATGTCATTTGAAAGACTATTAAATGTACTACAATTGTTCATAAATAACTGTAGTCATCACTTTAGTCCTTTACAAAATATTTGAAAAAATATGATTTTTTTACCGTGCATGTTTGCGTAAGTACTGATAAAACATGCTTATAACTCAATATATTATACCTTTACCGCAATCAATGTTATTATAAAATATACAGGAAAATTTATTAGCTTTCGATAAATATAAGCTTTATTAGTAAGGAATATTATATAACCGAGTATTGATGAATTTTGTTCAGCATGGGTCACTGCGCTTCCTCATAGAATGGCAGCCGACCGCCATCGTATTTTCATTATTTCTCGGAATCTATTTTCCGGATCAAATCGTAATTGGTATTATTTGAAAGCATTTAAAATATTAGTGCCCCTTGTATACAAAATAAAGCCGCAAATCGATGTACAGTTTAGCCGTTTGGCACACATATACTAGAGGCCAAAACAAAATTTTTGATCCGCAGTTCTCTAAAAAATTTCCCTTAGGAGGGGGGTGCTGATTCATCATTTTTTTTGTATGGTAAAAAAAAATTTTTTTTCAAAAACCTATCATGTGTGGTATCATATGGAAGGGCTAATAGAGGCGGTTCTAAAAATATACCACATCATTACATTTCAGCCATTTTTTTTTATTAAAACAAAAATAATTTTCAAAACATACCAAGTTTGGGCTCCTCCAGATACGATATGGCTGATTATCTTTTTGTACAATATATCACAAATGATACTTGTTACCCTCATATCTAACCCTAACACAGCAATTTTGAAAATAACTTCATTTAGTATTTTTTTTTTAATTTTTCAAAATTATCAAGTAACGCAGTACAAAATGTACTGGAGTAGAACCCTAGTAGAACTCTACTTCAGTACATTTTGTACTGCGTTATTTTGTAACATTGAAAAATAAAAAATAAATACTTAATGAAAATATTTTCAAAATTGCTTTCTTGGGGTTAGATATGAGGGTATCAAGTATCATTTGTGATATATTGTACAAAGAAAAAATCTGCCATATCGTATCTGGAGGAGCCCAAACTTGGTATGTTTTGAAAATTAATTTTGTTTTAATAATAAAAAATGGCTGAAATGTGATGATGTGGTATATTTTTAGAACCGCCTCTATTAGCCCTTTCATATGATACCACACACGATAGGTTTTTGAATAAATATTTTTTTTTTCTCATACAAAAAAATGATGAATCAGCACCCCCCTCCTAAGGGATTTTTTTTAAAGAACTGCGGATCAAAAATTTTGTTTTGGCCTCTAGTATGTGTGTGCCAAATGGCTAAACTGTACATCGATTTGCGGTATCTCTGTAAAATTAGACTCGTACAGGGTCGACTATATACTTTAATCGGTTCTTTGAAGCCTAAGTTGCAAAATTAACAGTTTATTATTATTTTTAGAAAATGTAACATTTTTTACCTAATAGACTGGAAGAAACAGGCTTGTTTGGAGAAAGGTCATCGATATTCCTTCTAAATACCTAAAACTGGTATGGATGTATTCCTCATTATTTATAGGACATGAATTGATCAGCTTTATTTTATAAAGGGGGGGACGAGTCGAAAAAAAGGAGGGGGGAAAGATGGTGTCCGCCCGCCATCGAAATGTCATTGAAATTTGTTCACATCTCGAGTCCTATGGGACCGATAGATTCGTGTGAGATGTCATTTTAAATATCATTAAACGTACTATAATTGTTTTTAAATAAGTGTAGTCAACATTTTATTCGTTTACAAAATATTCGATAAAATATTACTTTTTACCGTGCATATTTGCGTTACTACTGAAAAAACATGCTTATAACTCAATAAATTACAACTTTACTGCAATTAATGTTGTAATAAAATATACGGGAAAATTTATGAGCTTTTGAAAAATATAAGTTTTATTTATACATATATAATATTGTATAACCAAGTAAATGATGAATTTTGTTCAGCATGGGTCACTGCGCATCATCATATGAATGGCGGCCGACCGTTGTCGTATTTTCATTATTGCTCGGAATCTATTTTACAGATCACATCGTGATAGGTATCATTTGAAAGCATTTTAAATTTACTATAATCGGTTTATTGAACTCTGAGATGGATAATTATCCGTTTGTTGTTATTTTTAGAAAACGTAATATTTTTATCTAAAAGGCTGGAGGAAACAGATTTGTTTGGAGAAAGTCGTTGACATTTCTTCCAAATACATAAAACTGATATGGTTTTGTTCCTCATTGTCTCCAAGATATGAATTGACCAGGTTTTTTTTGTAGAGGGGGAGCGAGTCGAAAACAAGGAGGAGGGGGATAGATAGCGTCTGACCGTCATCAAAATGTCATCGAAATTCGTTCACATCTCGAGTCCTATGGGACCGATCGGTTCGTGTGAGATGTCATTTGAAAGGTTATTAAACGTTCTACAATTGCTTTTAAATAATTATAGTCATCACTTTAGTCGTTTACTAAATATTTGATAAAAATTGTTTTTTTTTACCGTGCATGTTTTCATAAGTACTGATAAATCATGCTTATAACTCAATAAATTATGACTTTATCCTATTTAATTTTATTATAAAACACATGGGAAATTTGATGACGTTTCTATAAACGTAATTTTTTTTATATTCAATGTTATCTAACCAATTAATGATAAATCTTGTTGGCATGGGTCACTGCGCGTCGTCATATGAACGGCGGCTGACCGTCGTAGTATTTTCATTGAACTTTGATTTAATAGTCGATAGTCAATTCTTATCCTGGAGAGAATGAGGTACACACCCATATCAGTTTTAGATATTTGGAAGAGCTGTCGACGACTTTTCTCCAAACAAGCTCGTTTCCACCAATCTATTAGGTAAAAATGTTACGTTTTCTAAAAATAAAATATAAACGGATGATTTTACATCTCAGACTATAAAGAACCGATTATAGTACATTTGAAATGCTTTCAAATGATACCTATCACGATGTGATCCGTAAAACAGATTCCGAGCAATAATGTAAATTCGACAACGGTCGGCCGCCATTCATATGATGATGCCCAGTGACCCATGCTAACCAGAATTCATCATTACTTGGTTATATCGTATTATATATAAATAAAGCTTATATTTTTCGAATATGACCCGTGTATTTTATCCTAAGTCATAACATTATTTGCGGTAAAGTTAAACATTTTTGAGTTATAAGCATGTATATCAGTACTTAGGCCAACATACACGGTAAAAAAAAACAAATATTTTCAAATATTTCGTAAACGACTAAATTTATGACTACGGTTATTTATAAACAATTATAGTGTTACATATAAGAATTTGACCCTACGGGTTGGGTAAATTTAAAGAAAACTATATAATAAGGAAAATACAATATTTATTAAGAATAACCTTACTGCGCCAGCTAGCTCTTAAATATAGGTAATTTGTTTATAACACTAATGAGACTCTTAGACTTGAAGGCTCAGGGAGAATATTCATGGGATAGCTAGCTTGTTTATAGTACTTGGTGACCACTGCCGGTATTAATAAAAAAAAACAACGAGTAGGTAATAAGGTAAGAAGGGCGCCAGCCCAGATTCTTTCTGGACAATAAAAAGACTAGGTACTGTAAATTAAAACGCCTGACCTCAAGGACTTGGAAATCAAACCGCCACTGGAACGCTTGTGGTGGCCAGCCACGCACGCCACTGGTCAGCCGCTACCGCTCGCCATAGTCTGGTCGCCCAACTCCATGGCACGCGCCAGACGCAGCTTCGGAAGTCCTCGCAATACAAAAGCGGTAACAAAGAACCGGGTAGGTTGGAGACCCTGAAATGAACAGAAACAAGTAAGTACCAGACTTCAACAAGCCCGCGACGAGGTTGAAGACTAAAACAATCGAACATCAAGCTTACCCGCAGCAGACAAGTAGCTCGCTTTAATGGGAATCGAGCAACATTTCGATGCAGCGGGGTCTCCGGTATTTATAATTTAAGCCGAATCATCCGGCCAGGCCGGGACTGAAAATAAAGACAACTACCATTAGTACGGCGTTTGATTACAATAAACCACCATCAGGTTCACAAGAAATACTCACTTCAAGGGCAGATACGCCCGGATTTTATATAAGGAGCATCCAACGCTCAGCTTCGAAATATATCGGTCGTCTAGCAAGTCGACATTCTTACAGAAGTGACAGGAACTCGAAAGTTGCCACATCGAACCATAATCCGAAGGAAAAAAAACACCGGAGCTACGACGCTGACAATCCTCAAAATAGATTAATTATTTTAAAAAATGATACTATTCTATCGGGAAATTCCGGATACATTTTATTTGTAAGGAATTAAAATAAATCGATATCAAAATGCGAGAAACCTTATAATAAAAGTAACCCATTTTAGTGATGGCAACACGAACGCCTTAAACTGCAAACCAGAGCTGCGTCCCATTCAACAATTAAATTAAATATGGTAATACGGTAAGTAAATAATTGGTTTGTTTTATTTTCTATTCTAAATTTTGTTTTTCTCAAAATAAAAATGCTTAGTTACCAAATTTATGCGAAGGCACCCCTAGCGACATCTAGCGGCAGACTGTACCGACATCCCGTTCGCGCAAAATGTCAAGCAAGGAGTCCTATATTGATCTCAATGAATGAAATACAACGATAATTTAAGGACCCGGTAAGGGGTCAATTTTTTATTGTTACAGTGCTCCGTAACCCGAGTAAAATTTTGACCTAGTCAAAATTTTGAGCTGGTCTCCAGCTCGAAAACTTGTCCGTTAAATCTAGAAACTCACGAACGACCAGAATCGAACCCACGCACAATACAAACTAACTACTTACGGTCTACAAGGTACTTTAAATTAAAAGAGAACACGATCTGCTGCTAGGTTTGAAAGACCTACCACCGAATAACATGCAACAAAAAACGCGACATATCAGGCTGTGTCTGAGCGACGACAAGTCTGTAAAGTACATTACAAGACGACACAGTACGTAACTACAGCGAGCACAAACGCCAACCCGTCCGCGTCTGAAGCGACGACAAGACGGCACCATAGAACGATAACAAATAACCGGTGCTTGCGAATAGTGCTTTAAGGCAACTACCACAAGACACCTACCAACTACCCCTCTAGTGTTCACGCATAGGGTTTTAGGGCCACTACCGCAAAGCACTAGAATACGACACTAACTATTAAGGGAACATGTGTTTAAATCCACCATGGCCCGAAACAGAGAAGTGAAGAAGGTGTGAAGTAGGTTTAAAACGCCTACTCCACAGTAACCACGTGAAGAGGGTTTAAAGCGCCCTCTCCACCCATTCAAAACAATACAATTACCACGCACTCGGTCAGTTAACGAGTTTACCCCGAATGCGATCGAAAAGTAAAGACCTCCTACGTAACATAACAAGTACCACGCACTCGGTCAGTTAACGAGTTTACTCCGAATGCGATCGACAAGTAAGGTAGAAACTTCCACGTAACAACAATAAACTCCCATCTTAACAACACAAAAAAATATGTACCAACAACAGCAGTCGTACATAAAAAAAATAATGGTTGGTACTCTCAACTCTAACTACCTACATAACAATAAAAAGAAATCTCGATGAGAAGTCGAGACTATAAATTAATAATAATTAATATTTATTTCTCCCATCTAAAAACTTTTAAAACCAACAACAGTAACGTCCTAGAAAAGGTAGACCTCTAAAACCTGGAACAAAATAAAATTGAAGTCCGACCTCCAAAAATGTGCACGGTGTGACAGTTGAATGCTAAAAGGAACCCTAAGAGACAGTGGTCAAGCTTATAAAACTTATAAGAACAGTTAATTAATTAGTGAATGTTCCTTGAGCCCTTTACAACATTCAGATGATGATGATGAGACTAAATCTCTTAAAGTAGTCTTAGATCTAATAATCTATTGGTGCACAAAGACCGACTTGCAATATTAATTTCACTAGAGGTGAAAATTAAAATATAAAATATCACAACAAAATTGTGTGCAACTGTACATCATAACAACATCAGTTAAACTTTATCAAGTAAACAGCAAAACACCATCGTAATAAAAAAAAATTACATAAAAGAATAATTGTCCGCCTAAAAGGACATTTACCCTATCACTATATAACTTCATATAACAAATTTAGTATGTAATAAGTTCTATGAATAAGTCACCTCTTTATTAGTTTGTAAACTACAACTCTAATTTTAAATAATTGAATTTAAAGAAACTTTATGTAAAAGCTAAATTGCACTTAAAAACTCCTCTACGGTTTAAACAACATGTAATATTTAAACATCACTCTAGTAGTGAATAACGTAACTGCATTTTAATAGCAATCTAGGAAATAGGAAATTAATTTATTAAAAAGTAGAAAAGGCAAGCTGATTTTGCTGCTGACTGTATCACCAAACATCAAAACAAATTAAAAGAGCAATGTTATTAAAGATAATGAAGTTACCTTCCAAAACATTAGGTAAAACTAGAAAAGTATCAAAATACTGAGACTGACTGTACTTGACTCTCCGGAATACACATGCACCTTATTTTAAAATTTTAAAAAAAATTAATATAATTTAAAAAGTTATATTTGAAATTTATATTTAAGTATAGTCGGTGCTTTAAAACCAATTCAATACTACACTGTTTGTAAATAGGTAACTAACATGTGCATAACTTAACCTCTAAACATATGTGTGTACAATTTGACAATAACAGTAATTAAAGTTTAAATTTGTGATAAATACTTTCATACGGTAATTTAAGGTAGGTACACAAAAGGTAAGGCAGGTGGACCAAGCACTATTTCCCTTTAGCTAACAAAACTAGTGACTAAAGAAAGCTGCTAATTATTAATTTAATGCCTCACGTTGGGCCGACACTGTTACATATAAGAATTTGACCCTACGGGTTGGGTAAATTTAAAGAAAACTATATAATAAGGAAAATACAATATTTATTAAGAATAACCTTACTGCGCCAGCTAGCTCTTAAATATAGGTAATTTGTTTATAACACTAATGAGACTCTTAGACTTGAAGGCTCAGGGAGAATATTCATGGGATAGCTAGCTTGTTTATAGTACTTGGTGACCACTGCCGGTATTAATAAAAAAAAACAACGAGTAGGTAATAAGGTAAGAAGGGCGCCAGCCCAGATTCTTTCTGGACAATAAAAAGACTAGGTACTGTAAATTAAAACGCCTGACCTCAAGGACTTGGAAATCAAACCGCCACTGGAACGCTTGTGGTGGCCAGCCACGCACGCCACTGGTCAGCCGCTACCGCTCGCCATAGTCTGGTCGCCCAACTCCATGGCACGCGCCAGACGCAGCTTCGGAAGTCCTCGCAATACAAAAGCGGTAACAAAGAACCGGGTAGGTTGGAGACCCTGAAATGAACAGAAACAAGTAAGTACCAGACTTCAACAAGCCCGCGACGAGGTTGAAGACTAAAACAATCGAACATCAAGCTTACCCGCAGCAGACAAGTAGCTCGCTTTAATGGGAATCGAGCAACATTTCGATGCAGCGGGGTCTCCGGTATTTATAATTTAAGCCGAATCATCCGGCCAGGCCGGGACTGAAAATAAAGACAACTACCATTAGTACGGCGTTTGATTACAATAAACCACCATCAGGTTCACAAGAAATACTCACTTCAAGGGCAGATACGCCCGGATTTTATATAAGGAGCATCCAACGCTCAGCTTCGAAATATATCGGTCGTCTAGCAAGTCGACATTCTTACAGAAGTGACAGGAACTCGAAAGTTGCCACATCGAACCATAATCCGAAGGAAAAAAAACACCGGAGCTACGACGCTGACAATCCTCAAAATAGATTAATTATTTTAAAAAATGATACTATTCTATCGGGAAATTCCGGATACATTTTATTTGTAAGGAATTAAAATAAATCGATATCAAAATGCGAGAAACCTTATAATAAAAGTAACCCATTTTAGTGATGGCAACACGAACGCCTTAAACTGCAAACCAGAGCTGCGTCCCATTCAACAATTAAATTAAATATGGTAATACGGTAAGTAAATAATTGGTTTGTTTTATTTTCTATTCTAAATTTTGTTTTTCTCAAAATAAAAATGCTTAATTACCAAATTTATGCGAAGGCACCCCTAGCGACATCTAGCGGCAGACTGTACCGACATCCCGTTCGCGCAAAATGTCAAGCAAGGAGTCCTATATTGATCTCAATGAATGAAATACAACGATAATTTAAGGACCCGGTAAGGGGTCAATTTTTTATTGTTACAATAGTACATTAAATAATCTTTCAAATGACAACTCACATGAATCTTTCGGTCTCATAGGACTCTAGACGTGAACAAATTTCGTTGACATTTCGATGGCGGGCGGACACCGTCTTTCCCCCCACCTTTTTTTCGACTCGTCCCCCCCTCTATAAAATAAAATTGGTCAATTCATGTCCTGGAAACAATGAGGAATACATCCAAACCAGTTTTAGGTATTTGCAAGAAATATCGATGACTTTTTTCCAGACAAGCCTGTTTCTTCCAGTCTGTTAGGTAAAAATGTAACATTTTCTAAAAATAATAGTGAACTGTTAATTTTGCAACTAATATTTCAAAAAACCGATTAAAGTACATTTAAAATGCTTTCAAATGATACCAATTACGATTTGATCCGTAAAATAGATTCCGAGAAATAATGAAAATACGATGGCGGTCGGCTGCCATTCTATAAGGAAGCGCAGTGACCCATGCTGAACAAAATTCATCAATACTCGGTTATATAATATTCAGTGATCGGCGAAAAGGATTCCACACGGGGTGAATGACGTCAATTATGCTAGTATGGATATGCCGCGGCATTTGCGGGATAGAAAAATAAAATTACAGTAATTTTCACAAACATTTGTAATCAAGTATTTTAATTAAATTATTTATTTCGCATATTATTTTTTTTGGTTACCAAACCATTAATTTTTCAATATTTTGTAATGTTAGCCTGTTTCGTTTGACATCCATTTATAAGCCGAAAATGATCTTTCCACTTATATTTTCGAGCAGTTTAATTGGTATCGCGGGCGAAATGGCACATCCATAATACTATGTCTAGTTGAATTCCCGCGGTGTGGCATCCTTTTCGCCGATCACTGATAATATTACTTACTAACTAATAAAAGCTTATATTTTTCGAAAGCTCATAAAATTTCCTGTATATTTTGTACTAAAATTAATTGCGGTAAAGGTATAATATATTGAGTTATAAGCATGTTTTATCAGTACTTAGGCAAACATGCACGGTAAAAAAAACATATTTTTTCAAATATTTTGTAAAAGACTAAAGTGATGACTACAGTTATGTATAAACAATTGTAGTACATTTAATAAGCTTTCAAATGACATCTCATACGAACTGATCGGTCTCATAGGACTCGAGATGTAAACAAATATCAATGACAGTCAGCCGCCATCTTTCCCCCCCCTTTTTACCGACCCGTCCCCCCCTCCATAAACTAAAACCAGTCAATTCGTATTCAGGAGACTACGAGGAACACATCCATACCAGTTTTAGGTATTTAGAAGAGATGTCGACGACGTATCTCCAAACAGGTCAAATTCCGCCGTACTATAAAAAGTAAATGTTATTAATAAAAAGTAGATGTATGTTTTGAAAAAAAAGTTAAAATTAGAGTTAATTTTTTTACAAGAATCCTTATGGGCTTCTCCAGTGATGTTTATTAAGTTTGTCCCTGCCCTGTCCTTTTTTAAATATTTTGTATTATTCTATTTTACAGGAACTAAATCCAAATGTGGCCGCAACCTTTTACTGGGAAGTCTTAAATAGATCCATCAGGATTGAGGGTCATGTGGAAAAGTTATCAGAAGAGGAATCAACTACGTACTTCCACTCCCGGCCAGTACCGAGCCAGATTGCCGCCTGCGCCAGTTATCAGAGCACTCCGATAGAGTCCAGGGATGTGTTGTGTGAGCGAGAGAGTGCACTGGAGGCTCAGTACCTGGTACCCGGAAAAGAAGTTCCAAAGCCAAGCTATTGGTAGGTTCTACTTTTTTATAATAATGTGCAATGGAAGTATTTTCATAGTAAGAAAGTCCTGAGTTTATTAGGTATGTCCTGTTATTACAATAAGGCCATGTATTGATAATCAAGTGAGGGCAGCCCCAATATTAGCAGTATTTTAAATTAAAACAGTATTACCAAAACACCTAAAAAAATCTTAAATACTTTCATTAATGGGCTGAATTATATGGTTGCTGTGATCAGGGCTTTAAAACGTTACCAATTCACATTATAAAATAACGTTAGGTAACGGTAAAACCATAAAAATACCTTAGTACCGGTAGTAAAAATGTAACGTTACTTAATAACATAACTTTATGGCAACGTTACCCAATTAACGTTACTTTTTATCGGTAAATTTACTTTACATTGCAGGGCTGGCTAACGTTACCCAATTCACATTATAATAACGTTAACTAAGTAACAGTATTTTGATCAGTAATGCTACGTTGCCACACCGCCCTACCAGAAACGCGCGCGCCGCGCTGCGCTAGTTGATTCGCATTGTTGCCACTTCGTGCACTGGCCTCCGTGACACGTTGCCGAGAGTCTTGAACTTGAACCCTACACATTTCGCTCGAGTCGAATGCGGGTGGGTATTGCGCGACGTTTTGTGTTGACTGTTGGTTGGTAACAGTTTGTGACTTGGCTGTGATTAATACAGGGTGTAAGAAAAATACTGGTGATCCGCTTAAGGGCTTAATTGGTATCGTATTGCCAGTAAGAAAAAGTAGGAGAAAATTTAATGTTAGTTTTAAAATCCAAGATGGCAGCCATATACTTTTTTCTTAAAAATCATCATGGTAGTCGCTTTCGAATAATTCGGGTGTGCAGATTACGAAAATAATGTCTGTTTTAAAATCCAAGATGGCGGCCATCGACCTTTTTCGTATAAATCGTCATGGTAGTCGTCTTCGACTAATTCGGATGTGCAGATTTCAAAAATAATGTCAGTTTTAAAATCCAAGATAGCGGCCATATACTTTTTTCTTTAAAATCATCATGGTAGTCGTTTTCGACTAATTCGGGTGTGCAGATTTCGAAAATAATGTCTGTTTTAAAATCCAACTTCCAAGATGGCGGGCATATACTTTTTCGTGAAAATCATCATGGTAGTCGTTTTCGACTAATTCGGGTGTGCAAATTACGAAAATAATGTCTGTTTTAAAATCCAAGATGGCGGCCATCGACCATTTTCGTAAAAATCGTCATGGTAGTCTTTTCGACTAATTCGGGTGTGGGGTGTGCAGATTTCGGAAATAATGTCAGTTTTAAAATCCAAGATGGCCGCCATATACTTTTTTACTATAAATCGTCATGGTAGTCCTTTTCGAATAATTCGGGTGTGCAGATTTCGAAAATAATGTGTTATTTAAAATCCATGGCGTTCATGCACTTTTCTTAGAAATCGTTAGGGGTCTTTTGGATTAATTCGGGTATGTAGATTTCCAAAACAGGGACCGTTTTAAAATCCAAGATGGCGGAAATAAACAATTTTGTCAAAATCATCATGGTAGTCATTTTGGCCTAATTCGGGTGTGTAGATTTCGAAAATTAATGTCTGTTCTGAAATCCAAGACAGCGGATACATTTTCCAAAAAAATCGACATGTTAGTCGTTTTTTATTAATTCGGGGCAGTAGAATTCAAAAATAAAGACAGTTTTAAAATCCAAGATGGCGGAAATGGTCAATTTTGTCAAAATTATCATGGTAGTCGTTTTCGATTAATTCAGGGGTGCAGATTTCGAAAATAATATCGGTTTTGAAATCCAAGTTGGCTATCATACATTTTTTCGTAAAAATCGTTATGGTACTCGATTTCGACTAATTCGGGTGTGTAGATTTCGAAAATAAAGTCTGTTTTAAAATCCAAGATGGCGGCCATGCACTTTTTCTTTAAACACGTTATGGGTGTCGTTTTCTGTTTATTCGTGGATATAGATTTCGAAAATAAGGACCGTTTGAAAATCCGAAATGGAAAATACTATTTTGTCAAAATCATCATGGTAGTCATTTTGGGCTAATTCGGGTGTTTAGATTTCGGAAATAATGTAGTATTGAAATCCAAGATGGCGGCTATACATTTCATTTTTTATCATGATGATTATGACAAAATTGTATATTTTCGCCATCTAAGATTTTGAAACGGTTCTTATTTTTCATAATCCCCGAATTAATCGAGAATACCCATAACGATTTTTAAGAAAAAGTGCATGAACGCCATGGATTTTAAAACAGACATTATTTTCGAAATCTACACACCCGAATCAGTCGAAAACGGCTACCATGACGATTTTCACGAAAAAAGTACATGGCCGCCATCTTGGATTTTAAAACAGACATTATTTTCGAAATCTGCACACCCGAATCAGTCGAAAACGGCTACCATGACGATTTTCACGAAAAAAGTACATGGCCGCCATCTTGGAAGTTGAATTTTAAAACAGACATTATTTTCGAAATCTGCTCACCCGAATTAGTCGAAAACGATTACCATGACGATTTTTACAAAAAGTTGGATGACCGCCATCTTGGATTTTAAACCAGTCATTATTTTCGTAATCTGCACACCCGAATTAGTCGAGAACGACTACCATGACGATTATTAAGAAAAAAGTATATGGCCGCCATCTTGGATTTTAAAACAGACATTATTTTCGAAATCTGTTCACTCGAATTAGTCGAAAACGACTACCATGACGATTTTTACCAAAAAGGTGGATGGCCGCCATCTTGGATGTAAAAACTGACATTATTTTCGAAATCTGCACACCCGAATTAGTCGAAAATGACTACCATAAGATTTTTAAGAAAAAAGTATATGGCCTCCATCTTGGATTTTAAAACAGACATTATTTTCGAAATCTGCACACCCAAGTTAGTCGAAAACTACTACCATGACGATTTTTAAGAAAAAAGTATATGGCCGCCATCTTGGATTTTAAAACTGACATTATTTTCGAAATCTGCACACCCGAATTAGTCGAAAACGACTACCATAAGATTTTTAAGAAAAAAGTATATGGCCTCCATCTTGGATTTTAAAACAGACATTATTTTCGAAATCTGCACACCCAAGTTAGTCGAAAACTACTACCATGACGATTTTTAAGAAAAAAATATATGACCGCCATCTTGGATTTTAAAACTGACATTATTTTTGAAATCTGCACACCCGAATTAGTCGAAAACGACTACCATGATGATTTTTACAAAAAGTTGGATGACCGCCATCTTGGATTTTAAAACAGTCTTTATTTTCGTAATCTGCACACCCGAATTATTCGAAAACGACTACCATGACGATTATTAGGAAAAAAGTATATGGCCGCCATCTTGGATTTTAAAACAGACATTATTTTCGAAATCTGCATACCCAAGTTAGTCGAAAACTACTACCATGACGATTTTTACGAAAAAGGTCGATGGCCGCCATCTTGGATTTTAAAACAGACATTATTTTCTAAATCTACACACCCGAATTAGTCAAAAACTACTACCATACCACGACGATTTTTACAAAAAAAATAGCGCAACTGAACCATTAAATAATACATTGCCAAAAAGCAAAAAAATATAATACGTGCCTAAAAAAGAAATACCTAACAATTTTACAACACCATCTTACATCTCCGTACCATAATAATATCGACGCAAGTAAAAGAAAACATCCCGAGCGGCAGCGGAACGGAACCCTACACTGAACAATTGAACATGGCCCGACATGCTCTTGGCCGGTTTTTAATAACTCAATTTGGTTTAATCACTCACTAGGATGCCGGCGCGGCGGCGTCGTACGTGAATGAACACTCGTTCGATATCTAACGATGGTATCCATCAGTGTATCTAAATAAGCTGCTATGCTACTAACGTTAAATAATAACGTTAAAATTATTTAACGATACCTTTGAGTTAACGTTAGCTCTATGCATTAGCTGGTAACGTTACAATTTTTTTACCGGTAAAAAGTAGTAGAAGTAACGGTAAATGGTTTAACGTTAATAACAACTTAACGTTAAATCTGTTTGACAGCTGTAACGATACCAACTTTTTAACGGTATTTAAAGCCCTGGCTGTGATACTGTCTACGTACGATTACCCTGGTCCATTGTTTCCTTTCCTTTGCGCATAGCGTAGTGTACAAATACTACAATACGAAGGGCTAGTAGAGCTTTACTTTAGAGGCGAATTCTTCTGCCAAGCTTAAATAGCCGCGCGCGTAATACGCATTTAGTTTCATAGCAGGCAAGAAAAGTTCTATGATACATAGGTATTCTGATAAATGGTGCACCATTTTATGAGAATCAGACTTTCATTCAGGCTTTTGATTTCATCACTCTCAATAAAAAGTTCATTGATACAGTTATCTTGATGGTAATTTGAAGCTTTTTACCAGATTTAGACTCCCATAGGCGTGCTTACACCTGGCGCACCGCCTCGTGTGTGAGCGCGCCTCGGCCGAAACAAACGCAGGCGCGGCTGCAATGCCGCTACGTCCACACTAGCCGAGCTGCGCGGCAATTTCCTCGCGAGGCGGCCACACCTATTCAGACATTTATGTTGTGTTACACTAGCGTTTTCTTAATTTTATATTCTATTTCAGGGGTGGCTACATCATCCGCCCGCGAGCTGTAGAGTTCTGGCAGGGTCAGCGGGACCGTCTCCACGACAGGATCAAGTTCAGGAAGCCACAGGTCGGAGAACAGCCGGACGGGAAGCTGCTGCATGAGGGAGAGGATGGCTGGGTTTATGAGAGACTCTCGCCTTAAGGGGCACCTTTAAGGTCGCAGCACAGTAGAGCGCCTCGGCACCCGACCCACACCGCCTCACCTCGAGCGGTTAGGTATACTATAGATGAATGTGTATGGCCATGCTCACTACATCACCTCGGCGTCCACTCGTTGTCGAGGTGAAGCGGTGTGGTGTGGGTCGGGTGCCGAGGCGCTCAAATGAGCAGCACCTTTAACAAACAAGGCTGTCAGCGTCAATTCTGCCATGATAGCACAAACAGCCTGTTTATTTTTAGTTCATTCAGAGCATTACCTCACTTGGTATGATAAGATTAAAACCTAGCATAGTTTATATTACCCACACAGGCAAAGCAGCCATGCAATGAAATTGCTGCGCGAAGCAGCTCGACCAGTGTAAACGCGCCTCGGAAGCTCGTTTGACGGCCGACTGCTCTGCCTCTGTGGACTTGACAATTTGATGTATTTGCGAGTATCGGAGCGTTCTTAAAACTCGATTCCTATCACTTTCCCTAATTTTTAGACAAAAATACTAATTTTACTGAGCTGTAGAAGCTCAAGAAAAAGAAATTGCCAAATTAGCTCCAGCTTATCTATAAATATTTTGAAAGTGCGCCCACTCGTTGCTATTCTATTAGTTACCTTACCAAATTGTTCACACATAGCCAATGTACTGTGTCTATGCTATTAGTAATTTATCACATGTAAGAAAATTTATTAAAGTTCTGCAAAGGATTTATAGTTTTGCAATGTTATTACAATAGTAATGTTGGTAATGTGTTGTTTTAATTTTTTTTAACAGATTACTACAGAATATTATTTATTTCATAACTTTATATTGTGTATGGATAGGGTTAAGGAGAAGTCTTCCAATACTGTTAAATTAAGATATATATTTTATTTACAATGTTACACGCCTCTTGTTATAATTTTAATAAATAAATCAAATCACTTCTTTCTAGTCAGTTTCAATATTTCCCTGCAAATTCCCTCTGAGCTTTTCCAACAGACTTTTCTTTCCAAAAGCCCATTTTTCTCTACACTTGCCTCAAATTGCCTCGTGCCCCCACCAACTCCGAAATAGCAAGTTTTCGCAGCCACATACACCTCTCCATCTTTACTTAGTCTTTTTACAAATAGATCAAGTAGCTTTTCATAATTTGTGATATTATAAATCGTCTCTGATGTCAAAATTATATCAAAAACATCATCAGCTAGTTTTTTACTGAATGAGGCCCAGTCTCCTGAGTAGAATTTGCATTTTGTTATGTCCAGTGCTTTTTCATCTTCTTCAATGTTTAATAAAACATTGGGTATTGTAACACATTCTAATATTTCTTTATTCTGAAAAAAAAATGTTGATACATTATTTTATTATTTGTGAATAGCCGTGTCTACACCTGGCGCACCGCCTCGCGAGGAAATTGCCGCGCGCGGCAGCTCGGCTAGTGCGGACGTGCCTCGGCCGAGGCAAACGAACGCGCGGCCGCAATGCCTCGGGCGAGGCACGTCCACACTAGCCGAGCTGCCGCGCGCGGCAATTTATAGGGTTTCATGGTGCTTATTTTTAAATGCAAATATAAAATTGGAAACAATAATACATAGATTTTTAAAAAGTTATGATTTTAAAACAAATGGAGTCATGATTAAGGGTGAAATAATTTCTTGTCTTAGAAGTAGCCTTTATGAGGTTATTGGAAGACCAGCAACATTTTATTTCAATGTTAAGTTGTTTAAACTTTTGGACAGAAAAATCTTACCCTCAGCACCAGTGCACACAAGGCAAACCGGTTATATTTAATATCTTGGACGTGATATCACGTGCTGGAGCTGAGAGCACTACTTTGCGTGCGCGTGATTTGACGTATTTCGCGGTCAAAAAAATGTTACTTGCTGTCCTAAATAAAATAAAATAAAATAAAATAAAAATAGCCTTTATTATTGAAGTTTACATTAATTTTAAATATGTATGCTTAGGTTAACCATCGACAACTTCAACTCGTCCTCTGACGTAGGCCTCCTCCAAAGCTTTCCATTGCAGTCTATCCCTTGCCGTCTGCATCCAGGCACCTCCTACATTCTTATTAAGGTCGTCGGACCATCTACATTGTCCACTGTCCTAAATAAGCTACAATAATTTTTTATACTTACATAATCCTGAAATGTTACAAAAGCATCCTTTAAAAACGTGTAAATCCCTAGAATGCCCGCACCACAACCAAGATCTAGTACCCTCTTATTTTCAAATTGGATTCCAGTCTGACTTTCAAGATATTCTATTAAATCATAAGTGCATTCCCATATCTTGAGACCACCTGTAAAGAAAAGTTCATAAATATTAAAAAACTGAACCTTATTAGCCTAAGAGTGCAACAATATGAAGGCTAGATGACTAAGGGTCTCCCCCCATCTATCGACGCGGCATCGGCTTTCGCCAATAGAAAAAATCTTTATGTCGACGCAATAAGAGCGAAAAAGACGTCGACGCGTCGGCAGCCGTCGGCCGAACCGAGCCCAGCCGAATCGTGCCTTGTTAGCTCTTAATGCGTTGACATAAAGATTTTTTCTATCGGCGAAAGCAGATTCCGCGTCGATAGATGGGGGGAGACCCTAAGGAGACTGAGGGAGGAGTTGGCAGGGACTGAGAATACCAAGATTTACAACAGGTAGCCTATAGATATGGAGTAGCCAAGGTGGTCACAAATATCTGAACAACGCCCCTATTGTCAAGGCCATAAAGTGCATGTTCAGATATTTTTAAGTTCCCAGGCCCCTCCAATATAATTGATGGCGACTGTACCTTATTCACACTCCCTGCCCACTACTCCCTCAGTCCCTTAGTATTACCGTTCATAATATCAAGCTTTAACACATTCAGCACCGAGAACTCGACAGTCGGGTTCTCTGTTCATAGCTACTACGCGCTACATACGAGGAATACCTGGCTACACGCTACGAGCGTAGGGCGTAGCGCTACGAGCGTAGGGCGTAGCGCTACGCGGTTGCGAAAGTGTTAACTAGTTGTAGGGCTAATAACTAGTTGTATAGAATAAGCACTCTATGCTTACTCATGAGTATTTTCTTTTCTCGTATCATTACAGTGACAAATAATGAAAGTCATGGGTTACACTCTGCAAGATTCTAATTAGAAATTGATCTTAATACTTATTACGACGGAAATAAATACATTTTTGAATGTTAGACCCACCTTCATATTTGCCGGCTACCAGATCGCTATGTTCTTTCTCTGCTAGTTCAACAGCATTTTTAAAGTCATTATCTCCAGTGTAGATTTTATTGAGCGCCTCACTAGCCACCACATGACCTATCTCTACGTCCCCACACGCGAACATCCTGGCATGTGCAACGAGTTCATCAATATCTTCTATTTGTTTGTTAGGTATAACTTCTTCACATTCTAACCAAACCATTTCTTCGTTTGGTTTTTCTTTATCGTCTTGATCAGCCTCTCCATCATTCGAGAAGTTGAATTTAAAACTGGACATCGTTGGTGTAAGCTCTGTTTTGTTATCTAAATGATTAAACGTAAATAATTAGTATAACTTTAAATATAAACAGACGGCGGATAGGACAAGGCGGACAGGACAACGTGTATTTGACTTGACGTTAACGTCAATGTCGTCAATGACAATGACGTTTAAAAGTTCTAAAACGTCAACTCATTATTAAACTTGGCAACACCAATAGGCATGTTTGAGTTTGTGCTAAAAACGTTCAAATTGTTATATTGCTTTGGTTGCGTTCAGCGTGTCAATTTAAACAATTTATTTCGTGTTGAAGGTTTTAACGGAAATGTCATATCGCCATTTTGAAGTATAAAAATTAAAAAAACAGAAAAACAATTTGTATTGGCGTCTGCACATTTCACTACCTTTCAATAACTCATAATTTCATAAATAATGGCTATAGCCAAGGATGCAGCGTTGGGACAGCTTTTAGATTCGGTAGGATGTGGATAATAATTATATATATACCTAAAGTTAATTGATTGTCAAGTTATAAATTATAATCATTGAATTGAACGCAGCTTAAACCAAACCAAATTCAATTCATGGTTTGTAGTGACGAATTGTTGAATTAGCTAATTTAGCTATATATTTTAGTGGTTCTAAGCTTTTAGATACTATTAGTGAATCGAATAAGTTGTATTTTAGAAATAAATATCGATATGACGGACGTAGCAAAGAAGGTAAATTGTTCCATTTAGCAGCGTTATTTGTTTGACACGAGTTAGGCACAATGAAGTGTGCGTGACCTTACACTTTGCGAGTAAAGTACGTCTAAATATAACTGCAGCGTGATTTCGTTACACCTGTTACTAAATTACGAAGTTTAAGGCATTCCTAAAGCTATTTCCTGTAGGTTGGGAGGGTAGTGTAGTATGTATGAAAGTCAACATAACCTCAATGTCGGCCATCAGTATGGTTGTTTGATGCTCGTGCCGTGGGGTCGCTTCACTTAATCTCTTTACCTCTACTTGCAATGTTTCAGGTGCAGGAGTACAAAGATTCCCTCAAGCTGAAGGCCGAGCATTTAATAATAAAAGGCTTCCCTGAGAAGATTGTGAAGTTGAATGAACTCCTCGAAACGTCAAATTTCCAAAACCGCGACTTCGCTGATGTTCATCAGGTATGGCCCAATACATTACATTATTATTAAAGCGGTATTGGACATTGCAACCTGCAGGGCCCAATCTGTCAGGTTGGAAGGTGTAATTAAAGGTAGGGCCTGTAGGGAGCTGAAGGAGGGGAGGGAGAGGCAGGGTACACAACAGATTGGGCCCTGCAGGTTGCAATGTCTAATAGCCGTTTTAAACACGTATTATTAATACTACCTACCACTAGATTGTTGAGTAACTTCATCTTAAACACTGTCTTAAACAATTTTTTTGTATTTTTATTTCTTATAATTCACTCATTGCTCAAGCTGTCTTAATGTGTGATTAATAATCACTGATTATCTACTTAATTCGACAGCTAATTGCTAGATTTAATGATAAAAGATGGACACTTAAAACAACAACATGGTCAGGGCCTATAGCACAAGGAAAAAGGAAACCAGGCAGGCCACGAAGGCGTTGGGCAGACGATATTCATATGGTAGCAGGTGCAAGCTGGATGGAGTCAGCCAAAGACCGAGAAAAATGGCATGGGTTGGACAGGCTTTTACCCAAACGGGGTCCATATAAAACTATAATTTATGTCAAATAATATATTTAAATTGTTAAAATTGTGGAATAAATAAAGCTTCAATAATAATAACAATAATAATCTACTTAATTAGTTGTGTCCACACCTGTCGCACACGCACGTGGCAAACGCACGCGTGGTCGCAATGCCTCAGGCGAGGCACGTCCACACTAGCCAGTGTAGACACGGCTATGCAATATGAAAATTGCAAATGATTGATAAAATTTAGTTATAGCACATGACATTACACACCAACTTAAAACGTAAAGTTTCTTTTTCACAACGGCAATGCAATATCAAATGATACTGAAATTTAGTCAGAAATAAAATCAATAATCATCTGTATCAAACAAAATTGATCCTTTTAAAAATTTGATGGCTAGTCTAAAAATGCTAGTTAAGCGTAAACTCTTTTATTAATTATTTGAGTACTTTTTGTAGCTAAAAAAAAAAACAAAAAACCACAGTAAAATTGAATACTAACATCAAACCGTCTTTTCAGGACCTAAACATTCCAGTCCCTCCCCCAACCGCCTCTTCAAATGAACCACAAGCCAAGCGACCGCGACCTGACTCCTCTGAAGCGTCCAGCCTGACAACCCTGGAAGGAACGAGAGTGTACGCGTTGCCCAATGGCTCCGTTCCATGCAACAAGCCTCTTAGTGACCTGATCCATCTTGTTAAACCACACATTCGGGAGCTTGTTGAGGACTCTAATTTGGTATGTAAATTATTTTTACAAACAATTTAATTTTTGAGTATTGAATTTGACAGGTCGATATTAGAGATGCAACGGATAGTGGTTTGGCCGGATACCGGATATTCGGCCTGACCCTCCGCCGAATATTCGGTATCCGGCCGCCGAATATTCGGCCGGCGGTACTATACCTACAATTTGAGTTTCGCAGGTGCGCGTCGTGCAGGTTTCGACCTCTGTCGTAGTGAACGTTCGCGCGGATACATTCCTAGGAATTCTAGGCAACAAAACGAATTTTATTATGTCAGTACGGAGTAACTTCTTTCAAAAGTACAAACGCTCTCGCGTATTTTTGTGTAAAAAATTTTTTTTGTATGACTAGTGGGCGACTCTGAATACATCCGGTATCCGGCCGGATACTAAAATAAGGGCCGGATAGGCCGGATACCGGATAGTAACCGGATATTCGGTGCATCTCTAGTCGATATCGTCTGGCGGACTGATAGTCCGTGGGCTCCCTAAGTTGGTCATAAGAACCCTGTGAGAAAAGAATGGAAGCTCATTGCTCAATATATTTGAATTTGGTTGAGTTCATTTTATTGAGCAGGAGAAGACTTTTTCAAAAAAAGTACAGTTGGCATTAAGAGCTTGTATTTAAAAATTAAATTTATGTCAAATAAAACTTATTACAAATTGAGCAATTTAACCTAGTGTCAGATTTGTAGACTAGGATGTGGGTGACAAAGAATGTCATGATCATGAATAATGAAAGTTATTGGTTTAAATTAAACTTTTGCTAGAAGTAGTGGGCCAAAACAAAATATTCTTCCGTGAGCCCCTAATAGGGGTTACAGGAACAAATCATAATCAACTTTTATGAGACTAATTGGAGCGTTCCACGGAAGAGTCCACCGTTGTCCCGTACGAACGAACACCAATTTTCAGAAAATTGGTAGGTTTTGTAGATCCTTTATCTGCGTCAATAGAGTCAATTTATGGCCAGAATTATTAACTAACAATGAAAATTGCAAAGATAACTCTAATGACAGAGATACAGATGCGTTTGTATGGGACAGCTTGTGGAATGCCCCAATTGAGTATATAAAACATGAAATACATGGGGCATAGTGATTAACACTTTCGCAACCGCGTAGCGCTACGCCCTACGCTCGTAGCGTGTAGCCAGGTATTCCTCGTATGTAGCGCGTAGTAGCTACGAACAGAGAACCCGACTGTCCGGTTCTCGGTGCTGAATGTGTTGAATAAATACATGAAAGTAGACTGTAAACTTGTTTATTTACTGGGTGTTTTAGACAGATTTGTTGGTTCATCTGCAGAATAAGGAATATTATGATTGCTTTCCTGTTTTTTTATGTATCAATCATATTCAAGGAAATGTTTGCTATGAATTGCAGACATTGGGAAAGCCCATTTTGTTCGCTGAGTGAGCTATATTTGGCCTAGTTTGAAGTTTGAAACTTATGGTGCCTATATAAATTAGCTGTGGGGTGCCCGGCCTTAGAATTGTACCCCACCATATCGTCCCGTGGTTGCAGTAGGAGTCTGCTAAGGGAATATACCGGGAGATGGGCAGCAGCATCTTCCGAAAGCCTAAACAACAATAAACAATTTAAAAAAACTGCGCGCGCCATCTCGCCTTCCAAGCGTGGCGCGTGGCCCCCTCCCCCCTCCCCCTCCTTAAAGAGGAGGCGTATGCAGTGGACGTCTTGTGGCTGAGATGATGATGATGACATAAATTAACTAAAAGTGATGCTATGAACAGTGAACACATGTACGTAACTATAAACATTTATAGTGTTATTATAAGTATCTCACTAAAGTTTATTTTCAAATGAAAATGATGCAAAACAATCCCATAACTTAGAAGGACAGTCGCCATCAAATATATTGGAGCAGTCAGGGTACTCAAAAATATCTGAGCATGCACTTTATCGCCTTGACAATAGAGGCATTGTTCAGATGTTTGTGACCACCTTGGCCGCTCCGATATATCTGATGGCAACTATTGTACCTATAAACAAGTAGTGATGTAATAAGATATACAAAAAAATTAACATGTCAGGACATGAATATGTGAAACACATGTTGCTCAACATTGCGCAAGTACTTGTGAGTTATTGATGATTCATGTTGATTTTACCCAACTGTGGCCAGGGTGATTTCAATTGAGTTTCTGGTTTATAAATATGACATGACATATTTTTTATTTACTATTGGTTTCTCGGAGCTGTGTGGCCCCGGCTTTAGAATAGTGCCACCCCGTCTCTTCCAGCAGGTGTCGTAAGAGGCGACTAAAGGATATGGAATAAGGGGACTTCTGATCCCTACTACTCGTGGGAACGCTGTGGTGATCATTTAACTAATAATCATCCACATGGCGGCGATGCGGTACGCCACCCATCACGTCTCGTTATTCACGGGGGCGAAAAGCGGCTCACGGAGAGCCGTTCTGCTATGTTGATCGTAGCAAATGGAAATCCGTGATCTCTGCCTACCCTTTTGGGATATAGGCGTGAATGTATGTATGTATGTTCTCGGAAAACAGTGTTGAGGAAATTATCGTGTATATGAGGATATAAGTAGATATAAATAAATGTATAAGTCTTCACCAAGTTCTCAATAGGCTAGATTGGGTACTATAATCCCTATATTAGGGTTCATGTTATAGGAGCGCTCGTCAAACAGCATGTTTTTCATTTGACGGATCAGTTTTTTGGTGTAATAGTTTGTGTGCTATTTGTGTCGTTTTGAGAGCCTGACTTATTATACCATATCTCCCTGGAACCAACATCAAGGCTGAGCTGATAGGCAATCATATTCAGATTTTTTGTCGATATATTAGGCGTGTCTAGTGCGGACGGCGGCAGCTCGGCTAGTGTGGACGTGTCTCGCCCGAGGCAAACGCACGCGCGACGGCAATGCCTCGGGCGAGGCACGTCCACGTCCACAACTCCACACTCGCCGAGCTGCCTCACGCGGTAATTTCCTCGCGAGGCGGTGTGCCAGGTGTAGGACGCCTATTGCCAAAATACTACTTTAAGCTTTATTGTAAAGTTATAAAAGTGCCAATATCTCAAAAATGTTCATTAGGGTCATACCTAATATACCTATATGCTTAAGAGTCGCCAGGACGCTCGCGTGAACTCGCGTCCCCATACAAACGTAGTTCATCAGCTCTCATTTTAAAACGACATGCTTTAGAACCACGAAATTTGGCATGGGCATTCTGGCAGTACAGATCTATGTCGGTAATAAAATATAGCAAAAATAAGTTTTGTATGTAAATCTGTATCTGGCTGTATTTTTTTTGTATTACAATTTTTAGCAACGAAAACGAATAACCGACATAGATCTGTACTACTAGAATGCCCATGCCAAATTTCGTGGTTCTAAAGCATGTCGTTTTAAAATGAGAGCTAAATTACGTTTGTATGGAAACACGAGCGTCCTGGCGACTCTTAATCTGATAGCCAATCAGCTTTTATATCAGCCCTTTAAATTTTGAAATTGGTTTTAGAGAATTTCTATATATTACATACCATTATTTGCTACAACTTTGCCTACAGTTAATTAGATCTTACATAATATAACTGAGATGCCCGCCTTTCTCCTATCTCAGCAATAAGATATAAATTGCTATTTGGTGAAGAAAACCATGTTTTTCAAGCCAGGCAAAGTAGGGCACCAGGGGTACCAGTTGACGGTAATATAATGTATCTATCATAAGTTAATTAATAACATGTTCTAATTTTCCTCTCCAGTTGAAAATGTGGATCTCCTTCATGATCCCAAAGATCGAAGACGGCAACAACTTCGGCGTGTCAATACAAGAGGATACGTTAGCTGAGATACAGTCCGTGGAGTCGGAGGCTGCGGCGTTCTTCGACCAGATCTCGCGGTACTTCATCTCGAGGGCGAAGATCGTGTCGAAGGTCGCCAAATATCCACATATCGACGACTACAGAAGAGCTGTTAGAGTGAGTTGATAAAATATGTGGCCTTTTCAAGTTAAAGGTACATTGTGGGATGTCAATAGTCCACACCAGACGAGCCGCCTCGCGAGGAAATTGCCGCGCGAGGCATCTCGGCTGGACGACCTGTCTATTGAAATGCGGGTACGGAGTTTAACGATTGTAGCACGAACTACACGTCACTTTTGACGTATAAAAAACACATGTTTATTAGTTGTTCCACACCTGGCGCCCTGCTTCGCGAGGAAATTGCCGCTCGCGGCAGCTCGTGGCACATCCACACTAGCCAGTTTGGACGTGCCTTGCCTGAGGCATTCGGGCCGCGCGTGCGTTTGTCTCTGCCGAAGCACGCCACACTAGCCGAGCTGCCGGCAATTTCCTCGCGAGGCGGTGCGACAGGTGTAGCCCCGCCTACTCGTTCTGGAAATGGAAAGTAGAGTATCAACAAATTATTGTTCCAACAGGAATTGGACGAGAAAGAATACCTGTCTCTATGGCTGGTGATGTGTGAGATCCGCAACCGCTACTGTTCACTCCACGACATCGTCATCAAGAACCTGGAGAAAATCAAGAAGCCGCGCTCCTCCAACGCCGAGAGCCTCTACTAGACTAGACTAGACACTAGACGGGTGGGTCAACTTGTTGTGCAACTTGTTGGACATTCCGCGGTCCAGTACAAACGCGTATATCTCAGTAACTGCACTTTTAATGAGCACGAAAATATGGGCAGATGGCGTCCCAATCACAAGAAACAACTTGTTGGTTATTGGTTGGAAAATGTCAAAATATGCATGACGTCAGAAATGGTTCACAATGGCGGTTAAAAATCACCATTTATAATCCGGCTTGACACTCGTACATGACGGATAAGTCTTGAGAATAGATTTTTGTTTTTTGGTAACCACTGTTTGGGTCAGACAACCGGTAGTCTTGGCAACGGCCGCCATGTGAGGGAGCAGCTATCTCCCTACAAAAAGCAAGGCCTCTATCGTGCAACGTCAAGCTCTAAGAGCAAACTATTAGCCGTACACTTGTCACGCTACCTTGACACTGGCGAAATTGTCCCAATGGACAGAAGCCATTTAGTTTTAAAAAACTGAACATTTATTTGAAAGATAATTTTGATCATATTTTGACTTGTAGCAGAAAAAAGAATTCCGTAACATACCAATTTAAAAAAATAACGCGTTTGTATGGGACTACAGCGGACTTTTCCGTAGAATGCTCCTGTTTAGTCTCCTGGGTCACTTTTATATGGTTTAAGCGCCTTTGAACGCCATACGTCATACAAAAACGTCACTTACACGTCAAAACCACGGACGCAGGCAATATAAACCTTACGTCACCATCAAATATATCGGAGCGGCCAGGGTACTCAAAAATATCTGAACATGCACTTAATCGCCTTGACAATAGAGGCGTCAGATATTTGTGACCACCTTGGCTGCTCCGATATATCTGATGGCGACTGTACGAAAGTTACTTTGACAGCGGACGCCATAACGCTTATAAGTTCTTGTCGATGACGTTTTTAAACGTCCTGGGCGTCGAAAAGGTTAAACATGGATTTTTGTAGTAATCATGTGCCCTTTATGGGTTATTTCAGTAAAACTTCTAAAAAAACTGATGTCTCCTAGTTGACAGAATAACAAGAAATGATTGATCCACTCATATATATATATACTGGTTTTATATAACGTTTTTTTGATCAGATGTAATGCTTTCTGCGCTACAATATTTCGCAATAATGTACTTATGTATTTTTAATACACCATTTGAAATGGATTAATTAGTGATTAAATGGAATTTGTGCAGATAATTTGACACTTTTGAAGAAATTTTCTACGTAATAGGTACATAAAGTACGATTACTTATATTAGAATTTTGTTTTAAAATTTTTATACTTCAAAAACCAGCAGGAATGGTTCAAAAAGCTTGTTAAAGCTATAAAATATTGGAAATGTGATTTTGTGAATTAAATAAATAAATAAAATAGACTCATATTTATGGTTAGCTACCCAGAATTAAGAAATAAGAAATAAAAATAATAGAATTAAGTAGCTACCCAGTTATCTATGAAGTTAACTAAAACTTGAAATTAAAATTTACACTAGTAGTCCGCCTCGAACTGAGAACTCGCTATTTACTTGCAAACGAGTTGACCAATATAACAAGACCCTAAGGAGGATTTTTTTTCTCCTTCTAGCTCCATAACCACTTGATTGATCCTGCTTATATACGAACTTACAAATTTTATGTATCTCTGCTACAGCCCCAACATATTCCACAAAGATCAGAATAACGTTACTAAAGTTATCGTCGAACAAACTATCTAAATCAAAAAGCCATGCAAATTCCGAGACGTTCCAGTAGCCAGGTGACAGTTGGGTCTGAAATTGTTTGTAAGAACTCGCTCCGCTTACGCTCAGCTCGTTCAAGAAATCGTACTGTATGAAACGTTACATCTGTGTACAAAAACGTTACATAAATCCACGCATCCATCTTAGTCATATAATGTAGGTAATGCAAGATTGTCAAAATGTCAAGCGGTCTTATTTTTTATTCACTAATTGTGACACTTGTAGAAAATGTACCATCATCGAAAGACTATTTACCTGTACAGAATCAATATTGTAATCAAGCAATAAATCGTTGGCCCAATGGTACCTTTTGATGTAGACTATCACAATTTACGTTTTAGTACAAATTGACATTATTTTACTGCTCAAATATACGCGACCAAAATAATCAATCTCCTGCTAGAATTTTCTTAGGGTTCCGTACCTATCTGACTACGGAACCCTATGGCCACCTTTGTCGGTTACTGGCTGGATCATATATAGATTAAACAGTTATTCAATTTGCGCTTTAATAAATGTATTAATTAATTAATATACATGAAATATATTTTTTTCGATGGTTTTTCGTAACGAACGAGATTATGGTATATTTCATTATAATGTTTTAGATTTTGGAACAAATCTATTTTAAAATTATGTTTAAAAGTATCCATTTTCATAATACATACCAATAGATTTATAAATCCACTTATACGCCAATAAGTCATTCAATTAATATAATTTTACAATTTATATATTTAAATATTTTAAATTCCTAAGCAAGAGTGAGTAAAAAATGGATGCTTGTGTCAATCGCCATCAAATATATCGTAGCGGCCGAGGTACTCAAAAATATCTGCACATGCACTGTATCGCCTTGACAATAGAGGCGTTCAGATATTTGTGACCACCTTGACCGCTCCGATATATCTGATGGCGACTGTACAGTAGGAAAATGACGAATTCTGTATTAATCTATTAGTATTTTTAAATGCTGTTTCTTACCAATATTGGTATGAAATATCACTATAGGCCTATTGATAATTATACCATTGAAGCCTATACTATAAGACTATAACACAAGGTATGTAGCATAATTTTTAATATTAAAATAACTACGTTATATAAATGGTTTGTTTCGATAACACGTTTAATCTCAGTAATTTTTGGAAATTGTCTTGTATTTGAACAGTTGTTAATAATGTCTTATGGCTCCTCTACATGATGGCCCATCATAGGGACGCAACTATACGACGGAACGAGATCGCAATATCGTTAGCTCCCTCTAACGCATAGCTGCGTCCCCATCATGTAGAGGCAGCCTAACGTATACAAAACTACCCACCGCCTTACAAGCGTCATTTAGTTAATTTATGTTTCTTTCTAACACAAGTGTCAAAGTGACAAGGACAAACGATTATTAGTTAAATTAGGCTTGTAAGACGGTTTATGAATAATGGATTTAAGGATTACTAAAGTTCTTTAAGTATTCAAATTGTGCTACATACTCAAAACTCCCACGAAACTTCATCGCAATCCTCCATACCATACATTCGAGCCATCGCCTATTATAAGATTTATAAGTTAAATAAAACATTGTACTAGCATCAAAAATATCTATACATTTTCAGTCTAATTCCAACGACATAAGGTTTAAAAGTGTATAGATAGTTTTGACGTGTTTCGGTTTCATTTGAAGTGCCTGTGTTACTAATTAAGGTGGAGATCGGAGCACGGAAGTGGTATGAGCCGATAGTCTCATTAATTTAAATATGTACCCAATACCAATAAATATAATAAATTTCTAAATATGTACTTGTGTTTGTTTATTGTTGAGTCCTGAGTGCAGTGAGGGATTTAAGCGCGCCCGTGACTAAAACAGCTTTATCCCCTAGGAGTATACTCTACTTTTCACACCTCCTGCGAGACAATAAATTTGCGAAATAAGAGTACGCCATGGTAATGGTAGTAGAATCGTGGCTACATATTTTTGTGACATTTAAAACGTATATTCGCATTTTAAGACGTGAAAGATGATGTGAGAAGAAGATTCAAAATATATTGGTTTTACAGTGGGAGGCAATACAAGGCAATAATTAAGTATGCCAAAATATATTTTTTTGCTTTCTATCTCCAAAATATCACTCTAAACCGTATGTGTGAGTTTTACTACGTGACAAATAGGGGGGAGAGGGGGGGGGGGTCTTGGCAATTACTACGGATGGTCACCGAGGGTGGGGAGGGGGGTCAAAAACTGAAAAAAATGGGTCACGTAGTTTGGGTACGTTCCCTTATATTTTGGACGTGATATCACGCGCTGGCGCTGAGGGCACGACACGATTTGAGGTCTTTGGCGGTCAAGGGTTCAAATTGAAAGAAACACCGTATGTGTGGTATGTACCAACAGCAACACACAGTAAATATTAACATTCACATTCAACCTAACCATAATCAATCCAAACCTACTTGATCCTGATGGCAACCACTTCATATTCAATTTTAGAATCCCATTGACATTGATGCACGACATTAGGGTAAGATTTTGACATTAACAATTTACTTGTCACTATTTTATGTTTAATTTATACAATTTATTTTTAATCCAAATCTTTTAACTTCTATGTTCGTTTAAAAGGCAGAAATGGCAAGCGATATCGACAAACGTAATTTTGGAGACAGTGCTAGAAATAGCGAGTGCATTACTGCTCGGAAAACTTCTAACCACGTTTTTGATGGCGCCGGAGAGCATGTACAATGCTATTATAGTGATTCTGATTCCATCGGATCAAGGAAGAGCAGGACGCGTTATATAAATTCGGCGATATGTATTGAGCCGGTGGAGGCCTCGCAATCAGTTACGTCACTGCTTTCTGGAACATCTTTCGTAGATGTCACTCCGCACCCTCACAGGTATTTCCCCAGTTAGTACGGCGAACAAATTGTCGTAAATGTGGACACGTTGGACAAAGGCATCAATTCTTTTTCAGGCGCTTAGGTCCATAGCTTTAAGTTTTTGATAGGAAGCAACTCCTCCGATGGCCATCTTTAATTTTATGGCGGCCATTTTGAATTATACGTATATCATTAATATCTCGTGACTCTCGAGTTCTAAACAACGTACTACGACTATAAAAAACTGTTTCACTCACGTATATTTTAGTCACTAATGCGCGACATGTTTCGCAAGCCTAAGTGGTCTCCATCTTCAAACAATCTTCTTCAAGACTTAAGAGTCGCCAGGACGCTCGCGTGAACTCGCGTCCCCATACAAACGAAGTTCAGCTCTCATTTTAAAACGACGTGCTTTAGAACCACGAAATTTGGCATGGGCATTCTAGCAGTACAGATCTATGTCGGTAATTCATTTTCGTTGCTAGAAATTGTAACACAAAGAAAACATAGCAAAAATAAGTTTTGTATGTAAATCTGTATCTGGCTGTATTTTCTTTGTATTACAATTTTTAGCAACGAAAACGAATTACCAACATAGATCTGTACTACTAGAATGCCCATGCCAAAGTTCGTGGTTCCAAAGCATGTCGTTTTAAAATGAGAGCAAAACTACGTTTGTATCGGAACGCGAGCGTCCTGGCGACTCTTAAGAGTGCGAGTTGAACCAGTTCGTGAGTAGTAGCTTTTTGAGGGTGTTCGTTGCGTCGGCGTAAGCACTAAGCACTCCAGAATATGTCGCGCGTAGTGACTAAATACTTAAAGCCTGACCATATACATGAGAAAAAAAAGCGCCCTCTTGACAATGGTCATATATGGTCAGGCTTTAAGTGAGTTTCAAGATCCGATATCATCATGTTCGTGATATTTTCTTTCACCAAAAACCGACTGGTACCTAAATATAGAATGACATTTCTTACATAAGTTCAGAAAAACTCAGTGGTACGAGCCGGGGTTTTCACTCGAGACCTCCGGATTGAAAGTCGGACGTCTTATCGCCAGAGCTGTCAGCGCTTCCTTCCTTGTAATTAGTTAAGGACCACCGCTTTTCCTTGAGACGTGCAGCAGTATAAGTAACATTAAGGGCATGCAATACCTACTGGTATTCCGGAATATTCCTAAGCTGTGTTCCCTTCCAGCACGTACCGAAGCAACTCAACCCCATACCTCTCTGGCCGAGTGTCATCCACCTCCAGCATTAAGCGCAAATCCTGTCGTCTAGAACTAGACCCTACAAGTCACTATGATGACGTCACCCCGCGCCACGACCGCACGTACAGAGAAGGACAGGACACGTTCAGATTGTCTGTTGCGTCGGTTTCCACCACCACTACTGCTAAGGAAGAACGGGAGAGGAATGAAGCTAAAAAGAGACAGGTGTTTGAGCAGTGGTTGGCGCGGAAAGAAAAGGAGGTGAGTTAGCTGGAACAAATTGCCTTTGAACCTTGCCTGGTTAAAGTCTTGGCACTGTGGTGTTCAAGTTCCTTTGGTGGATAGTTTCATTAATAATTCAATGCCGCGATACATAGTCAGAGATGAGATGCATTTCACGATTATTTCCTTCTGCACTGCTTGTGAACTCAATTTTTAAAATTTTCATCATCATCATCATCAACTGACGGTAAACTTCAGGACAGAGTCAACGCCCACGTATTTAAGCCGTTGACCCATTCTAAGCTAATCAGTAATGACGACACGTTGTCGTCACGCCTTTTACTAGCGTACGCCATTACACGCATAGCGGCGAAAGGTACTTTTTCTTATTCTTAAAAATTCTTAGACACAATTCCAAAGAAGAAGACTCTTCTAAAAGTCTTAAAAAGCCCTCAAATCGCCGTTCAGTTTCACTTTCATCTTTTAAAATTATTTCTGCAAATAGACGGCAAATGCCGATCAGAACTTAGTTGTTATTAAAAGCCTCTTTAACGCTCAGAGACGCGAAAAGGCAAGACTGGAGAAGCTAAAGAATCAGCAACCGCCGACGACAACACCAGAGCAACGTGAGGAGTCCTACCGCCGCTGGCTGGAGCGGAAACGGATGCAAAACGAACGTCGGAAAGCCGAACAGATCGTTCACCGGTTCAGAGGTTTGATTGGGATGTTGATTTAATGTCACAATCTCCTACGAGTCATAGACTTAGAGATATAATAGACGGCCGTAGTCTAACAACTTTTTGAGGCTCCAAGTCTAGTGCTATATCATCGAGAGCGACCTAAAGATCACCAAAATGAAAGAGGAAATGTCACCTGCTCTAGTACGCTTGTCGGTAAATACTAGATGAGTAGCAGAGCAGGTGAGCAGGAAATGTCCTCCTTACATTTTGGCTATCTTTATACTCAACTAGATGGCGCTAAAGACTCAAAAAGTTCTTAGACTATGGCCGTCTATTATATCTTTAAGTCTACATAGACTTAAAGACGACACATACTTACATAGACTTATCGTACCTACATACGAGGTGTAGGAGTTCAAACTCTTGATCTCCTGCTACCTTAATGTTGTCTGGCAGAGATCGTTTATAGCGATAAATATACCGCCATTTCTATCGTAAATCTCTTTCTGTAAGTAGGTATCTGTTTTCATTGGTAGTGCAAAAATTAATATTTATAAACTTAATATGGGTAATTATGTAATCCCCCAGAACTGAAATACGGTATGCCCCTATATCTTCTGTGGTTGTCCCGACTTATTTGTTCAGATGGCTAAGATGCAAGAATATTTGTTTAGGTATAGCTTTATTTCTTGATATACTATATATTTCTAATTCCAAAGATGCTGAGCGTCAAGCGGAGCAGCGGAATATGCGTGAACGGGCTAAGGAGGAAAAACTAGCTGAGTGGATACGGAAGAAGGAGGAGGAAATGAAACGTAAGTGCTTACCTTTTACACTCGTAATATGTTCTTTCCAGGTTCTCTCGGGTGTATACTGTAACCCGCTTATTCATAAACGTATTGCAAACCTCATTTAACTAAATCATCTTTTGTCCTTATCCGTCACATTGACAGTTGTGTTTGTTAGAAACAGACAAAATACATTTTAACTAATGAAGTTTGTAACACGTTTATGAATAAGCGGGTATGTATATGTTATGGACCAAGTGATTAATGCGGGCATTATTTATAATGCCCGGGCATTATGAATAATGCCCATCCGTATCAGGCCAAGTGATGAATTATTGTCTTAATTCCATTATTTATCACATTGTCCGGTCATTATGAATAATGCTACGTGACCATTGGGCAATTTGATAATATACTGGGGAGGGGAAGTTTTGACATTTGAGTCTGCACTTTTTTCTCAGGCGACGCCGTGTGGCACGATTGTTTGTTAGGTCAAACAACGCTGATTATTATAAAGTGATTATTAAACTAGCCACGAGATCGAGCGGTGGCTATCCCCCAAAAAAGAGAGGGGTATTGGCGAATTTCCGAGGTCCAGGTTGTGCTATATTTCTGGCGACCATTTGCTGCTAGGTCGAGTTTGATATCATTTTCGTATAATTTGGGTGCAATCTATTTTTGAAATAAAATTTTTACTCCTTCATACAATTAAATTAACTTATGCTTATGTGTAGGTGTAGTGGGCCAGACGGCCTACCAGCAGTTGTGCTCAAAGGGTGTGCTCCTGAGTTGTGTCCCGTGCTAACGCCCCTTTTCACACTCTCGTATTATAAACGGCAAGTACCATCTTCATGGAAGACTGCCCTCGTGCACCCTATGCCTGAAAAGGGTGATAGTTCAGATCCGTCGAATTACAGGGCTATTGCTATAACCTCCCTTCTCTCCAAGGATATGGAACGCATAATCAATGCGAATCTCCTGGGATGCCTAGAACAGCACGACATTATTAGTGACCGCCAATATGGCTTTCGCCATGGTCGCTCGACTGGTGGTCTTCTAGTGTATCTCACTAACCGCTGGGCAACAGCCATTGAGAGTCAGGGAGAAGCATTGACAGTCAGCCTTGATATAGCTAAGGCTTTCGATCGGGTCTGGCATCGGAGTCTTCTGTCGAAGTTGCCAGCTTACGGACTGCCCGAGGGATTGTGCAGATGGGTTGCCAGCTAAAGTCTTTTTGTCCGGCAGAAACATACGAGCCGTAGTCGATGGAAGTTGCTCTGAAACGCACATACATACATATGCGCTGACATAAACGCTGGTGTCCCGCAAGGCTGCGTGCTATCTCCAACGCATTTTTTGCTGAATATCAATGATAGGTATATAGTCTATCGGTGATATTATTGTAATGCTACACGGACCGTGCCAATATCCCTCGTTCCACTGTGGTAAAGAGTCACGAAAAACTTGTGTCCGATATCGAGAACACTCTTTCTAGAGTCTCGGCGTGGGGTCAGGACAACTTGGTCTGATTAAACCCCAAAAAGACACAAGTTATTGCGTTTACCGTTAAGAAAACTGCATTTGCTGTGGCCCCTCAGTTCCAAGGCGCAATTCTTACGATGTCAGGGAGTATTGGGATCCTCGGTGTCGACATTTCCAGTGACGTCCAATTACGTGGTCACCTTGAAGGGAAGGCCACGCTGGCATCCAAAAAGCTCGATGTGCTCAATAGAGCGAAGGGATACTTCACTCCGGGGCCGAGACTGCTTCTGTACAAGTCGCAAGTCAGCCTCCATATGGAGTACTGCTGTCGCCTTTGGGCGGGAGCACCTATACACCAGCTTGCACCTTTGACTCGGTACAAAGGTGCGCTGTGCGAATCGTCGACGATCCCAAACTCACGAGCAATATTGAACTTCTAAGTCGAAGGAAAGACTTATGTGTGTTCTATCGCTTGTACAATGGGTTGTGCTCCGAAGAGCTGTTTGACATGATTGATGCCCACGGCTGCTTTTTATCACCGCACCGCTCACCGTCGGCAGCCTGTTCATCTTCACACACTGGAGCTTTATTGGTCGCTCACTGTACGGTTTAAGAGGAATTCCCTCCCGCTAACGCTCCGGCTGTGGAATGAACTCCCTTCCGAAGTTTTCCCGAGGGCTAAAGTATGAGGTTCTTCAAAAAAGCAGTGTAGGCAGTATAGGTTCTTAAAGTAAAGGGTAGGCAATGCGCGTGAATCCTCTGTAGTTAGGCATCCATAAGCCACGGTAGCTGCTAACCATCAGGCGAAACGTATGATAGTTTGCCACCGTCGTGTTATAAAAAAATTACCCCTATTTTCACGACCTTGTAGATTTGTGAAATTTTTATGTTTTTTATTACTTTGCCCATAGTTGATGGTCATTATGTATAAAGCCCGGGCAATTTAATTGTTTGAATGGTTATTAACGAAGGTTTATTACTCTGCCAAATAGGTGATGGGCATTATTTATAATGCCCGGGCAATTTAATTATTTGAATAGTTATTATCAAATTGCATACTCATATTGGTCATTATTCATAATGCCCGGGCATTATGTATAATGACCGATTTATCACTTGGTCCATAACATATACTACGACATATACGATATCGTAATTATCTTGTTGAGCTGATAACATGTTTGATGCTAGGTAGCATTGTCTAAAATGGAAGGCGCCTCACATTGTCGGTTGGCTGTAAGACACGCTACTTCCATAAAAAGAAATAGAAATAGAGCTTTTAAAAAATCGGCAATGAATGCCTGCGGACCTTTAGCTTGTAGTGTAGTGTATGCTACACCTCACCCGCACATAAATACTTATACATAGCGTTACAATATATAAGCGTAACATGTATCATTAACGCCCCACATTAACGCCCCACATTCCAGACCCCATAGACACAGCTAGATTGTTATGTTATTTTAATTCCCTCAGTAATGAAAACCCGTGAAGAGCGCCGAGCAGCTCGCCTCGCTATCGAAGAGAAACGCAAGCGAGCCGAAGGCGAGCGTGCCTACCGAGACTGGCTGCGAACGAGCAGGAACAAGCCGCTACCCGTCCCACTCAACCAGGGAGAACTCAGTGAGCACTTTATTCTAATATATTGCGCTTTCTATAGTAGGTATGTTGTGCAACAGTTACATAATTAGGGTCCTTAAGATTCGAAGGTCGAAGTCCGAAGTTACAAACTGAGGCGAAGCCGAATTTTGTAAAAACAGACCCGAAATTGACCGTTATTATTCTAGTCCTAAAAAAACGAGGCAAGTATAAGTGCATTGGTTTGCGAGGAAATTGCCGCGCGAGGCAGCTCGTGCCTGGTGGGCTACCGCGAAGTTCGAAAATCGACAAAACGATGGTCCCGTCTCTATCGCTCTTGCATATACGAAAGAGAGTGATGCAAATAGACGATTCGATGAACGAAGTGCTTAGCGGTTATAGGCCTGGGCCGAGGAAAACGCACGCGCGGCCGTAATGCCTCGGGTGAGGCACGGCCACACCTAGCCGATCTGCCACGCGCGGCATTTTCCTCGCGAGGCGGTACGTCAGGTGTGGACAAGCCTATTGATTTTTAACATGCTGCAGGTATGCGGGGATCAGTATCCAAGATGTATGTCAATCCCATCCCATGGCAGTCACCAACTTGAAGGTATCCTGGTGGTTCGTCAGAAAAACCTATCTTACCACAAATTGTCAATGTTCTAGCTTTTATTATTACCAACTGTACTTTATTTTAGATTAATTTTTCGATTTTAGATATTGTTATACATTCAGGAGCAATGAGAATTAGCTACGTTATATACAGGACGATTTCTAATGTAGGTTACTACTATCGATCAAGGAATGGTTTCGCATACCTAAATTTCCTATTTAATACTTTATTGCTCTTGAATTATATTTATAGTCAGGGTTTGTTTTAAATAAATAAAGCCTTTATTTTAAAATGTTTATTATTAAATAGTTTCTAACAACTTTAAAATATCTAAAGGGTCCCCTGAAGTTACGAATGACGTGAATTAGAAAAATACCTATTTGTTTTTATTATTTTATAATTTTTATACAAAAGTCCGTTTTCGTGCGTTTATCGACGCTTCTAAGAGATTCGGCACACGACTAGTTTCATTGAAACATTTAGATTTATCTAAAGTGCAACATGTAAAGCAAATTAAATTAATTTGTTTTAGATACACATCGCCCAGGTTACCAAATTTGTTAGGGTTACATTACAATCACATGATTTCATGATTTCAAACCAATGTCAGGCCATAAATCTTGTCGGGTTTTACCCGTGGTACCACGGTTTTTGTACCACGGGTAATTCCCCGTATTTTCCCCGTAGACCCCACTGCTCCAGTTTTAAGTTATCTTTTTGAATACGAAACTTTCCGTGGGTCCACGGGTCATTCCTCGAAAATAAATATTCCCCGTAGTCCCACTGCAATAGATATGTCATAAATTACGCCTCTAAATACTAGTCTTTTTTAATAGAAAAGGTAGGTTTTGGTTATTTTTTTTTGGTGTGCCTTTAAATACTAGCAAATGAATACCATTCTCGAGCGGTGGGTCTATGGGGAAAAAATTAGTACTCGTGAATCCACTGAGGGTCATAGCAGTGGGACCACGGTTAAGGCGATTATCACACTGACGACGGATCCGCATGCGGCGCCGGTGTGCGAGCGAGATAGCGCTATACACATGCAGAGCGCTATCTCGCTCGCGCACCGGTGCCGCATGCGGATCCGCGCCAGTGTGATAACCGCCTAATACCCGGTTCTTTTCAATTACCCGTAGTCCCATTTCGGTGTAGTGGGTCTACGGGGAAAAAAATTACCCGTGGTCCCCCGTGGTACAAAAGCCGTGGTACCACGGTTAAAACCCGAGAAGTTAAAAAGAGACACGGTTAAAAAGAGAGACTAACCTTCACACGCTCTTATTCTCTTAACAATAAAGTCGTGTCGAGCTCATTTTGAACACCCTACCCGCTTAGCTACTTCTGCTGCTGACTGTACATAGTGTACAATATATAAAAACAATTAACAGAGCAATGGTAGGCCTTATTCCGTTGCAAATAAGGTTAAAGGTTACGAAATCTTTAATTGTGTCAACCATAGTACAGGCCATGAGCCGACGACCTACGCAAACGTTAGTCAAACATTATCATTTGGGCTGAATTCTTCTCATAATGCTTTAGGATGAATTGTACTTGTTCTAACATCGTCTTCCTTAGTTTGGATTGGTACATATTTTGTTTACAAATAATACAATTCCATTGTTCAATTCTAATGACACTATCCGATTATCTACAAGATAAATATTGAAAATTTATAAACCTAAATAGCTCTAGCTCCCATAAATTATTCCTGCAAATTGTGAACGAGTTAAAAATGTAGTGGACGTAAAGTAGAATTTCTAATTCAAGACAGTAATTTGACAGCTTGCCATACAAACTGGTTTTTACAATGAGCAGGAGCTGACAGATCTTGAATTAAAATTAAGAAATGTTTGTGCGTGTAGTAGAAAATTCAAAGACGATGAAAGAATAACAGCTCGTCCTAAATCCTCCAATCGTTGGATCTAGCCAACCGAGAAGAACCAACTAAACTTTAGTCCTGTCTCGTCAATAAATCTCCTCTTCCTCTTTGAGCCGCAAAATGTCTGACTTGTTCATGAAGTAGTAGGAAGGCTGACGGCCCTTCAGGTCTTTTAGGACGCGCTTGGCACCCGCTCGGATGAGGACGCGGCTTAGTGATTCCATCTTCTCTACTCCCATTGCGTAGTGGAGAGGGGTGCGCTCGAGCTGGAAAGAGATTGTCAGTTTTTAGTTGATGACAATGTCAGATTTTTGCTTGGACCCATTGCAGTGCCATGGTACCTACGTAAGAGTGAGAGAGTTAGCGCATTTTGATCCAAAAACAAAGTACCTACCGTTAAACGCCGGCATTTAGGCACTGGTCCTACCGCGAGCTAGTAAGTTATGAGCTATCGGCTATAAACACGAACAAAAGATAAGCACTCCCGTGTAAATAAAAGAGACACAGCGATATTTATAGTTACTCGCCCAGCGGTGAGCTATAAATATCGCCGTCTCTTTTATTTACACGGGAGTGCTTATCTTCTGTTCGTGTTTATAGCCGATAGCTCATAGCTTACTAGCTCGCGGTGGGACCAGTGCCTTAGATGCCGCCGTCGTCCGCATCAGGTTTAATTTAGGTTTTAGACGTTGGTATACAGTCGAGTGTGTCAGAAAAGGAAACAAGAGTGTCCTTCACTTAGGTACAGTCGCCATCAAATATATCTGAGCGGCGAGGGTACTCAAGAATATCTGAACATGCACTTTATCGCCTTGGCAATAGAGGCGTCGTTCAGATATTTGTGACCACCTTGGACGCTCCGATATATATGATGGCGACTGTACCTAGTCATTGTGCAGACAGCAGTAGGTTTTTGATTGGTTGAGACGTTGAGAATATGTCACATATGTGACAAAGTCTTACCTTGATAAGGTGTAGTTCTTTGGATTTGGAAGGTGAGACAACATTGATATTACATGACTGGCGCTGTAAATATGATGACTTATCTTTTTCGCGTGAAAGACTTTATACATTATAGTTTTTCCTTGAGATAGGAAACTCATAATGGTTAAGGGCTAGGAAGAAGATTAACTTACGAGTACGTTGTCACCAAACCGCAGCAACTCCGGACACTTGGACGCCAGCAGCGCCACGATCTCCTCATACTGTGCTAGTACTGTTATATGGAGAGCTGTTCTGCCGAACGAACACTGCTGCGAGGTCTCTTAGATAGTACTGCTTACATTATCTCCAAACCGTAGTAGCTCGGGACATTTGGACGCCAGCAATGCCACAATTTCCTCATGCTGCGCCAGCACAGCTACATGGAGAGCTGTTCTTCCGAACGAGCTCTTGCCTCTGGCCAAGGTCCTTCCACCTTCTGCCGCTAGTGTAGTCTCTACTGCTGATAGGTCGCCTCTTCGTATCGCGCTGTGGAGGGCATCTCGCGAGTCCTAAAAACAAAGGAGAATTTATAACTTATATGGATGTCATATACAAAGGTAAAGTGACCTAGGCCTCCGGTGCCCAAGGCTGGGATCGAACCAGCGTCTTCTGCATTCACCGCAGACGCCTTAACCACTTGGCCACCTGGTCACAGAAGCACCGGTCGAATTTTCCCGTATATATGCAATCTCTGTAAACGCTAAGGCGCAATTTGGCCAATCATCTAAGGTACAACATTATGAGTCATTATCTCCATTCTGAGCTCTTTAGGAGTTCATTGAATGCGAGAGATTTACCGAGATTGCATATTACACGGGAACAATTGGCATCTACTCCACACTATTGTAAATTTGTTAAGTGTTATCTGTCTAGCCTTCTAGGCACAACTCCATTATCTTCTTATTACAATGTTATTGTACAAACCTCGAAGGCAGGTATAGAAGCAAGAACGTTGCTCATCTCGGAGTCGCGGTTGGCCACGACGTCGGTTATTGGCACTCCCTCGTCATCCACGACATCTAGTATGTGATCGTAGCCTTCTAGGAACAACTCCATTATCTTTTCCTTGTTACCTAAAAAATCACGAGAGTATTATTATGTAGAAATTAAAAGAGGTCACATTGATATCAAATTGCGTTGCGCTGTTTGGCCTATAAGTAACAGTGTTATGGATAAGTATGTTTTGTCTTGTGATTATAAATCAGATCCTCATTGGGCCCGTGGCCGTTGTAGCCCTGAGCATCGTTTTAAGATAATGATGATAATATCGAGATGTATGATGTTAGCAACTACTAAATCATTCACCTGTAGGTACTAAGCCTTACCTCTAGCAGCTAGATGCAGTACCCATCGGTCGATCTCAGCAGTATTTTCTGGCACATTTGCCTGTAGAGATACGTCTCTCGCGGTGCGGTACAACTCATCACGAAAGGCCAGGTTGACGTCAGACTCTTGGAGAAGCTGGAACAAGGCGTTGCGTGTGTGCGTTCGAGCGGCCGCGAAGTGGAGCATCGACTGGCCGTGTTCATCCTATAAGAAATTAAAATCACTGTATTATTCGAAAGCTGTTCCTGAGGAACATATTCCTTGTCTCGTAGTCCTCATTGCTAAGTGGTGACCTTAATAAAAAAATTCAACCGATATCTACCTGATGTAGGGCACACGTATATTCGTCATTGATTTATAGAAAGTGGTACACACCGTACACACCAAGTGTAGGTAACATCAGCGTACACGACACCAATGACTAATGACACCACGGAACGATACCTCCAAGGGTGTTGTTAATGTCATTCACACCACCGTAATGATATACATACAGCCGGAAAATTATCACGGAGGACTGCATGCTAGTAGCATCAACAAAAATATTCATTTCAGTGGTGTCAAGCTTGTTCTGTAAATATACCTACCGCTATTAGTGGGATGTCACTCAAATATTCAGGTACGCTCGGCTGCTCTAAGAAGTCAATAAAGGCACAGTGTAGGTAGCGAGAAAGAAAACGTGTCTTTGTCGATATGTTTGTGATCGAGAAGGGCCACGAATTCATCGTTGCACTCCGACACTGCTATACATGGCTGCACGTAGTGAACGTTTATCAAAAATGCAACTTACCCTGTCAGCACTGCTAAACGTGGCTTCTGGGGCATCAGGGCTGGTTTTCGTTCTAGGATGCACCGTGATGACGTCAATAGGCTTCAGTCTAGTAAGTAGTAACAATACGCTTCGCACTTCGAGACTTACTGACAGTTTCAACAGACAGACAGCAGAACTTACCCTGTCAGCACTACTGAACGCTGCCTCCGGGCCATCAGGACTGGTCTCCGTCCTTGGATCTACCGTGATGACATCAATAGGCCTCGGTATGGTAGCCGTACGAGTCGCGCTCCGAGATAGTGCCGCATGCGTGTCCGGTGGTGGCTGCTCGTTCTCCACTTCTGGTGCCTCTTGGGTCACTAACACATTGGATTCCTGTTTACAAAATTGTGGCTAAGGGCATGCAAGTAAAGTGCAAGGACCTAGACATGCTGCTAGATTTTATATGGAAGAAATGACCTATGTGCTATACAATACTTTCCTGTTATTCGAACTGAAATGCTAAGCTCTGGGTTCAAAAGGACACAATTGTGTCAGATATCTAAGCAAGACAAACGTCTTTAATAGATTTCGTTACGTTAATTATTAGTTTTAAGTTTCATAAGTTAAAACTCATTTGGAATCAACCCAATAAAAGCGATGTAAACACAAGCAGAAGCTTACCTGCGTACCTAATCGTGGCTTCTCATTTTCCGGAAAATTGTGCAAGAAACTCGCGAGGAATGCCACCGGGTCCTTCGGCTTTACGTTAGCCACTTCGGTCAACCCTTTGATCAAAGGATCGCCGAGAGCTGTAAAAACAGTGTCCGTGTAAACGTCCTTCTCTTCCATTTTAATTAATAAACTACTATAATCTGAGAGCTTACACTTCGCGAGGTATCTGCCCTCATCGGTCCGAAAGATGGGAATGTCCATATGGCCGTTGGCGACGTCCGTACCTGAAAGTGATTTATTATTCAATAGTCGGCCTTCGCTGCGTTTGTGTGTGTACAGCGTGTGAATGTACACGTGTGTGTAGGCGTACGGCAATTTGCGGCCGTAGAAAAAGCTTCGGTAAATAGAGACCCCTCTATTAGCGATTGAAGCTAATAATTGATACGATGAAGTTATTGATCGGTCATTATATCCCGTGTAGTTGACCTACTATAACTGTGACCTTTTATTTTAGGATACGTAGTACTCGTAGTCAATCATATTTTATTTAGACAGTCAATCAATACCATTTCATATGTAGTGTCGAATTCGTTGTAACAAGTGATACACTCTAATGTTATTAATAAGAATAAGGGTCCAAGGTCGTCCAAAACGTAAAGTTAATTTTACACAGATGTCTTTAAAAGTTTTAAAACATTGACATCTTTAATTTAACTGGTATTACCTTTATTTTTATACATCTGTCTGCAGAATACACACCATTAGTGCTGACACACACAATATTCTGATATAGGTCAAAAATTCCCTCCTGTTATAAAAAGTTAAAGACATTAATGCCAAATTTTCAACATTGTGATATTTTCACTTACTGGTATATTTAGAGCTCCCAAGGAACCATCAACTATCAGAAACAGGAGAGAAGATAGAAAGCTATGGTTTCATTTATGGACAGTTGGAGCATCTTGCGTGATGTATAAAACGCTCACGCTCGAAAATATAAACGGATTAAACTGTGCCCATAAGTAAAGCCACAGCCTCTTTATGACCCAGATGATCTAATGTTGGAAAGACTGGCATTGCTAGTGGTGAGTGCAACACATGAACTGCTCGGTGTCAAAGCGAACAACACTCGTAGTCACACGAACACGACTCACATGTGAGGGTGACTTAAGATGATACTGTACTGACCTAAAACATTAACAGCAGTCATGGCTACTAACGATGCTCCCACTCCGACGACTGCACCTACATCTTTCCAACATTCGATTATAATCATTATAAAAATAAATCCTAAAATTGCTTGTCTAAACTACAAAATTCTTGATTTTTTTATGGTTTCTCGTATTCCGAATCTGCACCAGACAAACTGCTTCGTTTCCGACGGAAAATATTGGACAGCATTGTCGCAATGTGCGCTGAGTTTTGCATCGACAAATCTTTCTCCAAATGCAATAAATTCGAGGCTGCCGTCGTGAAATCGTTGAAACAGTTCGACTCCGTAATACTGAGGCACTGATAGTTACTGATTCTGGCTATTTCTGGGCTCAACGTCTCTCTATACTGTAGACCCCTCATGGCACACAAATGTTTCATATTATCAGGATCTTTAGATAGTCCAGGGAAATTTACTATTAGGCTAAATCGGATCCCAGATCCCAAAAATGTAGGCCTGCTAGATAGATGTCCAAGCTTGTAATCAAAAACGAAATCCATTTTCTCATGAAGGTATGCCATGATGGTAAATAATTTGCTGAAGGGAAGGCCTATCTCTCCCGGTGATTCTGCGGGAGAGGAGGTTACTACACGAATATGATCGTGTACATTTATCCAGATAGCTATAGTTTTATCGTCACTGATGTAAACTCCGCGACCATAAGGCCAGTGTTTTCCATGCAAACGGGTATAGTCGTCGATTTCTTCTCTATCACAAAGGGCAATAAGTAACCCTGCTGATGCTAAGGTGGCAGATATTTCAGATGGTTTTTCCAACACTTCATTTAACGTGTAGTATGTACCGCCCTTCTGATCAGATTCTGGATTCGATTGTGCAGTAATTTTAGCAAAATCTTCTCTCATCAAAACTGTGGTTATAATACGCTCTATTGTTTCCAATTTGCCAATTTTCAAATTGATGGGTAACTCGAACCCTTGCAGATTTCTTGTACATTCTATAGTACCCGATAAAACAAACTCGTCATTAGGATCTACGTTCAATTCAACGAGGAGATCTGACGAAGAAGATGATGATTTTGTCTGTGGTCTTTGATAGGTCACAAAGTCAGATGGAGGATGCAGCGGCAAGTCAGCATGAATATTAATATTGTGTAAATCTTTAACTAAAGGGGTCAGAAATTCATGAAAAACTTCGTAAACATAATAATCAGGGGCAGTCACACCACCCGGAAAATCTTCTTCCACTGTTTGGACGACGTTTCGATTATCTGGTAGTTTTTTTACAGCAGGCCAGATTACATCGAATAAGTCATGATCTAGTTTTGTTACTCTATACTTAAGTACATCGAATACGGGTCTTTTCAGGAATCTGCCTAATACCAGTGGTGGTGTAGCTCTGTTGGATGAGGCTGAGAGGGGTGTGCGTGAAGGCCGAGCAGACGCCAGCAAACGATAGCAACGCTCAAGCGTTTCCAATGCTTCTGGCACATCCAATACTCTCCTCGACGAAAACTGGTCCTCTGGCACTGGTTTAATTTTAAACAGATTTTGTGCATACATTTATCAAAAGTATTCAAGCAAGTAAAATTTCTAAGTAACTACATTTTCTTCCTTACCTTTGTCCGATAACATTTCTTTGGCTGTTTCCTCGTCTATGCCAAAGTCTGCAATTAGCTGACTAAACGGCAATAAAGTTGGATTCTTGTAATAATCCTCTGCGGAACGACCATTCTGTGTAGATAAAAACGAGTTAATTTAGTGCTTTCTCGAAATATCTTATTATTTGATAAAATAAACTTACATCATCTAAATCCTTGGCATTAGCCCCTAGTTGTTGCAGTAAATTATAATAGTGACCATTATCGGGCAATACTGCTGCGTAATGCAATGCTGTCCTTCCTTCAAAATCAACCGCTGAGAGCGTTTCAGGAAATCTGCGATGAAAACATACATAGAATTTTTTTTTTTTCGGTACAAATCCTTGAAGTTTTTATTTTCGGAATGATAGATCATAGCTGTTTTATACTTACCTCCCACCAAGATATTTCATAATATTTGTTTTACCAAAAACTGTTGCTACATGCAAAGGTGTAGCACCGTTGGGTGATATAGAATCTCTTGCTATGGCGAATTTTCGCCGGTCTAATGCTGCTTGAAGTTCTCTTATATTACCTTCTCTAGCTGCTACGTGTACCTTGTTTATTTTTTGCTAAAAGCAAAAGGTCAATCTGAAGGAGCTGATACATTATATATAACACATGTAATATATAGCATCAAATATAGTTTAATTTTAAGTAAGGTTGAGTAATTTTACCATATACGTTGAAACATTATCTAGAAATGCTTGTAATTCAGAATTTCCTGAACGTCTACCAACTAATCTTGATCCTTCTCCATTCAAAACCAATGCTGCCAACATTTCCATATTTGCATTATTAATCAGCTCCGTCACTTCAGGATCAATTTCACTATCCTGTTAAAGTTTATATTATTAACATCAGTTACAGCCAAGTGAATTCAGAAATAATAAAGTGAAAGGCATTCGCGTACTAAGAAGTACTATCAAACATATAGGTTTCTAACTAAAAAGCTGGCAAATCAATTTATGACAGTGGTGTTACGAGTGCCTGTGAAAATACACAGTGCAACAATGATGCTTCTATTCTAAAGAACACCACAATCAACTAATTAATTTACGTACTCGTTACCTTTCTCTGTTTCAAATGTCTTACGGGGTGGTACGGTATGACTTATACTTACAACTGCGAGCCCGTCCCCGTGTACTGATCCATCTCTCTGAGAAATACTTGCATCCTGGGAGTCCAACTCGGCTTCACCGTTTACAATTCCTTCAATAAGACTGTCTTGTGTACTTCGTCCATCAGTCTGGTTTCCTTAATCAGCAAAATAATTAAAAATATTGAGCTTGTCAGGGACCCTTTTACAAAATGATTAAATAGGTGTTGTGATGATTATGTCGTTATTGTTTCGTGTATGGTACCGGTAGAGATGGCACTTTTACCTCTCTTGTCACTACTCGTGTCGGATAGTTCCGCAGTACTTCTGAGATTTGCGTCGCTGTACTCGGAAACCGCATCTCCTGGTACTTGTACATCATCGTCATCTTCATTGTGATCATGGTTGTTATTACCTTCTTTTAGAGTGTCAATAGTTTCCTCCTCTGATTCGTTACCGGTATTCTCCGTGTTTTCATGAATGTCATTGTTTTTGTGTGTCAACTCACTATTTTCATCAACTTGTGACTCACCATTGTGTTCTTCGTGGTCTTTAACAGCAGAGTCTAGCTCTCCTTCCATAGATTCTTCTTTATTATCTTGTTTTATTTCGTCGCTTTTATGTTGGTCTGTTTCAATGGTTTCTGAATGTTCAGGTTCATGGTCTTCAGATACATCATGGGTAATCTCTTCGATCTCAGCTTTTTCTTTATCTTTAACTTCCTCGTGACTTTCGACTACATCGGGTAAGTGATCCTTGATTTCTGTATTTTCTTCGTCTTGTTTTGTATCATGTGTTTCAGATTCATTATTTTCATCGTCTTTATCATCTTTTGGTTGCTTTTCATCATTATCCTCATGTTCATGGCTGATTTCATGTTCACCGTTTTCAGTTTTATGTTCTTCGTTATTATGCTCTTCATTATTATGATCTTCGTCGTTGCGATCTTGGACATCATTGGCATTTCCTTCATCTGGTGCATCTTCAGGTTGCTGTTCCTCAAGTTTGGCATTTTCCTCGTCTTCGGTATGGGTCTCATTTACATCGTCTGTTTCTTCTGCTATTTGTGGATCCTAAAATGCAAAAATAAAATTTCATGCAGATGCTTATTAACAAGCTATGCAAATAAACCATGACAACAACAGTGTAAGCTTGGCATGCATTTCTCACCTCTAATTTATTATCACTCGTATCGCCATTCTTGTGATTAGGCTTGGCATTATCATCTAGATCAGGCAAGTCTTTTATAAAATCATGCGTACTACTATTTTTCATTGCTCCTGCCTTGTTTTCTATGGATTCAGAGATGGTGGTTGTATTATTTTTTGAGGAAATATTTTCACTAGAAGCTTTCATTTTCCTCCTGGACTTTTTGTTCAGTTCCGCTATGACTTCTGTGTCCAGCAACTTCCAGTCCCAAGAGGAGGGGTAGGAACTAGACGGGGTGCGGGGCGCATCAGGAAGCGTTTTAAGAAGGTTTTTGTCGATTTCTTGGGGTCTATTTATGTAATAAGCAGGCGTTTTGTTTTTCTACAAATATAAAATATTTTTGTTAATTTCCACACAGTAGTTCGAGTGTATAAGTGTATCTACCAAAGTCAGGGCTTCATAGTTGTTTAATTTAGAACCAACATTTATTAAAAGTGTGAACTGAGATATTTACAGGTACTGGTTTTATGTACCAAAAAATCTATTTTAAGACTAAGTTTTTATAATAACAAAAATAATTATTAGAGTTCGTCTTCGCATGAACCCTTGAGAATTAGCCTTTCCCATATTACTTGTAATGTATGCATATAGGGTTTAGTATTTAGCGACTGTTATACAGGAATTAAGGAAGTTTCGTAGACTCATCGAACTAGCAATTCACACAGTAATTGCTCATCAATACTGCGACGAAACTACATTTAGAAATATTTAGAAATTAGTGATTTAAATTTAAAAATACCAGACGCAAGTTTTTTTTTACAATTTTACATTTATGTTCTACCTACCCTCCAATATACTTATTTATTGTTGAGTGCACCGTAAGTTGCGCAAAATTTACAACCCTAGGAGCCCAAAGATAATTGGTACGTAAATGCGTCAGAAATCAATATGGTTCGTGCTTTCAGACTATGTCAAACATAGGTTTGTTAGCCAGTATCAGTAGTCTATTCCGTGTTCTGAGTTACGAACGGTTTACGTAAGTATGCCAATTTATAATAGAAAAATTCTGTAGATCGATATTATCTCGGCTCTCAAAAGGGTCCTATTAAGACTCTTTTTCAACCGACTTCAAGATTTCGAAGGAGGATGTTCTCAATTCGTCGGGATCAATTTTTTTTCTATGTATATTCACCGATTATTCGAAGACGGCTGGACCAATTTGGAAAATTCTTTTTTGTTTGTAAGAGTTTCACACTTTGTCTCATTGTCACCAAGTCCGGATCTGATGATGGGATCCTAAAGAAATCGAGGGAACTCATGAAATGTATGTATGTAGGCACACCGATCGAATTGGTGATTGCAGTATTTTTCACAATAGCTATTTCATTTGCTTCTGGTAAGGCTTAGGTGAAGTCGGTTCTTCACCTTAGCGTACTGACTGACTTGAGAGCTTGACTGTTATATGACATCGGTCACACGCTAATTCTGGGGTCAATTCAGAACGGACTGACGAATATAATTTGAGTTCAATAGTGTCAATGTCTACTGTGTGAACTGTGAAGCATGCAACTCACGTTGTCGACGACCGACTCGTCGGCTCCCAGCCCGACCAGAGTGTTATACGTGTGCTGCTCATCCCGCACGATAGCCGCGTAGTGCAAGGGTGTGCGGCCATCGTTGTCAACATCGTTGATGCCTTGAGGGTAGCGGTCGGCGATGTACTTCATTATACTGACGTGGCCTAAGCCGGCCGCCTGGAAGGAGAAGTAATGTTTTAGCTTGGAAGTTTGATTGCAATGTAAATGCCGTAAACGTAAACGACAATGTAAGCCAACGACTAGATAGGGCACATCTGCCTAATGCATACCGTAACGCTGGCCCAAGCCCACTGACTGGGTCCCTCAGGATGGATATGGGGTAGAGGAGGACCAAGATGGAGATGGTGACATGACGCAATGGACTATCATCTGGTTCTTGCGCGTGGGAGCATGGTCCTTGGTAACCCAAACTCAGAAATGTGTGTAGTGTAGACACTAGTTTTTCGAAAGCGACTGCCAGCTGACTTTCTAATCCAGAAAGAAACTAAGCCTTAAGGTCCGGTTTCTACGAGATGTTTTTCTTTAACGATAAACAACTGATAAATATCAGACGAGATTTCGTAAATATACTCAGTAGTACGAGCTGCGGCTTGCATTTGAGACCTTCGGATTGAAAATCGGAAATTTACCGCCAGGCTTTGGTAACTGAGGACGAGAACCACCCATCAAAGAGACGTTTCGTCTTGCGAATGTCTCTTCCAAACGTCATCTAACATTTAAAGACCGGCGCGCGATCAGGAATGTAGTAGTAATGCTTTGAGGAAGCTTAATGGACGTATTTCGGCCGATATGATAATGAAAGAAAATTCCCACCTTATGCATGGCAGTCATGTTGTTGGCGTCCCGACTGGACAGCGCCTGCGGCGTCACCGGGTCTCCGGAGTGCTTCATTAGCCCCTCTAAGTCGTTCTGAATCACCGCCTCGTGGATGTCTCGTATCGTATTCTGAAGTCAAAGTATTAGAAATTAAGTCTGGTTAAATAATTAATTTGGTTCTTGGGATTATTCCTGAACTTAAATTTTAGCTTGGAAGTGCAGTACATAGTTACATTCCTTGTCATGCGTCCAGTCATGTGCTTCGCCAGACTCTTTGGCCCAAATCAGCTCAGATGGCGAAGAAACTAAGCTCACATTGGGGGCGGATAATGGTCTCCTTGTGATTTTAATTTTGACAAGGATAGCCTGATTAGTGCGGTGCTCAGATTGTTCATGGCAGGATGAATAAGATTCTAAGATAGCGGCAACCTACCATCAAATACGGCACAGCTTCCAGAAACTTCTTCACCACGGGCTGGTTGGACACCTCGCTGAGCAGCCTGGCGCCGTGGCCCTCCCACACCACTCGCTGCAGGCGCGCCATATCGCAGTCGTGGCACCATATTCGGATGTTGTGCCGCTTTATCACCAGTCCTGAAATTCAAAGATGAATGAAATGATTTTTTTTAAATATATTTTCGAATCCTAAGATACCTATGTAAACGTTCCTTCCACAAGCGCTCAGGCTGTGGAATAAGACACTGCTGAGGTTTTCTCAGGGGACTACAGTATGTAGTTGTTAACACACTCCACGCCTTGTGTACAGATTTCTAAAGGGTCAGCAACGGGCATGTGACACCTTTGGAGTTGCTAACTTCCGTAGGCTGCGGTAGCTGCTGACCATCAGGGGAGTCGTACGGTTGTTTGCCATCGTCGTGCTGTACAATTTTTTTATGAATTTATTTTATTCAAAACCTTTACGTAACTAATAATAATAAACTAATAACGTAATCGTTTACAGTGGTATGTAGCATGTTTGGCTTGTAATTTAGGAATTACTTTACTTGCCTCCTTTTGGTTTCTAGTAAAGATGTTTCTAGTTAATACGAAGTAGGTATTTTAGTCCTCTTCACTTTATTAAAGCTTGATTAAAGCATATAATGCTGATTCCACTTTATGCTGTCCCTATTTAGGTCGCAATATACTTATATTTTTCAAACGAATTACAGTGACAGGGGAGTTATTGGAGGGTCATCGTACATATACTCGTACGTGTAGGAGTTAGCGTGATAAATAATATAGATATACGTGATGGAACGTGTAAAATAATCAGTAACATGACTAGCACGAATTGCTTCCATGTAACAGTACCGACCACTATGGGGTACGTCACCTACCAACCCAACGTCGAAAAGCCACAACATGAATTCAGACAACATGTAGGTAGACAACAAAAGCGTATGATTCACTAGAAATTCCAATCGATGTTACGGTTCAAGGTTTCTATTGAATTGGAAAAAGGGAAGATTTAAAAAGGTTAAATTTAGTAAATTTGCGTGTGAATATCCAATTCAAGTTACGTAAATGGCTTTTTCTATCGTTAACGCGATTGGGCTTCTTTTATTGTCCATAATGTTTGGGTGATGAGGTGGTATTCAATTGGTTTAATTTAGAAATCGATTTGATGGAGTAACGAGTTGATAAAGTCAAAATAAGGTGACCTGAGGTACGGCGTATAGCGCTCAGAAAATTATGATGCGCTGTTGTTCTTATTACTTTATTTAAAAGAAGGTTTTTTTATAGATAGAAATCAATTAGAATAAGTTCTTAGAAAATGTATTGAATACTTAGTTAAATGTTGATTGTGAATAATGTCAATAAAATGCGTTTTTATGGAATGCGCAAGCGATTTCGACGACAAGGTAATGTGGTATAGTATCAATACAACGAGACATGCAATGCTACCAGCATTTAGGTCATAGACTCACAGTAATATTATTTGTGTGTAATATTCATAAGAAACGATCCCGTAACACACGAGTGTTGTGTTTCGGCGTATCCGAAGCTACACCTGTCGATGCTGATTTCTCACTGATGAGGTATTAGTAGTAAAATAAAGAAAGGCTGAGATCGCGGGTATTTGTATGCGGGAGATGCTTACCGTCGGTTCGGGCCATAAATAAGTGATCTGAGGCCTTCTTTATTACCGCCCGTGGTGCGTACACAATTTTACGCCTTCTCCTGGGTGTGAAGTGAGATTTGCCGTAGCGCCCGTGGGCGGCAAATCTCACTTACCGCCCAGAGACGTAAAATAATATACAAACCTGTGGCCTATAAATAAATTAATGTGATACAAATTTCGAAATCAAGTCCAAGCTTCCACGACTCGGTACGCGACGTGTCCCACGCCTCACACCCTCTTTCAATTCCTCAATTCATCGTGTCGATAAGACTTCAGTGAAGTGTCAAGGCCGGCCTGTATTATTCAGTGCGAAGGCAGACAGACAACAGTTTAATGTTTAATGTCAGCCGCGATCGATGCCACACACCTGGGCAGTCATTAGGTACTACCACTAAGTTTAACTTGCTGGCCAGTTCATGTGACCTCCAAAACCGAAGCAACCTCTCAGACTTATGTCCCTACAATTTTAGACTTATAGTGGCTACTTCTACGTTTCTGTATAAAGTAGCGTTCAATGGCGGCGATTCAATATACTTGTAGGCAAGCCGAAGCATATTGGGTTTTCCAATCCTACCGACTGCGCCAAATGATATAGGCTCCAATCTGTCCGTGTAGACTTCCAAAAATATTTGTGCACGACCTTAAATCCATACAAATAAGGTTCATATATTTTTGAACGTGTGTGTGTTGGCAAAAAATATTATCGGCGACATCTTGTTTGTGTTTTTCTAATGAGCTCTTGCCTATACTGATTTATTTGAGCCAAACGATTGGTAAGCTAATGGAAAACAAGACCTCTGTTTCATGTTCCGCTCAATAATTATCTGCGTATTGAATGGAACCTTCTGGGCCGTAAATAGACCGATTTAATTACTGTTATCAGGAGATTCCATCGCGAACTGTAAAGGCTTGATGGATAAACTAAAAATAGAAATGATGATTGTTAGGAAGTGCTGCCTTTTATCAAATCGCCTGGCTGATTTTTTTAATACTTATGTTAAGTTATGTTAGACAATCGATAACTGATGTCTAACATAATTATTTAATTACTGTACACACAACGCCTTACTAGGTATACACTTTTGAACGTTATTACAGCGGAATAAGGTTCAAAAGTTTATACCTAGTGAGGCGTTGTGTGTACCATCGGGGTCATAATTGCATGGCCAATTTATCAATGAATTCATTCCTAAATTGCCCATGCATTTTTGAACCCAATGGTAAATATAAAAATTCGGAAATGCCTCTGCTCTTTCACCAGAAAGTAACATATGACTGTATCTTATTAGGCTTTATATGAGCAGATCACAGACGGATGATGATTTAATATGGAAGAATAACCAATAGCAAATTTTTGAAAATTTAAATGGCTATGAAAGTACGTATTTAAGTCCTTTTAATTTACTAAAACCTGTTTTTCTTAGTTGATTGCTGCGTCAGTATTATGTTATTCTTTGTTTGCATGAAACAGTTTTATATTCCTTATCTATTTTCCCTAAACTATATAAATAAAAAGTATAACGTAGCCATCGGCGTCCAAGCCGCGCCCGTGGCGTGACCGCTGGACACTATAAAGCTCATGCGATGACATTATCTACCCTACCTCGGTCACTAAAAGGAGTCAACTATTTCACGATTTATACTGGTATGTAGATTTTTTTGTTTGTTTTAATTACTTAGTTCACAGTAAAGGGTTGGCAGATTTAATAGCAGAGGGTAGGGCATACCTAAGTACTGTAAAAAGTGTTCGAAAATGTCAACCAACAGGGTCGAATGGTGAAAAAGAGGGGAGGCCTTTGCCCAGCAGTGGGACACTAAATAGACTAACGAAAAAAAAGTTGCCGTTTGGGTGGATTTCTTTAAATTGTAACTATGTGTGATTGTCTGGTTAAATTGCAAAAGTTATGGTCCTCCTAGCGCCTTGGTTTCTGCCACGACTCATTTGAGCCTGTGGTCCATTTACCAACCTAATCCTATGAATTAGCGTAGGCACTTATTTTTACGAATGGGTCTGCCATCTTCCAACCCAGACGGGAAACTTAGGCCTTATTCGAATCGAAATTGTATGATAGCGCATGTTGGAAAGCTTGGTATTTTGCCCTATCCTGACTAGAATGATACTAGAATATTAGCACCGCCCACAACTTCTTTGCTTTGCCTTAAGGTTGACTGGTAGAGAATGCCTCTTGGCATTAAGTTCGCCTTTTGTACTATAAGATTTTCTTTTGTGCAATAAAGATTAAATAAATAAATAAATAAATGATTATATGTAATATAGTGGGTCGGTTTATTTATTTTTTGCTGCATTTATTTATGTAGCTGACGTAGCTTATACATAATATTGTTACGAGAATTAATAGCAGATTGGTGTATTATTTGTTGTATTATAGCAGTAGGGCAGATTGCTTATTGGTAAAAAAACCGTTGCGGATACTTTTAAACAGCGACAACTTGATGAGAGACATAAAAAAAAGCCTATGACTTCATAAAAACCTTGAAGTATGAGTGAACTTAACGCTGACCAACAAATGCATTATGTATATAATGTAACAACAAGCAAGCTTATGTCAAAAATAAGTTCCATCTACGATAACTTATAAGGCAACATATCAAATGCAACAAGTTCGCGTGTCGAGTCGCTCGAAAACTCCTTCTTAACACGAAGGAGGTACGCCGGCTAAAGTCACAAACCTCTGAAATCCATTTGTATAAGTTACGGGATTTCCAACTTTAATAGGCAACATCTAAAGTTACAATTTGCTTAATTTCTTCGAAGACAGTTGAGAGGTTTATGAATGACGTACACACAGCAACACTCGTAACTAACCATTTGTAATCCCTATTGCAACGGAATAAGGTCTAGCGATGGTTAGTTACGGGTGTTGCTGTTGGTACTCTTACACCAAAAACGCCACTACGCAATTTCCGAACACTTGGTTCCAGATTAATGGTGGAAATTATGTAACGTGTTATAACTATTTCTTTTTACTAAGAATAGAATAATTTATGGACGAGCAGATTGGGGGAGCAATTTGAGGGACGGTGTATAGGGGTTATTCCGTAAAAGAGGTATGTATAACATAACCTAAATACTTTTTATGGCTTAGCTCAAAATAAATAAATAAGGTAAATAAAATACAACTACCTACTAATTGTATTTAAAAGTAGACGTATCTTCCAGACAATCTTAGAGCGGAAACCATTGCAATTTTCAGGAGTGATTAGATATTGCAAAACAAAATGCAACTCCAATAAACGTAAATAAAAAGTACACACGTAAAATATATTACAACACGTAAATATAATATGCACGAGGTACATTGCGTACATCCAAATACACAAACATATACATATAATCACGCCTATATCCCAAAAGGGGTAGGCAGAGATCACGGATTTCCATTTGCTACAGCTCCGTGAGCCACTTCTCGCCCCCGTAAAGAACGAGACGTGATGGACGGCGAACCGCATCGCCGCCATGCGGATGACTATTAATTAAATATATCACCACAGCGTTCTCACGAGCAGGGATCAGAGGTTCCATTATCTCTTATCCCTTAATTGCCTCTTACGACACCCACGGGAAGAGACGGGGTGGCACTATTCTAAAGCCGGGGCCACGCTGCAAATATCCAAATATCTGAAAATATACCTTCTCTAAGTTTAATAAAGGTGAGTTAAGGATACTCCTGAGCTTGGTATTTTTCATTCCATTTATTTTGTGTACAATTTCATCTAGGTACTTTAATTTATGAGGCAAAAAAACAGTATTGTAATTTTTCTAAAAACTTCGATTATGGCCAAAACGCAAGCATGTTTTGTATAATATATTTTCCATTGTTTTCAAGAGTTTTTTTAAATCATATATCAATACTCTCTTCCGAACACAGCACGGTTTTAAAGTTATGAAATTCGAAACCATTCACGATGACAACTCAGTCAACTCACGCAAAAAAAAAAACTATGGGAATTACCCCAAATCACCATAGAAAATAAACATAATGAGGATCGGATCGGCTAATCGCACCGTCGCATGAATTAAAATGTTTTTTTCATATGTAAATTAGTTGGTATTTAGATAGAGCTCAGATAAGAAAGCCTTTGGTGATTTGTGCCACAAAACAAATAGTATTTGGGTGTTCCTAATGTATTAATGTTATATTTAATTGAGGTACAGTGAGCCAAGTAAGTGGTCTACCAGTTTTGACAAAAGTTTCTGCGAGTTCTAACGATCGCTAAGGTTGACTTTTCCAACGGAGTTTATAACACGCACGACCTTGTTGTCTCATGGCGTTTAAACGAACCTCAACCGTAGGGTGGCAGACCACATTTTTGGCCGACTGTACGTCAATAATGTAATGAAATCCAAAATGTTAATGTAATAATGTTATTGTTTTGACAAGCATAGTTTAACCTTTTGACCGCCATACGTCAAAAATGGAACTTTCAATTTTGAACTTTGACATTAATTTATGAAGATGATATTCTAGTCAGTTTTGGTCCGCAGTTGGGCGCTTTTCGACTATAACTTTATAGTTACGAGTATACGATACCTACAAAAATAGTTGCACTTGGAAGAATAATGTGTCGATGTCGCTAGGTCATTAACTACTGTCGCCTACACATAATCAATTGTATAAATAATAAAATACCGAGTATTGATTAGTTTTAAACCTAGTGGAAACATGTTTGCTTCACAAATTCGTTTTCAATTGACTTAATGTAGGTTCTACGAAAATCCGTAACACGTCTACGACATGCGGGCACCGATTGTACAGTCGCCATCAGATTATATCGGAGCGGCCAAGGTGGTCACAAATATCTGAACAACGCCTCTATTGTCAAGACTATAAAGTGCATGTTCAGATATTTTTGAGTACCTTGGCCGCTCCGATATATTTCCATGGCGACTGTACTTTATAGTAATTGTTAAGCATTGTCTGATTTGGTTGCGACATTCGGTAAAGGTTAAGGTTTATACATCGGCGATGATTCTTATTATATTCTCAGGAATTATGAAGTTTAACTTCGTTCGAATAGTACGATTTCATGAGAAGTTAGATTTTATAATACTATCTCGCAATGTCACTCATTTCACTCTGGTTGGGAAAGTATGCAATGAAGTGGCGAAGTAGAATAGAATAGAATAGAAACATTTATTTCGAGTAACTATTATGACTCATACAGATTGTTAGTTAGAATTATATTGCGTTAGTATTTAAATCTAGTATAATTTTATCTTAATCTAATTATTATAAAACATATACACTGCTGGAAATGTGCATTTCGCAGCAGTGTCTTATGTATGGACAGTCAAGTCTGTCCGCTATCGAACGCAGGATGGGGTTGGGGCTGGCCCGCACCCGGCGCACCAGGGATGTGCATCGCTTGCGCATGGTAGCATAAAAACAGTCCATCTGTGCGTTTGCAAACATCCCTGATGCGCTGCAGAAGCGAGGCAGCCCCACCAGCACCCGGAACGCGTTGTTATTGCCCCGTAGGCCCGTTGCGTGAAAAACCTCCACAAGCTACACGTATATAGGGAGGTGCAATATGCTTTAAATAAAGTTAATTTTACCTCCCTTGTGCATCGCGCGAACTTACGGGAAATCATGTTTGCCCTAATTGACAGGGCCCTGCGTTCCCGTTCGATATCCATATTATCTTTTAGATCAGACGTAACAATATGGCCTAGGTATTTGAAGCTCGTTACCTTTTCTAGTCGGCTATTATTTAGATAGATAGGAGGAACCTCATCAATCTGGTTTTTACGAGTTTCAAATACCATAAAATGGCTTTTATTGACATTATATACAAGCCCATGTTCAGCGGTGTAATTCTCACAGACACGTAATAACTGACGTAGGCCACAAGCCGACGCGCTGAGTAAAACCATGTCGTCTGCATAGCTAATATTGTTTAGGCATACTGAGTCAATATGGCAGCCGACATGCATTTTACCCAGGGCTTCGAGAAGCCCATCCACGTACAGATTGAAGAGTGTGGGAGAGGTTAACCCTCCCTGCCTCACTCCACACTCCAACCTATACGGATCTGACAGTGTACCAGCCCATCGAACGCTATTGACCTGGCCCCCGTACCAGTACTGGAGTATCCGGACTGTCTCAGAAGGTAGTTTAATATCTTCGAGCTTTTTCCATAATACATCGTAAGAGACCAGGAGTTCGATTTTTGAATCTCACCGGTGACTTTTTTTGTATGCAGCCGATGACTATTTAGTATGAAATAAGTCACCCGGTGAGATTCAAAAATCGAACTCCAGGTCAAAAGCCTTAGATAGGTCTAAGAAGGCAGCATAAACTGGAGTTTTCCTATCTACGTAATATTTGACAGTATGCTTAAGGCACAGAATTGCACTCTCAGTAGATAAAGTGCTAAGTATAGCGAAATAGAGAATGTGGTAATAATAGTAGTATTAGAATAATTCACTTTCCGTGCTACAGTTTGCTAAGCGCTATTATAGTTGAATTATCGAGAGCGTGGAATTGCATATGTAGTGGTTGTACCGTGTTGTGCCTCTTTGTGTGCGGATTCAAATATAGAATGCCTGTAAACAAACAATACTACTTCATATGCAATTCCACGCTCTCGATAATTCAACTATACGCTTGTAGCAGATGCCAACGTCTCTACTAGGGAATGTAATACCGGTTTTTTGTATGGGCAGGACCGGAATACCGGTATCGTGCCATACAAAAATACCGGTATTGTTCCGAAGTTTTCACGCTTTGTATATAATTCTGAGTGAAATACGGAATTCCTTTAATACAAGTATACCTTTAAAAAGAGGTTATAAAATGAGGAATGTCGTTTGTATAAGAATACTTATACTTAAACCAAAGTTGGCTTCTTGGGTGAACCCGACAAAATGAACTTATTTAAAAAAATGCCACTGGACTTTTTAAACTTGCACGACTGCACGTATATATTCTACCTTGACATAATTATTTAATAATTTACTTTCATTAGCGTTGCAATTGGGTCACAGTTTCATGTAAGTTTTTCATGCACCATCATACATACATAACTATAAATTTCAACTTGAAAAAGCCGAGAGTAATAATTGTCACAAACTAATGGGGATCAATGTTACTCTGCGTCCGTAGGAAACCACTTACACAATCCTAAACGTGATCCTGACACTGTCCCATCTGGACCTCGCAGCACTCACTGGAATTTCTTCACCATCTACTTTCCCACTACTATTACCATCTGAGAGAAGAATGGCCTATCTATATCCAGTGACGTGTAGCCATACGATAAATAAATAACAAACTTATTTACCATTGGTCGGTCAAAAATATTTAATAATTTGTCCAATTTTATTTGTTTCAAAACAAATCCGTTCATTTTCTACGCTACCAGTTAAAACTGTTTTTTTTTTTGTGGAAAAGAAACTAAACTATTGACCAACTTGAACAGGGACACAATTTAATCAGATACTCGTATTGTTAAAATAGCCTTACAAAAAGTTTTTATATTTTAACAAAAGATAAGATAAAGTTATAATAAAAAGTTTCTAACCTGGCTTGCCGGGCGGCATGGTGGTCGGCACGAACAACTGGAACGGAGTGCGGCAGAAGCACTGGTCGCCGCGGCCCGCCCCGCGCCAGCGCTATAGAGCCCTTTCATATGACACGTATTAAGTCCGCTTCACATTTAATGTGTGAATCGGGCGTGAAACGCGAACGCGAACCGTGGAACCGATTTTAGTCCACATTTGGCGTCTGCGGTTTCATATTTGATCGTTAGATTACTGATTTCCCCGTACAAAGTTCGACATGCACAATCATAAGATAAAAAGTTTCTTTTTTGTACAGCTAACACTTTAGAGCCTTTTCATGGCTTCGCGTTAGTTTCACGCCCTAAACACGGAACGGCGGCCTCGCGCGTTTATAGCTTGCATTTTTAATACCATGACTGAAAACGAGTTGCCGTCGACGACGGAAACCAGCTCTCGCGCATTCCTGTAATGCAGCTGCGTAAATGCGTAGTTCAGAGAGCGGTACGGGCCAAGTTATTCCTTACTAGAATAACTCTTCTCCGAGCAGAGCTCCGTAAAGCTTTTCTTATTATGCAAAAACACGTTAGCGGTTCTACGATTGGTACATAGCTGCTCCCGCGCGTTCTAACAACGCAGCGGCTGAACAAACCAAGATCCGGTGTGTTTCACCTCACGTTTGAGATGGATGAGAACCTTTAAAAAGTATATTTTGACATTATTATACTTCACGTACGTCTATCTTACCTGGTTTCTCAGGCATAGCAGTCTTCTCAGGCAACTCCAGGGCCGTGCGCTACGCGCGATAATACTCTGGCGTCCGGGCTGCCCCGCGCGCTGCTCCCGCGCGTTCTAACAACGTAGCTGCGGTTGCCGCACGGCGCCCGGTTGCTAGTGGAGGGGCGTGCGGCTGAACTAACCAAGATCCGGTGTGTTTCACCCCACACTAGAGCTACTCCGCACAACCTACAGAGCTCCGTATACTGAACATAGCTTGACATAGTGACGTTTGATATGGATGGGAACCTTTAAAGTGTATTTTGTACTTATTATACTTGACATACATCTATCTTACCTGGATTCTCAGGCATGGCGGTCTTCTCCGGTAACTCCAGGGCCGTGCGCTGCGCGCGATAAAACGCTGGCGTGCGGCCCGCTGCGTCCCTCGCGCCGCGCGCTGCTCCCGCGCGTTCTAACAACGCAGCTGCAGTTGCCGCGCGGCGCCCGACTGCATAGTGGAGCGGCGTGCGGCCGAACTGACGAACAGATTAATAAATAAATAAATAAATATGGCCGCATGAATATCGTTTGAAAAATCCTGCCAGTCAATAAAAAAAATCATCTCTTTCATCGGCCCTGAAAAAACATTGACGTCTTAAATCCCTAATACGCAATTTATTTATGTCCACTAAAATGTTTCGTATTCGTAACCCTAACTACCAACAAGGAAACCCATCATGTGACGTACTTAGTCTAACTTTAAACTAGAACTCGATTGACATACAATCGATAGGCTTCGTAGGCTGATAGACGCATGTTATATAGAATACAGCACACATACTGATACACACAGTTAGACATACTGATACACACAGACAAAACCAGTGTACCTACAGGCTGGATAAAACTGCCCCATTACCATTACACATAAATGTTACAACCAAAAAACCGTCGTGCCGCCCATTCTACATAATATTAGCCCTCGAAATTTTAACCAAATGCCATAAAAATAGAGTTGATTCTCCTTCATTTATAATTTTAAGGAGACAAAGTAAAATACACTATTGGGTTTACTAATGGTAATATTTAATGTACAATGTGTGGTTCGAGAGGGTATAGGTAAGCTATAGTACCTAGGCATTTAGAAATACCAAAAGCTGGGTATCAGATGCAATTATCACAATTGCGCATGTATATTTAATAATTCTTTGTTGTGGAGGCCATTACTAAAAGCGATCACCTGCAATTTTTAATACATTGCGGTTTTTGATCCATCGTTTGATTTCGTTGCACTTACCTAGACGGCAATGTCTCGAAATCGCGTGCGAGTTTTATGTCAAAATTGCGCTGATTGTAGAGGCCATAAGTGATAATTGGAATGGATACTGACTAACAAATTAGGTACAGCTAAAGCCATGTTTTATTGTAAATGTGTTTCATGATTTAATAATGGTATTAACATGGTTTCAGTGCGATTGCATTGTTTATATTATTACCTAAATGTATTCAGCTTGAATTTATTTTTGTAAATTACTGGAGGGAAATGTGTATGTTTAATAATCATCTACTTACTGTAGACTCGTAAAGTGGTATGAAAAATTTAGCTGTAACTTACTATTATGATAGATAGTGTAGATAGTACCTAGTTAGAAGTATAGAAACTGGTAAAGAATGCCTCATTGCACTGAGTCCACCTTTTGTACATTAAGGTTTTGTTTTGTGCAGATGACCAGCCACTCAACAATGTCGATATAGTAGTGGTACACAGTTTGTGCAGTACGACTATAATGACTATAATACTCACAGTCTCTCTGATGAACTAACTGCGGCAGCCATTCGACGATGTCGACATAGAGTACACAGCTTTGTGCAGTAGTCCAACTATAACGACTATACTCACGGAGTCTCTCAGATGCAGCAACTGCGGATAGTTGGTGACCAGCCACGGCAGTCACCCGATGATGTCAACATAGTTTGTTACGCAGCTTTGTGCAGCAGTCCGACTATAACGACTATACTCACGGAGTCTCTCTGATGCAGCAACTGCGGATAGTTGTTGACCAGCCACTCAAGGATATCGACATAGTCGTAGTATACAGCTTTGTGCAGTACGGCTATAACGACTATACTCACGGAGTCTCTCTGATGCAGCAACTGCGGACAGTTGTTGACCGGCCACTCAAGGATATCGACATAGTCGTAATATATAGCTTTGTGCAGTACGGCTATAACGACTATACTCACGGAGTCTCTCTGATGCAGCAACTGCGGATAGTTGTTGACCAGCCACTCAAGGATATCGACAGTCGTAGTATATAACTTTGTGCAGTACGGCTATAACGACTATACTCACGGAGTCTCTCTGATGTACCAACTGCGGATAGTTGTTCACCAGCCACTCGACGATATCGACATAGTCGTAGTACACAGCTTTGTGCAGTAGTCCGGCGCCGGCCTCGTCGCGACATGTTACTATTTTCTTGCGATTGTACTCGCCGTCAAGAAGTTCCTGTAATATACAACTCTATTGTATTGGATAGGTTTTGTTTAGTGGTCCGCCCCTGACACCGGCGATTTAAGTAATATACAAGGTGTAACAAAAATACTGGTGATCCTTTTAAGGGCATAATTGGTATCGTATTCTTATTGTGAAAAACTAAGAAAAAATTATTTTCTCGCAAAAAATTTTTTTGGTTTTGTATGGAGGGTTGGCCAGCTGGAATGACTCGCCCCATACAAAAAAAAATATTTTTTCGCGTCCAAAAAATTATTACGATACCAATTATGCCCTTAAACGTATCACCAGTATTTTTGTTACAACCTGTATTATATAACTAATAATAACTAATATTTTAAAAGACTATATTACTACTAATAGTAAAACACTTTATTGCACAAAACAAGTACATGACCAACAAAAATATAGTAAGTGTGTACAAAGGCGAACTTATCCCTAAGACTATCCTTAAGAGTTATAAGCATCGCCAGATCCGTAAATGCATGGCACTATTCAGATCTGTCCCCATATACATCCGTGCTCAATTTCATAGACATTGACGGATCTACAACCAGGCACATCCAACAGACAGATCTGGCAGACAGATATGGTGGGCAATGGGCATGTATTCTAGGCTGATAAGTTAGTTAGATATGTACCTAAATATCTCTGAGTCATTATTTGTCTGAAATAATAGTTATTTGTTATACAAGGGAGCAAAGTTGTATTTTAACCGCGAGTGTCTAATTGAATCACGAGCTAGCGAATGGATTCTAGAGTTGAACTACGAGCTAGCGAATGGATTCTATGGTTGAACCACGAACAAAGCGAGTGCTTGTGAGAATCCTGAGCGTAGCGAATATTTCACATTTTAATACATGTTTTTTCACATTTATGAAACCCTTGGAATACAGTCGATTTAAAAGTCATTGCCAGTTGAAAGTTCTAAGTATCACACAGTACAGTTTTAACTATAACTATCTCACTCTCATACTAGCTGTCAGCATGTAAAAGTAATTACCAGCTGTACCTGCAGCCGGGTCAGCTCGCCCTTCTCCACGGCCGCATGCAGCGCCTCGCACTTGCTGACCAGCGCCCCGACGTGCGCGGGCAGCAGCGGCTCGGCCTCGCGCAGCAGCCGCCGGCCCTGCCCCGCCAGCACGGCGCGCTCCAGGCCTCCGTCGGCCCCGCCGCGGGCCAGCTGCCGAAGCTGTGCAGCTGATACTACGCCTAACACTAAACAACATTTATAAGTTACAATCATAGTCATAGGATACTTCTCAAAAACTGTATAAGTACTTTTTTTTTGTTAGCAACAAAGGTCATTAAAACTGTATCAACGGACAGTAAAGAGTTGACTGGGTGGTTCTATAGCATTAAATCCACCAACTTGTATTTTCCTTATGTGCAATAAAGATTAAATAAGTAAATAAAACCAATGGAACTCGTAGAAGGGAAGTTTAACCCCAAAATTTCTGCTTGGGTTAATCTTGGGTTATGTTATGCTTTTGAAAAGCAGAAAATACGGGTGAATAAATCGGGTGTACCTCGGAATTCCTAAAAAAGTTTGTCCTAAAATCACTTGCCCTAACCGTTTTGTCCTAATTGTCATTTGCCCTAATGATCAATTACCCTAACACTCACTTGTCATAATGTAATGAATGTCCTAATGCTCATTTATCCTAAAATTGTTTACCATAATGTTCAAAAATCCTAATTTTATTTGCTATAACATTTGAAACCCCTAATGACATTTGTCCTAAAATCACTTACCCTAACCGTTTTGTCCTAATTGTCATTTGCCCTAATGATCAAGTATCCTAACAATTACTTGTCATAATGTAATGTTTCCCTAAAGCTCATTTGCCCTAAAAATTCTTACCATAATGTTCGAATATCCTAATTTCATTTGCCATAACGGCGTGGGTTAGGGTTTTTTTTTATGCCTAAAAACGAAACTGCTCCCAGAGATAGGTAGGTTAGGGTTAGTTTTTTTATGACCCTAAAAACTAAACTGCTCCCAGAGATAGGCAGGTTAGGGTTATTTTTTTATGACCCTAAAAACAAAACTGCTCCCAGAGATAAAGGTTAGGGTTATTTTTATGACCCTAACCTAAGTGACAATTAGGAAAAATTACCAGTAGGACATTTAATATTAGGGTATGAAATAATAGGAAAAATAATATTAGTTCATTTGAAATTAGGTGTTTTGATCATTAGGACAAATAACTTTTAGGTCAAATAATAATTATGACAAATTAATATTATGGAAAAAAGTTAGGGCAACTGATGAATAGGTCAAATGATATTAGGTAATAACATATTAGGAAAAAAAATTCATCGATACGATGCTAGGGCAACAACAATTAGGACAAATGAGCATTAGGGCAAATGATCATTAGGACAAATAGCATTAGGGAATACAAAAATAGGACAAGAAACTTTAGGGCTTCAGATATAAATCCGAATAAATCGGGCAATGGAGATCGGGCAAACTCCTTACTACGTATAACAGTCATATTAGACTAAATCTAAGCAACATAAAATTACATGGTATCTGCACCTTTTGGCACTAGCTAATACCTAATACGTACAGTCGCCATCAGATATATCAGAGCGCCCAAGGTGGTCACAAATATCTGAACAACGCCTCTATTGTCAAGACCATAAAGTGCGTGTTCAGATAATTTTGAGTACCTTGACTGCTCCGATATATTTGATGGCGACTGTACGAGTACCATGAAGCGTTATTAAATACAGTAGATTATTTAAAAAAAAACTAATTTACTGTCTGTTTAGAATAACACTTACGTCTCGCTTTTAACAAATAACAAATCTAGTCTAGATCACGTCTGCTCACTATTTGCGACCGAACTTGAGAGCCTCGGTATAACATTATATATAACACAACTACTGAATTGGCGAAGGCAATAATTATTGGCAATAAAATAATTATCTGGAATACAATTTGGTATAATTAGACGTTTATTGCTACTTGATAAGGACCTATTCAAGACGAAATCGGTGATTATTAGGAGCTATTATTAAACACCTTAAATAAAAGGTTGTGTTTAAAAAAGTGTTAAAATACAGGGTGAGAACGGAGATAAAATAAAATAAAATATATAAATAAATATTTTGGGAACAATCTTAGACAAATCAACCTAACCCCAAACTAAGCAAAGCTTGTACTATGGGTGCTAGGCGACGATATACATACTTAGATAGATAAATACATACTTATATACATAGAAAACATCCATAACTCAGGAACAAATATTTGAGATTAGCACACAAATAAATGCCCTTACCAGGATTCGAACCCGGGACCTCCAGCTTCGTAGGCAGGGTCACTACCAACTGGGCTATGGAGGCCGTTTAAATGCGATGCGATGCGTTGGCGTAGGAGATGTTTTCTTTTTTTTAATTAATAAGTAAAAAACTTGGTCACTTGATGATATTTGGTAAATACCAGTGGCGGCGCGTCCATAGAACATGATTCCCGTCGACTTGCCTAAGTTTCAGACGCCTGAGCAATTTTCCTACAGCTCATCGAGGGTTTAGCGGTGAAACCCGATAAGTCGAGAAAATGTTTAATTGTAATAAGAACTCAACGTAAATCACGTATCGTTCGAATTTCGAAAACCAACTTTATAGACTTATCGGGTTTGACCGCTAAACCTTCGTCATGTAGAAATTTTAAGCCAAAATCAGCACCAGTTTGCCTAAGAAAAATTTTGACCCACCGCCACATACTGTTAAAAGATAAAAAAAAAGATAAAAGATATTTATTCTTCAATTTAGGCACATAACAATGCACTTATGAACGTCAGACAGAAAAAGAAACTACCACCGGCTAACCCTACACCTCTGACCCGAGAAGTATTACATTACCGGCAAGAAACTCGGCGGGACTTATTTTTTCAAAACAGTAATACTACGTACGTAGCTATGTATATTTATTTGTTTATGGTAATTACCCATCATGAAGGGTGGCTCAGACAAGTTGTGTGTATTAATAACACAATTATGTACAATATATGGAAACAACATGGAAAAAATGATAGAAACATGAAGTAAGGAGACCTACATTATACCTATGTGGATTTTTTAATTTCTCTTGGCGATTTATTTCTGGCCAAATTGATCAATTTTATTTGAATGAATAAAAGAATATCGTATGTTTTTTTTACCATAAAAGTTACGTTCTTACCTACAAGCTTTCCAACAGCCGAGGACACTAGGTAATGTAAACTTTAGCAACTGCGTCACTACAACAATCTGAGTGTCGCCGATCAATCTACAGCGGTACTTGTTTGCTATCGCTACCAAATCGTGGTAGATTAAATACGGGCTGATTCGAAATTTTGCGACATAAGCTTTTTAATCAATTAAACTAATCATAACATATTATCGTTATATGCATAACGGGCTATCGGGTACAGAATTGCATTGCCAATTTATCAATGAATTCATTCATAAATTGGCAATGCAAGTCTGTACCCGATGCGATGGTTTCTGGGTTTTCCCGTTTATTTTCATAATTCTGATTTCATGACTTGCCTACATCTAGTAGTTATTAACTAACTAAAAATAAGTACCTGAAACTCCACTCTAGTTACATTTCACAGTTACCAAGAAACGTTTTAAAAATGGCCTTGGCCGGCAATGTAGAATGCAAATGGAACAGCCTGTTGTTCGCATGTTTATGACCGTTTCTGAGATTAGTGGATTTATGCCCTAACAGCCGGTGGCCGGTGACATTGTACGTGCAACTATACAGGGTGATCAGACAAGTGGGTCAGTATTTTTTTAATACTTCTACAGTGGTAAACTGACATATAGCCATCCTGATGCGACTGTAACCTATGGACGCCTACAACTCCAGAGGTTTCAATTTAGAAAAGAGGATTCATTGACTGAGAAGGTGCTCCGTAGTTAACACACTGCACCCTTTTAGGGCTCATTCTTATTTATCTATATTAATAATCTCGCGGGCCTCTACGGAAAAATTGAACGAGACTATGCTCAAACGAAAGAGCGTAAAGAATGAAGAGTTTTTGAATTGGACACTTATATCGGCAAAATTCGGATTGTCGCGTATTTTACGTTCAAAAGTGTTAATTTTGCGATTTGACGGCGGCCATATTGGTTCTTTGTCAGTGAAGCCAGTGACGGGTGCGTTCGGAAATTGTGAACCATGTTTGCGTTCGGCGCATATAGGATAGGTCCGACGTGCATTGCGTGTCGGACAGGTTATGTGGTCAAACAAAGGGAGGTAAAAAGTAAATAAATGCTGAGAATAAATGTAATAAAACACGGCTGATTTACAAAATATTATTTTACAGTAAGTCTATTAGCACTATTAAAGGAAAATGTAAAGATGTTTGCAAGTATTCGAACACTACCTACATGTTTTGTCATCATTGTCATATGCAATGAAAATAATGAAATGACCCGCGGGTTATGTTTATTTACCTACGTATTTTATCTAAATATGTCTCGAATACTATTGTAGATATTGTCACCGTTGGTTTTATGAGTGTAGTGTAGAAACTGATGCATTTTCTAAAATGTTCAGGCCGGATATTGTAGTGCCGAGCGCAACAAAAGTTTGTTTACAAATGTAAAGGCTAATCTTTTATTAAAATGACTGTAAGTATGACAAAATTATGTGTTATATTGAATTAACTAAAACGTAAAGTCAATTTTGATCACGTTATCATTGCACATTTGGTTATATCTTTCGAGTAAATAACCATGAATACATTCATGTTCTAAAGGATATCACGTTGTCATGAGGCATGTAGAACATTATTTCTAAAATGAATACAAATTAATCATAGTTTAATGAAATAGGCTGTGGTCAAAGTTAGGGGTGCTCATTTTTTATCTTAGGTATTCACATATATGCTTATAAACATGAATTGTATGACCAAATGCTGTCATAAGTATAGTAAATAGTGTGTGCAATTGGAATTCTGAAGACTAAAGCTGAAGGCCTTTAAATAACCCCTTTACTAAGAAAAATTTCACAAGCCGCCACTGAGTGTTAATGAAATTGGATCGATGAACGTGTTGTTTTGCTACATCTTACATTCTAATGACACAGTGTGCGGATATGTATGTAAAGTTGATCCGTGCGGTTTTCACTGATGTCTGATCCAGGTTGAAAGCAGCGTGTGCAGTGTCCTGTTTTTGTGGTTTTTAATCACAACAACCTCCTTCACTTCAAAGTAAATAAATTTAATGGCTACTGTCTCTGTCTGCTGTAATTAACTTGAACTACATTGAGCCGGAGTTAATTATTGGATCACCCAACTGGTAAAAAATTCAATTAAAAATGCATTATTTGTTGCACAAAAATAGACACAAAAAAAAGAGTGGTAATATACACTAGAACTAAACAGAAAAACAATACTCAAGAAGGGAAAGGAAAAAAAACACAACAAACAATCAACTTAAGAACTAAATTCGCGACAATAGGCTCGGAGCTCAGCATTTGCAGCGAGCTTGGTCGGCTACACAGTGCTGTTTTTCAGCCCGCGCCTGTCTCTTGACTTATACAAAATGAAAATTTAATAGCTGGCTATAGTAAAGGGGAAACATTGCATTCACAGCTTGCACTTAGTTTTTATTAGTAGTTTCTTTTTGTCTCTGACGTTCATAAGTGCATTGTAATGTGCCTAAATTGAATAATTTTAAACAAAAAAGAACCGACTTCACTTAGGATCCGCTATTCCAAAAGGAAGTGGCCGAGTTGCTGTAAAAAATAGTGAAATCACTATAGGCGTGCCAATAATAGTTGAAGAGTTCCCTCGATTTCTCCAAGATCCCATCATCAGACCCCGACTTGGTGACAATGGGACCGTCTAGGGGATATACCCGTTCGATATTTTTTTTTTATTGAAAATCGGTTCACGATTCACGGAGATATCGCGTAACATACATACAAAAAAATAATAATAACAATGTCTCGATCAACACCTCGAGAGACTTTCGCTAGGTGGCTGGATCAAGGGTCAGATGCAGAAGGCGGTGGTCATGGATACGGCGCGGATAGTCCGCCGGTTCCTCTCACTGCGGCCCTAACCACCGGCAGCCTGGGCCCTGCCATACCCTCTAGGATAGGTTTTTTATAATGTTTTATTGTTTTTTTGTGTTTTTGATGTATTTTTGTATTTTACTTTTATAAAAATATTTTTAAAAACCTATCACTATGACCAAAAATAAATAAAGAACATAATAATGATAAAAAAACAGTCGAATTGAGAACCTCCTCCTTTTTTGAAGTTGGTTAATAATAAATATCTTTTTTATTACATGCCACCTAATACCTAAAAGGAGGGCCACGTTTTTTCGAAAGTATATAGAGGTATTACCCGAGCGAGGTAGGACGGACGGAATCCCGGGACTTTCAAAAGCCGGGATTTCAGGATCCCGGGATATTCGGGACTTTAAAAATCCAGGATTCCGGAAATGCTTCAACGGGCTTCCGGGATTTTAGACCGCTGGGGTCTAGAAATGCGGGACAACCGAATTTTAGGGTCCTGGGAGTCCGTAACTTAAGAATACCGGGATACTGGAACTTTCAAAAACCGGGATTTTTGAACTGCACGAAGCCGAATAACCAGGGATTCCGAGAATGCGAGAAACCGAGATATAAGGATCCTGGGACTCCGGGACTTTAGGCAACGGGTGGGTTTCCTGGATGAAAAAGCCGAGTTCCCGATATACCAGGTGTGCGACTTTCTGGGGTTTTAGGATTTCGGCATTCGGAGTTTTAGAAACCCATGCGGGAAACCAAGATATTTGAATTCCGAGATTAAAAAGCCAGTGTTACGAGTCGTTAGAAAGCCGGGATTCAAGAAATGCGGGCCGATGGGATTCAAAAGTCAAGGGAGTCCGGAGTTTTGATATCCTTGATTAGGAGACTTAAAATACGGGATTTCGGGGGGTGCGCCAAAGATCACTTAAAATTTGTACTTCGATTATTGGAAGTCCGAAATTGTTGTTCATAATTTTTTTAATCATAATTATCATTTCTTATAAGTATTTTTTGTTCATAACTATCGTTACTCCGAATTATTTAAGTTTATAATGTAAATCAATATAAATATCTATTATACTAATATTACTTTCCAGAGTCACCGTTAGGTACGACGACGAGCGAAGCGAGGAGGAGTGTTAGGTATCTTGCGATCACAACACAACACAATTTCGGTTAGGTTAGGTTAGGTTAGTGTGTCATCCTGCCCGAAGGGCATAACTACCCAGAATAGAAGCCCCCGCGAAGCGGGGGCTTCGTCGACCCTGTCACAGAAATGACTACTATCGACAAAAAACGTAGGAAATTATATTATGTCTCAAAAAATTCGGACAGCAAACAATTATTAACACTGTCGTTATATGAAAAAATATTATAACCATTAAAATTATGACAATTTTTTTTATGACGAATGATAATTCTGATCACAAAACGGTATTACTGAAAAAATTATGCTAAGTAATTTTATGTGAGCCAATATGGACCCGATTTCGGGAATGTGGGAAACCGGGATTTTAGGGTACTGGGAGTCCCGGTATAAGGGATTCCGAGATTTTGAGACATAAGGAATTCTGAATTCCAAAAAAATCTGGATGGGGTCCGTGACATTATAAAGCCGGGATATAAGGCCGTATAATGCCGGACGCCGGAATTTTAGGGTTTTAGGAATCTGGAACTTTAGGGATGCAGGATTCCGAGATTTTTAATAGCCTAGATTCCGAAATTGTGTCTCTCAGAAATTTTAGAGTTCCTGTCCCAGGAGTCCAGGATTTTATAAATCTGGGAATCACTAAACCCCGAATTATGGAAATAGTGAAACCGTGATTTTGGATTGCTGTGCGTGTCCACCCGAACCCGGACATAAGGGCATGCGGAATTCCGGAACTTTAGGAGGCCGGGATTCTGAAAATGCGGCTTGCTGGAGTGGTCCCAGCGGTCCAGGATTCCGCAACTTAAAAACATCGTAATTTCGGAACTGCGCGAGGCCGGGATTTTAAGATATTATAAACCAGGGATTCCGGGAATTGAAACAATCGGGATTTTAGGGTCCCAGGTGTGCCAGGACTTAGAAGTACAGGCTTACGGGACTTTAGAAATCCTAGGAATCCGGGATTGCGGGAAACCAGGTTGTTTTTACATATAATATGTTCATTATTTATTTTTTTACATACATAACATTTATTTTACCCGAGCGAAGCCGGGTTTTCATCTAGTATAATAATAATTCATAAAAGTTACAGGTCTATTCACGAGAGTTGGCGCGAGATTTGACAGAATTTCTATGAAAATGGCTGTCACTCAGTAGAAATCTCGCGCCAACTTTCGTGAATATACCTGTAGTAATCCTCCCTTTTTTGTGTTTTTTTAACCGACTTCAATTCCATGGAAGGAGGAGGTTCTGTATTCGGTTTGGTGTTTTTTTTTAAATAACGGCATTCTCCCTTTGTATTTTGGCAAAGGGAATTTTGCCAATGCCAGCGCTGGCCTTGCCAGCATTAACGCTGAGGTGCAACTATTTCATGACAAGTGTATGTTTCTTTTTGTTTGTTTCCATTGTATGTGTTGTCATGAATAAATGTTTTCTTTCTCTCTTTCTATCAATGACGACGTTTAATCCTAGGTTAAATTTTATCTCTTTTTGACAGTAATATCATTAAGGTCAAAATAACCGATAGGAAAAACGTGGACTTTATGGAAAAAGATATTCAACTAGACTAAAACTGCGTAGGTTATTTATTAAATTAAATTTAATATATTTTACGTCTCTCTGGGCGATAAGTGAGATTTGCCGCCCACGGGCGCAGCGGCAATCTCAAATCTCACTTCACACCCAGAAGAAGACGTAAAATTGTGTACGCACCACGGGCGGTAATAAAGAAGGCCTCAGATCGCTTGTTTATGGCCCTTACCTTCGGTTCGGGCCACAAATACCCGCGATCGGAGCCGTTCTTTATTTTACCGCCCTAGGTGCGTAATGTACTATTTATTGGCGTCACTCATCATCACCTTGCCACGGACTTGATATACATAAATAAAATCATAGCCTAATAACTAATAGTAAGTTATAGTAATTTTTATACTCGGCGACTGTAATACTCGAATTGAGATTGTGGTGGCGGAACTACTAGCGCATACTTTTTGATAGAGCTTCTATGGTCGCATATTGTAGCATCCATAACAATCACAGAAAGGATTTCCATACAATATTGTGAAACTGTTGTCGGGCCCCGCATTGCGTGTCGCCGCCGGCACAATCCACCGGGAGATCGAACGTTACGAGATTACATAGAAGCAGTAGGTTGTGCACGGCTTTCGTCGAACTCAATTCTTACCGGCTTGCTTAAGCACTCGTATAAAAACTATTGTGTGCAACGGTACATAATAAGGGTTCTTAAAATTCTCGGGTCTATTTTTATCTAATCAAAATACTATTATGTAACTGTTACGTAATAGGGGTCCTTAAAACACGAGTGTTTTAAGGCCTAATTACGTACATTTGCATACACTGCTTTATCTACACACATATTATAAACCCGAAATGATGATTGAATGACTGCAATTGCACGAATTACACGCCATCGCCATGACCAACTCGATTGTCTCGGCGGTCGGGCGGCGCATGCCGGCGGGCGAGTCCCACCCGGATTTTCATAATGATATCGAATTTTTGCTTATTATTTGATAATAATAACATCGTTACAGATAAGACATTTGTTCTAACTACTAACGAAACAATCTATTTTTATGGTGGTCATAACGTGCGGGTTTTGAACGCATCATGGAGGGTTTATGATATGGGTGTAGATAAAATCAGTTTATCTTTTCTAGTTTTTTATAAATTGTCAACTGTTGTTTTTAAAACCAACGCTTTAGTTAGTTGAAATCGTCAAGCCATCCGACGTCAGTAATACGGTCATTATTTCTGTACCCGTCATTTCACGTGTATATGTATATGAAGGATGAGAAGAATGAGTAAATAAATAATGTCATTAATACTGATAGTCTACCTCACACCCTGTATACAAATATATTCTTGTTCCTTTAAATAATGTTAAGTAGCGACGAACTACAGTAATGACCACCCACTTCTGAACTTTACACTAATTTACTTAAGTGAATCGGTTAATTATTTCTGCACGGAAGGCGTGTACTTATATGCTAATTTAATTTCCATAATAATTTCTAATAAAGGGCGTCATTTCACAGGTAGGTACATTATTTTATGACTTCAAAAAAGGAGGAGGTTCTCAATACGACAGTTTTTTTATCATTATTATTTTTATAATTTTTTGTGTGTATGTTACTCGCTTACTCGATATCTCCATGAATCGTGAACCGATTTTCAAAAAATGTTTTTTAATCGAACCCCTTAGATGGTCCCATTGTCACCAAGTCGGGGTCTGATGATGGGATCCTGGAGAAATCGAGGGAACTCTTCAGCTATAATAGGCACACCTATAGTGATTTCACTATTTTTTACAGCAACTCGGCCACTTCCTCTTGGAATAGCGGATCATAAGTGAAGTCGGTTCTTTTTTGTTTAAAATTATTTTAATTGAATCTTGAGAACTTAATAGGTTATTATTTTAATTTTTAGGTTATGTATGATACATATAGTCACATAATTATTTGATTAGAAATTAAACTATAAAACGTAAATACATTATTTTTATTAAATTAGTAGGTACCTACCTAACATACGACTATAATAATATTATGCTTAAATGTATTGTATAGCGGTTCCAAGTAAGTATTCTAGAGGAGTAGGTAACTCATGGCGAATCAACATATTTGCTTAGATTTAAACTAGCACAAAAAAAATTACGGACCGATATTAAATATTTATCTTACAGTATTGCATATATTTTTTAACCGAAGACCGGGCAAAGTGGAGAAGGTTAAGCAGGAAAGCGGACCCTGGCACTAGGCCGGGAAAACGCTAAGCCGAAGAAGGATTGCATATATTTTTTAACAAATTAAAAGTTTATTGCTTTATATCGACCTCAAAATCATTTAATCAAAATAGACTCGGTGGTAAAAACGCTGGTTATTGACCGATAATCAATAGGTATGCTAACCCACTACGAATATGTACTTAGGAAAGGTACCGTTGTTTGTACAATCAGCAACAGAAGTAGCTTAACGAGTGAGTTTTCAAAATGACCTTCACGCGCTCTTATTCTCTTAACAATAAAGTCGTGTCAAAGTCATTTTGAACACGTCGACCGCTTAGCTACTTCTGCTGCTGACTGTAAAGAGAAAAGGTGTAAGTCCTAATGCTCCTAATACCCCATATGCCGTGACATAGACAAAGCTGCCACAAACATAGGCGTACGTAATTATGTCTCTCAGTGACCAGTAAACAATAAGACTGTGAATTCTCAAATTCAGGGTCTTTACATCAAAAACATAAAAAAACCCTTATACAATCACTCGTGCTTCTAGCTGTCTGTCCTTACCACAGTCACAGCTAATTTATTCCTACTAACTATACTAGTAGTAGAGATGGGTTTAGTTGAAATTTGATACACATGAATAAATTGGTGAACCAGATACGGACATGTCAGACATGTAACGTAAATAAATAAATTAAAGGCAATGGTAGACAATATTTTAATATAAATAAAAACTAGGTAGTTCTATTAAATAATTTGAAGGTTTAAAACAGCGACTGGTAATATCAGTTGCTGCTGCTACGGCACTATGAGTTTATAAAAAACATCATAGAAGGTAAACCTACTTCGTTTTTTTCGGTCTAGAAAAATCGTGCGACTGTCGTCGAGCGATTTGTGGGAAAACGATTTTGAAATTTGCCATTTTGATATGGCTGAAAAAATTAAGATAAAGTGTCGAAATCGACCGTTATTTTTCTAATCTGAAAAAAACGAGGTATAGAGTTGAACCGGAAAGGAAGTCAGGAAAGCCAAGGAGAGCATACATGGATCAAGTCAAGGAAAAAATGTCTTATCAGGCTGTAAAAGAGAAGGCAAATGACCGACAAGAGCCTAGCTCTTAAATATATGATGATGAAGTAATTTTAAGGAATAACAGTCTTGTAATTTTCTAGTCTCTGGTGCTATTATCGTGAATAGATCATACTGCGTGCCCGCCACTAATGGATCTAGCACTATTCAACCCCCTTTACAGCTATCTCACCCCTACCACAATCGAAATAGATGCTAATTTCCCATGGCACTTTTAAGTAAATGTGGACACGTGTAATATTGATAGTTCAACACAATTATATGAATATCCGTGAACCTTATTAGAAAGAGTTAAAGTCTATGGCTTTTATGCTTGTTGGTAAGTTCGTTGACCAATCGGGTGTTCACCTGAGCGGCTTACAATAACGTCTCAATAGGCGATGGCCTAGCTTTTTAAAATATTCTACCGAACTAGAAAACTATTGATACTAATATGGAAAAATATTGTATGCCTACAATTATTGATACAAAGCTTTGTAAATTGATAAACTTTTCCTAGGAAGTATTTTATTTCAAACTACTTATATCATAGTGTACTCACTATATAAAGTATATAGCCAAAATAGCTAATACACAGCCATTTAAGGCCCTGTTTTAGATCGGTAAAGTCTGATGTCCGGAAAGAATAGTGTCGTAGAATGTATGAGCTCCCATATAAAGCACGACACTTTTCTTTCCGGACAAACTCTAGGTACGGGTATTAATTAAATTAACCACTCAAATTCAGGGTCAATAGAAAAAATATGACGATAAGGTCGGTCGATAAGGACGAGGTAATATTTCTAACTGACAACTGCATTTTCAGGCAAAAAAAGCATTTGACATAAATAAGACAAAGAATTATTAAAGAAATTCGTTTACACTGAAATTCATGTATAAGTAATTAAAATGAAAAAAAAGATAAATTATATAAAAGATGTTCATTTTTCAATTTAGGCATATTAAAATGCACTTATGATCCCAGAGAGAAAAAAGAAACTACCGGTTCTAATCCTACACGTCTGACCCGAGAAGTGTTATGACCGGCTAGAAACTCGGTGGGACTTATTTTTTCAAAACAGTAATAAATACATTACATACATACATTTGTTGAATGTACAGTCGACTACAAAGAGATGTATCCACTTTGGACCTTATTACAGTGCAATAAGTTGAAAATTTGTATACTCTTTGTAGTCGACTGTACCTAAATAACAAATGTATGAATATGGTTATATTCTTTAAAAGTGCGTTACACTATTTAACCTTTTTATTGACACCAAATAATTAGGTATATGTGAGGTATTCTTTAAAGATTTATTTAGCAACAAGAACATGGCGTTCGTGAGGGACTGTCGGCTCGGCTGGTTGACACTACAGGGCCCATCAGAGCTGGCGCATGATTCTCTCAACGTAGCGCCTTGGCGGTACAGAGAGGACACGCCGCCTGCATAATGGGGTCTAGGCCGCAAAATTATACATTCTTGTTACAAATTAAGCTATTGAAAGTTTTATTATCCAAAAGTGTCGATCTAATAATCTTCAAAACTCGCATTAGTAGGAAATCCCATCTCACCCCAAAGTCACCCAACTACGGGTTGAGGTAGATACTTATCCTTAAAAATATTAAATGGAACTACACAAAATCATTCACAAATATTAAAAATTCATACATCCGGAACATTATTTTTGTATATAAATAAATGTGCCACATTTGAAAACGAACTTTTATCCAGGCTTGATCTTCGATTTCGTCCTTACTCACCCCATTTTACGGTAATTGAAAAAAAAAGCTTTGTATTTAAGCAGTTAAAGTTTTTAGTCTTACTTTATTAATAGTTTATACATAGACCTTAATAGATTATTATATTTAATATGTTCTTTACACTTCAAATGCCCCAGACTTTCTAGGGTGTGCTTCAAAATGAGGTCAGTCACTCTACCTCCATAAAGACTTAAGTACGGACAATATGCTACTTATAAAATTCACTTTGTAAACAATGTCTATTACTAATGCGAACTGCGAAATACCTCGCATATTTCGTATAATTCACCTCCAGAGACAGGGCGCATGCTAGGACAATTATTATACATCGCTTAAAGAGTAATATTTGTCTAAAACTAACCAATGTAACTAAAATGTAGGAGCTGGTAATCTAGTTGTTTGAAAACTGGAAGTCTCAATCTCGTCACCATTGTCATAGTTGTTGCGGAATATAATAGGAAAGCGGATTGCGGAAAACTTCCCACTTTCAATCCGAAGTATTCGGGTTAAACTCCTACTCGTACCATTAAATGCCTTGAAACTTATGTAGAAAATATAATTTAATATTTATTTTTAATACAGTTGCTCAAAAAAGTGCTTTTCTTGTAGTGGTTTAGCGTGCGGAAAGTTTGATATCGTGCACTAGTGCTTTTTACTTTTCCAGCCAATCACAGCTAATGACAGTGACAGACAGCCAATCACAGCGCCGCACCGCACCGCGCGGAGCGTTCGGATACATGTACTAAAGTAACCTCAAAGTGAATAATTGACAATTTTATAATTTTTTCGCAACTGTATTAAAAAACGTCGTTCGATACTCGTGCGTAAATGTACTTTCCGCACTAATATCGAAATGTACTATTACCAGTCGCTTTTCGATGAAGTAAAATTGTGAAAAATCCGGACCTAATCCTAATAAGGCCTAGTTTCCCCTTTGGGTAATTTAGATGTCAAGTTGCTTTCGTAAAAACTAGTGCCTACTCTAATGCCTTCGATAACGTTGCTCTAAACCCTAAACTCAATGGCGCCGTGGCAGAAAGCTAGGAAAAAATGAAGGATAATGAATTTTTATGGATTCCAGGTGGCCTACCGCGAAGTTCGAAAATCGTACACGTTGGCCCCGTCTCTATTGCTTTTGCATATACGAAAGAGAGTGATGCAAATAGACGATTCGATGAACGAAGTGGTTCGCGGTTATAGGCCAGGTCACACAAACACTGGCTCGACTATGATTAGCGTGTGTTAGGAAATAGCAACAGCAGTCCAAGCGTGCGAATTGTTCACTTTGTTCACGCCATCACGCTAAGGTCGGGCATGTGTCGACTGGCCAGCCACGGGAAAGAACTCTGTTAGACTTTTCAGACAATGTCTAGGAATACGGCCAGAAAAGTCTAGAAGTAAATCCATTAAGTACACCTATTTACTTAGTAATGACGTGGGACACCGCTGCGATCCATATATTGCACGAAATGACAGTTTTCCGATTTGGAGCGAAAATTGTATTAAAAACCTGTTCATAGTATTAAAAACCTTCTACTGCTATAAATTTGATAAAAATTGGAGTGATCGATTATTCTGAAAATTGCCTCTTATTACACAGGCATTTGAGAGATATTAAAATGATAAATTTTCGAAATTATCGGAATTGTGAAATTACCCGAATACACCATCTATTACTTATTTTTTTTCGAACGGTATCATTGTTTTCTGGCATCTTGTCTACCTAGCTATAAATTTCACATTGATGCATAACTGTTGTAATATTACAACTGTTATTGTTATTGATATTGATATTCATCTTTACAATTCACACAATATGAAAAAGACAAAGAAAATCTCTATATGAAGTGGACCAGTTTTCATCGCTTTAAATGCATTTTCTCAAACATGTGCAAAAACATCGTCGTGATAATATCCGGCCTTGTATCAACCCTCGCTAGCTCACTATCTACTTGGCCAGTAATTTTTCAGGCCTCTGCTGTCTTCTTCTTCTACCTAGCGTTATCCCGGCTATTGCCAGGGTCCGCTTTCCTGCTCGCTTTCCTCCACTTTGCACGATCCTGGCTTCAGGCCTCTGCTGTAATATACATAATTATTACGTCACTCTGGGCGTAAAGTGATATTTACCGCTCGCGGACGCAGCGGCAGATCTCTTTTCACACCCAGGAGAATACGTTATTCTGTATGCACTAAAAGCAATAATAAAGAAGGACTCCGATCGCTTGTTTGTGTCCTTCGGTTCGGGCCACAAATACCCGCGAATGCGCGTAATGTACAACTTCCGGCACACAGTTAAAATAATTAATAACTGTATAAGATCACCTTGAGAACATAAGCGAACTATCAAGCCTTAAGACTCTTAAGACCCTTAAGAGCCACACGAGCCGTGAGGTTTCCTCGGATTAATCAATTATCGGTATTACGTATAACAGAAGCCTTGTTGAAAAACCTCCATCGCATCTGCTAGCGTTCACAAGTAAACTAGGGCATTGGAGCGGTTCATTATAATGACTGACTTTATGTTTATTGTAGTATAATACATTATTTAATTGGACAATCAATAAATATTTTCACTTCCATGGAAAAATATAACGCAGGCTTTGAATACGGGACCAGTACAAAATAGCGTTCATAGAGAATTAAAGCTAATGCCGTCAAGTGCTACAACTTTGCCTACGATGCACAAAAAGTTGTGCAGTTGTTCTGGCAAAGGGCTGGCTTGAAAATCATGGTTTACTTCACTAAACAGCTATTTCTATCTTATTCCTGAGATGTTATGAGATGGGAGAAAGGCGGCTATCACTTGACGGTATCTCTGTTTTTGGAAATCTCATGCCGCAGCGACATCTATTAAAAGGAAGTGCAATTATTTTGAAGAAGTAGAAAAAGAAGTATGACGATTGAAAACGTCTTACTCTGTAAGTTACTGCTACGGCAGATCCGTGACGTGGGGTGGTTTGCCGGGGTAAACCCAGCAACCGTTGTGAGTAGGATTGACGCGGTCCGGTAGCGCACGGGTCAATCGGTGTGTACCTAGACTTAGTCATTTTTTGGCCGCTGAGTAGGTACAGAGATTTCGTCATAGTCAGTGGTACTGTTACGTAGCTAAAATATTTATTTTGACTTTTTAGTCACTTTAATAGAGTGAAACTTGACTGAAGCGATATAGATGGCGCCAATGCGTTTACCTGAGTTTCTGGAACGCGGTTTTGTATAGAAATTGGTTCAGGTAGGTATAATATACAAGGTGTAACAAAAATAATATAAATGTGTAGAACTTAGTAAGTAATAATAAAAATAGTCTATTAAGTTTTAACTCCTTCCTTCAGTCAAACTATTGAGATAGTTTTGCAGGGTCTTTGTCTAAAATGTAATTTTTGTTGTTGGTATAATAAATTAATAATAATAATAAAAATGGCTGGATCAAGGGTCAGATGCAGAAGGCGGTGGTCATGGATACGGCGCGGATAGTCCGCCGGTTCCTCTCACTGCGGCCCTAACCACCGGCAGCCTGGGCCCTGCCCTGTTGCCGGCGGCAACCTAGGTTAGGTTTTTTATAATGTGTTTATATTTTATATTGTATTTTGTATGTTGTATTTTATATTACTTTTACAATGCATGAGCTCGGAAAATGCTCTTTTTAAGGGTAATGTCGTGTATAGAAAGCGATTCTTTGCCGCATACCTGCGGCAAAGGATTTGTATAGTACTTTTCTGCACAACCGGCCGGGCGGCGCCCGCCCACCACGCGACGCGGTGTACTTCGCTAGAAGTCTGCACAGTGCTAGTTATATACTACACTAAATCCAATTATTATTATTTATTTCCTCGCATAATGCATTGTAAAATGTTGTATGCTACATTTGTATAAAACAAGTAAATTCCGACTCGTGTCGGTGTTAAAACACTCCTTTCGGTCGTGTTTTAAATCACACCGCCACTCGTTCGGAAATTACTTGTTTTCTACACTTGTTGCATAAATAACTATTATATTCATATTATAAAAACCCTAGCCTAAGATTTAAAATGAATAAAGAGAATAATAAAAAAAAACTGGTGATCCTTTTAAGGGCATAATTATTAATTAGTACCGTGTTCTTATTATGAAAAAGTAAGAAAAAAAAGTCGCGAAAAAGAATTTTGATTTTGTATGGAGGGTTGGCCAGCTGTGACGACGCAGCCCATATAAAAAAAAATTTCACGTCCAAAAATGTTTTCCTCTACTTTTTCTTACTCTTAATACGATGCCAATTATGCCCTTAAACGGATCACCGGTATTTTTGTTACACACCGGTGTTTTGTTGTGTGTGTAGGTATATAGTTTTTGATTGTTTTATAAATGATGTTAATATCCATGAAATACGATGTATTTTTTAAATCATATTAAGGTTAATTTTTATGATAAATAGTTATGATTTACTGACACCTTATTTTAACTCGATTTATTTATGGATTTATTAGTTTATGTCTGGTTTTCCCACATGCCTACTACATGTAGTTCAGTAATCAGCGATCGTCTCTAAATAAACTGTAAGCATTATACATTTCGTTTAGATTAACTTCGACCTTCCCTTGTTATAAACAATGTGACTTACATTAAAATGCTACTGCATGAGTGACCTAAAACTATTTGTTTCGAAATACATACCGCGTGTTTATTTCATATTATCATAGACTTAAATATATAGTAGACGGCCATAGTCTAAGAACTTTTTAGGCTCCAAATATTTAGCGCCATCTAGTTCAGAGCCACCTAAACAGAGCCAATATGCATGAGATAAAATCAGCGCCACCTAGTAACGAATAACGTACTAGTAGTACACTAGTCGTTTCTATCGTGGCGCTGATTTTATCTCATGCATATTGGCTCTGTTTAGGTGGCTCTGAACTAGATGGCGCTAAATATAACGAATAACGTACTAGTAGTACACTAGTCGTTACTAGGTGGCACTGATTTTATCTCATGCATATTGGCTCTGTTAAGGTGGCTCTGAACTAGATGGCGCTAAATATTTGGAGCCTTAGTAGCCTAAAGTTCTTATACTATGTCCGTCCACTATATATTTAAGTCTATGTTATTATATTACCTCAAATGGAAGCCAGACGCAAGTTTTGAAATTGTAAAATCGATATTGTAATAAATATTGAGTTAACTCTTAGCTAACATAGAGCAATTGATTTTTTTTTTGGCCGCAATGTATTGCGTATACACTTATTTGCCATATCAGCAGTTGTGACATTTTAGGGCACAGTAATCATGTAGGCAGCGATACATTGCGTGATGAAATATTTTATACGGAAAAATAAAAGTCGTAAAATTTCAATAAAACATGGAAGTATGTTTATTAGGGTCTATACTAACTACCCTTGGCGTATTAGGTGATAGAATATACAACGTGTTACCCGACCCACTAGAAACTAGAAAACAGTTTGTTCAGAATCGAGAGCAGAATCGATTGCAGTATATCTTAACATGGGTTATGTTTTTTTCATTTATTAACGTGTCCAGTCTACAAGTTTCTAATGCTACAATTTACAATTATCGAGAGGTTAGGAGATAGAGGTTCAATTTAATAATGGCTGGCATCTTTGACACATTTATTATTTTAATAGTGTCATGCAGGTTGACATTGTCAAAGTAATGTTATTTCTTTCCAGTACTGAGATTTTCGAGGAGGTTGAATACATTTAATATAACGAATGTAGTTACTAATCGAATAGAGTTGCAACGAAAATTTAACATGCGAATATTTTTCGCATTAATTAACGGATTAAAGAATAAATACACACAATCAATTATAAATAATAAAAATTAGTTGGGGTGTCTCAGGTTGTTAGTGGGTCGTGTAACACGTTGTATAAGACGTCCACTGCTGAACATACGTCTCGATGATTCGAGATTTACCAGCGTTCAATGGAGCGCAGTATACTTGAATAAGTCAGCAGAACCGATCGGGTAAGAAACACCGAACTGCGCTCCAGAACTGGTATAGCTGGGTGTTAAGGCCGCCAAGCTTTTTAAGTGGGACTGGGTGGGACACGTATGCCGAACGCATCCAGAACGATGGGCCAAATTGGCGACCGACTGGACCCCACAGTATGGCCGAGCCAGAGGTAGGCCAAAACGAAGATGGCGAGACGACCTGGCCTATAACCGCGAACCACTTCGTTCATCGAATCGTCTATTTGCATCACTCTCTCTCGTATATGCAAGGGCGATAGAGACGGGACCATCGTTTTGTCGATTTTCGAACTTCGCGGTAGGCCCTCTGAACTCATTTTGTGGCGATTGGTGGAAGCGTGCACTGAGCCGAGACGGGTGGCGAAATAGGGGAGGCCTTTGCCCAGCAGTGGGACACTAGTTAAGTATATGTATAGGCTATTTAAAAAAACTTAGTAAATAATATCTTTAATTATAAGAAAATTGCCATACCCTAACAGGGTGCCATGTGATCTCACTAACTACTGTGAGGACTGTGTTTTAACATGATTTGCAATAAATTATATTCTATGACAGACTATTCTAGTGGCATGGGATGTGGTACGTAATTGCAATTTATAGGTATGTATTTAAGGTCACTGTACGGTAAATGAGATTTACTGCCCGCGCGCAGCGGCAAATCTCACTTTACACACATGTTAATATGTAAAATTGTGTACGCAGGGACGTAATAAAGAAGGCGTCAGACCGCTTGTTCTACGCCCTCACCTTCAGTTCGGGCCACAAATACCCGCGATCAGAGCCTTTCTTTATTTTCACGCCCTGGGTGTGGTTAGTAATTTGCCAACTAGATCTGCAAATGGAGTTTAATAAATAATTAAAAGCACCTTTGTTTTTGTAAACATCCCTTGAAATAGGTACTCAATTAGGTGCCACGCCACGTATGATATAACTTAAAAAATTCTTGAAAATGTTATGCGTGCTATCGGAAATCCAACCGAATTTTGAAAGTGTTAAAATTGTATTCTAAACGGTCAGTAAAATGAGCTATAGTGCCTAATGGATCCGGAAATGTTATGCGCATTACAGATGTTTGACTCCGAACTGACTGCACTAAGAATCCATGATAAAAGAGGTCGTATGCAAATTTTGGTTAACTCACATTCAACTTTGACTCCTACAAAATAAAGTTTAAAATCTAAGGAATGGCAAGGGGATATATGACGTTTATGGTGGGTGTGTATTTCAACACGCGAAAGCCTTTTGGACTGACATAGTGTTTGCACGACACTTCCTTACTGACAGTTCCCTCGACATGATCGTCGTTTGTTTTATTCTCTTTTTGTGAATTGGAGTTTATAACTTTTATTAGAAACCATGGAAATTGGTGAAATTCGATTATATTATACTAGCTGTGCCCGCGGCTTCGCCCGCGTGTGTTTGACTATTTCCAGACCAATACTAACTTACGCTTTCTACACGTTAAATAGTAGGTACATTTTTGTTACAAATTATTTATTTATTGGCTACATATCACTGGATATAGATAGGTATTTCTACTCTCGGATAGTAGTAGTAGAAAAGCAGATGATGAACAAAATCCGGTGAGTGCTGCTAGGTCCAGATGGGACAGTGCAGCTGCCAAGTTTGTTACTCTTTTAGCACCGTCCGGGGATCACGTGTAGGGTTGTCTAAGGTATTTCCTACGGACGCAGAGTAACACTGGCTAATTATTAAGGAAATTTATGAGAAGGCCAAATGCCAAGCACAGTATTATAGTGTCCAATTGTCCATGCACGGAACGTCGTAGCGGGATTTTTGTTCAGCAGCAGCATGACAGGGCCGGGTATAAACTTAACGGTCAAATGTATGAGAAGGCCAAAGGCCCACTTGGTACCACGTAGAGCCTGAGTTCGGAACGTCGCAGCGAGAATTTCTTCAACAGCAGATTGATAGAGCCGAGTATAAACTCAATGGTCAAGTGCCTTCGCAAACGGGAGGGCCGAAGACCAGAAGGTGAGCGGTAATGTATGGGAAGACCAAATGCCAAGTACCGCATAGTGCCCAGGCACGGTAAGTCGCAGCGAGAATTGCTTCAGCAGCAGCATGAAAGGACCCGGACAATACTCAACGGTCATGTGTCTTCGCGAATCCAAGGGCCTAAGTCCCGAGGAAGCGGCAATGTATGAGAAGGTTAAAGGCCGAATACTACATAGAGCTCAGGCCCAGGCCCAGAACTTCGCAGCGAGAATTTCTTCAGCAGCAGATTGACAGGGCCAGGTATAAACTCAATATTCAAGTTCCTTCGCGAAAGCCAGGGCCAAAGGCCCGAGGGTGAACGGTAATGTATGGGAAGACCAAATGCCAAGTACTGCAAAGTGCCCAGGCACGGAACGTCGCAGCGAGAATTGCTTTAGCAGTAGCATGAAAGGGACCGGACAATACTCAACGGTCAAGTGTCTTCGCGAATCCAAGGGCCTAAGGCTCGAGGGAGCGGCAATGTATGAGAAGGCCAGAGGCCGAATACCACACAGAGCTCAGGTCCAAATCGTCGCAGCCAGAATTTCTTCGACAGCCGAATGACAGGGCCGGGTATAAACTTCGCAAACCCAAGGGTGAGCGGCATTGTATGGGAAGGCCAAATGCCAAGTATCGCATAGCGCCAAGGCACATAATGTCGCAGCGAGAATTGCTTCAGCAGCAGCCTGAAAGGGATCAGATAAAACTCAATGGTCAAGTATCTTAGGAAACCCGAGGACCGAAGGCCCGAGGATGAATGACAATGTATGCGAAGGCCAAAACTACATAGGGCCCAGGCCCGGAACATTGCAGCGAGAATTTCTTCAGCAGCAGCATGATAGGGCCGAGTATAAACTCAATAGTCAAGTGTCTTAGCAAACCCGAGGGAAAAAGGCCCAAGGGAGCGGCAATATATGCAGAGACCAAAAGGCCGAATACCACACAGAACCCAGGCCCGGAACGTCACAGCGAGAATTTCTTCATCAGCAGAATGACAGGACCGGGTATAAACTCAATGGTCAAGTGTCTTGGTAATGGAATCTATGGGAAGGCCAAATGCCAAGTATCGTATAGGGCCCAGACACGGAACGTCTCCAGCGAGAACTGGTTCAGCAGCAGCGTGAAAGGGACCGGACAAAACTTAATTCTTAAGTGTCTTGGCAATGTATGCGAAGGCCAAATGCCAGGTACAGTATAGGGCTCAGGCACAGAACATCGTAGCGAGAATTGCTTCAGCAGCATGAAAGGGACCGGGCAAAACTCAATGGTCAAGTGTGAAGAATACATTGTTTATTTTATGTTAACACACTACAATTAAATTATAACCTTAAATAGAGGCCATATACAAAGAAAAAAGTGGCCTAGGCCTCCGCTGCCCAGGGCTAGGAATGAACCAGATAGGTAATTTAATTTATACAATAAAATATCCCACAAATTGAAGGTACATATTAAGAATGACTCTTAATGATGACGTCTCCGACACGACAATTCCGAGACTTCGTTTAGGAGGTCACCTGTAAGTGTAGTTAAGTGTCGGAAGTGTCGTGTCGGAGACGGTCCGGAACACCGTGCATCATCCTTTAGTCGATGACAATTATTTTTCCGGTTACTTTCAACTTTCACACAATTGACTTGTTCGGAAAGAGAAGTGTCGTAGAATGTATGAGCTTCCATATAAACCACGGCACTTCTCTTTCCAAACAGACTTGCTTGAATTGGAAAAAAATGTTTTTAAATAAGCGGGATAAAAACTACCCTATATGTTACCCCGGGGTATAAACTACTATAATACAAAATTTCATGAAATTCTGTGAAGTAGTTTTGGCATACATCGCGAACAAACTCACAGACAGACAGACAAAAATTCCAAAAATCACCAAAATGTATTCAGTCAACGTTTCTAAGGCCCCCTAAATTAGATTTTCTCAAATATCTTCAATGTACATTTTTTTTCTCCTTACGCGTTTATTATATGTATAGATGATTTTAAGCTAACATGGCCATAAACATTACAAAAACTATTTAAAACGGAATATTTACCATGTGAGTTTTTTATTGTGAGCTTCCGATATTTCGGCACAGTTGCATGCGCCATTATCACGGAGTAACTGAAGTTACTCACATGGTAAATATCCCGTTTTAAATAGTTTTCGATTATATTTTTAACTATGTTTGTTTTGTGTTTTAAACAGAGTGAGAATGCGTAACAAGACTTCCCGCGTTTGCTAATAAAAATAAATAATAAAAAGATAAACAAAGTTTCACGGTCGTTCCGTTCCATTTGACCGATTTTTAGGGCTGGGCCAAACTGTTAAAGTCAACGTCATCGTTAAAAAAATCTTGTATGAAAAGTATGACAGTTTTCTATGGGATGACAATAATGTCACAAAAGAACTTACGTTTTGGAGGACTGTGATGTACGTAAATCCCGTCCTTCCTGGCGCCTCGCTCCTGCAGCCACTTCTTAATGCTCTCCATAACCTCCCCGCGCTACGAAGTCTTCGCTTGCAGGTTCAGGTCTGAATCTGCATGTTTCATTCGGGTGTTGTATCTAAAAGAATTATTTAGGTTTATAGGTAGATTTTAAGTTTTCTTTTTATATATTTGTTGTATAATATTGTTATTTATAAATAAATAAATATATCCTCTAAAAGACAATTGTTTTGAATTTTAATGCTTATTTTATTTACCCATAGCGCCAAAAGTGCCCGTGCATTCGGCAGCAGAAACAACAGTCAACATCAAAATACAGGTGTCCCAGAAATCGACGTCAAGCCGTGAATGGATGATAGACCAAGTTATATCAGTTATCAGAAAAATACAAAAAAAATCTATCACATGTTCTTCAAAAATTATGGTCACTTTAAAAATTTACTAGAATATTCACGCCCTGGTCTCTTAACTTCTAGTAAATTTTTAAAGTGACCATAATTTTTGAAGAACATGTGATAGATTTTTTTTTGTATATTTCTTATAACTGTTATAACTTGGTCTATCATCCATTCACGGCTTGACGTCGATTTCTGGGACACCCTGTATATTGTAACACCTAGAGTAGCCAAATAGTTCGTCATACCATACAAAATATATGATGTGAAGAACTATTTGATCACTTTGGCTGTTACAATATATTTGATGCTGACTATACTGTATCTATAGCTTAGCGAATGAAATGAGCTTGGCACGACTTTTTTATTGTTAAGAGAATAAGAGCATGTGAAGGTCGTTTTGAACACCTCACTCGCTTAGCTACTACTATATACTGCTGACTGTACTATACAAAAAGGGTCAAAATAAACGTACTTATATGGTGGTGGTAGTAGTACCACTTTAGTGTGATCATAGAGTAACTTATATAGTAGAGCTACTATATAGTGTACTACTAGTACGCTATTTGTTACTAGGTGGAGTAGTAGTGCAGGTGACATTTCCTCTTACATTTTGGGTACCTTTAGAGGGCTTTCGGACAGAGGGCGCAATTGACTTGAGCTTCAAAATGTTCTTAGGCTGTGCTGCTCTACTAGGTACAGCCTTGGCCAGAAGTGTTGAGCACTAATGCGATTTTCATACAAAACTGGAAAGTTTAGTCCATCGTTTCCATCTTTGTTTAAGTTATTTTGTCAATTAATTTAAACTAATAGGCATGTTTTGTTGAAGTTAGTAGTAACTGCATAGAATATTTGCAATATGTCGCACCGACTTAAATTTACATTGTTGGTACCTTCTGTTTTCATATTTTTTAAGTACCTTGAAAGTGTTATTAAGTGAAGTTTTCTATATTTATAAATAAAATATAACATTTACCGTTACCGTACATTGTTAGGATAGGGAAATAATGCTTAACATCAAAATTGTAAACAAAAAACACCTATGCTCAATACTTCTGGCCAAGGCTGTATATAAGTTACTCTATGGTGTGATCGAGCGCTACCTCTAAAATAATAGAATTACATATAGCGCTATCTTTATGTTTTTAACTAAATAGCTGAGCTCGAATTTGTAAAAATTGTGCGCATCGAGAAAAAGTTGTGATTTTTTGACCACGGATAGAATGGCCCACGATAAATATTTTTTTGTATTGGAGGTCCGAAAATTTTTTGGACCTTCACGTCAAAATCAGGGGCCCCGTGCAATAAGTTATTACTTTCTGGTTAAAGCTGCTAGGGGTTGTGTGGTGTCATTTCCGTATAAAACAGACATGCAGAATTCATTTTTGATATTAAAAAAGAAAAAATCCGTATTAAAAAAAAAGTTTTGCGGAGTGGAAAATCACTCAAAAAAATATTATTTTTTAGAACGTTTATAACTAATAAATATCATTTAAATTTCAATAAAAAAAATATCATAAGGAAGCATATTTAATGCAGTTTCTAAATATATACAGTTTAAAAGCGTTTACCATACAAAAACTACGCGAAAAAAAATCATTCTCGTCATGGTGTCATCAATCATTCAGTCTTAACTAGAGAGTAATAATATATTGCACGGGACCCCTGATTTTGACGTGAAGGTCCAAAAATTTTACAGACCTCCAATACTAAAAAATATTCATCTTTGCTCACTCTATCTATGGTCAAAAATTCACAACTTTTTCTCGAGGCGCACAATTTTTTTCGCATTTGTACTGAGACAAAACCCTACTAAAATAATATATGATATGAATGTGTTCATAACAATCATGTTGGTATATGCGTGATACATGTGTGATGATAATATGAATGAATATGAATATTTTAAAATATTACAAATAGCGTTTCAAAGCTTATTTACTAGTTATCTACTTACTATCAAAATTACACCTACTTACAGAGCCACCAAAAAGAGTAGAAATTAAAAAGTGGCAACATCGTAGTGACGTCCCTTTCAAATCAATCTAAAAATACGGGACGACACTACGATGTTGCCACTTTTTAATTTCTACTCTTTTTGGTGGCACTGTACTAGGGGTGCTAAACTTGATAAAGCCCAACAAACCGCAATAATTTTCTTTTGATAATAGCATTTTTCGCTTAACAAATATAAGACTGGTTAGCCGGACTACCATTAAGTTCTTTTTTAACCAGCCATCTGCTAACTAAAATACAGACATTAAATACAAATTTTAAGGGGCTACTTTGAAAAATTATAGGTTTTTTCAAACGCTCTAGTGACTAAACGGGAAAGGGGACTGAATTTATTTTCGAATATATATTATTAGACTATATAGTAGGGTGGTCCTTATTTTCTCTCTTTTGAAAATTTTGCGGGGCATCCCCTCATTGTGTTCTTTGGCATTAAAGATGATACCTGTTTTTTTTTGAGAATTTTTAGAAAAGTTTTAGAGGTCGCTACCGCATGTAGAATTTTTTTAATTCTCCTACTAAGAGTTAAAAAAATATATTTTTATTTAAGTTTTTTTTGACACTAGTAGACGTATTAATGTCTGTCTTTGTAATATATGATGTCAAAAAAATACCACTAATTTTTTTAGAATTTTGTATTACGGTTTTACGTGGCACGTCCCTAAGAAATTTCTGAAATTATTTTTTTCTTAGGGACGTGCCACGTCAAACCATAATACAAAATTCTAAAAAAAATTGCGGTATTTTTTAACATCATATATTACAAAGACAGACATTAATACGTCTACTAGTGTCAAAAAAAATTTAAAAAAAAAATGTTTTTTTTACTCTTAGTAGGAGAATTAAAAAAATTCCACATGCGGTAGCGACCTCTAAAACTTTTCTAAAAATTCTAAGAAAAAAACAGGTATCATCTTTAATGCCAAAGAACACAATGAGGGGGTGCCCCGCAAAATTTTCAAAAACAGAGATTATAAGGACCACCCTAGTATATACTCTTGTTTTTGGCACAAGCCGAAACACGATTGCTGAAAGTTGCCTCGATAGAAAAAAAATCCGAAGTTGCGTCCTTTTTCCCCTTATTTTTCTTAGTTTTCGTAAACTATAAGAGATTAAGCAATATAACTAAGTAAAAAATATGGTATTCTGGTTTATCTAAAAGCAAAATTAGACAAAACTTTATAGATTCGCTTATTTATCGTAATTTGGCCAAAAAGTCTGATCCTTAAGAGCGCTACATCTCTTTCTTTCGTGCACGGGAGCCATAAATGTGTCTCTAACGGATGGGCGTGGCTTGTCCGAATCGAGGAATGGCCTTAAGTACTTCTTTAACCAGCCATCTGCTAACTAAAATACAGACATTAAATACAAATTTTAAAATGAAAATTTACTACCTTCAGCGAGTCTCAAACTCTCAACCGGTATCACGAGTCCATTCGCTCTTACCAAGAAAGTTAGGTCAGTACCTAAGTTGACTACGGAACCCTAAAACCCAGTACTTACTTCAGTGTATAAATTAATTTATCAAGGTCACCTCTTCATTCTTAATAAAGGAGTGGTCCACTAGAAGATATTTGATAGGTAGAGTAAATTGCCAGTAACTGGCCACCTTACAATAACTGATGGCCCCCTCATATTAAAAATTATCTCTATTCACCTACAAACATAATTCATTTTAGAACCTGCCCAGTTATTGAAGGGTGGCCAGGGGAAAAGTTTCGCATGAGGTGGCCAGTTACTGGCGATTTACTCGATATGAATGCAATTATTAGCAATCATAATTTTTATATATAATAGTTTATACAAGCAGGCATGTTGTTACTTTAATATGGGATCCTTCTGTACAAAGATTACTTTCAATTAGGCAGTAGTAGCAGTCATGACACCATTACACGCCACCAGCATTTAAAGGGTTAATTCCCAGTTTACCATATGGGTAGTAGAACACATGGCAATGCCCGTGTCATCGATTGCCGGCCGACGCGCCGGTCGATAATGTGCCGTATTAAATATTTACTGGCCCAGCCAGACTGACATCGTTCGACTTGTTGACCTATTACCGAAATATTGGTAGGTACAGTCAGCAACAGAAGTTGCTAAGCGGGCGGGTGTTCAGAATGAACGTCATTCGCTCTTATTCTCTTAACAATAAAGTCGTGCCAAGCTCATTTTGAACAGCACCTGCTTAGCTACTTCTGTTGCTGACTGTACACTTAGACTATAATAATATATGTAGGTACTTATACAGTATGTAGAAGGTGTTTTTAAGGCTTTTAATCATATAGTCAAGCCACAAGCAAACTGAAGTACCGTGAATTATAAACAAAAATATGCGCAGATGGCGTCGCAATCGCAGAGAAACGCACAATCCGTTGGTTATATGTAGTTTGGAATTTTCATATCCATACAGTCTACGGTAGAGAGTATCTAGATCTCAGAAATTTTCAGAAATGGTTCTAAACCCTGACCAGAAATATGACCATGCGCCATGTTGCGGAATTTCATTGGAACTAAATTTTTCATACTAAACTGAACTGTCACCATAAAATATACATGAGAAAAAAAGGGCCCTCTTTACAAGGTCATATATTTCTGGTCAAGCTTTACAATCGCGGTTTAAAAGGTATTATTCGTAAAGTGGGTAAGCTGTTTAAAATTAATGAGCTTGACACAACTTTATAGGTACTTAAGACAAAATCATTTTGAACACTGCCCACTTAGCGACCTCATGTGCTGATGACTTTTTAAGTCTAGCACTGTAAGAATTATAATATTAATTTACACATTATACCGAAAGTCTATAGAAATGGAAAATAATGTTAGCAAATATGGGTGACCAACAACAGCATTTCTAGCCAAAAAGCATTTGACACATGACGTGACAAAAAATTATAACAAAAATCGTGTTCACCGAAATATAAGTAATTAAAGGATACTTTTACTAACTCAATCAATAATTGGGGATCAATGTTACTCTGAGTCCGTAGGAAACCCCTTAAACAACCCTACACGTGATCCCTGGGTGGTGCTAAAAGAGTAACAAACTTGGCAGCTGCACTGTCCCCTCTGGACCTCGCAGCACTCACCGGATCTTCATCACCATCTGCTATTCCACTACTACTACCCGAGAGTAGAAATGCCTATCATTTCCAGTGACATGTAGCCTATCGTATGGCTTCTTGTCACTAAAAATGAATGTAAATAACATATTTATGTGTACGGAACCATGTTGTCCTCTGAAAATACGTGGTTGCGAAGCAACGTGTCAGTTAATTGGTTTGTTTACATTTTCTGCCATTTCAATTAGCCAGTATACAATTCTCAGGTCACAATAGGTCACATAAAATATAAATAAGAATTTTTAAAACGACGGTGACCATTTTGTTTACACATGACATAGGTGCGCTTTTCTATTATATATTCTAAAATAATAAATTAATGACCTTGGCCAGACCGCTGTTCAGATTCAGACATTCGCACTGACTCAAAACACACGTAGTCGGCGACAAGAACGGTAATACACTGGATTATTAGGTGTGAGAACTGCAGTCAATAGATGGCTGGTACCATTATGCTGACATTCCGAGGTTCACACGAGACTCTTCACGCCAGTACGTACAGTCAGCAATAGAGGCGTTTTATAAAAACTCACAGACTACACAGACACCTCATCACTAAGCTTTTACAGGGAGCACGAGGTCACCACACAAGCGCAATTTTATTCGTAAATTTCTGCGATTCGAACAGCACATCTCAATAGTATTCTAAACCAATTTGTAGTCTAACAATCCAGGTTTACTCCTGTAACTTGATTTTTGTGGATATTTTAAATTCACATGAGTAAATGAACAAAAACAAAGAGAATTAAGTACCTAGAGTGTTCTCTCCATCCATGGCTAAATGCGTATATATAATAAGTTTTAAGCGAGCTTTGCTAAAAGTTATTATTCAAAACATTACAGCTTAATACGTATTACGATTTAAGTGTGCTTAAAACTTAGTAAAAATGAGTTTAACCATACCTCCCATACGACTTATTATTTAATTAGTAGTTTTGCTATGTATGGAGTTAGCAATCTATCTACTCATTTATCTATGACAAAAACGTTAACTCAACTGAAATAAGCGGTCGTGCTCTCATACAAAATTAGCACGCGAGCACCTATGGGAGTACTAATTAACGCGAATTTTCTGTAACTAGGTAGATTTAAAAGGATGAAATGATGTTCACCATTATTTTGGATAATATACCTACCATTTGGTAGTCAGTACATACGTTGTCCAAGTTCAATATTTTATTTATGGCATTAAAAGCATCCACGCCGACTATCAAATGAGCACCTTTACCAAAATAACCAAAGATTTAAGGGAATGTGATGACTTGTACCAATTTAAAAGGAAAGTAAAATAATACTTTGTAAATAGGCCATACTACTCTATTGAGGAATATTTAGCTAATGCTATAGATTAAAGTTGACATTTTTATTCATAATCATTTCGTTTGTAAGTACTGACTTATTATTGTTGTTTTTTCTCTTTATATTTTTTGACATGTTTATACGAATTTAATACTGACTATGTCCTAATTTTATTCTATATCTGTTATTGTAACGTCATATTGTAAATATTTTGATCTAAATTGTATTTGCATGCATAAATGTGCTTAAAGCAAATAAATATTTTGAGTTTGAGTTGAATTTCAGTTTGATATTGTCACATATTAAAAACAATGTGTAAACAAAATCGTCTAACTCCAAACGTCATCATTTTCGATATAGATGCCGCATTATGTTACTTATATTGGCAGGATTATTATTATTATTGGCAGGACAGGAGTATGTCCCAACAATCCCAACCATGCAAAACTTTTCAGCTCGATTGTACCTGACTCAGCAAAAATATAAATAAAAAGAAAATCATCATCACAAAGGCTTGCCGACAGCATAATTAATGATCGTTCTGATCGTTTTTAATTTTGCTAAATGCCCTAAATCGGGCTTGAGTTTGATAAAGTTGAGTTATAACTAGGTAGGTATTTATTGTAGGTACAGTCGCCATCAGATATATCGGAGAAGCCAAGGTGGTCACGAATATCTGAACAACGCCTCTATTGTCAAGGCGATAAAGTGCATGTTCAAATATTTTTGAGTACCCTGGCCGCTCCTATATATTTGATGGTGACTGTATAACCAAAAACCGGTCTACTGGGCAAAATGACCGCGGAAAAGTCTTGGCCAATACAAAAAATACAGGTATAACATTGCATTCCCTACTTAAGTGACGGCCAGACGTACAGACAGCCTCCATAGCCTAGTTGGTAGTGACCCTGCCTACGAAGCTGGAGGTCCCGGGTTCGAATCCTGGTAAGGGCATTTATTTGTGTGCTAATCTCAAATATTTGTTCCTGAGTTATGGATGTTTTCTATGTATATAAGTATGTATTTACATATCTAAGTATGTATATCATCGCCTAGCACCCATAGTACAAGCTTTGCTTAGTTTGGGGTTAGGTTGATTTGTGTAAGATTGTCCCCAAATATTTATTTTAAATTTTTTTTTTATTATTTTATAAGTACAGTAAGCATCAGAGATATGTGACCCCCCTCCAGCAATAGACAAATGTGGTCGCTAGTTCGAACCCCAGCATAAGAATCACACTTTTTGCTTTTTTTTTACTTTTGTTTTATAATCCTGGTTTTAATATTTTTTTACATAACCACAAATATTTATTTTATACGTTTTGTTATTCCTTATTACCTACTCAGTTATTAACTCGGAACATTAAAATTACCCTTTTAAACAATTTTTAACTAGAACAATAATTTCGTCAACTTCACAAGAGTCCGTGCAGCGTGATGGATAGTGTAACAGACTAGTAAACACTAGGTTCGCGGTTCGAATCTACGTAGAGGATACTTTTTGTATTTTTATACTTGTTCTTTTTTATTAATAATTTATTAACATCCTATTTAATATAGTAAGTTTAATTAAAATAGAAGTTAAAATCTTTTTTTTAAGGACTAATAATGAAAATTCCATAGTCACTGGTAACTTTTTATTAACTAAAAAGTAGGTATTTAAATACTATTATATTAAATATTGTTTACTAACTGAATAATGGGGGTAATATATATATATATGACAGTAGATATATTATGCGTGTTCTGTAAACTGATTACTATATATTTTACAGCTAAATATTTACTAGTTAAATTATAATGTGTAGTCAATTATACATCAGTGAAACTTAAAGTTAACAATTAAAATACCTTTAGCTTAACTCTTACTGTTTAAAATTGTGGTATTGGTGGTCTGCATGCTGTTAAACTTTATAAGGCATTACACTTTGGTTGTTTAATTTAGATTATACCTACATTTTACTTCATTGAGTAGAACCGTAAAAACAAGTCGGGTCATAACTTTTTTTATAAGTAATACCAAACTACTCGGTTAAAAGTGAAATGTATAGTTTCCCTTTTCTTTGATTATAAATTAATATTCTTATTGCATTTAACACAATTTTTCAGTTATACTTTAGACAGAGATGGCGGGACACAGCGGTGGGAGTTGTGGAAATTGCGGGAAGAGGCTTTTAAGTATAAAATGGGCTATTCAAAAAACAATTTCAAAAATGAGTATAGGTTAGACCGCCCCTCGCCCTATTAGTCTGTATGCCATTATCAATATGTAATACGTAATCTAAACCAGCTATTTAACGTTGCAAAGAGAAACGACATGTTATCAAAGATAGCAATAATTCATCTCTTAGCCCGTTACCAATGCAATGCAACCTTACCACAATCTTAGTAAGCATAGGGTATTTCTCCACTAATTAGGTCGAATTCAAACAGCTCCCATTAAAGTTACATTGAAATTTCCTATTAACAGAAACACTTTATTCAGTCATGTCACATCAAATTGACTTGAAATAATACTAATGAAGAAGAATCCATGTTAAAAAAACTACATTAAATGGCTAACAATATGTATGGTTTTTAAGGTAGAAATTAACGAGTTACCTCTTGGAAAAGCCTACTTGTTTAAGCACTATCTTGTTATTTGCAAAAAAACAATATAATTTGTTAGACACTACTTATACAATAGCATTATACCTACTCATTATTTTAAAACTTGCATGGAGTAAATATTTGCCCAATAATGGAGAAATACCAACAACACATTTTTTTTACAATTTTTACTAATAACGTAGAGGAAAACCTTTTTTATCTTCTACCTGTTTTAGCCGGCTTTTCATGCTTGAAACCATGTTTGAACATACATTGGTTTTCCTCATCAATTCCCACTTTCTATAAACTTCTTCGTCTAAGTTTTGTCTTGATTTGACTTGTGTAGGGTCCCAGTCAAGCACCATAAATTCTCAATAGGATTAAGGTCAGGGCTTTTAGAAGGCTAATCTAATACAGTGATGTCTGTTTGTAAGGCTAACCACTCTTTCACTATACGGGAACGATGCACTGCACTATTGTCATGCACCAATGATTTATGTCTTGCACTAAATAAATTTGTCCTTCGGGATAGGCGACGCGAACGGAAGGCAACATGACGTCACGTAACACTTCGAGGTATCGCTCGCTGTTCATTCGGCCTCCAACTTCAACGAGCTGCTCGGGCCCCATAGATGACATCCAGCCCCAATACGCTAAAAAAAATATCATGAGCATACCATAACTTGAAAAACGTAAAACTGAAATCACAGTTTTTTTTAAAGTGCAGGTAATGAAAATTGTATACTTAATATAATATACCCACCTAATGATATCCTTCCGCTTGTTCTAAGGTCTAGCATATTTTTGGGGTCAAATCGCTCTCCACTTCTGCGCCACAATATTTTTCTCCCATCTTTGTCTTACTTAAAATATTTCTCGTCAGTAAATACGATATAACGAATCTCACCCATCTGCGAATCGTATTTCTCTGCAAGTAAAAATAGTATTAAATTTGCTCGTTTATGATGATAAAACTTAAAAAACCTCAAATAGCTTTAAAAATAAACATGGCTCTAAGACTATACCTATTACTTCACATAAAAAAGCTGCCGATTAAAAGACTTTTCCGTTAAATATATTTTTCTATCTTATCCCATATATAGGTAAACACACGACAGTAAATCCTCACAAACAAAATCTGGTGGCTTAACTTATTGATAACATTTTACTTTTTTTACTAAAAAATAAATGTCCCAATGGAGTCACAGGTTACAAACTTACCGTTATATTCAGTACTCGTGTGCTATTTGTTTAATACTTTTGTTCTCTTCCCAAAGAACCACAATTTTATCGAACCATATTGTCATTGAAACACAAAAAAACGGACGGGGGCAGTTATTGCGTTGCGACACAGGTATGATTCGCACACGCAAATTATGACTTACCCTCAGACAAATTTTCTCCACGAAATAACTAGACGCATTTACTCCAGTAAATTAAACCTTAAAATGTAATTGGTAAAAGTCGTTGTTAGTCGTCTGTGGAAATAAAATGAATAAAAATGAGGGTAGGAAAATATTGATAAACCAAAGACATTACTAATATGATACAAGACAGGCTTGCAAAACAGGGACGAGTATAGATATAAGTAATAGTTGGAACAGAATATCTATGTTAAGGGACCTCGATGTCGATGGCGCTTACGCCATTATCAGCGATGCTCCAATAAAAATGCAACGATGCGCAACCCGATGCGGCGTAAGCGCCATTGACAATAAAGTCCATTTTTATAGATTTTGTCATAGTTCTCTATTGCCGGTCGGAACTGGTTTATATTTTTGTTGTGTAGTCCATGTGTTACGATAGCCCAGCGGAAAAAAGCCGGACTAATGTATCAGTGAAGCGAATGAGTGTGAGCCGAGGCCCCAGGATCGATCCCAGCTTAGCTGACAAGCAGATTTGAAATATTTCATTTTTGAAAGAATTAAATGACAGTGTGGTAAATGCCGATTCTCGTGTCGAACGAGAGTTCCAGTTTTACACCTAGGGGGGTCACGTATCTCTGACGCTGACTGTACCTACTTAGAAATATACGATAATGTAGTTTGTCTTACGAAGCTTAAGTATAATCAGAGACTATAGAGATATAGACCGCCACAGCCTAAGAACTTTTTGAAGCTCAAGTCAATTGCGCCATCTATGTCAAAGACCCCTAATGATACCGAAAATGTAAGAATAAGAATAAGAATGTACTTATAGTGTAAGTAAGTGATTTTGCTCCTAATTTTCTTAGGCTTGCCCGGTGTTGCGAATACATTTATAGTTTTAATTTCTGTGTGTTACAAGTAATAACTTATGAGTTTAAATAGCCTGTTTTGTATCGGAATATTCCTTATTTCCTACTGTAATATAAATATTTTCAACACACTTGCTTGTAACGAGGTACTTATTCCACCGCTTTTAGGCTCATAATCCTAGATATTAAACACGGGTGCTTTTCACGATAATTATATAACTAGTGCAATAATGTAATAAATCCCATCAAGTGACGTTGGTATTCTATAGTACCAAGTCTTATGTGCGCAGACAGAGGCGATTAAATTTAGACGGGTATTATTTTTATTTTTTCTAAACTGATTAGGAGTTTGCATGGCAAAAAAGTAAAAATAGTACACATTTACGAGAAAATACAAATTATAAAATCCTAATTGTGAAAAATAATCATTTCTAGTAATTATTTTACTCATAAATCTCATAATACACAATAGATTATGTTTTAAACACAAATTATGTTTTAGTATTGGCTGTTTGTCATAAACCTTTGCCTCAAGGTGCGCGTGAATGCAAAAAAATGGGCGCCATATTAAAAGTTTACTTGAAGTTACAGTTTATTTGTTAGATTTTTCTAGTTGTGTTTTATTATTATTAATTTAAACAATTTATACTTTAAATGAGTAAAAAACCAACTTTAGTGTTCATTTAACCTCCGGGTCCGGATATTTTTTCAAAATGTCATTCCTACAGACTAGTAAAATGTTGTCATAAAAATCGAGTGAGAAATACATGTAAGGAAACATTGTAACTTATTTGACAATAAATGTGAAGTGTTGGATTTTATGAAATGCTTCGAAAAAGAGTTCCAGAGAAATAGATCCAGTCAATAACATCAAAAAACAGGTTAGTTAATTTAATTAACAAAGTCAGTAGGTACCGCTATCCTGTAAGCATTCTGAAAATCAATGTATTTATCAAAAGTTATTACTTACAGTTTTCTGTTTTTTCCTCGCAAGTGTGTTGAAAAACGTCGTATGAAACGCGTGTGCCTGATCATTACATAGCTCGGCTTCCTTGTGCACACTCACTTCGTTCGTGCGCACAATAGCGCCTCATATGTAATGATCAATTGAGCACACTTGTATCATAATGTACTATTAAGTCACATGTGCTTTGGTAACAAAGTGTGTATTGTATAAGATAAAGATAAAAGATAAAAGATATTTATTCTTCAATTTAGGCACATTACAATGCACTTATGAACGTCAGAGAGAAAAGAAACTACCACTAAGTACTATCATATCCTGTTTTCTATCTGTGAGTTCCTGTAATTGGCTCTGTATTTCTACCTAAGATGCTTATTGTATATATGTTAGCTGTTGGAACTCCTTAAATAAATATAAATATAAATAAATATAAGAAATATTTATTAGCACGAAAACTAATACATAAAACATTAATTCATTTGGATTAACAGAATTGTGCTAAAAGGTCTTCACTCAGCTTGATGTCCCGCAGTGAATCCTAGGACACACTACGTGACGCTGATTTTCAGTGAACTATACTAGTGTACCGTACTATTAGTACGCTATTTGTTACTAGGTGGAGTAGCAGTGCAGGTGACATTTCTCTTACATTTTCGGTATCTTAAGGGGTCTTTGTTTGACAGAGGTGGCGCAATTGACTTGAGCTTTAAAAAATTGTTAGGCTGTGGCGGTCTATATCTCTATAGTTTCTGGTACAATTAAACCAAAATATAATGATGATCTAAGTGTCAACAGGATGGATCGTATCCGGAACACTACGCTGCGCTCCAAAACACGCATAGCCGACGTGGGCAAGAAGACCGCCAGACTTAAGTGGGACTGGGCCGGTCACGTCTGCCGCATGCATCCGGATAGGTGGGCATGTGTAGCCACCAAATGGATGCCGCAAAAGAGGCGCGGACGGGGCAGGCCCAAACAGAGATGGCGGAACGATTTGGATGCTTTCCTCAGCACCTGGCCGGAAAAAGCGGGGGACCGAGAGTTATGGAAAACAGCGGGAGAGGCCTTTGCCCAGCAGTGGGACACTACTTTAGGCTAATTAAATTAAATAATGATGATCATAATAATTTATTTTAGAATTTTTACAATAATTTAAACAGTTTTATCTTACTTTTACTTAAATCACTGCTATTTGTTTTTCCCTCGATCCAATGAGGTCACAGAGTCATTCTTAAAGTTGCGATGAGACCGGTCTGTAGGGTGTGCGTCTGTCTCGTGGTTTTGCTCTGAAAAATAGGCTAGTATTTAAAAGCACAGAAAAAACATAACCTAATACTGACTAGCACAAATAAACAATTTAATTCACATCAAAATGCTTTGATATCCATTCAGATTTTTTGCTGTGCAGTATTTTGATATTCGGAGTAATATTCCCCCATACAGTGTGTGAATCTAATACGGGCAAATCTCTTAACGGTGATTAGTATAGGACATAAGAGCTGTAATTAGATAACTAGTAAAATGTTATCCATACAAAATAATTCGGCCCGCAATGTAATGCAAACACAGTCGCCTTAAACGCTAGTTGACAGTTACTTTCAATACCATGTTTACAGTAAAAATTAATTATTGGGTCACAGTTAAGTGTAACTTAAAAAAACATTTTAACACTGCATAGGTAACGGGGAAATACGATCTATTAAGGATCAACTGACTACTACGACTACTTAATGAGCTTTATCACAGTATACACTTAACAGGTCACAATAGAGAAACGCCTTAATGTTCTTCTATATACCGCGTGTATATTTGATATTACCACAAAAGGAAACCAGAAGCAGGTTTTGATGTTTTAAATCGACATTGTAATAAATATTTAGTTAATTGTTAATTAACACCGAGTAATTATTTTTTTAATTTATTTCACTCAGCAATGTCCTGCATATACAGTACAATGTGACACATATCAATTGTGACGTTTTAAAGGCAAAGTAATCAGGTAGGAGCAATACATTGCGTGCTGAAATATTTTATATGGAAAAATAAAAGTCGTAAAATTTCAATAAAACATATGGAAGTATGTTTATTAGGGTCTATACTAACTACCCATAGCTTATGTGGTAATATCAAAAATACACGCTGTATATATATGAAGGGATGTTTACAAAAACAACATAACTGACTACACTGGTTGACACCTGAAACGATTATCAATGTTCATAAAAAAGTGTCAACCACTCTAAGCAGTTATGTTGTTTTTGTAAACATCCCTTCATATATAACCTAGGTTTTGCTAAGTAGCCGCGTTAGGTACAAGCATATCAATTGTAGAGAAACATAGTACACCCACGGAAATATCGATATTGCATGCCCTACCGCGGACGTTTGTAGCAAATATAAACCTTACGTGAAAGAATGAAAAAAACTTTTGACTTGTTTTGTTGATTCTAGACTAGTTAACAATGATAAAGTAACTATTGATAACCAAAAGTAAAGGAAATAAGTACCATTAACTACCGTTCTTATGTTTATTTACTCACCCGTACTTAGTTGATTTAAAATACGATGGTATAATTCATTAAATTTCTTCTGACGCCTCACATTAGAGGGCGTGCGAACAACTAAAGTTGGAAGTAAAATAAAATGTTCAAGATTGAGTTCCTTCTCATGATATTTCTTACGTGAACTCTCTTTTTTGACAATCAAGCGAGGATTCCTTCGATTTCTCTCCGACGAGGCACTACTGCTACTAGAATATTTTTCTTTTGCGTATACGCAAGCATTTTTAGACCTCTCAGGTTGCTTAGACGTGCCTGCGGTTTGGTAGCAGCAAGTCGGTTCGCGTCTGCTCCGCGCCACTGCGTAGCTTGGTCCTGGCGTGCAATCTTCCTGCACCACTCTCCGTCTCTCAGGCGATACTAATCGGTCGTCACTTCTGTGGTTCCGTTGATCAGGCCACCTATTACTGATCATCATTAAGCCAGAAGAATGATGAGTGTGACCGGTGGGTGTATCGTTTTCGTCCCGATGCTTGTGCTTGTGACTGGCAACTATTATATCGCCAGTTTTCCCTATCCGCCCGGCACTGTGCTGCGTATGTTTCACTACTCTGTAATGCCGGCGTCGTCTGCGCTCAACATGTGCCACTCGCTCTCTGAGCAAACTGTCTATTAAACGTTGTAACTCGCTTCTTGCGCTGCTTCTATCCTGCGCATGTCGACGCCCCAAGCGGGTGGCTGGCCAATGCGTGCGGCAGACGTCTTCCCAGATGATGTCACTGAGCACGGCTTCTCGGGATGGAGTTAGCTTAATACCGTCATTACGCGGAGCGAACTCACCCTGAGCTAAGTAATGTACAGTATCCATCAGTCTGTAGTCGCGTACCGGATTGAGCTTGTGCCGTATCTTGATCATTCTCTCGGAAGCCAGCGGCGCATCGTCTCTCTTGCAAGTCGCAGAGTTGCACTGGCGTCGTCCTCGCGCCGTGAGCCCATCATAAGCTGTAAAATCTCGGCCGTATTGCTCCGAATTGTGTTCTTTTTCTATAGTAGCGCCTTTATTAGGTGACAGTGAGCTTGATTGTTGGGCATATCTTTGAAACGCTGATGTTTCCGGAACGTGGCTGTAGTTCTCAATGTAACTGCATCCTGGTCGTGCTGAGCCGGAGCCACGGCTAATCTTGTTGACCCTGGAATCTTCATCTGACGAGGACAGAGAGTTATTGGAATCAAAATCACCGAGGACCATCTCTTGTCTTCTTACTAAATTTTTTAATATCTGTATCTTGTTATCCACCTGAATTATTGAAGCAGATAAGTTTTTATCATTCAAACAGTCTGCATTTATAAATTTTCGGAATTTCCTCTCAAAATGTTGTTTCAGATTCTGATGGTTTGTTTTGTGTTGCGCATGAACATAGCATTGTTCTGCTGGTCCGAGTTTCGTCTTATCATTATTAGGTTTCCCTGGACGTTCTTCCAGCTGGGTAACGAACTCTTTATTCAGTATCTTGTTAAATATATCTTGTTCTTTTAACAGTCTTTTATCATCAACAACGGGTATGGCAGAATTTGAACGTGTTTCCGCAAAATCTATCAAAAATAAAAGATATTAAAATCGAACAGAAGGTTTAGAGGCAGAGGGATTAGGTAGACGTTTGCATTTACAATACCGAAGAATGCTATAATTATATTAATGTATAGTGAAATTGCAGTAAAAATGAAATTGCTAATATACCTAATTTATAATCATAAACATATCATATTTTGTAGCATGGATATTTTACTAAAATAGATGCAAAATAAAAACGTATTCTTACAGTTATTGAACGACAAATGATCTCCAATTGCTAGTAACGATCTAGATTTTTCAGATCCCTGTAAATAAAATAAAAACACTTAGTGTAAAAACTTGATCACTTCCGGAGATTTAGGAGTTCAAACTGAACCTGTCTGTCAACGCGTTGCATTATGGTGTAAAAAAAAAAATAACGAGTGCACTCCACGGACACCATGCTGCGCTCCAAAACGCATTGACGTATGGATAAATCACTAGGCTCCAATGCAAATGATGCTGGGTTAGCTACATCTATCGCATGCATCGGGAGTGGTTGGCCAGCATAGCCACCAAATGGATGCCGGAATCGGGGCGCGGAGAGAGCTCAAGCGGAGATAGAGACTTAACTTTAATAATTAATATATTCCTTTATAACTGGTCGCAAGAAGCGCAATTCGGGCCTCAGATGCCAAGGGGCAGGCTTTTTCAGTCAAATATATAAGAGAGAACTATAGTAGTAGTACTAAAACACTTTATTGTACAGGAAAACATAACAGAAATATATAACACAGCAAATATGTACAAAGGCGAACTTATCCCTTTAAGGGATTTCTTCCAGTTAACCTTTGAGCAGTTGAGAGAGATTTGAAAGAGCTAGGCAGACTTGGGTACCGTAAGATACGAAGTAACGAGTTGTATTATAAATTGTGATCTAACTAGGTACGGGTTGTGATCTAACTATAATAACAATCTTAATTAACCTTTGTTGAATTGAACCGCTTCTTTTCGGCGAGGAACAGAGTTTTTATTGCAGGGCTTCGGGGTTGGACTGTTACTTGAATTCCGGGAAATTTGGGTTGGTTTGATTTGTTCTGGGGAATTCCTGAGTCTGAAAAACAAATAACTAGTTCAATAAAAATAAATGGCGTCCTTTCTATATGCGGCTACGGCTCAACCGAAATTTTTCAATGTAGTTTTCATTGAAATTACTTATCAGGCCTCACTTCTAAGATTTTTTAATTTTTTTTTGCACCCATTGTTCAAAAGAGGATGGGGGGGGGGGGGGCATATTTACAAAACTATTAGTTTTAGCCAAAAAAAAATTTCTACATCCCACACGATAGAGTTGGAGTGAAAAAAAAATCACCCCCCACTTTCATGGGTATGGGAGGTACCCTAATCAAAAATATTTTTCTAGTTTTTATTCTACCATTTTGTCGGCGTTATTAATGCACATAGTCATATCACAGCTAGTGCTAACGATCACTGAGCTAAGCGACGGACAGACAGACAGACGGATATGGCGAAACTATATATGGTTCCCAGTTGAGTACGGAACCCTAAAAAGGTTTCTCCGATATATTTATTGGTTTGACCGTAGAATTGCCTCGCCTTTACTTACTCAGCGGAGTTGTCCAAATAAAATAGTCTATTTTCAAAAACCGTTAAATTAACAAAAACATCACAAATGCCTGACCAAACCCAATGCCTGATCAAATACAAATTCGAAAAACATCAAAGAATTTTGCGGAAGCTCGCCCGTTATGTATTTATGGAAGGTTCCGTCACACACAGGATTTTATGCAGCGTAGGATTTGTAGCAAAGGATCCTTTAGATACTCAGTAAAAAACTTGAGCTACCTACCTTGAAAAAATCGCCTTTTGGACGAACCAGCTCGCAAAGAACCACACTTTACTTGACTAATTATTTTTTCCTCTTGGTTACGTAACTCCTTCTTTGATGGTAGTTTTCTATTTTCCATCACATTTTATTTTCCTTTTCCCCGGCATACTTTCGATTTTCTCACCAAAATAATAGAAAATAGTAAATTTACGACAAAAATTTGGTGTTGTTTGCAAAGAAAAAATCTACATTATGACAGGTAAAGAAGAATAAGTTGTCAAGAAGATTAAACAATGACAGAAAATTATCTCGACCAGTTCTTACTGTACAAAATAGTTAGTATGTATTTGACTATAAAATTAACAAATCAAATGTGATTTAAATTAATTTCAGCGGTTGACAAATAACCATTTTAAAAATAATTTTAGCCTAGAAATGATTCTAAAGTTTTCCTAATCATATAATATAGAATAATACCTTTCTACACAGGTTCATCTAAAAGTGGGCATCGCAATAAAAATAGAAAACCTGTCAAAATTAAAACAGAGTGACATTTCACCCATTTAAGATCCTTAATAAAATTCTTGAGCCCTTTATCAAATGGCCTAATTAGAATAATTCATAATATTAGAGTTCTGTAAAATGTCGGAGCAAGAAGAAGGTAGGCTCAGAAGTGCCGCCACGACGGCTGTGGTGGTGGTAGACCAGCGGGCTTCGCAGGCCGAGCCGGAGATCAAGAACAAGCAGGAGCAGTATGAGCCGGGTGATGCTCACCAGAAATGGTCTAAATTATCTGATAACCCCTGTACGTATAAACTGTACTTTTTTCTTAGCCTGTTTAATGTCCTAGTGCTCGGCATAGGCCACCGCTTTATTGTGCACCTGGTCGTTCGAAATTTCTGTGTAAAATGTATCCAAGTCGTCCTGCCAACTGTTTTAGGTCTGCCTGAACCCGGGACCGCGTCTTCCATGGTGTGTGGACCTTACTAATTCCTAAAAATATTTTATTTCTAGTATCTATGGAAGCACAGGCCGCAGCCTCGTGTCCCAGAAGCTTACATGTGCCAGATTTGAAAAATTTCGAGACCATAGAACTAACAGAAATGGGATCAGGATCTGCTACAGTAGATACTGAAAATCGATATGTTGAAACCATATTTGCAATGAAAATGGATTCTGAGCCTATGGTACCAAGAGCCGTTAAACATTTTGAGACAACATTAGCAGCTAGAATGGACTCGGAGCCTATAATGAAAAGTAAAGACGGTACTGTATCTTCGAAAATGGAAATGGATCATAGTGTTCCATTAGTCGCCAACCGTTTAGAACCTCCTGCAGCTATCTTTACGAATGCAGTAGAATCGGAATCTTCATTAGTAAGTTGTAGTTAATCTACTTTTCCTTAAACATATGACATCAATCATATTTGCAACATTAATAATGGTTGTATTTTTGTTGTGCCTGTGGCTACTAACGGCGTCTTGTCTCTGTCTGGCTCGCTGGTTTCTGGTAGAATGAGACAGGTTTTTGCATATTGTAAAGAGTAATGTTGTTCGAAGTTATTTTGTTATTTTATAATGATATTAGTTTTTACAACATAGGTATATTATTTCAGAAATCAAAACAATTAAAGCCCGTTGCTTTTGAATGCACACCTACAATGACGAAAGCTACCCGATCCTCGGAGAAGGCATCAGATCCCATTCCTCTTGAGGTGAAGTCAACGATGACGACCCTATCATTGGAACAGACATCCGAGCCAACTATGACGAAATTTTCGCGGCGCTTTGATACTTTCGAGCCTATTCCTGCCGGAATTAAGTCAACTACGACGAAAGTTCTCTTTCCTGTAGAGAGGGCATCTGACCCCATTCCTTTAGAGATGAAGTCTACAATGACAACCTTGACCTTGCAGCAGATATCCGATCCCGTTCCTCTTGAGGCCAAGACTACGATGACAACTTTACACTTAGACAAGACATTCGATCCTATTGCTCGTGTCTTGAAGTCAGCTGAAACGAAAGTTCTTCTAAAGTCTGAAAAGACCGAATCCATTCCTTTAAATTCAATGGAAAGAGATCTTCAACACTTGGAAAAAACGGTAGAACTGGAGTCCGATAAAGATAATATTTTAGAAGACAACGCAGTTCAGTTGACACGCCAAGAACCAGGAGTAACCAATTGGGTACGTATATAATACACACGTAATCTAGTAAGTCTTGGACTCCCTGCATGGAAACGCTTGTTAATAATGTAAAGAATCTAAAACATCGTGTTAATCCAGGGAGTCTCATGCTCTGGACGTGCTCCCAGTACTCGTTCTATACAAATTTGATATCGCAACCGATAACCTTACCCAGTGCAGCATGCGCTTCTAGTTTGACTGGGCTAGGCCCGATAGGATTCATTTTGGCTCCTATAGCTTTGATGCTGGTTTTACGAAAAAAAATCCGAAAGTGAGAGTCGATATTTAAGGCTGAGCCAGAAAGGCTGTATATGCGTAGTAAGTAAAATAAGAATTGCCATAAAACATGTCACAGCGCTTGCGTGTCGTCGCGTGACGTGCTCATGCGTGTGCGGTATGACATGTCTTTTGAGAATTCTTATCTTACAACGCAGTAGGACGTGCACGTCTACGTGTTATAAACGTTATAAACGCGAGTTTCTTAACGCGAGGTTCGAGAAAGGCTCAATGTTCAAGCGAGCATGCTTTGCGCGCTTTTGCTATGGGCGCATTCGTACCAAGTCTGATATTCCGAGCTGGGTGATCTTACTCTAGTTGCCTCAGGAGTTCTTATACTGTTAAATCGGAGCATTGGTTTAGGTCCAAGCTATGCCCTCCTGGTTCGATCCTTAGCCATATATTTAACGCCCACAAGACGTTCCACGTACTCCATTGCGGCTGCATCTCTGATACAACCTCCCCAATTTTTGTTACCATTACGTCTAAGGCGCGGTTGCCCGCTTGAAATCTTTTTCATGATAAAAAAAAAACTGTTAAATTTAAACAAAGTTATATATTAATTTTATTCGGGTTCTCCGGATATGTCTGCAGTATTTTAATCTCAGCATATTGTTGTAGTCCTACGATCAAGATGCCAGCGGGCTGCCGCGCTCCGGGTCCATACCATCGAGAATGTCAAACGCCGTGCGTCAGCTGTTCTGCTGCGGCGTCGCCTACTCCCCTCCCTCTGAGGATCAAATATCCTCTCCTCGTTACACCTCTGGTATCTGAACTGGTAACTGAGTGGCCACTTGAGCGGCGACGGCCAGCGCCATTTCTAAAGAAAATGAAAACGTATGGGAACTTGTGGAACGCTGCTTAAATACTTGGAAGCTCAATCTGACTGGTCGCATCGCCAAACGTTCGCCGCGGAATGTGTGTATATACCTAGTGAACGCTATGACAGAGTGAATAAGGAAGTGTCGGAACGCGGCGTTAATGTTCAGATAAATGCCGTACACTTGCCATCTTTGTTATTCAGACACCTTGATGTACAGTCGCCATCAGATATAATAAATATCTGAACAACGCCTCTATTGTCAAGGCGATGAAGTGCATGTTCAGATATTATTGAGCACCCTTGCCGCTCCGATATATTTGATGGTGACTGTACACTCGGAGACACTGTAACACTAGCGGGGTCATAGTGTAGTAGCGATCGGTTGTTCTTTAATAAAATATATCTAGTCTTAAATAGATGTAGGTAAAAAACAGCGTAATAATCTAATAATACACAGCGTAAAAAAGCTGGTGATCGTTTTAAGAGTTTTATTGGTATCGGATTAGAAAAACATATTAAAACATTTTAGTTTGAAAAACAGTTACTACTATTTTTGGTGCCAACAGTTTTTATTAAGCCGTTGATTATTAGGGCGAGAAGATCCATCTGATAGGCTACTTAAGTACACATTTCTGAAAACAATAATTTACTCGTCATGAATGTCATGATGTGACGCTGGTCGCAGTTGCGGTAGCCGTTTAAGCTATCCAAGCCGTTTTCTATGATAATGATAAAATATGCTCATAATATAAATATATTTAAGACCATTATAAATATTAAGACAAGGTCAATATACCTACCTGCATTTTGTAATATAACTACCTATAATATTTAATTGAATAAATATTTGGTTTTCGCTTTTAAACAGTAGTTTTAGTTATGCCGGTTTAGACACGGGTATTTTGTATAGTACATGGCAGTTAACGAGGGTTAACTCTAGGACTGTCAGCAAAAGTGTTAAAGGTTGTCGCTCACCAATAGGCTCGGCACGGGATAAGCGCGAACTTGACAGTATTCTTTATATGAAAGCCCATACTGTAACGTACACTTTATATCATCGAAAGGGCGCGCCCTCGGCTTGTTTGCGTGGGTGATGAGACGAGGCCGTGCTTATCCCTCGCCGAGCCTATTAGCGTTTGACAACCTTAAATCGTGCAGTCGAAAATTACCTTGAAGAGTCCATATGCTTTAAGAACAAATTCGTGTTAGCTTTTTGTGTCTTTTTAATACTCTATTTCATGGAAGGACAGGGTTACAAATGGGAGTCCTGGAGAGTGCACTGTTTCTTAGCATTACTCCTTAAACAGAAGCGTTTCCAGTGACTTGGGCATGTGCATCGCAAGGATATTTCCCGTTTGCCAAGGCAAATCATGTTGGGTCAAGTTGCATTTCGTAAGCGTCGAGTAGGGCGTCCCATGCTGCGACTCAAGGACTGCGCGAAACGCGATACGGTTGCGTTTGGTATAGACGACAGAATATGGCAGCTTTCTGAAGATCGCGACAGGTGGAGGAGTACCATCGCAAAGGGCCGCGAAACCCATGACAAAGCCTGGTTCCAGGATCTGCCTAAAAAGCGCGCCAAAAAGCATACTCGTCAAGAGCTTGCCGATGACACTACACTACATTTTACATGTCTCAAATTCGTTCCCACATTGGCCTGTTCAGTCACGAGAGACGATGTTCCTCGCGTACAGACGCAGCTTAAAACATCTGTCAAGATGAAAGAGGCCTTATGATGAGTACTCTAACCTGATTTGATGTGTAAGGCTATTGAGGATTTTGATCCTTTGGATCGATTGCTTATTCACCGACGACCTGAAGCGAACCACGGAAGATTCCATGCCCGCTGCCCTTCTTGCTTTACATTTCATCAGTTGTATATTCGCCATCAAATATATCGGGGCGGCCAAGAGGATCACAAATATTTAAACAACGGCCCTATTGTCAGGGCGATAAAGTGAATGTTCAGATATTTTTGAGCACCTTAGCCGCTCCGATATATCTGATGGCGACTGTAAAACAATCTGTACGCAAAGAGAAGTGTCGTAGGATCAATTTAATTCCATACATATTTCAAAAGCATTCATAATAATAATTTCAAACAAAAAAAAAACCGACTTCATTTAGGATCCACTATTCCAAGAGGAAGTGGCCGAGTTGCTGTAAAAAATAGTGAAATCACTATAGGTGTGGTGTGCCTATAATCGTTGAATTTTTCCAGGATCCCAACATCAGACCCCGACTTGGTGACAATGGGACCATCTAGGGGTTATATCCGTTCAATTAAAAAAAATATTTGAAAATCGATCGTTCTTGATTCACGATAAAAAAATTCTGACGAATTGAGAACCTCCTTCTTTTTTGAAGTCGGTAAAAAAATTTAAAATTGAAACACGAAAAAATGCAACTAATTTTTGTATGATAATTGTAACTACCCATTTCATATACCTATTTATTTTTCTTATTTTTTGTTAAATAAATTTGAATGATTCGACCAGGAGTCGACTAACAGACAGACAGTTTCATAAAGAATTTTATACAATATTGACACTCTTATAAAGTTATAATATGTATGAATTGCAATCATTATCTTTATAATAAAACGGAAAAAATCATGTCTGTTGTGTGAGAGCCCCCTAAAATATTTATTTTCTTCTGGTTTTTAGTATTTGTTGTTATAGATGATGATGATGTTGATGTTGTTATAGCGGTAACAGAAATAGATCTGTGACAATTTCAACTGTCTAACTATCACGGTTCATGAGATACAACCTGGTGACAGACGGACAGCGAAGTCTTAGTAACAGAGTCCCGTTTTTACCCTTTGGGTACGGAACCCTAAAATATAATATTAGGTTTAAAACTCAAGAGGGACGTACGTCAATCTTCTCACAGAACCTCAAACATTCGTCACGCACTTCACTCCGGTATCAGCAAACAAAATTGTCTCGGGGGCGGATGCTACATGATCCTGAAGTGATGAGAAATCGCCAAGTGCAACCCGAACTGACCCAACCCAGACGGGGGCGGAAATAGAGGGGGGGGGGGGGTGAAAAACTTTTTTTTTTAAAGCTTGTACGCTGGTTATCGAACGAACGGAGCGTAAGCGAAGTTTGTTAGTGTTGTTACAAACAACTTCAGACCCTACCGTCACCTGGCTACTGGGACGTTTCGGCATTTGGATGGCTTTTTGATTTAGATAGTTTGTTCGACGATAACTTTAGTGACGTTTTTCTGATTTTCACAAACACTGGAAAGGAATATGGATCAGTTCGGGTTGCACCGGACGGTTTCTCATCATTTCAGGCGCTTAAATACCGCGAGCCATCCGATTGCCTCTTGGTCGCTCTGACTACGTCATTGCTTTAACTTACTGTACATTGCATTGCAGACGCTGAGCGAAGCTAAACTAGTTCCCCTACTAGACGCCACAACCACAGCTACATGTTCTACAGATGATTTACTTCGCGCGAAACCATGCGGCATCACACTGTCGTTAATACCCCAGGTAAAGTAAGATATACATTATAAATAGTAAGCAGCAGCTTGTTTGGGATAATACCGATAGTTGTATATTTCCGACAAACACTCTTAATCCACTTAAATTATCGGATTACTATTCCTGTTTTATACGAGGCAATTTAGGTATATACACTAGTGTGTGGCAGTCTATAACACGAGCAAAATAAAACGTAGATTGTACTCCTCAAACTAAACAACGTTTGTTCAGTGACTTTAGAAAAAACTTGCGGTTTGATTTTTAGTAAATTTTAAAGTTTACCTGAACACGCAATGTATTGCGAAACTGATTATTTCTATGGGGTGACAAGACTGATAAGCAATGTCAATTAGACGGATTTTAACGTACATTGAAAATACTATTTAGTTTGTATGAAAAAGAGACAATCTTTAAGACTACATATTTTTTTAAAGCTGTTGAACAATAGTTTTATTTTTTAAGGAGTACAATCTACGTTTGAATTTTTTGCTCGTATTACAGGCCACAACCCGTATATTAACGCTAGTGTTTAACACTTTACTTTCCACTTAAATTGAAGGGATGTTTACAAAAACAACATAACTGACTACACTGGTTGACACCTGAAACGATTAACAATGTTCTTAAAAAAGTGTCAACCACTCTAAGCAGTTATGTTGTTTTTGTAAACATCCCTTCAATTGTTAGTCCCACAGTAGGTAAACTCAATAACGTATGTATAATATTGTATCTACATTTCAATTTAAGATACATAACGTTAGGGCTGACTTAATTGAAATCGTCTCTTTCAGAAGTCCCTCACGTATTTTAATAACTACACAGCTAAAACAGGAGTCCATATTGTAATCTCCAAGGTGAGACAGTCAAGCGAAGTGCGTCTATAGGGGCAACTGCGCCTACTAATAGATATCACCTTAAATACCCACTACCTACTGCAGCCGTAATTTTCACGGCAAGGAAAAGGAAAAATTGGTCACAGACGAACTACCTGCAAGGCCTGGGTGGACGCTCGGAGCGGTGCGTTCGGCGGGGCGTACAGCGTGGCGGGGAGCGTGCATACACTTTGTGCAGCGTCGACTCAGGACACCAGTATGAGTTTCATTTGTTGCACGCTGCACGCCCCGCCTCGCTGCACGCCCAACTCGAGCGTCCACCCAGACCTTAGACTAATATCTGATATGTAGGATAGGCGCAATAGCCCCTACAGGGGCACTTGCGACTGACTTTAATTATAATATTTTAGAATTATTTTTCTTCTTTACTTAATTAGTTTAAGTCTTATAGGTACTATTTACCAAATCCATACGTATGAAATTGAAATTTTTCGAATACGTATTTAAACGTACGTTTTTTTAATACCACGACGGTGGTAAACAAGCATATGGCTCGCCTGATGGTAAGCATCTACCGTAACCCATGGACGCCTGCAACCCCAAAGATGTCACATGCGCGTTGCCGACCCTTCACAAAAAGGACGATTCACTGTCTTGACAGCTACACGAACAAGAGGGTCCCTCGTCGTCAACACACTGGGTCCTCTTTGAGCTCTGTGGCGACCTTACTCACCAGCAGGAATACAATACTATGAGTAGGGTCTAGCGCTATTTGGCTGTGGCTTTCTGTAAAGTGGAGGTACTTCCCCAGTCGGGCTCTGCTTCAGATTTGAGCGAGATAACATTCGCTGTATCCATACCTCTCTTTTGGACGTAGTTTAAGGACATACCTGTGTCCAAAATGTCATGTCATTATTGTGGTCAGATTGAATTACATAAAGCAGCTACAATTATTTGTAACTATCATTTAACTATTGTCTTTGACCAAATCGTGTTTTTTGGGTTAACGCTCAGTCCGCGAGCTCTAAAAAGAACCTTCTGGTTTTAGAAAGAGACGTCGGGTATTAATCAATAGTGACACATGAAAACGCAGAACAGCAATATTACCTACGTGTGTCGTCGCCGATTCCCGAAGGTTCTTCTTAAAACTCATGGAGTGTACAATAGGCTTTTTAACGCTGAAAATAATTTGTAGCCGCTGAAGCACGATTACGGTTATGTTCTTGCAATAATAATGCATGAAATAGATAGTACATTACGCACGTAAAATAAAGAACGGCCCAGATCGCGGGTATTTGAGGCCCGAACCGAAGGTAAGGGTCATAAGTGATCTAAGGCCTTCTTTATTACAGCCCGTGGTGCGTACACACACAACTTAACTTTCCCTGGGTGTGATGTGAGATTTGCCGCTGCGCTCGTGGACGGCAAATCTCACTTACCGCTCAGAGTGACGTAAAATATTTTAATTTAACTATAAGAAACATAAATTAACTGTATTTTATTTTTGTACTCTGTATGTATTTTGCTCGCCAGGGATGTTTAGCAGGATCCAGAAGTCAATTCGCAATTTCTGAAATAGACGACAACTTAGAAAGCGAAAACATTCCGGCAATGGAGTCTACTGGGGTACGACATATTATATCTTTATATTCTTACCCGCTAATTCATAAACGTGTTGCAAACCTCATTTAGCTAAATCATCTTTTGTCCTTATCTGTCACATTGACAGTTGTGTTTGCTAGAAACAGACAATTTTGTTTTTACTACATGAGGTTTGAAACACGTTTATGAATAAGCGGGTTAATGTTTCACATGCAATAATGTATACAGGGTGTTTCCTGTAATACGAGCAATAAATGAAAACGTAGATTCTTCTCCTCAAATAACAAAACTTTTGTTCAACAACTTTTAAAAAATATGTATTTTGTAGTTTGCTTCTTTTTCATGCAAACTAAATCGTATTTACAATGTACGTTAAAATCCGTCTATTTGACATTGCTCGTCACCCTACAGACACAATCAATTTCGGAGTACATCGCGGGCCCGGAAAAACTTTAAAGAGTCCTAATAATCAAACCATAAGTTATTTTTAAAAGTCGCTGAACAAACGTTGTCTGGTTTGAAGAGTGAGAGAAGAAGATTCTAAATACTCGTATGTTTTGTTTCCAATCGGCGTCATCAATAATCGATAACTCTTTTTGCAGCGATTTTCGACAATGCCGCATTGCTTGGGCGTACTACGAACCAAGATTGATATGGCGTGCAGCAAAATAATACAATATTTCACCAAGTGAAATGGTCATATATATTTTTACATTTACATTAACAATATAAATATTTTATTTTGTAAACAGAGACTTTCATTTAATACACAAACAATAATGATACTAAAATTTTATTTATCTTAAGGATTAATTTAGCGTACACCCATTATTTTTTTCAGTCCTGTGGGTACGGTGTTCATTTTATGTCTCTGCAAGTACTCCTGCATGTATCGCACGTTTCGCGGGATTTTGCAGGTGCTACAGTCGCAGTACAAGCTTGGCATGCCGCTTGTAGTTGATCACGCGCGCCTTGTCTTAGTTCTGCTATGAAATAACTAAGGGCTACACATGACGGCCGCAGCACGTGCCCTTATGCCTCTGGAAGGAGTCCTGCGCGTATCGCACGTTTCGCGGGATATTGCAGGTGCTACAGCCGCAGCACTTAAGCTTGGCATGCCGCTTGAAGCTTATTAAGAGCGCCTTGTTTTAGTTCTGCTATGAAATAACCTAGGGCTACACATGACGGCCGCAGCACGTGTCCTTGTGCTTCTGCAAGTAGTCCTGTACGTATCGCACACTCCGTGGGATATTGCAGGTGCTACAGCCGCAGCACTTAAGCTCGGCATGCCGCTTGAAGCTGATCACGCGCGCCTTTGTCTTAGTTCTGCTATGAAATAACTTAGGGTTACACATGACGGCCGCAGCACGTGTCCTTATGCTTCTGCAAGTATTCCTGCACGTATCGCACACTCCGCGGGATATTGCAGGTGCTACAGCCGCAGCACTTAAGCTCGGCATGCCGCTTGAAGCTGATTAAGCGCGCCTTGTTTTAGTTGTGCTATGAAATAACTTAGGGCTACACATGACGGCCGCAGCACGTGTCCTTATGCTTCTGCAAGTATTCCTGCACGTATCGCACGTTTCGCGGGATATTGCAGGTGCTACATCCGCAGCACTTAAGCTTGGCATGCCGCTTGAAGCTGATTAAGCGCGCCTTGTTTTAGTTCTGCTATGAAATAACTTAGATCTACACATGACGGCCGCAGCACGTGTCCTTGTGCCTCTGCAAGTAGTCCTGCACGTATCGCACACTGCGCGGGATATTGCAGGTGCTACACCCGCAGGTCTTGAGCTTAGCGTGCTGCTTGAAGCTGAGCGCGCGCGCCTTGTCGTAGTCCTGCGGGCGAGGCCGCCAGCACAGGTAGTGGGGGCCGTCGGTGAGCGTCATTTTGCGGCAAATCTGAAAACATCATCGAGTTAGAATATAATAGAGGCGCAGACACAAACAAGATTTTCCGAAAATATAGCACAAAAAATGTGTAACCGGCCAGTGCGAATTTTTTAACATCGTTAAGGTTGTATTACAAATTAAAAGAAATATATGATTAAATTTCACCTGTCATTCATCTGGCGTTCAAAAATCACATGGCACATAAGAGCAATGGAGTCGCTCTTGTATTAATTAATTTATTATTTATAATAAAAAAAATTATGAAACTTTTGTAATGAATATTGATAACTTCATAATTATACCTATTTCGCGTATTAGTTCGTTTTAATAGATTTGTATAGTGTGTATGTTATTATATTGCCTGTCATATTGTTGTTAAAAATATCATGAACTATTAAATTTCAATCGCTCCGATTTTCGTGCTTTTAACAACATTTGTAGATTTTTTGCCTACCGCTAGGACTATGTGTAGGCAAAGTGACAGCCCTCTAGAAGAACCCGTTAAAAATATGTTTACACTTTTGCACCTTACTCCTTTTATAAGACTAATAAGGTCCAAAAAACATATTTTTGATGTCGACTGTACAACCCCTGGCCTGTGAGCCTGCGACCATGAACCAGCAATGAGTGTAAGCAAAATAATCCCGTTTTCTACATACTGGCACAGAATAATGAATAGTACAAGTACAGAAGGTTCTCCGTCCTGAATTTGACATTTAGCTACAGAGATGAAAATGTTATCTGTGCAAAAAATAAAATAGGGTTGTCAACGTGCTTCATTCCGTGCACGTGGTATCTACAGATAAAAAGAAGTTTGATATGTGAACGCAGCCGATGTATTTCATATAAATCAAGGGGTCTACAGATATAAGCGTCTAGTCAATCTGCCTCAATCTACCTAATCTATCAGTAAATTTAATTCAAAACTAGATAAATATCAGATTTATTACCTTATTTGCCCAATCTAATTATTATTTTAGTACAAAACTACTACTATAAACTATTATTCTCGTACGCACCCATAAGATAATAAGCGATGTGCCAACCCTGCCCTCATTAAGCCGCCGGCACGGGGCGCGAAATTTAAAAAAAGGTACAATGGAGAGATACATAGTGAAACCCCCCTGATACTGGCTAAAATCTACGAATAAAGTTATCATGAATAAAAAAACTGGTGCCATTTAGGGCAGGCTACCTGGGTCGTGTTTTATAATGTTACAATTTACAACTTCGCTGCTTTTCCTATCTTTCTAACAAATCATACGTATGATTTGCTAGAAAGAGAGGCAAGCAGCGAAGTTGTAAATTGTAACTTTATAAAACACGACCAAGATCTAACCCTTGCGGAGGGGTTACTTAAATTTCATTTTGAAACGAAGATAAAAGTAATCACTCTCCTTAATTTTATCACCATATTTTTAATAACTTGTGGAACATATGTCAATAAAATTTACTACATAAGTTTTAATTATTTTCATTCTTTCGTAATTAAAAAAAACAACAACTACTCCACTGGCCTTATTCCTCAATGCTGTCAGTTCGGTTTAAATTTACGAAACCTTTATTTCCTATCGCCGATTGTGCCTATAGTTCGTTGACCTTCATGCTGTAGCATTTAAGCTTAATCCCTAGTCTCACTTACACTGGTAATATTTTAACGAAACGTTTGTTAGTCCTTTGTAAATATATTCGTCGGAACGATCGGGCTTCGCTCGGCTCGGGCTCGGCTCTCTTCGGAAAAATCCGTCGCGTTGCACCGGCTTTTACTGTGCCACATTTGGAGTGCTGATTTCTTATCTAGTATATATAAAATCATTGGAAAACATACATAAATAAAATCTTGCGTAAATTAACCATATGGTAAGTTGTAATACACGACGATATTTACTTAAACATCATTGTAAAAGAAAACGGGTATCGCCAGCACTGGCACCACTACGTGACAGACACCATTTTGATTTACAAACTTAATATTTGGGGAAATATTAACCAACTAAATTACGGGATGTGGCTTACAATTAGTGTCTTTTGTATTTTGTGTTATATTACTCTACGACTTTGGTGAATTTAAACCTGATCCGGCACTCCGTAAGTCGGCCACATCGACTAAGACAGTTAATATTCAAGTTTTGAGTATCGAAGTAGCGTCTGTGACGTAGTGATGGCGATACCTTGGCTGTTCTTTTACTAACCGAGGCAAGGTAGTCGTCGCGGCAGGCGTCCTGGCACCAGTCGTTGGCCCAGTTGCAGGGCGGCACGCAGGGCAGGTTCGGCAGCTCGTAGCACGTGCACGGGTGCACGGGGCAGTTTGGCGTGCAGCACTGGCAGCACATCGTGTACGCCTAGAAACAAGCATCAACGTATTTAGGGCAGATATTGAAATTTTACGTGTCCAGGGTAAAAAATGTATGAATTTATTCTCTGATATTAATTTTTAATTATTAAACAGGAGATAGCTTGAACTGTAAACGGCTCGGCAATAAAACTACGTGATTATCGCCAACACTGTTAACTGACCATTTGTAATCCCTATTGCAACGGCATAAGGTCTATCGATGGTCAGTTAAGTGTGTTGCTTTGTTGTTTGTATTACCAACACAGATAACCTCAACCACTAGATAGATCATAAGTACAGTCGCCATCAGACATATCGGAGCTGTGGTGGTGGTCATAAATATCGGAACATCGGCTCTATTGTCAAGCAATAAAGTGCATGTTCCGATATTTGTGAGCACCTCCACAGCTCCGATATATCTGATGGCGACTACTCGGGGTCACCAGGCATCTGTGCTCCCGTACTAATTTTGTATGAGAGCGCGCCGCTTATTTCATTTGAGTTAACGTTTTTGATCATTACTCATGTGAATTAAAAATATCCATAAAAATCAAGTTACAGGGGTGAACCTGGATTGTTATACTACAAATTGGAGTAGAATACTATTGAGATGTGCTGTTCGAATCGTAGAAATTTACGAATAAAATTGCGCTGATGTGTGGTGACCTCGTGCTCCCTGTAAAAGCTTAATGATGAGGTGTCTTTGTAGTCTGTGCATTACCAATAAATGAATAGAACTAAAACAATCTTACACTAGTCCCAGGTTCCGGCCCCAACGCGCCTCACATGAAGCCGACGAGTGCCGGCCGCAATTATTTCATCAACACCGTGCGATATACCCGCACCTGGAACCAGTGTACGACGTTTCACTTTAAAGGCCTCAGTGGCAAACGTGTAGCGATAAGCGATGCGTTTGACGGAGCGATTAGCGTAGCGTCAAACGTTAAAGATATTGGACACGGCTATAGCTCGTTTTTTTAGATGAGAAAAAAGTTGAAAGAAGGATGTACAGGGTTCTTTATCAGGCACGATGCGGCATGATACATGTCACAAGTGTCAAAGTGCCTACGCGGCCATTAAAAAATATTTAAATATTTTTGTATTTATAGTAAAGCCATGCGTACGTATTTGTAAATGTTAAATTGAATAATATTAATTATTTTACAGTATTATAATAATCGTCCTTTGGTCGAAATAATTTATTCATATCATTGTTAATGTTCTTGTGAATATTGCACAATAAAAAACATATGGTTTTCGATTTAAAACGAACGTGCGTCACTGTCAGTTTTTCAATTGTCATGTGTCTGTAACGTGATAATGAAAACAAAATTGTGTTTTTATTGTTATTATGGATTATAATCTGCTAATTGTCATTATTTATTAACAAATGTGAACTCTTCATCATATAGTATACTAATCGTTTGTTGGCGTGCTTGCAGTGTTTAAATTGAACATTCAAACAGAACAGGTTAGAACAGGTTGGCAACTTATGTTTCTATGTTTACTCAATTTCTAAACTCAAAAAAAAAACGAAATATAGTATACAATTTGGTTGTGATAACTTTTTGAACGGCCAGCACACAGCGCCAAGAACGCATGCGTTATGTTTATGGCGTACGTTATCAAAGTAATACCTACTGTCAAGTGAGGTTTGTATTGGCTCCCTTGCGTCTGTGAGCTTGGCGTGTGAGTAACGTTTTTGAATGTTACATTTAAAAGGGTTAAAAAGTTACTTTAGGTACTAGTAGTAAATGTTGTGATTGAATTTCCCGGTATTGTCAGGTAAACTAGAAATAAAGGTATTTTAAAGCTCGCTTTCAAACGTAACAGATGGTTTTTATCCATTTCATATTCAACTTTTTGCAAATGAAATAAAGTTTTAATTCAAAAACCGCGCCAAACGCCACAAAGCCAACAAAGTTGTGTGTTTCTAATATCGTATTTTTAATTCAAAACAGTAATCTGACAGCTCCTACCCTACATTGTAAACCCTTTGTATGGAGAGAACTTTAACGTCAGATTATTGTCTTGAATTGAAAATACTATACTAGTAATATTCGCATTCGCAAGTAAAGATAATCGCATTATATGCCGACATTCTATTTTCAAAAGTGCAATACCTAACTTAGAATGCGTTTCCACCAGAGAGCAAGAACGCGTTGCGAGGAATGTGTTAATAACCAACCCTATAACTGCGTCATACGAGGATAAATGAAGTTATTCTATTGGTTCTCAAAAAGCACATTCCTCGCAACAGTGCTATAACCGCGAAGCACTTCGTTCATCGAATCGAATATTTCCATCACTCTCTTTCGTATATGCAAGAGCGACAGAGACGCGACCATCGTTTTGTCGATTTTCGAACTTCGCGGTAGGCCCTCAGATCCTCGCTCATCTCTGGCTGAAACGCAGCCTTAGTTAACTTACCAGCCAGACTGCGCGAGTTATCTCGTTCCGGACGTAGGGCAAGCAGTTGAGTAGCAGACAGTTTTCGAAGTTTGATAACTCGGGGACACCCAGAATCTTCGTTATGCCTGACGCTCCATATGTCGCCTAAAACGGGTAAAAATATGGATAAAGCGAGTTTAAAAGTTTGAAAGTTTTCATAGATAGCGCCAGCATAAGTTGTTGTTGTGTGACTTTAATTTCTTTTTATGACATAGGAGGCAAACGAGCTGACGTATCGCCTAACTGACTAAGCTGACGTACAGCCTAATGGTAGGTAAGCGATTAATGCCGCCCATGAACGCCAGGGAGGTCATAAGCGCGATGCCGGCCTTTAAGATGGGAGTGCGCTCTTTTTTGAAGGTCGTATCGATCCCAAAATACCGAAGGCGACTTTAGCTATGGACATGGCTTCCCCTGAGGGAGGGATAAATGTCGGTGCTGAGCTTATTTGACAAACAAAGAGCTAACAGCACGGGGCACAAATATTCATCTATCGAGCGCACTACACTACTCTTCCTTGCCGAGACAGTTGACGAGTGCGTGCGATAGACAAGAGATCGCCAGCGGCTTTTTCTGCGCACACGGCTCTCCCTTGCATAGGTACTTACTTCACTGGCAAAAAACTGACAGCACGGGGCACAAGTGTTCATACTATCGAGGTAAGCGCATTGCTTCACTCCCCCCTGCCCCGACAGCCCGCGAGCCACGTTAATGGTGGTGCGTGCGATGGCATACGCGCCCGCGAGGCATGCAGTCGCCGTGTTACACCCCTTGGCTCTACACACAGCTTCGGCGCCATTCATGATGCAGGAGGTCACACATTCAACCTGGAAAATATGTTGATATTTCACGATCGGCCTGTCTGTTGTAACCTTCAGGACGCTAAAGGAGCCCAAAGCACCAAGAACGTTTATATTATACATATAGCGTACGCCATCAATATATCCCTAATAATTTCCAGGATATTACCAGTCAAGTGAAATTTTTGAAGCATAGTCAAGTACATGTAATGATGATAGATTTTGAAATGCCCTTTAATATTATTGGTAGATTAATTTTATACACATATTACTGATATATCACACACATCACGCCCGCTTCAGTCATTTAGGTAACTCCATCGGAATAATGTTTCACGAAGTTATTTTTTTTAATCTTCCTGAGTGCCTCAAACAATTGTATTGTTTTTGAGTTATTATGTGTCATGTCGCTTCTTAGGGCATGTGAAGGCCATAAAGGATATATCAGCAGAGCGTATATGGATTTGGTCACACTTACTCTGTGTTGTTAAACGTTACCTGTTCTTGACTCAGCACGGCAGGATATACGGCAGTGGAGAGGATCGGCACCATCGTCTGCGGCGTGGCTCCTCCGATAACTGCTACATTCACCTAAGATATCAAAACAAATTAAAAAAACCGGCCAAGTGCGAGTCCGACTCGCGTACGAAAGGAAAACGGCAAAGAAATCATGTCTGTTATTTAAGTCTGTTTTTTAGTATTTGTTGTTATAGCGGCAACAGAAATACATCATCTGTGAAAATTTTAACTGTCTAACTATCACGGTTCATCAGATAAATCCTGGTCACAGATGGACAGACAGACAGACAGGCAGACAGACAGACGGACAACGGAGTCTTAGTAATAGGGTCCCGATCTTACCCGTTGGGTACGGAACCCTTATTACACAAATATTTTTTATTCTGACTTGGGCTCTACGCTCTTGGACCCTAGAAAGAAACTTAGCTAGACGCTAGACCCTACAGTCGTCAGAGTAAATACAACATAATATAATATGTTAGCCTTGCCTTTATTTTATACATCCTAATGTGCATTGCATAAGTAACATCTCTTGCGCGTGAAGAACCGTTTGATTATGAAATAAGTGTATGTATTTCTTGTCATTATGTTAGAGTATAACCAATCATTGCTTAACTAAGGCTGTGCTAACCTTATCAGGGGGCAATTTCATAAAAATTGTTTTAGGGAAGCCGGTGATAGTTTGGTTTACCTTATCTCCATGAGCCGTAGTAAAAACACTCTACTGGCTGAAAATTTTCCAGTTGGGAATCGAGTTCTATGGATGCTCCGCCTTTTGTCACCTTCAATACTTCGTACATCGTGTGGCCCCAAAATTCGGACACTTAATGTCCACGTAGTCAGTTGAATGCCCATGTATAATCTTTCTTCTTCTTTTCTTTCTTCCTTGAATATAGCAAACGCAGGGTCCCCAATTAAACCACGACAATGCGAGGTTTTTTTTTTTTTGATACCTGACTTGGGCTTTATGCTTCTGGAGCGGTAAAGCGAGCTGACTGTTGGGTGGGATGGTAGCCGAGGGAAAATCCAAGACCCTTCCGCGACCTAACATGATTCGGTTTTCTACACTGGAATGCTCCTAACGAGCTGGCGCTTCCAGCGAGTTCAACCTGATCTGGGTGAGTGAATGCGAGGAGGCTGATCTGACCATCATATGCCCATCATGTGCTGACCTTATCAGGCGGCACTTTCAGATAGTCCGCCAACACCGTGTTCGCTCGCACGCAGTTGAGCTCGACGCAGCCGAGCAACTTGCGCGGGTTGTACACGTTGCGCAGGCGCTGGATCTCCGACACGAGCGGCACCAGGCTTTCCACTGGCTCCGTTGCTACTATTGTGAATGTCTGAAAAGTTAGCGTAATGGAATCAGAATTAGAATCTATATTTTATTCGTTATAAACCTAAATTGCATAGTAAAGTATAGAAAAAATGAACGAAATTTATAACTACAGACTTTACCACCAAGTGGACCCGTCTCAGTATAATGCTGACCCGAAAGTCAGCGCTAATCTAACTATTTTGTGGAAAGCACTTTATAAGTTTTTGAAGGATAGGCAACGAGCGTGAATCTTACGGAGCTACAGACGTCAATAGACTGCGGTAGCTGCTTACTATTCGTATGCTGCCGTATGCTCCGTTTCAGGCCGGCCGTATGCTTGTCACCGTCGTAGTATTAAACAAAAAGCTTGAAATTTTGTATGGTTACCGCATTGCCAACCACCATAATTATTAATTACTTATAATTCTTATAATTTATAATGACATTGAGTTGACTTGATGGTAAACACCAAAGGGGGCCATGAAAACTCTGTGACAAAACTACACAACCCCAAGGAGTTCAGCGTTGTAATGAAAAAATAATAATTAATTCGGAGTTAAAAAAATTGACATAATTTTTACAAGCTTTTATTGATCGATGATTCACCGCCGTAGTACAGTTTAGGAACTAATACCATAATATGGCATTCTTCAAGGAGTTTACAGGTTTTAATACGTTAGCAACGCCCTTGTGGTAATTGAAGTTGTATACGACTATTGGCTATGCCACCTCTTTAAACTATTAACGGGGTATAAGATTTCGGCATATATATGGCTATTGCTTTATTAAAGAATGCGATGCAATGCAACACGAATATTTGTACAAATTAGACCAAATGTGTATTAGGCATTAACCTTTTGAACGCCAATAGCATCTAGAGGTGTCACAGCGACAATTGACACCCAAAAGAGTTATGGGGTACGCTATCAGTGTCCTCCATACTTACAAGTGAGGTTTAGATATATAGGCTCGCTAGCGTCCAGAAATTTGGCTTATGAGTGGCGCTTTTGTATATGACGTATAGCGTTCAAATTGGTTAAGTAACAGCATAGACTTAAAGATATACATAATAGACGGCCATAGTCGTAGAACTTTTCGAGGCTCCAAGTTTTTAGCGCCATCTAGTCCAGAGCCACCTAAAGATAGCCAAAATATAAGAGGAAATGTCACCTGCTCTGCTACTCCATCTAGTACGACGTATAACGACTAGCGTACTAGAACAGGTGACATTCCCTCTTTCATTTTGGCTATCTCTAGGTCGCTCTGGACTAGATGGCGCTAAAAACTTGGAGCCTCAAAAAGTTCTACGACTATGGTCGTCTATTAACAGTGACTTACTGTTGGACATGTGTTGCAGATTTGAATTGCGATGTCAGACACGGAGGGAGCGTTGTTTTCGAATGAGTCCCATCCGCTGCGCACGACGATTACTACAATTTTGGCATCCTGAAAAAATGTTTCCTAGTTTTTAATGATCAAAAATATAAAAGACGTAGTTAATTGCAAAGGTAACGTACCTCTGATAACATTAAGAATAATTTTCTAGCTAGAGTTTAATCTACAAAAGCTACAATATTGATTTATACAGGGTCCAATAAAGTGGTATACTCCACGCCGCACAACTTGTGGCGGCCAAAGAAGAACGCCAACTTGCATTTGATGTCCACATAAACTCTAGGCTACAAACGCTAGTAGCACACTATTCATATCTCGTAGAGTATCTTATAATTATCTTCAATGCGTCGCATAGTATGTGACAACAAGATTATTATAGGAGGACACCTTGTACTTGGTGTCCATGTAGCTTAACTCTATGTAGCTTACTTATATCTACAGCCGTAAGTAGCACACTTTTCGTACCTTATCGTAAAGTACCTACCTTCAACGCGTTGCACAGCATGTGGCGTCCCGAGTAGGACGACACTTTGCACTTGGTGTCCACGTGGCTTAGCTCCATCCCGCAGCCGCAAGTATTATTCAGGTCGTACAGCGCTATTTCGTCCAGTATAGGACATTGTTTTAATAGTAAGGCCAGCGGCTGACCTGATGATGAAAAATATTGTTTAATTAAAATTTCTAAGGCAGAGGGAGTTGCTGTGCGAGTTATATTTTTTTTTCAGATTAGAATAATAACGGTAGAAATTGCACTACGATAATCGCGCGATTTTCCATATAAAAAAAAATTTGATTCCGATGGCATATTAGTTTTGTTCCTAATATATAGCAAGTAGCCTCTGCCCGCAACTTATTATACGTAGAACTAAGTTTTTTTATCTTTATATATTTTTAAGCCGCTGCCACGAAACGCAGCGTGCATTACTGTATGCTCGACGCCCGTCCAATGTACTATCGGATTCAGAATTGCATGGCCAATTTATCGATGAATTGATTCATAAATTGGTAATGCAATTCTGAAACCGATGGTACATAATGGCGGTTGGCATCTGCCGGCATTCATGATAAATTGGTCAACAGCGTGCACGCTAAGGTCGTGTTTGACGTGTGAGGGCTGACTCCTGAGATAGTTGATGTCAGTTATCGCTACTGAAATACCTACTTCATTTAATTAAACCTTGAATACTTAGTAAAACTAATGCGTTTTGAAATCAATTTAGAGGTTTCTTCAGAAAAGACCAAATAACTAGAGTCGACACAGACTCAGCTGACGCCTTTTTTTTGTATATTAGGTATATCTATAAAATTATATAGCATGTACGGCGACAGCTGCAGCAGCAGCTCATTGTCAGACGATGGTGTTAGGAACGAATGTTTCCAACATCATTTGCGCGGTGACCGTGAGTAGGTGACTAGCAGTGACTTCTGGGCCAATTGTTGTTTTATTCGCATAGCTTTGAACCTTGAGCCTAACACATTAATGATAACGTACCAGTGCAACCAGCCGCCCCACAGATTGTGACCTTCATTCCGGCAGCTGCTGTGCTGTACCGTGGACACCCACAATTGTAGGTGCCTTTAAACCAGTCCGTCTTCGGTGCATTGTGGACCACGTGTTTAATACAGTCTCGACATAATACCCTCAAAAAACACAAAACCATTGTTCATAAAAGAAGTTTTATATATATTTTTACATGTTTTATATTTTTGCTACCAAAAATTTACACTGTTAGTTTGACATTTTTGAAGTTTCGACAGGTCTTCTTTATTTTGAGAGAGATGTCAAAATTATTAAATACTCTGCAAAGAGTTTGGTCCAAAATCATTTTTAACAGACTAGGATTAAAATATATTGGCAGTGGGCTCTATACAGGTGATTCTTGGGTTTAATCAACATTACTATAGTACCTACGTTTAGTGTATTTAACAACAATCTTATAACATCTTAGTACACATTGTCACACTTAATCACGTCCTTACATATACAATAATTAATACACAAATATGTAGTACATGAACTCACGGAACATATATTATGGTTATCATTTCTTTCAGTTATGTATTTTATTAATGGGTCCAATGTTTCTGACTTCCGTAACACAAGCTGTGCCTAGTGTGGAAGGCACTGATAAACTGTTAACTAAGAATAAGAATAAGAATAATCTTTATTGACTTAAAACCTAATACAAGTATTAAGTAGTATTTCACAATACCTAGAGAGTGACTTATGTTTGAAACAGTTTCACCGGAACTGAGCCTCTGTCTCCCGAACTAGGCGGATGCCTGTGACTCGGGAGTCAGTGATTCCACCGAGAAGATGAGTGTGAGTTGTATGCAGTTGTGCCTAATATACAATAGAACATGACAAAAAAAAACTGTAACTATAACAAGGAGTAAATAAATGGTTTATGGCATGATCATTATACAAAAAAATAAAAAATAACATTTTTTACCTGACGTATGGTTGAGTATTTCTATGAGTGAATGTACGAGTATGCGTGTGTTCGTGTGTATGTGTGTGTGTGTAAAAGAAAGAAAGAGTGAACGAGTAAGAACGTGTGCTAGTAAGCATGATTGAATAGTTCTAGGAGTAATGGGATAGGGTAAGTAGGGTGATGGTTAAGGAAATGGGAGTTCGTAGATGATCAGAATATTCAGAATGAAGTATGTATAGGTAGTGGTAGCAATAGATGTCTTTATTTCAGGCTGTTTAGAAGGTCTTCTGTCGCCGGATAAGTTTGAGGTTGAAGCCAGGAAATTAATTTTAATTTACAGTTAAAGCGGTTTAATGGATATATGTACAGGGTGTCCCAGAAATCGACGTCAAGCCGTGAATGGATGATAGACCAAGTTATAACAGTTATCAGAAAAATAAAAATAAAATCTATCACACGTTCTTCAAAAATTATGGTCACTTTAAAAATTTACTAGAAGTTAAGAGACCAGGGAACATGTGATAGATTTTTTTTTTTGTATTTTTCTGATAACTGTTATAACTTGGTCTATCATCCATTCACGGCTTGACGTCGATTTCTGGGACACCTGTATATTTAGTTGTTTATTCGCCTTATTATAAATGCGAGCACTCATTGCCACATATATACTGGCGGCTGGCAAATCCCGTCTGCCGATCTCCCACTGGACAGGCAGTCTGTTTACTGCGCTTACTGTTTACTTTCGCACAGAAAGGTAATTGTCGATGCCTGCACAGTATTGAACGGAGGACGTATAGCTGTCTAACGGTTAAGCTAAGTCCACACAATTCATTTTTCCTCTTCAACTTTCATCTTCATCTTTCAATATCAATTTCGTCTAGCGCATTCAACTCTTGCATGCATCAAAACGCATGCAACTAACTGTCCACATTAGTCGTCAAGTAGGTAGTCTTTCAAATATTGAAAGCTTTGTTGAACCGAAATCCACCGAGCGCGGGAACGCTTGCCTCAGAGCATGCGCTATGCTTGCAATTCAAAAAAGGCATGCGCTACAGGCATGCCTCACGTGCGTTGTTGAATGCGCTTTGACGCACGCATTTGTTGAAAAAAAAAGGCACTGTGTGGACATAGCTTTAGGACGCTACATTCGGCGTAGAGTTGGGTATATTTATTGCGTATTGCGTATTGCATGTTGTTGTGTAGGTGCATATGCGCCTGCTCATCCATATTTTATAACACGTTTTTTACACGCTTTTATTTTCTTGACCCCGCATTTTTATTTATTTATATGTATCAAATCTTGTAAGTTAAATTTCGACCGCTTCCCGGTGTCTGACTGAGCTGAAATTTGGTACGAGTATACTTCCTTCATTTACATGACAATGCTGTCTATTAGGTACAGTCAGTAATAAAATTGTGTATATGTCCCGTGATTTTTTTTGGGAGTTACTTTTTTATGTATTATATGTACCGTATCCATCCTTATATGTCTTATGATTTATACAAAAACTTTTCAAGGGAATTTCCACACTTTTCTGTGGTATTATCACTTAGAATGTTATATATTTAAACTGAAATTCAACCCAGTAACACATGAAAATTAACATTTCTAATAAAATTTTCCTCAATAATCGAAGTAAAAGAATGAATAACACATAAAATAAGTGACATTGCGACTTCTGGAGTGACAGACGTTTGTTTACATGATAAGACAAGTAAGGGTGGAATACAGTATAGTTAAAAATAATGAAGTGATAATTATTGAAATTATTATTCCTAGAACTATCATTAGAAGTAAGCTTATTTTGAAAAAAAATCACAATATAACCTATCTATAAAATGACGAAGGCATCGCTCAGACACGAGCAATCTATGAATATTTTAGTGAGCGATAGCATCGTTTTTAATCCTTTACGGCACAATTCGTTTCTGCTAATAACAACAACCTTTATTACCTAAGTGTCAAAGCTGAATTTTGATTGTATTTTACCATTAGCCACCAGCAAGTATTCAATAGAGTTTCACGCTGCAACTGCCATCAAACATATCAAAGCCATTAATCTTGAAACAGTTCGAAGCCACACTAGTTTATAGAGACTTATATCAGAATTTACCATGTCATATTTCAAGAAATACACAAATACTAAAAGTGATAAACTCAATGTCGTACGCGCATTCAAACCTATTTATATAATCTTAACTGTTTTTGGATTACTACCGTACTCACTCAAGTTTCCAAAGGGCACAGGGGGCGCTATCATCATTTATAAGTCCATATACTTCAACGCAGTATGTGCGGTTTCAATGATTTTGATTCTTTACACGTTTTTCGTTCTTCATACTCAGCATGTGTTCGCCTCTACCGAAAGCAACACGATGACTGAAGTTATGACCACCAAGTTCAACTACATGCTGGAAATGCTGACATTATTAATATTCGCTACTATCAGTTATTTTTGCGCTTATAAATACAGATTTAATTACGTTAAAATATTGAATACCGTAGTTTCATCAAGTAACAAGTTTCCCAATCGTAAGGTAATCCATCAGCTGCATCTGCAGGTGAAAATAGTAACTTTGTGCCTAATTTTATTATTAGTCATACAAATTACAGTTAATTTCACGAGATCCGACACAATATGGAAGATAACGCTAGTGACTTCAAGCTTTATTCTACCGCAGATGATTCAATTCACAGTGATTAGCTTCTATTACATCTTAGTATTGATGGTTGTCGGAGTTTTGAAGAGCATAAATGAACAAATCAAAAGTATGTGCAACTACAGCAAGGTTAACGCCGAATTCATAAAAGTGGAAAAGAGGATTAGTTTGAGACAAATAGAAGTTGTTTACGTACAAATGTTGGAGACGAAAAGGGACATTAACAGGGCGTTTCAAGCATCTATTTTGGCCACTGCGTTTCAATGTTTTCATGCAATAGTGAGCGAAACGCACATTATCTACCGCGGGGTGGTGGCGGACAATAATCTCACAACACATGATGCCTTTAACTGTTCGATTTGGATCGGGTATCAGTTGCTCAAGATTTATACTATATCATGCTCAGGGAATATATTGAAAGAACAGGTACTTAAATTGTTTGAAAAAAGGTTATTTTTTTGTGTATTAGCAAGGTGAAACTCTATACACTACTTTGATCTCATGTAGCATAAATACCTACATTAGTTACTGAATAGAAAAGTAGAAAATAACTGCTTTACTTACAACCATTACTTTTTACAGGTGACCGAAATTGGATGTAGCTTACATAATATTATTGCAGGAAAAGAGGATACTAGATTTTATCTCGAAATACAGCATTTCTCTTCACTCATATTGTACCAAAATCCGGAGATGACTGCTTATGGCTTCTTCCCGCTCGATGCTACCATGACTTTTAATGTGAGTAAACCTATCAAATTTTGTTTACTTTTATATAAATTACTAGCCTTTGAAAACTGAATAGACAAAACGATACAATCTATGCCGTGTATATTAAAATCAGCTTGAGTTTATGTATTACTCGTTAGTCGTTACTTCATATTGGATATTTTCACCACACCCGCTCGGAAAAGCGCATTTTATTCAATAGTATGGAAATAGACGCAAGTTATGATTTATGAGTCATGAAATTTTTTTACTGCCCACTATTATACCGTAATAAGATTGTCAGATACAGGGCTTGTACACACAACGCCTCACTAGGTATACACTTTTGAACGTTATTACAGCGGAATAAGGTTCAAAAGTGTATACCTAGTGAAGTGAGGCGTTGTGTGTACGAGTCGTTCTTACAGCACTTTTATGGGGCCATTTTTTGGGCTCATTTGTGTATAGCAAAATTATTGAGCGGTGCTTCTATATAATACACAGTTGATATTTTTATGCTTTTATTTATAGTTAAATTTGTTTGCTGCAGATATTAAACACATTCCTTTTGTTATTTTCAGATAGTTACGGCGGCTGTTATGTACATAGTGATGCTTGTGCAGTTTGATACGAGTAAAACACGTGAATAAATACGTGAAATATACATACCTAATTGTATTTTATTGGGTATTATTTTTACGCAAGAACTAAATCGGATCGATCGAATCCGAAACTCTACGCTACGCTCAATAATAATAAAAATAACCAACTTCACTTAAAAAGATCCACTATTCCAAGATTAAGTGGCAGAGTTGTGGTAAAAAAAATATAGTAAAATCACAAAATCACTATAGGTGGCTATAATAGTGTGATAATAGTTGAAGAGTTCCCTCGATTTGTCGAGGATCCCATAATCAGAAGGCCATCCATGGTTGCCATTTTATCACTTATCGCGCTATGCGTCACTTTCACACTTACATACTTGTTAGAGCGTGACAGCTATGGTGACAGGCGATAAAAACCCGACCATAGTAGGTCTGGACCTGGTGACAATGGAACCAACTGTGAAGTATACTCTTTCAAACAAAAAAGTATTATCCAAATCGGTCCAGCCGTCTTCGAATAATTTCTCTGTAATTTTTCCTACCATATAAATAAATCAATAATATCAATATATTCTAAATTAAAAATTGATATATTTTTTTTCCGTTTTTACCTAGTCACTTGTTTACCTCTTTGTATACCACGACGCCGTCGTGACGACGGTGGCAAACAAGCATACGTCCCGACTGATGGTAAGCCGCTACCTTAGCCTATGGACGCCTACAACTCCAGAGGTGTCACATGCGTGTTGCCGACCCTTTATAAAAAGTATTCACTGTATTGACGGCTAAAGGAACAATAGGGTCCCTCGTCGTCAACACACTGGGTCCTCTTTGAGCTCTTTTGCAACCTTACTCACCAGCAGGAACACAACACTATAAGAAGGGTCTAGTGCTATTTGGCTGTGGTTTTCTGTATGGTGGAAGTACTTCCCCAGTCGGGCTCTGCTCTAGATTTGAGCGAGATGACATTCGTTTTTGCTGTGCCCTACCACACATAGCGAGATGAAGATGACATTCGCAGTACCCATACCTATCTTTTGGACGTAGTTTAAGGACATACAAATGTTCGTGCGTAGTTTAAGGGCGGGTCGGGTTGGATTATACAGATTTAGAAAATGATTGCTTGTTTAACACCATTTTCACTCCGCCATTAATGTAAACTCTACCCCAAAGCCATGTTATTTGTGTTAACAACTTACCATTATTTATAAGTATAATTGATGTTGTAATGGAAAAATAAAATCTGTCAACACAGCGTATAATGATAATTTAGGTATACTCAAAACGTAAAAAACATTTATAAATAAAATAACATTCAAACCGATGTGCTACCACTCATTTCTGTTTAGCGGCCATAAGTTCCGTTCGGCTAAAAGATGTTTGCGCGATTCAAAATCCTCAAAAGGTTTTTCGTATACAATTACGATCGAAACATTGTTGAGTTATTCAAGCCGCTATATATCTTACTTTCAATAACAGGATTATTTCCCTATTCGATTGAATTCCCGGCGGGAAGGCACGATACTAGGATTATACGCAAGCCATTGATCTCACACTATTTGGGAGCAATTTTGTTGATAGCCTTTCTTTCATTCTACTTCACTGAAAAAATAAAATTTTTGATGAACACAGCTATGATCGGCTCTGTGAGTTCTGTGACAAATGTCACTAATATTATAGAAATAACACTGGCGCTTTTGTGTGCTATAGTTATTTATTTTTCTGCATTCCGGAACGCTAACACATACGTGCAGATTCTTAAGGACATAGCTACTTGCTGGGCTGATTTATCCCACGTCAATGTGACCCCTATCCTGACATTCTTACGCGGATTACTCACCTATCTAGCTATAGCTTGGCTTGTGATATTTTCATCAGTGCAGATTACCCTATGTATCATTGGTACTGGCAAAGTATACAATCAGCTTATATTTTTCACATTACCAGACGCCATACCCAGTTTAATAGTCGCATTTTACAGCGCGATGACTTTATTCGTTGTTGGTTTGATGAAAAATATCGAAGAACATTGTCAATTGATTGTTAGTACGAAGCGCGCTAAAGATTTTTTGATAGTGAATGGCCAGGAGCTAAATACTGGTGTAGCCTCAGGAGGCACTTCTGCAAACTGGGTTAGTCTTGAAAACTTAGAGCGACTTTACGTGAAGGTTTTGGAAATAAAACAAGAGATAAACAACGCGTTCCAAGCGCCGATATCGCTGATCATAACCCAATGCTTCCACGGCATCCTGAGTGACGCACATACACTTTACAGCGAGATTGTAGTGAACATGCGCTTTGATGCTCATCTGCTGGTCGAACAAACGTTTTTGGTATTATATTCTATAGCAAAAATATATGCGTTGACGTACACGGGATCTCTATTGAAGCATGAGGTGAGATGACGTTGTTTTGGCCCTCAGATTGGTATAGAAAAGCTGGTAATGTCTATATATAACAATATTAATAATGCTGAAATGAAATGAAATGAAATTGTTATTTGTATGACACAGGTGGTACAAAATAGGGTCTTAATTTACAAAGGTGCTCTGTGTTTTGTCTATTGGCATACAAAATTATATTATATTAACTAACTTAATATAATACTTAATTAATTAAACAGAGATTATTAAATTATAAAGATTATATACAAAAAACTAAGTCAACATCATATTATAAATAACAGATTTAAATAATCACAAAATTCTAATAAACAATTGAATTGCTGTATTTATATTGTCTCAGTTTTCTCTACCTAATGTGCAAATTGTGTGTTACATGGAAATTACAGCATTAATTTTTCAGGCCGTCAAGATCGGTCAAGCATTACATAACATTCCAATTTCAAATCAGGATAATCGGCTGTTAATGGAGGTGAGACTAAACTAGAGTTCTAAACAAATTGCATGTTATATATGTTACCCGTACAACGACCACGTAGGGAGTTTGTCCGGAAAGAGAAGTGTCGTGGTTTATATGGGAACTCATACATTTTTTTATACCACAACGGTGGCAAAAGCACACGGGTCGTTTGCTGGTAAGCAGCTACCGTAGCCTATGGACGCCTGCAGCTCCAGATGTGTCACATGCGCGTTGCCGACCCTTTATAAAAAGGAGGAATCACTGTATTGACGGCTAAAGGAACAAGAGGGTCCCTAGTCGTCAACACACTGGGTCCTCAATTATGACACGTCTCTTCCCTGACTGACTGTTAATGTGACCATGCAATGTCAGATACACATATCGGGTAACTACCAGTATCTGTTTTCCCTTCAAAAAAATCGGAACTAAGTTGCAATCATTTGAAAAAATAATCAATACATTCTAGATTTCTTGGACAGCCTTTGCTAGCCTTTGCTTTGGAGATAGTTCATTCTTAATTTTCATAAGAATACTTATGATTAAAATACAATAATTTTTGATTTACAGATACAACACTTTGCAACGCTAATGTCTTTTCGTAAACCCGTAGTAACTATTTATGACTACTTCGCACTGGACGCAACTTTATTATTTAGCGTAAGTTATTATTTCTAATTATTTAAATAACTAGTACAGAAAAGAAAATAATAAATGAAACTTTATACAAAACTGGTTAAGAGGAAAGTACACGAACGTCTCTCCATACAAAACAAGCCGAAGTTCCTTCTAAATTAGTTTACGCATTTTAGAAAATGATGCATTCCTTTGACTTACTTCGGAAATTTGAATTTTATAAGAGGCTGGAGAGAACGCAAACCGGATAAAGTATAAAGAAATTACCAGTAAAACCGTAATTTTCATAGAATATTTATTTGAAAGGGTCGTATGCAAATAACGAATACTACTGCTTACACAATTCACACAATACACATTAAGTATTTATACATATGATACACATTATAAGTAACCTGTTTTATTATTTTCAGATGATTGCAACTGCGGTTACATATCTGGTAATATTGGTACAGTTTGATTCATCCTGAGTGAAAATTAAAATATTAAGTGAATGTCAAATCGCACACGGTAACATTAATTGATGTTTGTGTATAATGTAATAAAGAATCAAACTATTCATACAGGATTTTTTTTAACGATGACGTTGACTTTAACAGACGGTTTGGTGCAACCGGCCTTAACTGTTTGCCAAAGGTGTTGAAAAATCGTCCTCAGGAAATTCCCTCCATTTAATTGTATGGCTGGAGGAAAAAGATCAACAGCAGAAAGCAATGCGTGGAGAGATTTAAACATCACTAGACAAACATACTTTTCACCTTAGCAGTTCGAACAAGCCTACTTTCCTCACTCCCTGGAGTGACGAAAGTGCGACTTTCATCACTCCAGGGAGTGACGAAAGTTGCGACTTTCGTCACTCCAGGGAGTGAAAGTTTGTTTCTAGAAGCTTTTCGTCATAATGATGATGCCTTTCATTCAGGAATGTAAATAAATGTGTTTTTTTAACTTTAATATGTTCTCACTACTGAGGTGAAAAGTTGTATGTATCACACGAGGGGAAAGTTTTTTACATCTCGTGTTCTTGAGATCTTTCGCTTACTCGGGACTCAAAATCAACACTCGCAAGAAAAACCAACTTTCCTCTCTTGTTGCACAAATAACTATTTCCATCCTGATAAATAAATGAATAGCCTATATGCTAAAAAAATAACATTTCTCTATCATCGTCTTTTAAAAACTACTCAGGATCACGAATTCTTTCGATTTTAATAGGATAAAAAATGTCCCAAAGTTTTTTCCTATTGCGTTACCATTTCCCGAAATATGTTATATGACGGTAACAAAAAGGAAAATCTCAAAAATGTATGGATTTTTTGGGAAAGTTTGGGACATTTTTTGGGATGGAAAGAGCTCGTGATTCTAAGTAAAAATATGATAAATTTAGAGAAAATTCTACAATTTCCAAAAGTGTATTTTTTTTAAAGAAACGCTATGAAAGAATGTCAAGAGAGACCGATAGCGTAACGTTTCGTTTTCTATTAAAAACGTTTGTCATCTTGGCTAAGCCCCCAGTTCGTACTGTCGACGCCAAAGATATATATGTACCTACACTTTTACATCTTCATACAAAAGGTGTGTGTTGAGACTGTTGAGATGGGCCGCGATCGATATGGCAAAACTGACAGTCACTAGTGAGACACTATGACATCACACTTTTGTGACAGCCCAAATCTTTACGGATTCACGAAAGAGTGACATCGACTTACGCCAAAATCAATAGAAAACTCTAGCGAGACCTACTGTAAATTTAACAGTACAAAAAATATCTACACTAGCATTATTTAGTTTATTTATTTCTAATTGTACCATCATATTTTCTACTAAAATGCTATTTATTAAATAAATACTGAGTTATTTGAATAATTTAATTCAAATTGTCGATGTCGTGACACATGCAAATATAATCATAGGTACTTACAATGAAAAATCAGTATTAAAGGTAATTAAACATTTAAATAAACTGTAGAGAATTCAACATACCTCATTGATTAGAAAGTGATACTATCTCAATAGCCATAGGTAGTCAAGTTTTAGCTGACTACGATTATTCGTTAGTTAAATTTTTACCATTGACTATTAAGAACGACTTTGTGGAAAATGTTTACTACACTGACAAAATATTTCTCTCCGATTGTCAATAAAGAAGAAGAATTGTGTTTTTTACAGATTTTTAAACCTCTCTATGTTTTACTCTCCGCTCTCGGTTTGTTTCCTGACGCTGTAATATTTCCGGATGGATTACAATATACCATTTTTCATATAAAAAATAGCATAATTAATTCGTCGTGTACCATATTTATGATTATCATCGTTCACGCCTTTTTAATTTTTCATTTACAAGAATTGAACTTGTCCAGTAAACACAACTCCATGACGGAAGACCAAATGACTCTAATGAACTACATTATTGACCTGGTTTTAGAAATACTATTTTGTACAATAGCATATATCTGTGCGATTCGTGATAGACATTTATACGTTACCATACTGAACGACATGGCTGCCTGTTGGGATCGGCTCGCAATGGGTAAGAGGAGGATCATTCTCGGAAGATTACGTATACATGTCAACAGTGCAGTCATGGCTACGTTGCTGGTAATGATTATTGTATTATCTGTAACATACACAGGAGATTCTGGGGTCTGGAAGATGATATTGGTAACACTGACGTTTGTTCTACCAGATTTTGTCCAGTTTACAATGATTGCGTTTTTCTTCGTAATGATTTTGATGGTCGTAGTGTTGTTGAAGAATATCGAAGAGGAGTTTAAAGTGATTTCGCTAGTGAAAAATAATGTAACTAATGATATGGGTGACGTTGAAGCTAATTTGGCAACGAGTTTTCGTGAGATAAGAGAGGTGTATGTAAAGACCTTAGGGATTAAAAGACAGATTAACAAGGCATTCCAGGCACCTATCCTGGTGGCCATGGTGGTATGCTTCCATGGACTAGTCAGCATGCCCCACATGATATACCACGGGCTCTCATTCCAAGCTAACTTCTCCATCCATGATGCTGTTGAGTGCAGCCTCTGGTTGTTAAACCAGATGGTTAAGATGTATGCTCTAGCGAAAGCTGGTGCTTTGTTGAAATCACAGGTATGCGTTTCAGGTTTTCATTTAATATGCGAGATGACACCGTGATTAATTAATTGCCTTTTATTATATGTTTTAGGTAAATGAAATTGGTCGTACTATTCATAACATCCCTATAAGTGGAGATCGAGATCTGAAAGTATATTTAGACGTGAGTGTTTTTTGATGCACCAAATTTAATCTCAATAATTTTAAACAAAAAAAGAACCGACTTCACTTAGGATCCGCTATTCCAAGAGGAAGTGGCCGAGTTGCTGTAAAAAATAGTGAAATCACTATAGGTGTGCCTATAATAGTTGAAGAGTTCCCTCGATTTCTCCAGGATCCCATCATCAGATCCCGACTTGGTGACAATGGGACCATCTAGGGGTTATACCTGTGCGATTCAAAAAAAAATTTTGAAAATCGGTTCACGATTCACGGAGATATGGAGTAACATACATACAAAAAAAAAAAATTATGATAAAAAAAAATAAAAAAAATTCAGTCGAATTGAGAACCTCCTCCTTTTTTGAAGTCGGTTAAAAAGAAGGAACACGTGCCTAGTCCGAAAATTAATAAAAAAATATGTGGTTACTTAAGGTTTTCCATAGACTTTCCACAGATATCTTTAAAGTAATCATCTTGTTTTTTCAGGTGCAACATTTTTCATCGTTGATGACTTACCAGGACACAGCTATTACTGTTTATGGCTATTTTCCTTTGGATTCAACTCTTGTATTTAATGTAAGTTTGAAACTAATTATCATACTGAGGATAGTTTTGCTGGTAATACACCACCTACATCCTATGCACATTAGAGTTTTTCTGAAATATACAGTTGCCATAATTTGTTTACAATTTGCATTGAATTCGTTTTCAGATTGTTGCATCTGCTGCTATGTATTTGGTAATTTTGGTGCAGTTCGATAAACCTCAGTAAATTCTGCTAGATATTTAATACAGTGAAACTTAGCGACACATGAAGAAAAGCCTCTCGTTGAAGATGTCAACCTAAACTTAAAATGAATAATATTTAAGTTTATCATAATAAAAAATATTTTAATTACTTTAGTGTAATTTTAAAAGCGGTATTAGACATTGCAACCTGCGGGGCCCAATCTGTCAGGTTGGCAGGTGTAATTAAAGGTAGGGCCCGTTAGGGAGCTAAAGGAGGGGTAGGGAGAGGCAGGGTACACAACAGATTGGGCCCTGCAGGTTGCAATGTCTAATAGCCGTTTAAGCGATGATCATGGACATGACTCCCTGTTATACTCATAGATAATGGAAACGGTGTTACGCAGTCGTCGGAAGGCCAGCAGGGCAAAAGACCATTGTCCATGGAAATTAATTCAATTTTTAACCGACTTCAAAAAAGGAGGAGGTTCTCAATTCGACTGATTTTTTTTTTATCATTTTTTTGTATGTTCGTTACTCGATATCTCCGTGAATCGTGCACCGATTTTCAAATTTTATTTTTTTAATCGAACGGGTATAACCCCCAGATGGTCCCATTGTCACCAAGTCGGGGTCTGATGATAGAATCCTGGAGAAATCGAGGGAACTCTTCAACTATTATAGACACACCTATAGTGATTTCACTATTTTTTACAGCAACTCGGTCACTTCTTCATGGAATAGCGGATCTTAAGTGAAGTCGGTTTTTTTGTTTAAAATTATGTTATTAGGTGTAGTGTAGATAACCATACACGGAAAAATTGAAAACGACGTGACTACAATTTTTTTTGTCATCACTACATAGTATAAAACAAAGTCGCTTCCTGCTGTCTGTCCCTATGTTGGCTTAGATCTTCAAAACTACGCAACGGATTTTGATGCGGTTTTTATTAACAGATAAAGTTATTCAAGAAGAAGGTTTATATGTATAAATGCACCCGTGCGAAGCCTGGACGGGTCGCTAGTTAACACTAAAGTTTAGTTGTCATTACAGGTGCTAGCTATATTTAACAACACTTACACACATATTAAACACATTTTACATATTGAATAACACTTTGTAATTTCCACAAATGAACTTCTTGCGATTACAAAAAGTTTGTTGTCCCGGGATTTGCAAAAATTTTAGTAATAATTACTAAATTTTTTTCTTGAAATAAATGTTAACACAACAATGAAATAAGGGTTATTTTTATAGAAACTTCTTGGAAAGGAAGCAAGGTCTATACAAAATTGCGTTGCGTGGCCACACTGGCCACCCAACTATAGTCCAAAAGCTCCCAACTAAAAGCTCTCTCAATTCTCAAAGAAGATTCACCGAAAATATGGCTTGTGATAATTTACAACCGGCCAGTGTTTTTTTTTATACCACAAGCATACGGCCCGCCTAATGGTGTTATATGAGTACAGTAATAAGACTACCAGAGAAACTGCTGTACTATACTACTATACTCAAAAGTCATGAAAATTAATTACTTGATATGGAATTTTCCAAATAATTCCAACTGCTACTAGTACCAGTGGCGGCGCGTCCATAGAACACGATTCCCGACGGCTTGCCTAAGTTTCAAGCGCTTGAGCATTTTTCCTACTGCTCATGAAGAAATTTTAAGCCATATTCAGCACCGGATTGCCTAAGAAAAAAATTGAGCCACCGCCACTGACGAGTACCTATTGTAATCATCCTTCACGGTTGAAATCTAATCGATCATCGGTAGACACTCGTAAAAAGAAGATCATAAAACGCCATAACGCTTGTTTTCATTACCTTTTGTTTCGCAATAATAAAAACATGGGTAAACAATTTTTTAATGGCCCTTTTCGTATCAAAGCGCAATGCATGTGAGAAACATGTGCGCAACACTAAAAAAATATTTCTCTCCAATTATAAACCAGAGTGAGGAGATAAGTTTTCTCCAGATTTTTAATCCCCTGTACATTTTGCTGTCCACGCTTGGTTTATTTCCCCAACCCATGCAATTTCCTAACGACACCCCAATTACTATCAAAAACAGCATTTATAGTTGGACTCGTACCTTCTTCTTCGTCATTTTAACGCACAGTTTTTACGTTTTTCATTTACAAGAAATACAAACGTATGGTAAAGACTATGCCTTGACTGTAAATGATGTTACTCGAACGAACTACATTATTCAACTATCGTTGGAAGCACTGTTTTGCGACGTTTTCTATTATCATGTGATTCATGACAGAAATCTGTACATAAGAATGCTAACGGATATGGTAGGTTACTGGGACAGTTTAGCAATGGGTAGAAAGAGACTGATACTTGGACAATTACGTGTTCAAGTGAACTGCGTGGTTCTGGGTGTTGTGTTGCTGATTTTTTTTCTACAGTTGACTATAACAAACGCGGGAAATGCAGGTATTTGGAAGAAAATATTGGTAAACCTGACTTTTGTTTTGCCAGAACTATTACAATCTACGATGATTGCATTTTATTTGACGTTGGTTTTGATGATAGTGGCGCTTTTGAAAAACATTGAGGAGGAGTTAAAATTTCTTCGATTGGGTAAAATGATTCGCTATGATTTGCTCGAAATAACATCAGGGATTAGTATTTTGGAAATAAAGAGTATCTACGTAAAGACGTTTAAGACCAAGCGACAGGTGAACGCGGCGTTTCAGTCACAGATCCTGGTGGTGATTACAGGAAGCTTTTTTGCGCTGGTGATGTTACCGTACAAGATGTACTATGGTTTTAATTACGTACAGGACTTCACTATTCACGATACTATCAAGTGCACTGCATGGATATTCATTAATTTGATAAAAACGTACACCTTGGCGCACTCGGGGGCTTTGTTGAATTCACAGGTACTTATGAAATATATCTTATTTGTATCTATCCGGTTAGTATGCTGTTATTTTGGTGCCTATTTTTAAGGTTTCTTAATTAATTCAGGTAAAAAATATTGGCCGCACTCTCCATAACATCCCGATCGGAGAACAAGACTTAAAAGCATATTTTGACGTAAGTGATATAATATATATACAAAAATGATGCTTAATAAAGTTACGAAATTTCTATATTTATACGGGTAGATTTTTGATAATTTTCTAAAAAAAAAATTATGTTGTCAAAGTTACTACAATTTTCGAGAACGTTTATTGGTACATGCTTGACTTTGATTTGCTTGAATTACTTTCTTACTTATGTTTCCCGCTGTACTTGGTTGGAGTGGCGACTATTTAAATATATTTTGTCATCTCTTGCTAATTCAGATACAGCACTTTGCATCAATGATGTCCTATCAAGAGACACAAATCACCATCTATGGCTTCTTTCCATTGGATGGAACTCTCGTCTTCAAAGTAAGTTTCATTGCATTACTGGTTTTGTCTGTACATCCAAGTCTTACATATATATGAAGGTATTAAAATGATTTCCAGCCTGCTGAGAATTAATTCTTCGAAAAAGTCTAATTTGATTTGTTGTTCCTGAGGACCTCATTTCACATATGCCCAATCAGACCTACTTGGACAAAATCCGTTACGAGTTATTCTCAAAATTCCTCATAAAGCCAACTTTCAATATGGTCTTTCTACCCCCAACAAGTGGAGCCAAATTTAGCCTTCTTTAACATTGTATGGATTTACTTTTTCTGATGGACCTATCGTTTTTGAGCTACAAGCAAACAATTGAAAAGAGCAAATATTTAGCAGTTATTTTGCTGCCAAAGGTTATGCACACTTCCTGGGGTTGGATAAATTGTCATAACCGATTTCCAGCCTGCGAATTAATAATTTTCCGAATTGATTCCTCAAAACGCTGTTTATATATTTTATTGGCTTGGCCTATCTATACTAAACCTACCATGTTTTTTTTCAGATGGTCGCCTCTACTGTCACGTGTTTTATAATGTTGGTTCAATTCAACCAACCTACTTAAATCAATCATCTGAATACAACTTTTTCATAGAATTTGTTTCCTTTCCATAAGATTTAACATCAATCGGACTTTTAAATTAATAACAATCGTAATTTTAATACGAAATTTTGGGTAAAACCAAATGTAAATTTGGTTGCTTAAAAATATTATTGAACGTGATGATCCGTTTTTATTGAACGTGTCCGTAAATGTAAGATGTAACCAGTTGTGAAAAGGAGAATACATTTATTTACATAACTAAATATACAGAGGTACTACAGTACAAATACTAAACTAAATTAATAACTAGCTCAAATCTAAACTAGGCCCTTGCGGCATTGTACCAAGGATGCTGGCGGCATTTCCTCGTTGTATCGCAATGCTGATACGCTGTGCGAGGAAACCGCCAGCTCTTCGGTCACCAGTTACATCAACCAGACGCTTTGCGATTTCTGCAAAAAACTGAAAATAATATTATGGATGACCATTATTAATCCACAGACGCTCGTAAAAACATTATAACTAGTTGTTAGATTACAAGTACCTACGTATAACCATCGCACTTGTTTTCATTACTTAAGTAATGAAAAGAAAAATATAAAAAAATATTATGCACGTACAGAATTTGTACTATTACTTTTCCTGTTTCAGGCCACAGTGCATGTCAGGAAAATGTTTACTACATTTAAAAAATATTTCTCTCCAGTCGTTAATCCGAATGAAGATCTAAATTTCCTGCAAGTTTTTAAACCTCTTTACCTCTTGCTCTCCGCACTTGGTTTATTTCCTATAACCATTCAATTTCCTAACGGTCTACACGACACCACTATTACTTACAAAAACAACATTAGCAATTGGGCTCGTACCGTATTCATGATCATTTTGATTCCCAGTTTATATATTTTTTATTTACAAAAAGTGCACCATAATAAAAATATAGTTTCGGTGAACTACGACATTAATCTATCATTGCAAGTATTGTTCTGCATCGTGTCATATTTCCATGTTATCCGTGATAGAAATCTGTACATCAGGATGTTAAAGGACTTGGCAAGCTGCTGGAACAGTTTAACAATGGGTAGAAAGAGACTTATTTTTGGACAATTACGCGTACAGGTGACCTGTGTGGCCCTGAGTCCTGTCTTATTCTTTCTATTGTTGGCTATCATAAACATGAGCAAGAAGATATTGATACATTTGACTTTTGTGCTGCCAGAACTATTACAATTAATTATGCTTGCATTTTATTTGACATTGCTTTTGATGATAGTAGCCCTGTTGAAAAACATTGAGGAGGAGTTAAGATTTTTTCGGCTGAGTAAAAAGATTCGCAATGATTTACTTCAAACTACATCAGGAATAAGTATTTTAAAAATAAAGGATGTCTACGTGAAGACTTTTAAAACCAAGCGGCAGATAACCGGAGCATTTCAGGCACCGATCCTGTTGATGATGGCAGTAAGCTTTCACGTGCTGGCGGGTCTACCTTACAAGATATACCATAATCTCAAATTCGAACCGAACTTCACCTTACTTTTTATTACCAAGCGCAGCGTATCGGTTTTCATACAATTGATGAAAATGTTCGTCTTGGGTCAGTCGGGGGCTTTGTTGAATTCACAGGTATTTTAAGTTAGAATACTTATATCTTGCTTACGTACTCGGATGGTTTGGCTTTTATTTGGTATCTATTTGTAAATTTATTTAATAATTTCAGGTAAACAAAATTTACAGCACTCTCCATAACATTCCTATTAGCGGAGATCAAGGCTTAAAACCATATTTTTACGTAAGTGCTAATATATATCTACTAAACTGGTTACAGAAACGCCCCGAAACAAGCCAAACAATAGTTTTTAAATAAGGTTGCGAAACTTTACACTTAAATGGAAAAGTATAAAAAATCTAAAGAATCAGTGAGTTTATAAAAGAATTATCGAGAACGCTTTCGTGAACGTTTTGCGTCACATATGTGTATACTAAGCTTAGAATAACATTCTTACATAACTACTTGTGTTCAACGCTGTGCTTGCCTGTTGGACAGTCGACGTCAAAGACATGTTTACACTTTTGCACTTTACTCCTTTGTAATAAGGTGCAAAAGTGTAAACATATATTTGACTTGTACTTCTATAATTATTATCTCCTGTTAATTCAGATACAGCACTTTGCCACAATGATGTCCTATCAAGAGACAAAAATCACGATCTACGGCATGTTTCCATTGGATGGAACTCTCTTTTCCAAAGTAAGTTCAGAGCAAGTTTTGTTATTCAATCACATAGAAACATTAAAAACATTAAAAAAAAAACCGCTTAGGACTTGAACCTACATCGATACGCTTTGCCCGGGCTCGAACATTTTACCAATTAAGCCATCAATAAACTCAAAACCTAAAGGGTACTTCCAGTAAACTCAGAAACTTGAAATTACGAAAAGTTGAAATTTTAGTACAATCATACAAAAAATATATTTTAAATTTTAAACCATTTTCCTCGTAAACGCGTGAAGTTATTAAATTGAAATTCATGTCAAATACTCAGGGCTATAGTACCTTTCAGATGTAGCAAAACCAAATCTTTATGTCAACGCAATCAAAAGAAATAGCAATTTAAGTTGCATATTTTGGAGCTGAGTACTCGCAAGAAACTGAAAACCTAAAGGGTAGTTCCCGTAAACTCAGAAACTTGAAACTTGGCACGAAGAAACCTCATATAGCACAGACAAAGGAAAAATTACGAAACGTAGACATTTTTAGCAAAATCATACATAAAATATTTTAAACTTACTACCTGTGTCCTCGTTAACGCGTAGAGGTATTAAATTGAAATTCATATCATATACTCAGGTATATAATACCTTTCTGCTGTAGCAAAACGAAACTTTCATGTCCAAGCAATTATAAGAAATAGCAATTGATATAGGTTTGTACGGAACCCTCGGTGCGCGAGTCCGACTCGCACTTGGCCGGCTTTTTATTTTAATAATGATCTCTAAGGTAGTGTTTACTTAACCTACCATGTTTTTTTTTCAGATTCTCGCGTCTACTATCACGTATTTTTCAATTGTGTTTCAATTCCAGCAGCCTGTGTGAATACCGCTTGAAGTTGAAATTAAAATAAATTATGAATAATCTACAATTTCGTCATAACAAAGTGTTTCCTTTCCAGAAAATTTAACATTATATGCTTAGAGATTTTATCTTTCTAGATATAGGAAAAAAATGAATGTAATTGGAAATTCAAATTAAGTAGGTACCTAGTAGTTTTTGGGTAAAATTAAATTATTAGTTATTACATTGGCATTGAGTAAATGTTTATTGAAGTGAAAACTTCTTTAGCCGCGTTGGGCAATTTTTGATAGGGTAAATCTTATGAGTTCGCGTCACCGACACCGTCACGAAAACAAAAACGCATCACAAGATTTTCCTTAGGTTGGAAGGCTCGTTCGATATTTAAACTTATAGCCGTTCAAATAAAGTTTCATTTTGTAAGTAGTCTTTTTCTCTTATGCTTTTAAAATATGGTGCTCGGAGAAGACCAAATTGATGTTAAAACATTATAAAACTTCAAGTTTTAATACTAAAAGTTTTCACTTCTATCGGCAGTTCCCACAACTGCCATTTTCTTTTTTTTTTCTTTTTTTTTGTAGCCTATTTTTGGTGTCCCATTGCACTTTCGATGACAGGCAGGTTAATAGGCAATCGATTAACGCAATCGAGAACTCCAAGACGAGCTTCTGGGCCATGAAGGCGCTAATGAAAAGCAAACTTCCTCTAGCACTAAAGCGCAAACTGTCAATATGTGCCCGGTATTCTGCCTTTTCGCCGAAAATTGCATTGCCGAATTTCACTTGGCAACCAACTTTTCGCAGAAGTTTCATTTGGCCGAACAACTTTTACCAAATAATTATTTCGCAACCATTTCATTTCCCAACCCCACAGTTGGGAAATGAAAATTAGTTACTAGGTTGAGTTAGGTAAGGTTGGATTATGTAAAGTTGGGAAATGAAATTCGGCCAAATGAAACTTCTGCGAAAAGTTGTTTGGCAATTGAAATCCGGCAATACAATATTCGGCCTAAAGGTAGAGAACCATACTGCCAACGGCATTCAAACATGGTTATCAACTGAAGCCCAGTAGTCACGCCCCAAGATTTGTCAGCGATCAATGGAGTCTGCAGACGAAATCGGGTAATTACATGTAGCATTAATACTACTAAGTTGCTTAAGTAATAAGCTATATTTATAAGTCGCATAAAAAAATTAAGATATTTTATTTGAATGTTTTTATAGTACACTCGAGAGCAAAAATTTCGGGTCAGTAACATAAACTTTATTATCTTTAAAATTAATATCTTTTGAAATATTCAAGAAAATGCCAGTGACCCGAAACTTTTGCTCTCGAGTGTAGGTTAAACCAACATTTAAAACTGATCCGTTCAGCTAATGAGCTTTAGCAAATTGGACAAGGATTATTAAATACATCGCTGCTGCTGCAACCATCTGAAAAAAACATCAATATTTAGGCTTAAAATATTATCAAAGGCTCGTAGTTAAAGGCACAGCCAAATATAATCTAACGATAACACTGACAAGCTCAGCAAGATATCCAAATTCCCATCAAAACGTCGGTTTGATGTTCATTCAGATTTTTTTGCTGTGCATGTCAGTAATTTTTGATATGCGTAATAATATTATTTCCAATTTATCGAATATTTCAGCAGTCTTAGCGGTGGTAGCGATCTTACTAATAAGCTAGGGATACACGCTCAGATATGCCCGTCGGATTTGTCCGGCGGGCAGATCTGTGCGTGTATCCCTAGCTATTGATAAACAAGAACAATCAACGTTTTTCCACTTACATTAAACATGAGCGGAGCTTCTAATAGAAAGAAGCCGAAAATTGAAATTTCTGTGTCTTGAAAGGTCATTAATGTTGAAAAATGTTGTATCTGAGGACAAGCAAAACGAACGATAAAAATTACACATTCTGTTGAAAAGATTGCCAACGTTTATTTAGATTATCTAAACTTCGAATTGGTCGTTCAATATAACTTAACAGAAACATATATATTTTTAGGGAAACGGGCGACTTTTCGATAGAAAAGTTAACGATTTGGGCACATTATAATTTATAACTACTAATGCCAACTATACAGATTTATAGCAGAAGATGTTTAAGTTTACATTTGCAATACCTACCCTATTTAGGGTAAGTACCTATCAAGTTTATTGTTATTCTGTAAAACCAACGTGAGAGCAAATAAAGTTATACTAACAAGAAAATTTGGCTTTAAAGTCCATTAGTTTTCTAACGTTCACAGAAAAGACGCATAACCTTATCACCATCATCATCTCAGCCATAAGACGTCCACTGCTGAACATAGGCCTCCCCTTTAAGGGGGGGTTTGCCATATGCGCCACGTAACCTTAACATAACCTTAACTCATACTAAAAAATCTTTATGACCCTTTTACTTAACTGTGTTGGGCAGATTAATGAAAATGGTAGCTATCGGTACATACCTCCACAAATAGCTTTATGTCACCATCATTACTACTCCGAACGTTATGAATTGTTCGTCCGATTTTTAGGGCCTGTAAAATAAAAATTATGGATATGAATGGTTCCTCTACATGAGGGGCCATCGGATGCAGCTGTACGTTAAAAAAAAAAAGATAAAAGATAAAAGATATTTATTCTTCAATTTAGGCACATTACAATGCACTTATGAACGTCAGAGAGAAAAGAAACTACCACCGGTTCTAACCCTACACCTCTGACCCGAGAAGTATTACTTATTACCGGCAACATCCGGCAAGAAACTCGGCGGGACTTATTTTTAATTTTTTTGGGATTTGTTAGAAGGAGCTAACGATATTGCGATCTCGTTCCATCGTATAACTACGTGCCTATGATGAGTTGATGACCCATCATGTAGAGCAGCCATAACACAGGGGTAATGGAAACACATATGACTGTGGAATTTTTATACTGTTACCCTTAACCCAAACCCAACTGACCTTAATATTACATCATTAATGTTTAGATAAATAACAAAAACGCAGTCGCTGATAATAAAAAAAATTACTTACCTCGTGTTTTAATAAGGTCCCTGAATGGGCCAGAGCGTAAACCTTCATCAGTTGCAGCACAACCCAAAAGGAGCATTCGATCAAGTTATGCGTACTGAAGTTGTCTCGATAAATCAATACTTGGCATATATCGTAAGATTCGCTGATCATCTTATGAAAGCACTGGAGCAGGGAAAACAGGATGGGAGCCTGGAAAACTGCGTTGATTCGTCTTTTCACACGAAGCACCTTCATATACACACACTGCATTTGAGACAGTGTTGCAGGAATCCTTCCCAACTCCACTTTCGAACTACTGTTACTGATACTTCTTCGCACTTTCATAAACATCCTACAATGCTCTTCAATGTTCTCTAACAATGCCATTACCAGCAGGACACACACGAAGTAAAAGGCTACCATAATGAATTGTATCATCTCCGGTAAATTGAAAGAAAGCGTAATCAGTATCCTTTTCCATAAACTAGATGATCCTGCATACGTAACAGCCGTAAGTGAGATCAGAATAAGAAGCAGAGCCCCGAAAACTACGCAATTGACTTTTACGCGAAGGCGCCCCAGTATGATCCCTCTATCAACATACGACAGGTCGTCCCAGGACCATGAGATTTCCTTGAACATGGACACGTATACATCTTTCTTTTTAAAAGCGCAGAAATACGCAGAAGTGCAGAATGTAAATTGAGTCATTAACTCAATTATAAAATTCGTTTTCGCCATTTTGTCATCAGCTAAACTATAGTCTTCCTGTCGTGTAATCACTTTGTGAACGTGGAGTCCAAGAAATGTGTACACAATTAGTAAAGTAAAAAGAGCACATAGTGAATGATTGTAAGCGGACTTGTGCAATATAATACAGTTTAGTTTTCCTTCTGGAAATTCTATTGAGCACGGAATTAGTCCGAGAACCGACAGCACAAGGTACAGTGGTTTGAATATCTGTAGCAAGCGTAATTCTTCGTTCCGTCTAACGATAGGTGAAAAATACACACGCAGTGAAGAAAACATTGTTTAATGTTGACTTGAATATAATACTCAAATGTAGAAAGTTTACTGTCGAGTGGAAGCGGTATGTCAGTAGACTAGACTCGATAGACTAATAATTACTCGAAGTGGTGGTTCATTAGTACTAGACTCATCAATCTTTCGAATGTGTTATTTAAAACAGCTATAAAGTCACGCGTTAGCTTTAGTTGGGTTCAAGGTTCAATACCTAATTATTAATATTAACTCTGGAAGCGTATTAAGAATACTACTCAAGTTTTAAAACATGATATTAAACTCATTTCCTCCCTCTCGCACCAATATATGTTGCATATTTACCAGGGAAAAGGGACCATTTTGTCGATATGGAGTTACTAGCACTTTCTAAAACTAAACTGTGTCTAAACTTACTTCCAAGATGTCGTTGTAGTTGTGATTGGTCTTTTTGTAATCCAATCACAACGTAGAAGCAAGTTTAAGTAGAAGAAAATTTGACAGATTAAATACGTTCGGAAATTATAAAGTTGAGTCTGTCCGAAAAGAAAAGTGTCGTACAATGTATGAGCTCCCATATATAAACCATGACACTTTTCTTTCCGGACAAACTCTACACATTTTACCGAGATGTGAATGACATTCTCTTTTCAAAATTATTTTAGTTTAGGGGCGGGTTGTTTAATTAAATCTATTTAATTATACCGGAAGTGCCATAGACTATCCAACATTTAAATGTGTAAGGTTTAAGTCTGGTCTATAAAATCCTAATACACAGATTACAGTCGACGAGTAGAAAAAAGTCTTTGTAAATCGACAAAGTGGTCCCTTACACTAAACTTGTCCACATATGCGTCGTTTTCAAGTAAAAGGTACATCATTGTCGGTTGTTAATAGAATTTATTTCTAAATGATTTTTTATGGCAGTAACGCCTTATTGGCGACCGACAGTAATGTAGGTACCACTTGCAAGTGTTTACAATATTATGGATTATGTATAGGCAATATCAGTGGCAAGCCGGTGCTGATTTTGGGTTAAAATTTCTTGATGAGCTGTAGGAAAACTGCTCGGGCGCCTGAAACTTAGGCAAGCCGACGGGAATCGTGTTCTATCTATGGACACGCCGCCACTGGGTAATAGGCCATAGCTGGCCATTCCATTCGTGCCTAAAAACCTTCTGAGGCCGCGAGATCAGGACCTTTTGGCTGTCCCTACTACGCGTAGGTACCGTGGCGCACAGTAATTCTCCAGCAATACGAGCTTTGTGGCTCTAAAACTCGCTTCTGTCATGGGCACCAGAGACTGATGTATTTGCGAATAATTGGGCGAGTGTTTGTAGAGCATGTCTGGTTTACTGTGAGTCGATGGATGTGAGTTGATGTTCCGGTTTGTTTAATTTAAAATATGTATCTGTTAGTTATTTGAATTGTGCAGTGTCTTGGTTTTACTGTTATGCTGTATAAATTTTGTATGCAATAAATAAATAAATAAATAGGTATCAAAGTCGCGTCTTCGGTTCCAGTTCAGATCGCATTGCATGTTATTATGTTGTTGTTATGTTGTATTGTGTTTGTGTTGTTGTTTTGTGTTGTTTATGTTGTTGTTTTGTTATTTTTGTTGCATTTATTCGGGTGATTAAAACATCATTTTTGTAACAATAGTAATTTTAATGAAAACAACTATTCGTGTTGTAAAAGATACGGGTGGTGATATCTAATCTATCCCATACATGGACAGCCATACTTCAATACATATTTGTTTGCATTGCATTGTATACATACTTAACATAGGTCGGGAGGTACGCAAGTAACTGAAAATAGTGTAATTAAAATATCCTTTTTTACATCGAAGGTTCTATTATGGGCTAAATAAGGTGACGAAAGATATATCAAAATAATTTACTAGGATACATTATAGGTACTCTGGCCCATCAAACTGCACCATAATGATTAAATACGTGGCAGCAGATGCAACCATCTGAAAATGAAATGAAATTTTAAGGTTGAGTACAAAAATTATAACATATTTCCTTAATGATTCTGATAATCACACGAACATATTTGACGCTATGCCCTTCTGATATGTGATTGTTACTAACACTTTTTTTGCGACCTTTCAGAACACCGGTCCGATCGCATCGCATCGGTAGATGTCGCTACACGCGTTTTAAAGATGTAAGCAAAAAACCAAAAAACGGGACCTTCCCTCCCCCCTACTCGGGCTCAACTCCGGGGGCTGGGGACTTTTAGTATGTTAGTCTCCTAATTAGTCTTAACAAAGTTCCAAAGTCAACATTTCTGCTTTCGACTTTTCCAGTTAGAATCATTCGTTCACCACACTAGCAAGAAAGGAACCGATACGATGGAAAATTCACCAAAGTTGAGTAAGTAGCCTGGTAAATGAATGCTCTAAAATGGGTCTACCTGGAAAAGTCGAAAGCAGAAATTTTGACTTTGGAACTTTGTTAAGACTAGTTAGGAGACTAACATACTAAAAGTCCCCAGCCCCCGGAGGTGAGCCCGAGGAGGGAGGAGGTAAAGAAGGTCCCGTTTTTTGGTTTTTTACTTATATCTTTAAAACCATGCGTCATAGACAATTTTGTTGTAGTACATAATTTAACCTGATAATATTCTCTACAACTTTTATGAACTTACTATTTACCTAACACTAATGGTTGTCCAGATATGGGCTCCGAAAAACGGACGATTTTGTAAAGTGCCAGTTAGTATGACAAGTATTGTGGATAATACCGGGACCTTACAAAATCGTCCGTTTTTCGGAGCTCATATCAGGACAACCATTAGTGTTAGGTAAAAAAAGAGTTCATGAGAGTTGTAGAGAATTTTATCAGCTTTAATTATGTACTACAATAAAATTGTCTATGACGCATGGTTTTAAAGATGTAAGCCTAAAACCAAAAAATGGGACCTTCTTTGCCTCCCCCCTCCTCGGGCTAACCTCCGGGGGCTGGGGACTTTTAGTATGTTAGTCTCCTAATTAGTCTTAACAAAGTTCCAAAGTCAACATTTCTGCTTTCGACTTTTCCAGCTAGAATCATTCGTTCACCACACTTGCAAGAAAGGAACCGATACGATGGAAAATTCACCAAAGTTGAGTAAGAGTCGATGGGCTCGTAACCGGTTAAAGCAACCAACCCCGAAATAACCCAATATAGTTAATTATTTTATGGTTTTTATGTAAAACCCAATATTGTAAAGTGCGCGAGCTTTAAGAAGAACCTTCGGGAATTGGCGATGACACACGAAGGTAATATTGCTGTTCTGCTTTTTCATGAGTGTTGATTGATACCCGACGTCTCTTTCTAAAACCCGAAGGTTATTTTTAGAGCTCACGGACTGTATTTAGATTTTCACTTTATATTATAGGATTTTTCGATTAAACATGAAACAGTAACGAAAGAACGAAAAACAACCGGTTTTTACTATGGAGAAAGCCCTGGCGTCGATAGCCCAGTTGGTCAGAGCCATCGGACCTCTGAAAGATCGCAAGTCTGAATCTTGCTCAACACGGTGAATTTTCCAATTTTGCTTTCAATTCTATTATAAAATTGAAATTTCGCTTGCAGACGTTCCTGCTTGGTACAAAATTAGTAAAAGACAATTTATTTCTGCTAACGATACCACAATCCACAGCCTCAGGCAGACTCGAACTCGCGACTCTGGGAAACATGCCCATCGCTCTGACCAACTGAGCTACTGAGACTTACCTTAGTTTGCTAATTTCTCCGAAGCATATGGTGGATAAATTCACAGCCGTCAGGTTTCCAGCTTCATTTGGTCAGAGCGATGGGCATGTTTCCCAGAGTCGCGAGTTCGAGTCTCGCCTGAGGCAGTGGATTTTTCTAAGTTTCCTTTACCTATATCTAAACATTGTAATAAAAGACAATTTTCCTACTCCCGCGGTTGAATTTTGTTATGGTTTGCTATGAATATATGAACTATGGTCACCAGAGCTCCGTGAATTCCGCTAGTGAGTTGAGTCCAACAGACGTAAATTCTCAACTTACTCTGAACATTAGAGCTGAATTCAATTGAAAATAATTGTAAATGGTGATGTTTGTGTCAAGATAACTCATCAGTGATGTAAAATCTTGAACCTGTTTTAACAGAAATGATACATTCGTTATAAATATGATATTTATTATCTGAAAAAACAAATGTACTATTCTTACTAAATTCTATTTATTATGTCCCAGTTTACATTGTATGAAATGGAATTGTTGCAATATAAAACGATGAACCATTACAAAAAAAATGCCCTCAAAATTTTACTTATTGCTACTTCTTTAAAATATTTTGTTGATAACAACTATAACAAAATGCTTACATCTAAATATATTTTCAAAGGATCTCCACTCATCGGAATGTTATGGATAATGCGCCCGATTCTCAGTATCTGAAATAATGTATAATTTAAATAATCCTAATAAATATCAGTAACACAATCAACACCTGTAATTGAATAAATGTAACGTTTACAAGTCAGAGCTGCATCAATGTCGATTATGTTAATAGGTTTTATACCTAAATGATTCTTATGGCATTCACAAATAGTTAACAACAAATAAACACTGGAAACAGAAACACTTACTTGTAATTTCAACAAATCGCCCGAGTACGATAAAGCATACATTTTAACCAGTTGACCGAATGTCCAGGAGATGTGTTGGATTACGTTATACATCGTGAAGTCAGCCTGGAAGGAGATGCCGTAGTAGATCCTGTGCAACGTCCGCACCACCTCGAGGAGACTCAGCATCAGCACCAGGAGCAGCGGCGCCTGGAACGCTGCGTTAACCCGCTCCTTGATCCTCATTGCCTTCACATAAATACTCTTTATTTCAACTATATAAACCCCCAAATCAGGATTAATTAATCCTGATTTGGGGGTTTATATAGTTGAAATAAAGAGTATTTATGTGAAGGCAATGAGGATCAAGGAGCGGGTTAAACCCCTGAACGCTACGCAGATACACAATCATCCTTAACTGCTCTGCAATATTTTTCAAAATCGCCACAATCATCAGAATTGTTACGAAATAAAATGCTATAAAAACATACTGTATCAGCTCTGGTAGGTGAAACGTCGAGAAAATAAGTACAACATTATCGGCACTAAAATCAGTCATGCAAGCTGTTATAACCAATATGACGATTAGGAAAATCACTAAAACAGAGCCCAAGACTTCACAGTTGACTTGCACCCGTAATTGTCCAAGGATTGATTTCATCCTACCCTTTGCTAAACTATCCCAACACTCTGCCATATCATTTAGGATCTTAATATACACATTTCTGTCACGAATCGCTCTGTAATAAGCGATTATACAAAATAGCATTTCTGCGGCTATATCAATGAGGTAGCACGTCAGAGTGCTCCTAAGACGTGACAATGGGTCACTTATAAGAGAGCTAATCATTATTTGTGAATGAAGAACGAAAAGCGAGCAATAGACAACGATAATAAACAAGGTACACGCTGGATTGATTCTGCTATTTTTTAAAACAATAGTGTATTGTATTCCATCTGGAAATTGTACGGCTTGTGGAAATAAACCAAAAGTGGTCAGTAAACCGTATAGAGGTTTGAAAATCTCCAGGAAAGAAAGTTCTTCATTCTTATTAACGACCGGAGAGAAATATTTACTGATTGCAGCAAACATTACAGTAGAAGTGAACCGGTATTTAACCGCACTAAAAGTGAAGCGAAAGAATTTTTAACGAACACTCGATGAAATGAGCTCGGCTAGTACGCAATAAAACTTTTAATTGTACTACTAAAACAAGATAATAGTTAAAAGCAACGCAATCCCGTTAAAGGTAATAATGTATTGCGGTATATTATCTTGCTACGGAAGATATGTACAGTCGCCATTAGCTATATCGGAGCGGCCAAGGTGGTCACAAATATCTGAACACCATTGTCAAGGGTTGCCTAGCGAACGCTGAAACTACGCGTCATGTTGCTCTGAAAATGATCATTGTACAGTTTTGTAAATAATCACAGACTATCTATTTGTCTTGTTGTGTCATGCATCATAGTCAGGCTACCTGCAATCCTGAAGTAGCTCCAGTTTAATCACAGTGAAATGTGCTGGGCCCATAACCTTTGAGGTAACTCGGAGGGCCTGCCGCGAAGTTCGAAAATCGACAAAACTTTGGCCCCGTCTCTATCACTCTTGCATAAACGAAAGAGTGATGCAAATAGACGATTATATTATGAACGAAGTGGTTCGCGGTTATAGGCCTGATTTGCGCGCGGTTGATGCCCTTAATAATGCAAGGCATATATCAATACATAAATAATAAGTTATGAAGTAGGTATGAATTTCCCAGCTCTTCTCCATCGACATGGCAAAACACAGTTGATTATCGATTCTACCGATTTCTACCTACTACCCTAATCTACCTATGTGTTACTTATTAAGCACTTTAGCACATATTACCCACATACTCCACACTCTGTAGGTATGATGTATTTCGTGGAAAAATCAGCTCAAATGCGTGATCCACATATATTGATGCCTTAAAATATATTAACTACCTATGTTTTTTTGCAAAGTGATGTTTTATGTGAATAGGTAACAAGTGAAGTTTTATTTTCAGCAGAAAAAGTTGTGAATTATTGACCATGGATACGCCCACCGACGAATATTTTTCTAGTTACTGATGATCCGTATTTTTTTTGAAACTGCACTTTAAAATCAGGGGGCCCGTGTCCCGTGTAATATGATAATATGATATTACTCTCTGCCACTCTCTGGTCGCTCTGGTTAAGATTGCTAGAGGTTGTGTGGTATCATTTCCGTATAAAAACAGACATGCAGAATTCTTTTTTGATATTAAAAAAGTAAGTAAAACGGCTATTAGACATTGCAACCTGCAGGGCCCAATCTGTTGTGTACCCTGCCTCTCCCTAACCTTCCTTCAGCTCCCTACGGGCCCTACCTTTAAAGCGGTATTAGACATTGCAACCTGCAGGGCCCAATCTGTCAGGTTGGAAGGTGTAATTAAAAGCGGTATTACACATTGCAACCTGCAGGGCCCAATCTGTTGTGTACCCTGCCTCTTCCTGCCCCTCCTTCAGCTCCCTACAGGCCCTACCTTCAATTACACCTTCCAACCTGACAGATTGGGCCCTGCAGGTTGCAATGTGTAATACCGCTTTAAAGGTAGGGCCTGTAGGGAGCTGAAGGAGGGGTAGAGAGAGGCAGGGTACACAACAGATTGGGCCCTGCAGGTTGCAATGTCTAATAGCCGTTTTAATTACACCTTCCAACCTGACAAATTGGGCCCTGTAGGTTGCAACGTCTAATACCGCTTTAAAGCCTGACGAAATTTAATACAGGGGGGTAACATTACGCACACATATACACTGATGAAAGAGATGTGCGCATACACAATCCTACGCGTGCAAATGAGATGCAATGATACATTTTCCGTCCCTCATCGCGTATGCGTTTTTTTTGCCTGCCATCGGGTGTCTGCCATCGAACTGTCACTGTCACTGGCCTAGTTTAGGGTGGCCAGTGCTTTTAAAGTGACTTTACCCATCAAGTTGGGTAATTATTGTGTTACGTAATATTGAAAGTTTAAACTTTAAGTGTGTGTGAAATTATTGAATTTCACGAAAACTCTGACAAACATTTAAATGAATATGTTTTACTAAAATAATTGTTATGTTAGGTAGTTTAGGTAGTAACTTAGACATATATCTAGCTTTTAATTACTTTGAAGGTCGGATTGGGCTGATTAAGTCAGATTGCCCAGATTGAGCTGTTATTTTAGTATCTGGAGAAAAAAATAATAATATTAAAACTAGAATTATGGGAATATAATGGGGGATTTTCTTTACATGTGGTATCACAAATCTTAGCTGTCAAAATATAGCTGTCCCTGTCGGGTATACGCTGACCTCTGTCTATTCTATGGTATGTCTATGATTTAATATATGACTATGCGCCATGTTGCGGAATTTCACTGGAACTAAATTGTCCATACTCAAGGCCTCTACAAACCATAGATATACCACCCATAGATCTGACACGGAACTAATAATACCAAGATAGAACGGGATGGTCTTATTACACTTTCAATAGATACGGCAGAGAGGTGCTATTATCGTTGGTCCTTGTCATAGTTTCTATTACCCTCCACGCGTTACTTCTAGCAGTGGAGGGTAACAAACAGATATAATGCGCGATTTCTTCAAGAATTTCTGTGATTGCTACGAGAAAAGCTGTTAGTTTTCCTAGAAAGTTGTGTCGGTTAAGGAAAAGATTGGTAAATTGTTCTGTTTTATGCTGTAGAAGTGATTATGGGCATCTATATATTTATCCCATACGGGGGTACACGTGTGCGGTCTCTAGTTAATGCTTGCTTTGAGCTACAAACGTAAGCGACTAGTCAAACGATTAGAACGATATAGAACTATAATTGGAATGAGAGGTCAGCTGTCAATTTTGACACAAAACTCGCGCGCGATTTCGAATCATTGCTGTCTAGGTAGGTGCAACGAAATCAGTCGATAGATCAAAAACCGCAATGTATTAAAAATCGCAGGCAATCGCAAGTGACTAGTCACTTTCGTTTGTAGAAGCTTTAAGGGTCGCCACACACCTAGCGGTTTTCCTCGCGGAATTAGCGGAAGTAGCGGAAATTTGTCTATGGTAGCGGAAATTTGTCTATGGTAGCAGATTTTTTGTATGGAAGCCATAGACAAATTTCCGCTACCATAGACAAATTAAGCATTTTGTCTATGAATTTCCGCTACTTCCGGTAATTCCGCGAGGAAAACCGCTAGGTGTGTGGCGACCCTACCTATGGTTTCATATCGTTCTAAAGGCCCCAGTACACAGTGGTGAAGGATGGCCCATGCTCCGCCACGCCACTGTATACACGGGGGTAATGGTGGACAATGGCGGACGATGGCCGGCAGTTGTCGAGCGTGGCGGGCAATCGGGAAGGTGTCGGTTTTTTGGGCACACTTCAAAGGAATCGTGGCGTACCGTGGCCTGTGGTGTGTACACAGTGGCCAATGTTGACACTGACAGTTGGCAGTTTCTATGTAGCTGACGTAAATACGCTGTCAGTTTGACAGCTGGCTGTTGTATATGTATATGCTTGTATATGTTTATGCACCATTGTGTAAACACCTACGTGATGGTAGCGCATTGCAAAGCATGGCGGAGCATGGCCCATCCTTCACCACTGTGTACTGGGGCCTTAATCGTTTGAACAGTCGCTTACGTCAGTAGGCCCCTTTGGTCATAAAAGCGGTATTACACATTGCAACCTGCAGGGCCCAATCTGTCAGGTTGGAAGGTGTAATGGGGTTGGCAACTGTCAACGGTTTGGCCAGATGGCGCCAGCATAGCTAGGTCCCTTTCACTAGTATTGTTGTATGGGATTTGGCTTAAAGGCTAGCCCATCCAGGTCAAAAAAAATTAAAAAAAAAACGTGATTTTGACACTTTTGTACGACTGAAAGCGGTATTACACATTGCAACCTGCAGGGCCCAATCTGTTGTGTACCCTGCCTCTCCCTACCCCTCCTTCAGCTCCCTACAGGCCCTACCTTTAATTACACCTACCAACCTGACCGATTGGGCCCTGCAGGTTGCAATGTGTAATACCGCTTTGACAGGGACCTAGCTATGCTGGCGCCATCTGTAAATACTTTCCACCGGCCAACCCCATTGAAGGTAGGGCCCGTAGGGAGCTGAAGGAGGGTAGGAAGAGGCAGGGTACACAACAGATTGGGCCCTGCAGGTTGCAATGTGTAATACCGCTTTAAACTAGATTAAGGGTCACCACACACCTAGCGGTTTTCCTCGCGGAATTAGCGGAAGTAGCGGAAATTTATAGACTAAATGCTTAATTTGTCTATGGTAGCGGAAATTTGTCTATGGCTTCCATACAAAAAATCTGCTACCATAGACAAATTTCCGCTACCATAGACAAATTTCCGCTACTTTCGCTAATTCCGTGAGGAAAACCGCTAGGTGTGTGGTGACCCGTAAAGTAATATTTAGGGTCGCCACACACCTAGCGGTTTTCCTCGCGGAATTACCGGAAGTAGCGGAAATTTGTCTATGGTAGCAGATTTTTTGTATGGAAGCCATAGACAAATTTCCGCTACCATAGACAAATTAAGCATTTTGTCTATGAATTTCCGCTACTTCCGGTAATTCCGCGAGGAAAACCGCTAGGTATGTGGTGACCCTTATCTTATCTGTGTATCAGGGTTGCCAACTTGGGGTTTTTCCCCCTAGATTTAGGGGGTAAATGAGGAACGTGAGGTTTTTTTAGGGGCTTAAAATTTTTGGGGGTATTTTTAGGGAATTTTCTATACCATCCGTTACCTAGTGTATCCCACTCTTTGCTGCACGAAATTGCAAGTGCTACTGATAAGGACGTAACAAACGTTTTGGACTGGAGTTCCTATTTACACAGTTACGCGTGTTTCGCCGCTTTCGTGCTAGGTATATCTCAAAGCAAGCATTAACTAGAGCCCGAACACGCGTACCCCCGTAAGTGATAGATACATAAATGGCGATAATCACTTCTTAACCCAGTAAAGATACGGTTACGTCAAACATTACTTTTCACCCGGAAGTAGTTAATAAGGTAAACAAAATATATGACTTTGTATGTTTTTAATTAATTACAATAATATCAATTATTTTTATTTGTATGTCTTTTCCATATCTCGAGACTATGGGGCCCCGGACCTTTGGTAGGCATGCGTGGGGCCGAAGCCAACAGCGTAGTCGCCCTTTAAGACAATTTAATCTAAAAGCAAGGGATACAACACGTGGCGGATACCATCCCCGAGCGCACAATATGATACATCCGGAGATGGTCCCCGCCAGGTGCAAAGACTATTACAGTGCAGCACTATTAGGCTATGGATGTGAATGTTGGATGGACTGGATACTGGGTTATGGGAGGAGACTAGCGGACACCTGCCGTGACAATCAGTCTCAAAATTGTAAAAGGCAGGTGGTGACTCGCCAACCCAATTGAGTGGGCCCCGCATTGGCCGCACGCACGATGCGACAACGGTGCAACACTTGAGAGTGGCTGTGAGGTTGTCGAGAGGTGAGTCTGCGGTAGCCAGATCCCGGTGTTCCGTTCAGCAGGCCGCCGGCGTTATGACATTTTACACTTCCAACCTAGAGCATAGGTCTCGCTCTTGCGACTCCACTCTGGCCGGCCAGTTAAAGCAAGCACAGAGGCGAGGGCCAGATGGAAAGGGCCCTCTGGAATAGGGGTCCGCGGTGTCGCCACTCACCGTCAGCTCGCCACAAGCTGCCCCCGCGATTATTATTACCATGCCCCGTCTATACCTTTTATCCTATGTCTATGTGCTTTAGATTTATATTTTAGGTCTTTGGGCTCTGTGGCATGTGATGCATGTTGTTGAGTGTCGTATTTTGTATGTGTATATTTAGTAAATATTTATTGTAATGTCAAAAAACATATGATATATGAGAAGTTAGATACTTAATTTGTGTTTTGTTTTATTTAGGGGCGGAGTCCCAAAACTACTACAGTTTTAGGGGTTTTTACTTAAGCTCTAGGGGTAAAAATAATTTGGAGTTGGCAACCCTGCTGTGTATGTATAGAGTGCGCGGGGTCGGTGTGCGCAGAGTGAACTCCAAGTGAACTCATCAAAGCGTTTGGCCGCTCGTTGAAGTTATTCATTATTCCTTATTTTACGGTCAGTATTTACCGGCTTTCATTAGTTTATCAATATTAACGCCGTCACATCATTTCTTCTAATCGCAGCACGCATAATATGAAGGTACGCGATGCCATCTTAACCTATTTCTTTTATCACGCCTTTAAAATGTATTTGCACCATTTACCATCATGTAATAATCATATTTCATCGTAAGTTGCACTATAACATTGAAATACGTTAAATTGTAATAATTTTAGGGTTATTAATATACCGGCCGTCTGCCATCCGGCATGCCATTATGAAGCCATCTTGATGTACCGTAATGGCCGCCGTCCGTGTCACATGTGACGAACGTAATTTTGCCACGAAGTGATCGAATTTAGCTCGTTCCAGCGTCTTAAACTGAATAGTCGTTCTCTATATTAGTAGCGGGATCGGTGTTTACAATGATTCGGTCGATGCAGATGGAAGGCGGCGTAGTTCACCCGCACGCGGGAGCGGTGGGAGTGGGGGTGGGAGTGGTGCACGGCGTGGCGGGGCCGGGCGCGCTGCCCGTGCACGGCGCGGGGCCCGACGGCGAGCACGCGCACGGCCCGGGCCCGCGCCGCCGCTACAACAACCGCCCCAAGCCGCCCAACAACCTGGAGCGGCTGCCCTTGGACGAGGCCGCTAAGAGAGTGAGTACCTCTACCTCTACCTCTACCTACCCCCTTCTATCATTATACAACAGTTTTGAACTCATACTAAATTAATACTTCAACGAGAGGCTGAGTATTAGTATCTTATCGATGTGTGGAGACTTATAGACGACCAGAGATTTGGAGATCAATGTGTGAGCGGCACCAAAAGTAATTCTAAGTTTCAAGCGAGTAGCAAAACGCAGCTCCATGTCCGTTAACTTTCATAACTTTTAAACAGGAAATGGAGTCGCTGCCGATGAAGACTCCGGTGTCTGTTCTTCAAGAGCTGCTCGCCCGCCGAGGAACCGTGCCCAAGTATGAGCTGGTGCAGATTGAGGGCATGATTCATGAGCCTACCTTCCGTTACCGAGTGACTGTTGCTGATCTTGTTGGTAAGTGACTTAATTTTATAAACCACAGTTCTTTTAGCCCAGACCATAATGACAAAATAGGAATGATTATTTTTAGCAACTTAGTATAAACTCTGTATTGTGTGTTTATTTGTTACGTTTTTAGAAAAAAAATAATTTAGAAATAAATTATATTAATAACTGACTATGAAGTACCTACCTAGTCAATTGTGCTCAATGCACTCAGAAATAAATCAAACTTAAATCCTCCATCCTCGCGTTTAGAAATCCATTCATCGGGCCCTTTATCAATGTCAGTAAGAATATATAATAAGCTACCAGATCAAATAAAGAAAGAAAACAAAGAAAACCGATTTATAAGTAGACTGAAACAAATGCTAATAAGTAAATGTTATTATTCAGTTGATGAATATTTAGAGGACAAATTTTAAATAGTGTTAGTAGGCACTTATAAGTAGATAGACAAAGAGGTATCTAATATATATGAATGTTGTTAAAGTTACAGTGTAATTTTCTTAGGTTTAAGTTAGATATAATAATTTAGTTTATAAGTAATTGCCATGCCCTTGCAGGGCTCATGTTTGAAACAGTAATATGTCAAAACCTTTTTGTACAACATGAATGCAAATAAACTTGAAACTTGAATAGAATTTATATCTAAATATTTTTTATAAGGCTTTGACTTAGGGACATTTATCCACTGTAATGTCTAATCAACTTCATCTTTTATAACTTTGAGGTACCTACTTTCTCTCTCACTCCTGTGCAAATTACCTCCATAAACGCAACTGTGTAGTAAACAATACCTATAGTTATTTCATAATAGACATCAGCTGATCTCAAACACAATAACTATCCAATAAGAACATCATATGACTTTGAAATATTTACAGTTCAGATTTTACTCATGATCATGGCAAATGTCTCAAAAACTTTATTGTACAATAAAAACTACCAGTCAATCATAGTCTGTTTGAACAAAATATGTATGTTTATTTGTATTTAGCTTTGGTAGCCTGACGGTAACATGTCTGACTTTCAATCCGAAGGTCTCAGGTTCAAACCCCGGCTCGTACCAATGAGTTTTTCGGAACTTATGTACGAAATATACTTTGAAATTTACTAATCGCTATTTGGTGAAGGAAAATATCGTGTTTTAACCTGCATACATCCGCGGAGAAATTCAAATGTGTGTGTGGAGTTCCCAACCCGCTTTGGGCCAGCGTGGGGACTATGGCCCGATCCCTCTCGTGTATAAGAAGAGGCCTGTGCCCAGCAGTGGGACGTATATAGGCTAATTTGTTTTTGTCTATAGCTATGGGCACTGGACGCTCCAAGAAAGAGGCCAAGCACTCCGCAGCCAAGGCTCTGTTGGACAAGCTGACTGGTGCTGCCCCGGCTGACCCACCATCCAATGGAACTGTGCCTGAGGCGTAAGTATTCTCCGTAGTTCTGTTTGATTTTCAGGAAAAAAATTGTATATCGTGAACTTATGGTAGCCCATATCATAAGTTCACGATATACAGCCGTACACTCAAGTGGCAATCCATTCAACCAACTTCAAGATTTTGAAGGAGGAGGTTCTCCTTTTGATGGGATCTTTGTCTTAGCCTTTTTTTTATTCGAAAGTGTAGTATTCGAATTAAGGATAGGAATCAAACCACCAGATAGATAGCTAGACAAAGACTGATTTATTTCTATAAACAGCCTACCCTACTTTACGTACCTACCCACATGCATGATTATGATAAATAAAACAGAAAGAAAGTGGAATTGATTATTCAAAAACGGCTGGACCCCTTTGGAAAATTCTTATTTTGGTTAAAAGAGTATACTTCACAGTTTGTCCCATTGTAACCAAGTCGGGATCTGATCCTGGAGAAATCGATGGAACTCTTCAAATATTTTAGGCACACCTACTTATAGTGATTTAAATATTTTTTGCAGGAGCTTAGGCATTTCCTTTTGGTGTCGTAAGTGAAGTCTGTTCTAATTTGTTTAAATTAAATTGCGTGTAAAAGTATTAATTGTTTTGTACTCTATTTGCGTTTCTTTTTTGCACCAAATAAACATTTTCGTTAAAATTTCTCCTAGTGTACAGTCAACGCCTAAAATATGTATACACTTTTGAACCTTATTACAATGGAGCACGGCGAAAAAGTGTACACATATTTATGGTGTTGATTGTACTAATACTCTGTCTTGGATATGTGGAGGGCATTTAATGTTTGAAGGACTTAGGAGGAATTTCAGTATTGGTGTTCCAGTTTGTATCTGTTTAAATACTAAATTTTAACAATAGCATATAAATAATACTGAATACAAACATAAGATTGGACAAAATTATTAGTAGTCACCATCACATATATGGTAGTGGCCAAGGTCATAAATATATGAACGCCTCTATTATCAAGGCAATAAAGTGCATGCAGATCTTTTTGAGTACCTTGGCCGCTCACATATATTTGATGGTGACTGTACAAGCTTCTAACCCACATTTTATTTCTTTGTATATCAATGATATCTCTTCTGTATCAGTACCGGTGGAGCCGTGGTGTCTTCATTCGAGGACAAGCTGATGGGCAACCCGGTGGGCTGGCTGCAGGAGCTCTGCATGTCGCGCTTCTGGCCCCCGCCCTCGTACCACGCCGAGAACGACGACAATGTCAACCGACGTGAGTTGTGATTTCATTTAGCTACCAGTCATCATCAGTCGTTCCCTTAGAGCTGAGGCTCGTGACGCCATGTCCTGTTGAAGACCAGGTTCCTCCATAGGCTTCTATACCTTGCTGAGCGCATGGCTTCGTACAGTTTCTACGAGTACAGTCGGCATCAATAGTATCTTCCTACACGAAGTAAAACTGTAAATTAGGCAAGCCGACGGGAATCGTATTCTATGGACATACCGCCACTGGTACCGTTAAGCCACCTTTAAAATACAGAGGCGACTTTCAAAAATCAGTGGCAAAGTACTTTCAACCGCCAGACTTCAGGTAATAGAAGATTATATGATTCTAGCCGTTTACTCAAAAGAGATGAAATCAATTAGAAATATTGCTGCTTTTATAACTGTGAATCCCATTTTACAGTATGAATCAGCTGGCTTCAAGTATTTTAGTCTAGGAATTGAAAATCATATTGTTAATTGTTAAGAATCTTAACTTAGTGTCTTAACTTAAGACACTAAGTTTACCTTTCTTTACCTAGTGTTCCGGTCAGTTCAATTTTGGATAACTTGATCAGAGTTCCTGAGGATATACCCTAGTAGTCCGCCTCGAACTGAGAACTCGCGATATCTTTGCAAACAACATGACCAATATAACATGACCCATATGATGATTTTTTTTCGCACCTTCTAGCTCCATGACCCCTTGATCGATGCTGCTCATATACGAACTTTCAAACTATGTATCTCTGCTACAACCCCATCAAATTTCATGAAGATCAGAAAAATGTTACTAAAGTTATCGTCGAACATTTTCGTTAACTCTCAAAAGCCATCAAAATGCCAAGACATCCCAGTAGCCAGTAGTTGTTAGTAAGAACTCGCTTCGCTTATGCTCCCGCTCGTTAGACAATAATGAGTGAACTCCCTCAGGTCTCCCGCACGAGCGTCAGTTCACCATCATCTGCACACTGCTGAAGCGGCGCGAGGTGGGCACTGGGAAGAGCAAGAAGCTGGCCAAGCGCCAGGCCGCCTACAAGATGTGGCAGGCGCTGCAGGACAACCCTCCGGAGTCCTTCCAGCCTGATGAGGAGGTAACCTTCCCAACTACCTCTCTGACACACTTGGGCATAAGTTACAACTTATTTGTGATAATTTCGAAATAGCATAGAGTAACTTATATAGTAGAGCAGCACAGCTTAAGAACTATTTGAAGCTCAAGTCAATCGCGCCATCTGCGTGAAAGCCCCCTAAAGATACCCAAAATGTGAGTGAAAATGTCACCTGCACTGCTACGTCTGCTACTCCACCTAGTAGCTACTAGTGTACTACTAGTACGCTATTCGTTCTTTTGCTCTACTAAGTTACTCGATGGAAATAGGTACCATTTTGCGGAAGGCGCTTACGTCGTACGTTGTACAGATTCAACATTATAGTCGACCATTAAAAGCGTAAGCACCGTCCGCCAAATGGTACCTTTTCCGGAAAAGTGTCTTATTTATTTGATGTTAAAATTGATTTAGTGGAATAATATTGATTTATTTGGTTTTCTAGAAAATAGGTCGTATTGCCAGCCTATGATAATTATGGTAACTTTTGCGTGAAGACACAAACAATCGAAGACAACTAAGAAAACAAATAGAACAAACATTTGTAGTTACAAACATACAAATATTTGTAGTTGATAAATCACGTGTTTTGTTTTATTAATATTTTATACAGAAATAAGTATTATGTGTAATTTGCCGTACATTTGCGCCAGGAATATGTATACACTTTTTAACTTTATAACTAGGAGTAAGGTGCATAAGTGTAAACATATTTTTGGTGTTGACTGTACATTGTAAAGATGAACGCTATGGTCAACTGTAAATTACTTTTCATAACAGAAGTACCCACTAGTTACACATGAACAAGATATCATATGAATCCAACCAACCTAACTCTACAGTCTACACTGATTTCGATATCTATCTTTTACTGACAATTAACTATATTCAAGTAATAAAATGAGTACAGAATTTGCTTATTTCAAAGCTTGAATATAATTGGATATTTCCTGCAAATTATTGAAGAAAAATTTTGTTCTACTGTAAATAAAATACCAAAATAAAAGTAAGCCTTCTGAATGCCACAATACTAAAAACGATCTGAAGCTATCCGTGCAGTTGCCGACGACGATTTTGGACATTTCATAATAATCAGGGCTTGTAACCGTAACCGAAATCCATAGTAAAAAACCGGTTTGTTTTTTCGTTCTTTTCGTTACTGTTTTATACTCAATCGAAAAATCCTATAATTTGAAGTGAAAACTATAATAAAACATCGGGTTTTACATAAAAACCATAAAATAATTAAATATATTGGATCATTTCGGGGTTTTTTGCATTAACCGGTTACAAGCCCTGATAATAATTATTAACAAGCTTGCCGTGTCAAATATAGCTTTAAGTACATGGCACTCAAAAGGTTAAACTGAATCCCTATGTAACTAACATAAACACTTTTTCCAAATTGATTAACAGCCATATGACATGCGAGTGGCTCCTTTGTGTCGTTCTGCTATAAGTTAGCACTTGGCCAGGTGTTTTTACTATCTTTCGGTCGGTTACAGACCCACAAGGGGTCACTGAGCTCTGGTCTAAGCCTACAATTTACTGGGGGACATTTACTGCAACAGCTATATTGGTGGCGTTAGAAAATATCGCACGACTTTTGACGTGTGGCAACATTTTCAGACTACTAAAGGGTACAGATGTAGTGAATAATAGTTTTCCATCGTATTTTCTCGGAAAAGTTTGTCTTCATCGTGCTCTCTCAATTAGCTTCAGTAGATGGGTAGACGTTGATTGAGAGAGCACGATAACAACGAACTTTTACGAGAAAATACGATGGAAAACATTATGCACTACATCTGTTCTTGCTTGAAACTTTAAATAAAAGTTACTGCTCAATATAATTAATTTGCTTTACATAATTTATTTATTATTTAATTATTTTACAGGTTACTTATAGTATCTAAATGAGGTGTACTATTCAAATTTTGAAATCTTTCAAACATTGTTATTAGAAAAGATTTTACTACATAATTCTATAGATAGAATTTATTAGAATACAGTTTATTAGAAGTTGTAAATATATGCACCAGTTATAATGCCGATTTTAATCTCGCTTGCTTACTCATTATTAATTTTTATTTCGTATAAAATACCTATCGTGCGGGGATGCCAGACTTGAAAATCCTGCATTATCTTCTAAATCTGTCACCAATAGTTGTTGCAGAACATTTGTCCCCCAGTGAATTCGCAGCTAAACTCTGTTTTATATTCCAGAATGACGGTTCAATTGCCAAGTCCACTATCTGATCTTTTTAATTTTTTGGGTTTAAAATTATCCAGATTTGTACTGTTTACAATTATCGGATATTAGTTGGAAGAATGGGTAATACTTTTGATTATTTTAATGAAAATATTTTTCCAATGGGAATTCCTCACATAAATCGAGAAATATCTCATCTCAACTATAATTACCTCTTTCTTGACATTTTTTTGTTTGACTTGGCCCCATGGTTGACTGGCAGGCCTTAAGCAATAAGTCCGCCTTTACGTGCAATAAAGCTTAAACAAAATAATATTATCAGGATGCTTTTGAACCTTCAATTAAAAAGACAGATATTCGGCAATCAAAGCGTCATTCCAACGCGCGGGACGCGAAACAGAGTTGACATAATCGTGTTATGTTTTAGGGCGGAGTGGCGGCCCGCTACGCCGACCTGAAAGACAGTAAAATCTCCACTCTGACTACCAGTCACAGCCACAAGGTGTCACAGTTCCACAAACATCTCAAACAGTCTGTCGGCCCCAACCTGGCCAAGTTGCAGGTATACTATTTTCATTATTATGCATGGGTGTGTGTTTATGTGATAAGCTATGATAAAAGTGATGCTAAACTCATTGGTTTGGTAAAAATATTCATATAAGGTTTCTCGCGTAATTTAGGTCGATTTTCGCACGACATTTCAAAAAAACATTCCGGTGATAAGATGAATGACTCACCATAAATTGGTAATGTCGAGCAAATATCGACCTAAATTAATTAAGTGAACCGTTAAAAAAATTTTTAAGGCACAAAACACACCTGAGCTGAATTTAGCAAATTCATAGACAAAACGCTTAAATTTGTCTATGGATGCTTAAATTTGTCTATAGCCTCCATACAAAAAATCTGCTATCATAGACAAATTTAAGCATTTTGTCTATGAATTTGCTTAATTCAGCTCAGGTGTATTTTGTGCCTTGGTGTCAGAGTTTCATAATTAAAATTCCTTGATCCGAATGAAACTTAACGACGATAATATTGCTATGCTACTACGTGGTATAATAACGTGTTATTTGAATATTGCCAACTGCCAAGTCGTTGCTCTTATAATAAGTTGGCACTAATGCCATGGTTATTGTACAGTCAGCAGCAAAAGTAGCTAAGCGGGTGAGGTGTTCAAAATGAGCTGGACACGACTTTATTGTTAAGAGAATAAGAGCGTGTGAAGGTCTTTTTGAACACCTCACCCGCTTAGCTACTTCTGCTGCTGACTGTACCGAGGAAACCCATGACAATATTGCCGTCATAATGGATTTCCGCAATGTAACACCTGTTTACGTAAATTACTGAATGAAATAACTTTTTTCATCTGCACTTCTATCACTTTAGAAACAAAAAAGCTTACCAGATCATGCTTTCGATTCTAAATTGTTATGATGGTGTCCTCGATTTACCAGAGCAGAATTGCTAAGTGATTGTTGGCGTATAGGGATATCTCCCTGCTTATCGCTAATGACAAGATATAGGTAATTCGCCAGTAACTGGCCACCTCATACTAAAAATCAACGCTATTCACCTACAAACAGAATTCATTTTAGTATAACGCGGCCAGTTATTGAAGGGTGGTCAGTAATTAAAACCTCATGTTAAAATGAATTCAGTTTGTAGGTGAATAGAGCTCATTTTTAGTTTGAGATGGCCAGTTACTGGCGATTTAACCTACATAGTGCTCATCACTATACCGCACAGTGTCACAGTAATGATGTATCAAGTCATGTAAAGTGTTATAGGCGAGACCGTAGGGCATCTGCATTGTAGATTTTTTGGAAGCTGGTAAATTACATGTAAATTTACGCATATATGCATGATAATTAAATTCGTCATTTGAGTGTTTCATAAAGTAAATGTCACTTTCGGAAATTGTACTATTTTCTGAGAGTTTTATGTTATTTTTGCTCAGAACCACGAGCTCTTTCCAATCAAAGAAAAATCCTAAAAATTCAATAGATTAACAAACTTTCTTTTGTGTTACCACCATACAAACCATACGGAAAATGTTAACTTAATAGAGAAACTAAATAAAACGTTAGGACATATTTTTATTCTATTAGAATCAAAAGAACTCCTGATTCTGAGCCAAGAAAACTTAAAGTGTACAGAAAACGCAATTTTAGAAGTTTGATATTTTTAGAGAAACACTCATCTAATTGATACTAGTCGTAGTTAGAAACTGCTTACTTCAATTTATTAGCTCCTTTATTTAAAGTACTTTTTGATTTTTGCAGGTCACTCCATTGAACAACAAGGATTTCAACTTTGTCCAGTTCTTGCAAGAGATCGCCTCCGAGCAGTCATTTGAAGTGACCTATGTCGACATCGAGGAGAAGTCGATGACCGGGCGGTGCCAGTGTCTGGTCCAGCTGTCGACGTTGCCGGTGGCCGTGTGCTACGGCAACGGGCTCACCAGCAAGGACGCCCAGTCCTCGGCAGCCCAGAACGCTCTTGAGTACCTCAAGATCATGACCAAGAAGTGAATCCAACATCTAGCGACATCAACGCAGGCTAATGAAAATTCCTAATGAATTTGGTAGTGTCCTAGTAAAAAATAATAATTAGTCCGTCACTTAGATAGGTAATTAAAATATCGGATGCGAATTTGTCAAAAAATACAAGGATTAAGTCACGTCCAATAACGCGAGTGACTTCTTGAAATATATACCATGTTGTGACGTCAGGCGGAACTAATCTGCTAAATACTACAGATATTTAGTGATCTAATTGATAATCTGCTAAATACTACAGATATTTGATGATATAATTGACGGACTAATTATATTTTTAGGACACTTGCCTCAGATTGTTGCCGTTAAACGCTTCCCTGGTTGGTGTCGCCAGGTCTTGAGTAAACGCTCCTTATCACCACTTCCCATTTGAATATGGCATAATACCAGTGCCAGCAGCACTTCGGGCTATGCTTTATAACTGGCACGTTTGCAGTATTTTACTTGTGATTTTTTTTCTCAAGTTATTGTGGCGCTAGAGGTGTATTAATTGTATTAGTTATTTATGAAATTATTCCGCAAGTGACTTCTCACTTGTACTACTACTGCCAACGTGCGAGGGTGAATCGCATAGCCCGTAACATTATGAAACAAAGTATGGAGTGGTCATATAACATAATACAAGCTATACTTTGCATAGAATTAGTGTAATTTTCCCAGCGTGGAAATTACTTAAAAAAACTTATAAAAAATACAAAAAAATATAAAAAATAAATAAAATGTAAAAAAAAGTGTGGACTATAATATTTCCAGTTTAATATTCAGCATTATTCTAGGCATGTTTTTGAATTCATATCTAAAACGAGTTATTATCAATGAAAAAAAAAACAAAATTTTAGCTTTTAATGTAATTATATTATAGTAATCATGGCAAAGCCTATCATATTTTTTCCTCAGAATCCTATGTATACTTTACAAACTTTATGTTAATGGTGTGTTTTGAAAATCAACATGCTGAGCATTAAACGGAAAATGAATTCTCAGCTAGTAATGTAATGTCATGTTGGGTTATTCCGACCCGTTACCACCAACTTGTTACCAATGGTAACAGTTGGGAATATTCCCAGTAGTTTTCAGTAATAAACCAGTAACAAGTTGGTGGTAACACACGGGAATGACCCGTCTCGTTGAACCGCCCGGCCTTTGCTTTGTAACAAGCTCCCAGATATGGTCCTTTACTTGAACTGAACTAGAACTTTTTACAAAGTGCAAGGGTTGGATTCTGCAGATAACTCTAGTGGTGGCAGGATCGCGATCGATTTTAGTTGTATTGTTCTCATCTGTTACCATTTTTATTCCCAGTTACCAGTGGTAACAGATGGGAATGACTTTTAGTTCTATTTTAAACCAGTCACTGAGGTTTTCTTTTGAACGCATGATGGAAAACTTTGCAGGGAAGCTGAGAACTATGTGTAAGAGTGATTATAATCACTGATATTAGCGGTTGCGGAGTTAGGGATCCCTTGCCTGTGAAAATGGGCATTATTTTAATGCAAAGTATAGAGGTTGTAACATTTCTAAATGTTCAGCATCGTCGTTGGTGCCTCGGACGTTTCGGCACAGACGAGGGTTCTGCGCGCCGAGTTTCTTTTAAATTGAATGGTGAATGCCCTACCGTCGCACTGTTCAAGTTGGAAAAAACTTACGAGTAAAGGATTGGAGTTCTGTTCAACCAAGACCGACTAAATATCGTGCAGCCGGCAAAAGCAGCTACGCGCGGAGGTGGTCAAAATGATGTAGACACGACTTTATGTTGTGTGTATTAGAAAAGCGCTGGTCGCCTGGCGGCAAGACTCAAATCTCGGCTCGTAACGCTGAGCTTTTGACGTACGAATCATGTGATGTCTACCGGTCGCTTTTCGGTGAAGGAAAACATCAGGAGGAAACCGAACCTAATCCCAATAAGGCCTAGTTTCCCGTGTTGGAAGGTCAAAGAGCAGTCACTTTCGTAAAAACTAGTGCCTACGCTAATTCCTGAGATTAGGTTGCCGAGCGTACGCTAGGCTCAGTAGAGCTGTGGCAAGGAGCCGGGAGCGTGTATACATCATTTTGAACAGCTCGCCAACTCTGCTACTTCTTGCTGCCGACTGTACCCCCAGATGGGCGTAGTAGTTTATTTTGTGTTTAGTGAGTCTTGGTTTTACTTCTTGTGATTAATCTCAAGAATAATTGTAGGATATTGTCACTATTGTGAACACTTTGAATTCATATTTGCATAGATGTACGTTTTGTTTATTTTGAAAGCCGTAATATGATTTTGTCGGTGCACTGTTTGCTCTTATTGCAATAAAATTTGGATGTTGCTTAAGTACTTATTCCGTTTTATTTATCACATCTACCCTGATAGATATCTGTGTATTATTTATTTATTTAATTAATTATTATTACAACAGTACATAAATTAAATTTAAGGCAGTTTCCTGCAAAACTGTTTTCACAGTTTGTCTGCAGTTGAGAGTCTCTAAGTTATACACAATATATATTTATTAACTATGCTATTTACTTTCATTCCATTCGGATCTTAAAATAATGTAAACCAGAAACTTCATATCATAATTCTGTGATTCGGCCAATTAGTATGGTCTAATTAAAAAAAAGTATGGAAGTAAGTCGTGTAGTCGTGGTTCTTTTTGGATTCGTTAGAGGGCGCAACTAGATTGTCTCCCCCGAGTTGCACCGTTTCTGTTATATACGGAAGACTGTTAAATTTTAGGTGTAAACTATAAAGTGCTGTAATTTTGGAGTAAGTTAAAAGCTATTGGGTTCAAGCTTAGTAGTGTATAGAGAACAGCTTGGTGCATAGTGTATCTTAATTAAAAAGATGTGCGATGTATGACACCCTTTAAAAAAATGTTTTTTCGATTGCGGCTCGAGGATAAGTCAGTCGGTTGGTGCGACTTCAAGTTAAGCTTTTTAAAGCATTATAAACATTCAGTTAAATTTGCACGCCTGGGCAAATTATGGAACATGTATTTTTGATTATTTTGTTATTTTAAATTGGAAAGGGAAATTAAGAGACACGTGAAAATTTTAAGAACAGTACTTATCTAAAGACACTACATTTGCACTAAATAAAAAATAGGATTTTTTTACCGGAAGTTTGTCAAAAAGTAAATATAATTTATTGCAACGAACTGCAAGCAACGGTGGGTGGTAGCACGCGGCGCGGGGCGCGCGGGGCGGGGAGATAGCGCAGCGCGCAGCAATTGTTTTACTCCCGCCGTACGTTGAGACCGTTCGTTCAACACTTTTAACGGGCAACCAGCATAGATCTCATATAAGTTAGAGATACCCAATCAGCACGCCAAATGTGGCACAGTAAAACGAGCCGAAGAGAGCCGAGCAAAGCCCGATCGTTCCGGGGACGCTATTCACACAGGACTAACAAACGTTTCGTTAAAATATTAACAGTGTAAGTGAGACTAGGGTACAATTGGCGTTAGGAAGTAAAAGTTTCATAAATATAAACCGAACTGACAGCATTGAGGCATAAGCCTAGTGGAGTAATTGTTGTTTTATTTAATTACGAAAGTCAGAAAATAATTAAAACTTACTAAATTACTATATACACAAATTACTAAAAAATATGGTAATAAAATTAAAGAGAAAGATAACTGTATTCTTCGTTTCAATATCAAATTTACATAACCCCTCCAAGGGTCCACCACTTTCTTATTCATGATAATTTTATTATTAGATTTTAGCTAGTACGGCTCGTATGCTTCTGCCGGACAAAAAGCTGGCAACCCATCTGCACAATCCCTCAAGCAGTCCGTAAGCTGGGAACTTCGACAGAAGACCCTGATGCCAGACCCGATCTAAAGCCTTAGCTATATCAAGGCTGACTGGGTAATTTGCAGAAAAAATGTACCTTTACTTAGTCCCAACTGTCCCAAAATTAACATCCAAAAAATTCGTTACGTTCATAAAAAAAGTGTAACGAAACTGACAAATTATCAGTTTCGTTACATTTTTTTATGAACGTAACGAATTTTTTGGATGTTAATTTTGGGACAGTTGGGCCATTTTTTTTATTCTACCAGACTCGATAGAGCTCATGATTCTGCATGCGACAGACTCAAAATATATATGAAATAAAATAAAAAAGTAAAGGTACATTTTTTCTGCAAATTATCCGACTGCCAATGCCTCAATGGGTAGTCACCACTCGTACTCGCGGCTAAAAGATAAAAAAAAGATAAAAGATAAAAGATATTTATTCTTCAATTTAGGCACATTACAATGCACTTATGAACGTCAGAGAGAAAAGTAAACTACCACCGGTTCTAACCCTACACCTCTGACCCGAGAAGTATTACTTATTACCGGCAAGAAACTCGGCGGGACTTATTTTTTCAAAACAGTACTACAAATACATTAAAGATACTATATACAATAATGCGTAGTTCTTCAAGAAGGCATATCAAAACAGCTTGAGAGACAGACATGTACCTGCCTATTGTGTAATTAAAATGAAAAATAAAAATAAAATCCAAATCTGACTGCTTCGCAATACGTTTGATATTCTTTCTTACTTGAACTGTGTCCTCTAAATGTTAGATGATTTTATAGATTCTGGTTTGGGCCATGCATATATGTCTGTCATATAGTCCTCGACCCTGTAATAACCCTTTGACATTAAAGTTTTTTTCAAGTATTTCTTAAGAGCGGGCTAGGGGGCTTAACCAGCTTTGTATGAAAATGAAAACTTTTATGTTTAACGTGCTGTTTTTTTATGCCAATCGATTTCATTCCTATCCAGTATTAATAGTTTCGTAGGGGCCAACTAGCGGTAATGTACTAAAAAACCACAAATTGAAGATTTTTTTTTTCATACATTTACTATGGAGAATTTATTTTCATTTTTCTATCACGCCAATCAGCCATTACAGTAAAAGCATTCAAAATATCAAAAAATAGGGTTTCAAAGCAGTAAATATATGTAAAATTGTTCTTCAATTTGTGGCTTAAGTAGTAAGTTGGCCCCATAGAAACTATTAATACTGAACAGGAATGGGATCGATTGGCATAAAAAAATAGCATGTGAAAAATAAAAAGTTTTCTTTTTCATGCAAAATGTATGGGGAAAGCTTTTCTCGATTTGTGACTTTTCTAGCTGGAATTTATTTTTGGTCTTATACAAGCTTTTGATCCTGGGTAGGAATGGGATCAAATGGCATCAAAAAAAGAGTGTGTCAAAAATTACCTTTTTCTCGCACCCTGTATGTTTTTTCTAAAATCTGTAAACGCGAATCTTCGTCAATTTGAAATCGAGGGAAGGTCTTTAAAGACCATTTTCGCGTAGCAGCACGGGATCTGGTAGCTGCCCTCACTGACCCAAAAAGAAAATCCATCCTGTATAGTTAATAATTTCATAATATTTTTTAACTACCTACCATATGAAGGCAATTTAATAAAATACACACTATAAAAATCGATTAAAACCAACTAATAAACGAAATAGATATAATTATGAAGTTATCAATATTTATTACAAAATCAATCAAAAAATTACAAATAATAAAGTAATTGATCCAAGAGCGACTCCATTGCTCTTATTTGCCATGTGATTTTGTAATGTCAGTTGAACGTAAGGTAAAATTTTATCATATCTTTCTTTTAATCTGTAATACAACCTTAACGATGTTAAATAATTCGCACTGGCCGGTCACAATGTTTTACTTTTAGGAAAATCTTGTTCGAGTCTAGGCCTCTTTAATATATTATCTCGATGTTCTCGAAAATTGCACGAATTAACGTCCTCACTAAATAAGCTCTGTAAGAATTGAGTTTTCGTTTATGAAATATTAATAAATGTATATAGACCTAAAGTACTTTTATTGCAATAACAAGACTTCAAACTATCTTACCAAATGCGATCCATGTGCATTGTCATTATTAGCAATTTTTGATTTCAAATCGTTACCGGACTCTTACCCGCTTATTCATAAACGTGTTCCAATCCTTATTTAGTTAAATTATGTTTTGTTAGTTTCTAACAAACACAAACACAGCTATAACACTATAAATAAAAACAAGCTTGCTGTCAGAAGATGTCGTATCCGCAAAGCATATTATAGTCATTTTTTGGTCAGGGTATTCATATTTATAACAAGTTACCCGTCGATGTTTTGAATCTATCATTTCCCGCTCTTAAGAAATACTTCAAAAAAAACTTTAATGTCAAAGGGTTATTACAGGGTCGAGGACTATATGACAGACATATATGCATGGCCCAAACCAGAAACTATAAAATCATCTAGCATTTAGAGGACACAGTTCAGGTAAGAAAGCATATCAAACGTTTTGCGAAGCAGTCAGATTTGGATTTTATTTTATTTTTCATTTTAATTACACAATAGGCAGGCACATGTCTGTCTTTCAAGCTGTTTTGATATGCCTTTTTGAAGAACTACTCATTATTGTATATAGTATCTTTAATGTAATTGTATTACTGTTTTGAAAAAATAAGTCACGCCGAGTTTCTTGCCGGTAATAAGTAATACTTCTCGGGTCAGAGGTGTAGAGTTAGAACCGGTGGTAGTTTCTTTTTCTGTCTGACGTTCATAAGTGCATTGTAATGTGCCTAAATTGAAGAATAAATATCTTTTATCTTTTACTGTCAAATTGACAGATAAGGTCAAAAGATGATTTAGTTAAATGAGGTTTGAAGTAAGTTTATGAATATGTGGGTTAAGGTTTAGCGCTTAAGTTGGTTTAATAATTATTTATTTTAAAATTTAAAATTACGTCAAATTTTGCTAAATACCTATTTGAAATACTGGAGAGATATTATTGTTTTGTTTCAATTATAATTCTTATTGAGAAAATATAATTTTAAACAAAAAAAGAACCGACTTCACTTAGGATCCGCTATTTCAAGAGGAAGTGGCCGAGTTGCTGTAAAAAATAGTGAAATCACTATAGGCGTGCCTATAATAGTTGAAGAGTTCCCTCGATTTCTCCAGGATCCCATCATAAGATCCCGACTTGGTGACAATGGGAACATCTAGGGGTTATACCCGTTCGATTAAAAAAATGATTTTGAAAATCGGTTCACGATTCACGGAGATATCGAGTAACATACATACAAAAAAATATAAAAAAAAATTCAGTCCAATTGAGAACCTCCTCCTTATTTGAAGTCGGTTAAAAATAGGTGTTGTTTTAATATTAAGATAAATTATTGTTTTTTTTTTCATTTATATAACTTATTGATAAAAAATAGGTGTCGTTTTAATATTTAAAGTCTCTCATAATAAAAACCTCATCAACATCAGCAGCATATATACGCCCCACTGCTAGTCAGAGGCCTTCTCTCAGAATGATAGAGCGTGCAGATTAGGACTTCACACACCTCATTGAACTGCTTCGTAAGTCTGGTGAAAAACGTTTTTACGAATTTAACAAACTTTGGGCGTACCTGTATTTAATTTGTTGAATGTCTTTCTGCATACTCAGAAACCCTACTATTTTTGCAGTACATGTCACTACTCTTTGCCTCAAGAGCCGTGCTCGTCAGTACGTCTACGCGCTTTCCTTCTCTTGCCATTAATCACGCCGTTGTCGCTTCTGTGTATTTATTGTTATTGCTCTACGTTTTTGGTACTTGATTACAGAACTGCATGTTCCGTTTAAAAATGTCAATTTTTTATTGCGTGCGAATGTAAACGAAATCAAATGAATATTATTGCGTCAAATTCCAAAAGTATTAAAATTTCCCTTTTAGTACAACGACAGTAAAAACATGAAAAACTACTTTCCGGGTGTCGCACCCTGGTGCGAATTTGATATTGGATTTAGTATTTTTTTCTAATTATTTACTCAATTTGCACCGAGTACAATACTTTCTCCAAACCCGCAATGGCCAAAATAATATTTTTTGTTATGTTGTTTTTTTTACCTGTTCCGTAGCTTAAATTAATATAAGTAACACGTGCAAATTTAGATATACGTGTTTTAAAACGTACGCCAAATTACGCCGAGTACACCACTTTTCTCTTCGTAGTTATAACCATTACATTGTTTTCAACCGATTTCACCCCTTTCCGGGGGGGTGAATTTAGTAGGGGTTGTATAAAGTTCGATTTTTAGCCCATACAAAACAATCCGAAGTGATTTTATTAGTCTTTAGAATTAGTTCCTGACTTTAGTGAAATTTGATCTAGTTTGACTAGACTAAATAACAAAATAGTATGCATAGAAAATGTTTTATTAGCTGCATGTTTTTTCGTTTGAATAATTTTCATGAAGGATATACTCATTGGATGTACCGTCTCCTTAACCTTTAGAGCATTTAACCAACCGGAGCGGCCATTCACAGGCGTTCAGTGGTCATACTTTTTGTATGGACTGACGTTACGTATACATTTGACGTTCCCCTCTCCCGCATAAATCAGCAGACTTTTTTTGTATAGAAAGGCCGGTCCGTTTGGTTGAATAGTCTAAACCTTAACCGGCTTGATAAAAATGGCTTTAAGTTTAACCTTTTGACAGCCAAGCGTTCGAAAAAAATGGGTTTAAGTTTAACCTTTTGAACGCCAAGCGTTGAACACATAGATATACCACCCATAGATCTGACACAGAACTATAGTTTGGCCAGAGTTTGTTCCACTTCAAGCATAGACAGGGAGAATCATACTGTCTTTTTCTAATGCTAGTACTCTCACTACTAAAAAAGGGATGGGTATAGCATGTTACTCTGACTGTTACTGCGCTTTTGGTTTGCCAGACTATAATAATACCAAGATAGAACGGGATGGTTTTATTACACTTTCGATAGATACGGCAGAGAGGTGCTATTTTCGTTGGTCCTTGTCATAGTTTCTATTACCCTCCACGCGTTACTTATAGCAGTGGAGGGTAACAAACAGATATAATGCGCGATTTCTTCAAGAATTTCTGTGATTGCTACGAGAAAAGCTGTTAGTTTTCCTAGAAAGTTGTGTCGGCTAAGGAAAACATTGGTAAATTGTTCTGTTTTATGCTGTAGAAGTGATTATGGGCATCTATATATCTATCCCTTACGGGGGTACACGTGTGCGGGCTCTAGTTAATGCTTGCTTTGAGGTTGAACAAAAATGATGCGTCACTGACGCCACGCAAGCGCATTGTTTAAGCGAAGTGGAACTTTGCGGAATTCCGCGTAGGTCCCTATTGAATTGGCAAAGCTGTCTGCTGTAGCCGTTGTTGGCGTCCATGGCACGACTTTCGGATGTCGGCCACAGCCGACTGGCGGTCAAAGGGTTAATTCTCAAAGGCAGCAGAGCTGTTGTGCTACTTTCAACTCTTAGGGCAAAACACGTGAGCTGAATTCAGCAAATTAAATTGCTTAAATTTGTACGAGGCTATTAAACAAATTTAAGCATTTTGTCTATGAATTCGCTTCAGCTCAGGTGTGTTTTGACCCTAAGAGTTAAAAGTAGCACAATTCCAACCATCTTCAAGCCGGTAAAGGAGACTATTCATAGTGTAATAATCTTCTTACACCTTCGCCATTACACCTTATCAAAAGGAATTAAGGCGCATTTTATATACGTCGGTTCAGAACCACCGGTTCTGGCTGTAATAAAAACGGGCACTGCTATGGTTGTAATATCATAGTAGAGCAAAATATAACTGCATATAATCCAGTCGAAGTAGATACCTCCGCTATTATCTACGTTCCCGAGCGCAAATGTTTCATTAATTTACTTACCACAAAACGTAAGATATGTTACAGCGACATTTACTTCAGTGAGACAGCCACAGTCTAAGAACTTTCTGAAGCTCATGTCTCAAAGCGCCATCTACATGCCATCTACTCGAGAGCCTACGCCGTTTCAGCGTACCGTAGTAAAACTAGATTTTCCTTTTATTTTTGATGTGATAACGTCTTATAAATTGATGAACTCCCGGTAGCATGCACCATAAATTGACAATGTTTTTGTGTATGAAGCCTAACAGGGGCTCAGAAATTCACTAGCAATAGAGGAAGATAAACTTTGACAAACTTGACCAGAAACATTACTAAACATTTTATGGCGGGACTAGGGTACCATGGTGTATGAGAGGTTGGTTGGTATTTTACTCTATTTCATTTTATTTTATTTTATTTGTGTATAAATCCTACCAGAGACTCAGAAATTCACTAGCAATAGCACAGAGTAAATAATAGTATAATACAGAGAGACCTCTGTAATGTTACGTAACGTCACGAATCATGTTGTCCCTTATTAACGCATGACAAGTTCTCTTTCGCACTTATGCAAACGTATCGGATACGTCGTGTCAAACTCAAATTTTTTGACAGATTTACTTTGAGTTGTACCCCCCTGGCAATAGACGAAGGTGATTTTTTTTTTGATAAATTAGCTATCAGAAACATGACTGTTCATTTTATCGGTACTATTCGCTGTGTGCATGATTGTGGCGCCATCTCTTGGGCAGGTGGTCAATCTCTTTTTTTCCTTTTTATAAATAGGTTGTATTCCTTGCTTATATGAAATGTAACTGGCTAATTCACTATTTTGACAGCAGACAGGGGATTTGCAGTTTCATTTCTTGTCACATTGAGCACTGCGATCGTTCTCGTTACCCCCACCATGCACTTCGCACATAGCGAATGTGCCATGGTCGTATAAGAGGTGGGTTGGTATTTTACTTTATTGCTTACTTATATGAGATCTATGTATTTTTTTCAATTAACTCCTTTGTATTTACAAAATAATGATAGTTCAGTAATAATAATTGAATTCAATTCATATACAGGTAAAACGAGGTTTAGACTAGCAAGTTTACTTGCGGCAAGTAGGGACGCAGCTTTATGCTAGAATGAGATATGAATAGGTATCACTATTTCATTCTAGCATATAGCTGCGTCCCTACTTGCTAGTCTAAACCTCGGTTAACAGTAGGTATGTAATTTTAAATCAATGTTCTTTATGACGTTATCACGCAAAATTATATTACGTAAACCGACTTTACAGACAATTTTTTAAACCTTTAGGTGGCTCTCGAGTAGATGGCGCTTTCAGACATGAGCTTCAAAAAGTTCTTAGACGGAGGCTGTCTATAGTCTCTCCTTCCACCGGCCACACTAATCATTAATAAAACGACAAATAATTCTTACATTTTTATTAATTACCATCAATTAAAATCATTTTAAGGCCTAAACGACTTTTTTCTTACAAACTTAAACTGACACAGTTTACCGCGTCGTGCACCTAGATTAGTATGAGCCCGTTGTGATATGACCCACGGAGCCGATCGCACTGGTGACTCATAACTATCCTCTTCGTCTTTTGATAAACACCATGTTTCCATTTCTTTGGGAGATTGTAAATAATCAGCAGGGCAGGTATTGAAATTATCTTCGATATTTTCCGAATCCACATTATAATATTCTTTAGTTTCTTGACTTGCTATTGGAGAATAGACAGGCGCATTGTCACAAAAATCAGGTGGCGGAGCGATTATTTCAGAAGTTTCATTGCCTTCAGTAAAGTATTGTAAAAGTAGCTTTGGATTAAACATACTTTCGTCTTTCATGTCCTTTGCGTTAAATGTTCCGTCTTTTATGTCTTCTATTGAATCTAATTTAAAACTGTGAATTGAAACAGGCGATTCGAAAGATCTCTTGTTTGTTTTGGGGGTCATATTGATATTTGGTTCACACAATTCTAGGTGTTCAATCTTTGGGGTTGCATTAAAATGCATTGGTTCTATGTTTACAGTATTGGGGGTCACATGTACATTTTTTGGTTCATACGATTCTAGATTTTCTTTATTATCAGTTTTAATTCTTTTAGCTGTTGTAGTAGGTTCCATCTGACTATCATGTATTGGTTTATTGGCATTTGTTAAATTTGATAAAGGCAATTCGACATCTATAGCATTAATTTCACTAATCTTAAATGGTTTTCTAGATTTGGATACGGTGTGGTTATTAGATTTAATGCTGGCTGTGTCGGCTCTCTTATAAATTTTGTTGATGGTAGAAGTAGTTGCTTCAGGTTTACTAAAAAAACATCAGAAAAATTGTTAACTTATCCTATTGAATAATTAAATTTATTGGTAGACGGTTGATAATAGTTGTTAATACTTACACTAATATTTTACTGTATCTTTGCAAAATATTCCCGATACTGTTATTTGCTGTTAAACATTGTGGTTTGTCTTCGATAGCTTCCAAAGCACTTTTTCTTGCACCAATCTTTTCCATTTGATTATGTTTATTGTTTACATCAATATCCTTTTCTGCAGTATTACTTTTTGGAGCGGATTTTTCGCAAAGTTTTGATGATTTGTGGTTAGGTTGAAGCTTCGTATCATCGTATTGTTCATAAGTGTTTCCAGTGTAACCTTTAATCGTTGTATTAATTGTGTCTTGTCGTGGAGTAATATATTTTGGAGTGACCTTTTCACTTTGATGTGTAGTTTTATTTTGTTTTGGTCTCATGTCGTCTTGTTTATTAGTAGTATTTGCATTGTAGGCTTCATGTTTATTAGTATTGTCCTGTTTAACTATTTCTGTTACATCCAAATCGACCTTTAGTTTTCTTGTAATTCGAAGTTCGTGATCTGGAGCATATTTTTTGGTGCAGACATCTACTTTCGTTGCAGTGTAAGAGAATCGTTTGACATAAGTTTCGTTTTGATTATTAGAATGTTCATGTTTATCTTGTTTGACCACAAGTTCTTTATTCGGATGATAGACATTTTGATCAACAGGGTTCTGAAAACTATCAGGTTGATTAATGTTCCTTACCAAATTTTCGTTATTTTCAAGATTTTTTAAAATTTTACTTGGCTGAACAGCTCTCATTTGTTTGGTTAGAAATGGATTAGTGTAATTTGTATTATAGTTTGACGGACCAGTTTGATGTTTGTTTGGACACGCATTCATCATTTTGTCTACAAGCTTTTCATTGAAAGTATCTTGACCAAATACATTTTGATGATCAGAATATCGTATATAAGAATGAAGCTTGCTTGGTTGTTGGCTATGACTTTCCCTGATAGTTTCAGCTTTATGATATGGCACCAAAGCGTTATCGCAATCAGTTGGTGTAGCCATCGTTTCAAATGACTTAACGGGTAAGTTTTTAACCCACGTATTGTTAGAACTGTTATGTGATACCTTTTCAAACCTTTCATTAGGAGGTATAAAAGTATTGCTCGTGCTAATCATATTGACCGGTGCAGTTTGGTTATATTTAAAAGTATGGTCAGGCTTATGGACTTCTTGTGGTCTATACAGATTCATTTGGTTGCTTTTCATAATATTTTGCTCAATTTGATTAAGACTTATGTTGTTAGAATGTACTTGACTTTTACCGTACAAGTTGGATTCAAAAGTCGCCAAAATTTTTTCACACTCTTTTTCCAGTTCAAGATTCTTAGCACTTGGATTAGTTATAGTCTGCATCGTCTCAGCTGGTAAGTTTTTATTCCGTGTAAAGTCATAACTGTTTCGGACAAACTTCACTAGACTGTCTTGATCACGTGTTACTGGATTGCTTGCGATGTTAGCATTTTGCGGCATAATTGGTGATATACGATTTTCGCCATAGTTTTCCTTTTCTTCAATCGTGTTATTTTCTCTTGTGTCCACGTTGTTATTTGTAGTTGTTTTTCGGTCAGAATTTATTAAAACAATACTAGCATTTTTTTCTAGCGTTTCTGTATGATGGTTTGATTCAACAGTTGGCGTAGGATTTCGATATCCTATTGCTAAATTAATATTGTTTTCTTTTGGTTCATTGACACTAATAGTTTCTAATTTATGTACTGCTACGTTATCGTCCATCATAATGTGAGAAATAGGTGCTATGTTTTCTGACATATCCTTATTATCTGTACTTTGATTTAATATTAAGACTGAATTCAGCTGCACAATTGGATTTATTCCGCCATTATCATTATTTTTTTCTGGAGTATTGTTTTTTCGTGGATTCTCACACATATCCGTATATATTTTGTCATATTCTTCAGTTTCTTTGACAAATTTCGTTAAATTTTTGGCGATTTTATGTTTTTGGTTGCCTTCGTATTTATTGGATTTTATTACAGTTGACGCATTATTTAAGTTAACTTCTGGCAAGTCAAAATTCTCACTTATGTCATAGTTATCATCATTTAAACATTGTTCATCTCTAACAGTATCTTGCACGGTGATAATACTTTCAGTTTCATCACATTGCATTCTGTCATTAGCTGTTTCACTGTTAATATTGTCATGTCCGTTAATGTCAATGTCGGTGTTTGTCTCAGTAGGCTGATCGTTTTTTACAAAGACTTCTGGTAATTCCTCGCATATTGAATCATCAAGCAGCTCATTTATTACTGGCATTGTACGTTTCGTTGTATTTTGCGCCCGCTGTAAAAACTTATTTATTTGAGATTTAATTGCATCAGAAAATCCACTATCAACGCTTTTATCTACATTTTTTTCAACATTATCATAAGTGGTGTTCGCTTTTTTTTCGATTAAATCCATGAATCTGTAATTGGATTTAAAAATTTTACGTTTGGTTATATCTTTGACACATCGACTAGACTTATTTGCCACCTGTTGTGTGTTATTAATATTCTTATATGTAGATTCGACTTTTTTATCCTCTGGAATTGGTATTGCATTAGAGCGCACGTTAGGTATGATCGCAATAGCAGTCTCAGGGGCATTATTACTAATATTATTAGTGACTGTAGAATTTTCGGAAATTTCAGATTCTATTCTGCTCAAAATACTGTCAATCTGCGAATCATCTATGTAGTCGTCATCGTCATTGATGATTACTTCTTCCAATGTGTCAGCTATCACATTTTTAGTAAGATCTATCGTAGGACATTCCACTTCTACCTGCTGCATTTGGCTTCTATTTTCTGCGAATGTGGTTCTATCACGTAGGTTATTTATAATACCTTTTGTAAGGTCCACCGTAGAACCTTCAACTGCCACTTTGTTGATTACTTGATTGTTCTCTGGAAATCTAGACCTATGTTTGCTTTCCAAGATATCATGTATAAGTTTCTTAGACATTTCCACTGATTTGTCTACATCCGTATTTAATGTTTTTGAAGTTTTACTAAACGACTCTTTCAGTGCCATAAGTTTTTGTGTCATAGTATATTCACGTTTCTTTTTTTCTTTACATTGTGTAATGTCAGTATCATTTTTTCGCTTTCTTTCCCTGTACACATCTGTTATGGCAGTTTGTTTAGTCGCAACATTCTGTTTGGGTTCGGTCGTAGCAGACCAAAGAAAATGTTCACTTTCACGAGGTGATTGTGGTTCCAGGTCGAGGAATAAATAGTCAGCTTGCACATCGATTCCAACTAAAATAAAGGATATTGTAATGTTAAAGTACTTATCCTTATATAATATATATATCTATCATCGCCTAGTACCCACAACACAATCCTTATTGAGCTCACTGTGGGGCCAGGTTGATTTGTGTAAGACTGTACCTACTTATTTATTTATAAAACTTACAATACTACGAAATCCTTACCTATGGTGGAACTCACGCAGTGGATCAATATTTTGTGTTCGCTACTTAGGTTTCTTGTAACTTCGTATTTCATAGTTCCATCGTAGATGCTTATGAAGTCCTTATCTCTAGAATAATAATTTGTGTAAGTGTAACATAAAATTTTGAGTCACTGATCTGAGTATAAATTCATACACATAAACATGTAATCTTACTTTATTTTGATTAGTTTATCTAAGAAAAAGGCACTAGCCCTGACTAGAGTAACCCACTTGTGCCTTACGATGTAACGATTAGGAAATACAAATTGATGAAGATGTTATGGCATAGAAAATCGGTCTTACGTGAACTGAGTCAACAGCAACAAATGATTCTCCGAATCCCCAACGACCAGATAACTCCTGTGACCGTCTCCTGCCGTAAGCTGGTCCATGTTTTCGGATAGATAAGCGTGGTTCAGCAGCATCAGTTGGATGGACACTGATCGGGCGTCGATTGGTGTTACCGTTAACTGGTATTTTGGGAGGAGACTGGCTTGCTTTCGTATTACATTTCCGGCTGGGGGACCTTTGTTCATTATCTGAAAGATGAATTTACCTAATTTATATCACGAAAACTCCTAAGAAACTTTAAGCTAACCTTAAATAAATTGGAAATGGAACTATTGAAAAAAAAAAGAATGATAACATAACATTTATCAAATAAAATGAATTGGAAGACCCACACGTTGTAAAAAGCCGAGAAGATACCTGCAGGAAAAATATGGGCTTACGATAGTCGAAATCACCCTTATAAAACTTACCCTTTCCAAGTCCCGCGGATGGCTTTCTTCTAACAGCATAAAGCTAGTAATGCCAGCGCTGGCCAACAATGTGCTGAACGTAGGCCCGATGCCTTTCAGCTGTTTGCTCACGTAAGGAGAGTTCTCCCACAGATGTGCCTCGATACATTTGGATAGTATGATCGAGTTTAGAACGGCTGAGAAGTTTTGCGGTAATGGAGGCAGTTCTGGACGTGTTACGTATTTTACTAAACCTGAGGAGTAACAATAATTTGAATTGGTACAAGTTTCTTTTTAACCTTACGTTATAGGCTACCACATAAACTACATTAACCATATGATCAATCCCGAGATGGAGAAAAAAAATATCAGTGATATAATGAAATCAGATGGGACTGCAGTTTTTTTCAAGTTGGTTGGTCCCGTATAAAAAAGTTCTTCAGTATAAGGTACACCCCATAGTTATATATGGCAAAACGTTGACTAATCAGCTACATATGACCCTGGCCTTACTTCTTGTGAAGAAACAAATGACAAATGAGCGCAATCAATACTTTAAGAAAAAAACGGAACTAGAAAAAACACAGCTACTAACATTTGCAAACCCTGGATGCCGTTCTCATGATTTTTATAGCTTCCTGGTTCAACGCTGGCTCGGGAATATGCAGGCATCCTAAAGTAGCTTGGATGATGCTGCAAAATGGACATGGTAGGAACATTTTAATTTAATGTCAAGGTTTCAAACAAGCAACTCAAGAATTATAATGTACGTTTCACAGTCAAAATTTAATAACCGGATAGCAATGGGCATTGTATTATCCATTTCTGTTCCTACTTGTTTATAAACTATAGGACTAAACATTGCGTGAGCTATCTTTCCCATATTGAATTTTTTTATGGATGTATATTGCTCAAAATACCGTTAATATATGAATCATCCATGTCGTCGTCATTTTCATTAATAATAATTTCTTCCAGTGTCCCGTTCCGACGGCCACATTTTCAATCACTTCTTGGCATAGACTTACTACTTCCACCTTTTCCATTAACCAATGATTAAACTTACCAATTCAATTTCATTTGTCTCGTGCTGATCTTGCCCTTCATAGGAAATCGAATGGTAGCTGCCTTGTTATTCCTATTGAGCAGATTGAGACAACGTCTCTCGTCGACTCTCAAGTACATATCGGAGAGCTCATGACTTTCACAGACTAGCCATAGCAAGCGCTCTAAGGTTTCTGAGCCTTCGATCTATAGGAAAAAAAAACAAAATTTACCAGTTGACATTCTTTCAATTCTTTGGTGATGGAAAATATCGAGAGAAAACCTTCAAACATTTGGAAAGAATTTCAAAGATGTAATTTCTCAATCAGCATTAAATAGGCATGAGTGGGGACTACATGTCGTACTTAATCTACTACCTCTTGTTAGAAGAGTATAACAAGAGGCTACAGTCCTTTGTTTAGGCAAGTACAGAGGAAAGATATCCGCGTGGGCACCAATATGATGTGTACACAGGGCGTTTTTCAACAACTACCCATATTATGCGAGGTGATTAGGTAGGCCATACTGAACAACTTTATCCATAGGACTACCTACTACTTCACGAAAAATAATTGTGTACTTTTTGGGCGATCAGATGGCGATGTTTCTATAGGGAAGTCAATGGGGTTGGCCGGTCAAAAGTCATTACAGATGGCGCCAGCATAGCTTGTACCTGTCAGTCCTACCAATAGTGTCAAATTCTCGTTTTTTTTGGAAATTTGTGACCTGGATGGGCTAGCCTTTCAGCCAAAACTCATACAACAATACCAGTGACAGGTACAAGCTTATGCTGGCGCCATCTGGCCAAACCACTGACAGTTGCCAACCCCAATATTTTAACTACATACTTAATCACCTCGTACAATATGTCTCATTGTTGAAAACACACCATTAGACTGGTGATTTACCTTCATAATGTTCTTCATGGTCTCCACGTCCATATAAAACATGGACATCAGGCGACCAGCTTCAGTGGATTCAATGCAACTCGCCTCATCCATTGTTATCAGGCCCGAACTTGCCAAACTGTTCATGCCTTTTACGCATAGTTCTGCAAAGAAAATTAGATAAATAAAGAATTTTATATTTGTTAATCTTGTTCCAAAATGTAACGAACATTGTCGATTTTAAAAGGTTAATTCGAAGCTCTCAAAATGGCTTCCATCGTCGTTTTCATTCATCGTCTGTCATTTTGCTTTTCATATTTCAATCTCCTCGGGTCCTACCTTAGTCTTTCGATAGTTTGACCTTGAAAACTAGTTCAGTTACATTTTTTGGCTTATAAATTGTAATTGTACCTTTGACGCACCATTTGGCATTAACCTATCCCATCAATTAATTATTCTTACCGCGGGAAGGGTCAAGAGTCAATCCGAACATGACTAATATGGAAAAATACCAGCATTACGGTAATATTGCGACCTAGCAGAGAATACGAAGATGATCAGCATTATTTATAAACTATTAAAAGATCTAAAGGCTCATTATGGAAGCGTCTTCAGAGACAATTTACAACGAAGAATGAAACGCCTCTGCTCAACCAGTATAGTGTAAACTTTGACGCATAAACGAACGAAACCAGCGGCTATCATATTTTGCACCCCTTTCCGCGTTTTAGAATTTGTCTATGATATTTCTAACGTAGCCAAAGCTACGTTAGAAATAATAGTTCAGAGAAAAGTTTCGACTTTTGGGATCTTCTATTTTTTTGCTTTAAGCAAGCAAGCATTTATATTACAAAGTGATTAGATAATCGAAAATATTTTCGGCTCGTTGATAATGCATCCCAGAAAGCACTCAGATTAAGGAGTTATAATCTCGAAGCTCAAATGATTCTAGATTCGAGGTGATACTAGTTTAAATTGCTTGTGAATGAAGTAGCAGAAATACCTCAAGTAAAGGGCAGGCCATAACAAGGTATAACCGCAAATGGTAAACGCGTAGATTGATGTCGTCTGATTATTCCTTTGAATTAATATGTCGATCGGATGCCTAAGCGTTGCTTCACGGATACGTCACAACGATGTCTGCGCAAAACTGTGTCTGCTTGTTAAAAAGTCATAATTAACTAGTTTACAGTTATTCCAAATTTAAATTACTATTGTTTCAAATATAATTATTAAGAAGTTACGTTATTTCGCATCTCAATGATTTCTTCGTATGACCGTTAGACCGAAATTTGATTTGTTGTTATGACCTGTACTGTACCTGTTTATAAATATGTAGGCAGTAAGTTTACTTTGGTACCTGCGATCTTAAAATGTCGTATATAAGTCCAAAATAAAATTATATTCCTTTATCATTCGAATCCAAGTAACACCGCATACTCTTATAGCCAATCTACTTGGAATCTTGCAATGGAAACATTCACGCTTGCGCGGTAAGCGATTACATTATCGTCGATAAATGCTAAGGATACGCCATCCATCATGAGCCGGATGTGTGTATTTAAACTGGAGCAAACTTAAGGTACCCTGATATGTATTACTTATGTATCAACCATTTATTTCCACGTAATTCTGATAGATCCCTAAGTACCTACTCTAAATAATTGGGGTTGGCCGGTGAAAACTTTTGCAGAGGGCGCTGTACCAGATTCCATACAATAAGAGAAAGAGATACAAACAATGATAGAAAGAAACAGGCGATGAATGGTCCCTAACTTGTATGCAGGCATAAAGCTTTTCTTAGGCAAAAACCTTCCCTATGGCGTTAATCTACATCATTTTAATTTTAGTGTATTCCAAAAACGGATGGATTTCAATTTCGGAGCAATTCGAGACAAAACATTGAGTCATTTTCGCTAAAATAAATAAAAACTACTTCGCGCCATAAAATTAAGCTTTTCTAGGGACCAATTTTGAAGATGTCACTTTGACAGTTGCCAACCCCATTTTGACACAAAACGCGTGATTTCGAGACAACGAAATCAGTTGATGGATCAAAAACCGCAATGTAGGTATTAAAAAACGCAGGTTGACTAGTCGCTTACGTTTGTAGACAGGCCTTAAAACTCGCCTATGGCCTTTGTGTAAGGAGTTTTTTTTATTTATTAACCAAATTTTTAACTAGGTACCTACCTAGAAACTGAATTATTATAAAAATAATGGTCCTAAGGACGATTTATCAACTATCAGGAATGATCGGATTTTAGGGTGCAACAAGACGGAAAACAAACACTTATTTTGCGAATATAGTCGTTAAAACGTTAAAATGTTATTTAAAATTTGTTGTAACTCAAATAAACAACGTGTGTCCTACAATCCCAAATATTATCAATTTTAACATAATTTTTGAGGTAAAAAAACCGTGTTGCACCCTAAAATCTGGTTATTGATAATCAGACATATGGCCACATCAAATAACCATGACCATTACATACGATACGGTACAAAAATTCAAGATTGTTGCAATAAATGTCTAAGAAAACGTAAACGTAGTGAGTAATTTGAATTACAAATTACGTTACAAGGATTCTGTTTGCAATTATTGTTTACTCTCATGAGTAATTAAAAGCTATAAAATCATTATAAAATAAATAAATCATTAATAAATGCACATACTGGAAACACTTAAATATATTAAATTGATTACGATTACTATAGATGTTGATAATTCAAATTGCCAACATAAATTTTCCAATTTCTTTTAAAAATCACGAACGTGAGTACGATAAAATATATTTGTAAAAAATACGACAAACAATTAATAAGTTTTCTTAGGGCGTTCAAAACTCCACAAATGAGTGGCGAGAACAATTTAGTGTGTTAAATACTACGCTTAGTGTAAGGCCTGAGTGGACGCTCGTGGCGGGGCGTGCAGCGGGGCGTGCAGCGGGGCGTGCAGCGGGGCGTGCAGCGGGGCGTGCAGCGGGGCGGGCGAGCGTCCATACACTTTGTGCAGCGTCGACTCAGGACACCAGTACGAGTGTCCTTTGTTTGACATGCACGCCGTCCGCCCCGCCCCGCTGCACGCCCCGCCACGAGCGTCCACTCAGGCCTTACACTTAGGAATTTCGGTTTACACCCTCGTCTCGACAAAAGTATTGTTATGGTTAGTTTTTAATTTAGTGACTATTTTCAGTAGATACTTATCATAATACATTGAACTCGCTACCCTCGCTACTCAGACATTTATCGTTTTTATCTACACCCATATCATAAACCCTCCATGATGTGTTCAAAAACCGCACGTTATGACCACCATAAAACGAGACTGTTTTGTTAGAAGTTAGAGCAAATGTGTTATCTGTAACGATGTTATTATTATCAAATAATAAGCAAAAATTCGATATTATTATGAAAATCCGGCCCTCGACAGCCGCGCCCCGCCGACACAATCGAGTTGGCCATGGCGGTGCAATCTGTGAAATGGCAGCCATTTTAACAGTTTTAGAACGCGTCATTTAGGGTTTATAATATGTATGTAGATAAAGCAGTGTATGCAACTGTACGTAATTAGGCCTTAAAACGCTCGTGTGATCTTATTATGAAACTCACTTCGTTCGTTCGTTTCATAAAACCACACTCGTGTATTAAGGACCCCTATTACGTAAAAGTTACATAAACTACTATTATCAAACTCGATCGAAGTACGAGAATAGGCAGAGATACTTAGGCGAGAGTAGGCATAAGTCTTCTTTTTATAATATTCAACTCAACGTTTCTCTTTGCCTTTTGTACATGTCTCTGTTTGGCCCAATGGTTGACTGGTAGAGAATGCCATTTGGTATTAAGTCCGCCATTTGTACATAATTTTTTTGTATTTTGTGCATTAAAGTTTAAATAAATAAATAGGATGCAATTTATTATCGTATTATTTTATTATTCGAAGAAGACTGAATGGATTTGGAAAATGCTCTTTTTTTTGAAAGGGACTTGACAGTTGGTCATCAGGTCTGGATCTGAGGATTGGATTAGCAAGTTCAGCCGGTACTTTTTTGTTTAAAATTACGTTTTCCCGCATTCGATTCTAATCCAAAACAGTAGTTTTTTTTAATACGTCGTAGGGCAAATTACCGGTCTTAATAAATTTCATCATAATAGTGTCAGTGAACAAACTATTATCACGGCTATCTTGATCTTTCATTTAATAGCTGTGATTATCTTGTCGTATCGGAAATCAACACAATCATGGTTATTAGCAGGCTCCGAAAGTTTATTGCAGTTTTATCACGATTAGCTAATGTTTAGATATCTCGGTACGGCCGACATCAAATATATCGGATCGGCCAAGGTACTCAAAAATATCTGAACATGCACTTTATCGCCTTAACAATAGAGGCGTTGTTCAGATATTTGTGACCACCTTGGCAGCTCCGATATATCTGATGGCGACTGTACTATAACTGTCACGTTCGTTCGTAATAGGTATTAAACAAGAGAATAGCTTGAACCGTAAATGGGTCAACTATTAAAGCCCGTGACTCTACTGTAGCAGAAGTACAGTCGATGTCAAATATATGTTTACGCTTTTGAATCTTACTTCTTTGTAAATAAGGTTCAGAAGTGTAAAAATATCTTTAACGTCGACACGTCTTGTACACTATTGGAGCGCGTTGAACTCTTTAATATGGGCAAAATGATACTACGCTGCTTTTTTAATTTCACTCTTTTTTCCGACCCGCGGGCCGTGGTTTGGAGACCCTTGGTATAAGGTACCTTAAAAACAGGTCATACCTTCAATCTTCTTCAAGATGATCTGCTGCGGCGCTGCAGGTGGCAACCCTAGGTATCTCCTCGGGTCTTTAGCCGCTCTGACGTACAGGAAAGTGGAGCGGAGCCACTCCACACACTGTGCTACGTCTGTGACAGTTCCCAGGGCTACCTCACTGATGAAGTCCTCTGCTGTAACGTACCCGAGTTAAAACTGTTCATACCTTCAATCTTCTTCAAGATGAGCTGCTGCGGCGCTGCAGGTGGCAACCCTAGGTATCTCCTCGGGTCTTTAGCCGCTCTGACGTACAGGAAAGTGGAGCGGAGCCACTCCACACACTGTGCTACATCTGTGACCGCTCCCAAGGCTGCCTCACTGTTGAAGTCCTCTGCTGTAAGGTACCCGAGTAGAAACTGTTCATACCTTCAATCTTCTTCAAGATGAGCTGCTGCGGCGCTGCAGGTGTCAACTCTAGGTATCTCCTCGGGTCTTTAGCCGCTCTGACGTACAGGAAAGTGGAGCGGAGCCACTCCACACACTGTGCTACGTCAGTGACAGTTCCCAGGGCTGCCTCACTGATGAAGTCCTCTGCTGTAACGTACCCGAGTTAAAACTGTTCATACCTTCAATCTTCTTCAAGATGAGATGCTGCGGCGCTGCAGGTGGCAACCCTAGGTATCTCCTCGGGTCTTTAGCCGCTCTGACGTACAGGAAAGTGGAGCGGAGCCACTCCACACACTGTGCTACATCTGTGACCGCTCCCAAGGCTGCCTCACTGTTGAAGTCCTCTGCTGTAAGGTACCCGAGTAGAAACTGTTCATACCTTCAATCTTCTTCAAGATGAGCTGCTGCGGCGCTGCAGGTGTCAACTCTAGGTATCTCCTCGGGTCTTTAGCCGCTCTGACGTACAGGAAAGTGGAGCGGAGCCACTCCACACACTGTGCTACGTCAGTGACAGTTCCCAGGGCTGCCTCACTGATGAAGTCCTCTGCTGTAACGTACCCGAGTTAAAACTGTTCATACCTTCAATCTTCTTCAAGATGAGCTGCTGCGGCGCTGCAGGTGGCAACCCTAGGTATCTCCTCGGGTCTTTAGCCGCTCTGACGTACAGGAAAGTGGAGCGGAGCCACTCCACACACTGTGCTACGTCTGTGATAGTTCCCAGGGCTGCCTCACTGATGAAGTCCTCTGCTGTAACGTACCCGAGTTAAAACTGTTCATACCTTCAATCTTCTTCAAGATGAGCTGCTGCGGCGCTGCAGGTGGCAACCCTAGGTATCTCCTCGGGTCTTTAGCCGCTCTGACGTACAGGAAAGTGGAGCGGAGCCACTCCACACACTGTGCTACATCTGTGACCGCTCCCAAGGCTGCCTCACTGTTGAAGTCCTCTGCTGTAAGGTACCCGAGTAGAAACTGTTCATACCTTCAATCTTCTTCAAGATGAGCTGCTGCGGCGCTGCAGGTGTCAACTCTAGGTATCTCCTCGGGTCTTTAGCCGCTCTGACGTACAGGAAAGTGGAGCGGAGCCACTCCACACACTGTGCTACGTCAGTGACAGTTCCCAGGGCTGCCTCACTGATGAAGTCCTCTGCTGTAACGTACCCGAGTTAAAACTGTAAATACCTTCAATCTTCTTCAAGATGAGCTGCTGCGGCGCTGTAGGTGGCAACCCTAGGTATCTCCTCGGGTCTTTAGCCGCTCTGACGTACAGGAAAGTGGAGCGGAGCCACTCCACACACTGTGCTACGTCTGTGATAGTTCCCAGGGCTGCCTCACTGATGAAGTCCTCTGCTGTAACGTACCCGAGTTAAAACTGTTCATACCTTCAATCTTCTTCAAGATGAGCTGCTGCGGCGCTGCAGGTGGCAACCCTAGGTATCTCCTCGGGTCTTTAGCCGCTCTGACGTACAGGAAAGTGGAGCGGAGCCACTCCACACACTGTGCTACGTCTGTGATAGTTCCCAGGGCTGCCTCACTGATGAAGTCCTCTGCTGTAACGTACCCGAGTTAAAACTGTTCATACCTTCAATCTTCTTCAAGATGAGCTGTTGCGGCGCTGCAGGTGGCAACCCTAGGTATCTCCTCGGGTCTTTAGCCGCTCTGACGTACAGGAAAGTGGACCGGAGCCACTCCACACACTGTGCTACGTCAGTGACAGTTCCCAGGGCTGCCTCACTGATGAAGTCCTCTGCTGTAACGTACCCGAGTTAAAACTGTTCATACCTTCAATCTTCTTCAAGATGAGCTGCTGCGGCGCTGCAGGTGGCAACCCTAGGTATCTCCTCGGGTCTTTAGCCGCTCTGACGTACAGGAAAGTGGAGCGGAGCCACTCCACACACTGTGCTACGTCTGTGATAGTTCCCAGGGCTGCCTCACTGATGAAGTCCTCTGCTGTAACGTACCCGAGTTAAAACTGTTCATACCTTCAATCTTCTTCAAGATGAGCTGCTGCGGCGCTGCAGGTGGCAACCCTAGGTATCTCCTCGGGTCTTTAGCCGCTCTGACGTACAGGAAAGTGGAGCGGAGCCACTCCACACACTGTGCTACGTCAGTGACAGTTCCCAGGGCTGCCTCACTGTTCAGGTTTTCTGCTAGGCGCTTGTGAAGGTAGCTTTGAAGGGGCTCGCAGCCGCCGACGAGTGCTTGGTAGCGGGGCTGAGAAATGACGAGTGTAGTTACACAAAAGGTTTTTCAAACAAAATAACGTGGCAGTGTTTTCTATAATGCTTTTATGACACTTTCTAAATAAGCGTTACATGCCCTCGAAGACAAACTGGACATACACTTACTCTATTTCTCTAACACAGTTGAATACCTTACTATCGAGCAAAACAGTCGTTTATAGAAGAATACTAAAAAGTAGTAAAACGATCCAAATTCAAAATCAAATGGTTTTCAAATGTAATATCATAGGTTTAGTTCATCGTCCTATTCTAAGGTGTGCAATAAAGACGTTTTTACTTTTACTTTACTTACTTTACGGTCCGATAGAGAGCATAATCTAGGGAGCGGTGTCTCACTCGCACTCATTACAAAAATATCACATGTGACCCCCATTTGACACATATTGACATTTTTATTATCTGATGACGTCATTATCTGCTTAGTCAAAACGAGACACAGTATACAGAATAATAACTTCATGGGCATTCTACTGCATACATACGTAGCGGTAGAATTACATAGGTACAGCAATGTTTAGTTTAAGCAGCCAGAGACTATAGAAATATAGACCACCACAGCCTAAGAACTTTTTGAAGCCCATGTGACTCATGTCATTAGGGAATATTACGCAAAACTCTGCGTAGGGGGCGGCACTAGCACATCCAGAGGGCCTACCGCGAAACACGAAAATATACATTTCGTTACCTGGTTCTCTGTCACTCTTTCATATTCGAGCGATAGAGGCATATGTCAAAATTTCGATTCTTTCGTTTCACGATAGGCCCTTTGTGAATAAACCGCCTTGGTGCGCAAATGACATATTTATTCGTTATAAATTATCTATGAAAACTTGTAAAAAAACTGTTTAAGGCCTAGTATGCATTAAAAACTCTATAGTTTACCGGTGTGCTAGTGCTGCACTCTGGTGGCAGAATATTGCAGTAATATTCCCTATTGCGCAATCTATGTCAAAGCCCCCTAAAGATACCGAAAATGTAAGAGAAATGTCATCTGCACTGCTACTCCACCTGGTAGCTACTAGTGTACTACTAGTACGCTATTTGATACGGTTTAAGCCTTAGGGAGCTATAGACAGTTATAGGGGATAGTGACTTTTTTTTCCTTTTTTTAACACATGTGATAAAACCTTTGCCTTTATACACACTGACCTTAGTTTTTAATGGTCATGTACCCACTTGTTTTGTGAAATAAAGTGTTTTACCAATATGTACTTCTACTAAAATATTGTGTTTAATTTGGAAGGTAAAAATATTGTACTTTAAAGTCAGAAAAGCCCTTAGACAGGTCCAAATAATAGTATGGTCAGGACCTTGGGCTTCTATTAGACTCTCGGTTGCAATATTTTTTAATATGAATAACGTTGCACAATATTATTTTATAGCGTTGTTGGTTCGTCATTAGTTACGTTATCAGTTCCGTTAAACTTAGAGCATTTAACAAACCGGAGCGGCCATTAACAGGCGTTCCCCTCTGCCAAAAATATATGACCAGTGGTCATACTCATTGTATGGACCGACGTTTATCTGACGCGGCTATTCTGACGTTTCGCATATATTTGACGTTCCCCACCCCTGCAAAAAACGGCAGACTTTTTTTATAGAAAATGACAAACATGGCCGGTCCGGTTGGTTGAATAGGCTAAGCCGTTAAATGACAACTTCGGTTCTTACAATAGGTACTTTGCTTTAGCGTTTTACGCATGTTTTACGTTATTAATGTTATTATCTATTGTTAATTTTACAATTAACCTTTTTCGGTTGATTCCACATTTCCTTTCAAATAATTGACTGACAAGTGACTGTCATCTCAATGTCATAGTTGCTTGACACGAAATTTTACGATTTGTTGCGGCTAACCGAATTATTTTATTTTGTAGAGCACTTTTCATACTTATATCTTATATCAAAATGGTTCTGACAGCGGAAGAGAAAAAGGCAAAAAAAGAAGCCAAAAAGTTGGCCAAACTAGCAGCAGAAGATGAAGCGCGTAAGAAAATGAAAAGCCTAGAACTTCAGCGAGAAATGGCTGCACAACTAAAGAATAGAGATGCTCTGGATCGACGATATAGGGAAATCATGGCTAAGATCAAAGAACCAGAGTTCAAGAAAGAGATGGAGATCATGTGGAATAAATTCGAACGGGCTTATGATAAAAAAGACCACCAATTAACACATTTTATGGATTTAATTAATGTAGCTGATGATCAATATCAACGCACTCTCGCAAGCTTCTGTGATACTATAGATACCATGATCAATAAATTCCTATCAGATTTGGAGGAGCTATCCAAGCAGAATAATCTAAATACAACTAGACTATTAAAAAGTGGTGAACAGGAGGCAGATGATATCATGAATGATCATAACACTGCTGAAACACATCTGCAGCTTTTGTTATATACTGCCGATAAGGAAGCTGACGTCGCAGCGTGGACGAAACGTGGAGAAAATTTAGTTAAAGAAGACGAAGAGCGTACTAAGTTTTCTAATATTAGAGAAAATTTACGTTCTCTCCTAGAAAACTCTTACAATAACATGTGGGATGATTACAAAGCAGTGCTCAAAGCATATGTGAGTGAAACTGCTGATAATCAAAAGCAAGTTCGTAAATTGCGTCGTAAAGAAAACAAGATGGCCGATATAATAGCATCGCAGGGAAAGAAGATAGCGAATAGCGATGGTTTGTTGAAGCGCCTGCGGACGGAGCTGGCGGCTTATGAATCAGGGACGAAGCAGGCTGTGTTTAGAGACAGGCGCGATAGACATCGAGCAGCTTGTCATAAACTGAAGCAACGTATGCTAAATGGAGTCAATCTTGATACCAATCTATTAGGTGTACTAGTGAGTGCGTCAAATAATACTCTAGAATGGCTGGATGCAGCTCATAAAAAAGGCGAAAAAATCCTGCGCATTGCAGCGCTGTGTAGAAAATTCGAGACGCAACGAGAAAAGGTTCTTCCATATGGAACACAGGAACCTCATAGTCTAACGCAGCTTGATCGCAAGCAACATTCAGAAGATTCACTGGTAATAAATGCTATTTCAACTACATGCGGCATGACGAGAATGTGGCAGCGTATCGCTAAAGCTGAAATGACTAAACGTGCCTTAATGCGCGAAAGAGAACTGTTGCTACAGGAGAATAAAATGATTGAGATACAATTGAGGAATAATGCCAGACAGGCTGTTGAAGCGCAGACAAAACCATGTCTTTGTAATAGAAATAAGCAGAAGAAAGAACTGTTTCACCCAACTGCAATCGAAGGAGCGTTAGAAGCAGCTAAGATAATGAAATTTAATTCCCAATTTGAATAATTGTATTTTTGTTGAATAAATTTGCCGTTAACAATGTGTTCGTGTGATTGGTCACGATTCATCTCTCATGAGCATTGTATATGTTGTTCCGGCTTTGCTGATGACATAGTTATGGATTTATACACTGTGATACTAACGCATACGATATATTTTATGAATTTATTTCTTAAATTGAAATTGATATCTCTATGGTTTTAAAGATAATAGCTAATTTTTGAAATCTATTGTTGTTGTTACAATAACTATAATAAAATATTTAGCATTTTTTTATTGCATGAGTTATTTTATGTAAAACTATATTTTTTGTTGAGTTCTTGCAACTTTGAGCCTAATTCTAAATACATTAATTTATCCAAAAACATAAGAAACATAAGAAAAGCTCATTATGAAAAAACTGTTTGAGTGTCAAATTCCCGATTAATGTGTGTGTGTGTGTGTGTGTGTGTGTGTGTAAATAAAAAGCTCCAAAATAAACAATTTCTTGTTACATTTCATACTACATCCCTTCTATAGACGGCCATAGCTTAAGAAATTTTTGAGGCTCAAATCAATTAGCGTACTAGTAGTACACTAGTAGCTAGCTACTAGGTGGAGTAGCAGTGCAAGTGACATTTCCTCTTACATTTTCGGTATCTTTAGGCGGCTTTCGGAGAGAGGGAGAGGGCGCAATTGACTTGAGCTTCAAAAAGTTCTTAGGCTGTGCTGCTCTACTATATAAGTTACTCTATGCTTCTAGATATGTTAGAATTTCCTGGGCGCCTCAGTCTCACGATGTATATCTAGGTTTCAAGTTAGGTGTGTTTCGTCGCATCGGCGCATGCGCATGTCGCAATGAAACCAAACCCTCGCGAGGCGCAAACGATGCTACTTTGACCTTACCCACTTCTGTGTATTCGTACATAATATGTGAGCGCGGGTCGAGTAGGTATCCTACCTATATAAATCCAGGGTGACTACCGTCAACACTGAACATCTGAAGCAACAGGCGGAGCCTAATGCGCGAAAAAGCGATCGTCTCAATACTAAAGGTTGGTTACACCAAACCGTCTGACATCAATTTTATTGTATGGATTTTTTCATAGTACCCTGTCGGGTGACACTGATGGGTCCGTCAAAAGTGGTTGGTGCAATTGGCCCTTAGTCTAAGTTAGCATATTTTACGTATGCATATCAAGTAAGTTTTTAAACTCCGCTCCTAAGAATACCGCTCCTGTCGGCTAATTTTGACCCCGATTAATAACACCGAGCTGTAATAGTAGAGTGTAACCGAGCACCGAGCTGTAATACTGGGATACGCTACACCTAGACTAAGTATGTGGTACCCACTATATTGGTTTCATATGGAGACGCACAGTCCTGTCGGCACAGTTTAAGAACTTTAATTTTTGGGGCTCCAATTCTGGAGCACCATCTGAGCAAGAGCAACCCAAAGTTACCAAAAATATAGGAGGAAACGACCTGTATTTTCTTCCTTCACTAAGCTATAACTATATATACTATACACCACAATAAGCTAAGGCGGTTATCACACTGCTGCGGATCCGCATGCGGCGCCGGTGCGCGAGCGAGACAGCGCTCTGCATGTGTATAGCGCTAACTCGCTCGCGCGCCGGCGCCGCATGCGGATCCGTCGCCAGTGTGATAATCGCCTAAGCGCTCAGGGGTTTTATCTACCTACTAGTTAATAGCAAATCATTTCAATTAGCGACTTAAAATATGCACGATTATTTATTAAGCCATAATTTTTTATGAGCTTAAAGTTCAAAGACATTGAAAATAATAATTATGATTGTAATGTAATTGGTTATAAACTACGTTTATAATTATTATATTGTTTACCTAGGACTAAGGTAGGGTAAAGCACCCATTAATCGACACGCAGTCTGCTAGTCACTTCATTTATTTCATCGCATGGCAAATACTAGAATTACGAGAATTATATTACGCCTGTATAAATAGATGTGATGTATAAATTCAAAACTTTGACAAGCCTAAATAAAACAATTTTGTATTTTATATGCCCTTTCCAAAATTAAATAAAACAGCTCGTGAAGAAGCGTTAACTACTAGTATATTCAAACGATTATTGAATAGAACTGACATTTAGCAAAATACCTTTCGAACACGGTCTCATCATGATTGTCTCGTGTTTTAGATAAATCAGAAGTATGTTAATAATAAAGACTGATCATCATCATGTCATCGAAACATCCACCGTTGGACATGTTACCCCACAAAATTCGTAACTACTGATATCGTGAAAAAGCGACACATTTGTAAATTATTCACGCGGTTGAGATACAAAATTTCCTTTTTTGAGGATAAAGAAAATATTATGGCATATTATGGTACTCAAGCTTATGTAAAGACGAAACACGCAGTTTATCGAAATTACTTTTATTTTTTAAGACTTTTGAGGCTACTGAACATGTAGGGTAGGTGGGTGAGGTATAATAAAGCATTTTAATTGATTTTATTTTTGTATTAAGCAGAACGTCTGCTAATGATACCACAATGTTTAGAAATAAAGGAAAAGTAGAAAAATCCACTGCCTCAGGCGAGACTCGAACTCGATTCTCGATTGATGCGGATTTTTCTACTTTTCCTTTATTTCTAAACATTGTGGTATCGTTAGCAGACGTTCTGCTTAATACAAAAATAAATTGCATGGGTTAGCGCATCGTTATCGGTGAATTCTCAATACAACTTGGGACTCCGATGGCCGGTTAAGAAGTGTGAGACTTCGTCGGCAGAATAAAGATGTCGCTAGGCGTCACCCTGAGGCGCGAATATAAAATAAAATAAAGGATATGGTGGAGAAATTCGCAGCCATCAGGTATAGTCTCAGTAGCTCAGTTGGTCAGAGCGATGGGCATGTTTCCCAGAGTCGCGAGTTCGAGTCTCGCCTGAGGCAGTGGATTTTTCTACTTTTCCTTTATTTCTAAACATTTTAATTGAAGTAATTTGAGCCTGATAAAGTCAGATATATGGAACGTAAATCCCGCCTATTCGTTGAAAATTCGTGAAACGTATAAGTTAGTAATAGTAAAAATAAAATATACAAGGGCATCGAGTTAGAATATAAAAAATCATTGACAAGGTGTAACAAAAATACTGGTGATCCTTTTAAGGGCGTAATTGATAACGTATTCTAATTATAAAAAACAAAACAAAAAAATTTTTCGAGAAAAAATATTTTGTTTTTGTATGGAGGGTTCGCCAGCTGCTGGCACGACGTATCGCATACAAACAAAAATATTTTTTCGCGCCCAAAAACTTTTTCTCTTACTTTTTCTTCATCGCAATACGATACCAATAATGCCCTTAGACGGATTTCCAGTATTTTTGTTACAATCTGTATTTTCAGATGTCTTTGTTTATCATCATTCTCTGTCACTGACATGAATAAATTAAATAGCATAGTTAAAAGATGCCATTATGGGAATAACGGGTTAAATAAGGCTCGGAACAATAAAATTACAATTGATGATCGATCGCGGTGCCGATAAGGCTGCAATTTGCTGACAGTGCGCAGCTTCTTCGAATACTAAAACATGACTGATTTTTGCAATGTTGTTTCAACATAAAATATCTGACGGATCATCGATCATTGAAATTAAAACAAAAGAGCAAGTAAATTGACAAAAATTATAGATACCTATTATGTTTGCTTCTGAAAGTTAGTGTAAACTCAGGAAAACTAATTTTGTAGGTAACTCATTTCCAAGAAATGTCTACATTGGTCAACTAAGAATTTAGTGCACGCCTAGAAAAATATAAGAGCCACATATCAAAAAATCTCTCCTCTCAGTTTTATAACGGCCTCCTAGCTCCTAGCCTAGTTGGTAGTGACCCTGCCTATGAAGCAGGAGGTCCCGGGTTCGAATCCTGGTCAGGGCATTTATTTGTGTGTTTATCACAGATATTTGTTCCTGAGTTATGGATGTTTTCTATGTATTTAAGTATTTATCTATATCTATCTATTATATATATCGTCGCCTAGTACCCATAACACAAGCCTTATTGAGCTTACTGTGAGACTAGGTTGATTTGTGTAAAATTGTCCTAATATTCATTTATTATTTATAAAGTGTAAAATGCATAAACTAACCGGTTTCTGACCGTGACCTTAAATCGGTTCAGCGCTGAGTTACTTTAGCTTTTGTACTATTAGAATTTAATATCAAATCTAGAATTCTGGAGTCATTTGTAAAATTAGGATGCCAATTTACAACGCAATGTACAAATTCAGAGCTTTGAATGAAACGCATTGCGCGATGAGTCGTGATGAGGATAATAGCTTCGCTAAGCACAAAGCGCATGTTTTCAACAAAATATAATCCTGAGCACTTTGTGTCTCGGCTCTCGATGAAAGCTCTGCTCTAATTCTATTCTATATTATGTACTTAAAGCGGTATATAATGTGGCTTTTATTTAAAGATGGTCATCAGCAAAACTGGGGACCGATTTTTGAGATTCGAGCACTCGAGTCTGACATTTAAAAGTCTGAATCTGAAGTCTAAAAATGAAGAAGTTATATTTCAAAAGAAACAGCGATATTAATTTAAAATCATGACCATTTATTATATTGATTCCGTGTGAAAATAATGGCGACAAACTTTTTTGTACGATTATTTTCCTACTAAATTTAAAATTTATAATTATAATGATTATTTTCCTGCTTAATTTCTTTGAATTCGAATGCTCGAGAGTCAAAAATCGGCCCTCTGAACCATTATGGGTATTATAATTTGTCTGTCAATGCACATATTTATAGACATGAAATGAAAGCATAGAATATCCGCATAATTCAAAAAAGTTAAATGCCTCGATACGCTAAAGGCACCTTTGCTTTGTGTCACCTTTATTGTGAAAAAAAAAAAGTTTAAAGATAACACGTACTTATACTGGGACAATGACTAGCAGTCGGCCTTTTACTTTACATTATTAGAATATGCTAAATCCAAACGATAATTCTAAATAAAAAAAGGTATTTTATTTCCAAAATAGACCGCAATGTGATGAAATATACCTACGTAATTTTTAAATGGTTTTCGGAATTATTTGACACAACTCGAATACGCTATAAATGGGTATGCTAAGTTAAGTTTACTCACTAAGGTACATATTTTTCTCAAACATGCAATGAAATATTGATGTTACGTTCCTTATAATAGGCTGCGAAGTATGACGTTTCAGGTGCGGCTAGGACAAAAATCTTGCAGGTCTAGACCGGCAAAGTCCTCTTTTTTAATTCCCATTCCACATATGTTTGTGGCACAGGATCATGGCGTTCAGCCATTTAAGGTTATAAGCGATATTTACTTTTTGATTCATTTAAAATTCTGCCACTACTTGCGCCTATTAAAAAAAAAACAAAAAACAATGTGATATATTATGCAATTTCGTTTATATATAAAATCGACATGAAAATAATAATTAAAAGATTATTAACAAATTCCTATAATTTTAAATTGTAAAGATGGAGGCAGATTGTACAAACAGCTGATTTTGTTTTTTTTATTGTTTTTCGTGAAAGGTTGGTTATCAGGCTAAAATATTAGCAGCAAGTGTATTACACGCGAACTGAAATTATGAATTAGGATCTCTATTGATACGAAATAAATTCGGAGGGTTTTAATTCTTATGAATATTTTCTATAATAAAATTAATAAAGCATAAACTGAGACTATAGACAATGTTTGTAACGTTCTGAATTTATTCAGTCACCATTATACATTTTTCTTCTTAATTTCAACTCGTGTAGAATGGCCTTAAGTTCAACCTCTCGAACAGTGCAGATACTGTGAAAAAAAAACTTTAGTGGGAATATTTTAAAAAGATTCTCAATATTTTATTATGTTGCGCATATTGTTGTGAATTATAATGCCGCTTTGTTTTATTCTATAATAATTTGGTTATAGGTAATATAAAAGTGAAATATGTTTAGATGTTGTTCAAATGCAAGTGAACAATTATACTCAAATGGCTGATGTACGTAATAGTTACACATTTTTAAAAGCCGTTCAGTGACAATGGAATGCAAAGTCAGAATTTAGCAATTCAGACTTCATAACGTAATGTTTTTACTCATGTTTTTGATAAAGTGGTAAGTCTAATTAACGTTTATTTGTTGTTGATAGGATATATCATTAATAACAAGATGAACATATGTAATTAGTCGTAATAGTGAATAGACTTTTGACTTACGTATGTCGGAAAAAAATTAGATAAGTTTCATATTTATTTCATTGCATGTTTGAGAAAAGCACTATACATACCTCGGCGTGAAAAGGGGTTGCCAGCCTCGTAACTATCCGGCCTCGCTACGCTCGGCCGTATATATGTACTCGACCGGCAACCCCCTACTTCACGGCCTCTGTAGTAATGTACTAATCCTGCACTAAATATGACTAATAAGATCTTCCATTATAGCTTTCCTAGCCAAATCGGTCAGTGAAAGCGGCATGTCATCCCGTGAATCAGGAAGTCCATATCGCAAGCTTGCAGATCTTTGACACGTGCCGAGATTTCGTATTGTTGCGATAACGATAACTCACGTAATACCCATATGGGATTCTGTTATGTTTGCAGTTTATATCCTAAAAAGTATAAAGTGGACTGTAAAACTGATGGAATAATAGAACCCTGACAAAATGGCGTCAGTGGCAGGCGGCAGCGCGCCGCCGAGGGAATTAAAACCTATCTTAAAATCATCGCTAGAAGCCCGCAACCAAATCGTTCAAGAAATTTTAGAGAACACGAACATTCATTTAATAAACAAACAAACCCATAGGCCTCTGGCTTAATTTGTTTTCAACCGACTTCGAGATTTTGAACGAGAAGGTTCTCAATTCGTCGGGATCTTTGTTTTTTTTTATGTTCACCGATTATTCGAAGACGGCTCGACCGATTTGGCAAATTATTTTTTTGTTTGAAAGAGTCTTCACAGTTAGTCCCATATCTGATGATGAGATCCTGTGGAGAAACCGAGGGAACTCTTAAACTATTATAGGCACACCTATAGTAATTTCAGTAATTATTACAGCAACTCGGGCACTTCCTCTTGGAAAAGCGGAGCCTAAATGAAGTCGGTTCTTTTTTTGTTTTAATTTATTGTTTTCTATGAACACACTGAAATTAATAAATAATCAAATATAACATATTTAGTCAGTGACATTTATCACATCCCTGGGAAATTACAAATTAACTCATGCTTCACACGCATTGATGTCCACGGCATGGCACGATCTTCAACAAGATTGTATTGAAGGCATATCTTGTGTTGAAGCTCGCACAATAGTCGCCCAATAAGCCTAATAAGGTTGACCGGCGATGGGCATTATAACTTGTATCAGTTGTATCACGTCAAAAGACAGTTTTCGCAACATACCTACGTATGTTACATTCGACTTTTTTTATGACAGTTGGAGATATGACGACCGTAGGTTCTCGTAAAATCACCCTCACCTCACTCATCACTTTAGTGGAAGGTGGGTTTTAAAAGGTAAATAAAACGAATGTGATGATTTGTTTGTCTGTATGTCTTACGCATGTTTAATGTATCATCACTACATAGTATAAAACAAAGTGGCTTCCTACTGTGTGTCCCTATGTATGCTTAGATCTTTAAAAGTACGCAACGGATTTTGATGCATTTTTTTAATAGATAGAGTGATTCAAGAGGAAAGTCTATATGTATAATTTCACCCTTGCGATGCCGGGGCGGGTCGCTAGTAATACATAAATATGGCAGGCCGATATGTTCAGTTAAAAAAAAATCAGGCAAAGGAAGTATGTAAGCCTGATCTCAAGAAAAAAAGTATTACATTAAAAGGTTTAAAAAACTAATTAAATAAATTGTTATGAGTTATTCAAGCTCAAAGTTTCCGCCTTATTTTTTGGTCAAAACCTGGTCAACATATAAAATAATTAGATCATATTCAAGGATCAGATAGATGGGAGTCATCGTATGACATTTTCGGAAGTCTATAACCTAATGCTATGTCAAATACAATGACGCCAATTTGTACGAACCCTGATTATGATAAATGATAAGCCGTCATTATATTTACGATGTCACGAGCTGTCAAAAGGCCGCGTGGAATAGCTCTGACAGTTTTTCGTAACACGTGTAAGCGTGTTCTTAGTTATCGGCCAATTATCGAGTGACCGTGAACCGTTTTAATTGCGCGATAGGTCGGGGCGTGGGTGACGAATCCTTGATTGGAAAATAATTATAAAACTACCATAATTATCTATATGTTACTGCCGGTTATTTTATGTATATGTTCTTGTTTATCTAGTTTTCCCCCCCGTGATGTTCCACAGTTATTCACAGTTTATTGTAATGGACATCTTTTTCCAAAATAGGTGGTAACTAGTTTTTGCCTGCGACGTTATCTGCATGGAAAATAGTGATTGGACTTATTTAATAAATATAATTTTAAACAAAAAAAGAACCGACTTCACTTAGGATCCGCTATTCCAAGAGGAAGTGGCCGAGTTGCTGTAAAAAATAGTGAAATCACTATAGGTGTGCCTATAATAGTTGAAGAGTTCCCTCGATTTCTCCAGGATCCCATCATCAGATCCCGACTTGGTGACAATGGGACCATCTAGGGGTTATACCTGTTCGATTCAAAAAAAAATTTTGAAAATCGGTTCACGATTCACGGAGATATGGAGTAACATACATACAAAAAAAAAAAAAAAAATTATGATAAAAAAAAAAAAAAAAAAAAAAAAAATTCAGTCGAATTGAGAACCTCCTCCTTTTTTGAAGTCGGTTAAAAATAGATTGGTTTTTTAGCCCTTGATATTAACTTATTCGATTTTTTTGAAGTTTTAATTTGGTTTTACTTTTATTTTTATATTGCAACGTTTTAATAAACTTTTCCATAAGAAAATGAACACGGGTACCGTCACGTGCTACAACTTTGCCTGCGATGCACAACTTTGTGTGGCTTGAAAAACATGGTGTTCTTCATCAAACAGCTATTTATATCTTATTACTGAGATGGCCGCCTTTCCAAGTTGTGCATCGTAGGCAGAGTATTATTAATCGTATGGCATGCACAGTTGAAGGACAATCAGAGTATAGCTTTGAATAGAATAGAATAGAAACATTTATTTCGAGTAACTATTATGAATTTATGACTTATATAGATTGTTAGTTAGAATTATATTACGTTAGTATTTAAATCTAGTATAATTTAATCTTAATCTAATTATTATAAAACATATACACTGCTGGAAATGTGCATTTCGCAGCAGTGTCTTATGTATGGACAGTCAAGTCTGTCCGCTATCGAATGCAGGATGGGGTTGGGGCTGGCCCGCACCCGGCGCACCAGGGATGTGCATCGCTTGCGCATGGTAGCATAAAAACAGTCCATCTGTGCGTTTGCAAACATCCCTGATGCGCTGCAGAAGCGAGGCAGCCCCACCAGCACCCCGAACGCGTTAAAGGTTTGAGGTTGTTAAAGTTAAAATCAGGAGTGACAGACCAAATCTTCAGCTGGTCCAGAATACGAGTGAAGGCGGCAACGCCGGAAGATATTTTCGTTAGTCTGCACGGATAAAAAAGCTTCCGGGATATTCTCAATCCAAGACATTATTATTATCTTGGAAATATTTCTTCGTGACAAGTATTTACTTCCTTTACCAAAAATATGATTCTTCACTTAATAAAACTACGTTTTCTTAAAATAGAAATACAAAAATGTATTGTTTCAAGAGTATATTGAGTAAATAAGAGAGATTGTATTTTAATCAAACAAGTATTATCTTAGGTAAAAGAAAACTAGAAAATCTGTAAGAATATATTCGCTTCGTTATATTTAAAACTTTATTTTATTTTCTTTAAAGGAAATAAATACTTGTCACGAGGAAATATTTTCAACATAATAAAATAATGTCTTAGATTGAGAATATCCCGGAAGCTTTTTATTCCGTTTGCTCTTCCTCACCGCACTAACAAAGTTTATAGCATGTGACGGTGTGAGATTCAACATTGCATGGACACATTATGAATGAATTCATTCACAAATAAGAACCTGGGTGTACATTATGTACCTACGTAGTAAATACCTAGGTACATACTAGCTAGGTAGCCCTAACTATGAATATTTGTAAACCTACAATCTTTTTGGAATTCAAGATATTTCTTCCGTATTTAACCGTGTCTTTGTACCAAGTACCTATTTCAGATAAAAGATGCGTCAACAAAGCCTAGATACTAGAAATACTTAACCAAGCACCTTTGTAATAAGGTTAACAAGGTGATCACTCGTTGTGCCTTTGATGTCACATAAACTGCATATTGTGACTTAATGTACAAATAACTTTTAATCGCCTATTCACCGTGTTTTTTTTTAAGTAGCTTTAATTGTAGCATATGGTTAGGTAGGTATTTATTAAGGAAACGAATTGGCATAATTAGTTAAAAAAAAATCATGCTATAATTGTTATATTGGCCACTGACGTAACTATGTAGGGCATTAGGGTGTTATGATTAACTCAACCAAACAATTGGAAATTAAGACATGTCAATGTGATTTCGAACATTCCCCGAGATACAAAGGAAGCATATTTTATTGACGTATTACACACAGCTGCATCATTTATTGCGGGGTCTCAGAGTCCAAAAATAATTTAAGTAATGGAGGTTATTACAAAATAATAAAGATAAAATGAACTATCGATTATCTCAGAACTGGAGCTAATTAGGACACTAGTGGTCTTTGAGTAATATACATAATTTAAGCTCAGGAATTTACCCTTGCAAATAAAGTAAATTAAAAAACACGCTGTATAAAGAGAGATATAATAAAATAACAAATCTGATTAGTGAAGTTAAAACACCACATCACACATTACATTCATTGTTTCTAAACATCACAGCACAAAACAAAGCTTTGTAGAATTTTTACCTATGGTTATATATAGTTTCTTTAGATTTGGCTATTCGCTGTGTGCATGAGTGTGGCGCCATCTCTTGAACAGGGGGTTAAACGGGTATTTTCTTTATTATTAATGGCATATACTCCTTGCTTATATGAAATGTCACTGGCTGACTCACTATTTTGACAGGTGACCCTAGAGTTGATGTCATATATTTTGAACAGTGTAATGACATGAGCCCAATTTCTTGTTACATTGTGCGCTGCGATCGTTCACGTTACCCATTTTTGACAGCCGGACGCTCGAATTCAAAAAATTCAAGCTCGATAATAATCGCACACAAAAGTTTGTTGCCAATTTTTTCTCATGGAATTAATAGTTTAAATAATCATGATTTTAAATTTCTATCGCTGTTATTTTTAAAACATAATTTCATCGTTTCATTCAGAGTTTCAAATGTCACTTTCGAGTGCTCGATTCTCAAAAATCACCCCCCAGAACTGAATACTCTACCTATAAAAAATTGGTGCAGTGTGCATGGTTTGACACCGATCTGTCGTCGGTGTTTCCGTTTTTTAACTTAATGAAATAGTTGGTTTTAAAAGTATCCATGTAAATCCTTTTTGCCCTTGGTATGGTACTAATGTTTTAAGATGTTCGAATCTTACTAGAGATTACTTCCTACAATTCAGACATCTTAAAAAAAGTTAAACCTGTACTGTATTAATAAGTGCGAGCGAGATAGGTCCGTGATATATCAATAACAAATCTTCTTCTCTTCCTTCTAACGTCTGTCCCGGCTTGGGGTCCGCTTGACAACCGAATCCCATGATTTGGCGTAGACACTAGTTTTTACGAAAGCGACCGCACTATGTCCCTCCAACCCAGAGGGGAAACTAGGCCTTACTGGTATTAGGTCCGGTTTCCTTACGATGTTTTCCTTCACTGAAAAGCGAGGGGTAAACATCAAATAATATCCCGTACATAAATTCCAAAAAACTCAATGGTACGAGCCGGGCTTTAAACCCGAGATCTCTGGATTGAAAGTCGGACGTCTTACAGCAATGCGACTCAGCGCTCTATCAATAAAATTCGTATCTATTGGCTGCCTAATAAATCAGTTACTGTGAACTAAAACAGTTCAATCCCGAGTCACTGAATGCGAGCAAAGGTCTCGCGCGACGAAAACGATGATATTTACTCATGACTTTATCGTCCTATCACCAAGATCCGCTACCTCACAAAACTAGACTGTCATTGACCAATATAACTTGACCCGTAACCCTTTACCAAAAGTACTGTTTGAGGTAGAAGTTATACTGGGTTTGTTTGAGGCGTATTAAGAACTTATACATGTGTGGATCCCTGCATCCATCACGATAGGTTGCCGCAACTTGGCTGTTAATCCTAACTTACGAAGCATCTGACTCAAACTAGCTAGTATAACTGTAACCTAAACACTACTGTCGACATCAAATATTTGTTAACAATTATGCACCTTACTCCTTAGTAATAAGGTACAAAAGTAAACAAAAGTCAAAGTTCAACGAACACAGGTTGGTGGTATGAAAGCGATGACGATACCGCGGTTAGAGTTCGCGGGTTCGCGATATAAGACGCGTGCGGCGTCCCGCGGCAACAGTTTCCAGTCCTGTGTGTGTTGTGATTGTTTGTATACGGTGAGTTACATTGTGTATGCACGTGTTTGTGAAATTGGTGTTTGGCAGACTACATCTTGCTAATTTTATTGGTCTTTAGACATCCGGTTTTCCGGAAAACGATGTTCATATTCATTGTTAGTTTAATTATTTGTTACTTAATTTATGATATGATAAAAATGTGTAATATAATCATCACCTGTAAAATAATTTCTAATTGATAAAGCCAATGTACAGTCAGCATCAAATATATTGTAACAGCCAAAGTGATCAAATAGTTCTTCACACCATATATTTTGTATGGTGTGACGAACTATTTGGCTACTCTAGCTGTTACAATATATTTGATGTTGACTGTACATAATGAACAGGTATTATGTGCTATGAACCATAGGTAAATGGGTCAAAGCAGGACTATAAGCTTTCAATAATAGTTTATTTCAAGGAGTACTTGGAGCTAAAATATTGTTTCAAATATCAGTATTTACTCGTACTTTTAAGAAAAACTAAAATTGTTTAAGTTATGTTACATACCTTGAAATATGTGGAAATATTTTAAGAAGCATAAAAGGAATTTTTGAAAACAATATTTAGTGGAATAAAATATGGTCTCAAGAATTGTAAGGGCAGGAAAACTTCACTGTACCACTTCCTTAAACAAACTAATTTAACGCTAACCCATAACAATGGACCATCCATCACCCATTGAACATCGACTATCGATTTATGTAATAACTGCAAATGAAGTACTTTTCTCGTACTTTTGCATAATCTGTGGTTCAAGGTCTGTATATATTTAAATTTAAAATATGTGTTTAAATATGTAATATTCCGTGTAAGATTGGTTACGATATTGTTTTAGATAAACTTACACATTATTCAACCAACCATAATTATACAGCGTGTATTTTTGATATTACCACATAAACTATGGGTAGTTAGTAGGTATAGACCCTAATAAACATACTTCCATATGTTTTATTAAAATTTTACGACTTTTATTTTTCCATATAAAATATTTCAGCACGCAATGTATTGCTCCTACCTGATTACTTTGCCTTTAAAACGTCACAATTGATATGTGTCACATTGTACTGTATACGCAGTACATTGCTGAGTGAAATAAATTAAAAAATGAATTACTCGGTGTTAATTAACAATTAACTAAATATTTATTGCAATGTCGATTTAAAACATCAAAACCTGCTTCTGGTTTCCTTTTGTGGTAATATCAAATATACACGCGGTATATTATTTATACTTAAAAGTTTAATATTTAGTTGACAGAAATAAAGATGTAACACTCAACATTCTAAGCCTAACTAATATATACAGGGTGGGCTCGAGTAACCCGAAAGATCTTAACCACGCATTTCTGAGACCAAAAGGAGCACGTTAGGTGAAACTCGGCCTAAAATTTTTTTCTCTTTTTTGTATTTTTGAATGTTTTGTGCACATGAAAAGTAAACTGCTATTAATAAAATGATCGCCTAAAACGAAATGGTACATTTTTTACAAAAAAAAAGTTTGTGCAAAGTATTCCTTGTCACTTTGATATGTCAATGAGGATGTGTAAACTATGCCCAATAGTGGCAACAGCGCCATCAAAAAGGCGTATTGTGCTGAGTAATAATAATAAAGATTTAAAATAATTGGTATTAACTTTGAAACTAGGCATATTCCAGAAAAGTTTATAGGAAATTTTAGTCTCTAAATAAGAGGAATACACTGTTAAAATCTGTCGGGTTAGTCGAGCCCACCGTGTATACCAAACGACCAATCCTAATCTTAAAGCCTAGGATTAAGCTATATAACGTATTTTCCCATTAACGCCAATCTAAATTAGCCCATTATTATATTAATTATTCAATGTTATCAGTTACATAGATGTGAAAATCAATTGTTAATCCAGCCTATGCAAAAACGTGTAAGTGAACCTGCGGGCGCTAGGTTTTTACCTATTCAAGCAATGAAGATTTATTACGTATATTATAACAATGAGGGCATAGTTCGTAAACCATGGATAATACTAATCTATCATTGCTAGACGGTCAAGAAACAAGTAGTTTTAGGGTCAGCCTTGGTCCAAAAATTCCTTTTGTTCCTGAAAGTGACGGACACTGCAAGCTGAACACCTAATTATTGATTATGGGGGATCAATTCGCATTTTTAAAATATTAACAATGATTTGTTATTGATGTAAACTTGTAATTGTGACTCGGCACGGCTTGCGATTATTGGTAGGCCGTTGGCTGAAACCACCCTCCGTAAATATTATATACCCTCCGTAAATATAACTTATTGCCTTATCAGGTAAAATTGTGAGCTATAATTAATAATGTTAGGAATAAACACACAGATATTTAATTAAAATTTAATTTATGTTAACCGTCGATATGTATACTTATAAAAGCGTGTAATTACAACTTCACACATTGACCTTTGCATTTGTGATAGTATTGATAGTATCTACGTCTACGAAAACCTTAACTATCATAATACTTATATTCATTTCATACTTGACCCAACAAGCCGTTGCGTAATGGATTCGAAGTAATAATTGTTTTCTATTAAATACACATTTTATTCGACGTCGTCTTGAAAACCTTGACTACTTCTGAATTACGAGACATTAGTTTAGTAACAATTGCTAATTAAATGTCCAACGACCTAATAACACTGAAGTCACACTTGAGTTCTCAGACGTTTAGTCTAAAAGTGATAAAGAAGGTCAAAAGTTAGTGTTTGAAATAAATTCTTAACATTTAGATCACATTCGCGTTAGCCTAAAACTTAAATAGCTAAGATAAATACCTACACACATTGCAACAATAAAAAGAAGAATCCCTGCTTAATTTAATAAAATATTACTTAAATATTAACATTTAAAGATGAGCTATCTAAAGTAGAACTAAGTGTTCATCTTTTTTAGATTTTCATTTCGAAATAAACGACAAAAATAAACTACCTAATAATTAGTTAAGAATTCTAGTACCGTTACACGAGATCCCATAAGTCACTCAAGCAATAGCAACCAGCGACATAATTGCTAATGCTAATTACAACACTGCCTACAATTTCTTCCAAGCATTTCCTCCACAAAAACTAGCTGTCAAGTACATACGCGCAATCACATGTTTGCAAGCAAGATTGTGAGACTACAAAGACATTCCCTTTGAGATTTGAACACGCAATGCCGAGTAAATATCAATTATTGGCATACCTTTTTATGCAGAATGTCCAATGTCATAATGTTGCTGATTAGTTTAATTAGCTAACATTAATCAAGAGTGTAATTAGTGTCAGGATTATCTTTGAGCATCATTTCGCTAAGCCAGAGGCGTCATGCTGTGATGCAGACTGTTCTTACTTGAATTCTAAGGCTGCGTTTCCACCAGAGATGAACGAGGATGCGTTGCGAGGAATGTGTTTGTTTATAACCAATCCTAAAGCTGCACGGAAAAAAAAGCTTCCGGGATATTCTCAATCTAAGACATTATTACTTTATGTTGAATATATTTCCTCGTGACAAGCATTTATTTCCTTTAACGAAAATAAATTAAAGTTTTAAATATAACGAAGCGAATATATTCTTACAGATTTTCTAGTTTTCTTTTACCTAAGATAATATTTGTTTGATTAAAGTACAATCTCTCTTATTTACTCAATATACTCTTGAAACAATACATTTTAGTATTTCTATTTTAAGATAACGTGGTTTTATTAAGCGAAGAGTCATATTTTTGGCAAAGGAAATAAATACTTGTCACGAGGAAATATTTGCAAGAAAATAGTAATGTCTTGGATTGAGAATATCCCGGAAGCTTTTTTTTTCCGTGTGCGTTGTGCGATAAATATTGTTTTATTTATTTTTTAATTTTCATTGCGGATTTTGTAGTTTTCTCTTGTATTTAGTACTCAAGGGATATATTGAAACTTCGCAAGCTATCGTGCTAGTTAACACAAAGCGCTTTTTGCCAAAAATCTAAAAACCTTCTGCTTGTTAAGTGCATATCAAAATTTGTTTTACAAAGAACTCCATGCAACTCGCCTAGTCATGTAATTACTTTCCATAAGTTTTCTATTGATTACATAAATATGCCGCTATTCTATAGCCTATATGTCACCCCTGAACTTGCAATACCTTTGACGTAAATCTTATTCAAATCCTATAATTATAAAACCAGATACCAAAATATATCCGATAACAGCAACATTTAGTGAGTTCAAATACTTTAACTTATTAAATTCTGCAGATATAACTTTTTATTTTAAAAAACGCATTTGAAATCGGTTCATTATGGGAGCTATGATGGGGGCTCAGAAAACCCCTCTGTTAAAACACATCGGGTGATAAATCTGATTTAATGTTCCTGCGTAGTGTCGGTTGACACATATTTTCAATGTATATAAACTTTGCAATGTAATCACTTTTTTTCACAAAACTGTTTATTACCATAATTAATAGTTAATGGGCATTCCTAACCCATTGAAAGAGTGGGAAAATCGTCAAAGTAATCCGTGATATCAAAACATAAATACGCCGATAATTGCAGATTGCTCCGACATCTCCGCTATAAATTATTAAAGTCATTATTAACACTTGTTAAATGATTGTTTAATATTGCCTTCGCACTTATTTAATGATCACCTTTTTACAATGTTATAAACAGAATTTACTTTTAGTTTTAGGCAGAGCAAAAGCCAAAAGGTAAAAAAATTGGTTGGTCCTAAAAGGTTTTCAGTGTCCTTTGTCCTTGTTTTTTGGGCTGTGCCATTGATTTGGCGTAGGTAGGTAGTTCCTTTCCTCTAGATAGTCAACAATTTTTACAAGCTAAATTCTGACTTGGTTCTCTTCTTGCTCTTATTAATTTACATGACACGACTGTGATATTGTAAGATAATTATACAAATCGCAATGATTAAGTAAGTAAGTAAAATCATTTATTTGTGACGCTCACTACACTACAAATACATTGAGAGACAATATAGCACTAAAAACAAAAAATATAAACGTGCATCACAAAATGACCCATGAATGATGATGAAATGAGTGATGATGATGATGGTTGCTGGTTGATTACCCTCATATTTAACATGATCGTGTACAATTATCGCATTCTTTGTCGTTAATTTGTTTTGATCAAAGAACAACAGCCGGGATGACACGTGTTGATATGAATTTAAAAAAGTAGCAGAAGAGACAAGCAAATAGAAAGACTGCAATAGGTACCTATCCATAATAACGCCGCGTGCCTCACAGGCAAATAGGTCAATCACCAGCAATAAGCAATAATGCGATTATCATTATTGGTGTTAATCACGAATTCCTATATTAAGTAGGTATTATATTTTTCTATAACATATTAAGAAATGTATACATATATCTGAAGAAATAGATCTACTAATAAAAGATATGTGGTCGAGTTTAATGCAAGGGACCACTTTGTCGATTTACAAGGACACTTTTTTCTTTCACTAATAGATAGTCCATATTGCCTAGTTTTAGAAAGTACTAGTAACTCAATATCGACAAAGTGGTCCCTTTGTACACTGACACATATAACGTGTAATTTATGATACAAGAAACAATTTTGTATGAACTGCGAGTGGTTTAACTTTAAAACAGTACCAATACCATAACCACCAAATGTGAGTATGTAAATCGAAAATACCTTAGGAACAATAAGCTCGCCAATCGAATTGTCTTATGGAAAGACAAAGGATCCATTTCGCAAACCGATTCGGTGAATCGTTTAATGCAATGTGCAATGAGTAGGTCGCATCACATGTGTTGCAGTGATAGGGTTTTGGTATATTTGGCTACTTTTACAAAAAATTGCAAATGCTAAGACTGGAAAATTGGGCACCATTATTAATCAAGAAAAAATTCCCGGAGAAGTAAAAGCAAATCGTTATTATTTTAGTTCATTAAAATCAAGCATTGGTAACTTTTCTCTGCCAATACTGACGATTTTTTCTACGAAAATAGTTTTAGAAAACCAGTTAAATAACACAATGTTTTTACAATACAGATTACTAAATTATCTAGTCTTTACAATACAGATTAGGTAAATAGGAAGTTAACAGTATCTTATTTGTGTATTTTAGATTGTATTTTTTTTTGAACAGATGTGTTCCACTAAATGGCTGTTATGTGCGCTGGTGGTGGTGTGCGTGGCCGTGCGGCAAGCCTCGTCAGCGGCGGCCCCGCAGCAGGAAGACCCACCCATGCCTGTAAGTTCTAACATAACTGTATATAAACTAAGCGAAAACCCCTAACAGCATGGAGTTTTCTGCTTTTGCAGTGGAAACTTTTGGTCCGTGGGGTCCAGGTGCCCTCAAGCTTTTTAAGGAGCTGAAGAAAAGGTTGGTGGTGGCATCAGTGGACCGTAAGGCTGGCTCATTTCTCGCCATCCAGAGGGGAAATGTAGCCAGTGTTATGGGCACCCTTCACCAGGGGAGCGATTCGGGGGGCATCTCGGGGATGGAGTATTAAATTAGGTTAAGAGCTTTTTGTAGTTTTTAGATGGTTTTTGTTTTTTGTAATTGTATAGTAAATATGAATTGTATTGTTAATGTGGTGACATGTAAATTGTAAATGCTGTGTGATTTTTATCAAAATAAATAAGTGAATGATGGTCGCTAAATCTAATTTAATATTAATCAAAGTAGATAATTTTACTTATGTATCTACTACCTGAGGACGGCAATCATCATTACCATAATTAACAATTAAATTTATCAATATTTATAAGGGCTACTTTACTTACATTGTCTTATTTTTATAATTATACTTTAACTCTTAAGCATAATTTGCTTCGGGTCTTTCGACCCACTGCCACAGTTAGCGTGTTAACCCGTAATGATATTCAATGGAGACAGATAGCAGATGTGTCAACCAATAACATTTTACGGATAGATACCTAAATAGCCTATAAAACTAAAAGTTGTCTGCCTTAACATATAAGCTGCAAGGATGCAGCGCATCGGCAATAATTTAAACAAAACGTGCATACCTTTGACCTACAAGAGTGCAATGTGCAGTTGAGAACTGTACACAACGCAGAGCAACACGACCCACTGCAGCAAAACAATAAGGACTACATTCCCATGATTGTCCAAGTATTTTACGCCTTATTGACATGGGGATTCCTTGAGAGACATTGCGACAGGATGTTCAGTCCTAGTTTAAATGCGGATGACATTTTAATGTTAGCGTAATTTTAAGGGGTGCATTCTAAGTGAATTCAGGTTAGCGAGCGACCTTATAAGACCTTTGGGTTAACCTTGACATTGAAAGGTCGATTTAGGATATTGTTTTAAAATTAGGAAGATTGGAGGTTGCTCATGAGAAATAGAAAGCAGGTTAGTTGGCAAGTACGTGACTAAGTAGTATCAAAGGTAACTTTAATACTAGTTCCTTTTCAACCGACTTCAAGATTACTAAGGAGGTTCTCAATTCGTCGTGATCTTCGTTTTTACAATTTTCGGATTATTCAAAGACGGCTGGACCGATTTGCAAAAATTATTTTTTTGTTTGAAAAGTATACTTCACAATTGGTCCCATTGTCACCAGGTCCAGATCTGATGATGGGATCCTGGAGAAATCGAGGGAACTCTTTAACTATTATAGGCACACCTAGTAATTTCACTATTTTTTACAGCAACTCGGCCGCTTCCTCTTGGAGTCGGTTCTGTTTTTGTTTAAAATTATTTTACTCGAGTTTAACATCAAAGAGAACCTAACTGCTTAAGATTTAATAACTTTAAAGGTTGACTAGAAATAGTACCTTTTTCATAGATCACACGCGCTCCGATCGCCTTATCTGGCTTATCAGATCATTCTGCTAACTATGAGAACACAGGCATAATGCTAAAGCCTAATTAGAGTCTGCATTTAAACGCCTTTGTGCACTTTTAATGCTTATCTAGTTTATTTAAATTAAATCATTAATTGTGGGCAGTTAAGATCGCACATTGTCTTATAGTACAGTCAGCAGCAAAAGTAGCTAAGCGGGTAGGGTGTTCAAAGTGAGCTGGACACGACTTTATTTTTAAGAGAATACGAACGTGTGTAGGTCATTTTGAACAACCTACCAGCTTAGCTACTTCTACTGCTGACTGTACTAGTAACTAGACTAAAGGACTTTAACTGTAATGTTTGGAATTTATTTGCAGTGTTAAGTTAGGGAGGTAGCTATGTGTTCTAAGCTTAGAAACCTATGTATAAATGTTATGAAACTTTTGTGAGACTAGAACTATTTTAAAAATTTTAATAGCGAGGTAAGTATTTACTTCATAAGTAAATTTTTCTCGAGTTCTAGCAATTTTTGTTGCCACCTTTTGGTTTTATCCATTATAATTATATGCCTATGAGTAGTGTGCATGTGTAATATTCCGCTGTACACGTACAGTCAAAACTTCAAAGGTAATTTAAATAAATGAGGTGCTAATCGATTCGATATTGTAGCCAGCGACACATAGACTTTTTACCAACTTACAAAACGAGGCGGATTAACACAAAAATTAAAAAAAAATCTAGATTAATAAATAGGAAAAAACCACCTAGTAACTCCCGGCATAAATCTTTAGGTCTCCAACCGCCATTTGCATTTACTTATTCACTTTGCAAACCTTCCTTATTAAGGTTCATTGAAGACTATTTAATTGCTAACTTAATTGGATTTCCATATACATCCAATTCCGTTTTAGTAATAAATAATTATAGATGCGCTATCGGTATGCGCGATATTTGGAGTAAATGCCATCGTGAGTTAAACATGGAAGATTATGCGCTTCTCTGTTTGGTATTTCAATTATGTTGCTGCACTAAATCACTATGCGTCAGCTAAGAGACATCTGCTGAGTAAATAGTGGCATATTATCGAGTTAAGTACTTATCGCAAAATATTTGTAGGAATTGTTTACTTTAAAAGCAGCCACAGACTACACAGACACCTCATCATTAAGCTTTTACAGGGAGCAGGAGGTCACCACACATAAGCGCAATTTTATTCGTAAATTTCTACGATCCGAACAGCACACCTCAATAGCATTCTACACCAATTTGTAGTATAACAATCCAGGATCACCCCTGTAACTAGATTTTTGTGGATATTTTTAATTCACATGAGTAATGTAATGATCAAAAACGGTAACTCAACTGAAATAAGCGGTCGCGCTCTCATACAAAATTAGTACGGGAGCACCTATGTGTGGTGACCCCGAGTTGTACTTACGATCTATCTAGTGGTTGAGGTTATCTGTGGTAGGAGCTTTCCGTACTATAACGAGGATTATTATAAGGTAGTTTAGACGATAAAAAAACATTAGTTTACAAAAACTAAAGATCTAAAAAAATTACATTGGGCTCAAATCGATTGTTCTTGATTATTGGTTTTCGTTTGATCCATCGGTATTAGGCAAAGACAATGATCATTAGGTAATTATGTTTAGGTATTATAGGTACTGAAGATACTAGAATAATGACACAATTTCGACTTATTTAGAAATCTTACAAAATAAGTTTTAGTTGCTGCATCGCAAGCTTTTAGTCGTGACTCGAATTTTGTGCAAAATTGAAGGCAAGAACATGCAATTATAGCAAGTAAAATTTTCAAACACATGCACCCTAGTGAATGTTTTTTTTAAGATTCTACATATAATAATTTAAGAGTCTGCGTACAACTCTATGTCCAGGGTAGATTTTCTAAAATCCTTAATCTATAAGTTTAAGATAGGTCTCCTACATAGTATAGAGATAGACATCGTTCGCAGCTGTCCGAATGAATCATGTTCATCAACCACACTGTGATCTTGTGAAACCCTGCGGCATGTCGATAATTCGATACTGACATGTACAAGATACAGACAATGTCAAAGATATGTTTACAATTTTGTACCTTATTACAAACGAGTAAGGCTTACAACTGAAACATGTAATACTTAATCTTTGATATGAATAAACGGCTTTATTTAAAAAAAAAAAGTGTAAGGCTGCGTTTTCTCTAGAGATGAGCGAGGATGTGCGAGGAAAGTGTTTATTAAGAACCAATAAGAGAGCTGCGCTGCGTGCTGACTGTGTGAGAGATGATATGAAAAGAAAGGAGGTGAGTGATGAGATGACGGGTGACAGAGATGTGGGAAAAAAAAGACATGCTGCGCCGACCCCAAGTAAATGAAACAAAGCAAAGGGATTGGGTTGGCTGGAAGAGATCCCTTTTAGGGATAAGCTCGCCTTAGTGCATATCTTTTTTTTACTGTTGTAAACTTGTTAATGTGCAATAAAGTGATATATACATACATATACATACATACAAAGGCAAGCGAATGGTGATGAAGAGAGCTGCGCTGTGCGAGTATATTAGGTACGAGTAAACGAAGTGATTCTAATGGTTCTTAAAAACATATTCCTCGCAACACATCTTCACTCATCTCTGGTGGAAACGCTGCTTTAACATATCTTTGACGATCACGTACAAAGAAAATTTCAACAGTAGTAACATTACCTTATGAAGACTTATGTCTGTAGTTAGCCCCAACCCAAGGCTATGATCATTTAATAATATTATGACAAGTTAAGGAGGGTCATAACTTTCAAGCAATTGGAGTTTCTATTGAATTATTCTCCAAGTATTTCCTGTTGTTTATCAGTTTTATCACAACTACCGGACGGCTGCGGTGCTTGAAATGCGCCGACGGGTATGACCCTTAAATTGGACAACCCTACATTGGAAAGGAAAGCGAAGTGATTATAATATTAGTTATATAATTAGCTGTCAAATATCGTTTTGATAGATCGTGGAAAGGTTATGCAAATAGTATTTTGTGCAACAGTTACATAATGAGGGTTCTTAAGATTCGAGGGTCGAAGTTACAAAATGAGGCGAAGCCGAATTACACCATTTAATGGGTATATGCCCTCTGGGACGTTCGCCCTCCACTAGTTCCAGTATGATGCTTTTTTCGAGCTGGTGCTGGTCAAGTGGTCAGAACGCATTATATGCCAAAAGAATTTGAGGATTTGTTCGCAGCAGATGGTTGATTTGATACGCCTTGAACTAAATCTCCGTAACAACCCGATTTAATAACCATTTTTTCTTTCCAGTATGAATACAAATACGACGTAGAAGACCAAGAAAAGACCCTCTTCTTCGGAGCCAACGAGGCCGGCGACGCCCAAGGCAAAGTCAATGGTGGCTACAAAGTACTCCTACCCGACGGTCGCCTCATGACCGTCGAGTATACCGTGGAGGGGGACAGCGGCTTCGTACCCAAGATTAGCTTTGAGGATAACGCTAACCCGTTTGGTAAAGGGAAATAAGCGGTTAAGGGGTACTTAGAAGAATCCTGTTTCTGATGAAGATACTGATTAATCATCAGGAACATGGAAAGCAAGCGTATCTGAGTTGTTTATAGATAAATTGTAGATTGACCGTAAGTGGTCGATGCGCCAGATAAACTTAATTTTCTTTTTTGTTTTTTTTTTCTGTATAACGATACTACTTACTTGAGAACTGTACTTACTTGGTACTTAATAACAATTTTTTATTGTTTGGTTAGCGTTTTCTTTAGGTCGCTTTATGTAGAAATTGTCATAAAACGTGATTCGTTATTTTTATTGTCTTTGTTTAGTTGGTTTTTGGTTTTGACAATGACGTCAATGATACTGGTTCAAACGCTCAATAATTAAACGCTAATTTCTGATCAAAATCTCTATTACATACGACTTTCCATACTTTGCATGTCTAAAACTGAAAATGTAATATAACACAGTATTTATGAATCAAAAACTGTTTTTTTAAGTAGTCTTTTTTTTAAATAATGTTTTGCAGTATTTTCGTATTTTGTTTTTCCTAACATGTTTTTGTTTTTGTTTAAACTTTGTTTCTCTTTATTAATCTTACTAACCAATATACTTGTACAAATTATAATTGGACGTTTAGCGATTGTAGAAGTTACCAATTCTGTGATTCAAATAAATTAGTTAAGGCCACTATTGCCATTAGTTTTAAGAACTTATTAGCGTATTAATTTTGTATATGACTATTGTTTTATCATCGAACTATGTAGATTTTGTATACAATAAATATTTACGATGATTTATTTTTATTTTACCTTCTAACAAACTAGTTACATTAGCACTCATCATCCTCCCAGGGTTAATCCCAGCATTTTTCCACGGCTCCAATGGTTTGCATAGTAAAAAAATAAAATTCTCCTCCATTGTACAGTCAGTAGCAGAAGTAGCTAAGCGGGTAAGGTGTTCGAAATAATCTTGACACGCTTTTATTCTCATCACAATAAAGTCGTGTCAAGCTCGTTCTGGACACCTCACCCGCTAAGGTACTTCTGCTGCTGAGTGTACATTATTTGATTAATTGTTGTCAAATAATTCTTCTGCAAATAACCATGCTATTAAGTCCTAATTCAAAAATAAAAAGAGATTGAAATACTGTACCTATTCCAATACAGTGCAGCATTCTTGCATGAAACCATATGCCTTCGGCAATGGATATATTTCCCATTTTTATTCTTGTAAATATGTACTATACCTACTAAATGACTTATATGAGAGAGCGTATCTTATTTTTTAGCAAATTTGATGGAATTTTATAACTTTTTACGTTTTTTTGTCTTTTCTGTAATATTATTACTTAACAACTATCCATAAGCCAAGCCAAGGACACCATGCCCCTATATAATAAAGCTACAAGTGACAATTTACAAGCGGAAGTCTCTTTCTAACCCTATGTATTAGAAAGAGACTACCGCTTGTAAATTGTCCATTGTAGCTTTATTAATTAGGCCGCATGTATCCATAGCTAGTATACATAATAATACTCAAGGCTATGAACAATTAAATTTGTAAAAATGATTCTTCTATAAAATTATAAAAAATAGTAACAAACAGGTTTGTTTTTCATAATAGAAACAAGTTTTCGAACGCAAACAAAGCAATTAGTTGTAAATACGTATTATTTGTGGGAAGATTGTGTAAAGATGCTTATACTGTTGATTCACACATATTGGAAACGATTATAACCAGCGTTTAATTAAAAGACACGCGTTGTTGAAATTATCGGAATACCCACAAATTTACGAAGCACATCAAGCGGGTACTTTCGACGTCCGGAGTTAAAGGAATTTGATCCTTCTATACAGATGTTATAGCTGATATTTAAACGGTAGCAGCTATGCTACCACGACAGTGTCTCGCTGTCATTTAACCCTTTCACGGCCAAACTTCAACGAGCGCACACGACACTCCGGGCCACCATACAAGACGTTTTTGCTAAAACATACGACTCAGCTTATGTGTCACGAGTCTGACGCGTACGTTAAATACGTAAATTTACGTGTAATCAGCTTTAAGACGAGTGAATAAAGTTTATTTTAGTCTGCTATGAAAATATTCGTAAATTTTACAAGTAGCATCAGGCCACTGTGATACACACCTTGAGTCATACCAACTTTGCTGTTTGCATACAACATAGATGTATCTCAAATTCCAGTAAAAAAGACCCTGTTACATAAAAAATCTGGCCAATTTTTTTATCCAATTATACCGAGTAAATATAGTTGTTGGCTTAAATTGTATAAAAACTGTTACGTCATATAATATAACGTTTCGTGTTCGTATAATTCAGTATTTATTCATGACTCGCTTCTGTGTCTGTGACACAGCTCTAACGGTTACGCAGGACCAGTGCCCTGCGTACCCGTTTGAACGTGACTCGAGCGCTGAGTCACTGGCCCAGGGTTAAAGTTAAGTTACATCCTAAATACATACGGACTTAGTAAAACTTTCAAACGAGTCGTAGTTCAAACTAGTACCAATATGGTTTTCCTACTTGATGACGTAATGACTAACTGACTTACCTTGTCCTGTAGCCTGGTCATGATGACAGCGGTGGCTTCTGTGTCGAATTGTGGTCGGCCGGCACGTCCTACCATCTGGAGGACTGTGCTGATGCTATATTCCTGTGGGATAAATTACTACACTTACCAAAATAATGGAATATTACAGTAAAATACAACAGTAACCGACGAAGACTCAAAGAGGAATGACGAAGAGGTCGTTGTCGGTTAGCCAACGCGAATGGTTCATGAATAAGCTCCTCGTTATGGAGCGAATAATATAATATCTCTATTATACTTCTCCCAACTATTCACTTGTACATTGTTTTCGAAACATCGTCACTTTGACTGAATCTGATAGCCTATCAGCCATTTAAATCTTGACGTCCCGACGCCGAGATACAATTTTAATTATTCAATTTCAATTAGATTTTAACTAAGTACTAGTATGAGTGGCAACCGGTGCGGATAACTACTAGTGTCACCCCAACAGCCTTGGCCAGAAGTGTTGAGCACTAATGCGATTTTCATACAAAACTGGAAAGTTTAGTCCATCGTTTCCATCTTTGTTTAAGTTATTTTGTCAATTAATTTAAACTAATAGGCATGTTTTGTTGAAGTTAGTAGTAACTGCATAGAATATTTGCAATATGTCGCACCGACTTAAATGTACATTTTTGGTACCTTCTAATTTCATATTTTTTAAGTACTTTGAAAGTGTTATTAAGTGAAGTTTTCTATATTTATAAATAAAATATAACATTTACCGTTACCGTACATTGTTAGGATAGGGAAATAATGCTTAACATCAAAATTGTAAACAAAAAACACCTATGCTCAACACTTCTGGCCAAGGCTGTATGCGTGATAGCGTCGAGTGTCACCCCTAAGTGGGTAGCTACGCCACTGGTAAACAGTAACATAAATGTAATGTTACACACTTGATAAGCGCCGTTAACGTATTGCTGAGTGTTCTTCACAATCACAAGATGAGCTGGTAAGTTCACACCCATTGCTGAAACAAAATTATAAATATGAATTAATTATTAATACACCACTTAAATATAAGGCTGCAGGCTCAGCGGCAGAAACTGCCGCCAAAAACAAGCGCCTGAAATAGTCTGCCTTGGAAACCGCCTACGACGCCGTCGCCGTCGAGACAGCCGCAGCCGGGCCCTGGGGCCGGGACCCGGGACCCGGGAGCCACGTGAGCTCTTCCGGGAACTCGGCAAGCGCCTCACGGAGAAAGGCAATGGCTGGTCCAACAGGTTTTTAGTTTTTTTTAAGATTAATTTTTAACCAGGCTTTAAATATGTGTTAGTTAAATTAATAAAAATTAATAAACTTAAATATAATATTGAATTAAATTCCGAATTTACCGGAGATTTACTACTATGCATACTGCTAATTGTATTTGACATATTTACTGTTATCGGTAAACCATAATTTTAAACAAAAAAGAACCGACTTCATTTTAAATCCGTTATTCCAAGAGGAAGTGGCCGAGATGCTGTAAAAAATAGTGAAATCACTATAGGTGTGCCTATAATAGTTGAAGAGTTCCCTCGATTTCTCCAGGATCCCATCATCAGATTCGGACCTGATGACAATGAGACCAACTGTGAATGTGAAGTATACTCTTTCAAACAAGAAAATATTTCCCAAATTGGCATAGGCACTAGTTTTTACAAAAGCAACTGCCATTTGACCTACCAACCTAGAGGGGAAATTAGGCCAGGATCATTAAGGTCAGGAGTTCGATTTTTGAATCTCACCGGTGCCTTTTTTTGTATGCAGCCGATGACTATTTAGTATGAAATAAGTCACCCGGTGAGATTCAAAAATCGAACTCCAGGTCCGGTATCCTCACGGTTTTTCCCTAACTAAAAAGCAACTGGTTGAACTGATTGAAAAGCAACTGGTTGAAAAGATCAGTAGTTACAAGCCGGGGTTTGAACCTCAGACCTCCGGAAAGTTGGTTGTCTTACCGCCAGACTACTAGCGCTTAGCGAGGGGATCATATTTAATCATTATTAATATTAGATTGGCGCCTGCCAAGCGTGGCGCGTATGGCAAACCCCCTTTTTTAAATGGGAGGCCTATGTTCAGCAGTGGACGTCTTATGGCTGAGATGATGATGATGATGATGATGATGATGAATATTAGAAACTGTAAAATGAAGAGTTGCAAACCTAAAGTGGTGGTGGTGATGAGGATGGGCAGCTCCATGCTGCGGAAGGCGCGCTCGATGTTGATCCTCTCCTCGTACAGCAGCCCCGCGTGGTGGCAGCCCACTCCGCTCATCACCAACATCTGGAAATATTGCTATTTGCTCAAACGCTACCATTCTTTGTTCTAGAACTCTTGAGCCTTACTTTGCATAGCTGAAAATTTTATAAATGTTTTTTTGAGGAGACCAGGGGCCGATTGCATAACAACTTGTAACTAATACAATTAACGGAGCTCTTTCCAATCCCATTTATTAGAAAGAGTAATTGCGCTAGTAATATTAGTAACACGTTGTTATGCAATCGGCTCCAGACGATCATATATAGGCACAAATTTTGCATTTGAAGTTATTACACATGGGTTAAAATTAGAATTCAATAAGTAATTTTTTTTTTGTTGCATATCTTGCCATGAAACCTAATAATTTTTTATTCGATTCAATCAATAAATTAGAAAAAAATCGCCTAAACGGATACGGAGACGCTTCGCTCGTTCTTCATGTTCGCTCGGCCGATTAGTTCCATTCTATGCAACCAATTTAATTAAATTAAAGTAGGTATTGCCTATTCTAAGTACACTTCACACAACAGTTGTTAGGTTAGATTAGATACCTTCATTTTACATAACGCTTCTGCAGTGAGAGCGACACTCTTGTGTTGCAGAATATCTAGAATTAAGTACTTGTTTTTATACAATAAATAAATAAACTTACCTGTAATTTCTTGTTCTTCAATGTAGACGCCAGCGCGAAGAGTTTGGCCGTTTGTTCCGGACTGAACCGGACGGTCACTTCTCTTCATAACGCTTCTGCAGTGAAAGCGACACTCTTGTGTGTTGCAGAATATCTACAAATACTGGTTTATGTACAGTAAATGAATAAACTTACTTGTAATTTCTTGTTCTTCAAAGTAGACGCCAGCGCTGAAAATTTCGCCGTCTGTTCCGGACTGAACCGGACGGTCACTTCTTTCGATAACGCTTCTGCAGTGAGAGCGACACTCTTGTGTTGCAGAATATCTAGAATTACTTGTTTTTATACAATATATAAACAAACTTACTTGTAATTTCTTATTCTTCAATGTAGACGCCAGCGCTGAGAGTTTCGCCGTCTGTTCCGGACTGAACCGGACGGTCACTTCTCTTGATAACGCTTCTGCAGTGAGAGCGCCACTCTTGTGTTGCAGAATATCTACAATTACTTGTTTTTATACAATAAAAAAATTAACTTACTTGTAATTTCTTGTTCTTCAACGTAGAAGCCAGCGCTGAGAGTTTCGCCGTCTGTCCCGGACTGAACCGGACGGTCACTTCTCTTGATAACGCTTCTGCAGTGAGAGCGACACTCGCGTGTTGCACAATATCTAAAATTACTTGTTTTTATACAATATATAAACAAACTTACTTGTAATTTCTTGTTCTTCAACGTAGAAGCCAGCGCTGAAAGTTTCACCGTCTGTTCCGGACTGAACCGGACGGTCACTTCTCTTGATAACGCTTCTGCAGTGAGAGCGCCACTCTTGTGTTGCAGAATATCTACAATTACTTGTTTTTATACAATAAAAAAATTAACTTACTTGTAATTTCTTGTTCTTCAACGTAGAAGCCAGCGCTGAGAGTTTCGCCGTCTGTTCCGGACTGAACCGGACGGTCACCTCTCTTAATAACGCTTCTGCAGTGAGAGCGACACTCATGTGTTGCAGAATATCTACAATTACTTGTTTTTATACAATAAATAAATAAACTTACCTGTAATTTCTTGTTCTTCAACGTCGACGCCAGCGCTGAGAGTTTCGCCGTCTGTTCCGGACTGAACCGGAGGGACGGTCACGTCTCTTGATAACGCTTCTGCAGTGAGAGCGACACTCTTGTGTTGCAGAATATCTAAAATTACTTGTTTTTATACAATATATAAACAAACTTACTTGTAATTTCTTGTTCTTCAACTTAGAGGCCAGCGCTGAGAGTTTCGCCGTCTGTTCCGGACTGAACCGGACAGTAACTTCTCTTGATAACGCTTCTGCAGTGAGAGCGACACTCTTACGCGTGTTGCAGAATATCTAGAATTGAGGTCCGTCTAGTCAGGCTATAAAGTACCTTAACAAGGTGTAACAAAAATGCTGGTGATCCGTTTAAGGGAATTGTTATCGTAATCTAATTGTGAATATGTGAAAAATTAAATACTCGAAAAAAAGGGTATGTATGGAGGGTTGGCCGGCTGGGACGACGTGTCCCGTACAATTTTTTTTCGCGTGCAAAAATTTTTTGTTCTATTTTTTCTTAGTCGCCTTACGATACCAATTATACACCAATGTTTTTGTTACACCTTGTTAAGGTACTTGATAGTCTGTTTATTCATGTATGTAGTTAAGTTTATTTACAGACGAACCTTATGGGGCCCACCCACTATCAGTCCTCCGGACGATATCGGCCTGTCAGTTGACCGGAACTGTCCAATTTTTGTTCTAACTGACAGGCCGATATCGTCCGGCGAACTAACAAGGTGGGGCCCCTTAAAGACGGTTGGCATAATGATTGGTATCACAGTATTGTCTGAAGAAAAGTTAAATAAAATTACCAATGTAGCTTTTATTTATTTTTAGGTTTTTAGGAAGAACTATCATATTTATTGTTATTATTTTTTGACTTGATGTGATTTTAATTGCAATTTATTACCAAGGTAGGTTTTCCATTATAGTATTTCTGGATGATGGGCCACAATTTGTAGTTCAGTATGAGATCGAATTTAAACGTGTTGGTGCCTTCAGCACACGGGTAGCCTTCCACTATTCGCTGTAGCTTCACTGGGCGGGTTTCATCTCCGAATCTGAAACAGATATTTTAGATTAGTACAGTCGCCGTCAAATATATATGTCCGGCCATGGTTCTCAAAAATATCTTAAAAAGCACCTTATCGCCTTGACAATAAAGGCGTCCACATATTTGTGACCACCTTGGCCGCTCCGATATATCTGATGGTGACTGTACGTCCATTTTTAATATCGATTGGTCCCGAGCCAGGCAGCCACTTCTTCAGGGTTGCTGACGGTGGCTGACACATGCACGAATCTCTAGTTATCAGTATCTATTGATGCTGACTGTACTTACTTATGAAACACCGTAGACTTCTCATTGGTCCCTGGCACGTCTTCAGGGTTGCTGACGGTGGCTGATATGGCCACGAAGCTGTAGTTATCAGTATGTACTGATGCTAACTTTACTTACTTATGAAACACCGCAGGCTTCTCATTGGTCCCGAGCCAGGCAGCCACGTCTTCAGGGTTGCTGACGGTGGCCGACACGGCCACGAATCTATAGTTATTTTAAGGTTTTGAAATTAGTATAACATAAACATTATTAGTGGACGTCTTATGGCTGAGATGATGATGATGATGATGAAACATTATTATACGAGATAAACTCAAAAACCTGCAAGATGACTTGTATTTATTAATGATTTTAATAACTTTCACTATGGGGTTCACTATGGGGTTCAACTTTGTAAATACAAAAAAAAAACTTTCTAATACATTTTCTTCCTTGACATATGGAACAGCTTTTTTTTTAATTTACTCTAATGACCCCACAGTCAAAGTTGTTCAAAACCGTGAATAGATTCAGGTTTCATTATCTTGTATCATGCTTTTCATTTCACCCAGTATTTTGTATATATTTAATTTATTTTCCAAATAGGATATGTCAAACCTTATGCGAGGAGGAGGTCTCAATGTGGTCTCGGTTCTTTGATACTGCAGCTGGAGTTGCTCTATGCGATGTGCTGACTGGGCTGCTGACTGAATATATAAAGCAGATGTGAATTCTCGCATACACGTGTTTTCAACCGACTTCAAGATTTCGAAGCAGGAGGTTATCAATTCGTCGGGATGTTTGTTTTTTTTTGCAATTTTTTTATGTATGTTCACCGATTATTCGAAGGCGGCTGGACAGATTTGGAAAATTATTTTTCTGTTTGAAAGAGTAGGTATACTGCTCCCATTGTCACCAGGTCCAGATCTGATGATGGGATCGTGAAGAAATCGAGGGAACTCTTCAACTATTATAGGCACACCTAGAGTGATTTCACTATTTTTTACAGCAACTCGGCCACTTCCTTTTGGAATAGCGTATCCTAAGTGAAGTCGGTTCTTTTTTTGTTTAAAATTATATTGGTAAGGTAAACGTCGTAAAACATAAATACGCAACACGCTAATTTACAACAGTCAACACCCACCTATGTAAGTTTATTGTGACTGATTATAGGTGATGACAAGCATTAGTGGAGTGACGAGTACGTAGGTACTCGGGTGTGTGAAAAATAAAAATCGTGCAGAAACGCGTATTGGAACAACGGCGTTTGTATAGAATCAATTAACGTGAAAATAAAACGATTGCGGCGAATTTCTAATGTGCGGAACTAATATTGTGCAGTATATCGAGCTGGAAGAAACGCGTATGTGAAGTCGCTAGAATAATCCGTTTAACCTACCTCAACCTCGAAAACTGTTTCGATTAAAATTATAAAAGTTAAAGTATTGTCACACTTGTCCTAAAGTCTACCACATTTAACAAGTAAATTTACTACTACATAGGTAAAATTAGGATGCTAGTTAGGACACAGGAAAAAGTAAAATGTAATAGGGCTTTCAATATTTATAAACGTTAAAAAGACACACTCAGGAAACAATTAGGTAAAATTGGGTTAAAAATACTATATCTAATATACCTCAACGGTCTTCATTCTGCTAACAACAGCCTCCAACACTGGTCCCCTGGTCTCATCGTTGAGAATATGCACTTCATCGATCAGGAACAGTTTGATCATCTCGACCAGACTGCGGTGGTCGCGCCAGCGGCGGGTCAACATGTCCCATTTCTCTGGTGTGGTTATTATTACCCTGGGTTCAATTAATGAGATAGTTTAAGTAGGTGTGATACTAATACAAGTAACTACTCACTAACATTTCTTGCTGATTGTATAGTCTAGGAAATATGAATTGAACATTTACTTTTTCACCTCAGCAGTTCGAACAAGCCTACTTTCCTCACTCCCTGGAGTGACGAAAGCGCGACTTTCATCACTCCAGGGAGTGACGAAAGTTGCGACTTTCCTCACTCCAGGGAGTGAAATTTTGTTTCTAGAAGCTTTTCGTCATAATGACGATGCCTTTCATTCAGGAATGTACATAAATGTGTTTTTTTAACTTTAATATGTTCTCACTACTGAGGTGAAAAGTTGTATGTGTCACACCAGAGGAAAGTTTTTTTACATCTCGTGTTCTTGAGATCCCTCGCTACGCTCAAGATTCAAACTTAGAATCACTCACTTCGCTCGTGATTCAATTATAGAATCTTTCGCTTACTCGGGACTCAAAATCAACACTCGCAAGAAAAACTAACTTTCCTCTCTTGTTGCACAAATAACTATTTCCACTAAAATCTTTTTGTAAATATCAAACAAAAGCTAGTTGTAAAACTGCCACCGTTCTTCAAACAACACAATCAATATTTTTTCAATCCACGAGTAGTAGCCATTTCTGCACCCGAGTGTCGGAGCGACTCATAATTAAGCGTTTGTTTTCACTATTCAAGGCTATACGACTTTGAAAATAAGTAGTATAATCGCGTGTAAAAAAATATTATACCTAGTAAGTAGATAGAATTGTCATATAAATTACGGAAGACCCAGCTCAATCAAAGATGGGGAAGTGGTTGATATTTATCTTACAAGGTGTGAAGCACTTGTATATTTAATGGGGAAACTAATATATTAGAATTGTTGAATTTACAAACCTACTTATAATGTATGTAGTTAATTAATTACAAACAATATAATTAGTTTTGTACTAAGCAGAACGTCAGGTAAGTCAGAGTTGGTTAAAGCGAACGGGCATGTATCCCGAAATCGCGAGTTCGAGTGTCACCTGAGCCAGTGGATTTTCTACTTTTTTTTTACTAATATGCTTACCTATATGGGCTTAGTTGAGAAAAGTCTACATCAGTGTCACCGGTGACTTCGATGCAGAGGAGCCCTAGTTTCGTCAGCTTTGGGTACCACTCCGTGAGGCGCTCGTTACACACCGCTTTTACTGGGGCCACTGAAATGATAAACCAATGGTTTTAAGATAATGGTCCATGGAAGAACCTGTAGTGGAGAATTACAGCCAACTTCTAAACTGTTAGTAAAGAGAGAGATGTATAAATAGCGGACCAGAGTCTAAGAAATACGCATGGGTACCGCATAATATATGGGACCATACAGCTCCATCTAGTACCTAAAGCTATCAAATTGGAAGATAAACAATTCTTAGACTGTTCTCCTCTATTTATACATTCTCTTTGCTATTAGTGCCCTGAACTCTGAAAAGTTAAGAACCACGATTTTAAATAAATCTTCTTTTCAATTGGATGCTAGTAGTAAACATTTATAAATCTAACAATAGTCTTGATTTCCAAGTAGGTACGGTCGCCTTCGTTTCCATTTCTTGCCATTTAGAGTGATAGAGACATATATAATACCTCCACCTAGTAGCTACTAGTGTACAACTAGTACGCTATTTGTTACTAGGTGGAGTAGCAGTGCAGGTGACATTTTTCTTACATATTCGGAATCTTTAGGTGGCCTTGACATAGATGGCGCAATCGACATGAGCTTCAAAAAGTTCTTAGGCTGTGGTCGTCTATATCTCTATAGTCTCTGGTGCAAGGGACCACGTCGATTAACAAGGGCACTTTTTTCTTCCACTAATAGATAGAGAATATTGCGTAGTTTTAGAAAGTATTAGTAACTCCATATCGACAAAGTGGTCCCATCGTCCGTAGACTGACACATACAGCCTTGGCCAGAAGTGTTGAGCACCAATGCGATTTTCATACAAAACTGGAAAGTTTAGTCCATCGTTTCCATCTTTGTTTAAGTTATTTTGTCAATTAATTTAAACTAATAGGCATGTTTTGTTGAAGTTAGTAGTAACTGCATAGAATATTTGCAATATGTCGCACCGACTTAAATTTTCATTTTTGGTACCTTCTGTTTTCATATTTTTTAAGTACCTTGAAAGTGTTATTAAGTGAAGTTTTATATATTTATAAATAAAATATAACATTTACCGTTACCGTACATTGTTAGGATAGGGAAATAATGCTTAACTTCAAAATTGTAAACAAAAAACACCTATGCTCAACACTTCTGGCCAAGGCTGTATATGATGAAATAATTACAATGCCGCAAGGGCCTAGTTTAGATTTGAGCTAGTTATTAATTTAGTTTAGTGTTTGTACTGTAGTGCCTCTGTATATTTAGTTATGTAAATAAATGTTATATTACTGTAAATAATCTTGAAGTCTCCAGTGCTTTGTTCGTCCTCCATTTGCATGAGTAGCTGCAGTATCGCCAACTCGAACACCACCGTCTTGCCGGAGCCCGTCGGAGCGCACACCACCAGCGATTTATCTTTAACGTTATTATCATGTATTCCCATCTGTCCTCGCTTAGATCGCACGCAGTATGGCGATGGCGGGGACATATGGGAATAATTACAATGAAAAAACTTATTCTCATCCGTCTCCGGCGGGCACAGATGGGAGTTATTTATTTTTTACGTTATTGTGATTTGTGAAAGAAACAATAGGTATAACTTTAGCTTGAACTTACTTACTTACTATACCGGATTCAGCGCTGAATTCCGCTATGTGTATGGAGCTCCTAAATCTTGGCATTGGTTTAATGTATTAGGGTCAAAACAGACCTAGCGGAATTCCTCGCGGAATTAAGCCAATTCATAGACAAAATGCTTAATTTGTCTATGGTAGCGGAAATTTGTCTATGGTAGCAGATTTTTTGTATGGGAGCCATAGACAAATTTCCGCTACCATAGACAAATTAAGCATCTTGTCTATTAATTGGCTTAATTCCACGAGGAATTCCGCTAGGTCTGTTTTGACCCTAAGGCTTGGTGTCAGACCGGCGGCGATCGGCGAGTAAATTGTGATTGGCAAATTATTCTAATTGTAAAATATTCCAAATATTATATTATGTTATTTACAAAGAATAATACGTATCTAAGTTTCTTGCGTGAGAAAATACTTAACGTCTAATTTGGCTATTCCTTTACCTATAGCGTCGCCGGTCGTCATCGTCAGTTCAACGTCATATAGTGTAGCGTGTAGTGTTTAAAACTATGTACGCTTACCTGAGTATAGTGCATTTTCTATAATTCTTGATTGCACCAAATTAAAATATGGATACGTAAACAAGCATCTATATTTCGGATCTGAAATCAACAAATTATGTTAGTATTCGAACTCGCGGAGCGTAAGCGAAGTGAGTTCTTACAAACAACTCCACACCGAACCGAACTGTCACCTGGCTACTGGGACGTCTCGGCATTTGGATGGCTTTTTGATTTACATAGTTTGTCCGACGATAACTTTATTAACGTTTTTCTGATCTTTATGAAATTTCCTGGGGCTGTAGCAGAGATACATAAAATTTGTAAGTTCGTATATGACATATGAGCAGGATCAATCAAGTGGTTATGGAGCTAAAAGGAGAAAAAAATCCTCCTTGGGGTCTTGTTATATTGGTCAACTCGTTTGCAAGTAACTAGCGAGTTCTCAATTCGAGGCGGACTACTAGTTTTATTTAATCTACGATAGGTACCTACTATATAGTTACTTTATACCTACAGTCGGCTACAATAATACCCTCAACAACGAAGACTAACGATATCTGACACAAATTTATTTGTAGGGCCATAAGATCGTGTCACATATTTTTGCGCCCTATAATGTGGGTAAGTACTGATTTATTTAAAAAGCATCGAGCATCCTACCTATCTCTTCAACACTTCTAAATTCTCCCTTTTGACCAGTATTTTTCGCTGGTCGAACAGCTGCCACGCCATTTGTATTTATTCCATTTGTTATAGAATCAGGAGTAGTATCGCTCGTAGACAAGGAAAGAGGTTGTGAGGAGTTCTCTACTAAATCTTCAGCAGCATTGCCGAAAACATCAGTAAAACTATCCCTGAAATACTTTAAAATTATTTACCCCGATTTTTTTTGTAAACATATCAAACTGTTGTAGATGAAAAAGTAAACTTACAGCTGCGAAACAGTTGGAAACATGCTCGTGTCCGAACAAATAAATTATTTCTTTTCACATTCACTCTATGATCTAAATATGCTTTTGAAAAACTTTCCACATTTCAATATTTTTCACATCGAGATAAGTTTGACGAAATTGTAGTCTGGTTTTGTTTTCGCGCCAACACAAGCTTTTTTTTTTCAAACGACCATAAACAATCGAATTAGTAAATACCTACGTTCGAGTAGACATACTCATTCCGTCTGTGTAAAAATTCCGTCTGTCAGCGGTAAACAATAAACTTTCGTAGTAAGTACGTCTTACTTTGAAGTATGATCAATATTTTTAATTTAATATATCTCTAAAATAATTCACAATCTTATAAATTACAAATAATTTTCAATTAACTGGCTAATAACATACCGGTAAAACAATCGGACAGCCATTTGCTAATAAAAAAAAATGTATTTTTTTTATTAATGTTTAATGGCTGCTGATTAGCTAAAATAATAGCCAGTATTTAATTTGACACACTTTTGTCGGTTTTTCACACCGCAACTCGTTACCGGTATTTTGTCTATGATCCCCATCTCACGTACGCAATGGGTTACCACACACCTAGCGGAATTCCTCGCGGAATTAGCGGAAGTAGCGGAAATTTGTCTATGGTAGCGGAAATTTGTCTATGGTAGCAGATTTTTTTGTATGGAAGCCATAGACAAATTTCCGCTACCATAGACAAATTAAGCATTTTGTCTATGAATTTCCGCTACTTCTGCTAATAGCTAAGGGTCACCACATACCTAGCGGTTTTCCTCGCGGAATTAGCGGAAGTAGCGGAAATTCATAGACAAAATGCTTAATTTGTCTATGGTAGCGGAAATTTGTCTATGGCTTCCATACAAAAAATCTGCTACCATAGACAAATTTCCGCTACTTCCGCTAATTCCGCGAGGAAAACCGCTAGGTATGTGGTGACCCTAAAATAAGCAATGCGTCATAGACAGCTGTCATCTGCAATGTCAATGTCAGATGCGAATAAACATTTTTTGGGAAAGTTTTCCTTAAAACTTGCGAAGTATTTTACCGTGGGATTTTCTGCGTGTTTTAACGTCAATGAAGTGTACACAGTAGACACATAATCAAATACTAATTGTAATGTAAGTTAAGAAATGAAGATTTGTCTATTAATTCACGTCTTTAATTAATTACTTTTAAAGCTACAGTATTAAAACTACTTTTCTATATACAGGGAAGTTCTAAAAGATTACGACAATGCAGACACGATCAGTATTGATACATTGGCGCTCGAGGAACTGCTTGAAGAGGAAAGGGCCAGAGAATTGTCCGACTTAAACTCCCTGAGTAAAAAAGTGTGTCACCTCCACACAAGTCTACTGTATTATCGTAACTCGAAATCTAAGATGGGTGCAGCAAGTTACGAGACTTGGAGAACTCTGGTGAAGAAGGTCGGAGGCACCCCTGACGGTTGGAGGGACCTTGGTTACATTTTAGGCATACCACATGATGATTTGGATGTAAGTTTTGTCATAAGAAAAATACCATGCATTAAAATTATTTGACACATATTTTAATATTGTTTTTGCGTCTTTGCCTCTCATTTATTGCGATCTTTCATTCATCTTAATTTATGACATAATTTATATTTAAAATAACACATTTTTCTAACTAATCTTTGTTGGTAAATATTTAATTTGTAATTAAAAATTCTATGTCGTCTTCCTATGTTGAATAAGTGAAGGTTGACTAGTAAATATGGTTTTATGCTTCAAATAAACTGTATATTCTTTCAGTACATATCAAACTCCATGAAATACGAACCTGATCCGACAAATGTGGTACTCAAAGTGTTTATGCAAGATGAAGACTCGACTCTAGACAAAATCATAGATGCTTTCCTAAAACTGAAACGGTACGACATATTAAAAGCGCTTGAGCAATCGCTCCTTGATCTTACACAATGTTTTAACGACAAACAAGAGGACAGCGGCTACCATAGCAACAGCAAACATGTACAGCGAGAAAAAATAAGTTACATGAAAAACTTAGTTAACGATTTACCTCCCGCCTTATCGAAAAACAAAGATCAGCAGCCTAACCCAGTACCAAGAATACCATTAAATCCAGTAGACATAAATGTACAAAAGGATGGGCCAATTCTGTTTCTGACTTACGCAGAAGATGGTTTACGGACAGCTTGTAATATTCAAGAAATGGTTGCGAGTTGGGATTCAGATGTAACGGTGGTTATGCTCAATGATAGAAGGGATGAGGTTTATCAGAACCCGGAGAGGTTTATTAGGGAATATGTGGAAAAGGTAAGAATTTTTGCTAGTAATATGGTAACAAAATTAATAAAAAAAAACCTAATCCAATGGGGTTGGCCGGTGGAAAGTATTTACAGATGGCGCCAGCATAGCTGGTACCTGTCAGTCCTACAAATAGTGTCAAAAATTAGTTTTTTTTTTTAATTTTTTTGACCTGGATGGCCTAGCCTTTAAGCCAAATGCCATACAACAATACTAGTGAAAGGGACCTAGCTATGCTAGCGCCATCTGGGCAAACCGTTGACAGTTGCCAACCCCATTAATTAATTATTATTAACTTCCTTGAAGTACAATAAAAAACCATATTTTCCTTCCTTTGACAGGATGTATTATGTTATAATTGGGTACTTCCTGTTAAATTGGTAAAAGTAAAATTTTCTGTGAATTACCAAGAATGCATAAAGGAAAATATTGAAACGAAAATCTACTATGTACAGTCGCCATCAAATATATCGCAGCGGCCAAGGTACTCAAAAATATCTGAAAATGCACTTTACCGCCTTGATAATAGAGGCATTGTTCAGATATTTGTGACCACATTGGCCGCTCCGATATATCTGATGGCGACTGTACCTACATCATAGGTTTTTTAAGTTTGACTGAAGAATGTGTTTTAAGGATGTCTTCCATCATGACCTAATGTAAGGGGCACACCTATACGACGGAACGAGATCGCGATATCGTTTGTTCCCTCTAACGTATAGCTGCGTCCCCATGACGTAACAATAGTTTTGAAGTCTTAACAAACGTATTTTTAGTGTTAAAAAGCCATCTCTGGTTCAAATAGTATTTCAGAGTTACCACATGATGTATGTGAATACAGCGCCATCTAAGTATAGCTATCAAACTTAGAGCACAAAAATTTCTTAGACTCTGCTCCTCTATACATTCTCTTTGATCCATACTTAAAAATCCTTCATTTTCAGGCCGACTACGTAGTACCAATCATCACAACAGGATACCTCACCGCTATCAAAACACACAACACCAGCGCTCCAAGCACCAATGGCAACTTAGACCACAAATACGTAAACTACGTCTACAATTTAATCACCGGACAATATATTTACGCTGACGGGTGTCTAAATAAGAAGGTTAGAAGTGTTTTGCCGCAGGGTTTCTTCATTCCTTGGATGCTGATGTCTTCATACCCGGTGTTGAAACCGTGGACCTGTGAGATTGACTTCGATAAGCAGTTCAAATCATTTCTGGGAATGACTAGCTCCTAAAGGTATTTCTGGGTCATACTAAAATTGTTAAATGTCTTTTTGTTCCTAAAAGTTTTAGTACAGTCACCGGCAATAGTATCTTCCTACACGAGGGCCGGAAAAATTATGTGTAAGGCCATAAGAGCGTGTCACATGTTTTTGCGGCCAGCAGATAAAAGATATTTATTCTTCAATTTAGGCACATTACAATGCACTTATGAACGTCAGAGAGAAAAAGAAACTACCACCGGTTACTCAAATATATCGGAACATGCGCTTTATCGCCTTAAAAATAGCGACGTTGTTCCGATATTTGTGACCACCTGTGCCGGTCGGTATATCTGATGGTAACTGTACGGTACATAAATGTCATCAACTTTATCACAGGCCAGGAAGAGCAGTAGTTGAAATGTATGACCCTTTATATTTAAGATTATTTTACTCTTGCCTTTAAACAGGATTTGTGTTCGATATTTGTCGCAATGTAATGCAATTTGCATGCACCATTTTTTAGCAAATGTGTTTAATACTTAGGCTCGGTTGCACCAAACTGTCTGTCACCGTTAAAACGTACGCTAAATTTTATTGTATGGATATTTTCATAGTAATCCGCTTGACGCTGATGAGTCCGTCAAAAGTGGTTGGTGCAACTGGCCCTTATAGGTATTAAGTTATTAACTGAAATTAGTAAAATTGAAATGAGGCTTTACTCTTATAAAAGCTGTCAAATAGTTAGTTCAAATTGGATGATCTTAGTTTTGTAAGTAATTCTAATAGCTAATCCTTAAGACTGTCGACCGTCCAGTGACGCCGTCGTTGGGCGGATTTTAAGTCTTAATAAAAGAATAAAATTCTGCAACTCATGATCTATGTGATACAGTTTTATCAGCCTACTAGTGTACTACTAGTACGCTATTTTTTACTAGGTGGAGTAGCTGTGCAAATGACATTTCTCTTACATATTCGGTTCGGTATCTTTAGGGGGCTTTGACATAGATGGCGCAATCGAAATGAGCTTCAAAAAGTTCTTAAGCTGTGGTCGTCTATATCTCTAGTCTCTGGTTTTATATTACTTTTGGCTTCATCACTTAAACGGAAAAAAGTGGCCACCACTTAGCGTTTAGGTACTGAAGCAAAAAATACGCAAAATGAAACTATGTGACAAAGACCAGTTGCGGAATTAGTAGGACTACAACTTAAAATACAGGATTTTACAGAAATTGATTTGTTTATTAGGAAATACAATTCGCCCAACGAGGGCGCTGGACGGTCGACACGATCTATAAGTTAAATAAAATGTGTCTCAATGTACCTTATTACCATATAAGTACTATGTGTTGTGCTCATATTGGCAGTTAACAGTGGTATTAATGTAATAAAATAAGTTAATTATGAATAAAATACTTTTAGATTTTGAAGGTTTTTTATTAAGTTTTTAGATATTGACTACATATAATATGAAAAGGAAAATAGAAAAAGGAACTAAAGAAACTTCTAAAAAGTAGCTCTAAAACTTCTATAAAATCATTAAGTTGATCTTTAATATTAAGTGAAACAATTAAATACTAACTTACACTTAAACCTGGCATGTCACTTAGGCCAATAATATAATACATAGTGCTTGTAGATATAGTTTTAATTTGGAAACAATTTTTATTTAAATAATAATTAAGTAGGATAATTTGCAAATACAAAAGCCTAAGTGAAGTACCACCTTAAATTAAAGATAATATAATAAGCCCAAATCACATAACTCTTTATACAGTCGACGTCAAAAATATGTTTACACTTTGCACTTTATTACAATGGAGTAAGATGAGTGTAAACATATCTTTGACGTCGACTGTACATGACAGTCTTCCAGTGGCGGCGCGTCCATAGAACTCGATTCCCGAAGGCTTGCCTAGTTTTCAGGCACCAGAGCAATTCTCCTACAGCTCATGACGAAATTTTAAGCCAGATTAAGCTCTGGCTTGCCTAAGAAATTTGACCCGCAGCCACTGCAGTCTTTGCAGACTAAATACATCAAATGGTACAATTTGGCGCCCAGCGCTTACACTATTATTGCTACACAATATTTAATTTGTGCAACATACGATGTAAGCGCCTTCCGGCAAATGGTACCTTTTCCAACAAGTGTCACATTTTATGAATTAATTAAACTTGTTATTCTTATCAACTATATCTAGAGACTGAATTATTGAGGTGCTGTAAAGTGATTACTGACTACATATAATAGGTGAGATTTAGACGTAAATATGATTTAGTAAGTAGTTATTTGGTGCTATACTAATACTATAGGTACATTCATAGAGTAACTATCAATCAGATTGCAAGGCTAGGTGATACTAGACGTAGATTTCAACAAAAATGCATCACATAGAAAATTTTGGTAAATTCCTGAATGATACCCAAATCAATTTTTTTTTTATAATGCGTGTTCACACCTGGCGCACCGCCTCGCGAGGAAATTGCCGCGCGGCAGCTCGGCTAGTGTGGACGTGCCTCTCCCGAGGCATCGCGGCCGCAAGTGCGTGTCGGGCGAGGCACAATTTCCTCGCGAGGCGGTGCTCCAGGTGTAGAAACGCCTATTATCGCTTTTTTAAGTAGTTATATAGTTATCACTTGCATAAAAACAGTAATTGATAAAACACATTCTTGACAGTAAGAGGAGTGTCATTTTAATTATATCCAGTTGACAGTTAGTCCATGTTATATAAAGACTAGATATGTTAATTTAACAGCTTGAGAGCCAAACATATCTATAAAATTACTTCTTTTTAGGGGTTTTTGGGTTCAGGGCAGGTTCAGGATCCTCTGCAGATTCATCGGCCGTGCTGACATCATTCACATCAATCCCTGTGTCGTCGTTGCTACCAGTGTTGAGTTCCTCCTGAAATAAAATTTTAGTGATCAATGCTTGCCATATATCATCGCTAACACTATTAAGTGACCATTTGTATTCCCTATAATGGCATAAGGTCTATTGATGGTCACTTAAGTGTGTGCCGCATGCGCTGAGTGCCGGTGCCGCATGCGGAAACACAGTGTGAAAGCCGCCTTAAGAATAGGTTTAGTATAGTCTTAAGGTAGGGACACACTGATGCCACGTACGCAACGTATGCAATGCATTATGAAATCTGGTCCCTTATATTTGTATGCTTAGAAACATACTTGTCATACGCGATGCTATGCCACGCGTCCCATGCAACGTTCGATATGTCGCGCCAGATCGCCGTGGGAACGTGGAGGGGATATCACACGCATTCCCACGCGTACGATCAGTGTGTTTCTAGATCTTACGCTCCTAGCGCGTCATTCCCACGTAGTATTGCATACGTTGCGTACGTGGGTATAGTGTGTTTCTAGCGTATGATGTCAATACACGTCGTCGTATACGTGGGACAAGTGTGCACACAATCTCTCCCACGATGCATTGCGTGCGTTGCGTACGTGGGAATAGTGTGTTTTCACCCTTACCTTGATGACTTCAATGAAACTATTGGCCTCCTCCAACATCTGCTTGTACTCTGAATTCTTTTCCTTCAGTTCTTCGATCATTTGGCGGAGTTTCTCATTTTCATCCAAAGCATCTTGTAAAGCAACTCTGAAAGTTGAATATTTACAAATAAATGAAGTTTCTTAATGATTCCACACTGAATGTGAACAAGCCGCCTCGTGTGAAAATTGCTGTGTGAAGCAGCTCAGCCAGTGTAGTTGTGCCTTGCCCGAGGCAAAGACATGAGCGGCAGCAATGCCTCTGGTGAGGCAAATCTACATTCGCTAAGCTGACCTTAACTTTTGTTTGGAATTATATAAAACTAAGGTTGCATTCTGAAATTTCTGAATTCTTATAACATGTGTAGGTACATTTTTTGTACAATACTTGGGTGTGCTAGGGTCTAAAAATTTTATTTTACCTTTACAAAATCCATTTGCATGCTTGAAACCAAAATTAGCACTTTAATCATTCCATAGAATTTGTAAATTCTTTTTCTACTTAGAAGTTTACACACATTCTAATGAGGATTTTTTTTAGATCTAGGGCCACATACCTTTTTTAATGTAGACTAATGTAAATACTTAAGTCCTATTTTCCAGATAACAGGCATTTAAAATAGAATTTTCACAAGTGCACTTATTTTAAAATTAACATAGGTAATTGTAATTGTTACTTACTGGCGCTTCTCTGCTAGGATTTGCCAATATTTCTCTGAGGCTCCTTCAGGGTTAGTGAGATCATCCACGGAGATCTTTGTGTCAAAGTTGGCTTGGGTCTCTTTCGTTGACAAATTCTTACGCTTCACTTCGACATCACTAAAACAACAAATTTAAATGTTAACATTTGTGTTTAGATGTATCAAGGAAGGGACATTACTAAGAACATTATTTATTTAAACTTAATTGCACAGTAACAAATATATAGTTATAGAAATTACAGTTAACAAATAAACAAAAGGTGGACTTAATGCCGTAAGGCAGTCTCTACCAGTCAACTTTTAGGCCAAATGGAGAAGCATCATTGGTGTGGGTACGACGTAAACTAAGTTTGCAAAAACGTCAATTATAATTATTAGTAGAGATGCGCCGAATATTCGGTAATTATTCGGTATTCGGCATATTCGGCGTGTTTTTCAATGTTCGGTATTCGGCCGAATTATTCGGTAAAACTGCCGAATATTTACCGAATAAACATATGATATTTATCTGATAATAAATTAATCATTCATACAATTTTTAGCTCTTAAAAGTTAAGTTATTAAAAGATATATAGAAAACTTGATTTTTGTAAGCTTTATTATTCAGTTTAAGGCCATTCCTCGATTCGGACAAGCCACGCCCATCCGTTAGAGACACGTTTATGGCTCCCGTGCACGAAAGAAAGAGATGCAGCGCTCTTAAGGATCAGACTTTTTGAACAAACTACGATAAATAAGTAAATCTATAAAGTTTTGTCTAATTTTACTTCTGTGACTTTTTAGATAAACCAGAATACCATATTTTTGACTTAGTTATATTGCTTAATCTCTAATATAGTTTACGTAAGCTAAGAAAAATAAGGGGAAAAAGGACCCAACTTTGGATTATTTTTCTATCAAGGCAACTTTCAGCAATCGTGTTTCGGCTTGTGCCAAAAACAAGAGTATATAGTCTAATAATATATATTCGAAAATAAATTCACTCCCTTTTCCTGTTTAGTCACTAGAGCGTTTGAAAAAAGCTATAATTTTTCAAAGTAGCCCCTTAAGCACCATATCAGCGTCTGTCACCAATTCACCATCAATATTATCAATAACAATTGCAAATGTTGATATTGTCATTGATAATGCCAAGGTCGCATACACATATTATTTTACTAGAAATAAAAAAATCGCGTTCATCGAGCCGCGCGGACCTGCATAAACCTGTTTAGATTTACCGAATAATTCGGCCGAATATTCGGTTCGGTAAGATCTGAACCGAACGTTCGGCCGAATATTCGTATTCGGTAAAGTCTATATTCGGCGCATCTCTAATTATTAGCTCCAAAACCATCTTCTTCTTCTTAGTTGTATATTCTTGTCAGAGTAGTCGTGGTCATTGAGGTTGTTGGACGGCATTTTTTATAGTTTTCCGCCATCCTTCTCTACTTACTGTCCGCGCGGGAGTAACGTGCACTCGGGGGCCGAGGAAGCGGGAGGGTGTGCGCCGCGCCCGACCGTCGCCACATGCCCCACACTCGCCATACACGAGTGTTGGCCGCAGTGCACAGCACCACACTTATCGACACTAGGTCGATTAGTGTGAATATGATGCACTCGCCCAAAACAATGATTTCTTATAACGATAATGGTACTGATTTATTTAAAAATAAATATTTGTAGTTAACTGTAACGTATACCGTTACGCAACAATATGCACGTTTGAGTTATTGACATAATCTTTAATTGTGTAATAAGCCGTAAGCATGTAATATTATTTTATATGTTTATTATCGTTATATTTTAGTGCATTGTCTTATTTCTTTTGTCGGCACATTACGGCGTGAGAATGCCAAAAGTGCCAAAACATCTGCTTGACCGTAGTGGCGGCAAATAAGTCACACAGAATCGATAACGTAATATCGACTAACCCGCAACACTAGGTCATGACGCCCAACATTCCTCACATTCCTTACGCGTGCACGTTTCTCGCGCGCGGACAGTAGTTCATTGCGCACGCACAGATTTAAGCGTGATTCGGTGAGGGCCTTCACTTGATCAGTCCATCGCATTGAGGGGCGTAATCTGGGTCTTGTACCAGCCACTCTACCCTGAACAACAAGTCTCTCCATGGCGTCGTCTTCCATAATAATGTTACAAGATGATAAGAGTACGACATAATAAACATGAAATTATACTCACACTGGCGAATCTTGACTCAGCTGATGCTTTAGAGTTTTAGAAGGCCTACCGACTAAGTTTTCTCTGTCAGAAGCAGTGTGTTGCAGGGTCTTAAGACCCTTCCTAGTCACCCTCGTCGAACCCTGAAATTTAAAACTCTTAAATTATAACACTGGCACTTGTAACGTTAGACAATATTCTTAAAGCAAATACCTGTATTGCCCGATTGCTCATGATGGAAGCTTCAGGAATGTTAGCAGTCCTTGCTTTAAAAGTAAGCCACCTCGCTTATAATGTAAACACGAAGATTTTTAGGCGATTTCTTTCGGCATTAAGCAAGTCAGTCGTCAAGCAAGTGAAGCAAGCGTAGCAAGTAACAACTGTCAGTTTTGACAGCAGGGAGGAAGACCATTTCCCGCCTTTTCGGAAGTCCAAACTATATTCAAGGACTAAAGCACAAAAATAAACAATGCTCTCCTAAAAATAAAGCAATATATTTTACTTAAATTTGATGGTCGTGGAAGAAATTTTATAAAAAATAAGGAAGTCTATTGTACAATTAATACGTCAGTGGTCATAAAGTCAAAGTTTTGTTTCCGATATTTACGACGGGCACGGGATTAAATGTACAATTCGGACATAGTAATAACGTTTGAAAAAAAAAAACGGATGCCCTTGGGGCTGCCAACGGGCGTTCTATTCCCAATTTAGTGGCAAAATTACGAATAGTCTTCTGGCCCAGATCATTAACCATTTCGTTCGTACGGTTTTCGTCTTTTTACATCACACTCTATCGAATACGCAAAAGCGATAGAGAGGGAGATTACAATGATTCAATTTTTGACGTCCCATCTAGCGCTGCTGATTTCTTTATTATTATCATAGACTTAAAAATATAGTACATCTTTAAGTCTATGTTATTATTTATTTATTTATCTATTCTATATGGAGAACTAACAGCTATTGCCAATATTGTAAATTGATGAAGTTAATTTATACATTAAGTTACATTTTTGGAGGGGCATGGGCCCAAAAAAATCATCAAATCACACTGTGCACTGTCTCTTTCTTACGCTAGTACCCTTAGTTCTTACTACTCCTTTTTTAGTGGTAATAAGGCTACTAGCGTAGCTAGCCTATGAACATAGTGCTTAAATATTGTTTATTTATTACTCCTACTGTTACTGACAATTTTTGGTTACCCAGACTATAATCGAACTCGCGGAGCGTAAGCGAAGCGAGTTCTTACAAACAACTCCCGACCCCATTGTCACCTGGCTACTGGGACGTCTCGGCATTTGGATGGCTTTTTGATTTCGATAGTTAGTCCGACGATAAATTTAGTAACGTTTTTCTGATCTTTATGAAATTTGTTGGAGCTGTAGCAGAGAATGCAGGGATACATAAAATTGGAGAGTTCGTATATGAGCAGGATCGATCAATTGGTATGGAGCTAGAAGGAGAAAAAAAATCCTCCTTAGGGTCTTGTTATATTGGTCAACTTGTTTGCAAATAAATAGCGAGTTCTCAGTTCGAGGCGGACTACTAGTTATTATGTTTTATATTTTACGCATAAATGTTGTTAAATGGTTGTGATATACGAACAGATGCACCGACAGATCAACATACAATAGAATAGAACTTCATTGCATTAATGTTAATGTACAGATCTTACAATATATTTTCACAGTTCGACATGATAGGTACTGTATAAGGGTATTGCAAATTATATCTTGAAATCTAGCACAATAAAATGACGATGATTAGTTTTTTTCACTTAATAATGATAAGACCAACATTTAGCTATAATGTAAAGACAGGTAGGTATGACTGAAATTTATTCGAGTCTAAAAATTCTTGTAGAGAATAAAAAAAACAAACGAACTTGGCGTATGAAAAACTATAAGGGTTCCGTAGCCAACATGGAAGAAACGGAACCCTAATAGATCGAAAACTCACTATCGAAATGGGAGAAATACACTATTCTACTGGCAACTTCACTATCCACAAAAAAAATCGTTCATTTCGTTTTGACGTTGACTTGACGGCTAGTTTTGCAATTGAAACGTATTAGGCTACTCGTCGTGATTTTGCTGAAAATAATTGTTGTTTTTAGTGAAAACTTTCATTATTATGTCTAATTGAAAACTTTGATAACGGTGATCTTAATCACTGAAGCTTTAGTGGTTTAAGTAAGTGGTTTGTGAATTATGCCGTAAATTATGATGTGATGTACCATTACAATAAGATTATCTTATCAATACCTGGTTTATTTATCTTGTAGGTTTTCACCTGTACTTGTGATTCTAGGAAATTTACTGGTAATCGATACAGTGCGTGCAAGTGTATTGGAAACCCCTAGGAAAGGGTACTGTGGGAAATATGGATAATCTTAGGTGAGTACTTAGAAACTAGTTATACGCGTTTCTCAAAGCCAAGGTTAACTTTGCCCTACATAAGATCGATAACAGAAGCTATTTATAACTAAATGATGTTTCACAGTGTGTAGAAGTTTTTCCAATTTGACCTACTTTGCAATCTTATAATGCTCATTTTTCAATTCTGTTATTAAACTGTCAAGTACCTATATGACCCTTCCAAGTGGAACTGGAGAGTATATCAAAATTGCTTTTTTTTAGATGAGTCCTAGAGACTGCAACCCATACAAAATAACCCAGGTTTTTCATACTAGAAAAACCCGGCTTGCTGTTCCTAATGAGCCCATGATTTGACTTTGTTGTTATTTATCACAACATTTGATCCCCAATAAGACACAAATTTCTTATTAGTATTTTTAATCCCTCTTCTGGCTTTTACTTCTTGCCAATAGAGCAAGCTGAAGTTTTTAAGTAATTCTTATGACCTAGTTTATTATTATTATTATGAGCCTATTGTGTCCCACTGCTGGGCAAAGGCCTCCCCTCTTTTTTCCATTTGTCGCGGTCTAGTGCTACCTCTGGCCAGTCTCGCAAAAAGGAGTCCAAGTTATCCCGCCATCGCCGTCGAGGCCTACCGGATCCTACCTAGTTTAAAAGAACAAAATTTTTGCGTGACTTTGTGAGAGTTTAAATCACACAAATCTACCAACACTAAGAGTTTCTTGCACAAAACTGTCTATCACCATTAAAACATTCACTAAATTTTATTGTATGGATAGTTCATCGTTCTCGACAGAGTTACATTGATCAGTCTGCTAATAGTATTTGATGCAACTTGTCCTAAGGGACAGACACCTCGGCTGAATTCAGCTTAAATAAATAAATAAATATTATGGGACAATCTTACACAAATCCACCTAGCCCCACAGTAAGCTCAATAAGGCTTGTGTTGTGGGTACTAGGCGACGATATATATAATAGATAGATATAGATAAATACTTAAATACATAGAAAACATCCATAACTCAGGAACAAATATCTGTGATAAACACAGAAATAAATGCCCTGACCAGGATTCGAACCCGGGACCTCCTGCTTCATAGGCAGGGTCACTACCAACTAGGCTAGGAGGCCGTTATATCTTGAAATGGCTTACAGTTAAAAAAGTCAGCTATGTGCTAAGTATTATCAATGGGTTTCATACTAAAAACCAGAAGCATAGACAATTTTCAGCACATGCACTGAGATTTTTCTGTATGCTGAATTCAGTTTAATTATATTTTATATTCCTAAAAGCCATGTTACACATGTCCAAAATCAGTCAAGTGTAACCACATCTAGAAAATATGTTTACTACTAAGCAAAGTTAGGATCCTAATCCAATAGGACCAATAGAAACGCTTCATTTGTTTATCCTCGCACAGCACCGCTCTAGGATTGGTCCATCACAACACAAACACATTCTTCGCAATGCATCCTTGCTCATCCCTAGTGGAAACGCACCCTAATGACATGACATTATTATAAATACTCTTGCGTAAGTCTCACGTTTGAGGGTGAAAGAAGAAGAAAGAAAGAAGGGGAAAACAAGCCCATCCAGTTACAAGATGGAAAGATGCCATTAGTCTGACTCTGGGACCATACTGGACGAGGGTTGCAGCAGACAGAGTACAGTGGAGACAGTTGGAGGAGGCCTATGCCTTGCGGCACACCGAACTTAGAGACATATTGTAGTATATAAGTAATTAGGTTAGATGAAATGTAACGTTTTATGATCGGAATAAATGGCTTTATTATTATTATTATATAAGTTTCATGTTTTGCAGCCTTTGTTCAGCAGTGGACTTATGGCTGAGATGATGAGATGATGATGATGAAGTCTCACTTTTTGCAGGTTATATTTTGTGACATGGAATGTAGCTACCAAGCCTCCGACACAAGACATCAATGCGTTATTGGACTTCCCGTCACAGTTCAACAAGAACAAGCCTCTACCGGACTTCTTTGTTCTAGGGTTAGTGTTTTCTTTAAAAAATTTTTTTTTGATCAGACTGATCAATTCATTGGTATGATCTTCACACCTCTATGTAAGAAAAAAGCAAGACAATCACCGGCAATAGTATCTTCCTACACGAAGGCTGCAAAAGTTATGTAACACACACTTATGGCCTGTCAAATAAGAGTGTGTCACATATCTGCGGCCTTCCTGTAGAAAGATACTATTGCCAGTTATATATTTGTAATAAACGGGACTTAACGGGACAAATAATTACAAATAATTATGAGTAAAAACCGTGAAAGTCTAAATCAGTGTACTATTGCCGGTGACTGTACATATAGTATGATAAATTGTCGTACGTAATAAATGAATGGTGCCTCAGTACAGTGCAAGGTGAAATTTATCTGCAAAGAAGAAGAATGTTTTAAATTATATTTTTGTTGAAAAACACATAAAAACAATATTTAAAAAAAATAATAAAATAAAATCCATTCTAGCTAGTGTGACTCAAAAATAGATTGAAATAGAAGTTGAATGATAATTCGCATAAACTATGTTTAACTCAAATAATATATGTCTAAGTTTAATCGATTTTGTGATTTGAATCTTATGTTAGTGCTTATATAGTTCTGATTCCTTTAATTATTCAAGCAACACAATCAGTAAAACATATCTTCTTTGTACCTACTTTTAATAATATCCTTTTGTTAAGTGTTTACAAAAAAAAAATTGTGATTTCCTTACTGATAATATGGTATGACAGATAAAAATATGAAATAAGTCAATACTTAGGCATGTAGCGTAATTACATTCACAAGGGCATTTTAAAATTATAAATATGGACATATAGCTACCTGATATTATCCTTTATTTGTTTTCCTTTACTTCTAAACAATAGGGAATATTACGCAAAACTCTGCTTAGGGGGCGGCACTAGCACAACTAGAGGGCCTGCCGCGAAACACGAAAATAAAAGTTTCGTTACCTGGTTCTCTGTCACTCTTACATATTAGAGCGATAGAGAGGTAGAAGTGGAAATTTCGATTCTTTCGTTTCGCCCTTTGTAAACAAACCGCCTTGGTGCACATATGACATATTTATTCGTTATAAATTATCTATGAACACTTGTTAAATACTGTTTAAGGCCTAGTATGTATTAAGAACTCTATGGTTTACCGGTGTGCTAGTGCTGCACTCTGGTTGCAGAACATTGCAGTAATATCCCCTATTACCTGTTGTATTAATTTAATAGATGTGCGACTTTCCTTAATATCGAATTATTACTTATGTGTTTAGTTTACCTTTATACAACAGCTGTTCTCATATTTTAAATATGTGACATTTTCAAGTTAAAGGTACTTACATCATTTGGATGTTGTTAATTTTTATTGCAGGTTACTGAAACCATTTTATTGAAACCAAAGATAATGTAATGTACCTTTTAGTTGAATGTTACACATATTTATATTCTGGTTAGGCCAATTTTAGGATTTATCATTGTTTGTAAAAATTTTAATCATCACATTGAAATATATCTCTCCCTGTCAGGTCTTGTAACCAGTTAAAGCAATAAACCCCGAAATGATCCAATATATTTAATTATTTTATGGTTTTTATGTGAAACCCAATATTGTATTTGTGTTTTCACTTCATATTATAGTACATTACACAACTAGGGTGGCAAAACAAAGAAAGGCCGAGATCGCAGAAGTTTCCGGCCCGAGCTGCAAGCGAGGGACGTACCTAAATATGCGATCGAGGGCTTTCTTTATTACCTCCCGTGTTGTGTACATCATTTTATGTCTACACTTGGCCAGAAAGCGTCTTTTTCCGTACGCGCAGCGTGAGGCATAATAGTTATTTGTTATACAAGTGGTGAAAGTTGTATTTTACGTGCGAGTGTTATTTGAAACACGAGCTAGCGAAAGGATTCTATTATTGACCACGAGCGAAGCGAGTGGTTCAAAAATAGAATCCTGAGCGTAGCGAGTGCTTTAATACACGAGACGTAAAATAACTTTCATCCGTGTATAACACAAAACTTTTCACCTCACTACAGCGAGGAAAATAAGAAAAAGGGTGCATTTTGCTCGGTTTCCCGTAATTCCTCAGGTGTTTAATACTTCTTCATCACTCGAATCACTAATTTTTACCAAAACAACCTAGAAAAACATGCGAATATTTAACGTTGATATGATATGATGGATGAATCCGATGAATTGAAATGAAAAGTTTATTAAATGTCAGATGCGTTTTGTTCGTACGTAGACTTATTCGGCTGTCAGAACAATTTATCCGTTTTTACAAAAAGAATGAAGATTAATGTTGAATGCTGATATTTATGAATTAAAATAAAGTTGTAAGACTGTATTAAGTGTTTTTACTCGATGCAATTCATTAATTGCGATGTTAAAAATTCTGCACTTTTAACGTTTTACGTTTTGTTAGCTGTCAAATGTCACTTAAGCCACTTGTCACTTATGTCAAAACTCTTTCACCACATGTGGATAAAAAGCGATTTTCACAATAGATATTAAACAAACAAAAAGGGCTTTCCGAGCTAGTGAGGTGAAAAAGGATTTTTCGATTGAGTATAAAACAGTAACGAAAAGAACGAAAAAAAAACCGAATTTTACTATGGATAAAAATTCCGGTTACAAGCCCTGCTTCCTGTACAGAAATGTAAATGAGGTATTTCGATTATTTTGCATGTAAAAAACCAGCCTATAGTGTGAACATTTCCCATCTAACATAACAACTTCATTTCAGGCTACAAGAAGTAAAATCACAACCCCAAAACATGGTAATGGACTCCCTATTCACAGACCCATGGACGACCACCTTCAACAAAGTACTATGCCGCCAAGACTATGTAATAGCTAAGTCAATAAGGCTTCAAGGCTTGTTACTACTGGTGTATACACAGTTGAAACATGTGACGCATTTGAGGGACATTGAGGCGCAGTATACTAAGACTGGATTAGGTGGCATGTGGGTAAGTCTAGCATTTTTTATGCCTATAAGCTGGCTCAGTAATTTCCTAGTTACTTAGGCGATTACACTGGCGCTGCAACCGCATGCGGAGACGGTGTGCAAGCGTGACAGCGCTATACACAAGCAGAACGCTATCTCGCTCGCGCACCGGCGCCGCATGCGGATACGGCAGCAGTGTAAAAGAAACCTTACGCTTTAAGTCTTTACCTGTAACAATTTTCTTAAATTTTCATAGAGTAGTGATTTTATCTACTTGCTAGGAGAGTTATAAATTCTGTTGTTTCGTCTATCTAATCAAGAATTGGTAATAGCCAAGTCTATAAGGCTGTATTTTAGTAACAATATGTTATAGCAAAATCCGTAAGGCTCAAGATGTTTTTGCGGTGGTAGCCAATCATTTGGCAAATAACATTTCATAAATGTTCATTTCACAAACAATGTTAGGCAAACTAACGATTCCCAAATTAGACATTGTATAACATTTTGTTTTACAAATAGTTCAAGAGACAAATTATTTGCTTGAAAAAACACTATATTACAAAACGTTATTTGGCAAATTATTAATTTGTTATTCAGGGCAATTAACAAAATAACGCATATTAAAAAACGTTAGTAAAATGCTTTACTTGGTAAATACTTCGTTTTATAAATCATCATGGTGTGTATGTCATTCATATGTGTAATTATCTACGAGGACTACGAGTAGGTAGGTATTACATTTTAAAACTGATATATATTTTGTAGTTTAAAAGTTAAGTTTGTTTTTGTGTAATATATCACGGAAGACTAGATAGGTGCGACGACGAGCGAAGCGAGGAGGAGCGTGTTAGGTTAACTGCGACCGTAAAATTATCCATTAATTACTTATATTTCATTGAAAACGAAATTCTTTTATAATATTTTGTCTTGTGTCTAATGCTCTTTTGCCTAGAAATGCAGTTGTCAGTGACCCATTCTTGTTTACCTTATTTTACTATTGTCCCCAAAAACCAGAACGACTGATTAACCGACTTCAATGAAAGGAGGGTGTTCTCAATTCGTTTGTATTTATTTATTTAACTTATTAAATTGAGTAAAAACAATAGTTTATCTATTGACATTTTGCAAAATAACTGATTTTAAAAACGATTTATTCGCGAAATGAACATTTGTTAAATAATAATTTGTCTTTCAATATGTTTATAAAGCGTCCAAGTTACTAAATGTATATTTGTGTATTAATGATTTATAAAATGAACATATTTAGCAATGACAGGTTTGTGAAATGAATAGTTTGTGAAATGTTGTTTGTTAAGTGATTATTTGCGAAATGGTGTTTATCAAATGATGATAAACCTTTTGCGGTACCATCTATTTTTTTTCCAAATAAAACCTGTCAAGAAAAAGTATCCATCACAGTATTCACAGTAATCACAAGATACCTATAAAGGTTTACCACATATATTATATTTTATATTCTATATTTATCATCTGTTATGAGATGGAGATATTATTTCCGAAGCCATTTTATGTTAATTAATGTCCTAGTATTTCTTACTGCTGTCCTTATCATAAATAGAGGTCAATTTAATATTCCTTTCAAGGGCATGATAATAAAATATCCTCATTCATACTTCAAATTGATTTATTCTTCCTTCTTATACATGTACAATGGCGTAGGTAGTCTAGTAAATAGAATTGGAGTCAATCAACTTTATATAGCTCCTCGTTGCTATGGTTACGTCCCTTGGACAATCAAATTTTTTCTATGAAACAGCAGAGACTATAGAGATATAGACGACTACAGCCAAAGAACTTTTTGGAGCTCATGTCGATTGCGCCATCTATGTCAAGGCCACCTAAAGATACCGAATATGTAAGAGAAATGTCACCTGCACTGCTACTCCACCTAGTAACAAATAGCGTACTAGTAGTACACTAGTAGCTACAAGGTGGAGTAGCAGCGCAGCTGACATTTTTCTTACATATTCGGTATCTTTAGGTGGCCTTGACATAGATGGCGCAATCGACATGAGCTTCAAAAAGTTCTTAGGCTGTGGTCGTCTATATCTCTATAGTCTCTGGAAACAGTATGAAGGTGTCCCTCGGACGACGGGGATGGATATAGGAAGAAGTTGATTCCCCCATTTCAAATTATAAGCTAAAGACTTTAAGAACCTCTACGTCCGTTATGGTAATTGTTACGGACAGCGATGACCCCGGGTAGCGCAAAGCAGATGCAACGAGTCCGACGGCCGCCGAAGACGAACTTTACTATATGTAAATAGGTGTAGGTTCCATCTGTGTAAATATGTTTAGGTAGGCTAGGCTAAATCTTTACCTAAATAAATAATTTATACCCCTGTTGTTATCATTAACCCTGTATGTAAGCGGTACACACAAGTCAACCTATTAGGTTCATAAAAACATAGGTAAAAAGCAGAAACAGACTTGTCTGTACCGCAGATAGGCAGTACGTGTGTTCTCTGAAGAGGCGCGCGCGGTACTGAAGACGGGCAGAGGGGGAGCGGCGTATTTAGCTGATATCGACCCACGCGGCCGGTCTTCCCGTGCGAGAGCCGCGAGAGTGAGAAAGCGTAGGGAAACCTGTGTGCCCATAACGAGAGCCGCGCGGCCGGGCCCGACCAAGGCGGCCGGGCGTGACCGTAACGAGAGCCGCGGAAAACTTTTTGATTTCCCGGGGAAATGCCGCGTCCTACAGAGACCATACCTACTTTAATAGATAGGTCTTTTCATAAGCTATCTAGGCAAAAACATTTTGTAAACCTAGGACTTAAGAAAACCGAAATAAAGCGAGTAGAAGTTTTCCCCATATTAAGTCCTAGGTGCGAAAGAGATAGCAAAACGGTCGGGGACTTCTCTGTCTTGCATTTTCTAGAATGTTCCACCCCACCGTTTCCGAACCATATAAAAGCCAGTAAGCACCGCCGCTACGCCAGTTCAGTCCGAGCAACAGCTCCAGAAAGGAAAAGGAAGAAAACAGGAAGAAACAGGAAGAACCAAGGAAGAAAGAAGACTAGTAGCAGCAGTAGTACAACGCGGTACAGGAATTTCGGCGTGCTTACCGGCTTTTATTAGCCCAACGTGGGATCAGCTGATCGCGGGGCGAGTGACCCAGTTTGCGGGCAGGGAATATGTACCTGGTCGTGAACTTTCGAGTAGTTTAAAGTAGTCAGCTGTTTTTAGGGTCACCGCCCAGCCCCGTCCAGGGTATATGTACCTGTGCGAGGGCTCCGTAGCGCAAGTAGTAGTCACGTCAGCTGATTTCGGTGTCGGCACCCTCGTTCCCGGGCAGGGTAAATGTACCTGTTCGCGGACGCATATGTGAAGTCAGTTTAGTAGCATATGTACTGTGCGTGTGACCGTGTAAATAGTGTAAATAGTGCCGTGTACCGTGTTAACGTTATCCTTTTAGTATTGTTGATTAGTGTTAAAGTTATTTATTATTGTTGACTAGTCTTTTAATGTGAACATTGTAAATCAGTATCAGTGTTTAGAGTCAGTGATAGTATTTTAGTTAACTGAATTAGAAGTGTACTGTTTTAGTTTAAATATAGAATCCTAAAGTGTGTCGTGTGTGTTCTCATTGGTGGTCCCCTTACACAGTGGGAGGAATTGGGTTCCGAACAGTGAATGCTCCCTATCCGTGCATAAATAAATATTAAAGCTGAGCTGTCCTAGACGAGGCTGACGCCAGTGTGTCCCCTGGCGGCAACAGCTTTTGGTCCTTCGAGCCGGATAGGGGAACCCAGTGTAAGTTGGACCACAGGGAGAAGTGGATTCTTGGACAAGTGACTATTGACTGATACTGTGTTTCTTCCTGTGTACTGTTTTTTGTGTTATAGTTGAAAGGTGCTACAATGGAATCACAAGGCATGACAACGAGGTCGCAGTCTGGCCGCACCAGGGCAGACGAAGAAGGTGTTCCGGATACCAGGGGGGTGTCCGACGAAGGCGCGTCCGGCACCGTGCGCACTCCACAGGCTGGGGTCACGGAGGCTACGGGACAGCTGGGCCAGGAAGCTGCTGCAGAGGTACCTGTAAGTGCTGGTGCCAGGGTACCACATAGGCCTGCAGTAGTCGTCCACAAGGGTCCACCACGCTCGCCGTCGACAGAGGAGCGGCGAAGAATCCAGAAGGCCAGGGAAAGGCAGCTGCGACATGACGAAAAGGCGGAGAAACGCCGAGCCGAGCGCGAGCAGCTAAGTGGGCGCGCGCTCCTGTCTCCGATCGCGGAAGGAGGGACGGGAACGACCCAGCCAGAGGGTCACCCGGAAGCCGCAGAGACACAGAAGATTCCAACTCCACCACCGGAGAAGGCACCATCGGCGGGGTCTCACCACACAAAGAAGACCCACGCATCACGTTCCAGCAGCATCAAGTCCGCGAGGCTGCGGGCGCTCGAGCTTAACCTACTGAAGAAGGAAGCCGAGCTGGAGCGACGGGAGATCAACCTGGAGCGGAAGCTGCTGAGAAAGGAGCACGCCCTCAAGCAGGAGGAGATACTTGAGGGCTCAACAACATCTGGAACTGGGACTGACTCATTCTCCGAAGAATCATCACGCGCCCCCTCCCCGGTCAAGGAGCGGGCGGATGAAACCATCAGGCAAGTGCGCGAGTGGCTGCGCACCGTCAAGGACCCACCGCGTCATCGAGTGCGCGTAGAGTCGCCACCCGCGCCGCCACGGGCCAGGCGCGCCCCATCACCGCCAAGGGGGCCGCGATACGGGGCGCGTGCACCGTCGCCCACACAGCTACGCGATCGACCGACAGGAAGGTACGAGTCGACGCCGCTTTCCAACCCAGGGGGGTTGAGGTCGTCGATGGAGCCGCCGCCCAGTGACACGGCGACGGCATTCAACAGGCTCGCCGACCAGCTACGGGACGCCGTCAGGACCACACCGCCGAAGCAGTGCTACGAGTTGCCGCCGTTCACGGGCAACCCCAATGAGTGGCTGCTGTTCTTCAACGCGTACACCGAGTCTACACAGCGGTACAACTTCAGCGCGTTCGAGAACATGGCCCGGCTGAGGAACTGTCTGCGTGGGGACGCAAGGCAGTGCGTGCAGCACCTGCTCTCCACTTCGACGCAGCCGGAGCTGATCATCCGGCTCCTCAAGAAGAACTTCGGGCGCATCGACCTGCTGGTGGACAAGGCGCTGGACGAGCTCAAGCGGCTGCCGCCGCTGGGGCCCAGTGCCATCGATCTCAACGAGTTCGCGACGAAGGTCGTCAATATCGTAAGTACTCTCTGCGAGCTCGACAGCAAGAACTACAGCAACAACCCGTTGCTGGTTCGAGAGATCACGGACAGGCTGAGTCCGCACCTCAGGAGCCGATGGTGCGCCTACGCGAAGGAGCACGTCAAAGGTGGGAAATGTGAATTAATGATGATGGCAGATTTCTTGATGGAAGAGAGCGATGCTGAGTTGGAGTTCTCGCACGCTCGCATGCCCGGCTCCAGCAAGAAGAGAGAAGCGATCAAGGAGGCAGCTCACCCACCGACACATCGTGCACACACCGGGGGTACTGGCAAGCCACAAATGCAGTACCCACGCCCGCACCAGTACGCATACGCAGCGGAAGAAGAGGAACCAGAAGAAGAAGAGGAACCCTACTCTACGTGCCTATGCTGCGGAGGTGACCACGAGACCCCAGAATGCATGAGGGTTCTCCTAATGGATGGCAACGCGCGATGGGACTGGGCTGCAGAGAACCACGTCTGCTTCAGGTGCCTTACAAGCAGGCACCCGAGGTTCAAGTGCACCGCGGACGTATGCGGGTTCGACGGATGCACACAACGACATCACTGGCTGTTGCACAATGGGAATCGCAACAAGTTACCCACCTCCGAAGCGCGGGCGGTGGCACAAGCGCCACGTAAACCCGCCCGCGCCCCACGCCCCGCTGCCCGCGCAGAGTCAAGCCAAGCGCCGGCACGCGACAGGGAAGAAATTGTCACGAGTGTCGTGGAACGAGTCAACGCAATCCATATCGACGACTGCTACGAGGTGACGCCCCACGAAGAATCACAAGGTGCAGCATCAGGCGGTCGCATATTCGTTACGCAAGTAACAGGCTCGCGTGATAACCACATGTCACCCGAAGTGGATATGCGCCCAGGGAAGGATGTCTACACTCCGCCGAGCAAACGGGGGCAGTCGTCGCGACGATCTACGGGACAGCACCAGGGAACTTCACCACAACCGAGGGGCAACGCAACAAGAAGTCGACCCGCAGTGAAGACATCACCCGGCTGTCAACGAGGTGTCAAGACGGGGGCAGCAAGCTGCCAGCGTGTCCAGATACCGTGGACGCGCCGAACCCGAAAGAAGAAACGACGTGCTCGCAAGCGACGGGCACCAAGCAGGGGACAACCACGTCGGAACTACAGGAGCGACGTACCACGACGCGGATGCGCACAGTACAGTCAACACGTGCGCAGAGTTCTTGACGACTTCGAGCCGCGTACGCAGCACGAGAGTGTACGCTGGGCTCCCGCCGACTACGGGCCGCGTACTACGGGACAAGTACGCTGGGCTTCTACTGTCTCCGGCCCAAGTACTGCGGGCCGGATACACCGGACCTACGAGCATCGAGTGTAACGCGTCCGACACGTCGGAGGTCAACGTGTCCGACGCCAAGGGACGACCTACACCATCGGCCATCAACGAGAAGAGGGCACGACGGTACACCGAGGATCAGGCGACGTCACCGAGTCTACCGACGTCAGTGCTTCACCGAGCGAAGCGATCCAGCGACGTGTAACCTGCATCGCTGTCCTCACCGTTGCAACAGGGTTTAAGCTGGAGCATAAACGGGGGCAGTCTGTTACGGACAGCGATGACCCCGGGTAGCGCAAAGCAGATGCAACGAGTCCGACGGCCGCCGAAGACGAACTTTACTATATGTAAATAGGTGTAGGTTCCATCTGTGTAAATATGTTTAGGTAGGCTAGGCTAAATCTTTACCTAAATAAATAATTTATACCCCTGTTGTTATCATTAACCCTGTATGTAAGCGGTACACACAAGTCAACCTATTAGGTTCATAAAAACATAGGTAAAAAGCAGAAACAGACTTGTCTGTACCGCAGATAGGCAGTACGTGTGTTCTCTGAAGAGGCGCGCGCGGTACTGAAGACGGGCAGAGGGGGAGCGGCGTATTTAGCTGATATCGACCCACGCGGCCGGTCTTCCCGTGCGAGAGCCGCGAGAGTGAGAAAGCGTAGGGAAACCTGTGTGCCCATAACGAGAGCCGCGCGGCCGGGCCCGACCAAGGCGGCCGGGCGTGACCGTAACGAGAGCCGCGGAAAACTTTTTGATTTCCCGGGGAAATGCCGCGTCCTACAGAGACCATACCTACTTTAATAGATAGGTCTTTTCATAAGCTATCTAGGCAAAAACATTTTGTAAACCTAGGACTTAAGAAAACCGAAATAAAGCGAGTAGAAGTTTTCCCCATATTAAGTCCTAGGTGCGAAAGAGATAGCAAAACGGTCGGGGACTTCTCTGTCTTGCATTTTCTAGAATGTTCCACCCCACCGTTTCCGAACCATATAAAAGCCAGTAAGCACCGCCGCTACGCCAGTTCAGTCCGAGCAACAGCTCCAGAAAGGAAAAGGAAGAAAACAGGAAGAAACAGGAAGAACCAAGGAAGAAAGAAGACTAGTAGCAGCAGTAGTACAACGCGGTACAGGAATTTCGGCGTGCTTACCGGCTTTTATTAGCCCAACGTGGGATCAGCTGATCGCGGGGCGAGTGACCCAGTTTGCGGGCAGGGAATATGTACCTGGTCGTGAACTTTCGAGTAGTTTAAAGTAGTCAGCTGTTTTTAGGGTCACCGCCCAGCCCCGTCCAGGGTATATGTACCTGTGCGAGGGCTCCGTAGCGCAAGTAGTAGTCACGTCAGCTGATTTCGGTGTCGGCACCCTCGTTCCCGGGCAGGGTAAATGTACCTGTTCGCGGACGCATATGTGAAGTCAGTTTAGTAGCATATGTACTGTGCGTGTGACCGTGTAAATAGTGTAAATAGTGCCGTGTACCGTGTTAACGTTATCCTTTTAGTATTGTTGATTAGTGTTAAAGTTATTTATTATTGTTGACTAGTCTTTTAATGTGAACATTGTAAATCAGTATCAGTGTTTAGAGTCAGTGATAGTATTTTAGTTAACTGAATTAGAAGTGTACTGTTTTAGTTTAAATATAGAATCCTAAAGTGTGTCGTGTGTGTTCTCATTGGTGGTCCCCTTACACAGTGGGAGGAATTGGGTTCCGAACAGTGAATGCTCCCTATCCGTGCATAAATAAATATTAAAGCTGAGCTGTCCTAGACGAGGCTGACGCCAGTGTGTCCCCTGGCGGCAACAGTAATAAAAATATTAGAGTACCGTAATGACAAGAAACACAATTAGCTCACAAAAAGTGGCATAGTTAAAAGGCGTCACACGGGCCAACTATTGCCGCAGACAGCCGATCATCCTAAAGAAATTTAGTTATTATTATATAACGGAGAAGATGTTAAATTGTGTGCACAGTGCACACCACGCTTGTTTATGGCCTTCATCTTCGGTTCGGGCCGCAACTGCCTGCAATCTGAGCCGTTCTTTATTTTACCGTCCTCGATGCGTAATGTCTGTAATTATCTTAGAGCTCTGCCGAATGAGTATGACCAGTGGTCATACTCATTGTATGGGCTGACATTTATTTGACGTGGCTATTTTGACGTTTCGCATACATTTCACGTTCCCCTCCTCCGCAAAAAACGGCAGACTTTTTCCGATAGAAATCTCGCATCCGGTTGGTTTAATAATCAAAGGTAATTATTGTATCAAAAAAACCCCTGGCTGTGCCTACGTACATTTTAAAACCATTATTATCCCTTCTTCAAGGTTATCACACTAGTATCCGCAGAATTAAGTGGCGACTGAGGTCATAAAACTTCTCTTTCACACTTGACCAGCCACTGCAAGAGAGAAAGAGACAGCATTATGAACTCAGTCGCTAATTAATTTTGCGGATATTAACATAGTCTTTATTTCCAGGGCAACAAGGGCGCAGTCAGCATACGCTTCAACATCTACGGCTGTTCCGTGTGTTTCGTGAACTGTCATCTCACAGCGCATGAGCATCTACTGGCAGATCGAGTTAATGACTACAACACTATCATTAAATATCACAATTATCATGTTACGGAGACGTCCAATATTTTATATCATGAGTGAGTATTTTTTTAAATTAAGTACAGTCGCCTTTAGATATATCGGAGCGGCCAAGGTGGTCACAAATATCTGAACAATGCCTCTATTGTCAAGGCGATAAAGTGCATGTTGAGATATTTTTGAGTACCTACCTTGGCCGCTCCGATATATTATTTGATGGCGACTGTATCTACTAGCTCGTATGAGGGTGTCCATGCCAAGGGTAATATATGTATGTCGGCGGCCGATCGTAAGATCAGGCATATCGTAAAACGTGAAAATGTTTGACTCGTTCCCTGAGTCGACGAGCAGGCCTATATCTGGGCAGTTTGTCCTTCGGGCATCTGAATCAACAACCCACCTATACATTGGTTTAATGTGACTATCGTTAAAACAATACACAGGAACATTACGATCTGCCTGATTTTACGATCAGCCGCCGACATATATAAGGTAAAGGTACACACAAGAAAATTCCTCCACCAACAAGAGCCAAGCTCTATACATATGCGATATAGTTTTGGTAAAGGTTACCATTTACTAGTGAGCGTTATACGTTGTACAGATTAAATATTTATCGAATACCGTTTATAAGTCCTCGTAACTAATCGGATAATCGGATTTAGGTCAATTAATCTAACCTACTTTTGCTAACATGGTTAAGTACTAATAACATATGGTTATAATGCAAAGGAAATTTAGTTTCATATCAATCTAACCTAGTTCACTGTTTTTTTTGTTATCAGCAAGCAAACTTCATCTACTAGTAAGTAACTTAAGTTTTGGGACTTCAAAACTAAGGCTTATTTATTACTTACCAAAATGTTTTGTTATTTAATGGTAAACTTTGAGCTATAAGCAAATACACTTTATTAACTCCCCGCCAAATTTTGGTCATTGATGAAATAGCCGAAGTAGTTCGCTTGTTTTTTCAGTGTTTTAGATATAACCTCTTCTAGATTGAAAGCAAGAATGTGTCCAACTTTCCAAGTAGGTTTAGTAGGTAATTGTTCGTCTTTACTTTTTCAGAGTAAGATTCCTTTGTAATAATTACTTCATTTCTTCGCTGCGTTTTTTTTGTACGTCATGCTATGAAAACCGCCGACTTTTATCATTTCGGAACAAAATTTTATTTGAACCTTACGTAGAGGTTATAGGGTTGATAATCCCGATTTGGTGAGTTCTTGTTAATTATATGATCATACTTTTACATTAAAAATGAATCTAGTTCTGGTCTAGTTACATGATATTTGCGGTTTTGTGGTTCTAAGGAGTAAGACAGATCAATTCACGTATGTTTTTGTACAAGCTGATGTAATTATGTATTATGGAGCCTGACATTATTCCACTGATGGGTAAAGGGCTCAAAATACGATTATCTTTGGATTGCGTTGACTTTGTAGTTTGTTTTTTTTTACTGCTTCAATACGGACCGCTCACATAAGTATTTGATGTTAATTGTAATTTTATACCTCGATGAATTCCTGAGCAAAAGGGTCTACACATTAGATTTACACACTGTATGTATATGTAGTTTTTTAGATCCTACGATAAAGCAAACAACTTTCGTTTAATACGAGTCGCTGACGTAAACGCTTAGAACGTCATTACAAAATTAACGTTAAAAAAGACGTAACTTACAGTTCTAGATTGTTTGAAATCGAGTCTTAAGAATATTGACGTAGAGTTTGTATTTGTGAAAGAGTTTCAAATCGGCAATTGGCTTAAAACACCGTAGAACTTCGTCATAATAAACAGGCTCTATCGATACTATTTATTCAATTATCAAATTCACGGAGCGTAAGCGAAGCGAGTTCTTACAAACAACTCCAGACCGTACTGTCACCTGACTACTGGGACGTCTCGGCATTTGGATGGCTTTTTGATTTCGATAGTTTGTCCGACTATAACTTTAGCAACGTTTTTCTAATCTTTATGAAATTTCTTGGGGCTGTAGCAGAGATACATAAAATTTGTAAGTTCGTATATGAGCAGGATCGATCAAGTGGTTATGGAGCTAGGAGAAAAAAAATCCTCCTTAGGGTCTTGTTATATTGGTCAACTCGTTTGCAAGTAAATCGCGAGTTCTCAGTTCGAGGCGGACTACTAGTTTAACTTAATATTTGCGATGGACAGGATCAGCGGTAGGTAGGCTTTCAATCTGGGTGCCGCGAGTTCAATTTTAGGCTGCGTTTCCACAAGAGATGAGCGAGGATGTGTCGCGAGTAATGTGTTTTTGAAAACCAATAGAATCACTTCATTTGTTTATCCTCGCACAACGCAGCTCTACACAGATAGAAAAAATCTCTTCAACCAAAGAAACCTATTTGAATCAAGAGATATCCAGTTTCCCATATAAGGAAAAAATAAAAATTCTTGCTTTAAGATATAAAATGTTTCAAAGTTTATTACTTAACCTAATAAATTCAATACTTTATCCGAGATATAAAAATCTTTTTTTAAAAATAGCTTAATATTCTCACGAAGAGCGTTTGAATTTTGTTTTTGTATTGTATTTTTTTTAATTGAACTTCTTCTCGTCTTAGTGCAATACATAAAGAACTTAGGCCAAGAAACTTTGTTTCTTGGGTAAAGACTCATAATTTAAATTGAGAATTGAATTTCTCCACGGAAACAAGAAAACGCATTAGTTCAAGAGCATGTGTTACTTGATGCAAAATTTGATATTTTCACACCAAGATCTAAAATTTCTTGGCGTATGAAATCGATTACTTGAAACAAACAATAACATTTTCTAAGGCGATTATCACACTGACGACGGATCCGCATGCGGCGCCGGTGTGCGAGCGAGATAGCGCTATACACATGCAGAGCGCTATCTCGCTCGCGCACCGGTGCCGCATGCGGATCCGCGCCAGTGTGATAACCGCCTTAGTGTCTCAGTGCACTACTTAAAAAGCTAGTAGCAGAAACTGTGTTTCTCGGGACTAATCCCAAGAAAGGAAGTTTAACTAAAAGTAGATAATACAAATATAAATTATGATTATTTATATACTCACAATTTATAATCGTATTAACTAGAGCTGAGATTGCTATTGTGAATCTCAAATAAGCCCGGGTAAAGCGCCGAGGGTCATGAAGTTACGTCGAACAAACGTTCGCGCGTTCTAACCTACACGCAGAGACATCTATTGATGCGCAGGGTAACTAACGTCCACAACTTGAATGTTTCAAAGCAAAAATGATGTGCTTCTTCTTTGGAATAGCTGTTGTGGCTCTTGATTGTAGGTTGAAAACATCAAAGCAAAAATTAATCTCTCTAGCCTAAAAACTTAAAAATCTCAAATCAAACTTTTGGCGCTACTTCTTTGAATTAGCTTTGGCTCTTAGCTTTAGATTGAAAACATCAAACCTGTTTAGGTCGTTGTTCTAATTTCCCTAAAGATGGCGTTGTTACAAACGTAAACTAGATAATGATGGTGTTTCATAAATTCTATAGATGTATTGAGTGATGTCAAATAAAAGATTTCGGTAACGTAGCAACGTGTTTAAACAAAACCAAGAACTAATCGCTTTTGACGTTAACACATAAAACTCTTAAAGGAAAATTTTGGTGCTTTTTTGCCGTAAATATTTATTATCTTAACTCAAATAATTTTCAAATAAAGCTGAATAATTTTAATTCTTCTTTTAAAAATCATGATATTTTTAACTCAAGTCATGTTTATTGGTCTAAGGTATTTATTACTCTCTTTAAGAAACCGCGTGCAAGAGAGTTTTGCGTTTTGAATTAAGATATTATTTCTATCTGTGTAGGATTGGTTCTTAACAAACACATCCCTCGCAAGGCATCCTCGCTCATCTCTGGTGGAAACGCAGCCTAAATCTCTGCTCGGTTATGTCGCGTGAACCCCAGTTGTACAGTCACCGGCATTAGTATCTTCCTACACGCCTTCGTTTAGATAACTTAGCCGTGTATACAGGGTGGAAAGATAAGTCGGGCCCTGGAGGGAAACTACCTTAAAACGTTGAGATAGCTCAATACACTGAAAGGAAACATTCCTTTATTTTTCCTAAAAAGTAAAACTGCATTCACAGATTTTTTTCTAATTTTCCCTTTTTTCGATACTAAAATTGTATGATTTTTCTTTTTTCATTATTTATGGCTTCTCTTGTGCCGTAAATTTGGTTGGTATTAAGAAGTTTGTATTCTTGTTGGAAATAGGATCGTTTGTCCTGAATTGTCATAAAAATTCTTTGTGACAAAAATTACAAAATTAGTAGTTTTTTTGAGAATTGTACATTTTCTCGAAAATTTGTAAATGCAGATATGTATCTTTAAAAAATAAAAGAATGTTTCCTTTCAGTTAATTGAGCTATCTCAACGTTTTAAGGTAGTTTCCTTCCAGGGCCTGACTTATCTTTCCACCCTGTATATGCCGTTTTCATGGGGAAGATACATCATTTTCGGTTATTAATAAGATGTTACTGCCATAAATAATCATTTACAAATAAACTCAATTTACAACCGCCAATGAAGTATCTGTGACTTGAACACGTCACATATATTTTGATTAGGCACCTATTGCTTACGTTCAAGTACACTAACAAATACACATGCACATTGCACTGATATTAAGCTGCAGTATTATAAACAAGGTTACAAGATTATGCACTTACAGTGTAATGTGGTGAATAACGTCTCAAGACACAGGTGCACGAAGTATCTTGAGTGCTTCAATCAGCCATGCAAGTGCATCGTTTCGAACTGCAGTTTGTTGAATTCGCAAAATATGTGACGCGCTCTTATGGCCCAACAAATAAAAGCGTGTCAAATATTTTTGCGGCCTTCGTGTAGCAAGATACTATTGCCGGTGACTGTACCTACCACGATCTAAAAAAACCTGGTCTAACTGTAACTATCTATTAGTCTTCTTATTCGTGTAAAGGGATCAGATTTCTTTAAGGTTAAACTTTTGCTTGCCAATCACACATAACCTCAACCACTAGATAGATCATTAGTACAACTCGGGGTCACCACGCATCTGTGCTCCCGTACTAATTTTGTTAAAATTAAAATTATAAGAGCGCGACCGCTTATTTCAATTGAGTTCACGTTTTTGATCATTACTCATGTGAATTAAAAATATCCACAAAAATCAAGTTACAGGGGTGAGCCTGGATTGTTATGCTACAAATTAGTGTAGAATACTATTGAGATGTGCTGTTCGAATCGTAAAAAATTACGAATAAAGTTGCGCTGATGTGTGGTGACCTGTCAAAGCTAAATGATTGACAGGGAGCACCCTGTAAAAGCTTAATGATGAGGTGTCTGTGTTGCCAATATTTTGCCACTTCTACTCCTCGGGGTGTAGCTCTCAGGAGAACTTCCTCAGTGCACGTCGTTGGGCACAGAGAGCGCTGTCTCATATGTCGTCGTTTGGAGGATATATCTATTAGCATAGACTTAAATATATAGTAGACGGCCATAGCCTAAGAACTTTTTGAGGCTCCGAGTATTTAGCGCCATCTAGTTCAGAGCCAATATGTATGAGATAAAATCAGCGCCACCTACACAGATAGAAATAATATCTTAATTCAAAACGCAAAACTCTCTTGCACGCGGTTTCTTAAAGAGAGTAATAAATACCTTAGACCAATAAACATGACTTGAGTTAAAAATATCATGATTTTTAAAAGAAGATTTAAAATTATTTAGCTTTAACTTTACCTATTTTTAAAGCGAATAGTAATGATTTGAGTTAAGATAATAATTATTTACGGCAAAAAAGCACCAACATTTTCCTTTAAGAGTTTTGTGTTTACGTAAGATCGATTAGTTCTTGGTTTGATGTTTTCAATCTACAGCTAAGAGCCAAAGCTAATTTAAAGAAGTAGCACCAAAAGTTAGATTTGAGATTTTTAAGTTTTTAGGCAAGAGAGATTAATTTTTGCTTTGATGTTTTCAACTTACAATCAAGAGCCACAGCTATTCCAAAGAAGAAGCACATAATTTTTGCTTTGAAACATTTAAATCTTGGACGTTAGTTACCCTGCGCATCAATAGATGTCTCTGCGTGTAGGTTAGAACACGCGAACGTTTGTTCAACGTAACTTCATGACCCTCGCCGCTTTACCCGGGCTTATTTGAGATTCACAATAGCAATCTCAGCTCTAGTTAATACGATTATAAATTGTGAGTATATAAATAATCATAATTTATATTTGTATTATCTACTTTTAGTTAAACTTCCTTTCTTGGGATTAGTCCCGAGAAACACAGTTTCTGCTACTAGCTTTTTAAGTAGTGCACTGAGACACTAAGGCGATTATCACACTGACGACGGATCCGCATGCGGCGCCGGTGTGCGAGCGAGATAGCGCTATACACATGCAGAGCGCTATCTCGCTCGCGCACCGGTGCCGCATGCGGATCCGCGCCAGTGTGATAACCGCCTTAGAAAATGTTATTGTTTGTTTCAAGTAATCGATTTCATACGCCAAGAAATTTTAGATCTTGGTGTGAAAATATCAAATTTTACATCAAGTAACACATGCTCTTGAACTAATGCGATTTCTTGTTTCCGTGGAGAAATTAAATTCTCAATTTAAACTATGAGTCTTCATCCAAGAAACAAAGTTTCTTGGCTTAAGTTTTTTATGTATTGCACTAAGACACATAAAGTTCAATTTAAAAAAAATACAATACAAAAACAAAATTCAAACGCCCTTCGTGAGAATATTAAGCTATTTTAAAAAGAAGATTTTTATATCTCGGATAAAGTATTGAATTTATTAGGTTAAGTAATAAACTTTGAAACATTTTATATCTTAAAATAAAGAATTTTATTTTTTCCTTATATGGGAAACTGGATATCTCTTGATTCAAATAGGTTTCTTTGGTTGAAGAGATTTTTTCTATCTGTGTAGTAACGACTAGTGTACTACTAGTACGTACTTTTTGAGGCTCCGAGTATTTAGCGCCATCTAGTTCAGAGCGACTTAAACAGAGCCAATATGTATGAGATAAAATGAGCGCCACCTAATAACGACTAGTGTACTACTAGTACGTTATTCGTTACTAGGTGGCGCTGATTTTATGTCATACATATTGGCTCTGTTTAAGTGGCTCTGAACTTGATGGCGCTAAATACTCGGAGCCTCAAAAAGTTCTTAGGCTATGGCCGTCTACTATATATTTAAGTCTGCTATTAGTATGATCATTGATTGATCAAGGTATCACACGGGTAGCGTGATTGGTACAAAACATGAACTAGTTTGCTTTGACTTTGACTGACACTGCTGATTATAGTAGTTGCCGCGGGCAGCCGGCGTCTTATATGCGATCTCGTACAAAGATGACATTGGTCAACCGGTATCAATTAGCATTAATGTCCGAGAAATGCGTGGATATACTGGTTATTTTTATAAATGCAAATTAAGTAGCCAAAAACTTTTTTTTATACCACGACGGTGAGAATGCAACTTTGTAGCAAATTGAATGTGTAAGTTAGTGCAAGTTAAAAGCTTGTTCTAGTTTTATTGTAGGTACTTATAATGAATTCAGAACTAACTCTCTCTGTATCTGTATTTACTTTTCTACTATAGTATCCGCAGAATTAAGTGGCAACTGAGGTCATGAAACTTCTCTTTCACACTTGCACCACCTCGGCAAGAGAGAAGGAAACAGCGTTATGAACTCAGTCGCCACTTAATTCTGCGGATAGTATAAACTAGGGGTCGGCAACATTTTAGCAGCCAAGGGCCACATAATAATAGGTAGCTAACGTATATGACACGGACCACACGTTAATAATTTGTGTCTTTATTCGGCAAAAGATACGACGTTGCCGACTTGTGTATTAAACAAATTACTGATTTAGACGACATTTAGCATGTAGGGGTGGATCGACATTGGTTTCTTTCTTTTTGAATATTTCCCGCGCCCTTCGATAAGGAAGATGAAATTCAACCAACTTTTACTTTCCTGCTTTACTTTTCCCCATAAACTTTATATAATGGTAAAAATATTGGAAAAGAATTATGGACATTGTATTAACATTAAGAAATATTACCATTTTCAACATAAAAGTTGTGATAACTATTTTGAAATGCCCCTTTTTAGCTCTAAACCTACCTTATTTGTTTCAGCTATGTATTCTGGATAGGCGACCTAAATTTCCGAACAGACCACCCGACCGGCAGCAGTCCAACGTCCGAAGAAATTGTCACATCATTGAAAAAGGTCGAAAAGGACGTGTACACTAATATATTACGGCATGACCAGTTATTGGCAGTTATGGAAAGCGAGGAGGCTTTTGCAGAGTTTAGCGAACCGGAGATTAAGTTCCCACCGACTTATAAGTTTAATACGGGGACTGATGAATATGATCTCAAGTAAGTCAAATTTTAATAATGTATATGGTGTAATGTCCACGTGGACATACGTGCAATCATTAACGCTTCATGTTTGATCATATCAGTAAAATATGTGTCGCTGAGTTCTTTCGTCATAAAAGGTAAGTTCACCTTCTCAATCCTGCGAGATAATTTGACTTTAAATAGACTCTAAACATTCGGATAATAGTCACGGTATCAAAGGTCGAAAACGACGTGTACACCAATATATTGAGGTATGACCAGTTATTTAAAGCGAGGAGGCTTTCGCGGAGTTTAGCGAGCCGGAGATTAAGTTCCCGGCGACTTATAAGTTTAATACGGGGCGGATGTATACGATGTCGTAAGAGTAGTTTAATGTCCACGTGGACACCGTACTTGTATCAGGACTCCGGATAATACTGCTACAAGGTTTGAAAAGTGGACCCCGGGTTTTAGCTAAGACGTTCATTTTGAGGTAGTGATCCTAAATTAAACACGCTTAATCCTTTCCTTAAATGTTGTAAAATAAACTAATAGGCGAAAAATACTCCCTATGACGTCACATTATGTCAAAAAACGTCAAGAACTTTACAATAACAATGTCCGTTTCATTATATAAAAATGTCCTGTCTTATATTATTATGACACTAACGTGTATTCATTTATATTATAGGTCAATTTCTTTCTCTACTTCTTCTCTTTAATTTCAGACGGAAACCTTCCTGGACGGACAGAATATTATACAAAGTGATCGCGAATAATTACGAGAACATAACTCTCCGCGCGGACCTCATATCATACAACCACGTGCCGTTCTATACGCTGAGTGACCACAAACCCGTGGTAGCGCAGTTTAATATTAAGGTAAGTCCACCATACAACCATACAAGGCAGAATCCTTCCTGACAGATATGATACTGTACAAAATGATCGCGAATAATTACGAGAACAACTCTCCGCGCGGACCTCATATCATACAACCACGTGCCGTTCTACACGCTGAGCGACCACAAACCCGTGGTAGCGCAGTTTAATATTAAGGTAAGTTCATCTTGCAGTACTCGTATAGTTAGATTTTTTAAAGATGTACGAATTGTAGCAAACTATACTTAATGATAGATTAATTCTCAGTACTGTATATTGCTATACATATATTTTTACTAAAAAAACATTTTTTATGTAAATAAATTAATCATAAGACAATTAAATAGCTGTTCTATTCTAAGTGCGATTGCGAAACAATGAAGTTAACTTGATTTGTTTACATAATTCGTCTTTTTTATTGATTTTAAGTATAGGTATTAGATCGATTCCCACACCCAGTGCTCGAATCATAAAACAACTTTACATTTATTAGCAAAAAAGTTGTGTATGCATGTTGAAGTTAAATTACATAATGTTAGAGTGACCTTAGCTGTGCCTTGTGAAACTTGTGTGTTCAGTTCTCTTCTATTTGTCTATTAGCATTGATTCAATGCCGAGGTTCATACTGTCTGCTAATATCGGATCAAATATCTGGTGCGGACTGCCAAAGGTTGGAATATGCTGCCGTCATCTGTATTCCCTGACAAATACGATCTCGGTCTCTTTAAAGCAACAGTGAATATGCTATTACCAGAGACTAGAGCTATAGACGACCACAAGAAGAACTTTTTGAAGCTCAAGTCGATTGCGCCATCTATGTCAAAGCCACCTAAAAATGCCGAAAATGTAAGAGAAATGTCACCTGCACTGCTACTCCACCTACTAACAAATAGCGTACTAGTAGTACACCAGTAGCTACTAGGTGGAGTGGCAGTGCAGGTGACTTTTCTCTTACATTTTCGGTATCTTTAGGGGGCTTTGACATAGACGGCGCAATTGACATGAGCTTCAAAAAGTTCTTAGGCTGTGGTGGTCTATATCTCTATAGTCTCTGCTATTACTGAACCGGTGAGCTCCATCTTAGGCTCTGTCTTCACTTTCCACCAGGTAGACTAGGATCAATCGCTGGTCAGTCTCGGAATAAAAAAAATGCTGCTGAAATCTAATAGCGCGCAGCTAATAGAGCAGCTAATATGTGACGTTCCACGTTCCACGGGTGAAAGTACCTTATGGCGGTTGGCGCTTACGTTGCGAAGCATCTCATTAGTATTGCAGCGTCGTTAGAAATAGCGTAAGCGCAAACCGCCATAAGGTACCTTTTCTCGTGGAATGCCAGATATTGTCTAGTTATAACTCAAATTATTATGATTAAAATATTCATGCCAATTGGGAATATTTGTCAGCCGTTTGGCCTAGGTATTAGTTCGGTAACCAGCAGTGGCGGCGCGTCCATAGAACACGATTCCCGTCGGCTTGCCTATGTTTCAGGCGCCTGAGCAGTTTTACTACAGCTCTTAGTGTCAGTACTTTAGTGAGTTTTGCTTGTCACCTGACGATATGTAAAATACCGATAAAAAGTGATACGTTTTCCGTACATACATCGCATTGTGATTTAGAAGGCCAAAACGATGAAATTACGCGCCTTTCTAAGTATAGCTAACGGTATTTAGTTTCACTAAGTAATTTCACTTTCTTCGAGTTAAATACGCAAGGCTACTTTTACGCAACGCCAGAATCTGTTCTTTTTACTGTTAGCTACTTGAATTTCGCATGTTCTAAATAAATAATATGGAGGGACTCAATCGCCATCAAATATGTCGGAGCGGCCAAGGTACTCAAAAATATCTGAACATGCACTTTATCGTCTTGAAAATAGAGGCGTTGTCCAGATATTTGTGATCACCTTGGCCGCTCCGATATATCTGATGGCGACTGTACAATCGCTTTTAGGGTTCCGTATTGAACAAAGATTAGTTTTGTCATGTCCGTCTGTCTATCTTTTTACACTACGACGGTAGCAAACACGTGCACGATCTGCCTGATAGTAAGGTTACCGTTTAGTCTTATACTAGCGACCCGCCCCGGCTTCGTACGGGTGCAATTATACATATAAACCTTCCTCTTAAATCACTCTATCTATTAAAAAAAAACCGCATCTAAATCCGTTGCGTAGTTTTAAAGATCTAAACCTACATAGGGACAGACATCAGGAAGCGACTTTGTTTTATACTATGTAGTGTTGTTCTCTTTCTGAACAACGTCTCTATTGTTAAGGCGATAACGTGCATGATCAAATATTTTTGAATGCCTCGATCGCTCCGATATATTTGATGGCGGCTGTACTTTCATATTTATTCATGCGTATTTTATAGGTGTATAAACAACTTCAATTAGCGCTACTAACAATTCGTTACATTAAAATTCAGTTATGCTTTCGATCGAAAAATTACACATTCGTGTAGAATTTCAAGGTTGTATTAATTAGCCACAACTCAGTTTACGTCTTAGAGCATTTAGCAATATTTAAAACTATATTGATAAGAATCGAAGTAGATAGACAATATAACTGTAGTATGAAGTGTGAAATGAAAAGCTGACCCGGATTTGTACTGAATTGTCAAGACTTTTATCATCATCAACTTGTGTATGTAACTATATAAACATCTTTATTCTAATGTACCTAGTTGTAGAATAACTAGTTGCCTAGAGTTTTAATGGCAGCAGTAATGGCTCCCATAACACATACTATAGCAGACTCTGTCGAAGCACAATTTCAGAACAGCCCCATATCGCCCTACATCTCATATCTCATTATACTCGTACTTCGAGTAAGGAGTTATCATGGCGACCCTGTCAACAGCTGTCTTAAGATCAAAAACTACTGTTTTTTTTTTAAATTGTTATTGGCCTATGTATAACCGGCTTTTTTCTTATGCTTAGATGTAGAATAGTAGATGCTTGACTAAACATTGCTATATAAACTTCAATTTAGATTCGTTTGTGCTATATACGCACACTTTCAGACATCAACTCCATATAATATAAATAGCGTGGCGTAGGCATAATATACAATACAATACAAATACTCTTTATTGAACACCTCAAAAACAAAACCAGTACAGAAAAAAAACATACAAACAGAGAAAATATATCACAGTATGCACATTCTTCAAGCAAGGAGTTATCATATTAATGCTCCACACTACATGGCGACCCTTGGCAATCAACTTTCTTAACATCAAGATTTTGGTTTGCAAGATTTTTTAAACCCATTTTTTTATTTACTTAGTTGTATAACAGTAGTTGCTTGACTAACACTGCACGTGCATGCACTCATAGATCCGGCACGGCTTCATCCGCTCTCTTATCGAGCGCGAGTCTCCCAAACCTCGAGCCTCCGTCCGCATGCGATCTGCAGTCATAGCTCCCATGGCACATACTATAGAGGACACCGTCGATGCTACTGCTACTGATGGGGATGATGCAGCGTCAGTGGTTGCTGATGTGTGCGAATCTGTTGAGGTAGTGGAGGTAAGGATTTGCATTTAGGTAAATGTGTACATCTCGAAAATGCGTAGAAATATTTTCTTTAATGGGAAATTTCGCTTTAAGCTCCTGATGACCGGGTTTAAATATTTGCAATTTAAAATTAACTCTGTTTGATTGACTGAGTTAAAATTAAAATTTAATTGGGGCCTACGCTGGACGCGGGTCGACGGGAGTGTAGGGTCGATGCTCTGCTAATAATATTTCATACAATATTGCTGGCTTAGGCCCTTCAGAGTTCACGTTCGCGCCGCCATGATGTGTCGCGTTTTACTTACATATTAAACTTCTAGCCTACTATTAGTATTGAGGTCATATTTCGACGCATTTTTGAGAAAAACACTTGGATTACAGCGGGTTAATTAGGTATTTGCAGCATTATTATTCAAACCTGCTATATAATGCTATATAGTTGACCTTTTCCGTTTAGACTGTTTTAATACACCTCGAATATTAAACCTATATAGCATTATAGCATACCTATTACCAGTTATATTTTGGACTTGAACGTGATATCACGGGCTGGCGCTGAGGGCATTTTTCCGTGCGCGTGATTTGACGTCTTTTGCGCTCAAAGGGTGGGTCATTAACAGTGATCGGCACGACCCGTGCCACAACGCGGACCTCCAAAGAGTTTAAAAAAAAAAAAATTATAGACATGAACAGTCTATTAAATTTCAATTGAATATTTTTTTGACAGGGTTGTGGAATAAAATTTTAATAATCATGTCCATATAAAAAATATAACCAAAATTCCGCGCTGTGGCACGGGTCGTGCCGATCACTGGTCATTAAGGTGTATGCGTTGTCAAGTATATCGGTCCTTAATGGTGAAAAGGTGTATAATTGCAGAGATCGTCAAATGTAATGCTAGCTTAAATTGCATGCTTGATGGTAGTTTTGATAGTAAAGCACTTGCCATTTAGTATTAAAACCTGCTTAGCGCTTGCATACACAGCCTACGTAAAAATAAAGCACAAACGTCACAAAAATCGATTCTACAATCTTAATTGCCTAGCGATATGTTTAGTTTTTAGGGTTCCGTAGCCAAAATGGCAAAAACGGAACCCTTATAGTTTCGCCATGTCCGTCCGTACGTCCGTCCGTCCGCGGTCTAGCTCAGTGACCGTTAGTACTAGAAAGCTGAAATTTGGTATGAATATGTGCATTAACCAAGCCGACAAAACGGTAGAATAAAAACGCGAAAAATATATTTTGTTAGGGTACCTCTCGTACACGTGAAGTGGGGGGCGAAATTTTTTTTCGTTCAAACCAAGTTGTGTGGGGTATCGTTGGATAGGTCTTTTAAAAAGAATTAGGGTCTTCTAAAACAGTTTTTGGATAAAACTAATACTCTCGGAAATAATAGCTCCGAAAGTTTAAAACAGGGCGTCCCCCCCCATCTAACTTTTGAATCGTGGGTCCTAAAATTTTGAAAAAAAAAACATGAAACTGAGGCCTGACCTTCAATGAAAACTATATTGAAATAAATCGGTTGAGCCGTTTTTGAGTTATCATTCAAAAACCCATAGTGAAAGGACGTAAGTAAAAATGACGTAAGCGCCGCCAAATTTCCCGTAAGAAACGACCTTTTGAATTAATGGTCTCAGTTTACGGAACCCTACACTGAGCATGGCCCGACATGCTCTTGGCCGGTTTTTCTTATCGTGAAATAAGTATCGGTATGATTGAACGTATCAACCAAATAATTAAACAAACATTAAAAGTATCAATGGCTCTCTCTTGTATTAAGAATAATTTATGACTTGTCTTTACTAGACAAGGGTGTAACAAACTTCTTCTCCCTAGCGTTTATCCCGGCTTGGGGTCCGCTTGACAACCTAATCCCATGAATTGGCATAGACACTAGTTTTTACGAAAGCGACTGCCATCAGACCTTCCAACCCAGAGGGGAAACTAGGCCTTTTTGGGATTAGGTCCGGTTTCCTTACGATGTTTTCCTTCACCGAAAAGCGACTGGTAAATATCAAATGATATTCCGTACATAAGTTCCGAAAAACTGAGTGGTACGAGCCGGGGTTTGAACCCGAGACCTCCGGATTGAAAGTCGGACGTCTTACCGCAAGGCTACCAGCGCTTGCTACAAGGGTGTAACAAACATGCAAAAAAATACGCAATTATATTTTTACCTTAGTTTTATGTAGTTAGGATACGATACCAATAATTCTGCCCTTAAACGCGTCACAGCAATTAGGTAAGTTTCAGTAGCTCAGTTGATCAGAGCGATGGGCGTGAATCCCAGAGTCGCGAGTTCGAGTGTCGCCTGAGGCAGTGGATTTTTCTACTTTCTCTTTACTTCTTTCTAAAGATTACATATCGTTCTGCGTAATATAAAATTAATTATTATATAACTACTAGCAGTTGCCCGCGGCTTCGCCCGCGTACATTATGATTAATGCAGATTTCTACTCTTGAATAAAAGTTTTTCCCGCGACTTCCTTTGCGTAGAATTAGTAATTGACCCCCCTTTTTACTCTCTTAGGGAATGACTTCTGGGATAACTATTATGTATCCATCCCCAGAACTCAAACTATCTCTATACCAAATCATCTAAATAGGTTCAGCGGTTATCAATTCCCCATATAAACTTTCAACCCCCTTTTCACCTCTTAAAGGGTTGATTTTCGGGATAAAACTATCCTATGTCGTTTTCCGAGACTCAAACTATCTCTATACCAAGTTTCATCTAAATCGGTTCAACTGAAAATAATTCTCTATAAAACTTCCAACCCCTTTGCTATGCACCCCCGTAAGCTTTGTTTTTCGGGATAAATACAATTTTGCCCCTTCCCAGGACCCAAACTATCTCCATACCAAGTTTCATCTAAATCGGTTCAACATTTAAAAATGCCCCATATAAACTTTTAACCCCCATTTCACCACTTTAAGTAACGATTTTAGGAAATTAAAAAAAAAACACGCAAATACGGATCTTACTTGCGCCTCAAAGGTTTCGTACGAACAACTTTTTTATTACATTCTTGAAAAAAGACGCTTTCAGAATGATTTCATGAGAATTAATAGGGCGGCTGAGTGTGAATCGGACACGTACCCCGATTTTTTTTGTCTTAAGTCGGACTGGTGCTTGACTGCACTCTTATTAGTTTTCCTGTAATTTATACGTAAATAACTATTATATCTGTAATTTTTGCAAATTTTTCTGTCGAACAGTTTCCGATATTGATTAATTTACACCTTTTTTTTAATAACTTCAAAGTTATGTATGTTAAAATTATACTAATTAGAGATCCTCACATTAAGCCCTTTTATTTGATACGCCACACAATAAAGTTATTTGTTTTTTGATTTCTCATTTACCTACCCACAAATCCCCCCCCCCCCCCCCCCCTTAATGTTTAAAATTCATAAATTGGCGTTACATGCCTGCCTTTGGGTCACTGACTTACAAACAAAGTCGCACCATAAGGGTTCCTTTTCTACTATTTTGGTACGAAACCCTAAAAACATCCTTTTCGCTTCCCGGGACTCTCTATACTAAGTTTTATCAAAATCGGTTCAGCTGTTAAAAATTCCCCATTCAAACCTCCAACGCCATTTCATCCCCTTAACCTTAGGGTTAATTTTCGAAATGAAAACTATTTATATGTCCGTTCTCGGGACTTAAATTATCTCTATACAAAGTTTCATCTAAATCGTTCACGTTTAAAAATTCCCCATGCAAACTTGCAACCCCCGTTTCACCCTTAACCTTTAGGGCTGATTTTCGAGGTAAAAACAATTTTATGTTCCTTTTCGGGACTCAAACTATCTGTATGCTAATTAGCATTAAGTTTCATCTAAATCGGTCTAGGTGTTAAAAATTTCCTGATCAAAATTCCAATCCCTTTTTCCTTCAAGGGATGATTTTCGGAACGAAAACAACCCTTAGTCATTTGCAGGGATTCACACTTACTATATACCAAGTTTCGTCTAAATCGGTTCAACGGTTTAAAATTCCCTATAAAAACCTGCAACCCCCGTTTCACCCTTAACTTTTTTACCTTTAAGGGTAGTTTTCGCGAAAAAAACTATTTTTTTTCCTCCCCGGGCCTCAAACTATCTGTATACCAAGTTTCATCTAAATCGGTTCAGCTGTGAAAAAATCCTATATAAACTACCAACCCTCTTTTCACCCCTTTACGGGTTAATTTTTTCAATGAAAATAACCCTTAGTCGTTTCCCGGGATTCAAACTATCTATTATATCAAGTTTCATTTAACTCGGTTCAACGGTTAAAAATTCTCTATACAACCTTCCAATCCCCTTTTCACCCCCTTAAGGGCTGATTTTCGGTATAGAAACTACCCTATGTCCTTTCCCGGAGGTAAAATTATTTATTTAAGAAAAATTTCGAAATTGATGCCATTTTCGTACTTAATTAACGTCCCAAAATACCATAAAACGACTCCCATATTCATATTTAGTAATTTCAACCCTATCGCACTCGCACCCCAACAGGGGGATGATATTTCACGCCCGCCACGTTGTATAATAAAATCATTAGTGTTTTCGTAATCAGCGACCCGATAAACCATAGAAAAGATACCCATGTTGATTTTCAGACTTTGTCACCCCCATTTCCCTCTTTATGGGGTTGAATTTTCAAAAAACCTGAAACACGTGTTTACATATTTATTGTTAGGAATACTCCTGTGAAGTTTCAAATAAAACAGTCTAACTAATCTTGTTTCCCTATACAAACTTTGGACCCCAATTTCACCCCCTGGGGGATGATATTTTACACCTGCCACGTTGTATAATAAAATGGTTGTTGTTTTCGTAATCAGCGACCCGATAAACCATAGAAACGATACCCATATTGAGTTTCAGACTTTTTCACCCCCATTTCCCCCTTTAAGGAGTTGAATTTTCAAAAAAGCTGAAACACGTGTTTACTCATTTATTGTTAGAAATACTCCGGTGAAGTTTAAAATAAAATAGTCTAACTAATCCTGTTTTCCTATACAAACTTTGGACCCCCATTTCACCCCCTGGGGGATGATATTTTACACCTGCCACGTTGTATAATAAAATGGTTGTTGTTTTCGTAATCAGCGGCCCGATAAACCATAAAAACGATACCCATATTGATTTTCAGACTTTTTCACCCCCATTTTCCCCTTTAAGGAGTTGAATTTTCAAAAAACCTGAAACACGTGTTTACATATTTATTGTTAGGAATACTCCTGTGAAGTTTCAAATAAAATAGTCTTAACTAATCTTGTTTCCCTATACAAACTTTGGACCCCCATTTCACCCCCTGGGGGATGATATTTTACACCTGCCACGTTGTATGATAATATTGTTGTTGTTTTCGTAATCAGCGACTCGATAAACCATAGGAACGATACCCATATTGATTTTCAGACTTTTTCACCCCCATTTCCCCCTTTAAGGAGTTAAATTTTCAAAAAAGCTGAAACACGTGTTTACTCATTTATTGTTAGGAATACTCCGGTGAAGTTTCAAATAAAATAGTCTAACAAATCTTGTTTCCCCATACAAACTTTGGACCCCCATTTCACCCCCTTACGGGGTGAATTTTGAAAAATCCTTTCTTAGTGCACCCCTAGACCTTATAAGGGACCTACATGCCAAATTTGGAAACTCTAGACCCAGCGGTTTAGGCTGTGCGTTGATATGTCAGTCAGTCAGTCAGTCAGTCAGTCAGTTTCTTCTTTTATATATTTAGATATAGTAGTAAGGTCAACTCGGGGAAGACCGTTAGCCGGCGAAGATCGGATAGCAAGCAAACTAGGCTAGCAAGCGATCATAAAATCCTAATATATATTTATTATATATCCGCAGTCGTTCTCAAACTACACCGAGAAGACGATAAAGTTCGTGCTCAACAACCAGAAGTGGTACATCGGCGACTCCGAGTACAGGATGGAGTGTATCCTGTCGCAAGACGTCGAGATTCATCCCAACGACTGGATCGGCATTTATGATGTAAGTTGACAAAGAAACTTAATGAACTGGATGTTGCATGTCAAAAATACATTAGGAAATGGTTTTTAACTGGGAAAAAAATTAACATAGTTGTGCAAAAATTCATAGTATGGAGCCATGTAGTCTAGAAATGTAAGACGCCCCAAAGACGCATATGTAAAGGATTGATAGGAAAATTTGCAGTAATCACAATCAGGTAAGTCTCAGTAGCTCAGTGGACCTTATTACAAGGGGCATACGGTCCACCGATGGGCAGTTAACAGTGTGGACGGTGTACATGCGTGACGTAATACCACGTCAGAACTGTAAGGAAAACCCGCAACCTTCACTTATGCTAATGTTCTAGATGACATCTAGGATATGTTGTTCGATGCCCTCTGCTTGTAAACACGGTAGTACTGAAGTTAGGTAAACAAACGTTGCGTCAAAATAGTTTCATTTGGCCAATTTTCATTTCCCAATTTTACATAATACAACCTAACCTAACCCAACCTACTAGGTAATTTTAATTTCTCAACTATGGGGTTGGGACATGAAATGGTTGCAAAATAATTATTTGGTAAAAGTTATTCGGCCAAATGAAACTTCTGCGAAATGTTGGTTGGCAACTTGGCAAGTGAAATCCGGCAATACAATTTTCGGCGCAAAAGCAAGATACCCCCTCCTCAATCATCTTCTTCTTCCTAGCGTTTATCCCGGCTTGGGGTCCGCTTGACAACCTAATCCCATGAATTGGCATAGACACTAGTTTTTACGAAAGCGACTGCCATCAGACCTTCCAACCCAGAGGGGAAACTAGGCCTTTTTGGGATTAGGTCCGGTTTCCTTACGATGTTTTCCTTCACCGGAAGCCGGGGTTTGAACCCGAGACCTCCGGATTGAAAGTCGGACGTCTTACCGCAAGGCTACCAGCGCTTCCCCTCCTCAATCATCATTCGTTATACTTACTAGACCAATTTTTTTTATATATTTTGGTCTGTTTTTTTTAAGTAAGTAAGTAGACACACTACTAGGTTAAGGCTGCAGAGAATGCAAAAGACGCTGATTCAATACCAGCCCTGAGCACCGGAATCCTTACTTACTTTTTCCTTTGTATATGCCATCTATTTAATTATACGTTTTAATCATTAACTCATCTTATTTTCCAGTCGACATTCCACAACTTAGACGACTACATAGCCTACGAATATATGGCGAAAGTCCACCGGCCAGAAATCCAGCCGGTACACGTGGCGCCCGGCACGCGAGTGGTTATACTGAGCTTCCCGGTCGGCAGCGGCGTGAGGATTCCCGGCTTCTACCGGTTCATATACTTCAGCCAGCCCAACAGTGACGTCAGAAGCGTTCTAGGTTAGTATTTTAAGTTGAAAATTAAACTTACAATATGGCCTTGTAAGCTAATTAAGCTTGTATGGTCATGTTATGAGAAGACCTACCGACCACATGACTAGAAAAGTGTTGGAACTTGGACCGAAACCAAGGCTACGTGGGAAACCTCGTACAACATGGATGTCAGTATTAAAAAAAGACCTCAAAAACGCCAATACGGACCCAATAACGACCCAGCAAAGACCACTCTGGAGACTAAGAATTAGGAGAGCCGACCCCAAATAAAGATGGGATAAGGCCTGACGAAGAAGAAGATGGACTTGTAAGCTAAGATATACTGATAAAGTCAAAGAAAAACTGCGTTTAAGACTCCTTGTGGACCATATGGTGAAGCTTGAATTTAAAATTTCTTACTATGACACGCGCTGTAAAGGAAGGAAGGAAGGAAGACCACCTGTCATCTGGTAGACTATGGTTGAAAAGGACCTAAAAAGCTCATTAAATAAATACTTAGTAGTAATACAAATTGTTCAATGAAAGCCGAAACATATGCGACACACACTTGCTCTATGGGTATGTTGCACTGTTGCTTGCATTGTGGCTCTAAGAAAACTGTGTTAAATATTTTCAACCCACTTCAAGATTTCGAATGAGGAGGTTCACAATTCGTTGGGATCTTTCTTTTTGCTATATTTTTTTAAATATGTATGTTAACTGATTATTTGGAGACGGCTGGACCGATTTAGAACCGAAAGAGACTTCACAGTTGGCCCTGTTTGTCTTTAAATCAGGATCTGATGGGATCCTGGAGAAATCGAGGGAACTCTTCAAATATTATAAGCACACATATGGTGATTTGAGTATTTTTACGGTAGTTCGGGCATTTGCTTATGGAAGGGTGACTCCACCTTCAGGCTAAATGAAGTCGGTTCTTTATTGTTTAAAATTATTGTGTAAGATATAACTGCAAGTGACCACTAGATGGAATTTACGGGGCAGTATTGCAAGAAAGATATTGCACTAACACTGCTGCACTGATAAGGTGAAAGATGCTTACTATTGGGATACCAAGCTTTGCCGGGGGCCAACTATTGATCGAGAGATAAGAATAAAAGCATAGAGTAACTTATATCGGGTGTTTCCTGTAATACGAGCAATAAATTAAAACATAGATTCTACATTTCAAACAATAAAACTTTTGTTCACCTTTTAAAAAAGATGTATTTTTTAGATTGTTTATTTTTCATACAAACTAAATAGTATTTTCAATGTACGTTAAAATCCGTCTCATTGACATTGCTTGTCAGTCTTGTCACCCTACAGACATAATCAATTTCGGAGTACATTGCGTGTTCGAATAAACTTTAAAATGTCCTAAAAATCAAAACATAAGTTATTTTTAAGAGTAGCTGAACAAACGTTGCCTGGTTTGAGGAGTAGAATCTATGTTTTAATTTATTGCTCCTATTACAGGAAACACCCGGTATAGTAGAGCAGCACAGCCTAAGAACTTTTTGAAGCTCAAGTCAATCGCGCCATCTGCGTGAAAGCGACGTAAAGATACCCAAGAAAGAAAGAAGCTTAACATTTGAAAAGTGTAAATCTAAATGTTAACTAATTCATTTCTTTCCCAGGAGTTTCATCCCCCTTCGAAGCCAGTTTCAAAACGGAGCCCCCTCAAGTGTCCTCCAGCGCCACCCCCAGCCCGAAACCCACGTCCGCCTCCACGGACGTGTTCACAGACTTCACGGGCCTCGACGTTGCGAATCTGTCGCGACACTTCTCCCACGACCTGAGTATTGACTGACTAAAGAGCTACCTGCCTGGATCGCCAGCTGTCAGGAAAAGAGAAACGTAGATTAAAGATTTGTACATCGTTGTCAGTAATCGGAATCACCAGAGTGAAACGATAACAAATCTTGTCAAGCTGACATAAAAGAGTGCTTAACAGCAATAAAAATATTCATATCCCTACACATTATAAATTAGAGATTCCAGTTAGATTCGAGATTCTAGACCAGTTGCTGAAAAAATTCGTATTTTTCTTGGCTGAAACTTGTCCCCAACACGTTTTGTTATCGTTTCACTCCGGTGATTCTATTACTGATTGTTGTATAGGCGGGGAAAGGGGCAATTGCTGGCTTAGTATTTTCGACACGACCTTTGGAGTAAGTATATGTCTTTACGGGCCTCGACGTTGCGATTCTGTCGCGGAATTTCTAATATTGACTGACTAAAGAGCTACCTGTGCCCTATACCACAAAACTTACAATTACAATTTGACAAGTGTCAAGTTACAAATTTATCATAATACAAGTGCGTGTACCACAAAATTTACAAGTTACACATTTGTACTGGAAAATTCCTACAAATATGTAAATTGTAGCAAATATCTACAATTTACCGTATCACAAAACTTTACATACGTTACATATCTTTTCCGGAAAACGTACAAATTTGTAGCTGACAATTGTTTTGTGCTACATTAGATTGTAGTAATAATTATACATATGTGTAGAATTGTACGTACAAGTTAACAATTCTCTAAACGTTTGTCACACCCTCTTACAACTATATTAAATACTAGTCAATGATTGCTATATAATAAAATTATAATAATTTATCACATTTAGCGACGAACTTTTTGTACCACGAAATGTTTAGTCCAAGTAGAAGTGACAGTGAAGAAGATTTAATAGTGCGACGTCCTAGGACATATCGAGAACGTATAAATTTATGTTTGACCATAACGGATTTTACATTTAATGAGAGACTCAGAGTAAGTAAATCTACCGTCGAATAATCTCCTACAGACTATTGCTGGAAATCTTAGACATCCGACGCGAAAAAGTCACGCTCTTGATCCTAAACAACAGTTACTGACTGTTTTAAGATGGTTAGGCTCAGGTTCCCAATATCACGTCACTGGCGATGCTCATGGTGTTTCGAAAATGACAATGTCTCGTTCTATTCACGCCGTATGCACACAAATAGTGGACAAATTACTAGGAAGCGAAGTAAGATGGCCAACAAATGGAAACTCACTTTCTGTAGATTTTATTGCACCATCACATGTAAATTTTCTCAGGGTCGCAGGTATTATAGATGGATCATTAATACCGATAGATGCACCATACCAAAATGAAGCTGGGTTTGTTGATCGTTACGGAGATCATTCTATAAATGTAATGGTTGTCTGTGGACCAAATTGAGATCTTTTTTATGTGAATGTACGATGGCCTGGCGCTGTTCATGATTCGCGGGTTTTAAGGCGCTCATCGTTATGTCAGCAATGGGATTATGGAGACTTTTCCCCAATGCTTTAATATTGGGAAACAGTGGATATAAATATTCCAGCCCGCATACCAAGAAACGCAGCATTGGATCGGATCGGATATATAATTGTAGTTGTAACATTACAATTATTGACCTGTATATTTACAAATCAACAATCCTACAATTATGTAGCTGTCATGACATACCTTTATTCTTTGTGATACGCTTTAAAAAAAGTGACACATTTGTATACCGCAAATTGTAACGAAAACATATTTGTAATGATTGTGGTACATTTTTTTGTTTACAATTTAACAATTTTGTAGAATTGTGCACTTGTAAAGTTTTGTGGTATAGGGCACTGGCTGTTTATCTAATGTCATAAAAGGATCGTGTGTTATTTAGGGATTAGAGATTTTTATATTGGTAAATGGTCACATAATTATGATAAGAATTAGTTTAATGATAAGTTATTAGTTTTATACGTAGCAGGATTTAACAAAAATAGGCCACAGTTATAAATTATATTGCCCTAAAAATTTACTGTTATCAATACAGTCGCCATCAAATATATCTGAGCGGCCAGGTTAATAAAAAATATCTGAACATGCACTTTATCGCCTTGACAATAGAAGCGTTGTTCAGATATTTGTGACCACCTTGGCCACTCCTATATATCTGATCGTGACTGTACATACTCGTACAGTCAGCAGCATAAGTATATAAGTGGGTGGGGTGTTCAAAATGAGCTTGACACGACTTTATCGTCAAGAGAATAAGAGCGTGTGTAGGTTTCTTTGAACACCCCGAACTGCTTAGCTATTTTTGCTGCTGACTGTACGTAAATTTGGTAACTATAGAAGCAAATTCCATGGCTTTTAGACAATAATTAGAACGCTAATGAACTGGTAGTCGCCATCAGATATATCGGAGCGGCCAAGGTGGTCACAAATATCTCAACGTCTCTATTGTCAAGGCGATAAAGTGCATGTTCAGATATTTGTGAGTACCTTGACCGCTCCGATATATTTGATGGCATTGACATCTTAGTGATGTTTATAGTTAAACATAACAATTAGACATGTAGCGAATTATTACTGGAATTGAATAATTAGTAAACAAATTGTATATTAAATAGTTTTGAGGGATGATATCCCTAAGGGAACGTACCCAAACTACGTGACCAGTTTAGGGGGGGGGGGGGGAGGGGGGTCGTCAAAATACTACTCTAGGTCACAGGGGGGAGGGGGGGAATCTTAGGTTCTGTCACGTAGTCAATAATTATGCTCAAATATCGCGCTTCTAATTATAGGTTTCCATGCACTTTTCGCGTCACGCGGCCAGTGTCGAGTAAATAAAAGGCAATAAGTAGACAAAATTATGTTTTTTTGCTTTCTATGTCCAAAACATCACTCTAAACTATATGTGCGACTTTTACTACGTGACAACTAGGGGGGGGGGGGGTCTTGGCAATTACTACGGATGGTCACCGAGGGGGGGTCAAAAACTGAAAAAAATGGGTCACGTAGTTTGGGTACGTTCCCTTAATGCTTATGACGAACAAAAAATATGTCTCAAATAACCAAGTTAATTTTGCCTAAATGAAAATATAAACTAGACTTAATAGTCTATAATTTAAACTTTCGTGAGACATTAACATTATAAAATAACACGGTTACACTCACGGCACTTTAGTCACGTCTCGCGGCTAAAGCAGCACGACGCGCAACAGTGCGCGACGGGCCGGTTCAATTAGCACTAGCCTAGTGCTTGAAGATGGAGACCTAGGCTCTACGACACTAAGTTAGTTAGCATCTAGTTAATTGTTTGGATTATAAGTATAGTATAAAGCGCAGTCAACTTGGTTTTATTAACACTTCCGACCTTAACCCGTTACAACGTGACTAAAGTGCCGTGAGTGTAACCGTGTTATTTTATAATATAAACTAGACGTTAGCGCTCGCTACAGTTGCACTCCCATACGTATGGTATGTTCAGTCGCCATCAGATATATCGGAGCGGCCAAGGTACTCAAAAATATCTGAACATGCACTTTATCGCCTTGACGTTTTTCAGATATTTATGACCACCTTGGCCGCTCCGATATATCTGATGGAGACCACGGTGTGTGAACTATAAGTTCTATATATTTAACCTTTTGACCGCAAACGACGGCACATCTTTATTTGTTTCAATGTACGGGCAAAGGGACCACGTTGTCGATATGTAGTAACTAGTACTTTCTAAAACTACGCAATATGCACTAAATATCTATTAGTGAAAGAAAAAAGTGTCCTTGTAAATCGACAAAGTGGTCCCTTGCACTAAACTCGTCCACATTTTAGAGTCTGGCGTTAAGGTTACGTATTACTTCACCACAAGGCGGCTTTCACACTGCGGTTTCCGCATGTAGCGCCGGTGCGCGAGCGAGATAGCGCTCTGCATGTGTATAGCGCTGTCACGCTTGCGCACCGTCGGCGTCGCCGCATGCGGATGCGGCGCCAATATGATAATCGCCTAAGTTAGCTGTCGTTGCGTTTGCAAGTGTTAATTATTTTCCTATTTTTAGACAAATTAGTTAAATTAATTTTAGACAATACGTAGAATATTTAAACTAGTAGAATCCAGAGGAGGGTCGGTTTATGTAGATTGTATTTAGTTGTAAATATTGTACAGTTGCCATCATATATATCGGAGCGGCCAGGGTACTTAAAAATATATGAACATGCACTTTATCGTGTTGACAATAGAGGCGTTGTTCAGATATTTGTGACCACCTTGGCCGCTCCGATATATCTGATGGCGACTGTATTTAAGTTTAAAAAGTACATGACATATTTATTTGTAAAAACAGTACAGTTAGCATATCGATAGTCCAGTTAAAATATACTTAATAAATATAATAGTCATTATTGTTTAATGAATAATCAATATATATTCCAGATTAATTATAAATGATAGTTTGTTATTAAATCAAATACAAACTTTGAAAACATTGAAAAAATAATCAACCCAGTGGGACTCGAACCCTACATCGATACGCCTTGCCGGGGCTCGATCGCTTTACCAATTAAGCTATGGGTTCAGTTACTAAGTTGACGAAATTTTCAATGCCTCCAAACATCTTGGAAATGCACCACTTTAAAAACACGTAAAAATAATAATGTAATTATAAATGCTTTGCAATATTAATCTTTCTGAAGCATTTCATATCTATCTTTGCGTACCTGGTTGGGTTAAACTTATATAATAATGTGATAAAGATTATTTATAATATTTACCTATATATTAAGTACTTATGCATAATACACGGTATAGCATTATATAACCAGTATTTGTATCGATTATCTTTGTATATAAGTAAAAGTAATAATATAGATTTTAAACTAGAGTTGACCATGTTTAACTTAGAGCTTTAAACCAATCGGAGTAGCCACTGATAGGCGTTCCCCTCTGCCGAATCAGTATGACCAGTGGTCATACTCATTGTATGGACTGACGTTTATTTGACGTGGCTATTTTGACGTTTCGCATACATTCGACATTCCCCTCCCCCGAAATGAGAGCGCGTCTCGCATCCGGTTGGTTTAATAATCAAAGATGTTTAAGGTAAGTACAGTCGCCATAAAATATATCGGAGCAGCCGGGGTACTCAAAAATATCTGAACATGCACTTTATCGACTTGACAATAGAGGCGTTGCTCAGATATTTGTGACCACCTTGGCCGCTCCGATATATCTGATGGCGACTGTACATTACATTCAATCTGCGTATATTTATCGTCTTCTACGCTTTTTAATCAAATAAATCGAAAAGCGGTTAAATTAATATGCAGCTTTGGTTAATAATGTCACAAAACAATAACACGCTCGCGCGCGCTGGCGCTGAGGTCACGATTTCTCCGTCCGATGATTGGCGTTCAAAAGGTTAAGGTGGGGTAAGACAAACGTACTATATTTGCCTGTAAGATAAATAGTATTGGCATACCATACAACTGTTTGACTTGTCCCGCTCTTCTCAGGGCCTTACCTCGATAATTTCTTAACCTTTTGACCGCCAAGCGCGGAACAAAAATGACGCGCCACCGACGCCACGTAATCGCGTTTTGTCAAGCGAAATTGAACTTTGCGGAAGTCCGCGTAGGTCCCTTTTGCACTACAAAGCCTGTCGGCTGTTGCCGTCGTTGGCGTCCATGACACGACTTTTTGATGTCGGCCACGGCCGACTGTGGCGGTCAAAGGGTTGAATGTTATTATGTATCCATGTTTTTGTTCATAATTCGGCTCAAAATCAAAGCTCACTTCGACTATAAGGGGCTAGTAGTGTATTATTTTAATAATTTTACCTTCGGGAATGAATGCCCAAAAGTGACCGTCCCCTTAGTTATGTTAGATTGTTTAAACCCGTGACCGCTTTTGAAAGATTTCAACTTATACGGCTAACATAATAATTTTAAAGAAAAATAACCGACTTTATTTAGGCTACCCCACCTTTCCAAGAGCAAATATCCGAGTTTATGTAAAAAATAGTCAAATCACTATAGCTTTCTCGATTTCTCTAGGATCCCATCATCAGATCCTGACCTGATAATGGCACCAACTGTCAAATAAACCCTTTCAAACAAAAAAAAACCAAATCGGTCCAGCCATCTTCGAATAATCGGTGAACATACATTTAAAAAGGCAACAATTCGTGACGAATTGAAAGTTCCTTCGAAATCTTGGACGCAGTTAAAAAGGGACCAAAACAACTCTCAGGAACGAACAATTTACAATGTTTTTTAAATTTGGTAACCATGTGCGTAAGAGCATTAATAAGTACTTTTCTGCCCAAGTGCTTTAATGGGTCATTGTGACACGTTATCGCTGAAGAAAGTTCACAACTTTTAAGTGCTTGAAAGCCTTGATTTGTGTTTCGGTCTCAAAAGTTTAGGCTTTTGGTCCATTAGCAGGAAAGATGGACCTGAAACTTTGACATCGTAATCGTAAATAGGGCTAAATATTATAAATTAGACCCTGAAATCATTTCATTATTACTAAATACCTATTTCGAATTTTGTAAAAGCGAGAGGTGCGACTATGCTTGCGTTAGGTTTTATTCGGATGGTTACATGATTATCTACACACATTCACTGCTATGCTACGCGCGTAGCGCTACGCCGTTGCCGATAACATGGGTTTCCCGCTATGTAGTGAAAATGCTTCGTAAAGCCGTGACGACAACGTGTCGTCATTAGCAGCGAGTGGGTTAAGTTTGGTATAACTATTACAAATTAAAATATAGGAAAACCTCAAAACGGCTGAACCGTTTTTGATAAAAACCTGTCTGAGATCGAAGATAAAGATGAGAAGATATCTCGCTTTAAGTTCAAACATTTATAAAAAATTGGAAATGTGCTTTTATTCTATGTAATTTGTAGATAAGTCGGGCTGAATTAGGATTAATTATTGTATCAACTAAAAAGGCACTAGTTCATCCTTATTGAACTTTTGAAAGTATCTAAAATATGGTGACGAATTTCAATTTGTAATTCATCTGTCGAAACGGTTATTAACTCAATTTTGTACTTACACAGCGTGTATTTTTGATATTACCACATAAGCTATGGGTAGTTAGTATAAACTCTAATAAACATACTTCCATATGTTTTATTAAAATTTTACGACTTTTATTTTTCCATATAAAATATTTCAGCACGCAATGTATTGCTCCTACCTGATTACTTTGCCTTTAAAACGTCACAATTGATATGTGTCACATTGTACTGTCTACGCAGTACATTGCTGAGTGAAATAAATTAAAAAATTAATTACTCGGTGTTAATTAACAATTAACTAAATATTTATTGCAATGTCGATTTAAAACATCAAAACCTGCTTCTGGTTTCCTTTTGTGGTAATATCAAATATAAACGCGGTATAAATTAGACTCCTTAGCGATAATATTTAAATAGCGATAATATGAAAATACATGTACCTACTTAACATATGTGCAATTATTTTGGCAAAGGTACCAGTTGGAGACCGGCGCCTCCATTGTACAGTTTCAGCATTATGTTCGAGCAATAAAAGCGTAAATGCCAGCCTTCAAATGGTATCTTTGCCAAAATAACGACACATACGAGTATATCATACTTACACATTTATCAGTAGCGGAGCGTCCATGTAACTCTTTTCCCACCGGCTTGTTTTTTTTAGAAAATTTAGCACTATTCGTGAAGACAAAGAATGACGACTTAACTCCAACTTGCCTAATAACTTTTACACGTACCTATATATATTTATAAATAATTTATTCCACTTCTCGAAACTTGTGTTACCTCGATAAATTCTTGCCAAAATCAATGGAAAAATATATGTACAAATTCATGATTTAACAACTGACTAAACTTTTTATTCAATATGCGATTAGGAAGTTCATAGAAATCAAGATTTTATAATAAATGGTTCGTATGACCTTATACAAATGCCTAAGTATTATGGTAGTCTATAAATAAGAAGACGAAGTAATGTTAGCTTTTGTGAAAAAATTGTTTTTGTAGAAATTAGTGTGTATTTTGATAAAAAAAAATATTTTTAGTCGGTTTGGCAATAATTTGGAATTCAGCAATTATTTCTTTTTTACAATTTAACCGTTTAATAATGCAGAAAGGCCTAACTGTATAACTGGACAGGAATCAATAGTTTTGAAACTGAAAAAAGGGCGTGTCAGTCGTTTGTTATAAACAAACTTTAAAATATTGTTGAGATTATCACTTACAGTTATATAGGTACTACATATCATTAAATACAGATGTAGACAAATACAAAAAATTTGGAGAAAAAGGTTACCGAAAGCACACTTTATGGTTACGGTGAATTTCTGTTCCAATAGTCACAAATTGCATTATAATGGCGCCATATTTGTGCAAATATTTGTATGCAAAATCATATAATTGCGCATATATGGAAAAGTTATGCAACCACGTGTAAATATGTGTCATTGTACGGACAAAGGGACCACTTTGTCGATATGGAGTTACTAGTACTTTCTAAAACTACGCAATTTGCACTATCTATTAGTGAAAAAAAGTGTGTAGAGAAAGAAAATCGACAAAGTGGTCCCTTGCCCTAAACTCGTCCACATATGATGGTAATACTTAAATATTATTTTTAAAATAAAACATAATAATTTCGATCAATGAGAAACTAATTAAGTAGCGCTTATATTTTGTTAATCTATTGTTACTAAAAATATATTTTAAGATTGCGAAAGCTTAAGTTTAAGTACCAACTTTATAAAGTTACTAATTTCGATAAGAGTACAAATTTATTTTATAGTTGTCACAACTGTGTTATAATTTATCGGAAATATAATTTATTTAGTTCAACAGGTCGTTTCATTATCTACCTTATGATGTGTTAGTGAGATAGAGCACGCATTGCGATTAGATAACAGAACAAACACATTACAAATCGATATAGGCATGCATTCAAAGACAATGGATTCGGATTTAATGTTGTTATCAGAGCTTCGCATTTAAAATTAGCGTCCTTAGCGTCGCGATATAAAAGAATGTGTGCTATTGAATTTGATATTTTCAAGTCGAAAGGTACTGACTTTATCAAATCAAGTTAATACTCATTAATGTTAGAATGAAATAGAAATATCTTTATTCGTGACAACGAATAAATTACGAATAAATTACAAATTACAGATACACACAAGAACAAATAATACAGGCAGTCTGTGCGGAAAGAGAAAGGCCCGAATGTATCATCATCATCATCTCAGCCATAAGACGTCCACTGCTGAACATGGCCTCCCCTTTGGACCTCCATAAGTATCGGTCGGATTAAATGGAACTTATCATTAAGGGGGGTTGCCATACGCGCCACGCTTGGCAGGCGGGTTGGCGCGCGCAGTTTTTTTGTTTGTTTATTGTTTGTAGGCTTTCAGAAGGGGTAAACTACACAATCCCGAAAAACGTTTTACCGATATCGCCACCGTGCCGCGTTTAATCGGAATTTTGACATTCGGAGTTGTCAAAAATTCGAAAATTCGGGATTATAAAAATCGAGATTGTAAAAATCGGGTACCTAAATGTTTTTCGGGAAATTTGTATGTTCCCCTTTCTGAAGATGCTGCTGCCCATCTCCCGGTATATTCCCTTAGCAGACTCCTACTGCAACCACGGGACGATATGGTGGGGGACAATTCTAAGGCCGGGCACCCCACGGCCGAATGTATGAGTTCCTATAAACCGCGAAATCTCTCCTGTCGCACAAACCCTACAAATAACAGAGCATAGGTGAAGTGTCACATAATGGTCTCTTCTCAGCATGTTAATGATAATGACGCACTAAGTTACATGAATTACATTCCAATTGAATTGCTTATCGCTGAATGCAGTCCTCGGACAAGTGCACGCGTTGATGTCGGGCGGCGTAGCGCGTAGCGTTATCGGGAAAGCGCGCGAAAAGCGACCGCCGCTCAGTAGCCTCGCGCCCTCCCGACGAGATGGTCGCCGCACGTGCGCTCCTCCTCGCCGCGGCTCTCGCGACCGCGTGCGCCCACCTTCCCTCCCACGACAACATACTCCGAATACAACTATGGGACGCGGAGGGCCTAACTAGGGAACCCGTGACGTCTCCGCCGGCGCGAAAAAAGTTGAAAGTCAACTTGGATTCGCTTTACAAAGCTATGCTCGAAGAAGACGGTGGTGAAGTTGGAAGGTTTACTAGGCATAAAGTGCGGCATAAGCGGCGAAGGCCGCGTGAACTGCAAGAAAAACCATGGCGGTTCCATGATGGAAATGCTTCTCTTAACGTAGTGGAATACGAAGGCGATGAGCCTCCAGACTTGTGGTCCCTGGACAGTGTAGTGAGTGGAAGTGTACCCGTGAATGAGCGGCCCGTCGACCCTCCGAAGGCATACCGCCAGGAACAGGTAATGTGAGCAAACAGGCTCTATACATCCTTTCATAGTTATCGTCGCCCGAGGTGGTTAATAGCCATTCAGAGCTGATAGCCTCCGGTGTGCCCCCGGGAAGCCTATTCAAGCATCCCTTTCAGTCCCCCCAGCGATGCGTTGATAAAAGTGAATAGCCTTTGTTTTTACAAATATTTTTTCTTGCACGCTTGATACTCTAGATAGCGCTCGGGACGCGGAAATGAGGTGAATTTTTAAACGGAGATTGGCTATTACGTTATCTAGAGATAGGATATCGGTGGCAATTTTATTATTGTTGCACAATTTCTGAGATAAACACAAAACACAATACTTACACGTCATTTTATCGAGCGATTATACTAACTTCATGTAGATTTTCGGTTTACTTAGTTATCGTAACCTCTGTTAGATAGTCGGTATTATTAAGTAAAAGCACAGAATAAGTAATAATAGTACAAGTAAGAATAACAAACAAGTATATCAAACTATTTAAGTATTTAAAACTAAATACCTAACTCAAAAATATATATTTCTAAATTTACAAAATTACTTTAAACTAAGTAACCCATTCCGAGTCGCTCCCGGTGTAAAGATGCCTTCACGCTTGCTGCGTTGCCGCGTTGGATCGAACAGAACACTAAATTTGGCCATGGGGAAAACATGAATATTACTTTTATACATAATAAAAATAACAATTCTAGGATATTCAATCGTAGTTTGATTAAATGACGTACAATTACTTTTACCAACGGCTGTTAATATTTGGCGACATTTATCCTCCTGCGTAGTTATCCGGCTTCACAATTATGGCAGTAGGTACCTATATTTTTATTATACAAATATATTAAACAGGGTAAGGCTAAATATCACCACACATGTGTAGTAAACGATTGGCACGCTTTATCTCGCACTACTCGGAAGTGATTACGGCAGGTTGGTTACACCGATGCCGCAGGGCATGTGATTTGTAACTGTCGTGTGTAGATTATAGGCCGGTACCTAGGTACACACATTGCGTATTACGTACGTACCTAAAATTAGGTAACAAAACATTTGTGTAATATACGGTGCACTTGTGTATTTTGGTACTGGCTAAATCAACGAAAATTTAATGTGAAACCTGGAAAATTTTGTAATTTTTCGGATAAAATAACCAAAATAACCAAAATATCCGAATATATCTATCTTATGTATACAAATATTAGGTTATTGATTGTAATCAGAATTATCTTGTCTGTTTATTTATCACGCATTTAAAGCGATAAGATAAATTTGTAATCTTCCTATAAATTCGTACCTACGTTTGGGTGTATCAGGTGTATGTGCATGATAACCGTAGGTAAATATCTACCAACAGGAAGAACAATTTCACTTTGGAATTTATTGCAGGAATAAGTAAAAATTAAGTAAAATTCTATATTTCCACCTCATCTTAAAACACTTAGAAATAAAATAAACTATTGTATGATTCTTCAATTAATGTTACAGCTCTTAATGGGTACTGTGGCACCGGGGCAGTATATCCAAGCCATTCCAAGCATGGACCGAGGTACTATTCTAATATCGGCGAAGCTATACCTATGTGAAGTTTTCCACTTAATACTAATCGACTACAATCAAACCACATCGGTAACTTAACACAGTAATAACAAACTTAACAAAAGGGCTCTATTTCAAAGTTACTAAAGCTTATACCTACATAGTTATCAAAAGTTAAAATGTACACCTTATTTGCGAATTTTCCTAAATTGCTTTAAGTCTACCAGATTTACAAGAATAACGAACACAGATAACCTCAACACTAGATAGATCATAAGTACAACTCGGGGTCACCACGCATCAGTGCTCCCGTACTAATTTTGTATGAGAGCGCGACCGCGTATTTCAATTGAGGTAACGTTTTTGATCATTACTCATGTGGATTAAAAATATCCACAAAAATCAAGTTACAGGGGTGAACCTGGATTGTTATACTACAAATTGGTGTATAATACTATTGAGATTTGCTGTTCGGATCGTAGAAATTTATGAATAAAATTGCACTGATGTGTGGTGACTCGTGCTTCCTGTAAAAGTTTAATGATGAGGTGTCTGTGTAGTCTGTGATAACGAATGACGAGTAATCTTTATGAAATAAATTAGAGAATATCACGATGAATCCCCTCAATGTTAAAATCATTGATAGCGCAAAAAGATGTATTGTTGCTTTTGTGAGTTTCCGTAAAACTGATTTCACGACTGCTTTAATACAATTTGATTTATGTGGGTAGGTATTATGTACTCGCGAAGAGAATAAGATTAGACTTGACATATGTATTTACCCTACTCTTATTTACGTCAAAATTAATATAGATTGACAGCTCTCTCAATAGTCTCAATCCTATTATAATCGCGATTTAGTAATACTTGGGTCACGTTAAAAATAATTGAATGATTCGTATAATCATATGCATACAATCAAATTGCCACATAAACAAATAAATCATTGTATTTCGAATAAATTGAATAAAGCTTGGAGCCGAGCTTTACTCATATTACACGAAATCCAAAACCTCACATTTGGGCTCAAAAACTATCTTCTTAAAAAAAAAGTGATCCAAAATCAATATTAGTCAAATACACTGTTGCAAATATATTAGGTATAAGCACTCACAACCTCAATCAAGAACGAAATTATCGCGATCGGATTAGAACCGAATCCCTTTATAACCCTTTTATATCGTTAATTAATTTAATGCGGGCATCGGGCCAACTTTAGGATTGGTGCGGTCAGGACACTATCATCGATAGACACAGATGATCTTGGTTAGTTACTGAGATGGGACTGGTCAGTGAGGACAGTGGAAATTACATGAAAGAGCTTTTAGATAAGTAAGGTCAAATCGGCGAAGACAGTCAGTTGGCGAATATCGGATAGCAAGCAATTACAGAAAATTCTGCATAGTTTTTTTACGAAATGGTAAAACTGTTCTAGAACAGTTCTACAACAATTATAACATTTCGTAATATAGCAATTTTTACGAAATGTTAAAATTGTTGTAGAATTGTTCCAGAACAGTTTTACCACTTCGTAAAAAAAAGGTATGCAGAATTTGCTGTAGGTAATTGCTTGCTATCCGAACTTTGCCGAGTTGACCTTAGCTCAAATTTTAATAACAAACCTGATTGATAACACCGTCACTTTTTACAATATGTATAGTCCAACTGCCAACTGTCTATATGTATGCAATACAAGATAACTACTATAAAAATACATGGCTAATGTCCGCGCTTGTGTCAACAACACCAATTACCTACTTATTCCAAATGTTTGTACCAAAATACATTGTTATACCTACCATGAACATAGTTTTTTTATTATAATGGCTTTCTCCCTTTGTACAGGGCACTGGGAATTTTGCCAATGTCAACGTTAACCACAGTTTTATATAACTATTTAAATAAAATATAGGAAACGTTGTTCGGTAGAGTCCTTGCTGATTGTAAGGTAATAGCCTCCATACAAACACGTGAGTGGCTGAGACCTCGGATAGCCGTTTGTTCAGCTAAAGTGTGGTTACGTTTTTTGAGACTAATTTTTCATTAGCTGCACGCACATTTGTTCGTTAAATCACCGCACAATCAATATTACACACTGAACTACGCAAATGAGCAAAAAAACAAAAACTATTCTAATCTAAAGACGACAGTCATCTTGAGCTCATACGATTATCATGAATATAGTTAAAAACGAAATTTACGATTCATTAATTCTCGGTACCCACGCAATTTCTCAGTACCCACGCGTTCATCAAATTCTAGAAAAAAGTCAAGTAACCCTCACGAGGCGAGTCCCCCACGCTGCATATTAATAAATTCGCGGAACGATTGAACGAACGTTCGTACTTTTATATGCTTGACCTTTCCTGCCGTTGTGTTCCTATTGCTATTCGAAGACTTGGCTCTGGAAAATAACCGTAAAAATCTGTTTAACTTTCAAAGTTTTGTAAAAAAAATGAAATGAATTTTAAAACAAACTTTTTTGATTCAATAAATATTTTTTGCATTTATCTGTCGTGTTCAGGATTATTACAAAACAGAGAAGAAAAACTGCTCTATTTATTTGGTTCGTTGTGTTAAATAACAAAGGACTTTTTATCCGACAACATGGAGCTATTAAACGTCATGTCGTTCGGTATTAATATGTCTTGTTTCAAAATGGAGTGTCAATTAAGTAGGTAGATAATATAGTATTGGAATGATTTCAATGACTGGAGTCATTAATTTCTCCTTTTTACGTTGATGACATTTCTCTACGTAAAAACCGTGGCGGAAAACTGTAGATTTTTTTTGATGCGGATAATTTTTTATATTTTTTGAAAATTATTGAAAAGGGTTGGTTTAAGGCGTACTTATGCTCGGTTTGTGAATGGGAATAACAGTTTTAGCCACGGTAACCTTTACACTAACAGTCTAGAACCACGCAACGCTGGGTTCACCTATTTCATGTAACTACATTTCTAACTGGGTGAATGTTCGAGTCAACACTCCAACTAGAAATACCGACATGGTCCTTGACAAATTACAAAAGTTTACGATGATCATTTTTTAATAGAGAACTAATCAAATTACCTATTTATAATACATATATTTTGATTTGTTCATTTTAAGTAGACACACTACTGCCTGTTTAAATTAGGGTATTTAGGCAATTTAGGATTTGCAATCCCTAATGTAAATCATAAATTTAAATAGATGTCGTCTAAAAATTAAAAAGTGACCAGGGCAGGAATGATACCATGGTCCTCTGCATTCGCAGCAGAATTTCCTGCACTAGGCACCACGCTACGCTACAACTAGGGCATGCGATACCGGTGTTTGCTTATATGGGCAATACCGGAATTCTGATATTAGCCCATACAAGCAATACCGGTATTGCGTGCCCGAACTACAATAGGTATAGAATTTCACAAAAGTCAAGTCCTAAGGGAAGTAAAGAGGAGATAAACATTTACTTTGCCCAGAAAAAGTAATTACTAAAGCGACGGCCTTTGAAACTTAGTAGAAATTACTTTACCCTTTGTTTGAATACAAAAAAGCTATGTATAGAAAATCCAAGAATTAGGTAAATGAGCGTTTCTCTAAATGTTTGCCACTTTTGTTGACTCAAATTTTTTTTAGTATGTTTTATGTTTTTCCTGATCTGAATCACGAGCTGATCCGATAAATGCAATAAAAAAGATGTCCCATAAAACTCCATACATTTTTTGATTTTTTTTACTTTTCCTATTGAGTTACCTCCATAGAAAACATATGGCAAAGGGTAACACAAGAGGAAAAAAATTTTTGGGACACATTTTTTTCTTGCATAAATCGAATCAGCTCGCGATTCTGACTAGAAAAAACATAAAACTTACCAAAAAATAAAAAGTCGAGAAAAGTGGCAAAAATAAAAAGAAATGCCCAAATCATTTGTGCTTGGCCATTGCCAGAAATTTAATGAAATTATTCTATTCATGTAAACTTAGTCTGGAAGTTTTTATTAAGGGCAATGATAGTCACAATTTTCGTGCTTTTGGCATATCTAATATATTATGGACTTTAGGATTGCTTTAAAAAAAATCCTCCTATTTCTTATTCGTCGTTCCCTACAAGAGGAAAGTGACCAGTTGCAATGCGTGGATGTGGGACGCTTCGAGATTCTTAAGGGTTGACCAAGAGTCGCGAGCGTCCGCGTTCCCATACAAACGTAGTTCAGCTCTCATTTTAAAACGACATGCTTTAGAACCATGAAATTTGGCATGGGCATTCTAGTAGTACAGATCTAGGTCGGCCATTCATTTTCGTTGCTAAAAATTGTAATACTTACAAAGAAAATACAGCCAGTTACAGATTTACATACAAAACTTTAGCAACGAAAACGAATGTCCAACCTAGATCTGTATTACTAGAAAGCCCATGCCAAATTTAATGGTTCTAAAGCATATCGTTTTAAAATGAGAGCTAAACTACTTTTGTATGAGAACGCGAGTTCACGCGAGCGTCCTGGCGACTCTTAAATTCTTGAAGTAGTTATGCTTCAGTCTGCCTTTGCTTGTCAACCCGATATATTGTTGTAATATTATTTGTGATTAATTATATTTAATATCTGGTTTACATTACTTGTTTCCATCCATTATCCATTCACACACCCATATAGTCCTCTACTAGCTATCACTGTTTAAAATACAACTCGGAGATAGTTATGATACTTCTTTCGAGAATATACTCGTACGTTATATACACACCAAATAATTGACCAAATAGGCTACGACTACGACTACGACTACTAATTGACCAAATAGGCTACGACTCCACAGTCATATCATAATCATAACAATGAGAGTGATTCAAATGAAACAACAATTGATGCAATGCAATGATACAATCTTTATTTTGGCCTAATTTATACTATCTCGTAAACAAATTGCAAATGTATGTGCACGAAATAAGAAAATTTACCTTTTTGATCAAACGATTGCGAACGGGCTTGAGGTAAACGGTTGATTATACGGTTTTTTCAAGTCCTTTGTCTGTTTGTCTCTATCACTCGAGTTTGCAAGAGTGATAGAGACGCAGATATACTGTCGACATAATAAATGAGCTAAGAATTTGCAATCCTTCCTTGCCAATCTTCCTTCGTTGTGTTCAATTGCTTTCTTAATGTGAACATTTTTCATTGCCATTGGATACGAATTGCTTAATACCAATACGTATTTTAACTACAGTAACTAAGTAAAATGTTAGTTTCTCTCTTCTTTTTCATCTTTTGAAACTAATCTTCTTCCTCCTAGCGTTTGTCCCAGCTTTTTGCTCTATTGAGCCTGGGGTCCGCTTGAATACCTAATCCCAGAAATAGGCACTAGTTTTTAGGAAGGTGACTGGCCATCTGACCTTTCAACCCAGAGGGGAAACTAGGCCTTGTCGGAATTAAGGTCCGGTTTCTTCACGATGTTTTCCTTTACCAAAAAGCGACTGGTAAATATCAAATGATATTTCATAGGTACTTAAGTTTTGAAAAACTCAGTGGTACGAGTCGGGGTTTAAACCTGCAACCTTCGGATTGAAAGTCTGACGTCTTTCCAGGCCACCAGCACTTTTGGATTCTTTTGAAACTAATAACTGTTTGAATTTTTTTAAATGGAAATAAAACACTTAACGGCCCTTGGAGGAAAATATCGTTTAGTTATAAATAGATTTAGAAATAATGTTAGAAATGACTCAATAATAGGGATGATGACACATGTTGAATTAGGCAATGAAATTTAGTTGATAGGATGCAAAATGATCAAAATATACAAATAAAGTAAACATTAAAAAAGTCTATTGAAATGGTGCAAAGATCAGGCTTCAAAGTTTAAATTTTTTTCGAATTTTGAAAGTACAAAATTTAAAAAAAACCAATGATACCATTCGATTTCTAACATTTTACTGTGAAATAAATTGTATGGAAACCATATACATAAACGCAATATTTCACTGTAAAAATAGCAATTTCATAATTTTTCCATACTTTAAACAGGGCAACTATGAAGCCATGACGTCACGGCTTTATATCATTTTGTTAGGAGCGTTTTGAGAAACAAAAGCAAATCACAGACTAGTTTTGAGAAACAGAAGCAATAAGTCTCTTTTCTGTCTTTTATGTTGATTTAAGGCAATTGGCCCCATATAGACATTTGATCCTCACAACAAAACGAATCGAATGATACCACGCATGAAAAAAATTCATCTAGCCTAAATGGTGAATTTAAATTAAGTAATTTAAACAATAATTATTATTATACTTCTAACTTACAACGAGAAATAAAAGCGTGACTTGATTGTAGTGTGCTAAAATTAGCTTTCGTGGTATTCAGCCCACACAATAAGTTTTTATAGTTATGACGTCTCCACACGGCCACAACGGCCAGTGCCCTTAAATGGAGTATTATGGAGTACGTTCACAAAATATTTATGCCAGGTACGATCAAGGTCAAATACGTTGATGCTAAATGTAGTGCAGCAAAAAAAGCAGCAAAAGATGTACGGTTCAAAAGCTTTCTTATTCTTTTGACAATAATGCGTGCAACGAAATTTTTGATCACCCGGCCGTTTATCTACTTTTTGCTGTTGACTGTATTTTGATGTGTTAATAATAGTATATACAGCACCTAACTTATTGTGAAAAATCTTAACCAAAGAAGGAAAATAAATTAAGGAAATATGTATAAGGAATCCGGATTCCGACTAAAATTAGAAATAGCTATACCTACGTTATAATGTCAAATGTTCAATTTGACTTAATAGGACTTAATTTGCAGCTCGTGCAAGGTTACATGGGGCCGTATTCTAACTTTAAAACACGCACAGACACGATCCAACTTCAATGCAAATCCAATGCAATAACAACACAACAATACAGCTAACGCCTACACGTCTGAATCAAAAATGACGAAATTTGCTTGAAAATTACTGCAATGCAACTACAATACGACTTCAATATTGGTTCATTATTGGTTGAGTGTTGGAGTTATCTTTAAAACAGATTGTGTTGTTAAAATTAGAATACGGCACATGGAGTATAATATAAATTAATGATCATTACAACGACACAATTCCAAACAAGTCATTAACCAATCATTGGCTTTTAAATTGATTTATGATTTTAACCTTTTCCACGCCAAAGATGTATAAGATAGGCACCGCAGGTCCAACGCCAAATAGTCAGGTAATGGTACGATATTAGGTTTCGATATTATTAAAGTTTGATATTATTTGATATCTTGTGTAACTCATGCTCTAGAGCAATTATCTAAAAATGTAGAAATTTTAAAATAGTGCTTTGAAAAATGTTTAGGTATTTGAATCTTTTGCTGACAAATCATTCAATATAGAATTAAAGTTTAAAAATTCTGTGGCATATCGTAAGAGATGTAAATATCTTTTTAATTTGTACTTTGTAGCCTCCTGGAACACCTGGAACCAGCCAAAATAAAAAAATGCTAATTTTTATTCGAATATTGAATTAAAGTTTATTTTATCAAGAAAACAAAACTGAAAATCAACTGCTTAGTGTGGTCGAAGAAAGTTAGAAACCTGGGCTACGTGCTTCTTCAGATATTAACTTTTTGTCATTTATCTAAGTCAATATTGAATTAAAGTTCAAAAGAATCATAATGAATGTTTATAGTAATAAATTAAACCTTCATGCACAAATGTAGAACTATAAAATAACTGGAACACTAAAATACTAGGTATATGCAAGTATTGCATGTAAATACCTGTTCCATTATACTTTACCGCGCGGCGCGTCGCATATCACGGGGCGACGACAAGGCCGCGCAGTGCGGGGGCAATATGTAGGCACGGTAGTGCGTTCGTCCGAGTTTGATAAATGAATAGTGTCACAGTATGTAGCTTGATAACGTAATATGCAAATAGTTCAAGTAATGTGTGAACACCGTATTTTTAAATTTCTTTAATGTATATGATAAATACATTTCTGCGCTTAAGTTGATTTACCAAAGGCACTGTTATTTTAATTAGCTTCTTCTTGGAGCTAATTAATGTCATACTTTTATCCGATAAGACCTTTACGAGTTAGTTAGTTACTAAACATGCTTTTAATTATTCGTATAGTATAAGCATACCAGTAATTCTGAAAAAATGTTGCAATGTGTATGTTGCTTATTAAAATGAAAAATCTGATTGTTACTAATATCTTTAGCATCTTGTTGGTCATAAACCGATGATTTTTAGAATTTTTCTTTATTATTTTACTAGGATATTATTACTGACTGTTTTTGAAATAAACATTTTAAATAAAAAAAACTGAATTGCTATTCTAAATAGACAGATTGTTATTTCTTCAGATTTATTTTCGATCTTATACAGGGTGTTTTTTCAAAAACTTGCCATATTGTGAGAGGTGATTAGTTAGGTCATACTGAACTGAACAACTTTTTCTATGAGCGCAACCCCAAAATCTCAAAAAAAAATTGGCGTCCCCATAGAAAACGTCGACGTCTGATCGGACCAAATATATGAAAAAGAAAAAAAATGTGATTATGGAGTTGGTCCCATCGAAAAAGATGTTCAGTATGGCCTACCAAATTACCTCGCAAAATATGGCTAGTTATTGAAAAAAATACCCTGTATTCAGATATAGGCCACTGAATTGTTCATAGAATTTCATACTGATTGAATTTCATCACTTATTCATACAAAGCATTTGAGAGTAAAAATAAGTTAAATTTAATTTTATTTATTTATTTTTATAAATTTTAGCGTTTTTGAGGATTCCGTAGTAAACTAGGAGCCCTTATAGTTTCGCCTTGTCAGTCCGTCTGTCCGTTCGCGGTCTAGCTCAGTATACTCTGAATAATTTGAACTGACCTCATCCACTTAGTGTCTTATCTTTTGTTGGAAAACCGCAAGCGCACGTGCCAATATGAAAAAATGGTGTGGCCACATGTAAGCGTTTATTGAATTTTTACTATTAACACCACGGAATAAGATTCAATATGAACTAATACAAAAAAGCTTGTTCTCTACGGTTGCGCCCAGTACAAGCGACTCAAACGCTCTAGAACCAGCGTAACTCGACACCGCGATCCGGAACATAATGCGTAATTAGAGATCGCGCTAGCACTGGTACTCCGAGCGCACGGCTAGTTACCGCCTAGGAGGCAATTGTAATTTTCCCAATGGGGCAGGTAATCACAGGGTTGGATTCTTATTAAAACATTTGGCTGGATATACGATTTACAAAAAAATAATATCAAAAAACTAATAGGTACATTTAATAGCTATTGTAATGTATTTACTTTAGTTTATACTAACTTCAAACAATAATTACGATTTGAAGTTATGTGAAACGGAACGTGTTTTAATCCACCAATCAGCGTCTGGTTAAGTCACTCCTGTTGTGAAAACTAAAGGGGTTGGCAACTGTCACTAGTTTTGTTCTATGGGATTTGACTTAAAGGGAAAAAAACAGAATTTGACACTGTTAGCAGGTTTAACAGGGACGAACCAAGGACGAACAAATATGGCTAGTGACAAACATGAGTGACGTCACAGGAACTGTAGATCCATTTCAGCGCGAAATTATAAATTTTCAGTTTGTAATGTAATTTTTTGACTACAAATTATAGTATTTTCATTTTTTTAAACATTCGTGGTCTATTCTACGTGCAATTCTTTCAAATGAAAACATAAATGAAAATATTTCATCTTGACTTAAAAAAAAACACGGAAGTGAGGCCTGATAAGAACTTTCAATGAAAACTATATGGAAAAAATCTATTGAGCCGGTTTTGAATTATCACTCAAAACGCGTAGTGAAAGGACGAGTGCTGGATAGTAAAATGATGTAAGCGCCGCCAAATATCCCTTAATAAATTACCTTTTAGCTGCTTTTAGGGTGCTGTTGGGGCTGCCTCGCTGGTGCAGTGCATCGGTCATGTTTGTTGAGGCGAACACGGATGGCTTTAAAACTATATTGCGAAAACGTGTTGCCTCAGTCTTGTTTAGAGTGAGAGACAGTACCAACAGCCTCCTGAATGCCGTGCTGAACAAGTACAACTGTCCAATTGTGAGGCACAGGAATAAGGTGCACATGAGTGACAGGCCTGTTATTTTGAATATTAAGTAAGTAGGTATCGAATTCTAAGTTATTCTTTTTTTTCATTTGTTAAGTTGTTTAACTTATTTGTTTAAATAAATTTATTAATTTGATTTTATAATTTAATTTATCTAAAGTTATTGTTGAGTATAAACTTTATTTTTCTGTGCGAGTTAGATAATAACACTAACAACTAGAAATAAGGTATTACTGTATCACTATCATGCTTATGGGCCTAGAGCCTGAAATAAATAAATAGTAGTAACCTGAAATAAAATAAAAATTATAGGTTTTTTCAAACGTGACTAAACGGGAAAAGGGCTGAATTTATTTTCGATAATATATTACTAGACTATATACTCTTGTTTTTAGCACAAGCCGAAACACGATTGCTGAAAGTTGCCTCGATAGAAAAAAAATTCGAAGTAGGGCCTTTTTCCCCTTATTTTTCTTAGCTTACGTAAACTATAAGAGATTGAGCAATATAACTAAGTAAAAAATATGGTATTCTGGTTTATCTAAAAAGTCACAGAAGCAAAATTAGACAAAACTTTATAGATTCGCTTATTTATCGTAGTTTGGTCAAAAAGTCTGATCCTTAAGAGCGCTGCATCTCTTTCTTTCGTGCACGGGAGCCATAAACGTATATCTTACGGATGGACGTGGCTTTTCCGAATCGAGGAATGGCCTTAAATGTTGTATTATAACAGGCTGACAACTACGGAACCCTACACTGGTTTTTATTTCGGGGGTACCTTGTTTCGCCAAACAGAAATTTAAAAAGGCTTATAATTTTTCGGGCATTTAAAATGTGAATCGGCAGCTTTTCTAAGGCATGTAATAATATAAATTGGCTGTGTCTTAATATTTAAGCGACAGTAAATTTAAATAAACCTCAAACATGTGGCATCATAATATTGAAAAACGGCAGCAATATATAGCTGACCAAAAGATAAACAGGGAACATGAAATAATAGGTTGGCAACAAAATGTTTTAAAGATTCGTTGCCAGCTATTTGTTTTTGCCTAATTAACCATTTTGAGTATATAATTTGCCTTATTACAAAGGAGTAAGGCGCAAAACTGTAAACATATTTTTGATGTAAACTGTACATTATCAATGTTAATATTGTTTGTTGTTGTGGACATACTTGAATAAAAATATACTCAGTGTTGTTATTTAGCTGTTTTGCATCATTCTTGAAAAAAGCACTATAGTTGTCCCAGCACGAAGGGCCATTGCTGGTTCCTTATTAAATTATAACTTTGTATTAAAAACATAAAACTCAGCCAGCAATGACCTACTTCACCTCTTTAATCGCGTATACTTTATTCCTGATCTTACGGCACGTTTGAAACGTCAAGAAAACAATCAAAGTAAAGGCGATTAAATCCAGACTTTATTTAATAAAAAAATAACTGTCTATGGCCTATATATGTAGCTATTTATTTATATTAATAGGTTAAAATATTTTACGACATGTGTTTACTGTAAAAAAAAAAGATACATCTTGTTGTTTATATCAGTTTTTATCTTTATCTTATCATAAGTTAAAACTTACATATTTTATATTATAAGCCAGAGACTTAGTTAGCTATTCATATCTGCCTTTAAATTTTCTCCTACCCGAAAAACAAATAAACCCTACTTATTAAATATAATACAGATGAAATGAAATAAATAAATAATTGCAGCTTATTACTTCTATCACAAATATTGTTTTTGCTCGATTTGGCGGCGGTACTACTGTGCCTTCGGATACAAACACAACGAACTGCGTCAACTGTGAAAATGCAACTAGGTAAGCGTAGTGATGAAATGCCACGATTTCACTTCTCGCTTGCACTCGTGATAACTTAGCTCTTGCTAGAGGCGCTCAAGGTCACGACCGTGCGCCGACATGAACGCGGTACGTGTTGTTATTTTTAGATTTTAGGATTGAAGTATTTTCTAGTATTTTCCATTTATACGTGAAACCCATAAATTAAATTTTCTATATTTTTGGAATTTGGTTACATTTCATCTTACGATGATGTAAACTTATCTTTTCAAACTTTAATTCAATATTGACGCTACTGCACAAATAAAAGCATATATCTCTTGAAGCACATTTCAGGATGCTCTACATTTTTGATATGTATATTGGCATAGAGACTAGGATTTATTATCGAGTATTTTACAAACTTTAATTCTATATTAACAGATTGAAGGGCGAATTTTAATTTAACTGTTTATCCCGTTCGAAAAATGACTACAAATTTAATAAAATGTAGCGATTAACATTTCAAACACAGTGAAAGTAAAATTTCAAACTTTAATTCTATATTCAAAGTTTTGTACCTAAAAAACATAAATACCTACCTTATACCTAAAGCAGCCTAGCTACATAATTGCCGTCATATACAAATATGCTCCAAAATAGGCCCTCTATACATATATGATGTCAAATCAAACTTTAAAATTGTCGAAACTTATCACGGAAAATACGGGTATCTTAACGCGCCTAAAAGACCGATATCGGTCACCGACCACTAAGCAAAATAAACCTACATGAACACGCATAAAGTTTCACTTCAGTTTTGACATTTAGATGGCGTGGCGTCTGAGTGGTAGCTTTTGCGTTTGACATGGCGTCGAAAAGGTTAATTCTAATCCCACGTAAAAAAGGTAAATTGTAAAACTGGCTCCTATGCGAGTGTACACATCAGGATTGTACCGTGTGTGGCCTCATGGCCTGTAACACGAGCATAAAATTAAAACGTAGATTATACTCCTCAAACCAGAAAACTTTGGTTCAGCAACTTTTAAAAATAACTTATGGTTTCGTTTTTAGGACATTTAAAATTTTATTCCAACACGCAATGTATTCCGAAATCGATCATGTCTGTAGGGTGACTAGACTGACAAGCAATGTCAATTAGACGGATTTTAACGTACATTGAAAATTCCATTGTATGAAAAAGAGACAATCTACAAAATACATATATTTTTAAAGTTGTTGAATAAAACTTTTAATATTTGAGGAGTAGAATCTACGTTTCAATTGGTTTTAATTTACTGCTCTTATTACAGGAAACAGCCTGTACCTATATATATTTTGTTAATTTAATTTATTTTAAAGTGTATTATTTAATTGGTTTTATAAATGAGGCATATTATTATAATATATATGAAACAGTCGTGTTACCTTGAAACAAACAAATATTTATAAAATATTTCCGATTTATACTAGCAAAGGATTTTTTGCAAATTCATCAAGACCTGTAAGTGGTGAACAGTATTGTATGACTTTCACATAGTCTGTGTTTCATAGAAGTGAAGGTAACCTTAGTTACTATAAGTAAACAACTGGCACAAAGAAAATAAATAATTAAACTACTACTTACAAGTTAGATCGGTAAGGGTCTTGAAGTCACAAACTAAATTAGTAAAGAAACCTAGAACTACGAGTCTATGCCCTAGACTTTCTTTAGCTCTTACTGGAGACACCTAATTTAATAGGTACTTAACTCAATAGGCGACTTTCCAAAAGATAAACTTAATTGTTTCGTTGCATTCATAAAATCAAAATTTCAAAAAACAAGGAAAATCCAGGTGTAACATGTATTTGCGCTTTAAATGATTTTATAATGGTTTAACTGATATTAAGGAGATGTATTTATCATATAGTATTGTGACCTCACAATATTAGTCTCCCATAGAAATAATTATAACACATCATTTTGTCGTTTCCCAAAGAGTAGCTGATTTGACTTCATAGGAAAGTAGCCTATTATATTAAGATTAAGTGTACTTTTGGTAAAACTTATTAATAAAGGAAGATATAATTTCACAAAGTAGTTGCTAAGTTTAATTATTGCCGTCATACTTCTTCTTCTGCCGTCTTCTCTTTATACACACTTTATTAAATATATAAAAAAATCATAATAAAAAATGGGATAGTCAAGTAGTTTACATGGTGCATAGAGACAGACCGACAACGGGTAGCCTAAACAGTTCAAAATAGAATGTTGATATTTTGAAAGTAAAGTATGTGTATTATATTCTATTCTTTATAAAGAAAGTGTCTAAGAAAGGATTGAATTTTTATCTCGAAGGGGTTAAAATGGGGTTAAAAATTCACATGTTTTTTTACCACGACAATGTCGAACGAGTTACGTATACGGCCTGATGGTAAGCAGCTACCTACGCCTGCAACTCCATAGGTGTCACATGCGCGTTGCCGTCCCTTTAATATAAATAAATAAATAAATAAAATAAATAAATATTTGGGGACAATCTTACACAAATCAACCTAACCCCAAACTAAGCAATGCTTGTACTATAGGTGCTAGGCGACGATATACATACTTAGATAGATAAATACATACTTATATACATAGAAAACATCCATAACTCAGGAAAAAATATTTGAGATTAGCACACAAATAAATGCCCTTACCAGGATTCGAACCCGGGACCTCCAGCTTCGTAGGCAGGGTCACTACCAACTGGGCTATGGAGGCCGTTAAAAAGGAGAATTCGTTGTGTTCTCGGCTAAAGGGACAAGAGGGGCGGGGGAGTCGTCAACACAATGCATCCACATTGAGCTCTCTTCTTTCTTCTGTAAATTCTACGTGCTTATTATTATTTTTGTTTTGCTTTGTTAACGATTTTTAAAATTCGAACACTCGAATCTGACATTAAAAACTCTGTCTAAAACGCTGAAATGGTGTTTTAAAAACAACAGCGATAGGAATTTTAGGCTACACCAGTCAGTACCTTACTGTATAGCAGAGCTCGAATTTGTAAAAATTGTGCGCATCGAGAAAAAGTTGTGAATTTTTGACCATGGATAGAATGGCCCACGATAAATATTTTTTAGTATTGGAGGTCCGTAAAATTTTTGGACCTTCACGTCAAAATCAGGGGTCCTGTGAAATACGTTATTACTCTATGGTTAAGGCTGCTAGGGGTTGTGTGGTATCATTTCCGTGTAAAACAGACATGCGGAATTTATTTGTGATATTAAAAATGTAAAATTTCTTATTAAAAAAAAAGTTGTGTGGCGAGGAAAAACACAATTTTTTATTTTTTTTTAGAACGTCATATAACTAATATATATCATTTTATTTTCTAATAATAAAAAATATAATGAAGGAGCATATTTAATGTAGTTTCTAAATATATACAATTTTTAGGCTTATAGTATACAAAAACTACGCGAAAAAAATGTTTGCTTCGTGGTGTATATGTTTTCTCCATAGTAAGTATCGATAATCAATGTGAACGTGAACATCCGTAGCGTATTGACCTTAAAATGCATGTATTGCTTGTTATTAGTAAATTTTATTCATAATAACTTCACAAAATGCAGAAATAAAAAAATACAATAAATAAAAACATATTTTTCCTCCTTAACTTTAACATAAACCGTCACAATTCAAACGACGCGACGTCTGTTTTCCGTTACTCAACTTAAGTAAAAAAAAAACAGAAGTTTTTTGTATTAAAGGTGTATAAAATGTATATGTTTCTATAATCTATATTAAATATGCTTCTTTACAATATTTTTTATTATTTGAAATAAAGGATATATATTAGTTAAATGACGTTCTAAAAAAATAAAAATAAAATTGTGTTTTTCCTCGCGGCACAACTTTTTTTTTAATACGAAATTTTACATTTTTAATATCAGAAATGAATTCTGCATGTCTGTTTTACACGGAAACGATACCAAACAACCCCTAGCAGTCTTAACCAGAGAGTAATAACATATTGCACGGGACCTCTGATTTTGACGTGAAGGTCCAAAAATTTTACAGACCGCCAGTACTAAAAAATATTCATCTTTGCTCACTCTATCTATGGTCAAAAATTCACAACTTTTTCTCGATGCGCACAATTTTTTTCGCATTTGTACTGAGACAAAACCCTACTATGTAATCGTTTCATTAACGAAACGTATTGCGTGTGTGTTAGGTCTTAATTTGTATGGGATTTTTAAAACAGCACACCAAGCGGAATGTATCGAAAACTAAATCACCGAGTGGAGATACTTCATAGATACTCGATGGTTTAGTTTTCAGTACGTTCCGCTTGGTGTGCTGTGTTAAAAGTCCCATAAAAATTAAGACCTAACGCAAACGCAATCGTTACGTTACGTTAGTGAAACTATTACCACTAGTAGTTCACCCCGAACTGTGAACTCGCGAATCTTGATTTCGCCATAAATGTGCAATAGTAGAATTACTACAAATAGGTACCAAAAATAGCTATCGGGTATTTTTTTTTTCTCAACTAACCATCACGGTGAAATTAAACGTCCAACTGAAACTAAATTGTGCGGTTGATGCGCAAAATTTTACCGCGACGAAATCGCTTCAGATTTGACAGTTTTTGTCTCATCTAAATTTAAATCCACCTCTCACATGCCTCTCACTCTGTTGCTTTGACATTTCGTTCTTATCTGTGGACCACCTATACAGTGTACAGTGTGTAAATCTAATACGGGCGAACCTTTTAACGGTGGTTTACATAGATCTTACTGAACAAGTTTCACTAAGGAGGTAACCCCAAAATCTCAAAAAATAAATTTGGCTTCCTCATACAAAATGTCGACACTCATGCGACAAAATGTATGAGTCTGGGAAAAAAAAACCGCGATTTAGGGGTAGGCTCCATAGTGAAAGTTGTTCAGTATGACCTATATAAACTACCGTTAAAAAGTTCGCCCGTATTAAATAGGTTTCGGTCACCATCATTATGCGTCTATGGTAACTCTCTCTAACTAATGTATTGTACTAGGCTGGATTTACACTTGTAAGTTTTACTTACGTAAGTAGGGACGAAGCTATTGGCAAGAATGAGATGGAGATATTCGTATCTCATTCTAACCCATAGCTGCGTCCCTACTTACGTAAGCAAAACTTACAAGTGTAAATCAGGCCTCTCTAACTAATGTGTTAAACTAATGTGTCAGTATGCTGATGGCCCTAGCAGCCAAAGCTCCAATAAATTTTAAAAAAAGTCAGTTGTCAAAATATTTACACCAAATTCAAAATATAATTAAAAATATTTTTGAAATCAATTTTATATTGCTAATTGTTATGAAACAGTAAGCAGTTAATAAGGATTTGACGAGAGTGTTAATCAATACCTTTCGTTTGATACCAAACTCAACCATACTTGCTCGTAATAGTAGCAAATAAGATGACCAATGTAACAGGACCCCTTTACAAAACCTTTTAGGCCTTCTAATTTCAGAACCCCCGTCTCAATCCAGCTCATATACGAACTCGCAAATTTTGTTGGTCTCTGCTACAACCCCAACAAATTTCATAAAGATCGGAAAATCGTTACTAAAGTTATCGTCGGACAAACTATCTAAATCAAAAAGCCATCCAAATGCCGAGACGTCCCAGTAGCCAGGTGACAGTTGTTGTTTGTAAGAACGATCTTCGCTTACGCTCCGCTCGTTCGACTAGCTTCTTTGGCTCAAGACGGTTTGGCTCAAAACGGCGTAGTGCAGCACATTTTTTTACGGTGCTGGGTGTTGTAATGAAATATTTCAATAGCGCGAAATAGAACATTTCAGACGCGTAGTTGCATTGCAGTGTCCGCGAGGCAACCGGATGGCTCGCGGTATTAAAGGTCATAGCTCGTTAGAGCGCCTCGGCAGCCGACCCACACCGCCTCGTCGCTCAGCGTCCACTCGTTGTCGAGTTGATGTAGTGAGTGCATGGCCATACAAATTCATATAAAGATTAACTAACCGCCCGAGGTGAGGCGGTGAGGGTTGGGTGCCGAGGCGCTCTAATGAGCTGTGACCTTTAAGCTCCCTACTTGCTGCAATGACCCACGTTGGACTTTGTCTTTCATCCTCCTCCCCTCAATTTCCAGTACTTTATATTATCCAGAACGAGCATGCATATGGCCATGTGAACCGGCTGGTCGGTAATCGTTTCATCAGCGTTAGAAAAATGAAGGGGGGGGGGGATGAAAAACTAAGTACAACGTGGGTCAATTTGGGTTCCACAGGTTGGTTACACAACACGTAGGGAGCTTACATAACGCGAGCCATCCGGTTGCCTCTCGGACACTAAGTATAACTACGCGCCATTGCTTTAACTATAATTATTCCTCCCTAGTCTCTAATACTTATTACAATTAAACATGTAAGTTTTATATATCTTTCGATTCAACTTCCACGCCCTTCCTTTGACTTTTGATTTCATTTCTAAAATGTTCGTATTAACGAAAGAAAACTTTCATATATGTATTATATACATTTTTGTAATCAGCGTGAAAAGCTCTTCATTTTGATACCCCACTCGATAGGTTTGTAAGATATTTTTTTTTAGGTTTGCGCAATCTGGAATATTTTGTCCGCCATATTGTTTTTACCGTGACGTCACATAGCCTATGTTACTCGGGAAAACGTAACGATTCTAATGATACCCTATACATCTAAATCGGTTCAGCCGTTCAGTTGTTCTAGTGGAACAAAGAATTTTATTTTACCCACATACATACATGAACGCTGAAAACAATACACTCCTTTTTTTGGGCAGTCGTGTAAAAAACACGTTTAGACAGATAATAGATTAATTACATTATCATCCGTAATTAATCTATAATGTGTCTAAGAAAAGGTTTATTTCCAGAAAGTGATGCTAACTTCAAGGATCTTATATATTTTTCCCCACTGACACGACAGTAAAGTGACGTTGTTGACGTTGACGATGTTGCCATTTAAAAAGTTTTAAATAAATCTCAGTCTCAGCTTTCATTAGCCAGACTCTAGTTTCAGTGTCCGCAAGGCAACCGGATGGCTCCGGATGATTCCGACCAAAAAGTGTAGAAATTAAAAAGTGGCAACATCGTAGTGTCGTCCCGTTTTCTTAGATTGATTTGAAAGGGATGTCACTTCGATGTTGCCACTTTTTAATTTCTACACTTTTTGATCGGGATATATTTATTTAAGCTCCCTACGTGTTGTGGAACCACTCTGTACAACCCGAGTTGACCCACGTTGGACTTTGTTTTTCATCCTCCCTCCCCTCAATTTCTAGTATCGATATGTGATGAAGAACGAGCATGCAAATTGCCATTCACACCAGCTGGTCGGTTATCGATCCGTCAGAATTGGAAGCCGTCTGAAAAATGAGGGGGAGGGGATGAAAAACCAAGTCTAACGTACGACTTTTTTTTTCAACCGGTCCGCCCGCCTCCCCCACCCCAGGTCAAGTTGACTCCGTTCGGGTTGCACAGGGCGATTCCACACACTAACGTGAGCTCAAATACCGCGAGCCTGCCACTTGGATATAAATACAACTATTACGCGGCATTGCTTTAACTATAGTAGTTCGCCCCGAACTGTGAACTCGCGAATCTTGTGTTTCGGAATATAAACGTGCAATAGTAGAATATTTACTAAAAATACCAAAAATGGGGCCAATGGGGGACAGCCAACCAGAAATTTTTAAAATTTGCCGCGCTTTTGTACTGACAGAAATGGTTTGCCAAGCTGTAGGTAACATTAATTTGTAAATATTAATTAGTATGTTTTTTTCTAAACTAACCATCATGGTGAAACTAAACGTCCGTATTAAATTGTGTGGTTGATGCTCAAAATTTTACCGCGACGAAATCTGTTCAGATTTGACAGTTTTTGTCTCATCTAAAGTTACATCCACCTCTCACTCTGTTACTTTGTCGTTCAACTCATCTGTGAACACCTATATGTTTCGGTCACCATCATTAAATCATTCTGCGTCTATGGTAACTCTCTCTAATGTCAGTTGTCAAAATATTTACACCAAAAGCAAAATATAATTGAAAATATTTTTGAAATCTATTTTATGTTGCTAATTATTATGAAACAGTAAGCAGTTACTAAGGATTTGATAAGAGGGTAAATCAATACCTTTCGTTTGATACCAAACTCAACCATACTTTCTCGTAAAAGTAGCAAATAAGATGACCAACTTAATAGGACCCCTTTCCAAAACCTTTTTAGGCCTTCTAATTTCAGAACCCCCGTCTCAATCCAGCTCATATACGAACTCGCAAATTTTGTTGGTCTCTGCTACAACCCTAACAAATTTCATAAAGATCAGAAAATCGTTACTAAAGTTATCGTCGGACAAACTATCGAAATCAAAAAGCCATCCAAATGCCGAGACGTCCCAGTAGCCAGGTGACAGTTCGGTCTGGAGTTGTTTGTAAGAACTCGCTTCGCTTACGCTCCGCGAGTTCGACTAAGGGGTGTGCGCCAAAGTTCACATAAAATTTGTGCTTCGATTATTGGAAGTCCGAAATTGATGTTTATAATTTTTTTTATCATAATGATCATTTTTTATAAGTATTCTTTGTTCATAACTATCGTTGCTCCGAATTATTTAAGTTTATAATGTAAATCAATCTAAATATCTATTATACTAATATTACTTTCCAGAGTCACCGTTAGAGGTACGACGACGAGCGAAGCGAGGAGGAGTGTTAGGTATCTTGCGATCCTAACAAAACACAATTTCGGTTTCGGTTAGGTTAGGTTAGTGTGTCATCCTGCCTGAAGGGCATAACTACCCAGAATAGAAGCCCCCGCGAAGCGGGGGCTTCGTCGACACTGGCACAGAAATGACTACCAACAATAAACGTAAGAAATTATATTATGTTTCAAAAAATTCGGACTGCAAACAATTATTAACAATGTCGTTATATGAAAAAATTTCATAACCATAAACATTATGACAAAAAAAAATATGACGAGTGATAATTCTGATCACAAAACGGTATTACTGAAAAAATTATGCTAAATAATTTTATGTGAGCCAATATGGACCCCACTAAGGGTTCAGCACATCAAAGAAGCGGTTTGTTGAAGCCTAATTGAAACGTCAGCGCGCCATGAAACGGCGAGTGCGGTTTCTGGTACGGAATAATTGAATACAACTATTAAGGCCTTTATGGTCGCGCCGTAATGATCACTCAATACTAGATGGAGCAATACGACGCGCACTGATTTGATCACATGTATAGGGGTTCCCGTAGGTCAGCAGCAGAAGTAGATTAACGGCTGAGGTGTTCAAATTGATATTTACCCACTTTTATTCACTTATTAATAAACACTTCAGAGACGCACATATCTGCCGCCCGGCGTACAGACCCGTCCATGTAAGGCACGAATTTTACACGGATTTGTCTGCGGATACATCTGAATAGCGCCATACATGGACGGATCTATCTATCCGCCTGGCGTATCCGCCGGACAAATCCAGCGGGCAGATCTGTGCGCGTATCCCTGGCTAATAAGTAGAAGATTTTCTTTTATATGTATGTAATGATTTTGAAAATTCACTATTACTTATATCGCTAATTTTGTAATGTGATAGTAGTTCACAACTTTGTAGCAACATATTATGATTCAAAACATAGAACTCCGTTTTATACGTGGACTGCTGAAGTATAATCTGGTTTGTTTTGCAACGTAATTAATGAGTAGTTAAACTACGGACACAACAGTAACAGTAGTTTGTAGTCAGGAGCGCCGTCTGTGTAAGTTACTGTGAGTTCTCAATGTTCTCATGTATGCTACACGATCCATTAAGGGTAATCTGCGACTCGTAAAGACGTCCAACGCGTTAACTTGATTGATGGCAGCTACTTAACAATTTGGTCACCTAAAATGGACCTGTTTTCATGAGCTTTTATTTTACTTTACGTGTCACGTTGGTAATCAAATTTTACGACACGATTTTGACCTATTCGACCGAGCGAAAAGGTCTTAGGGTCATATAGGGCAATTTTCATTTAGGTTAGTGAATTTAATGCTATGTTGTAAAATAAATGACTGTCTAGGTTAATCGCAAGAATATTGTAACAGTTTATTTGAACGTGACACGTGCATCTGATGATGACATTCTATACAGACATAGTACCCAGTAGTTGTACTGATAGACGGCTGGGCTGGCCACGTCAGATATGACATAATAATGAGAGCAACGAAACCCGTTTAGTTAGTTTGCTATACTATGCTTATTCCTAGATCCGGACCGGACATCTGTAAAGTGTCAAAAAATGTAAATACCTACCCGATGATTTTTACTTTTACAAAACTGCCATCTTGTCGACGCTGAGCTTTCATACAAGCAGAGTTGGCCAAAATTTTTTATGTACAAGAATAAAAAAAACACAAACAAACACATTTCCGAAAAGTCATGGTAGGCGTTTTCGGCTACTTCCATTCTTATTCGCGGAACATTATTTAAAGCCCGCTCTACACTCGCGCGCGAAGTCGCTCCGTGAATTCACGTGAAATGCCGCGAACAATGCGATTCTTAGGCGTGAACACCATCTACAAGTCCATCACCATCTAGTGATCTAAATAATTTCCGACCGATATCGATACTTCCTGTACTAAGTAAAGTCTTTGAAAAGATAATGTTAAATGATCTACTGGGGCACTTCAACAGACATGGACTGCTTACAAGCAATCAGTTTGGTTTCACAAAGGGACGTTCCACAACCGACGCTGCTGCAGAACTCATTAAACATATTTTCAATGCTTGGCGAGACAAACGTTATGATGCAATTGGTATATTCTGTGACCTTTCAAAAGCTTTTGATTGTGTAGATCATAGAACGCTCATTCTTAAATTAGAACACTATGGTCTTTCAGAAAATGCCCTGAGTCTCATGTCTTCTTACCTTAGCAATAGAACACAAACAGTTGTTGTAAATAAAACCCAATCTAAAGGGACTTTAGTAAAATTAGGAGTGCCACAGGGTTCCATTCTGGGCCCATTCCTGTTTTTGGTTTATATAAATGATTTACCTTGTGTAGTACAAAACCTTTGTGGTATGATTTTGTTTGCCGATGATACATCTTTAATTTTCAAAGTTGAACGGCAATCCAATGATTTATCTGTAATTAACAATACACTAGCTGGCGTACTAAACTGGTTTACTACTAACAATCTGTTACTTAATGCTAAGAAAACTAAATGTATTCGATTTGTTTTGCCAAACGTGGCACCAATGGACACTAATATAGTTATAAATGGTGAATGTTTAGATATAGTAGATAAAACTGTGTTCCTTGGTTCAACGTTGGACAAAAATTTACAATGGAGTCCTCATATAAAAAAACTCGCTCTTAGACTAAGTTCAGCCGCTCATGCCGTTAGAAAAATTAGACAACTGACTAATATTGAGACAGCTCGCTTAGTTTATTATAGTTATTTTCATAGTGTAATGTCATATGGAATTCTGGTTTGGGGCAAAGCAGCTGACATACAGACTATTTTTGTTTTACAGAAAAGAGCCATTCGCTTTATGTATAACTTAAAGGCAGGTACATCAATTAGAGAATTATTTAAAGAAATTAATATTTTAACTCTTGCGTCCCAATATATCTATGATAATATTATTTTTGTTGTAAAGAATATACACACATTCAAGAAGAATTCTGACATCCACAGCTATAACACTAGAAATAAAAACAAGCTTGCTATCAGACGATGTCGTGTCCGCAAAGCATATAAGTCATTTTTTGGCCAGGGTATTCATATTTATAACAAGTTACCCGTCGATGTTTTGAATCTATCATTTCCCGCTCTTAAGAAATACTTGAAAAAAACTTTAATGTCAAAGGGTTATTACAGGGTCGAGGACTATATGACAGACATATATGCATGGCCCAAACCAGAATCTATAAAATCATCTAACATTTAGAGGACACAGTTCAAGTAAGAAAGAATATCAAACGTATTGCGAAGCAGTCAGATTTGGATTTTATTTTTATTTTTCATTTTAATTACACAATAGGCAGGTACATGTCTGTCTCTCAAGCTGTTTTGATATGCCTTCTTGAAGAACTACGCATTATTGTATATAGTATCTTTAATGTATTTGTAGTACTGTTTTGAAAAAATAAGTCCCGCCGAGTTTCTTGCCGGTAATAAGTAATACTTCTCGGGTCAGAGGTGTAGGGTTAGAACCGGTGGTAGTTTATTTTCTCTCTGACGTTCATAAGTGCATTGTAATGTGCCTAAATTGAAGAATAAATATCTTTTATCTTTTTTTATCTTTTTTTACACTCGCGTTTCGCGGCTTTCGCGGGCGTTCGCGGCGCGAGTGTAGAGCGGGATTAAAATAAAAATCAGGAACTTTATTCCGTTAAGAATAAATTATTGTCATTAAATTTTCTCGCATATGATTTATTCCCGACGAAATTATTTTGGATAATTTTAACGATAATAAAATCAACATAGGTTTATTCTCACGAATTTTTATTCAAATAATGATTTTATGAGTGGCCAACACTGATCACAATTCAAGGCACACTTGAAGGCTCTCTGTAGTGTCACAGCCAAGTCTTCAGTGCGACTTCCATTATAAGTATTTAATAGGCAAACAAAAGCGCCAAAACTTTCATGCTTATAACAAGTTATAACATAACCGTAACACAAAAACACGGTCACGCGACCGTCTACTATATTTGTTCAACTCGTAAATTCCTGTAATTGCTAAATTGAACATAAAAAGGAATTAATGTGACGATCCTGTGCCACGATACTGTGACACGTGGAAAAAATACGGGTTGAAAGAAAACGTACTGGGTGTTGAATTTAAACTTTCGTAAGACATAATATTATGAAAAAAATTGGCAGTAATAGGGACTGCCGATAGAAGTGAAAACGAACATCGAACTTTTTATTTTAGGAAAAAAAATATTACATTTTGACTTTTGATCTCACTTCACCTTAGCTCACTCACTCACTCGCTTGTTTCACTTCACTTTATTTTATATTTACACTTTACATTTCATTTTACATGTTTCTCAATCGTATGGCTTTATGATGCGTTTATGTTTTCGTGACGGTGTCGGTGACGCAAACCTATAAGGTTTACCCCTACTAAAAAGTGCCCAACGCGGCTAAAGAAGTTTTCACTTCAAAAAAATGGTAGTTATAGGGACTGCCGATAGAAGTGAAAACTTAAAGAACTTTTTATTTTAGGAAATAAATGATTTAAATTTTCACTATTAACTTTGAACTTCACTTCACTTCACTTTATTTTACATTTACACTTTACATTTCTTTACATGTTTCGCAATCGTATGACTTGTGACAGTGTCGGTGACACGAACCCATAAGATTTTTCCCTATCAAAAAGTGCCCAACGCGGCTAAAGAAATATTCACTTCAAAAATACGGTTACACTAACATATATTTATTACTACGCGTGATGTCTTGGAGAACCTAGGTCTCCATCTTCTATCACTAAAAGTGGTAGTTGAACCACTTGAACTGGAACATGACTCATCACAGCGAGACGCGCTACCGATTGCCGACCAACTCTTAGTGCTTGAAAGTGGAGACCCAGGCTCTCCAAAAATTATCAACAGTATCTACTAGATAGCTAAGCATTTCAGGCGTTCATATTGATCTTAGAAACGACTTTAAAATTAAGATAATGAGAGCGTGTTAAGGTTATTTTGAACGCCACCCGTTTATATTAACTAAATCACTATAAATTCCACCTGCGTAACCCCAATGTTTAGTAGCTTAACTTTTAAGGGTTCGCCATAAGTTAAGGTTTAAACATAAACTACAGCTAGTAAGTGATCAAACTCACCTGCCGACCGCGGCCCGCCCCCTCCAGGCATCGCCGATCAATCGGAAATTAGGCGCAGATCAATAATTTCCCTCCCATACTGTCCGAACACTAATGGACTTGATCAAGTCCGTATGTACTGTGCAACTGACTGTACCTAAGCTTTATTGCAATGGGATAAGGTTGATAATTAAGCCGTTGAATGTGTTAGTACGTTCGTTACTGGCTTAATAGAGTTGGGGCATGCTATTTTGGAACTAATTTGTTTTGAGATTACGAAGTTTAGCCAAATGTAATCACTAAATCAATCACTATAATATGTATTATTTTAAGCGTATTGTTTTTATTTACATTCCTTAAAAATGCACACGGATTAAACTAAATATCCTAAGGTGCTATACAGTTATTGAATACAGTGTATAATATAGAATTCACTGAAAATGTCATATCATAAGTAATATTATAAACTTGTAAAACAAATAAGATAGGTGGACTGGTAGGTATTTTGTTTCGATTTAATCACTCCACAGCTGTACCTAGAAATGAATTTGATTCTGACAAATATCCTCGAAATGGATTGAATACTTTTGCCCGACGATGTCATATTTCCAAGACGTCTAGACGCATTACTTACCTTCTATCCTTTCCAATAAAAGATTAAAATGAACAATTTCGTGCCAAGACAGATATTTAATTTAACAACGAATTATAGTCGGAAAAGCCATTATAACAAAGTATCCTTATAAACGAAGCTTGCTAATTAAAACTGAACGTACGAGTATCACGATTAATTGCAATAAATCATATACTAACAGTCACATTAACTGATCAATAATAGTCCTTATCTCATTGTATTTAAGGTTGAGAATATACAGTGTGGACAATAAATACTATGGTGTGGTGCAATTTAAAATGATTAACCACGACACAGCCAATTCAGTTAAAAACTACTCGGCACGGAATTTCTCGGTGCCATTACGTTAACGAATGACTTATCAAAAAGGAAAGGCGTTCTCCTTCTGTAATGCCATGTATTTCTTACAGAAGTTTATAAAAAATATAAGACGCGTGTATTTAACCGCAATACAAATGGGCAATATGTTTTAAAATATTCGTGATTGTACACTGAAAAAAATAATTCGTTACAAGCAACCAAATTTCGTCTACCAGTAACTTAAAAATAATGACTACAAAACTAAGGCTTATTCTTACCAAAATGTTTTGTTATTTATACATAAACGATGTGTTATTAACAAATGAACTTGATTAACTCTTTACCAAACTTTCGTTATTTATGAAATAGCCAAAGTAGTTTTGTTATCCTTTTTTTTCAGTGTATAACTTTTTATGCATAGGACCGTGTATATGCGGGGTATAGTTCAGGTTATACTGATTTAAATTCACAATATAATTTTCCCTGACCGCAGTCAAACTTGTGACCACGGATTATTCGTTTGATACGTCAGGCAAAATAATAAATGTTTGTGTTTAAGTACAGTTTTTATTTAAACAATAATTAAGGATCATTCACAAACAAGTGATCCTGAACCGGTGAGATCCATCTAAGGCTATGTCTTCACTTTTAATCAGGTAAGACTAGGGTCGCTGGTCAGTCTCATAATAAAAAAAGTGATGATTTAACGCTTGCATACATTTCAAATCTTAATATCACATAATTAGAATGTGTCTGATTCGCCAAATTTAATTCATGCGGAAAAACTTGATGTTTGTAAATCATAAAATAAATGTGCATTTAAGAGCTTAATAAACAAAATTTCTTAATAAGTTTTTAATTTGTAGGCATATTAGTGCAAGCATTAAATGTAACGGTATATAGATGTAGACATACCGTTATATTTAATAACATAATTAGTAACCCATCACGAAATAGTTATAATTATAATAAATACACAGTTTTAGTCGTTTAATAGCCGACAATTACGCTGATGACAAATTGAGCTGTTTCATTTGTAAAATTACTTTGTTTCTTTGAACATTTTGTTTCTTTGGGAAGTAAATGAATAAACGCTAAAAGTAGTAAAATATTAATTTGAATTATACTAGTAGCTAAGTAAACATTTTCGATCGAACTGCGTTTTCTGTGTTTTTTTCGGCAAAGCTTGATTGTGGAACACTGATTTAGACTTTCACGGTTTTTACTCATAATTATTTGTAATAAACGGCACTTAACCGTGTATATAATTTTTAAATCAGGGCTTGTAACCGGTTAATGCAAAAAACCCCGAAATGATCCAATATATTTAATTATTTTATGGTTTTTATGTAAAACCGGATGTTTTATTATAGTTTTCACTTCAAATTATAGGATTTTTCGATTGAGTATAAAACAGTAATGAAAAGAACGAAAAAACAAACCGGTTTTTACTATGGATTTCGGTTACGGTTACAAGCCCTGTTTTAAATTACCTTCGACGTTTCGAGGACGACATTGTCCTCAAGACCAAAGTCAAGACCAAGTGCGGGTAGTTCGAAAAACTCGCGCGGCCAGAAGATGTTGATGTCAACTGGAGCCAGTCTTTCTTCGCGACCACGGGGACAATGTCGTCCTCGAAACGTCGAAGGTAATTTAAAAATGATATACGCGGTTAAGTCCCAGTTACGAATAATTTCGATTGTGGAATTCATTAAGCACATTTTATGATAAACGAACTAGAGTAACACACGAAAAAAGTATACATTATCGCCTTATTTATTTAAAAAGAGGATGCAAACGTTTTTATAACTACACAGCACACCAAGCGGAACGTATCAATAACTAAACCACCTAGTATCTATAGAAGTATCTCTACTCGGTGATGTAGTTATCGATGCATTCTGCTTGGGGCCGTATTCTAACTTTAAAACACGCACAGACACGATCCAACTTCAATGCAAATCCAATGCAAAAACAACACAACACAGCTAACGCCTACACGTCTGAATCAAAAATCACGGAATTTGCTTGAAAAATACTGCGATGCAACTACAATACGACTTCCATATTCGTTGATTATTGGTTGAATGTTGGAGTTATGTTTAAGACAGATTGTGTTGTTAATGTATTGTTTATACATTTTAAAATTAGAATACGGCACTTGGTGTGCTGTGTTAAAAATCCCATAAAAATTAAGACCTAACGCCAGGGACTGCATAACCGGAATATAAAGGTACCTTTATAAAACGGTATGACGTCATACCGCATGTTTCGGTATGATTTCGATAGCGCAACCGATATATTTCTGTACAGAAATATAACGGTACCGCTATTTTTTTCGATACTTCAACCGTTATCATAAAGGTATGGATTCGTGGTTCTAAAGCATGTCGTTTTAAAATGAGAGCAAAAGACCTAACGCAAACGCATTCGTTGCGTTACGCTAGTGAAACGATTATACTAAGGGTACCTACTGCAATGTTTGTTAATAGGAACTAGTTTCCGTCTTTATTATTTATTCCTCTTTGCTATACAATCAACGGAAATAATATAAATGTAATGTGTATATTCGCATGGAGCATTGTAAAATTAATCATAACTTGAGTATTATTTATGAGCAGAGCCCGAAGTAAACGGTTCCGAAGTAAGACTTAAAATTTCCTCACAGTATCTTTAATAAACCAGTTTAATTTTATTCTCTGTGTATCAGTGGATGTTAGAAACTTGAGGCCAAGATATGCTAGAAACGGTTTCAAGACAAAACGTTTCTAAATTAGGAATCAACGTGCACAGGTGTCCTTGCTAACGTGAGGGGAGCAAAACATCGATTTTCGCTAAAATATTCGCCTCATCGCCTTTTATGATTAAGGGGGAAAAGAAAGATAATTATTTTGCTTGACGACTGCCAATGTTTCAAAAGCAGATGTTTGATTCGGCAAGGAATTGGCGACATTTCCGTGAGGGGGAATTATTGTTCGCAGTTAAGAATTACGATCGACATCGAAGCAAGTCGTTTGAATTTATCGTATTTTGACGGAACGAATACAAAATTTCAAATTACGGAATAAAACGGTCTTTAATGTTTTACTCATTCATTTGTCGAGAGTATCTAAACGTTAAAATAAATCTGTAACGTTAACGATAAATGTTAATTTAGATAGGTACTTACTTGTTGAGTTCGCTTGGCTCGATAAATCTCAGAAAGGTAATTAACTTGTAACAATTTGTCAAATAAACGTCAGGTGTAAGGTAAATGTTTAGTAGAATTTATTAGTAGTCGTAGGAGGAAGTAACGGTTTTGAAATAACATTGCACGCGTAGGTATAATATATTTTTAGCAAGTAAGTAGGTACCTACCAATAACCAATTGAGTCCTTACCGTTACCAGGATTTAAGACAAACGGTTGTAGGTTAATCAATCTTTTATCTTCATTTTAAAGATCCGGATTTTATATTGAATTTATTACGTTTTTTTAACTTTTTAACTTTTTTCTTAACCTAGCTATACTGTAGAAAAGAAACAAGACAATTTCAAAATTCCTCTGTTGGTTTGGCGGTAAGACTTTTAAACCTGAGGTCTCTGGTTCAAACTCAACCGGCTCGTACCACTGAGTTTTCCGGAACGACTGACAGTAATGTACGAAATATAATGGTGAAAGATAACATCGCGATAAATCCGGACCTAATCTCAAGCAGGCCGTTTCCCAGGCAGCAGTTTCCCCTTTGGTTTAGAGGTTCAGATGGCAGTCGCTTTCATAAAAACTAGTGCTTACGCTAATTCCTGGGATTAGATTGCGGAGCGGATTCCAGGCTTAACAGAGAAGTTCAAGAAGTCGGGACAAACACCATCAGCAGGATATATCAAATTCCTCTTTATAGATGGATTTGCAATAAGAGGTGCAACATCTAGTAAACAAGTAACACAAAACAGTCAGGAAGCGGACACCGCTCGTAAAGCTGTCACGTTTATGGGACTTGTACTACACCGAAATAGTCCATTCACATTTATAGTGTTATTTAATAGAGACGTTAATGGCGTTTCGGCTATTAGATAAATTAGTTTAATATCGAACGGTAGTAAAACTTTTTAGGATTTAGTTATTTCTGTAACTTGTCTTATTAGTTTTGTGCTATGATGGTGTGGCCACACTAGTCGGTATGGAACACATTTTAGTTGTTTAACCGTTGTTGACTTCTGTTAATAAGTTTGAAACCGTTGTTGTTGCCTTAAGTTAATATTTTTTCCAATCTTTTCGTCGCATTCCGCACGTCTAACATATAAAACAGTCGTGGTTCACCTAGAGCCTAACAGACCAAGCACAATCTGTCTTCGAAACAAAAAAATATTCTTCATATGAAATATATTCATCATAAGAAAAGGTTTTTGGTAATTCTACCTCCAAGAGGGTGAAAAACGAGTTCAATGTTGAAAACGCGAACAAATATGTGAGCAGAGGCTTGTAGCAAATAAAAATGCGATAGGTACAGTTGCCGTCAAATATATTGGAGTGGCCAAGGTAATCAAAAATATCTCCATACACTTTATCGCCTTGACAATAGAGGTGTTTCACATATTTGTTGCCTTGGCTGCTCCGATATATCTGATGGCGACTGTACGATACAATCTAAATATATAAAGTTTTTAAGTTAAGCCGCAAGCTTTTGTGTGGGTGCCATTAACATTCGTTACACTGATTAAGTGCATCAGAGTAAGATATCATTGCATTTTATGTTATCAGTACCTTAAAATCTGGAGCGGAAAGTATTCGCCTTTTTGTACCAGCTTGTAACTTGTGACGATGCCACCATTTTGACTAGTTTTATTGAATGGTGGAGATCAAATTCAAACATTTCAACTATCTTACGATGAACGGATGGACCTGTGCCGTAACTAACGCAACAATTTTAGTTTTTAAATTATAATTGTCTACATTTTTTGTGATTTCGAGAATTTTAAAATATGCCGGTTGGATTTGAAGGTCGCTAACGCGTACCTATCCAAAATCTAATCCTATAAAAAAAATAGCTATCCCTGATTTAATTTAAGGCAAAAAGTATCATTCCAATTAATCAATTAAGGATGGGTAGATAGAGACTTGTAATAGATATGAATAAAAAAATTATTGAGTAAGTGGTTAAATCATTGCATGATTTTGTGTAAACGTCATGGTTTTTTTGCTTTACTTTTTGGCAGCGATAAATAGCAATGTAAATTTCTAGTTAGGTAAGCATCCATCTGCATACCTACCTATCAAATAATCGAATGTACAATCATCAATATGAATTAATTGTTGAATTTTATTTCTTCAAAATTAGATTCAAATAAAATACACTTAAGTATTTTATATTGCTAACTGTATACGCAATTAAAATTAAAATGTCGATGACCGATTATCGAAAGTGGTTATTAAGTGCAATAGATAGTTATATTTAGTCCGAGATGAAGTCATTATCAGAACCAGTTCCTATAAGTAGAGGCACGTTGAACGTTCGCAACGGACGGAGTTTAATATCAGTTATCAGATATGTTATTAACAACGTTCAGTACAGAGAGCTCATCTCAGTCAAACCAGTACTTAGAAAAGATCCAAAAGTAAATAATAAAATATGTTTGCAATTATTAAATTTAAAGTTTTGTAAGATATACTAACATTGTAAGTAGTACTCTTAGTGCTTTAAGATGGAGACCTAAGCTCTCCGAAAAATGTCACGCGAAGGGACGAAAGTGACGTGAGTAACCGTTATGTTTTATAGTTATAGTGAATAAAATAACCTCATCGTTTTTCTTTAATAAATAAAATAGGAAAATAATCAAGTATTTTAGGTATAATTTTTAAGTATTTATTTTTATTTTATTTCCCTCTCTCCATTTTCAAGATTGAAACGACTTTTTGTACTTAAACAAAATCTAAGGTAACGGTATTAAGATGTGTTAAAAATTTAGTTGTTATTAACTCTAAAATCGAAATAGTAATCTTTGAATGGATTACCTATCCCTCATGGTTTTGGATACCTTTTAATAATTTATGGAAGCCGGTAGTAAGTTTGATAAATATTGCCCCCAGAGTTCCAGTACATTTTTTTTACATTTATGGAAAAACAACCCGGATTGCATAGATGAGGTAGATATAACAGGTCTAAGAATAAATTTACTGTTTCTCCTGAGTCGAACAATCTGTAAGCCAAGAGGATAGGCCAGGACTTCATAACAACTTAATGTGGGGTTTCTAAATAACCTTCATTAGTAATAAAGATTACAATCTCCGGGCTCCGCAGATCTGCGGGGCTCGTTTAGATACCATCCACAAACTTGGAATAGGTGCTTAGGGAAAAATACTCCCCAATAAGCTTTATGTCCATAACGTAAGTTCTAGAATCGCGTGCTTGTTTACGTAGGTGTGATCCTTAAAGATTTATTTCAATCTATGATCAAGTGAAGGCAGGTCTGCGACATAAATTCGAGGTGTCATGTACTTTTCATTGACTTTTGGTACCTTTTTCGCATTCGCATAAGGCTTGAAAATGGTTGGTAAAGTAGATTGAAGTTGATATTTAAAGATTGTCCTTTTTGCTTTGCCAGAGACGAGTAAGGTTTAAAGATTGCTAATTTATATGCGTTGAGTAAAAAAACTAAATTGAAAAAAACATGCGGTAAAATATTTGAGGGCGACCACCGACTACTTATTGATCGTCAGGCGGAATGCAGGCGGACTGATAGTCGGTGGCCGCCTTGACTTTCTACACGGTTTTAGGAACGAGAAGTCGAGCATATTAATGTGTTCTGCGGTCTTAGCGATGAGTTTTTTGGAAGTTATTTACGAAATACCATTTGATATTTACACCACATTTCAGGACTGTCAGAGAGATTTTGAGATTTGTCGTATTTTGATTGTAATAGTTCTTTTTGGCGAAGGAAAACATCGTGATGAAACTAGCAAATTTTCGCGAAGCTATAAGTGGTACTGTAAGGGAAATCTCCAGCCTCGTGAACACTTTGAGTGTCAAGTTCCATAAATGAAAAGTTAATACTCCTAGCGTGTTCCTGGCAGATAAATTGTGAAACTATTTTTACACCAACCACATGTAACGGGTTTTTGTTTTTAAGTTGTATTTCTTTTTAAGTTTAAGACCTAGTCCTCTCGTTGCACATTGACAGTCTATTCTTGACTTGTCTCTGCAGAAGTAAGTTTGTTTTACGAAAGCAGGATTTACAACATGTGGACGACACGAACGGCCGCGTTTGTCTCGGAGATTTAGTGGTCTGGCGAACGGAATCAAATAAATAAGATTTTAGGTAGAAAGCTTTACTTTGGCCATGAAACGAAACAAAAACATCTTTCTAAGTGAATTGTTAGTGCTACGGGCCTGGCGCCGTATTCTAATTTTAAAATACATAAACAATACATTAAAAACACAATCCGTCTCAAACATTACTCCAACACACAACAAATAACGAACCAATATTGAAGTTGTATTGGAGTTGCATTGGAATTATTTTCCGAGTTTTAACCGTGGTACCACGGCCGACCACGGGTAAAAAAAATCTCCGTAGACCCACAACACCGACATGGGACTATGGGTAATTGAAAAGAACCGGGTATTAACCGTGGTCCCACTGCTATGACCCTCAGTGGATCCACGAGTACTAATTTTGTCCCCATAGACCCACTGCTCGAGAATGGTATTCATTTGCTACCATTTAAAGGCACAGTAAAAAAAAAATAACCAAAACCTACCTTGCCTATTTAAAAAAGAATAGTATTTAGAGGCGTATATAGTTTATGACATATCTATTGCTGTGGGACTACGGGAAATATTTATTTTCGAGGAATGACCCGTGGACCCACGGACAGTTTCGTATTCAAAAAGATAACTTAAAACTGGAGCAGTGGGGTCTACGGGGAAAATACGGGGAAAAAAAATTCCCGTGGTCCCCCGTGGTACAAAAACCGTGGTAGCACGGGTAAAACCCTTGATTTTCAAGCAAACACTGATATTTCTGATTCAGGCGTTTAGGCGCTAGCTGTATTGCATACTTAATGCATTGCAGTTGTATTGAAGTTGGATCGTTTCTAAATGTGATTCAAAGTTAGAATACGGCCCCTGTTTTTACAGTACATATCAGAGTCAAATTATTTGTAATAAACAAGCATACAGCCCGCCTTATAGTAATCAGTCACCATAGCTTATTGACAAGAGTGTCGTTACCAGCCGATCCAATCGATGGCCCAGAGGGGGCAGTAGAGGGTGAAGAAATGAAGTGTCTATGAATATGAATCTTTCCAGAGGTTACATACAATAAATGCACGTTGCCGGCCTTTAAACAAATCTGTAGGTAAGTATCATTGATTTATTATGTAGGTAGAACCTACTATAGTCTGTATCTTTGGGTATTTAAATAAAAGTAAACAAACAATTTGTACATTCTCGGGTAGTTATAACATTTATTGGTTAACCAACTAAAAAGAGTATGACATAACCAAATATAAAAGCGCCTAGATCTGTTACTGAACGAATGACCTGACTTTAACCTACATTATTTGATCATGTAATGTTTTCATCTACCCTCAACTGGCTTAAGGAGCCATTGGAGGGTAGATTTTGTTTACTTTTATTTAAATACCTAAAAATACAGACTATAGATGTGACATCTAGAACAAATTTTGTGCTGCATGTTTGGCCGTTGCCAGCTGTCAGTTGCTTAGCATCATGTCAGTGTTTCAAGAGCGAATGTATGGACTTTAAGTGCCGATCACTTAAACTCATGGCTGAAAAATTTTGTTAGGGATGTCATCTCCTGTTACTCAATGGTAAGTATACTCCTTTTTTGAAGTAGTTACCTACTGTAGTCCATGTTGTAGAGTTTTTAAAGCATCGTGTTAGGAAAATTTCTGTAATTCAAGCCATATCTTATATGCGTCAACGTGATTTATTTCTAAAAAAATTTTACTTATGTGTTGTCGATCGAAATTCCAATACTACCAAAGGACGATCTTTATAATCTACGAGTAATTACTCCAAACATTTGACTTGTCCTTTAATTTATCAACAGCACAGGTATATTTATTATAACACCTAAACGCTCCTTTAATCTATCAAAACGGCCTCTTAGCCTAGTTGGTAGTGACTCTGCCTATGAAGCAAGAGGTCCCGGGTTCGAATCCTGGTCAGGGCATTTATTTGTGTGGTTATATTGTTCCTGAGTTATGGATGTTTTCTATGTATTTAAGTATTTATCTTTATCTATCTATTATATATATCGTCGCCTAATACCCACAACACATGCCTTATTGAGCTTACTGTGGGACTAGGTGGATTTGTGTAAGATTGTCCTAATATTAATTTATTTATTTATCAATAGCAAAGGTATATCTATTATAGCATATCAGGTTACCCGTTACACATTTGATCGATATCGGGTTGTGGGCAAGTTTGGCTGTCAACGGTGGACCGTCCCCGAGTTATCGCTTCGATAAATCGGCCTCGAGCTAACATGCGTTTCGATATTTGGTCCACCGGTACTCTGGATCACTGATTAACGTTGATTTCGTCAATGCGAGATTAAGTACTCAAATATTGTTATGATGAATACGTAAATATATTAAATAGGAATAGATAAGAAATATACAGTATACAAATAATTTAAACAAACAAACCGCTCCCTGCCGTTCCCGGTGCAAAGGTGCCCATAATGCTTGCTGCATTTCCACGCTGGATTACTATGGACAGCTATGATGAATTGATGATGGGATATTCGAAGAAAATTAAATAGAAATTTTGAAATTTGTTATTGCTTTATTATTTAGTCGATTCTTTTCGTGATACTTTCCTGGCCAATCCGAACCAAAGTAAGATTATAAAGTTTAAATGTTGGGTTTGCCAATTTAACTACTCTACCTCTAGAGGTGATGATAGGGAATCGATAACGGAAACAAATCAGTGGATTTTATTTGAAGTGGCGGTTTGGATAATGATTGTAAGGTCCCAAAATATGGACCAAAATATTATCCATGAGACCCGAATACATTAAACATTATTTAAAGTCACTTAGGTAATTTAATAATTAGGGGCGATTTAAAATTAAAACCATGTGTTTTTTTCCAAACTCTATAAGGCTTCTATAAGGCTCGCGTTCTTATTCATTTTACCTTCGAGTTGCAGTATAGTCAGCAGCAAAAGTAGCTAAGCGGGTAGGGTGTTCAAAATGAGCTGGATACGACTTTATTTTTAAGAGAATAAGAGCGTGTGTAGGTCATTTTGAACACCCTACCCGCTTAGTACCCGCTGCTGACTGTACGTTTCTCAGTTATCATCTTATATTCATACATTCACAATAACAATACCCTATTAACGTGCTTGTAATATAAGTGGAGACTATTTGCATTTCTTCTCTTCATTAGCATTATCAATTATTGAAATAGAGTCATATCTTTACTACGGCACTAAATATTCTCAATTGTGGCATTATCTATGAAAAGGGTCCTTATTGCCGATGGCACTTACGTCGCGCGGCGTCGTAATCGTATTGCGTTGTCGTTAACAGTGGATTAAGCGCCATCGACAACAAGGTCCCTTTTCGTAGATAATGTCACAATTTGCATCTCACGTATCTTAGCCAGCCTAAAATCAATCTTAGAATCATTATAATAAGGTTAATTTTTGAAGTAGCTACAGTTTATACCATATTTAATGCGCCCACGCAGCGTCCGAACTCACAAGAACTTAATTAGTTGCTTTTCATCGACTCTGGGATTGTTATTTATTATCTGACACAATTCAGCTGATTGTGTGTACCACAGATCAAATAGACAACGCATTTGAGGCGTTTATAAAGAGTGTCAGATGGTCATCTTACACAGGTACAATTCTGAGGTACATTGAGGTATATTTTTAATTGTAATATTGAACTAATTTCAGTTTTCATCCACATAAATTAAGTAGCCGTGAAATTGCCAAATACCAATTTGCTTAGTACTCTTGTAAATTGATCCTTTTATTTCACTTCCTTTACTAATTAATTATGGCACAAAAAGTATCAATATTACTTTCCACATTCCTTGATCAGAGATCTTTGCCTTTGGTACAAATCCATACAGCCCTATTTTTGCGTGTAAGTGCATATTAGTAGGATTAACAATAGTTACAGGTCGTAACGCGGTTATCACACTGGCGCTGCACATGAGCGAGACAGCGCTATACACATGTAGAGCGCTATCTTGCTCGCATATCGTCGCCACATGCGGAAACCCCAGTGTGATAGTGATAGCCGCATAAACGTGAAACCAAATGCAATATGCGGTCGTTTCATACTAAAAGGAGAAGCTGGGAGTGCCTGTCTGTGGTACAGTGAGTTGTCCAATATCATCTAGTCTGTGGTATGCGCTGAGACAACATACAATACAAGATTAATGTATTCAAATGAGTTGAAAATAATTAGTAAGGTCGGATTTCAGAATAAATCTTTTCCCTTAAGTAATAAATAAATTCTCTACATATTTTATGTTACAGCATTATTATAAATTCACTTACAATTAATTCTATCGGAGACAATTAGTGTCGTCTATAAATTAGTGTACTGTCAAGGTATTATAGATATTTAAAGATTCTTGAGATCTTAAAAGCGTTTACAAGTCAACGGTAATTAAAATAATTGACCTCTACAAAAACCTTTTAATGTTGGAATTCGTTCTTGAGTTTACTTAAGAAACTAAATACCTGAAGATATTTAACTATTATTAATTCTAAGTATTAAACTTTTACAATTGGATTGCGAACTATATTTAATAACGTAATTTCAGCATGAATACACGTACAGTCGCCATCAGATATATCGAAGCGGCCGAGGTGGTCACTAATCTCTGAACAACGCCTCTATTGTCAAAGCGATAAAGTGCATGATCAGATATTTTTGAGTAACCTGGCCGCTCCGATATATTTGATGGCGACTGTACCGTAAAACGGGGTGACTTTAGGAAATTTTGGGGCTACTTTGATAGATTTCAAATGGTCATATAAGCGGCATTATTTACAATTTTCTTAATCTATATTGGTAAATGGCTAGAATATTGTACATTCTTACATTTCACTAGATGTCTAGATACTTTGGCGATTAAGTCGATTTTTCAAAGTCGCCCCTGTATTTTAAAGTCACCCCGTTTCACGGTACTTAATATTAATTACATACCTACCTAATGGAGATTTATATGTAGGGACATCGAAAATGTAATAATGATTTATGAATTTGAATTTGATTAAGATTTGATTCGGCAATATCGCGCAGGTGCAAAGGTTATATGTATAATAAAAAAAAGTTTTAACAATAATTATGAATCCAATAGCAACATCTGTGTAAATAAATAAAACAAACAAATGCGCACGTGAAAATCTATAAATTAAATGAATTACAGTAAACCGCATATAATAAAGCATAGTAAACCGCATATCATAAAATTCATAAAGCGCTTTTGTGTAATAGGCAAGATGCAGTGTTTTCATTTATGCTACCAATTGAAAGAATCGCACGTAGAATAGACCACAAGTGTGTAAAAAAATTAAAATACTATAAATTTTCGCGCCTAAACGGATCTACAGTTCCTGTGACGTCACTCATGCGTGTGTCACTCGCAATATTTTTTCGTCCTTGGTTCGTCCCTGTCAAACCTGCCAACAGTGTCAAAAGTGTCAAATTCTGTTTTTTTTTTGACCCGGATGCTAGCCCTTTAAGCCAAATCCCAAAGAACAAAACTAGTGACAGTTGCCAACCCTCTAGTGTTGTCAACAGGTGTGACGTCACCAGACGCTGATTGGTGGATTAAAACACGTTCCGTTTCACGTGACTTCAAATCGTAATTATTGTTTGAAATTAGTCTAAACTAAAGTAAAAACGTTACAATACCTATTATTTTATGTTTTTTCACCATTTTGATCACAAAATAATGGTAAATATTATAGCTGCATCTTCCCTATTATCCAGATTTGTGTTAGTTACCTGTCTAAACTCTGTCGAAGCATAACAACTAATACCCTTATTCATAAACTACCCAGCCACTAAAGTTAATAGATCGCTGATAATCGTTTGCCTCTTTCCCTCGTATAGGTTGGACGGAAAGGGACGAACGATTATCAGAGGCCTCTTTAACTTTAGTAGACGTTTATGAATAAAGGGGTAACTGTACGAAAAGTTCGATAAAATTTAGTTAACCTTTTTTTTAATAGAGTTTTTTTAGTAATATGCTTAGTCTCCTATTGTAACTCACAGTATTTAATTGCAGTATTCACCATATATTTATATAAAATTACTAGTAAAATATGCAATTTTCAATGAAAACAAAGAGGTGATGGTGATATATTATTGGCCGGTACTGTATATTTACCAAACAACCCACGAATCATAAAAAAAAATAAACTAATGGGGTGTACGGCAGTGTCTGGCAAAAAAGCTCCACACACTCCAAGACATAATATAATATGATTCGATGGCGAACGACGTTTTGTTCAACATATTGTACCTACACGAAGTAGTTATCTCATAACAAACCACGATTCGTAAAAAATGAATGAAGAATGAATGGTTGAACGGTTGAACGGTAGTGTCTGCCAAAAGACTCTACACACGAGCGAACGAGCGATAAAAAATGTAAACACCTGCGGGCCGTTTCCGGTCGCGTGTCGCTTCATTCAGTACCGCAGAGAAAATAAATATAGCTACATTAAACATTACGAGTTTGCATAGGGGGTACCTATAGTAAAACTCACTTCAGGACGAATCGTATAATCCTTCAAATCTATCTGTACTATCAGACTTCCTAAGTTATATTATAAAAATAAAGAAACTCTGTGTGTCTGTTACCTTTTCAATGTTAAAACACTGAACAGGTTCAGATGAGTTGTGAAGAAATATCTATTTTCAATAATACTTGAGTATTGAAGTCGGATGTCGTAGGCGAATTCTATGCTAACTAGCTAAATTTATAGAAAAATTGTTAGTACTTTCAAAAGTTCATTCATTTGTCATTTAATTTACTTAAAATGTTATCAATTACAGTAATTTACGTCGATACAAAAATACACCAATGCAATTTTTGGGAACTTTACGGCTACCATGAGTTTGACATTGACAACTTTCGTTAACGAGTAACGAATTTTCTATCTGTGCATCTCGTTTACACTAATATGTTACAAGCAAGATGCACAGATAGAACATACGATACTCGTTCTCGAAAACGTCAATGTCATAACTCATGGTAAGCGTACTTGTCACTACCGTATAAAAAATCGCTTTATTACGGACAAAAGTATACTACGATTATTTTAATTATATTCATATATTTGTGTTAGTGGTGGTTAATACGTAAAAAATATAATTACCTATATGAAAAAAAACTCATATTTTATATTTAGTCAGAATTTATTATTATTCAATACAATATACAATCGTATAACATTACGCTCCCTTCGCGTGCCGGTAAAACATAATTCTGACTTCTAACATAAATAATAAATTACATTATGCTAATACACAAAAAAAGCCATGTGTGGTGTGAACGGGCTTTAAATTTTAATGGATGAGATGTAGATTAAAGGTGTCGTTTGTATTCACTATTGTTTTGAATAATGCATCACATTGTTTGTGCGTCCAAATTGAATTGGTACACGCATCATTAAAATGTTTGTGTGAATGTGGTATACATTAATCAGGATAAATGGTCGGTTTTAGAAGTGTGACAGTATCCGTGTGTTGTAACAGATACATTATAATAATATACGAGTATGTACAGTCTGTGAGCTTTTAGAAGAACCTTCGGGAATCGGCGATGACACACGAAGGTAATATTGCTGTTCTGCTTTTTCATGTGTCACTGTTGATTGATACCCGACGTCTCTTTCTAAAACTCGAAAGTTCTTCTGAGAGCTCACGCACTGTACGTACATTTTTAGATACGTATCTATGTAGAGAACATGGATATATGTATATGAAGTGGATGAAATACTTCGGTCAAAAAGTGAGGCTGAAAGAGAAGGTTATCTAGGGGATTGTGTCTCGTTTTGACTAAGGAAGTAATGACGTCATCAGACAATCAAAATGTCAACATGTGTCAAATATCCATCAAATGTGACAATTTTGTAACGAGTGCGAGTGGGACAACACCTATTCCTCAACGTTACCTTATAAAACCGACCTTTACTCCCAACAAAATAAATAAAGAAAATATTCCCGACCGCCTAGTGTATTACCGGGGGTGTTGTCACTAAACTAACAATTTATGCATGGCCCCTAATGGCCCGGCCCATCAGTTTTGTTTGCGAAGCTTTCTATGAAATTTTATTCGGCGATAGCGCGTGTAGGCCCGCACGTCTTGCGGCAATTTCATTTTGTCAATATGCGCTATTGTTAAGTGATTTCGGAGGGCTTATTGCGTTCGTTCTTTTGGGCTTTAACGTATGTTATTTATTATTTTCCAGTATTAATACGATAGCGAAATATCTTTTTTATACTCGTCGACTGTAACTACTTGAATTGAGTCGGTAGACGGGACTATTAGCGTATACTTTTCGATAGAGCTTTTATGATTGCATATTGTAGCATCGCCAGCGATGGTACAAAGGATTTCATACAATATTAAAGCACTGTTGCCGTAGGCTGTCTTGCGCCGCCGCCAGGGGGTCAGCACAATACGCCGGGAGATTGAAGTTACTAAATTGTATAGAGGCAGCACCGGCAGTAGGTCTGTCGTCAAACTCAATTCTTACTGGCTTGCCTATATTGAGCACTCGTAGAAAAAATATTGTATACAATAGTGACATAATCAAGCTTTTCAATCTCGTACCTTACTTAGGCCACTCAGTAAGCTTCGTGGCCTAAACACGGTACTCGACTGAAAAGCTCTTAATTATGTGACGATTGTATAAATACTATTCAGTTTTGTGTGTTATTCAACTCCATGCAATATGCATAAAATATGTGTTTTGTTACTTGACGTAGGTACATTTGAGTTTTATGTGATGCCGTTTGGTTTAATTTTTTCCATTAAAATAGCTTTAGAACTATCTTTTAACCGATTAAGCAATTTAGTAAGATAAATTTACATGTTCAATAAAGTTATAGAAGCTAAATTAAATTAAATATATTTGCTACCTAATAGCGCGTGTAGCCACGTCTTGCCGCAATTTCATTTTGTCAATATGCGCCATTGTTAAGTGATTTCCGAGAGCTTAGCTCACGTTCCCTTTTCAATTTTTTCCGTCTTTAACGTTAAATGTTTTTCAGTATTAATGTGCATATATAAAAACAGAGTTTTGGTGCTTTTACCGTTTCGGTTCGTTTACATCTTTTCAGAAAGATCTTTCTTCTTTTTCATCTTACTTAAAATATGTTTCTTCCTACTTTGTCATTTTAGAGTTTCCTGTAATACCGTTTGGGTCTACAATTACCGCAAAATGAGGCTGTACTAAGGTGACCAGATGTCCCGTATTTTACGGGTTGTCCCGTATTTCAGGCACGAATTTATTACTGTCCCGTAATTTGGCGAAACCAATACGGGACAATGCATTGTCCCAGTCCCGTATTTTAACCTCGAATCCCGTATTTTCAATGCAGTTGTCCCGTAAAACCGGAAATCAGATCTGGTCACCCTAGGTCAGCCGCTGTACGAACTACATGAACCACATATTTTTACGACTTCAATTAAATTCTTAGTTCGCGATAACAAAGTTTTAACTCAAGTTAAAAGTTTTCTTAGTAAATAATTTTAAACCCATAAGTAAAAGAAAAATATCGATCTGCTACTGCTGCACTAATTCCTATCATATCTAGAACTGTAGATTTAACTCTTACGGAGCCTGCTTCTAAAATTACGCCCCTGAACTCAAATAAAACAATAGCAATATCAAAATATTACACCCACCCATGCGGAATAAGCAGCTTAACTATTATGTTATGTACGTCCAACACCTCCAAACGTGAAATAGGCAAAATATATGCATCGTCTGGCAAGCACAATGGCGTAGAACCTTCCTTCGGTATTCGGAATACGTTGAATAGAATTCTTTCAGAGCCTTTATCGGGCTACCATGCCAACAGTGCCTATTCCGAATGACGCGTTTTGAATCTTTTATCCCTTTCTTTCCTTTCGAAATCGAGTGGAAAAGGGCGAAGAATGTCAAGTTGCTTCGCTCGGTTAGGATTGAGTTAGTGATGTACCTCGGGGTTATGTTCCCCAGAATTGGAATCTTAGATTTTATTTTTCTCGTTGTTGAAGTAAAGTTCTAAATAATGAGGTAATGTCGATCAGGGTTTACTTTAGTGTTCCTACAATTCACTTTTAACATCACACAATAATTGAAGGCATCGTTTGTTGGTTTAAATGTTTTAAACCTATTTAAAGCACCGAGAGTATCGGCCAAAAGGTACCTTCAAAAACAAAAGGTTCGTACTATTTTAAAAACGCACGAGAGGTTATCACAAATAAAGTTTTGCTATCTGAGATAGAGTCTGAGATATGTATCGATTTGAGCCAAAGCGTTAGGATTACATATTCTATTTTCTTCTAAAATTTTAGTTATATATACTTTTTTACGATGTAAAATTTTTCGCCATTTTCAAATTGCAATATGGGTTTAGAGGCTTTTCGAAGTACAGGCACAAAAATACAATTTTAATCCTAAAATCCCGGGTTTCACATCCCTACCCTCAAGAGTTCGCCGTTTCTACTCAAACACGCAATATTCGAAGAACGCGCGAGAGGCACTCACCAATATGCCGAAGAAAAGGCTGTCATTCTGACGTGCACAAACCTTCTGCATTAATGGGTTGGCAAGGCTGACTAAAAGCTCACGAACTATACATAATTATACATTTAGTAATCCATTTAGTATTTAGTGATTTAGAATTGTTTCTCGATGATGTTTGGGCTACGACATGACGAATTTATTAAGAACATCATAGAAGGTAAAGTTGAAGGAGAAAGGAAGCTAGGAAAGTCAAGAATAGCGTACATGGATCAAGTCAAGGAAAAAATAAACGTCGTGTCGTATCAGGCCATCAAGGAGAAGGCAAAGGACAGATATACATGGAAAATGCTTTATACTTGGCTCAAGGTTAAACCTTTAGAACATCAGGTATAGATGTCGCTAGGGACTTATTAATCATTAAATTGATTAAATTCGCTGTTATGGATAGAGACCGTCTGACCGTTAGACCGGCAATCGAAGGTTCGAATCCCGTGATGTTCCATAGTACTTCACAGTAGATTTTTTTTATTGTAATGAACAGTTTCCAAATTATGCTTGCAGTAATTTGTGGGGGATCAATTATACTCTGCATCCGTAGGAAATACCTCAGACAACCCTACACGTAATCCCTGGGTGGTACTGAAAGAGTAACAAACATGGCAGCTGCACTGTCCCATTTGGACCTCGCAGCACTCACTGGATTTTCTCCATGAACTACTTTCCGATTCCGACTACTACTAAGTGCCTGGGAGAAGAAATGTCTACCTGTATCCGATGTCATGGCACTCATAGCGCCATACGATGAACAAAAAAAAAAGAATTTGTGGAATTAGAATAATTTAAACAAGAGTGTCTTATGTAGTATCACTTTTCGTGCTTTCCTTTGCCATATCTACGTCTCAAAAGACAAAGCTAAGCAGTTATGCAGAGGATGTTCAAAGTTTGATAGACACGAATCCATTGTTAAACGAATAGCAGCGTGTGTGTGGAGGTAATTTTGAACACCTCATCCGTTAGGCCACTTTTGCTACTGCTATTTTTCAATCAATCACCAAGTAGGTATACTTTTCGATTGGTCTCCATCATCTTTTTTAAACTCTTTGGCGTCACCGGTTCGCTATTCATTTTTAATAATTCGTTAATTGAAGCCATGCGCGAAGCAGAACAGTCTAAAAGTTTTTTTTGCTTCAACGACACGTAAATAATAACTACTATCAATCCTAATGCAACCTCACTTTAGGTGCCGAAGTTAAGTCATACTTCAGAGTTGTGCATTTTGTTAAGAAGTTGTCATTGCGTTTTGCTGTAATGAATATTTCGAGGCCTAAGTTTTCAATATTGCGGTTTCATATATGTACATAAAATAACTTGATGCTCACCAGCTTGTCTGATATTTATAAGAGCGTGTCACATATTTTTGCGGCCTTTGTTGAGGACGATATTATTGTAGGTGATTGACGCGTCAATACGAGAACCTACGAGGGACAGACTAAAGTTTTCTTCAAAAACGAGTGTTCAGGATTTCGGTAACGCGTTACTCCTCCTACTACATGCTTCGGATGACAAACTGCCAGTCTGTATTTTTACGTGTCTCTACATTGCACGCCCGGGTCATTAGGTCGCCTGCATAAATTATCATCTCGCTCGACTGTTTTTCGTTTGGCTTAACTTTTCTGTATTTGCGATATATGAAAGCTTCTGGAAAATGCCGAATTTCGCTCTCGTTTTTATTTTGCATATTTTCCATCATGTCAAACACTTGTTGATTACATGAATGTTCAGTTTCATGCTGAAAGGTTTTATGATGCAGCTGTTTTATTTACGAGATGAATTATTCATGTTCTGTCTATATATAAATCTCGATTGCAATGACATAAATAATAATATATTTCGTAGGTACATTAAATACCTGTAAAGTCTAAGTTCCGAAAAACTCGTAAGAGCCGGGGTTTGAACCCAGGACTTCCAGATTGAAAGTTGGTTGGAGGTCTTTGGGTTCGATCAAAAGTCCGATAGCCGGTACAGCTGCCTGATTTGGTTATCCCTCCGAATGACACACGCACACGTCTGGTTGACATATTTTGACCTAACGCAAGGTTTTGAAACCTTTGAAACCGTACGGTGTGCGGGGCTCTGGTATTTAGTATGAGATATGCGCCTTCAGGTTTCTGATTCGGTAACCGTATCGGGCGATCTGACAACCGGACGTATGCTTTGACCCTTGCCGTTCGGCTACCAGTGCTTTTATAACGCATCTCTCTATGTAACGCAACTATACATAATTACATTAATACCTCGTCTGTTCATAAGTTTGGAGACTAATGTAAACTCAAATAGTTCAGTTACTGAAATCTAATACGATTATATAAATATTTTAAATTAACAACCATCCTATAAGTAGTTAAAATATATTGAATTTATTTAAAATGGCCTTCTGTGTCTGTTATTCTAGATGTTCAATACGTTGGTATTTACGAGGTGAAGGCAGGACGCCTAAAATGTTACGTTTACTGGAGGGAAAGTATCGGAAGTATAATAAAAATGTCATCATCATCATCTCAGCCATAAGACGTCCACTGCTGAACATAGGCCTCCCCTTTAAGGTTTGCCATACGCGCCACGCTTGGCAGGCGGGTTGGCGCGCGCAGGGGGCCGATTTTTGACAGCCGGACGGTCGAATTCAAAAAATTCAAGCTTGAAAATAATCGCACACAAAAGTTTGTCGCCAATTTTTTCGCATGGAATTAATAGTTTAAATAATCATTATTTTAAATTTCTATCGCTTTTATTTTTAACACATAATTTCATCGTTTTATTCAGAGTTTTAATTGTCACTTTCGAGTGCTCGAATCTCAAAAATCACCGCCCAGTTTTTTTTATTTTATTGTTGTTTAGGCTTTCGGTTATAATAAAAATGTAATAGATGAAATATTAAATTATACACCAAAATATTGAGAAATATTTAGAATTCTATATTGGATAACAAATATTCTATTACCATGCCTGTGTTGCGGTAGGGAGGATATTTTCATACGAAGGTAATAAATAATTTTCCTCATTTTCGAGAAAAGCTGCCAAATTCAAAGTGTATAACTGTCGGACAGACTATTTGTAGATATTATGGGCATTGATCTAAAGAAGAAAAATAATATGAAGCAGTTCGATAATTATTTATTTATTTTTCATTACTTTCATGACGTTGTCGTCGTCCCAAAACTTATGAACACACGAGGTATATTTATGTTTACATTTAGAGTTGCTTGTAAATGTAAATTTAGCTGTTCCATATTCTACCATATACGCACAAACATGCCATATTTCTAATTACTTTCATCCTCTATACTAGCAGCCGCGGGGGTAATCATGAAATATTCATAAAACATAAGCCGAATGGGTTCCATAAACACTACGTCTTATACCGCACAAGTGTATACATTATAGGTACATACATGTTTATATTTATACATAATCGGGTAGGGATGGGACTTTTAACGTAAAAATGTTTTGTATAATGATTTTATGTTTTTTAATAAACTGAACATCAAAATCGATCAATAGATTTTTTTTGTAAAAATCATTACGTGTAATAAATGTTTTTTTTTTATCTATTTAATCGTTAATATTGCTATTCCAAGTAGAATATTTCTCTACTACTTTTACTTCCAGAAAAACTTATGATCCCTCTTGTCAGTAATAAAAAAATACCAGGATATTTTATTAATCGTTGTTATTAAAAAATATCGAATTTTATTAAGAGTTAATTGTCGATTTAACCGATTTTTTCTCTAATCGATTAATTTCTCCATCGTGTAAAGAGCAACGCACACAAGTGGCGTTTTCATTTGTAAGGCAAATTACCAACGCAGCCAGAGCCTAATGCTGGAAAGATTACTCGTATATTCTTTGTGTATTTTGTGGGGAATTTTGCTCGGCGTGTGAAATTCGTTATTGCTGTGTTAATGTAACACGTATTTTATGACGAAGCGGAGATTGAGATGAATTACCCAGGCCTGTTCGAATAATGTAGAACACAATTAAATACACTCTTTATTGAACACCTCGTCATCATCATCTCCTCCTAGCCGTTTTCGGCAACAGCGACAGCATTCTACCGCTGAGAGCGACGCCGGTGCGCTTTTAGCTGATGTAGCTAATTTTTGCAGCAAATGTGCGGCCACACTCGCTGCAAGTCAGCAGGTCAGCACCCCTCCGACATAGCAGTAATTTATGGCCACAGTTGGTCTGGCTTTTAGCTCCTGTACGTCGCCTGGCTTCGAACGCACGCACCTGCGTGTGCACGGTATGCCTCCACTTTGGACGGTCACTAGCAAGAGTCTCCCATGTCTTTGGCTCTATATGAGCTCTTGAATTGAACACCTAAAGTACAGAAAATAACAGCAAAGTAGAGGGAAACAACAGGCGCAAAGCGGGTCTTATCGCAGTAAGTAATAACAATATTTATTTTGTATTAATTCATATATAGGATATCACTCTAGTTGCTAATTGAAGCAAGGATTTGCCAAGGTTGTCTGGTTTAAGATACGACAACGATGCAAAATGGGAGAGCTTGTATGATTTTTTTTATACGAAATGATACACTTTCATTTTCCTCAAGTATGTTGCAGTATACAAGAAGCCAACGTTAACATTTCCAGTCTACCTATCTGCTACATTCGGATAACGAACATCCCTCTGTCTATTACATCTGGAGCCTTATCGACAAGGAATCGAATCAGGCCTGTTGTTTCACCAGACGTCTGCTCCCCTGGGCCGGCATTGTCCAGTGCAGCATTCCCACTGCAAACGAATTTAACTGGGGCCTAATTCGACTACCGAAAATTGTCTGTCACACTTAAAAAACACAGTTAGTATTTAGAACAAGTACAAAAAAATTACCGATTCACTAAATAAGGCACTATTAAAATATCGGTAGCAAAATCGGTGGGATTTTTGATAATTTATTTTCATTAGGGACAATTATCGGGTTGTCGTGGTATTTTTCTATGAAAGACTTATGCAATTCTGAGACCATAATGACTAGGACGTAAGGTCCACATTCACTTGTCAACAAAAATCCTAAATATATTTCATTTAATCAAAATTCTTAGTTTTAATTTTAGCTTTAATATTCCTGTATTTCGTTAAGATCCCCACGTCACAGGCTCAGCCTAGTGTGGGGATCACTGTATTGCCACTGTAAAACCAATGTAATATGAAATAAATATATTTTGATTTTTTTTGAATTTTGAATCTCTTGCTAACTAACGCCCGTTCTCAGGACACGATCGCAGTATAGTCAGGTCAGTTCAATGGCGCGCTCTGACAGGCGAAACCAATTATAGAGAGGGTCTTGTTGAATTTTTAAGAAGAGAAAGTAGCTTGGAGAATGTATGAAACTGTTCAATTGTTACAGTTAAAAACGGTTAAAACCAGGGAATTCTCATGTAACGGTACCGGTTTTGTATAGAAAACGATTATATACCGGGAACACACTATAGTTAAATTCATGTTTTGATGTCACATTTGGTGCGACATGTTTGAGAGGGGATAGGGCACCTCTTTATTTACAAGCACTTAGAATGCTTGAACTAATATTTACAAGCTTTACATATAAAAATGTGTATGAATGATAAGTAGAAGATCTTTGAATAAAATCTATAGTTTTTTTATTTTATTTGCTGCCGACGTGAATAGTATAACTATTATTACATACATTTAAAGTATTTCAACAGTGCCTATCAGTTGTAGAATTTAAAAGCGTCACAGAAAAAAACAATGGTCTGTAAAAACATTTTGCAACATTCAGTCCGTAATTAACTTTTTTTATTTAAAAGTGTAATCTATTTGTTTTACCAGAAGAGCAGACATTTTATTAAATTCGATATTTTTTTCTCATTCCATTGTAATCCGTTAAATATACAAACAATATTATCACTGCATGCGGCTGTACTCACTTGTGTTTAGTCACTACGCGCCGTACGCGCGACATGTAGAGGTAAATACCTACAAACAATCAATCAAATTTAAATTCAATATACAAACAACCTATAAAGTATGCGAAATTTATTGATTTTAGCACTTTGGTCATCATTTATGTAACTTATACACTTATACAGTGATTATTTATATGACAAGAGTGACAGTTGCGACCACATATTCCTTCGTTTTAAAGAGACTCGGTTTACGACCAATAAATTCTTCAATGATCTTGCGTTTTCTAAATCATAGCGTATTTAATGGATTCCTAAGCCACAGTTGCCAACCCCATACAGTTTTAACTCGATAAAACTTGCTATCTTTTTTCTAGTCTCCATGTTTTTGGAATTCATCCTAATTTGATATGTATATTGTTTGTTACAGGTACAGACGGAATAACATTTATACATTGCCAGTGACGTAAATGTATGTATTCAGCATAGTGTTCCAGATGTGAACCCTCAGTTCGTATTAGTCTGGAGCAGGGCTCGACTTGGGTACCTCCGCCTTACAAATAAAACACAGCCAAAAGATCCTGACCCTACTCATAGTGTTGTAATTCTGCCGGTAAGTTAAGACCCTCTTGTCTCTTTAGCCGTCTATATGTATTCTGAATCCTCCAACGCGCATGTAGTCACGTGAGTTGTTCCTCTGGAGTTGTAGGCGTCCATAGGTTACATCAGGTGGGAAGTATGCTTCTTTGCTACCGTCGTAATAAATAAAAAGTTTGCGACTTTTTGAAAATAATTTTAGTATTCCGCTTTAAGAGTGGCGGTGGGTCAAAAAATTTCTTATTTCTTCGCACGCTGAATTTGGCTTAAAATCTTCATGAGCTGTAGGAAAACTGCTCAGGCGCCTGAAACTTAGGCAAGCCGACGGGAATCATGTTTTATGAACGCGCCGCTACTGCCGCTCCAATTCTTACCAACCATGATGACTGTTACCATTCGCTCGACAGACTTCCAAAGGGAAGATGCCAAATTAGGGGAATTAACTTTTTATTATTAAAACTTCTTTTCTCGCTTCTGCAAATGACGTCCCATTAATTGTGAGATGTAATTAAGTCACTTCGTTCGTTATTCGGCGTTTTTGCTCGTTTGCCAATTATTTGTTCGTTAAGGCTCTGTTTTGGGTTTGTTTTAAGGTGTAAACAAAGATATTTACCGCAACTGGGTTTTAATGATGGTACTTTGTTGGCTATTTCCTTTGGGAATTCGTAGGTTGGTGAGAATAATAATGATGTTTTAGTAGAGCGCTTATACATGTATACTTACCTACCTACAAAACATACAAAAAAACTTGTTACGGAACTTGTACTTCTGTTACGGTTTTAATGCTTGGCGTGGTAGAAGTAAGCTTTTATACCTTTTATACCTTAAAGGTTATTTTTACGGTTCTGTACCAAAATGGTAAAAACTGTAAAAAGGAACCATTATGGCTCCTGTCTATCTGTATAATTTTAATCGTCGGTACAATTCAGAATATACCGGTAGGATTTTATTTGCATCACGAATCACGAATGTTTCCCTTGAGTTATGGATTTTCCATGTATTTATTTATTTATCCATATAAATATGTAAATTGTCGCCTAGTTCTCATGGTACAAGATTAAACTTAGTTTGGGACTATGTCGATCTGTGTACTGTAAGATTCTCCTCAAATATTTATACTAGTAGTTACTGTGAAATGATCACTAACGTACTAAAAGATGACATATAAAATGACTCACGGTCACCACATTTAGCGTTTCCTTACTAATTTAATATAATACGGCCAATATTCGCAAATGCTTCATAAAACCGCCCCATTATGCCGTACTTTATGGATTGAAATGACACCTGTGTAGACTTTTATGACTTGGGTTCATTTACTGTTTGACTGGTAAGTTACCAGTGGTAATACGGTTATTCAATTGATAGTGAAGTTTAGCGGTTAACAACTCTTGCGTGTCTGTAAATGTGAAATCCTAAGACGGGTTTGACTTTATATCAACCTACCGCGAAGTTCGAAAATCGACAATTCGTTGGTCCTGTCTCTATCGCTCTTGGATATAGGAAAGAGAGTGATGCAAATAGACGATTGGATGAGCAAAGTGGTTCGCGGTTATAGGCCAGGATATTGCCATAGGTATCATAGTAGAAGTGCTTACTTAACTTAGATACTTTTCCTTCAGACTGTTCCATAAAAATCTTTATTTACTGGTGTATTATATAAATTACTTTAAGTACAAGTTACAGTAAGAATCGTGTAAAACTATGTTTCATCTTCTTATATGTTCTGGCCTCGCCTTTGTGCCACGAAGCTAGAAGGCTATACAGACTATATTTAAAGATAATTTAGTCAGTAGTAAATAATAAATAGTATGTAACCAGTCAGTTTAATATATTAAAAAGCGCCTACAAAACCATCAAAAATCTAATGTTTATTTTAAGGTTGGAGCCGAAATTAAGATTTTCGAAAATATCCTCCAGTCGTCCAAAATTTTTGTTTTATAAAATTAATATTTAAAATGCAATTTGGGCATCGAATAGCTATCACTATTCAGCGTGGTAATACGGCCAGCCTTCTGGGCACCCTGCCCGTTGACAGCGATATGGGCCAAATTATTTATCCCTAGTTTTAAATAGTTCAGATTGTCAGGGTATAGAATTTGTTAATAATTTTATTTTATTTTACGGTTAATAAATAAACTAAAACTAAACTCAATGAAATACCTTTTTAAAGGTCTTTGGGCAGTTAGATGATATACCAAGGAAACACTCTACACTATAACCGTTGAAGTTACGTAACATATAAACGAAGTACCAATAAATTGGTACCTTAATGGGATTGCGTTAATGGAAGCAGGATAAGTACAAACAAATAGGACATTAAAACCATTAGCACTCCTAATTCCTAACCAATATACTTAAGTGCAAACAGAGTCGCCACATAGAAGGAGCAAATAGATATTTAAATGTACAGTTGCCATCTTATGGCTGCTCTACATGATGGGCCATCATAAGGACGCAGCTATACGACAGAACGAGATCGCAATATCGTTAGCTCGGTCTAACGCATAGCTGCGTCCCTATGATGGCCCATCATGTAGAGGAGCCCTTATATAATGCCACCGTCGTTGTATAAAAAACCGGCCAAGAGCATGTCGGACCATGCTCAGTGTAGGGTTCCGTAGTTGCCGGCCTGTTACAATTCATTAATTCAAAAGGTCGTTTCTTACGGGAAATTTGGCGGCGCTTAAGTCATTTTTACTTACGTCCTTTCACTATGGGTTTTTGAGTGATAACTCAAAAACGGCTCAACCAATTTATTTCAATATAGTTTTCATTGAAGGTACTTATTAGGCCTCAGTTTCATGTTTTTTTTCAAAAATTTTGGACCCACGGTTCAAAAGTTAGATGGGGGGGGCCCTGTTTTTAACTTTCGGAGCTATTATTTACGAAAGTATTAGTTTTATCCAAAAACTGTTTTAGAAGACCCTTATTCTTTTTGAAAGACCTATCCAACAATACCCCACACAACTGGGTTGGAACATAAAAAAATTTCGCCCCCCACTTCACGTGTACGGGAGGTACCCTAATAAAATATATTTTTCCAGTTTTTATTCTACCGTTTTGTCGGCTTGGTTAATGCACATATTCGTACCAAATTTCAGCTTTCTAGTGCTAACGGTCACTGAGCTAGACCGCGGACGGACGGACGGACGGACGGACGGACGGACGGACGGACATGGCGAAACTATAAGGGTTCCGCTACGGAACCCTAAAAAAGCTTCAGTTTAGTGTCAGTGTCAGTAGATGTCTGGAGTCTGAAGGCTACTCTATTTTATGTACAGTCGACGGCATAGCTATATGCTTTTGCACCTTATTCCTTTGTAATAAAGATCAAAAATATATTTCCCGTCATAAAACGTAGACAGAAAAAAGGTTCACATTTACAGCGAAAGTATAAAGTTATATTTTTATTACCGTAATTTTTGGCCGAAGTTATAGTCTACTAAAATATGTCCATGACCTTCCGATTACGAACAGCGGACTTCCATCAAAATTTTATAGAAAGGTTTGGAAATAAAGTAATTGCCTGGTTTATTTTTAACTGACTTAAAATTAGAGATGACACTGAGCGTGATATTGACGGCTGAACCCAAGTGAGTACGTTTAGTAAAACTAGACAGGGAAACGGTTTCAGCTAAGGAGCGATAATAGTAATTCTCAAAAAAACAAGTAGATAAAGTGAAAATAATAAAAATGACTTGTGATTATGCAATATAATCTAGCAGATTTGTTTTCATTTTTCAACCGACTTCAAGATTCCAAAGGAGGAGGTTATCACATATCAATTCGTCGGTGGTTTTTTTTATGTGTGTTCAGTTTTTCACCGATTATTCGAAGATGGCTAGACCGATTTGGAAAATCCTTTTTTGTTTGAAAGAGTATACTTCACAGTTGGTCCCATTGTCACCATGTCCGGATCTGATAATGGGATCCTGGAGAAATCAAGGGAACTCTATAGTGATTTCAATATTTTTTACAGCAACTCGGTCACTTTCTCTTGAAATAGCGGAATCTAAGTGAAGGCGGTTCTTTTTTTGTTTAAAATTTTTCTTTAATTCAAGTGGTGGTCACGCCCGATATGACGTAAATGTCAATTATTGTGGGTGCAAGTTAAGTATATATGTTACCAATTAACTAGAATTATCTAAACTTGACCGCGAGCGTTACCTACTGAACTAAAAAAAAAATACTTCCGTTTTTAAAAACGAAACTGTGATCCCGTGAATCCCGTCGACTCACGAGCTCATTGGATTGTTTAAGCCGACGATCCAATCAGCTTCAATGTGGGCTGTGACGTCACGTGACGAGGGTCGTCATACCTTAGGGTTGTGTCTTACGTAACGTCACTGTTTGTATGAAGGTTAAATAAATGATACATAAAAAGTCTATTTTAATATATTATAAATTGTGTACAGATTATATTTCAAATATGGTAGTGAAAGTTTATATGTGATGTAGGATCGTGACTTAATACGCAAATACAATAGGAGACAGATACTTTTTTAGAGGCATTTCTAATAGTAAGTATACAGGGTGTAACAAAAATACTGGTGATCCGTTTAAGGGCATAATTGGTATCGTATTACGACTAAGAAAAAGTAGGAGAAAAAATTTTTGGACGCGAAAAATTTTTTTTTCTATGGGATAGGTGGTTCCAGGCGGCCGACCCTCCATACTAAACCAAAAATTTTTTTCGCGCGAAAAAATGTTTTTCTTACTTTTTCGTAATTAGAATACGATACCAATTATGCCCTTTAAAGGATCACCAGTATTTTTGTTACACCTTGTATAGGTACGGTATTATTTTACAAGAAAGCTTATAAGTCAAAATATCAATTTTACCATTTGTCTAAGGTTAATAATCGTCGGTTGTTAATAGAGTTTGTTTCTAAATGTTTTTTTTTATGGCTATAAGTTATAACGCCTTATCTTTTGACGAAACTCCACGGCATAGGTACAATAGCGATAATCTATTATACTTATTGACGTAAACTTATTGATTTGATTTGGTATAAATTATGCATCTATATCCAGATAAAAAACATCCATATCATTTTAGTTAAGTGTACACAAATTCAAGTATTACAATACCGCGTGTATATTTGATATTACCACAAAAGGAAACCAGAAGCAGGTTTTGATGTTTTAAATCGACATTGCAATAAATATTTAGTTAGTTGTTAATTAACACCGAGTAATTAATTTTTTAATTTATTTCACTCAGCAATGTACTGCGTATACAGTACAATGTGACACATATCAATTGTGACGTTTTAAAGGCAAAGTAATCAGGTAGGAGCAATACATTGCGTGCTGAAATATTTTATATGGAAAAATAAAAGTCGTAAAATTTTAATAAAACATATGGAAGTATGTTTATTAGGGTCTATACTAACTACCCATAGCTTATGTGGTAATATCAAAAATACACGCTGTATAAATAAAAACATATTTACTGATAATAATATTTTTAACTGTCAGTACCAACACCAGCAGTAAGACGCACAGGTATGTATAGCACAGTAATATGAATTCGATATTAAATGTCGACTTTATTGGTAGGTAGGTACAAAAACATATCAAATCAGTTCAAGACGCTTAAAATTGGAATGCTTCCTTTTCTTCGATCACGCATAGCGCATAGTAGTCGCCACGAACTTAAGGGTCAAGTGCTAAAAACGAGTTCACAGGAAACAAAACGTTTCGTGAAAGAAAGGAGCTTGAACGGGATGTGGGTTATGACGTCATACCACTGACGAGGGTTGCCATAGCGCAGGGTTGCCGCTTTCAGCGTTTCAACGTTTACAATTAATAATGTGTATAATACACCTAAATGTAATTTTAAGTACCTAAATGGGTAAAAAATGAAGCAATGTTAAACTAAATATAGATATATTTTTATTAAAAAAAATTGATAAAAAAACGGGAATTAATCAAATGGTCAGCCAGAAAAGAATATACCTAGTGTAATTGGTCAACGAAATTGACGCTGGCCGCACACACCGAAATAGTACTTACATTACACAACTAGGGCTTTCTTTATTACCTCCCGTGTTGTGTACATCATTTTATGTCTACACTTGGCCAGAAAGCGTCTTTTTCCGTACGCGCAGCGTGCGGAAAAAGCCACTTTATGGCTAGGTGTGGCATAAAAAATATTTTTCTACAATACTACAAGATTGTGTTGAGGAGGTAACAAAAAATATTGTATTTTGTAAAATTTTGTTTGTAAACGTTACTGGACGAGTCTAGTTAAGCGCAAGCGTAATAAATACAAAATATTTTTGTTATTTACAATATATATCGTAATCTGAACAATAACGCATTGTATTACAATTTGAAATACTGATTATTATTTTCACGGAACACCGCTAAGGCGCTCGTGGCCTAGCGAGTAGAACGTTAGACTTTCATTCGGGAGGTCTCGGGTTCAAATCCCGGCTGGGGTACCACTGAGCTTAAGCCTACGGAAAATCCTTGATTTCGGTTGCAGAGCGGTCAAAAAAAAAAGAAAAAAAAACTATGTATACACACATAACTTTTGTCTAGTGGATACATGTCAATTACAATATTTTATAGTTATCAGTACAATTCATATTGTATTACTAACGATTTTGATATAACCAGAAAAGTTTTGTTATGTTTACAAAGTGTTTAGTCGTCACATATACATATACAACAAGACAACACCGTAGAGATAACCGGATTTTGGTTACACTGGTACACGAGACTTTTTTTTCAGTGCATAGTTAATAATTTGTGTCTTTAGCAAGCAAAATGTAGCACATTGTCGGTTGTCAATAACGACGACTTCTAGCTCGCGGGGCGCCTGGCCTATAACCGCGAAGCACTTCGTTTATCGAATCGAATATTTCCATCACTCTCTTTCGTATATGCAAGAGCGATAGAGACGGGACCATCGTTTTGTCGATTTTCGAACTTCGCGGTAGGCCCTCTGTTGCCGACCCCTGGGTTAGACTATTGCTGAACAACAGATTTTTCTGCTGAACAAAACATATTTTTTTGCAGACCAAATCAACCATACTAAAAAAAATTGTTTTGAACCACAATTTTTTTAAAGAACTAAGTACTCCGGCTTTGTTAAAAATTTTGGCAAATTGATGTTTTTTATATGTCCTTGTAACGGGGATTATATAGGCACAGAGTTATAGCTAAGTAAGTACGACTAAATATATTCTTGCTGAAATTGCTGAATTATCAAATGTCATACCAATTTTATTACAACGTTAGTGCAATACATAAGGTTACAAAATACGGCTCCGAGTAGTGAATTTGTAATAGCTCCTCTACATGATGGGCCATCATAGGGACGCAGCTATGCGTTAGAGGGAGCTAACGATATCGCGATCTCGTTCCGTCGTATAGCTGCGTCCCTATGATGGCCCATCATGTAGAGCCAGCCTAAGATATGACGTCACAGTACAGCCCTTTTGACAAGGGTCGTCACAGCAGCTTAGGGTTGTCACTTTTGGCAATTGAATACGGTAAACTGGAAATTGGAGAATAGCGTGGGATTAGAGTGGCTTCGGGAAATAATAGGGTTTTAAGTCTGTAAATAGTTGGATTATGCTATGTTTTCACAGTTGAATAGAATAAATAAAGAATCGTTTGAGTATATGCGCTTTAAAGACAATCTTTGTGGAGAGCTCTTTGTACACGGAAAAAAGTATCTTAATGTCTTCTTCATCGGACAAATCCTCTTCGTCAAAACAATATTGTTTTGTATATAACTGAAACAATTTGCCTAGAAAGTGATCTTCATTCAAGTAAAATGTCTTTATTGAAGTAAAATATATCTTGGGCTAAAGATATAAAATTAGTCGAAGAAAATATTGACTTATGTTTTAACAATAATATTTTCGCATTGGTATCCTTATTTATTTATGTTAAGGAGAACCAACAGCTTAAGATATTATTGGCTGAAGATATCCTTTTTTCCGTGTATTTATCTGAGTAGAACAATCTTTCTTATTAATTATTTTTTGTCACTATACGCAACATAATAAGTCTATATTTGCACTTATAAGATTTGGAGGTGTTATGCTCTCCAAGCGGCAAACATTTAAATCTATACGGTTTTTTATTTCTGCGGAGAGAAAGATAAGCTAACAGTTTTGTGAACTAGTTCTACCGAATACATAGTCAATTAGTAGATTAACTAGATTAATTGAAGCTAAAAGCATTTCAAGCGCTGGTAGCCTTGCGGTAACACGTCCGACTTTCAATCCGGAGGTCTCGGGTTGAAACCCCGGCTCGTACCACTGAGTTTTTCGGAACTAATGTACGGAATATAATTTGATATTTACCAGTCGCTTTTCGGTGAAGGAAAACATCATAAAGAAACCGGACCTAATCCCAAAAAGGCCTAGTTTTCCCTCTGGGTTGGAAGAGGGCAGTCGCAGACTAGCGTCTACGTCAATTCATGGGATTAGGTTGTCAAGCGGACCCCAAGCCGGGACAAACGCTAGGAGGAAGAAAATTGAAGCCAAAAGCATAGTTCCGAAGTCAGTCTCATAATGTATAGCGAGTTCTTCATTTACTTACTCATAAACTAATTTCTTGACGTCTTTAATACCCCAGTGGCTAGATTTGCTATTCAGACTAGACCAGGTAATTTCAGCTAATGTAGCGACCTGACTAGCATAATTAAATCCATTAATATTCCTTCTATTCCGTAAGATACCTGACTATCATAAATTGGTATAACCAGAATAGATTCTAAACTTTAGACTCGAAAGCAGTCCGAGTTCGGTTGACTAATTGTGTTAAGCATACATATTTATTGACAGATTTGTCCACCAGATACATCTGTCAGACAGATACAGGGCACATCTTGTAAGTAGATATTTAGCATATCCTGTAGGTCCCTATTCTATCTTTTTAACATAAGTTAATCAGGAAAATTGTCTCCATTCATAGGAAAACAGTATTTATCTATGAAAGTTAACGATTAAATAATTAGTTTGTCGTGGTAATCTAGGCGTTATTGATTTAAGCGATTATTTCGTGTTTTTTTAACGGTATTTTTTAGCAGCTAGTGACAACCCTAGGCGGCTTAAGTTACATAATCGTCAGAACTCCGGCATGGGATCTTAACTTGCCTTTTAGATATTCCTACGTCCCTCGCTGCTTATGGCGCACCAGAAAATTCTAGAACTAAGAATTCATAAATGACACAGTAACAGACAAACTATGACTCACCAAAACTCGGTAACTAAATTGCTGTATCCCATCTGTCTCCGCCTAAATCACGCGCAGGTGGAGATGGCGGGGACGAATGGGAATGGTTGAAAAAAACCCATTGCCATCCGTCCCTCGCGTGCATAAACCCTAAAACTAGCTAACCCGTCTGTCAAACTATCTCTATCTAATAAATGCAAACGTCAAAAGGTAGGACAGGGACAAACAGTCATCAAGGATTTGATAGACGTTGATGAACTATGAAGCTGGGTACATTTTGATAAATCAGTTTAATATCCCTAGCTTATATGATATTTCTTAAACGTTACGTTTATATGTTTCCTGTATGTAAATAAATAAATTTTATTTCAGATCTATCTAGCCCAAAGGCAACTCATCATTGTTGTATGTTTAGTTTTCTTAGTAATGGATAGAAAATATAATAGGCCATCCTATCGTGAGTCAATGAGGTTCAGTCAACGACATTATAAGTATAGTTACAAATATTACAAAAGCTTGTTTTATCCAAATTACTAAGACGCGTGGTTTTGTTTGTTTAAATTATTGAAAGACGTATAATCGCCGATCAATAATTCTAGGGATACACAATTATCTCAAAAAATTACCCCACAAGAAGAGAACAGAGAAGAAGATCATCTTGCAGCAGTTTCTCTGACAGTATAAAACTGGCCGGTTACAAACTTTCTCGAGTCATAAGTACATATATATTCAGTAAATCTTGTTTGAGTCTGTCTGTACCTCCATTATACAGCGTGTATTTTTGATATTACCACATAAGCTGTGGGTAGTTAGTATAGACCCTAATAAACATACTTCCATATGTTATATTAAAATTTTACGACTTTTATTTATCCATATAAAATATTTCAGCACGCAATGTATTGCTCCTACCTGATTACTTTGCCTTTAAAACGTCACAATTGATATGTGTCACATTGTACTGTATACGCAGTACATTGCTGAGTGAAATAAATTAAAAAATTAATTACTCGGTGTTAATTAACAATTCACTCAATATTTATTGCAATGTCGATTTAAAACATCAAAACCTGCTTCTGGTTTCCTTTTGTGGTAATATCAAATATACACGCGGTATTGTTGCTAATTGCAAACATGTTTTTTTAGTCAATTATAATGTCTCACTTGGGCAAAGGCCTTATCCGTTAACCTCTGTGTCTCCCGGTCTTGCGCCTGTTCCGGCCAGTTGCTGAGGAAAGTACATCCAAATCGTTCGGCCATCTCTGCTTGTGGCTCGTCCATGTTTCTCTTGCGGCATCCATTTCATTTAAAGAGTCTTTCTATAGAGAGATCACTGGTATGACTGGCTTAGAATCTTCGGGAAGCATCGAGAATAATTCCTAACTTGACACGGCCTATTTCGCAGAATTTGACATCTCTCTCGCTTTGTTGGTCGCAAAAGATTTGTTGTCGGCAACTTTCGGCACTCGACCCCGGGCACAATGTACTTCAAATGGTTATCCAAATGTTTTGACACTTTTGACGGAAGACTTCAATGCGATTTTGTGTCGTCGATTTTAGTTTTCTAATTAGAGAAAAGCAGATGCAAGCAGATTTTCATTAAAAGTTGGATAATTGATCGGGTCGCTAATAGCCAACATTGAAACGACATCAAAGACATGGGCTTTACAATAATTAATATTTCTTCACCAGATACTCAAATGGAAGTGCTAATTTGTTAATCCCTACTCATTCTATGGTCAAATTGGTGCAGATCAGGATATCATTAAAGTATCTAGCAAAATAGAAATGGTAAGTATCATAAATTTGTGTCTTAAATTAATAAAAATTACGTTAAATTTAGATGATTGTCTGTCTTTGTGTGATATCACCGATATTGCAAACTGCAAATGATAAAGAATATTTGAGAGACATGCTTTGAACTGTGACGCGATGTACGAGATGGGTATTTACCATAATTTATGAGAAAGTATTTTTATGCCCAATATTGACAACAGAAAGGTATTCTTGATATTCAACTATTAACTATCAAAGGGATAGCTTGTAACCAGGGGCCCGTTAGTTATCTATTACACAGTAAATCTTTTGTATTACATAGTACCAATGATGAAAAGTTGTCTTCATCCATGCGTAGTAGGTTACTAAATTGTTTAGAGGCAGCAGGTCTTTCGTCGAACTTTCTTACCGGCTTGCTTAAATTGAGCACTCATAGAAAAAGTATTGTATACAATAGTGACATAATCAAGCTTTTCAATCTCGTACCTTATTTAGCTTCGCGGCCCTAACACGGTACTCGACTGAAATGCTCTTCATTATGACACATTTGTATAAAATACTATTGTGTCGCATCACGCATTATACTTCAAAATATGAAATAAATTGGAAACAATACGCTAATTCCAGTATAATTCGGAACATACCCAGTCATCGTCTCTATTACGCTTAAGACCAGCTACAAAAGGAAATAAGTCAATATAAAACAAACGTAGATACGTCTTTTTAAAAGAGGAAAGTATAGGGATGTCACATGGTAATTTATTAGGGGCTTACCGTCCGCTATGTTATGAATTATAGCCTCTATAAATTAGTAAATGGTAATGTCGGCTTTGAGCCTATTTCCAATATCCAAATTAGGCCCATTCGGACCTTTTAACGCATTCGATATCGAAAAATATAGGTGAGTAGGTTAGGGAGCGGTGCTAATAATGTATTTATACTGTTTAGGATAAAATGTTTTGTCATATGTTCCTGATACAATGTTGTTTAGGCCGAAAATACACACAAGTTTTACCAATACAGTATTTTGCTACCGTATTTAGAGCTGGTTTGAAAGCTCAGTGTTTGGGTCCCAAACTTTGGGATTCCTAGAATTAGCTAGGAATACACGCACAGATATGCCCGCCGGATTTGTCCGACGGATGTGCCCAACGGACAAATCCGTACGTGTATGGCGCGAATTGGACACGGATTTGTCTGCGGAAACATCTGAATAGCGCCATACACGAACGGATCTGTCTGCCGGGCATATCCGGCGGGCAGATCTGTGTGTGTACCCCTAGCTATTATCTCGTTGGGCAAGTACAGTCGACGTTAAAAGCTTATATTCCCGCTACAGCTACAGTCCCGGCACTACGTGCACTTCAGCTCGTTTGTGGTGCGCGTGCCGCGGCCGCTGCAGGATGCCATCGCGAGTGCAGACTTCTGGCCGAAGGGTGTTGTGTTTCGGCGGTTCCGGGGCACTCTGCCGAATCCTGCACCAGATCAGACGACGCAACGGAGCCACGAAGTTACATCGCCTAGATCAAACTAGTCTTAAGTTATTTTATATGTTTTGTTTTGTAGTTCGCAGTGCCTTGGTTTTTTACTGTAATGCTGTGTAACGAATAATTTGAATAAATAAATAAATAAATAATATTAAAAATTTGACCAAAACTACATTACGCAAGTCGATTTCGTTGTAGAACCAATCCTCAACATGCGCAATAATCAATTTCAATACATTTTGTGATTCTATCTTGTGGGATTGCCTCTTACTCGAATATCTTTAGTAATAACTTGATAACTAAGCAAAAAAGCCATATTTTTTAATTCAACTGTTTCTTTACTCTTTGTCTAAAAGTTCATAATACCAATAAGTACGAGAGACAAAATATCTCATCAGAAACAGGTGCCTGTCATCCCTTTGTTAACTTGTCGCAATCATTGCTTTGTACTAAAAATATTTCACCTCTAAATCACGCAATCGTTGCTTTATACTACAAATATTTCACTATTAATAGCGACCATAAGGACCTATTCAATCGTATTTGAGTATCTCTTAAATCTGAACAGATACATTCCGCAATGTCCTGCTCAAATTAAACGATTCCCATCTAAAACGAGAATTGCCGTAATTTCAATGTACGGATTGTTGTTCGTAAAACAATAGGTGGGGCTCCAAATTGTGACTATGGCCAGGAATTTCTTTGTCCGAGCTACAAAAGACTATGATTAATTTGTCGCTGAAATCGTTTGGAAGCTGTGGAAGGTTGGGCTCACGTGACAAAGCGTTGTGACATATTTGCTATGCTAGGTAGCTTTTCTATTGTTTTAATTACATTTCCTGTAATATTACCTACTAATGATTTGATTTTGCAGCAGGCGAGCTAGCATCTTCTATCTTACATTGTCGTCTGTCACTTCACAGTTCGAGTCGTGCTTGAAGTATGGAGAGGCGCGCAAGAACGTAAGATGAGCTAGCCGTGCAGAAGTTGCAATACGGGTGTGGTATCCAAAATTATTTTAGCACACCTTTATTTTTAAGAGCGTAGGAAACTCATTTTTAATACCTATCAAATAATACTAGGGATAGGGATACATAATCACTATAATCAGCCCAAAACCATGGCCCTTAATAGTACCGCAAGAACGACTCGTTCAGCAGTTTCTCTGACAGTCTTGTTATGGTATAAGTAGGGAATGCAACCCGGGTACCCGAAAACCCGGGTACCCGGGTACCCGTCTATATTTGGAGTCGGGTAAAACCCGGGTTTTTAACTCATAACCCGGGTTTTACCCGTAATTTAGAAATCGGTAGAAAAATAGGGAAAACGTGAATAAACTTAAAACAAAATGTTCTATTACTTCTGTAACTGTAACCCTACCTTACTGTGGTAAAATTACACCTTACTGTGTGTGTGTTATAACTATTAAATAAAAATAAAAATGCATTGCATAAATGGTCCGAACATATTTTACACTTCAATTGCGAAACTTTCTTTTTCTAAACCCTTAACTTATTGGACTCAATCATGTTATCCCTTTGTTTTACCGCTGGCCGCCGCGCAGGTATCTATTGTTATCTATTTCTAAAGTGCGGTAACTATCGCTTGATAGTTTTAATCAATCATTCCAGTAAAATTTTACTGCACAACCTAAATGAGAGACAAAAGGCGTATATCAGCAAAGAAATCGCACCAGAACAAGCCGGATTTGTTAGAGGAAAAGAAACTAGAGAACAGATTCTCATATTGCGCCAGATAATAGAGAAAGCCAGAGAGTTCGACAGACCAACGTACATATGTTTTGTTGACTTTCAGAAGGCATTAGATTCAGTTAAATGGCCGCTGCTGTGGGATGTTCTCTTACGAATGGGCGCTCCCAACCATCTCGTCCATATATTAAGAGGACTGTATGAGAACAACTCCGCGTCAGTAAAAGTGGACAATACAATGTCAAAGCCACTCCACCCTTCGGCTGGGGTACGTCAAGGGTGCATACTATCGCCCTTGCTCTTTTCTGTAATCTATACTGAGCACATAATGACGATAACGCTTGAAGGCTGGACGGATGGTATTCCAATAGGTGTGAAGAATATCTCCAATCTCTGACGACATCGACACCACACTCACAGCAACAAGCGAAGATTGTATAGCAGCGCTATTGCGTCGCGTTGAAACAGTTAGTCTCGAATTCGGTTTGAAGATCAACCGACTAAAAACCAAGATGATGGTCGTGGACCGTAACAACAGCAATAAGGCAAAAACTATTGGGAACTGTGGAGTTGTATCATCATACGATATGTATTCGGGTCACTGGTCTCAAACGGTGGAGGCTCCGAAGATGAAATCAAGCGACGCATAGCAACAACTAGGTCTGCAATGGAGAAACTCTCGAAGATCTGGAGAGACCGCAATATCACAAGGGCAACTAAGACTCGCCTCGTCGTTTTCCCAGTGTTATTTTACGGTGCAGAAACGTGGACAGTAAGAGAAAGTGAACGAAAACGCAGTGATGCTTTGGAAATGTGGTGCTGGAGGAGAATGCTGTGGATATCGTGGACTCAGCGCCGCACTAATATATCTATACTCCAAGAGCTCAAGGTTAAGCAAAGGCTTTCAGCAATCGTGCACTCTTGCATTCTTAGTTACTTCGGCCACGTGACGCGCAAGGAAGACGACGCCATGGAGAGACTTGTTGTTCAGGGTAGAGTGGATGGTACAAGACCCAGATTACGCCCCTCAATGCGATGGACTGATCAAGTGAAGGCCCTCACCGGATCACGCTTAAATCTGTGCGTGCGAAATGCACTAAGTAGAGAAGGATGGCGGAGAACTACACAAAATGCCGTACATCGACCTCAATGACCCCGACTAATCTAAAAATAGAGTATACGACTAAGAAGAAGAAGATCTATTGTTACATTTTAATATTCCATATTTCCCGTTAACTTTGATATTTCTGATTAATAAACAGAAAGATTAAGTATACCTAACCTAACGTCTTATGCTCTCTAAATTAATATTGTGATTTACAGCTGTTTTAATAGTATAAGTTGTTAAATTTATATATTTCATGTACGAAATCATTGTTTGTCAATTAATAAATGCAAACTCAGCAATCAAAAGTGCATTTTATTACTAAATATCCGTAAAAACGATGAAAACCAATAATTCTTAAAAAAATTGTTCAAAACCGGGTATTACCCGGGTACCCGGGTTTTTGAAAATCAAAGTCGGGTAATACCCGGGTACCAAAAATGGCCGGGTATTGCATTCCCTAGGTATAAGACTGTCCGGATGCAAATTTTTACGAGCAATAGGTATTTTCAGAAAATCTTGTTTGAGTCTGTACCTCCTTTACATTGTTCCACGGAGATTTTACCACTTAATTTTGGTACCGCAAAATTACATACATACATACAATCACGCCTATATCCCAAAAGGGGTAGGCAGAGGTCACGGATTTCAATTTGCTACGATCATTGCAGCAAAACGGCTCTCCGTGAGCCACTTCTCGCCCCCGTGAAGAACGAGACGTGATGGGTGGCGACCGCATCGCCGCCATGCGGGTGACTATTAATTAAATAAATCACCACAGCGTTCTCACGAGCAGTAGGGATCAGAGGTTTCCTTATCCCTTATCCCTTAGTCGCCTCTTACGACAGCCGCGGGAAGAGACGGGGTGGCACTCTAAAGCCGGGGCCACGCAGCAAAAAATTACACTTAACTACACATGATTAACAGCTACTCAGAGACTTAACGGTTATTTACTGAAGCACAAATCACATTTCTGTACCCCATTAGTCCAAATGTTGCTCAATTAGCAACGGTACAGCAATATTTATCGCCGGGACCTACACTTTTTGCTAATTGCAATCGTTAAGGCCTGTCCAGATAATCTTGAGAAAGAGCGACGTATCAAGGCCACTGCGGTCTCTTTGGAACTTAATTGGTAAGTGTCATGTATACCTATTGGTGGAGGGTAGCTTTAAGTATGCCCCCGCGCGCCCTCTGGCGCCGGCCCGATTGTACCGACCTTCAGTCTGGAAATAAACCTATGTACCGAACACACGTGGTTTATTTCCGACTCCCGCAAGGACCCTCACCAGCAGCCCAGAGGCTCATATCTACCAATTGGCGACGAGACTGGTTGATCTTCACGTGGGCAGTGTTAAGTGGCAGTGATACAGGAACGTTCGTTGATGGGTGAGGACGAGGATTGTGGCCAGCAAAGCAAGATGGCGGTGGGCAAAGTGGAACCGTTTGATATCCATAAAGGCAATTGGGAAGCATACAAGGACCGAGTGGAACAATATTTTGTGGTGAACGAAATCAAAGAAGAAAGGAAAGTCCCGCTGCTAATTACTTTGATGGGCGCGGAGGCGTACGAGTTATTGGTGACGTTGTGTACGCCGGCGAAACCGTCAACCTTAAAATATGACCAAATTCAGCAATTATTAGCCAATCATTTGCAACCTACTCCTAGTATTTTAGCCGAACGGTACAAGTTTCGACAGCGTAAACAAACAAAAAATGAGTCGATAGCGGATTACTTGGCCGATTTAAAGAAATTAAGTAGGTTCTGTGACTTCGGAACTTGGTTGGATGAAAGTGTGAGGGACCAATTTGTGTGCGGTTTGCATAGTGAGAGCATTCGTTTAAGGTTATTTACTGAAAAGAACCTTAAATTGAAAACGGCTACCGAATTAGCGATTGCAATGGAGGCGGCGGAATTCAATGCAGCGGAGGTAGTTCGTCGAAATAATACAGGGAACGAGCGAGAAACAACAACGGCGACTTGTCACGCAATAGGCGAGGCCATGGGTGCGAGCGGAGCGTTACGCGCTAGAGCGAGAGGCAACAGTCGGACGGTTGGAATGCGCCCCGAAGGCACACGGACGATCGCGACAACAGGCGGAAACGGACGAGCGCGGCCGAGTGTACAACGACGTTATGGCGGCCATGGCGGCGGCAGCGCTAGCGCTGTCAATGGGACGCTGACAGCTGATTATCCGCGATCAAAACTAGGTCACGGTCAACTTTGTGTAGTCTGCGGCAGAGAGCATTCCAGTGAAACGTGCAAATATAAATGTTATACTTGCCGGGTGTGCAACCAGGAGGGACACTTAAAGATAATGTGTCCGCGGTGGTCAAGTTCCCTCCATTATGTAACTTCGGAAACAGAAAACCAATTGTTTCCAGAGGATGATTTAGAGGTAAATATTTCATTTGTAAAAAAACAAAACAAGTCTGATGATAAGTACCCGCCGTATACAATGTTGTTAAATGTAAATAATAGGAATATTTTGATGGAAGTTGACACAGGTAGTCGAATTTCATGTATTAGTACAAACTATTACAAAACTCATTTTAGTGATTGTGATTTAGAGACAAACAATTTGAGGTTATGTTATTTGACGGGCGAAAATGTTCAAACTTCTGGAAAAATTAGTTCCGTTGTAAGAGTGGGACAGTTAACAAAAACTTTAGATTTACATGTTATTGATAAGAGCAGAAGAAACCTGTTAGGAAGAGAGTGGTTAGTCGAATTAGGCCTTATAGAAGTCTATGAAAAAAAGTTAGAGTTATTGCATTATGTTAAAACGGGCGATAAATTTGATTTGAAGGAATTTAGTTCCAGATTTAAAGAAGTATTCTCGGAGGGGCTGGGGCGGTACAATGGCGGCCTGGTCACACTGCGCGTGAAGGACGACGCCCGGCCGGTGTTCCTACGAGCGCGGCCGCTGGCGTACGCCCTTCGTGAGCCGGTGGAGCGGGAGCTCGAGCGACTCCAGCAAGAGGGGGTCATCACACCAGTGGAGACGGCAGACTGGGCAACTCCGATCGTCCCCGTGGTCAAATCAGATGGATCCCTCCGTATATGCGGAGATTACAAGATAAGTTTGAACAAGTATTTAGAAGTGGACCGTTTTCCCTTGCCAAGAGTAGAGGATTTATTCGCCCGGCTGCATGGGGGGGAAAAATTCAGCAAGATTGACTTGTCACAGGCTTATGCACAATTAGTCCTGGATGATACCTCCAAGTACACCGTTATAAACACCCACAAAGGCCTCTTTAAATATAATCGTCTTATATATGGTCTGTCCTCAAGCCCTGGAATTTTTCAGAGGATTCTAGAGCAAATGTTTGCGGACATAGCGCGGGTGGGGGTTTTTTTGGATGATGTTGTGATTACAGGGTTGGATGATCAAGAACATTTAAATAACTTAACTACAGTTTTTGAACGATTAAAGAAGTATGGTTTGAAAATAAAAAAAGAAAAATGCTCTTTTATGTCTGAATCAATAACATACTTGGGTTATGTCATTAATAGTGAAGGTATTCATACATGCCCTAAGAAGATTGAAGGAATTTTGAATGCAACGACGCCTAACAACGTGGCAGAGCTGAGGTCTTTTATCGGCATGACCATGTACTATGCTAAATTTGTAAAAAATATTAGCACAATTTTGGCACCACTATATGCGCTATTAAAAAAGGAAGTTAAATTTCATTGGTCTGCCGAGTGTAATGAAGCCTTTAATAAAGTAAAAAAATTATTGTCTTCCAGCACGGTGTTGGTGCATTATTCACCAGACCTGCCACTGATTTTGACAACGGATGCCAGTAACCATGGGGTGGCCGGAGTCATTTCACATGTGATGCCGGACGGTTCGGAGCGAGCGATAGCATATGCCTCACGGGTATTGAACAAGGCAGAAAGAGCATACTCACAGATTGATAAGGAAGCTCTTGGAATTATTTACTCAGTAAAAAAATTCCATCAATACCTGTATGGTCGTCGATTTGTGCTAAGAACAGATCACAAACCGTTAGTCACAATATTTGGAGATAAAGCAGGTATTCCAGTAATGGCTGCTAGCCGCTTGCAGAGATGGGCAGTGATCCTGGGCGGATATCAATATGATATTGAATACATTCCAACAGCTAAGAATGCGGCGGATGCATTATCAAGATTACCGTCAACTAGCCAGGAGGTCAAGGATTACTCAGAGGTAACATACCTAAACTTTGTGCAAGATTTTCTGCCCATAACTAGTCCTGTAGTCAAGAAAGAGACAGAAAAGGATGGAACACTACGGAAAGTAAGCCAACTTATTAGTGGAGGTTGGCCTAGCCATTGTTCAGAGGAGGAAATAAAGCCATATTTTGCACGAAGACAAGAACTCTACACAGAAGGAGGCTGTATCATGTGGGGTTATAGGATAGTGGTACCAGCATCATTACGATCCAGCATTTTGAAAGAACTACATAGTAGTCATCAAGGTATGGTGAAAATGAAAGGAATAGCCCGCAGTTTCGTTTGGTGGCCAGGTATAGATAGTGAAATTGAACAAGTTTGTAAGCTTTGTGTGATCTGTGCCACAGAAGCGTCAGCACCCACAAAGGTACCTCCACAACTATGGCCATATCATGAGCAACCCTGGACTAGGCTGCACATAGACTTTTTGGGGCCTTTTGAAGGAAGAACTTTTTTTGTGATCATTGATGCAACGACAAAATGGATTGAAGCTTTTGTCATGCCCAGGACAACAGGGACAGCCGTGATGAAGGTGCTAATGGAGACATTTGCTCGGTTTGGTTTACCAAAGGAAGTGGTATCCGACAATGGCCCACCTTTCTCGGGGCAAGAAATAGAGCAATTCATGACACGCAATGGAATAACCCACACCTTTTGTGCACCCTACCACCCGGCATCCAATGGAGCCGCAGAAGGCGCGTTCAAGCTTTGTAAACGGGCACTACGGAAGGCCATTAGAGAAAAAGTAGACTTGGATGTGGCATTGCAAACATTTTTATTCAACTACCGGAATTGTCCACACAGCACAACAGGTGAGTCCCCGGCCGCAATGTTACAGAAACGAACCCTCCGATGTAGGCTTGATTTGCTGAAACCAGGAGCCGCAGTGGAGCAACGTGTCCGGCAAGTCCAAAGCCAGCAAATGGAACGGTTCATTCATAGACCTACACGCGACATGAAGCAAGGAGACCCAGTGTGGATGCAAGAATACAACGCCCGAGAAAAATGGGTACCGGGAACGATATCGCAAGTAAAGGGAAATCGGAACTATTTGGTGACCAGGGAAAACAGCACCACTAGCCATAGACATAGTGACCAACTTAAAAAAAGATTTAAATATTGTGTACCACCAAGAGTCCAATTTGACCGCGAGGGAGATGTGGAGATAGAGATCCCTTCGCCTGTGAAGACCCCGGTCCAACCGGCTCCCGAAGCCACGGCGGCCCGCACAGGCACAGAGGAACCTGAGCCCTCGCTGCCACACGCCAGTACCGACCCACCCGCTCTGATTCAAACTATTGCGAACAAAAGAATTAGACGCCCACCCGTCCGATTTGGCTTTGAGATAGATTAAGTTGTAAATGTACATTTTACTTACTTGAAAAAAATAGGTTAGTAAATGTAAAATGTCAATCTTAGTATTAGCATTGTTTTTGTTATTATTGTTAATTAAGAAAAGGGGTGTCATGTATACCTATTGGTGGAGGGTAGCTTTAAGTATGCCCCCGCGCGCCCTCTGGCGCCGGCCCGATTGTACCGACCTTCAGTCTGGAAATAAACCTATGTACCGAACACACGTGGTTTATTTCCGACTCCCGCAAGGACCCTCACCAGCAGCCCAGAGGCTCATATCTACCAGTAAGCAGCTGCCGTAGCCTATGGATGGACACATGCAAGTCCAGTTTCGAACCCGAGTTTGCGAGAAAAGTCGTGAGCATCTAACGAATATGACATATGCCATTACACTCGCGTAAGTTCAATGTAACCCGATTTAAGGATATAGTAGGTATGACTCATAACAAATTGTCTGACAATCACCGTCCGAAACAGTCATTCTTCAAGCAACTGTCTCATTAATCTCGATTCGAAGTCGGGAACCAATCATCGTCTGAATCATTTCGCGTCTAGGAAGTAAGTGGTCATCTGTTCGGTTGCGGGACGACTTGAGGACATTTCTAAATTTAAAATATTTCAATTTGAACCGGTTCTGTTGATGTTATGATACGACCTTGAGATTTGCAATGACCCGATCTTGTTAAACACACTAAATTTAACGAAGAGCTATAAAAGAACTAACTTCGCTGAAGGTGAATCTGAGGAAGTTATGGCTTTCCACTGAAGTGTGAATTGGTTGAGATTTGTTTATGTTTATTTATTTATTTTTATTTTGTAGTCTTTATATATTTAGATGTGTTGTGTATGTATATTTCTATTTTTATTTATTTTATGTATTGTATGACGTATGAGTTGTTTCAGACATGTATATATTTATATTCTTAAGAACTTCACATGAATTTGCTGTATTTGGACACACTTGTTGTCATGACAATCACAAGTGTTAAAAAGATGTACAATTTATCTATATATTAATAAAGTCGGGAAGTTCCAGGGCTATTTCATTCGTGCCTCTAAAAGTTCTATGTCTGCATTATTATTCTCTTTATTCCTTTTATATATTAGGATAGGGTTTTCACAATATGAATATAAAAGTAATATAAAATATAACATACAAAATACAATATAAAATATAAACACATTATAAAAAACCTAACCTAGGGTGCCGCCGGCAACAGGGCAGGGCCCAGGCTGCCGGTGGTTAGGGCCGCAGTGAGAGGAACCGGCGGACTATCCGCGCCGTATCCATGACCACCGCCTTCTGCATCTGACCCTTGATCCAGCCACCTAGCGAGAGTCTCTCGAGGTGTTGATTATTATTAGCAAAGCTATTCCCTGCTGCACAACTCATGTTACTTTTAATTATTCAATTTTCTTTTACTCGCATACCAAATGTCGCGACTGATGACATAAGCTATTAATTTAATGAGATTTTGATGGCGTAACACGTCTTCCTTAAATATTCTTGAATAAAACCCTGACCTTGGGTATTATAAATGTATATAGATGTCATATACAAAGGAAAAAGTGACCAAAGCCTCCGGTGCCCAAGGCTGGATTCGAACCAGCGTCTTCTGCATTCGCGGCAGACGCGTTAACCACTTCCCCACCTGGCCACAAAAGCACCGGTCGAATTTTCCCGTGTATATGAAATCCTTGTAAATGCTAAGGCGCATTTGGCCAATCAGTTAGTATGTTCTTTCAGTTAACATATTGATATAAATTTGACATTATAAAGTGCAGCTTCTTTTAAATCTCTTGTTCCGAGATGAAACCCTGAATATATTAGGCTTTACTAGAGGTATTATTGCCCATTCTAAGTAAGAGATAGGGATTCATAATAATTATATGTCTAGCAATAACTAGGCATTACCCTTACCATAGACTTAAATATATAGTAGACGGCCATAGCCTAAGAACTTTTTGAGGCTCCGAGTATTTAGCGCCATCTAGTTCAGAGCCACCTAAACAGAGCCAATATGTATGAGATAAAATCAGCGCCACCTAGTAACGAATAACGTACTAGTAGATGGCGCTAAATACTCGGAGCCTCAAAAAGTTCTTAGGCTATGGCCGTCTATTATATATTTAAGTCTATGCCCTTACGAATACCTAAGACGTATACAAGTATTATAGAATATGGCCTACTTCTCGTACAGACGCCATAAGATATATCGGAGCGGTCAAGGTGGTCACAAATATTTGAACAACGCCTCTATTGTCAAGGCGATGAAGTGCTTGTTCAGGCGACTATACGAACAGTCATTATGTTAGATACCTATATTATACCCGATCAGTGATCGGTAATGTATAATAGATGAGTGTTAATAGTCGTTAATAATAAATCCCTTATTACTGAAACATTACTAACAAAGTTTGATAGTTATAAGTGATTGATTGATCCCTTAATTGGGCCCAGGCACTCACAGAACCTTGTTATAATATTGGCCTCTTATTTAATAAATATGTCCCAAATTCCAGAGTACGGGGAAAATAAGTCAGCAACTTGTCATGAGGTAATTATGTCTTACGTGATAATGACATAATGTCTCGTCGATATTCGTGACAAATCCATCATTTGCCTACACATATTGTTTGTTGTAAATGTATAAATATGTAGTTGTGAAAGACCCAGTACTAATCCATTGAAATACATGATGTTTATCATTTTGCATTTATCAGGGTCAATAAACTTAAAGACGGAACTACACTACCGAGTTCCGTTGACTAAATCGGTAAGAAATTGGAGCTCTTTTAAAACCGCTGACGTCATTGTCATGGATGATGTAAAATCGTGCAGCAGTTTTTGCCGAATGAGTCATAAAGTCACAGACTAAATTACTTCCACGATCAATGTGTGACATGCCGTGTGGTTTGATTAGTTTTATGCGCTATATTTTTTAGCTATGTGCGCTTAAATGCGTAGCAAATCTGTACTTATTCGCGTTGTTATAGGACCGCGTCGCTACAATAAGACCAATATAGGTGTAAATTTTAAATAATATTTAAACCCAGATATGTTCTTATGTCCAAAGAAGAGTGCTTTAAGGCATTAAGTACCTATGCAACTTATCAAAATTATTGTCCCGGGTATTGTGAAATGGTCAAGGAAAATGTATAAAGAAGCCTCATATATGTCAACTGCCGTTCCGTTGGCGGGTTGAGGAACGGCAGCATTTATTGTACATATGCACAGTTGACGTCAAATATATGTTTACACTTCTGCACCTTACTCCTTTGTGATAAGGCTCAAAAGAGTAAACATATCTTACACCAATTTACGAAGTTTCTGATGAGACGCTATGGCTCATTGAAATCTGTTGCTGGCTTGCTGATCACCATTTTTGTTTGACAATAAAATTTAAATCGTTTAAATACTTACCTAAATAAATGTCATCTCGTAAAGAAATGGTCCAACTGGAGAAGATGTAGGTATCTTTTCTAGGTAGAATACCACAATGTTTAGAAATAAAGGAAAAGTAGAAAATCCACTGCCTCAGGCGAGATCCGAACTCGAGACTCTGGGAATGCTCATCGCTCTGACCAACTGAGCTACTGAGACTTTCTACTATTCCTTTGTTTCTAAACATTGTGGTATCGTTAACAAACGTTCGCTTAATACAAAATTAATGGTAGAACACCAGTCTTAATTGCGCTTTTTTACCTAGGTATCTATACAGGGTGTCCCAGAAATCGACGTCAAGCCGTGAATGGATGATAGACCAAGCTATCACAGTTATCAGAAAAATACAAAAAAAAATCTATCTCGTAATTATTTTTCTGATAACTGGTACAACTTGGTCTATCATCCATTCACGGCCTGACGTCGACTTCGTGGACACCCTGTAGAAGTATAGAAAGGATATGTATCGAGATATACAAGGTGATCAAAAATGAACTGAATTCCCGTTGGCTGTAAGGTTTTGGGATGCTACCAATCCTCCCTAGATTGCTTTGAAACCTCTCAGATCGATTTGATTTTTGGACTTTTGTATGGCCATTGAGCGGCGGCGGTGAGCAAGTTTGTAATCTCGTTCGAGTTCATGTTTTGTGAATAGCTAGACTGGCACAGACGGTTCTAAGAACATAAATTGGATCGTCCGTGAAATGATCGCAGATACGGGGCTACTAAAATTAAGTGCTTACTGAGAAGTTAATGTGGGTTTGATGTTATTTGAATAGTTGAGGGGTGAAGTTGGTGCAACAATGTTGATAGGTAAGAGCGAGATAAACGGAGTTTTCAATAGATCAATAGATAATACGTTTATTTAAAAAGTGAGACAGCTGACTTTTAAACTGGAGGTCTCGGGTTGAAAACCCGGCTTTTACACAGTCACGGGACTATAATAGTTGAGCCGGTCCGAGCAATTTTTTTTTGGTTTAAGAGGCTGACAAGACCCTGTTCACGTGCAGTGAACATGAACATGCGTGCAGAGCAACAACCTCCGGATCTGGGGCAGATAAAGTGCAACTCGGCAACTGAGATGTTTCGTACACTGGTTGGTTGGTGGTGGGTGGTGGTGGTGGTTTGGTACCATCTCCTGGTTTTACAGACCCAATGACCTTCCAATTGACTGTAAACAGTTTTTAGCTTTAAGTATTTTTCTTTTGGGATTTTTCTTAAATATTTACCCGCTCATTCATAAACGTATTTCAAACCTCATCTAACTAAATCATCTTTTGTCCTTATCTGTCACTTTGACAGTTGTGTTTGTTCGACACAGACAAAACATAATTTAACTAAATGAGGTTTGTAACACGTTTATGAATAAGCGGGTTATTATATTTGAAAGAACTTTGTTAATTCCGATGCACGATTTGACGAAATAGGCTCGATAGAAAATAATTCCAAAATTAAATTTTAAAATCAGCTTTAAACTTAAACAGTTGTATGTCTTTAGTTTCTTGACTTATACATCTGTAATTAAGCACAAAATTCCACCAGACTAATTTACTTATAATAAATACAATACTTCATTATTTTTTATTCCCAATTAATGCGTAGTTTTTTTTAATTACTGATTTTGTAAAATTTTCCATGACCTGCCATACTCGTACTGAAAAAGCTGTAAGTATTTATTCAAATTCAAATTCCAACAAGTGCTAGTTTCCCTGCGACTAACTGCATTAACAAAGATCAAGTTTTACTTTAAAAAACATATAGTCAATCTGAAAGTTGCCTCGATAGAATAAAAATCCGAAGTTGGGTCCCTTTTCCCCTTATTTTTCTTAGCTTACGTAAACTATAAGAGATTAACCAACATAACTAAGTAAAAAATAGAGTATTCTGGTCTATCTAAGAAGTCACAGAAACAAAACTAGACAAAACTTTATAGATTCGCTTATTTATCGTAGTTTAGTCAAAAAGTCTTATCTTTAAGAGCGCTGCATCTCTTTCTTTCATGCACGGCAGCCATAAACGTGTCTCTTACGGATGGGCGTGGTTTGTCCGAATCGAGGAACGGCCTTAAATTGATTCATTACTTACTTGCATGTGATCCATTCTTATAACAATTGTCGTTTTAAATAGAAGTCAAGCCCAATACCTTTTACGAAGTGTTGAAACCCTATCGTATTTCAAGAAACACTTCTCTATGGGCAGTCATTTGTTAGTTTACTTTTCCATTTTATTTCTATTGCATTTAGAGCTAATTTCAAATAGCAAACTGTACAGTCAACGCCATAAATATGTATACACTTTTGCACCTTACTCCACTGTAATAAGGTTAAAAGGTGTATATATATATTTGGCGTCGACTGTACGTATGTTTTGCAAGTACGATCACCATGTCGAATAAAAACAAAAGCGCATCGTTGGCAGCTAAACAGTATTTTAGACGCAAGGAGTACGTGTTAAAGTTCAGTTTGGAATGATGTTAATTACACATTTGATTAGTTTGGTAGGTTTATCTTTAAAAGGTGTTGATAAAAACCCAGCTGGAAGTTTCTTCACTGAAGATTCCACGCAATAGTAGCACGTAGGAATAGGCCTTAGAAAAAACCACGTATAATTGATAGAAGACAATATCGATTAATTTAAGTAGTATTTTTAAGAGTCCGTTGAACTCGAATCCCTCCAGCTTGCCTAATTTTCACCCGGTTAAATACTTTCACTCTGACTTGTGAAGAAAAAGTAAGCCGTAATAATCAAGCTTCCATAGGAATATTTTTGTTTTTGACACATCGCAACTAGTTGGTAGTGTTGGTACATCGGAATCCGTATATCGGAGCGGCCAAGGTGGTCACAAATATCTGAACAACGCATCTATTGTCAAAATCAAAATCATTTGTTTTTTTCAAAATCATTTATTTATTTGTCCAGCATAGGTTACAGGATGTTACAATTATTATTGTCAATGTGATAAAGCGCGTGTTCAGATATTTTTGAGTACCCTGGCCCTTCTGACATCTTTGATGGCGACTGTACAAAGTATTATTTTTTGTTCCGCGTTAAAAGATAATTCTGACTGCCGGTGCTATAATAATACGTAATTAGTTTTCCTTTTTTTATGGGCCATAGCAAAAATACTTACAAAATCTAAAAGCACCACCAGACCATTTTAAGTTTTAACCTTACAAATAAATAATACGTCCGCAACGTTTAAACCCGATGAGGTGGTGAGATGCGGGCAATAGCGTTAAGGTGAGGATTAGCGGCAACCCTACTTTCTACTGAACGACTGATTAAGCTCGAAGGAGTTCGGAATTACGTTACAACGTTTGAACAATAGGGTTGCCACGACACAAACAAAATTAAAAAAATAAAATAAAAATATTGATCAATAAGGCGGTTAGTCCACCAACGACGCATACGCTCGCGAAATCGCTAAGGTTAAAAAGGGATAGGTATAGCTTATTATTTCCCCTGATACTGCGCTTATTGGCCAGCCAGACTATAGTAATAGACGGTGAAGTGTATATCTGTCAGTACGACAAAGAATTCTACAGTAAATAGAGTTCAGAATAATCTCAGAATTGAGTTAAGTAATTAAAGTGTATAGAAAAGGCAAAAAGTTGAAATTAGAAGTCGTTACTGAACTGAAAGAGAAATTTCATTTTAATTTCATTTGCTTGGTATTTCGTCAATACAGATTATTTAATTAAATTAAATTTCCTTAGGATAATTTAGGTAATGGAACCGAGCTCTTTGATAAAATTATTAATTATAATACAAACCGCAAAAATACAACTAAGAATTATTATAATTCATTTCAAGATGTCATTCATCCTGGATTTAGATAACAAGATTACATTTTTAACATTTATTAAACGGCTTTGAAGAAACTCTAATTTTATAATATTTAGATCAAAGCAATACCTATTTTTCTGCAATAAATATAATATATTTTTATTGCTCCACTTATAACACGTTTTAGTAATGCTACCAAGCATTGCTAAAACGTGTTATATGAAATCTGCAATTGAATTTACGGCTTCAGAAAATGTCTTTATTAGTGAAGTAGAAAACTAAGTCAAAATAATATAGTTTATGATAACTTGACATTCTATAGAATGTATGAATAGCAAAAAATAATTACCAACCCTGGGATGTGTACGCCATTTTTTTTGTAAAAAAAGTATATGATTTGCATCAACATTAAATATTAAGCACACAAATAAATACTTGCCTCCTGAATGAAAGTACTCACACACAGTTTTTTATACAAAGTTCATGTTATGGTTATGGGATATACAGGGTGTCCCAGAAATCGACGTCAAAATTTACTAGAATATTCACTATTCACGCCCTGGTCTCTGAACTTCTAGTAAATTTTTAAAGTGACCATAATTTTTGAAGAACATGTGATAGATTTTTTTTTGTATTTTTCTGATAACTGTTATAATTTGGTCTATCATCCATTCACGGCTTGGCGTCGATTTCTGGGACACCCTGTATTTTGTTTCACTAGAAACTGTAAATAGACAACCCTGCGCTTACCCTAGCTACTACTAAGTAAGTACTTAATAGGCGCTTAATATGAAATAATCGCCTTAATATAAGTGGCTCCAAAATAGTGCACGAGTCAAATCCGCCATCAGCTAAGACTATTCAACCAACCGGACCGGCCATGTCTGTCATTTTCTATACAAAAAAAAACTGCCGATTTTTGCGTAGGAGGGGAACGTCAAATGTATGCAGAGCGTCAAAATAGCCACGTCAGATAAACGTCAGTCTATACAATGAGTATGACCACTGGTCATATATTTTTGGCAGAGGGAACGCCTGTCAATGGCTCCGGTTGGTTAAATGCTCTAAGGCCATCAGTAATAATCCGGAACCGGCTCGGATGCAGAGCGTTGATCCGGACGTATTGAGTCCATTGAAATGCCATTCATCTCTGAATTACGCCGTAGGGTTCCCACCTACCGCACTGTACTTCAATTTGTAAGTCAGTACTTAAAATACTTGTCGGAAAGGGATTCAAAACCGGTTTAAAATAGTATGAGAAATTATCGGTAATACGTAGCAAAGTGCAAGTTGCAGAACATTGTCAATAATTCAGTAACATTCTCAGGAATTTCCGAAAATTTAGACGAGAATTTAAATTTTTCCAATAAGAACATTCCCTATGTGAATTATCAAAAAATGTACTATTATATTTTTTAGAAACTCTTAAATGAGACAGTCATTTAAAATAATTAATAACGGTGTCCAGCGACTTCCTGAATATTTTTTATTGTTCAATATAACATTCCGTATGGAGAACATTCCGAGAGCGCTGGTAGCCTTGCGGTAGGACGTCCGACTTTCAATCCGGAGGTCTCGGGTTTAAACCCCGTCTTGTACCATTGAGTTTTTCGGAACTTATTGTACGGAATATCATTTGATATTTAGCAGTCGCTTTTCGGTGAAGGAAAACATCGTAAGGAAACCGGATCTAATCCCAAAAAGGCCTAGTTTCCCCTCTGGGTTGGAAGGTCAGATGGCATTCGCTTTCGTAAAAACTAGTGTCTACGCCAATTCATGGGATTAGGTTGTCAAGCGGACCCCAAACCGGGATAAACGCTAGGATGAAGAAGAAGAAGAACATTCCGTATGGATAATTTCGCAACTTTGGAAAATTCTACTTGATACATTGCTAGTACTATGCCGGTAATTCTTATTCTAAATATTTGCATTTACTACTGATTTTATGTCTTAGCCGTTTTATTTTTGGAGATACACTTTAGACTTGTATCATAAATATTAATATTATGTTTATTTTTGTCTAGGTAATACTACGGAACAAGAAGGAAGTTTACTTCGCTAATAGTATGAGCTAAAGAATTGTTGGAGTGCTCGGAAAAAGGGGTTGTCGATACGTAAATATTAGTATCCTCAAACTAGACAATACAGGGTGTCCCAGAAATCGACGTCAAGCCGTGAATGGATGATAGACCAAGTTATAACAGTAACAGAAAAATACAAAAAAAAATCTATCACATGTTCTTCAAAAATTATGGTCACTTTAAAAATTTACTAGAAGTTAAGAGACCAGGGCGTGAATATTCTACGCTACAAATTTATGTACTCCTAAGGCGATTATCACACTGGCGACGGATCCGCATGTGGCGCCGGTGCGCGAGCGAGATAGCGCTATACACATGCAGAGCGCTATCTCGCTCGCGCACCGGCGCCGCATGCGGATCCGCAGCAGTGTGATAACCGCCTAAAATGAATGAAGTGTCCATGTAAGGTTATAAAGTGGGCCCTTAGAGCGTTATTCACACTTGCGAGTTGCGAGCGAGTTTTGTATGGGAGCGAACACGCCGCGAGTTCGCCGCGTACGAGTTTTGTATAGAAATTGCTTTCAAATTGCTCAAGTGTGATAAGGCCCTTACGTTAAAACTCGTTCACAAATAGTTATAGACGTTATAGTATGGGCCTGAGGCGCGATACAGTTTATGTGGGCTGGGCCGATAAATTGCCATCATTTTAATGTATTACCTTTCTGAGTTAGTAATACTTTAGCTTTACAAGTCCTTTCGCATAGTCGCCGTTAGGTAGGGTTGTACGTACAACGTGGTAACAAATGTAGATTACTTGTTAGTATATTTAGAAGTATTTTTTAAGATAAGATACATGCATATTAAAATTAATAAATAACGGTGAAAAAAAAAAGATAAGATTGATATCATGTCTATGTATAATGTTAGTATTAAGTTGCCAATGCCTGGAAAAGCTAAAACAACCAGTGAAACTTGTCGGATCGTCGGAATTCACGATACTTTTAGCTAAAAAAATAAAATAATTCGCGGAATAGAATTGTCGTTGTCGCTCTTCTTTGACTAATTTTTTTTTGACAGATTTTTGACAAAAAAACTTACCGTTTTATAATTGAAATGGTAAATAATTGAAATGTACGGTAGGTATAAACCTCACGCGTAACATTGTACTACTTATTACGCGTTATTTTACGCACGTAATACCTTAAGTACAGGTTATATAATTTTAAGTGGGGTTTAAAGGGCTTGTGTAGGATTATCACTTCATAATGCTTATGAATTATGCATAGGAATTGCGACAGCATCCATCAATTCTTTCGGATCACGTTTGATGATCTAATTAAGTTTTTCGTAAGCACGAAGAGGGTACCTATAATGCGGGCTACTCAAAAATGTGTCCAAGTTAGGCTTTTCAAAGGAAAATGTAATCTTAATCCAAATACTTAGCTGCCAGGTTTCATATTCAAATCCAATTGATTACGCATCTTACGCTTCTGGATCCGCTCCCATTTCAAGTTTTAGACCGAATTAAGTATGTACAAAGCGTACATAATTAATTCGGTCGCCATAATTATAATATTTGCAGTAACGAAAAGTTCCTTGTTATTCCGAATATCCCTTGATTGTAGGTACAGCTTAAGTACCCCAACGATACGTAGAAGTCAAATAATATATTGGAACTTGGCATTTTAGTCCTAACATACAAAGGAGTTAGGTGCAAAAGTGTAAACGTATCTTTGATGTCGACTGTACATCTTGGCATAATATAGACCGGTTTTTAAATACCCAAAGGAACTTCTACCCATATTCAACTGATTGACCCTCTTTCTAGTTGCTTATTTAATATTGACTACCAGCAGTAAACGCAATGCTCTCTTAAGCGCGTTTTTGCACGCCGATGTGGACTTATATTTACCCGGAAGGTTCGAACATTTATCTAAGAAAGTAAAGTGGTACATAAAGCACGTGTGTGGCCAAATAGAGGAGCACGCGACTTACACAATTAACGTTAATGGAGCGCTTGTTTGAATAGAAACAACTGTACTTACTTGTTACAGTTCTATCCAACGCCAAAGTCATCGTTTTACACACAGTGGCTGCTAAAAATAATCGACTTTATAGTATCAAAATTCAGCGCGTTTCTACACGCCGATGTGGACTTACATTTACCCGGAAGGTTTGAACATTTATCTAAGAAAGTAAAGTGGTACATAAAGCACGTGTGTGGCCAAACAGAGGAGCACGCGACTTACACAATTAACGCTAATGGAGCGCTTGTTTGTTCTCACTTTGTTTTAGCTTGTTTTCGCTTGTTTTACAATGCTTTGAGTTATTTACGGAGCTTTGGAAGTGTTGGAAGTTTACAGGTGAGTAGGTGATGTATGATGAGAAATTGGGAAAGCAACCCGGGGAAAAAACCCGGGTAGTACCTACCCCGAAACCCGGGTTGTTTTAGAATATGAACAGAGACTATAGAGGTATAGACGACCACAGCCTAAGAACTTTTTGAAGCTCATGTCGATTGCGCCATCTATGTCAAAGCCCCCTAAAGATACCGAATATGTAAGAGAAATGTCACCTGCACTGCTACTCCACCTAGTAGCTACTTGTGTACTACTAGTACGCTATTTGTTACTAGGTGGAGTAGCAGTGCAGGTGACATAGATGGCGCAATCGACATGAGCTTCAAAAAGTTCTTAGGATGTGGTCGTCTATATCTCTATAGTCTCTGGTATGTAGAAATCCCTATTGAGAAATTGGCTCTATTCAGTTTATTTGAAATTGAAATTGAAATTGAAATGTTTATTGCAGACCGTAGTCCATATTTTGTTAGTACTACACGATTTATTTACATACATATACGATACTTATTCTATAGTTAGTAAAAATGACAATAAAATATACCTAAACAAAAATAAAAACTATGAACTTAAGAACTACTTACATGCTAGACTGGGCAGCTATTCTTACATGAAGCCCCATCCAGTGCTTCTGGAATGGGCAGTCTAGCCTGTTGCTCACCACGGACACACGTGTACGTTTATACGTGTAGCACATTTGCTAGTCTATTAGACCAATAAAGTAAAAAGGGCAGAACAACTCATATTATTCGCAGAGCCAAGAATGCTTGGAAAATAACATAGGTACATAATTAATAAATATTATGGGATAAACAACAGTAAACTTAGGCTTGTTTTGTGGAAGCTCAAATAGCTGTTATTATTCCACGTATACGGTACGGCTCGAATATCTTACGGGGGCCACCCCTATCAGTCCGTCGGACGATATCGGCCTGTCAGTTGTTCGGAACTGTCAATTTCTGTTCTGACAGGCCGATATCGTCCGGCGGACTGATGGTGGGTGGGCCCCATTATACTTGGTGGGCAGCATTATAGGGTATATTTATATATCAGATCAGTGACTTTTTCGCATCTCCCATTCGGACACATTATACTCTTCGATAAGCGTGTTTCGGATTCCCATCTTGGCTACTGCCATACCTACGTTAACCTACACATTTGTACATTGTTTACAAACCGATGGTTGATTTCAAGCATTCTGTAGTTTGACTACGACCAATGTTTGCTGGCCTCTGCAAACATTCTTATTATCTGTTTGTTGAACAGGAGCCGCATTCCGACTTACTTACAACTTGATATGATACTCTACATGTTTACCTTGTATATATCCTACAGTTCCTTATTTAAAATAGGTAAAGTTTGTCCGGAAAAGAAGTGTCGTGGTTTATATGGGAGCTCATATATTCTACGACACTTCTCTTTCCGGACAGACTACCTTTTAGTGTAGTGAAGCTCTGCACGTCTTTTCATAGACATAACGCGAGCATTCTATCTGTCGTGTCAAAGATAAATAGAACACAAATATTTGCGACCTACTTTCTCCGACAGTTAAACGACGTATGTGCCTAAAGACTCGTATAGAAATAAGACTTTTCATCTAAGAACAGCATAACTGCGTACTCCAAAAATAAGAAGGGCTTAAGTGTCTATGAAACTCTGAGAATCATAGGACTTTTTAGCTAATAATGGCATAACCGACCGCCGAGCGACACTCAAGCCACGCATTTCATTTCATTCCCACCAACACTCAAACCATCACGTATGAAATGGATATGCGAAATTGATCTTTATAATGTAGGAAATAAGGTTGCTTTTCCAGTTATAATCTAGTTGACAGGTCATTGACTACGCCACATAGACTCCGCAATCCGTATGTAGAAGCAGAATCAAGTGACAGCGAATGTCACGACGTACAAGTACTGGGTACGTCTCGAGCTGTACGTTATAGCTATGAATGAGTATACCACTGCTACTGGACTCTTTGTTGTGCCGTACTACTTACAACAGCGCATGTTCATGTTGCTTGATTGGTCACTTAATGGCTGTAAAACTTTAATTTGCTACTGATTTGATAGTACCTAGCAGTGCATGTTGCAACCTATTGATGTACCAACAACATAAATGTAATAGGAAATCAGTTGTTAATTTAATATCTAAATAATATAATTAAATATAAATAATGTAATATCAATAAGTACCAATGTATTATAATGCAATTTGACATGTAATATTTAAAATATTATAAATAAATGACTATGACTATGATCGCATCAAAAATTATGCGGTTTGAAATGAAATGAAAGGCAACTAGAGGCCCAAAGATAAATACCTTAAACTAAAACTATTATTTTGGTGACACGACGGTTTTCTGTTGTGCCACCTGCTCTGTGAGTCACCTCATAGCTACATACGCTATCTCGATCAAACACATTACCTTTAAGGTCACTTAGATGTGTAAGTATCGCGTGCATAATGAATTGATTATGCATTTCTTATGTGAGACTCCACTAGTGTAAAAAAAATCCTTGTCAATAATGGTGTACCGTGAAAAAATATTTTCTTTTTTTGCGATATGATTCCAGACAAGACGCGAAAGCGACATACAAAATGTGTATCACCACATCTAGCGTGGGTAATCTGTGTGAGTTCCAGAGGGTTATATTCCCCATCTGATGTTGACTCGGTCAACACGAGGCATTATGCCGTCTCAGCACACCGCTTGATAAATTGCTTTGACGTTTAATTGAGCGCGTTATGTTTTTGAAAAGAGACATTGAGGACGATTACGAAAAAGTGACGTAAAAAGTATTTTATATATTAGAGAAAAACGTTTCATTAACTAGCGTGTGCTTGAACCTTATAATAGGATATGTGTTAGTTCCAGAAAATCAAGAAGTAAATAAAGAGAGAGATACAGAGAAGAGTACCTAGTTACTTAAGAGTCGCCAGGACGCTCGCGTGAACTCGCGTCCCCATACTTTTTTTTTATTTTATTTTTTATTTATTTATATTCAGGACAACAACAGCCTTAAATAAGAATATTACATACAAATGGTTACATAACACATGGCCAATAACAGTTATCCCTAAATTACATGCTAAATTATTGTAAGTATTATTGGTAGAAAACAGTACAAGAATGACAGTGTGCATGTGCAAGTCAAACAAATTGCTCGTCGCAAGTAAGAAAATTGACCAATAAAAGACGTTATAACAATAAAATCAAGATATGTTTCCACTGGTACCCTGAATAAACAGTTGTAGGCCTGTAAGTGTTTTTTAAACTTATAATTAATGTCAATATCAACTATACAGGATATATTTAATTACATAAAAGGAAATGTTAAAGGGAAGTATATCACTCCAATACAAAGCCATAACAAAGACCAACTTTAACTGCTGAATTGATTGTGTTGATTTATTACATTATTATTAACTATTTATACTTTCCGAAAAGTGTCGTGCATATATTATTCATATATTTATTTTTAGATTGAGAGAAGAGATCCACAGTATAGAATTCTAAGTTATGTAAGCGAGGGATACGAGATAACACAGCATTGTCACCGTAATTAGTCGTATACAAACGTAGTTCAGCTCTCATTTTAAAACGACACGCTTTAGAACCACGAAATTTGGCATGGACATTCTAGCAGTACAGATCTATGTCGGTAATTCGTTTTCGTTGCTAAAAATTGTAATACAAAGAAAATATAGCAAAAATAAGTTTTGTATGTAAATCTGTATCTGGCTGTATTTTCTTTGTATTGCAATTTTTTGCAACGAAATCAAATTACTGACATAGATCTGTACTACTAGAATGCCCATGCCAAATTTCGTGGTTCTAAAGCATGTCGTTTTAAAATGAGAGCTAAACTACGTTTGTATGCGAACGCGAGCGTCCTGGCGACTCTTGTGGAGGAAATGCGAAAATTTTAAATGTTGTAATTCAGTGGTCTTTTACACATATTAATGATGATGAAGATCGTATAGACAGTGGCGGTAAAACGCCAATTTACATAACTACTAGTCCGCCTCGAACTGAGCAAACGGGATTACCAATATAACAAGACCCATATTATCATTTTTCGCGCCTTCTGCTCCATGACCCCTTGATCGATCCTGCTCATATACGAACTCTCAAATTTTGTTGAAAATGGTTGCTAAAGTTTTCGTCGAACAAACTATCTAAATCAAAAAGCCGTCGAAATGCCGAGACATCCCAGTAACCAAGTGACAGTTTGGTCTGAAGTTGTTGTGTGTTGTTGTTAGCTCCGCTTACGCTCAGCTCGTTCAATAAAAAAAAGCAACAAGAAATGCCAATCGTATGCTTCTTTGCTCCGTGTAGGACTTCCTTACCACGTAGTATCTGTGTGAGCAGAGGGTTATATCCCCATCTGATGTTGACTCAGTCAACACTCGCCATTATGCCGTCTCAGCTCACCGCCTCTTGATAAATTGTTTTGACGTTATATCTACTAGTAGTCCGCCTCGAACTGAGAACTCGCGATTTAGTTGCAAACGAGGTGACCAATATAACAAGACCCTAGAGGTTTTTTTTCTCCTTCTGGCTCCATAACCACTTGATCGATCCTGCTCATATACGAACTTACAAATTTTATGTATCTCTGCTACAGCCCCAAAAAATTTCATAAAGATCAGAAAAACGTTACTAAAGTTATCGTCGGACAAACTATCTAAATCAAAAAGCCATCCAAATGCCGAGGGTAGCTAGGTGACAGTTCGGTCTGGAGTTGTTTGTAAGAACTCACTTCGCTTACGCTCCGCGAGTTCGATTATCCCTCTCGTGCATGAAAGTAACATATATATTACGTTATACTATAAATGTATCAAAAACAAATCCCGAACCGAAATGAAGGATAACGACTACGAACTATTATCAACAGCATTTTAGATTTGACAGACGGTTTTTTTTTTTTTTTTTTTTTTTTATTTATCCAAAAACTCTTAATAACTAATTTTACATTTAAGCAACAGCGAGCGAAAACCGCGTACGGTTTATCTGCCGCCATTGTCGCTCGTTTACATTCCGATTTATAGGTAGGTACTATTATTGTAACATGTGACAAGGAAGTAGGTAGATTTACTTTACTTGAGTTGTACGAGTATGCGCACCATATGGGCGCGCACTGGTACTTGGCAACAACATAGTTTTTATAATGAGTTTGCACTTATGTGTATTATTGAGTATGCTTTGATTTATATCGTCAGGCCATGAGTTTAGCGTATAAGGTAGCATGAATTCCCATATTCTTTTCCCATAGGTATTATTGTATGATGGTAATACATATTTCGGTAAGTTAATATTTCTTAATTTTTGTGACCTAGATCTAAGTTTCAAGTTAGGTAAGTTTCGGATTTCATCGCATACTAGCATCATTTTAAACTTATCATAGACGTTAATTATTTTACAGTACTCGAATAGCTTAGCTTCGTTGTTTTTATGCATTCTCCTAAATGAGTTAGGTACAATTGCTTTAATTAGACTTAACTGTATCTTATAAATATTATCTAAGTAGGTTTTGTAGGTCTGTAGCTAATAATTGATTCGGCTAGAGACATATACAACATTCTGCGGGTGCTAAAAGGTACTTTGTATTTTAAAAGGGATAATTTGGACAAAATGGATCTTAGTTTATTGCAATATATTTTAATAATGTCATAAAGCCTTTATAACACGACGTTCGATAAAATATTAATTAACTAAAAACCCCACTAAAGCACCCCATCAAAACCCCAATGGCATTAATACTAATCGAGAAAGGGTGGAAAAAATATCAAATTGTTCAGATTAAAATTTTAATCGGCTAAATAGGTAATCCATAATTTCTTTTGTACCCTCTGCTCATCAATCATTAAGCTTTCCCGGGGTTGGCCTCGTTCACAGACGATCTGCCTCTAGATGGTGTATTAAGGTATTTCACAGTCATCAACGAAAGTTGCCTAACTAAATAAGATTACAAAAGTATCTAGACACATAAATATTACATTTATGTTACTGAACAGCGAATTCATGGGCTATTCGCGCCGAGCGCACGGCCCAGTCTTCGTCGGTTAGCCAACGCGAATGGCTTATCTCATGAATAAGCTCCTCGTTATGGAGCGAAACATGTCAAGCAGTATTGGACTTAAAAAATTGAGTTACCCGTTGCTATACGATTTCACATGCCTGAGTCTCACTAAAGTTTTGTGTTTAAGATCGAGCACCAAATTGGATTAGATGGTTTGCATTTTTTTTAGGTTGCTACTACGATGAAGAAACGGCGGCAAATATCTTGTATATAACGTTGTATTGGTTTCTTTTATGAAATAAGTGGAAAATGAACAAACAGAGCGGTCGCGCCCATGAATGAACACAAGCAACATCACAATAGTAAATTTTGAGTTTTCGTACTTTTCATTAACGCTTCACTTTGCGGAGTCTATGGTAAACAGTCTATGGCGCATGCAATTATTGGCCAGGAAATTGAATTATTCCTTGATATCGTTTGGGAAAGGGATTAAAGACTTATGAGCTTTTGCATTAAAGCGCCCTCTTTAGAGATAAGTAAGCTGTTTAAATACTTTAAATCGCTTTTACGGCTACTTTTGTCGACGTGATCGTAGACTTAAGCTTAGGTGCTTAACCTTAACATTACGCACCGGTTCGGTAAAAATAAAGAACGGCTCTGTTCGCTGGCATTTGTGATCCGAACCGAAGGTGAAGGGCATGAATAAGCGAGGATATCTTTGTTACCGCCCGTTGTGCGTACTGCGTACACAATTTTACGTCTTGTCCTGTGAACTGTAAAGTTAGAATTTTCACTTAGCGCATAGATGGTAAATGTCACTTACCGCCCGGAGTGACTTTAAGTAATATTGCTTGTGTTTGAATTATCTTTATTTTTTTTAGGTATTACATTTAAAATAATATTTATAATTTCATTGATAGTTGTTAAATTAGGTGATAAGTTTGCCTCTTATGTCTTCAGAACTTCAGAGAGCTTTTTGCTTATTCTGATAGCCCACTGTTCTATGAGCTCTTTATGTCTTAGACGTTTGTTTCAGGCACAGCACACCTGGTATAGTAGGTAATTTCATAGTTATATTAGGTATGTATTTCGAAGGATCATTACGCGGTATATAAAATTGAATTTTCATCACGCTCGTAAAAGCTGCTGTTACACGTAGGCGATGCGAACCGTAAATCCTTCATTTCGACCTAGGGCTGTAATGTAAGTTTCTTCTCTCTTTTACATCGCGGAGGGCCGGGCACTAGCGCGTAATATCGTATCTACACTAAACTGCCACTTATGGCCACTCAATAAGAGTACGAAATTAGGCAGAATTTTTATTTTTTCCTCACTAGTGTGGTGAAAAACATTGTGTGTACCATGGGTGGTACAGGAATTATTCAATTCACACTTGTTCGTAATTTCTTGTTTACCGCCCATGATACACAATGTAACTTGTACAACCTATTACAATGGATACTTTGATTACTTTTTGAATTTCTTTCTACGCCCTTATTAACCGTATCACCGTTCAGAATCTAAGCGGATACGATTGCTAGGATCAATCTAGACATAAGGTGGGTGTATCCATTTAGGTTGGCCTGTGGCTATTCTATACAAGCCACAGACATATGTAAACGAGACGCTGAGAAAACTGTCTAAATTAATTGTATCATGAAAACCAAATGTGCCAATTTGTCACTTAACATTTTAGTAATTAACAGATTTTATTATGTTGCTAAGCCGAATTTACCAAGCAGGCTAGGTAGGTATTAAAAAAAATCTCTCCAGATTTGCCCACAAAATAATGCACTATGTTAGTTGACTGAGTTCCTGAGGAGCCGAGTGTACCGAGGCGACGAACGCCTCCGTTTTATTGATTGATGTGTGTGTAATGTTGGTTGGTTGGTTGGTTGGCCAGTGTCGGTCTAGAGGTCGCATTTTTCATCCGATTTCGATGGTACTTGGCATGTACGTGCCATGATTTATTTGCCAAAAATTGTCGAGCCATTTTTTTGATTGGGGGGAAAATGAGGGGGAAAAGGGGGAAGTTTGCTGTCGCGTTATTTATGTTCTCCGAAGTCTACGGTTCACATAACCACTAGTAAGTAGTACTTATGACATTCGTAAAACTCTTATCGCCAGAGTATCTTCTTCTTCATGTGCCATCTCCGTCCAGGAGGTCGGCGACCATATGTCTATATGTCTCTCTATCTTATCGCCAGAGTATACCGCGTGTTTATTTGATATTACCTCAAATGGAAGCCAGATGCAAGTTGTGAAATTATAAAATAATATTATATTTATTACAATATATTATAATAATAATAATATATAATTATAATATATTGTAATAAATATTGAGTTAACTCTTAGTTAACATAGAGCAATTGATTTTTTAAATTTCTTCGGTACTCAATGTATTGCGTATACACTTATTTGACACATCATCAAATGTGACATTTTAGGGCAAAGTAATCATGTAGGTAGCGATACATTGCTTGCTGAAATATTTTATATGGAAAAATAAAAGTCATAAAATTTTAATAAAACATATGGAAGTATGTAAGGTCTATACTAACAACCCTTGGTGTATGAGGTAATATCAAAAGTACACGCTGTATACTATTCAGATTATATGTCTGTGTCTAGCAATAGATAGTAGATAAGGCATGCTGGGCCCAGGGCAAGGGAAGGTAATCTAGACAACAATCAAAATCATATTGAATTAGCCATTCGCTTAATAGGGTCTTAGCCGTAAGGCGGGTGAGAGGTTGCGCTGGTATTTATGAGATATTCCAGTTATGTGTTCAGTCGCCATCAGATATATCGGAGCAGCCAAGGTGGTCACACATATCTGAACAACGCCTCTATTGTCAAGGCAATAAAGTACTTATTCAGACATTTTTGAGTACCGTGGCCGCTCCGATATATTTGATGGCGACTGTATTTAGACTGTAGGTAATAATATAGGATGTACATATATATTTAGCCAAGTTACCCAACTACGGGAAGAATAAGCTTAGCTATTTCTGCCGCTGACTGTACAACAAACCCACACATCGTACATACTCGTAAATTAGTGCCAATAGTTATTTGGCAGTCTAAATTCGTTTTATAACTTTTTAAGTACTAACATAGGTTGTAAGTAAAATAAGAATATCATCATCATCATCATCATCTCAGCCATAAGACGTCCACTGCTGAACATAGGCCTCCCCTTTGGACCTCCATAAGTATCGGTCGGAATAAGAATATTGTAACTAACAAAATTGACGATTTTTATTTTATTTTATTTTTTATTTTACCAGAGTCTATGAATTCCTTTATAAATGACTTTAGACTATAGAACTTAATGATTTTTACGATTTCGGCGCCATCTACGCATAACTTTGCGTCCTAATAACAACTAAAATTACTACGCCCAGTAAAAGTTAAACCCCGGTTTACAACATGAAATTGGTCAGATTAGCAAATACAGCCGTTACGGTTTAATTCCATAGCCCGTAGCCAAACAAACTACGCATACACTAACATACATACACTAATCCAAACAATTTCCAGTAAAATTGCCTCATTCCGCTTATCAAAGTTGGCCAACCTGTTGGGATAATCCGGATAGTGTTGTTACAGATTATTACTATTAGTATGGTTTCATGAAACACCAATAGAAGTGGCCGAAATTGTTTCCATTTATTAATTTCTTTATTACTGTTAAACATACGTAAGTATACCTTGAATTGGGCAACTATGAAGAAAAATATACCTAATAAATTATAAACTGAAATACGAGTAGATGTTATATACCTCAGAAAAAGTGACAAAGTCCTCCTGTGTCCGAGGCCAGATTCGAACTAGACCCCCCGGTAACGCCGGTACCGGTCGAATTTTCTCAAGTATATGCAACCTTCTGAAACAGAGGCGTTGACCATACTCTAAGAAAAAAAAAGTGAAATATACCTACTGCTTGATTGAAGTGAAATCTTTATACCACGTGGAACTAAATCCAACGTCAAGACTTAAAGGGCTGCTGGGCTATCAGGTGAAGCTGGTGCAAATTTAAATGGCTTTTTTTCGAGATAATGTAAAATTTACTGAAAGACTATGAGTTTGCGGCGCTCGCAGTCAAGACAATGGGTCCTTGGTTGGCTGATCTTTTATGGGAGCCCTGTCGAAACGGCTGGTCGACGCTTCAGGGGACCCTAGAGCTGGCACTTACCTCTGCCAGCGCATTTGGCAATACAAAGAGGTAACTCGGCCAGCGTTATGGGCTCCATGCCGCAGGGGGACCTCTTGGAGGGGCTATTCTTTTTGTAACTGGGATTTTAGGTAATCTTTTAGGTAGTTTTATATATTTATAGTTGTATTTAGTTTTAATGTAGTTTATTTTGATATTAGTTCAGTTTAGTTGTTTTAATTTAATTTTTGTTACGTGTTTAATAAAGCATTTTTACCACCAAATGACTATTAAAAGCTTTTTTATATAGATTTTTAACGTGTCGATATCTCGAAAACTATGCTAATTTTCATTAAGCTAAATTTGCTTAGCTTGATAAGCCTGCGCTATCAGATGTTCCATCAGGCCTTTAAATTTGTATGGTAATGGTTTGAAACAATAGAAGAGGACCTGACTCGCATAAATATGACCAGATTTTTGTTATTCTGTCACTGATTAAGCAGCACAACATTATAATATGATTATTGTTACTGGACAACGCATTCCACAATAATTGGGTACCATACTTGCCAACGTATTGTGAGGATCTAAGTATTAGACGGATAGCTGGCCACGTCAGATATGATCCAATAATGAGTATGATACAATAGTTTGCTATAAGTACTGTTTATTTATAGATCCGGACATCTAGTAGCTGTTCATTGGTGTCTATTTGTCACAACGACATCTCTTGGTCCTCAAAGTTAACAAAATTTGCGACACTTTATCAAAAGCATTAAAACTAAAATCGAATTTCCCTTATCAATGCTGTTTTGATAATCTCGATCATGTTACTACATGGCTACCTATTAGTTTAATTCCCATAATTGCCTTGAAACAGACTGTTATCATTTATCTGATAGGGGTGACATGCCAGTCTCGCATTATCGATCGCATTCTTGTGCGTTTTCAAGTTGTTACGAGGATAATTGCAATTTGATAAGAAATTGATAACCACATAGTCTCAATAAGTACTAGGTACTCATTTTAGTACCTAGTACTAAAATTAGTACCTACTCAATAACACCTATTTTACTTAGAAACATTTATGATGCTGTTGATGAAGAGTTCAAGGAAAGATATAGCAGCCGATACCTGCGGTTAAAATATTAAAAAGAATGATATCTATTATTACCTACTTATATTATTTAGTAAGTATTTGCAGCATGAAAACAGAAAACATTAATCAGTCAATCAATTTGAAACATCAAATATGCTAAATGGGTCAAAGTTAATTGTGGGTATGTCAAAGTTAAATGGTGTTTATCCGCCTGACGATAGGAATTTTATATCAAGAAAAAGAAGTTTGCACGAGAGGCCAGTGTTCCAAAATGTTGCAAAATCTTAAGGCCAACTATTGACTAATAATAACTAGAAGTACAACAAATTGGGAACAAACGTCCATTACAAATGAAAAAAAATCATCTGCAGATTTTTACACAGTTGATTTTTTCATTGTAATAGACGTCTGTTTCCAATTTGTGGTAATTTCCACTGAATAAAAAAGCTAATTCACATTATGTAATATAATAAATTAAACCTGTTAGTAGATTGATACAATCGTGTTAATATTGCGCAGTAAATAAGCAGAAAAGGAAAGATAATAACCACGCAACAAGATTCTTCCATCGATCATCTCAGCAGTAATTGACTTGAGCTTGTTAGTCTTGGTAGTTACGTCTCTCTTATTAGTTGTATGGAAGATACATTCATAAAATTAGGTAACCTTTTTTTTTTTGTGGAAATAGTTATTTGTGCAACAAGAGAGGAAAGTTGGTTTATCTTGCGAGTGTTGATTTTGAGTCCCGAGTAAGCGAAAGATTCTATAATTGAATCACGAGCGAAGCGAGTGATTCTAAGTTTGAATCTTGAGCGTAGCGAGGGATCTCAAGAACACGAGATGTAAAAAAACTTTCCTCTCGTGTGACACATACAACTTTTTACCTCAGTAGTGAGAACATATTAAAGTTAAAAAAACACATTTATTTACATTCCCGAATGAAAGGCATCATCATTATGACGAAAAGCTTCTAGAAACAAAATTTCACTCCCTGGAGTGATGAAAGTCGCACTTTCGTCACTCCAGGGAGTGAGGAAAGTAGGCTTGTTCGAACTGCTGAGGTGAAAAAATCTTTGTATTTACAAATATATGCGTAGCAGTGTTACACAATATTTGTAAAGACAAAGATAATTTGTCACTGTGTAACACTGCTCAGTTAAGACGCATATATTTGGCCAATCATCTAAGGTAGAATATAAGTGTTTGAAGGGTGACGATGGTATAGCGGTTACGGCGTCTGCCGCGAATGTAGAAGACGCTGGTTTGATACCAGTCTTAGGCACAGGAGGTTTTGATCACTTATTCATTAGTATTTGACGTTTATTTATGTGTATAATATCATTAGCATTACCCAGGATGTTTCTTAGATACATTTTAGTTTAACTCACCAAATCACTAAATAGATTATGATTATACAGTGTGTAAATTTAAGGCGAACCGTTTAACGGTGGTTTACATAGGTCATACTGAACAAGTTTCACTATGGAAGTCCCCGCAAAATTCGAAAAAAAAAATTGGCTTCCTCATACAAAATGTCGACACCCATGCGACGGGGTAGGCTCCATAGTGAAAGTAGTTCAGTATGACCTATATAAACTACCGTTAAAAGGTTCGCCCGTATTAAATTTACACATTGTATATGACACTGTTGTCGGTATTTAAATTTAAATTACCTTTACATATGTAGTATGTATACAAATGCATGTAAGAGCAAATAAAACCCAGTTAGAATAGAACAACTTTCATAATACAGTAGATATATTATAATAGTTTACCATAGGTAATACCTACCTATTTATTTACCAAACTCACGTACGTAAGGTTCTCACTATCTACATATATCTAGGTATTTTAGTCACTAAGCGCGACATGATTTGTAGAATCTATATTTCCATATTCGAGCATACATTTTTTTTACCGTATTTGTTATTTCTATTACCATGTCGCTGACCCCACAAATACTCAAATAACTCAGTCCGACCCTAAGTAAATGGATCAAACAAACAACACGTTTCTCACCTGCCCACAAAATAAATTACAAACGGAATGTATGAATATAGAATTTCGTTTAGAAATCGTAAATCGATAACCCTAACTTATTAAGGTGACTAGTGTCATCAACAATTCTAACTTTTATGGTTTAGCGTGGCGTAATTGATTTTATTAATACTGGTTTCCGTCATACGATGTGATCACCATAGGTGATTACAAAAAAGTGACACGAGAACATGAGAGTCATTATTCAGATTTGTACCTGCGTCTAAGCTTTATCAAGCCATGCTAACGGTATAAAGTTTGACGGTTCATGTCTGACCAGACGTATATTTCGAGAACTACCCATTAAAGCGAATTTCTAATAACGTCCAATGAACATAATTATCAAACTTTAGGACTAAATATATCTATCCTAATTATGTTTTACTTAACGCGCAAAATTTCAAATACCAGATAATGATGCGTATAGACATCTCTCACAATAAGTAGGTACACAATTAAATCTCGATCTTTTATCAGAAATTGTAAAGATTTTAATCAACATTACGGGCCTCAACAAATCATAAGTTTTCGACATCCCTGATTTATTAAGGGGCCTAGCATGTGGGTGTTATCTTTAACTGTCACCGCCGCTACCGTTCCGATGCAGTCCAGATTACACACGCTCTGGCGTCCGACGGCTTTTAACTTGAGGCTTTGATAACTGTAAGTCTGTTCATTTTTGGATAGTATTTAAAAGCAGAACAAAAAATAACCATGGCATGACTATTACACTGACTTCATGACTTGTGCAGCAAAAAAATCCAGAGTCCCATCATCGTTTTCATGTGCATTTGGATGTTTTTGCTGCGCAAGTCGGTATTTTTTGATATGCGTAATAATTATTTCATTCATTACTTCCCTTCATTATTTTTATTGTTTACATTACTTCCCTAAATTTTTCATGAAAGATTTAAATAATTTTCATGAAACTTTTGGATTGTAGAAAGCTTAAGTTGACTTACAATATTAATTGTCTTGATAATACACTAATCACCTCACCCGAGATATCACTATGAGAATCAAGCTCCCTAAATCATATACAAAATGAACACACCTAACGTGTTCTAGGCAGCGAAAGTGTTAATGTTTTTAAAATCCAAACGGACAGATACATAAATCAATCACCAATAACTTCTCACATAATAAAATTGTGTAAGATTTAAATCAATACAGCACACGCCTTAACAAATCATAAGTTTTTGACATCCCTAATTTATTAAGAGGCCGTTACCATGTGGGTGTTATCTCTGAGTGTCACCGCCAGGCTACTGTCTCGATAAAGTCCAGATATTACAGGTTTTACTCGCCCGACAGCCTTTTAATTCAGTTAGATAACAACGCATTAAACGTGTAGCAGCTTTATTTGGATTTGATATCGGTAGGGCTGTGAAGTGATTTCACTTCTTGAGGAATATACACCGCTTCATGGTAAGGTTTGGTAAATTATGATAAAATAACTAGGTACTTACTTTTTTATGGCCTTTATGGGTCATATACCTAATGAATCGGTTAAAGAGAATTTTTAATTCTAAGAATTTTAAACATAATCATTGTGTTTTCTTCCTGACGCATAACAAACACGTTATTTTTCGGCTTCTTCTTTGTTCCATGCACATTCACGTCACCATTTTGATTTACTTTTATTATAAAACACAAAACACGGTTTACTGATTTTGCGTTGAACATCCCAGTGGTTTTTATTAACTCTGTCATTAGGAATCACTCGAAAAATTTTTTTGGCAGGGGCCACGAACCAGGTGCATTTAGGGACTCCCAGTAGCCTGCGGACCGCTGGTTAAGACTACCAACAATACGTATTCTTGGTGGTTTGTGAATTACTCAGGTGTCTGAACCGGTCTAAAAGTTTGCGTTGCAACAAAGCGTGCTTGAACATCCAAGACAATCCGTGATAATGGCGTATGCAACTGTGCCGAAATATCGGAAGCTCACAATAACAAACTCACACGGTAAATATCCCGTATCAAATAGTTTTTGTAATGTTAATGACCATGTTAGCTTAAAATCGTATATCCAAGAATATTCTTAGTGCTCTAGATTTGCAGCATACTATTCGCAATTAATTTTCCGGAACATTGATCACGCCAAACAATGCAATTTACATGAAGGACGCGGGACCTTGTCGAATAAATAACTAATAAAGCCCGATAAGGCCCGGAGGCCACTTAAAGAGATTGCCCCGGGCTACGCACCACATCCATTCTCCCGGGATTGTTAGGGATGTGCTGTGGGCCTTAGTGCTTGTGAATGTTCCTGGGACTATTCCACTTTAACTTGGTTTAAAGTGGAACTACATATTTACTTGTACAACATTTACAGATGTCGCTTTGGGTGATTTATATTGCTTAAAAACCCCTTTTTTTATTTTACCACGTTGACGTTGTTTATTCTAGAATCGCTAATTATATGAGCCAGCTTAATCGTCTTTCATATTATGACGTTTATAATAGCAGTTCCATACTTTGTCATTTCGAAGTACATGCAATTGCAGTGTTTGGACTCTCTCTAAACTTGATTTTTGAATATAGGTATATATAAAACAAAATTCTTACTTAATTTTTCTTACATATCAAACAGATTTCAATTATAGCTGCATTAGCTAGTACAGCACGCCTAGCACATGAGTGACGCGACAGTATCCCGCGCGCGAGATAGACTACCCGTCTCTTATTAATTGACAAAGTCAGAAAAGGACGGATAGACTATCTCGCGCGCGAGATACTGTCGCGTCACTCATGTGCTAGGCGTGCAGATACGAAACACAAAATTGTATTTCCAAAACATATCTTTGATATTTATTAATTTTTATGACGTTAGATTTACGGGTCTGGTTCTGGTTATGTTAAAGGATCTGTATTTAAAATTATCAGAAATACTCTTCGAAAAAATCTTATACCAATACGAAATTTTTACATTTCGGATTTTTGAAACACTAAACAAATGACAACTCCAATATCATCCTTAGCTACTTAGTTAATATGAGCATTCTCCAAGCAAAAATACAGTCCCTAGAGCCGAAATAAATATCGTTAAGTACGGGACTAACTGCTACAGAACGCGTGGCGATATATCAGGAAAGATAGCGACTGTCTCAGGCGATTATTACACTGGCACCGCAACCGCATGCGGCGACGGTGTGCAAGCGTGACAGCGGTATTCACATGCAGAGCGCTATCTCGCTCGAGCACTGACACCGCATGCGGGAAAGCCGCCTAAGCTGTAAATACATAATATACATATAGCTCACCCGGATACGGCTGACTTATAAATTATAATAGTCTCTTTCGCACATGAGAGCGGTGTGGCCAATAGTGTGATAACGTTGAGGGTTGTCGAACGAGCGCGCGCAGTGAAGCGATGTTCTTAAAGAAAACTTCGGACACAACAAAACTGTCAGCTGACTACGACCCACTGAGGCACGGATTCTAGTACTTACGAGGACTTGCGGCCATCTTGTCGAGCAAGGTGGTTTGGTTTCGGGAAAAACTTCTTATTTTATGTTCATTTTCGTGATTCAATGTGTAATATATAGCTTATTCTGCAGTGATTTAACGAACTAGTGAGCAACTAATGAAGAATTAGTCTCGAAACATGTGTAACCCCTGTTTGAGTTAGATATCCGTTAGTCCACGTGCTGTTTGTAGGGAGTAGCTATCTCCTTATAAAAAGCCTAACCTCACCGTACAACGTCCAGCTCTTGGAGCGACTTCGACATTGGCAAAATTGTCCCAATATTGTGGACAGAATGCCATATTTTAAAAATTGAATTAGTACTTACGATAAAAATCTTGTAGGTATGTAACACCAACTGTCAAAATAACTTCTTTTTTAAATCTTTATTGTTAAATAAATGATTTTTGTCACATGGTGACTATGTCACTTCCATAATAAAATATTTACATTGTACGTTTACACACTAATAATACATGGTCATGATTATTGATGAATTTAAAAAAAGACACACTACTTAATAGTGCAAATTTTTATAAGAGAATAAATTCGCCTGACTCACTATTAAGTAAATGTCAACATTTTGCCATTCATAAACAATATACGGCGCCTCCCAGATCGCACCAATGTTTACTTTCTATTACCTGGTACCGACATGATGGTCGAGCTTATCGATGTTCAATCTAATAAGGAAAGCGCCTGTCTCTTTCAAAAGTTAGGTGTTGAAAAGTGACGCTAGCACTGCCATGCGGATAACTCGGTTCATCATACTGTGCCATCTATTCCTAACATACGAAGTATGATGATAACCAGAATAAGTATGACACCCGTTTATGCATAGTTGTTACGAATTTTGAGGTCAAATGATATTGGTTTTTTTGTTGATAAAGGGTGTAACAGCGTGTTGATGTCATATATGTCATCATAGAAAAATAGCCCTCTTAATATTAAGGTTGCGAAATATGGCACGTGCTTCGGAAGTATATGAAATATTTACCTTATTAAAATAAAAGCGTCTTCCTGTAACTTTCGTAGGCGTTACCGCCGTTTTCCTTGGTACAGTCAGCAGCAAAAGTAGCCAAGCGGGTAGGGTGTTCAAAATGAGCTGGACACGACTTTATTGTTAAGAGAATAAGAGCGTGTGTAGGTCATTTTGAACACCCTACCCGCTTAGCTACTTCTGCTGCTTACTGTACTTCCGTACTGCTCAACCCAACTCAACTAACTACTTCCTTAGGGGATTCTTAAGTTAAAATGATCAGGACGCAAGCAAGTTCACGTACAACTTAATTATAATGGATAAGCGAAGGTACGCCATAAAATAGTACATTTCGATACTAGGTCGGAAAGGATGTCATTATTCAACGAGTTCCGAGACATAGTGAAGAATGACATTCCGTCCGTGTATCGAACGACGTTTTTTAATAAAGTTGCGAAAAAATTATAAAAATGGACAATATGTCTCTTTGAGGTTACTTCATCCGAACACTCGCGCCGTGCGATGCGGGGCGGTGATCATGAATCCTGAGCTGTGATTGGCTGGAAAAGTAAAACGCGCTAGTGCGAGAAATCCAACTTCTCGCATTATAAACTACTACTAGATTTGAGCAACTGTGTTAAAAAGTACCTTTTATAATATTTGACGTTTTTGAAGTCCGAAATGTTTATCCATTAATACCAGGGACCGTTACCGGTATTACTAAAAATCTAAATAGCGACCGAATTTCGCAATGTTAACGTGATATTCTGAAATGTAATTTAGGAAAACGTAATAAATTATCAGATTACCTGAAAAATATTCATTAACAACCGAGATACCGAAATTGAATACCGGTTAATTTGTATGAAAATAATACCGGTATTCGATCTCTGATTAATACCATCAATAATTGTTTTATCTAGAAAAGCTTCCGCATACGAGTTCACTTGCTTAAAAGTCGTTAAATCGCCAAACCCACCTCTCATCCTGTATAATAGTTACTCCACAACTTGAACCCTAAGGTTAACTGCTTCGGAAATAATTTTAGGATAAAAAAGTATCTTGTTGTGTGTATATTCACAAAAGTGAGGCCTAATAAGTACTTTCAATGAAAACTGTATTGAATTAAATCGCTTGAGTCGCAGATTCTGAGTCGAACTCACCTAAAACTTTCCAAAAAAAAATGTGCAACTATAAATAAAATCGCCTATCAAGTTCCTAAGTACAAAAGCATGCGATGCGATGAATCACAGCCAAATTTTCTATTTACCTTCATACCCATCTGTTCAAAAAAGAAATTTAAAAGTTCCACAATCTTAACTTATAAGAAACCTTTTTGTGAAATTTTGCTGGCACTTCCAAGGTTATTCAGACAGTTTTTTTGCGAACACTAATCGGCTTTTCCGCGAAATGTAATAAATCCTGTTCACCTTTCTAGGTCAGCCTGAAACCAATTAATCTCTGGAATTAATGCGGTTGACTAATAATCTCGTTTGTCAATTAATTATAAACGGTCACTATCAACATAGAGTAACTTATATAGCAGATAGGGTGACCAGATCTGATTTCCGGTTTTACGGGACAATGCGTTGAAAATACGGGATTCGAGGTTAAAATACAGGACAGGGGGCAATGTACTGTCCAGACTGTCCCGTATTGGTTTCGCCAAATTACGGGACAGTGAAAAATTCGTACCTGAAATACGAGACAACCCGTAAAATACGGGACATCTGGTCACCCTAATAGCAGAGTAGCACAACCTAAGAACTTTTTGAAGCTCAAGTCAATTGCGACCTCTGTCCGAAAGCCGCCTAAAGATACCGAAAATGTAAGAGGAAATTTCACTTGCACTGCTACTCTACCTAGTAAAAAATATCTTACTAGTAGTACAATAGGAGCTACTAGGTGGAGTAGCAGTGCAGGTGACATTTGTTCTTACATTTTCGGTATCTTTAGGGGGCTTTCGGACAGAGGGCGCAATTGACTTGAGCTTCAAAAAGTTCTTAGGCTATGGCCGTTTATTATATCTTTAAGTCTATGCTATAAATAAAAATGCTTTAGCGATACATATATGTTTTTATTAAACAGCTAAGTGAAGAGACGTTTGCGATTTTGATCTTAGCAAGGGTTTTTTAACAGGGAGCAAAAGTCGAATTTGCTGCGAGCGTTATTTAGACAACACTTTGAAGTGACCTTTAAAATTTGCACATGATTATTTTCACACGATGGTTAACCTTTGAATTTACATCATTAATATCCAAACTAGCTATCAAAAAATACATAAAAGCGCAAAGTTTTGAAAACGTAAATATGTCATGAAGTTCAAAAGTGTTCTTTTAAGACTTAGAAGCATTTAAGAGGTCTTGGTGTTGAAAGGGTTAATTTAGTTTTCATAAACAAATCATTAAGTATCCCTATAAATTATCTTCGAAACTTTGGCTTTATCGGACTAAGTATATTTACCATTAAAACTTAACCAAAACACAAAGGTTATATTGTTTGACATTCCTGTATAACTTGCGATAGCTGAAACAACTTCCTTCGAATTGTGATACTTTATGCCTTGGTAAGTTTGGAATGATGTTTACCTTCAGACCTTGGGTATATTCCAATCGCTTACCTATCACGATGGAGTCGAAAGCTCAAACAAATCAGGTGCCGTATTATAATTTTAAAATACTACATAAACAATACGTTAACAACACAATCTATCCCCAATATAACTCCAACACATAACAAATAATCAACCAATATTAAAGTTGTATTGGAGTTGCATTGCAGCGGAATAATTTTCAAGCAAGCACCTGGGGCCGTATTCTAACTTTAAAACACGCACAGACACGATCCAACTTCAATGCAAATCCAATGCAATAACAACACAACACAGCTAACGCCTACACGTCTGTATCAAAAATGACGAATTTTGCTTGAAAATTACTGCGATGCAACTACAATACAACTTCAATATTGGTTCATTATTGGTTGAGTGTTGGAGTTATGTTTAAGACAGATTGTGTTGTTAATGTATTGTTTATACATTTTAAAATTAGAATATGGCACCTGGGGCCGTATTCTAACTTTAACATACGTTTTTACCAATTTTTATTTCGTACACACGCAATTTAAACACAATGCAGTTCCTAAGCATTTCAGTACACACACTATAACCACATTTTAAATTAAGTCTGATTCGGGCGTTCACAGTCATTGCAGAAAGATTGTTAAAAGGATTTAGCTATGTTTAATAAACCCAATAACAATACAACTAAAATACGTAATGTCACTGCTGGTCTAGGGCCCGTTTCTCAAAAGCAAACTTTAATACAAGCGGACATCACTTTTCGACATCTTTTGCTAGAAAGGGACTTCCGCTTGTATTACTTCCGCTTCCGCTAGTATTTGTTTTCTGTTCCGTTACTTGGAAGCACGACCTGATAAAATCTTTCTGCTTAACCCTAAAGGCCTGCTAACCAGTATAGTGGCGAGACAGCAAAATACCACTCAGCCGAGAGAGTAAAATGGCTGTGTTTAGACCTTGCGAGTACTCGGTCGAGAGTACTGATACTGACTCGCCACTGTAATCGGTAGGTGTGGTAAATAATGCTTTATGGCATTTAATTTGTCTTTTGTATGTTAAGTTTTCTTTTCATGCCTTGTCGCTTGCCTGACCCCGATTTCGCCCTGTATTCTTAAACTAGCGGCCCGCCCCGGCTTTGCACGGGTGCAATTATACATATAAACCTTCCTCTTGAATCACTCTATCTATTAAGAAAAACCGCATCAACATCCGTTGCGTAGTTTTAAAGATATAAGCATACATAGGGACAGACAGCAGGAAGCGACTTTGTTTTATACTATGTAGTGATAAATGTTTTAGCCCTAAGGGGGCCCACCGACTATCAGACATCAGTCCGCCTGACGATATCGGCTTGTCAGTTAGAAAAATAATTTGACAGCTCCGAACAACTGACAGGCCAATATCGTCAGGTCGACTGATAGTGGGTGGGCCCCATAAGAAAAGCTCGCTCATAACCTTACACTGGCGCGAAATAAAGCGACTCTCGTCCTCCTGCAGCCGAAACTCTAAGCACGTGACGGGCATTCCTGTTGTTCATAACAACTGCTATCTTCTCTTAGCATCACATCTCTCCTTTGCTTTTAGAAATACAACTTAAATCAGTTCCTAGTTCGGTCGCTTTTGCTATAAAGATGCTGAGCGAGTTGCGACCTTTGTAAACTGAGTTGGTTTTACCTGCTAACAAAACGCCAACGTAAGTTTTCTTAGCCAACTTTAGGATCGGGATGTGTAGGGAAATACTGTCGTATTTCAATAAATATAGAGTGGAGTTTCAACTACAGGGGTTGAGGCTTGGTATCAATGAAACTTTATACTCTGACACGATCATATTTAGCTGTCTTATCTCACTGGAAAGGGTGTAAATAACAGTCCCCGTGTGGATATCTGGGAGCCATTGAGCATCTCTTATTACTTGCCCTAAGAAAACTGTTTAAAGTTAAGTCGACCAATACCTAGGTATGTGTTGACGACTTTAAACCCATACAAATAAGATTGTGTTCATATGACCATTATATATTTTTGTCCAAGTGCATCTATATTTGAGAACTTGACTGTACCATGTAAACAATATTTTCATTAACATGTTTGCCCGGCGCTATCAGTCACTAACTGCCACAATCACTATAGTAGCCCTCAACCAATGTGACGACCGGGGCCATAAAACCCTTAAGCTCGCGTTATCAGTTATCCATTGTGTTGCATTGTGGACTTTTATGGCCCCGGTCGTCACATTGGTTGAGGGCTACTATAGCGATAAAGTCGGGGTTTTACTTATATCTAAGAAACACTCCTTATTCTGTGAAAAAATTAAGCCGATAGTATCTAATAGTGTTGGTGAAAAGTCTTTGGAATCGTTACTTTTAAGACTCGACTCAGTTTTTTTAGATTAGGTATTATTTCTATCAGAAGATAAGTGACTAAATTGGTTACCGACTGACTTTTTTTACCTTCTCCTGTTGTTTTGACCGTCACTTTACGTTTATGGTCAAATGAAGTGCACGTTGTTAAAAAAAAACTTGCGCAGCTTCAACCAGAATCTTCGATAATAACTGAAAATGATATGAGATTGTAGACTTTTGTTGCTAAATTTAAGTTCAAGTTATTTGTAGATCGTCAAAGAGTCTTCAAAAGAGATTTCTGCTCTTAAATTGTTGAACTTGACAAGACCCTTAAACTTGAATTTTTAACAGATCATGTCCATTCAAGAGAAGACGTACTTTTAAAACAATAAGTACTTTTTATCATTGTCGATCCATTAGCAAATATTTTTATGGCTATGATTTTATTTACATACTTATATTATAGTTAGACAGAATGTTCAAAACTTTGGTTCTTCAAAATATGGGACTTAGAGTATTATACCGAATCACTCGACAAAACTCAAATCTTTTAAGCCAGTCTCTTAAAAGTGAGTCGTTCTCTTTAAATTAGACTGGATTCCAACACTATCAGCAATTGATTAAATACCTCGCATATTTTCAGAGATCGGAATCTTTTATCGGAATGAAACCGGAAAATTTCAGATCCGGTATTCCGGCAATCCGGTAAATCACACTTAGCGTCAAGTGGGGATTTCCCGTGTCCGGTACTATGACGACGTAAATTCAAGTCGTTCAAGGATACTTTAAGTGAATGGCCTTTTCTGATAAGAATTGTACAGTCGCCATCAGATATATCGGAAGGGCCAAATTGGTCAGAAATATCTGAACAACGCCTCTATTGTCAAGGCGATAAAGTGCATGTTCAGATATTTTTGAGTACCCTGGCCGCTCCGATATATTTGATGGCGACTGTACGATCACCTTTGAAGCTGTATAGTGTTGCTTTTTTGGGTTTTGCTCCGAAACAATTACCTAATACATATTAATTCGTCCCGTGGTATACAGTCAGCACCACATATACCGCATCAGCTAGAGTAAGGTAGTAATTTTTTTAAGATGTCGGAATCATACTACGATTTCTACCTACAATTCCGACATCTTAAAAAATTCTTACTATACCTAGCCAAATAGTTCGTCACACCATACAAAATATATGGTGCGATGAACTATTTGATCACTTTGGCTGTTACAGTATATTTGATGCCGAGTGTACCTATTATATTCTTACAAAGTTGCTAATTATGTTTGGTCTGTAATATAGATGAAGAATAAAGCTAAAAGTGGACAACATTATATTCGGAAGACACCAGTCAATGGAACTGGATATTTAACTGGAGAGCCGAGACGGGAACCCGTAAAAACATTAAAACTTTTATGTTTTTCTAAAATGAACAAGGTTTTTTGTGTTAAGAAATACTTTCGGCAGTTTATAAGGAGTCCGGGCCTCCATTCTTTAACAAATAATTGTTGAGCTGTTGTGTTTTTAAAAGTATTTTAGACATTTATCGCGACATCAGGGAGACCAAAAAAAACCCTTTACCTCATGATTCTCATGAAGAAAACAAATTATAACTGCCGTAGTATTTATATGGCTTTGGAAAGGTGAAGGGTCGAATTAAAATTAAATTTTTGATGCAACAATTGATTTACTATTTTACAGTGTAATTTCAATGTATTTTTACAGAGTTTCGATTCTACATAAGATAATTTTAAACAAAAAAAGAACCGACTTCACTTAGGATCCGCTATTCCAAGAGGAAGTGGCCGAGTTGCTGTAAAAAACAGTGAAATCACTATAGGTGTGCCTATAATAGTTGAAGAGTTCCCTCGATTTCTCCAGGATCCCATCATCAGATCCCGACTTGGTGACAATGGGACCATCTAGGGGTTATACCTGTTCGATTCAAAAAAAAATTTTGAAAATCGGTTCACGATTCACGGAGATATGGAGTAACATACATACAAAAAAAAAAAAAAAATTATGATAAAAAAAAAAAAAAAAAAAAAAAATTCAGTCGAATTGAGAACCTCCTCCTTTTTTGAAGTCGGTTAAAAATAGGTATATACTTTAAAATCCATGTGCAATACCTGACCGTCTGAATAAACTATAGTACCTAACTAATAATTTCTGTTAGTCAATATGTTTAGTTCATATGGATATTTCATCTCATGATTGGTTATATCTAAAATCAGCAAAATTAGCTTAATGATTATGACACGATTTTATTATTAAAACAGCAAATTTAACTACCTACAAAGAGAAGTATGGGCACTGCGAATGTCATCTCGCTACGTGTGGTTGGGTATAACTCAGCGAATGTTGTCTCGCTCAAATCTAGAGCAAAGCCCGACTGGGGAAGTACCTCAACTCCACCTTAGAGAAAACCACAGAAAATTGGAAGCACTAGATTCTACTCATAGTGCTAATCTTGCCGATGAGTAAGGTTCCCAGGGAGCTCAAAGACGATGCTGTGTTGACGATGGGGACCCACTGACCCTTTAGCTATCAACACAGTCAATCGGCAACGCGCAAGTTACATCTCTGGATTTGCAGGCATATGTAATGGAAGCTTACTAGGCTGGCTATGTGCCTGTTTAAAAAAATATTTATAACGGGTCACTCACGGATTTTTTAATGATCATCGTAAATTGATCGAAACATGTCGTGCAAAAATCGATCAAAATTACGTGAGTGACCCGTTATAAATATTTTTTAATATGTTAGTATCTCACGAGAAAGAGCGCTGGTAGCCTTGCGGTAAGACGTCCGACTTTCAATCCGGAGGTCTCGGGTTCAAACCCCGGCTCTTACCACTGAGTTTTTCGGAACTTATGTACGGAATATCATTTGATATTTACTAGTCGCTTTTCGGTGAAGGAAAACATCGTAAGGAAACCGGATCTAATCCCAAAAAGGCCTAGTTTCCCCTCTGGATTGGAAGGTCAGATGGCAGTCGCTTTCGTAAAAACTAGTGTCTACGCCAATTCATGGGATTAGGTTATCAAGCGGACCCCAAACCGGGATAAACGCTAGGATGATGATGATGTTAGTATCTCAGGAGAGTTTTATGGTTAAAATGTGCCTGTTTGCTACCGCGCCGTGGTATAACAAAAAAACTTGTTCAGCTTTTTACCAACTTGCCCACTTTGATACTTCTGCTGCTGACTGTTTATAACTTAACCAAAGATTTTCTTATACATTTATGGTTTCAAGTTATTGCCACTTAGTTCCTCATACAAAGCGTTTTAAACATGCACTTTGTTTGTCATCAATAAACAGCAGTAAGCTAACGAGCCCCGAATCGTCGCTCGAGATGACTCTAATTGGCCTTCAAACAAAGCCACTCGACCTGACCAAGAACTTTCCTTCTAAATCATTTGAAACAACGGACGTGATACAACACTTTAAGTATAATTTTTTCATAAGGTTATTTCAATTTCGAAAGATTATCGGTCGGCCCGAAAAGCGCCGTACCTAACTTGATTTTCAAAACAATCGAATGTGCTATTTAAAAAGTATATCGAACCTTACACTCGGCCATCCTGATGTCGTAGATGTACCCGCACACCGGTGTTGTGAACCACGCCTCATTACGGTGATATCTAGATACATGGCCACGGCAAGAAACCGTTTTTTGCCTGCTTCAAAAATCTACAAGGCTAACCAAACTTGCACATAACATAATATTCTCCTGGGAATGATCGAGAGATATTGCGGAAACCGTGGCGCCAACATCTTATCACTTATTACCAGTGTTCTGCACCTATGTAGGTATAACAACATAATAGCCGTTAAAAATCAGTTTGAATTGAGAACTTGTACAAAGAGAATAGGGTATACAATTGAATGGGTTTTGCAATGGTTGTACGTGACGAGAAATGATCACGTCTAACATTTCTAACAAGCCGCGATTGACGTGTCTTATACCTTTACGGCAAATAGCGGTATAAGGGACCATTGAGTAGGCAAATCGTTTGTTCGGCTGATGGTATCCACTTTGTTGTTTTATACCTGTTTTCATAAACGTGAGAGAATATGAGATGCTTGTACTAATTGGTACCTACTCATGATTGGAATCTGGACATGCTTTTATTTTTTCTTAATGAATTGCTCTGAATAACTTAATATTTTTAAATTTATTATCTATGATTTGCACTCCTAATCAAAAAATACTCTACTTTAGGATTATCTGTTTACATAAAATACGATTACGAAGATACTCATTCATAACATTTCTAATATTAACCAACTTACATTTAATCATACGAGTAATTGTGACCGTATTTCATTTTATTTCATTTCATTTATTTATGCAATCCATTATATTTTTATTTAACTCCTTTTAAATAAAATTTTCCGTGCCTATGCAAAAAAAATCTACCATGACCTAGGTATGTTTAGTATCTTTCCAAAACAGATGACGGTTGTATTCCGGTTCGAATTAACAAAACGGAACACATATTTAATTTGACGTCACTTTCTGAAATATCTCTATATGTCTAAGATTAAAAAGTCCATCAAAGTCCACTTGTTTTAATAAGATTGTTGTCACATGATAAAAATACGCTAGGTAATGGCGCAGACCAGTTATAGTAACAGTTACTCATTAAAACAAATATCGTATACAATAAAAATCTGGGACACATACTTATCACCATTACATTCGGAATATATTTTAATACAAAACCATAAGAAACACAACAAATTTGTTCAGAATCTAAAAATATTGTTGAAGTAAAATATTAAGACCAACAACTTTACTCAATCGCAACTTTGGACTAAAGAGTTTTGTTTCAGATCTTTAACTATTTTACGTTATTCAAAGATCGCGTGCACAGAGCAACTAGTAAAAAGAACACTAAACTTATACTTTATAGTTTGCACGTTCGATCCACGCATTCGTTGGCTGTAATCGAAAAAGCTGATAGATGAATCTAGTCCGTGCACCACACTTCGCTGCGCTTGCATCCGATTTTATACGAGCCGGTCTTTGGCTTCCTATCGGTTGTTGGGAGAGACGAACGTTCTCGCAAACCAGTAATAGGCATTATCGAGATTGTATGCTCCAAGTACAGTTACCACACAGGATTGTTGAGCCACTTGCAATTGTTCGTAATTTAGCCGTGTAATGGATGACCGATGTTATCGATTAGGTGTCAGCTAACATCGGTCATTAATTATACGGCTAAATTCAGAATAATTGCATGTAGCTTAACAATCACCGCTCGTGATAGTAATCGCGATTGTCACTCAATTTATGAAAAGCTTTCAAAAGGACATTTAGTTTTCTTGCGATAGTACAGCAGGCCGCAATGCGACAAGACTATAATTCGATCAGGCAATAAACTTTTGCTCGTACAGTCGACGTCAAAAATTTGTACCTTATTAGTTATTAGAAAGGAGTAAGGTGCAAAAGTGTAAACATATTTTTCACGTCGACCGTACTCGATAAAATAACTTTTTACGCATCTTTTTTACTTAATTAATTTTTCTGCACAAACTCTTTAAAATATAGTCTCCTGATAAGTTACAACAGATCTTAAAGTCAAAGTTATTCAAATGATTGCGTTCGATTCACCTGTACCCAGTGGGCGATTAGAATTCCCAGGAATTCTTCCTCGCCTCAGATTTATCCATCAACGTACCCACTATCTGATATCGGCATGTGTGGCGCAGTAAATTACGCCTTATCTTTGACGCCCAAGGACTGGAAATCAACATTAGGAGAGGTAATCTTAAATTTTGCGTGTTTGGAAGAGATATGGGTTTAGATAAGCCTGTGTTACAGCGAATTTGCAGGTGTGCATTACACTTGAGACATTACTGTTTTATTTAGTTACGAGGTAGTTTGGGTAAATGTAATCTTGCCCTATTGACTTACTTTGACTTATTGTCCTATGTCCCCTGGATGGGGCAGAGGGCGTCCACAGTGCGCCGCCATCTGGATCGGTCTTGAGCTTCGTGCTTGACTTCGCTCCAAGTCTTCCCAATAGCCTTCGCCTCTGCAACAATAGTCCGGCGCCAGGTCTGCTTTGGTCGGCAACGTTTTCTCTTTCCTTGGGGATTCCAGTCTAGGGCTTGCCTCGGTATGTGTTCAGGATCCCTTCGGAGTGTATGCCCAATCCAACTCCATTTCCGGCGCTTTATCTGCTGGTCGATCGGAGTCTCATTGCAGCATCTCCACAGGTTGGTATTGGAAATTTTCTCGGGCCAGTATATACCGAGGATGCGGCGGAGGCAGCGGTTAACACAGACTTGTAGCTGGCGCGAGATGTCCTTTGTAACCTTCCACGTCTTGCCCTATTGCATATCCCTTAAGAAGACAGCGAAGCTCTAGGTACTCAATATGAAGCTACTTACTTATATTTAATTTATTACGGAGGCCTTTTTACCATCTATTAAAATTAAATTAAATTACTACCAATTTATGGCACCTACCTACCTACCTACCTTCTTTATGAATGAATTAATAAAATGTTACTTATTATCATCAATAATTATATAGTGATTGTATCATAGTAATAATCAGTAGCAATTATTTAGTAATAGTAGCTTATAACGTCGCTGATACTGTCATATGATAACAAATCCCCAAATTTACTCAGTTTACCTACTTACTTTATTTTTAAACAAAATATTAAATATGGAACAGCTTTCAATAGTCATTAGGTAATATAAGTACAGTCACGAACCCGGATTGTTGAGCTACTTGCCATTGTTCGTAATTTAGCCGTGTTATAAATGACCAATGCTACTAAGTACTATATTAGTTGTCAACTGTCAGTTTCATCGGTCATTTATTACTCGGCTAAATTACGAACAATGGCAAGTGGCTTAATAATCCGGGTTTGCGACTGTACATGCATAATACAATATAATTTAACATTTTTTTTAAGTAGGTCCAGGTAAAACCAAGCTTAACCGAGGCACGTCTTATTTACGTGACCAATTTAAATATATTGCGCCGCTTCAATTTCTTTATGAACGCCAAAGTTCAAGTATAGCACTCAAGCTGAATTCTAAGTAGACTGATGATTTGTGTGATTTATCATTGTTTAAATGACGGCCCTAATTGACTCGTCCTTACCACGTAGTTGACCTGATTTGGCTTGTCATGTTTTTTGTGCATCATCAATGAAGGTGGGACTGAATAAATACGATAACATGATATCTCATCATAAGTAAATGGTGAATCATTCAAATGCATTTGATAACTGACATGCCCTTGGTGACGTTTAATATCTATAGTTTTTACTCGTAGGTTTGATAAACTCGTCATATATAATATAACCTAATAATTTATGACGTGAAAGATACTCCAATATAGTTATAGAGTCATATAGGCTCAGTCAAACGAAATAATCTCAAATCAGTCATGTCAGAGATTATTGTCATTAAGTATTTAGTAGTAGGTATTAAGTTAGGAGAAAGTAATACCAAGCGTTGTGTATAAAATATCATGAACTAAAAATTTTCACAATTCAGATAACAACAAATAAAAATTCTTACTTTGCAAAACCTGCAAAATCTCACTAACGTCTTTCTTCAACAGGACCAAGACGAGGAACTCAAGAAACAACTGCCAGTCGTGCCAAAGTGCTGTGACAGCGGTCAGAACCTCACGTTCACGGTCCACAACGGCGCGGCGCGGTCGGTGTGCGCTCGGAGCAGCCTGACCTTCCAGCCGGTCTTCCACAAGGCCAACGAGTCGCACATCTGGAGCTACGACAGCAACGTGTTCGAGACCATTGTTGGCAACCCCTGCGCGTATGACAGGTCTGTAGGAACATGTATTTGAAACCATTATAGACAGACAGAGAGACAGACAAACCGACAGAAATTCATACAGATATATAGAGATAGACAGGCGAATAGACGGATAGAGAAACAGATAGACAGACATAGAGACAGTGAGAGAGAGAGAGAGAGAGAGAGAGAGAGAGAGAGAGGGATGGATAGACATACATAAAAATAGACAGACAGACGAACAGATAGGCAGAGGTAAAAACCTGACGTTCACGGTTCACAACGGCGAAGCGCGGTTTAGCTACTTGAAACAGTCCGAGACAGATAGACAGACATATAAACACAGACACATACAGACAGAAACAGAGATATACAGAATATGACATTCATTTCGACGTGGTACAGCAAATATCGCTGGCAGTGCAGCGCGGTAATGCAGCCAGCATTTTTGGAACGTTTGCCCCGGGTACGTGTCGTCTCGGGGATTAACGGCATAAGAACTGTTTTATTTATTTATGTGTAAAATGTTTGTAAATAAATGAATAAATACTATTTCGAAAAGTTTCGACGTTCTACATGAGTCACATGACAACATGGATTGGATAAAATCAAGTCACTTGATTGATCACAAGACATCTTGGCTGCGATTTAATGTTTTCTGTCTATATCGGTGTCTATCTGCATATTTTTTAGAAATATCTCAAATCTTTATCAATATGTTTCTTTTCGATCTCTCACATTATAACCTGTCAAACTTTAAACATAATATGTATCTATGTGACTATCTTATTACGTAATGCATCCCTTCGAAAACTTCCCAAAACTTTTCTTCGCATACTTGATTCGATCCCAAAAGGGAAAAGTTTCAAATAAGTATCCCGATGGAAATATTATTAGCTAACGAACGCTATATCACTGATATAGGAAGTGAGGCAATAAAAACGCCATATTTGTACGATTTATGCTATAATAAGGGTCATACTCAAATTTAGATTTAATTTGTTGCTCATTATCTTGATGGTAGAGGAAAACTCTTGACGTAATATGCAGACAGACAGATATTATACTTTTTCTATGAGCGTTATTAAATATAATGCTTATTATTATATTTGAACAAGCGTCTGCCTTCTGCTTTGTCTACGTAGATAACTTCCACAGTGGGTAAATTATTTTTTCCTTTTCACCCCATTAAGGGATGACTGCCGAGAATTTTTTATGTTATAACCTTATTTAATAAGGCCGACGGTCATATTATAACCGTCGTCGGGACCTGAACTATATTGGTTTAAGCATAAAATTGTAAAAGACAAACGGACATACAGTTACTCATTTTTATATTGAACGATGCGCTTGTAAGACTCAGTTAAATAGGGTAGAGTGTATCCGGAAAGTGAAGTGTCGTAGAATGTATGAGCTCCGATATAAACCACGACACTTTTCTTTCCGGACAAACTAAAACTAGTCGAGTACTCAATAGCTCCAGTGTAGTAAAAGTAAAACACTCTAAACTTTTGAAATCTTTATGAATTCTAAATGAGAATCAATAAATGTACCAATTTTAGCTGAAAATGAAGCCCGTATACTTACTTAAATTAACACAATACTTAACTCCAATTATGTAGGTATTCTAGTCTAGATCCATACCTAATCGTATTCCCTTTTCAGATACAAACTGGAGCCAGACAAAATCAGCGAAGACGAGTTCTACCTCCTCGTCAACGGGTCTCTCTTCGTCCCGTTCAGCAAGCCCCCTTTACTCAGCACCAAGGACTTCTGCATGGAGACGTTTTACAACGAATCCAACCCTGCTGGTGTCACGTTGCCGCTGGTGTGTTTCTCTCAGCCAGTTGAGACGGCCAAAACCTCAACTACGCTAATACTTTATGCAGTAGGTAAGTTGGTGGTTTGATGACTTAATGTTAAACAAAAAAGAACCGACTTCATATAGCTTCCACCTTTCCAAAAGCACATGCTGGAGCTGCTGTAAAAACTACTCAAATCACTACAGGTGTGCCGACAATATTTGACGAGCTCCCGCGTTTTCTCCGGGATTCCATCATCAGATCCGGACCTGGTGACAATGGGGCCAATTGTAAAGTATACTCTTTTAAACAAAAAAGAATTTTCCAAATCGGTCCAGCTGTCTTCGATTCGATAACATATATAAAATAATTGCAAAAACAAAGATCCCAACTAATTGAGAACCTTCTCCTTCGAAATCTTGAAGTCGGTTGATAATATTAAAACCAATCTTAACCGCGTATATAAATTGAAAGTTCTCCCTCATTATCCCGGGATACTGGATACTGAAAGTTATCATAAAAAAATTGTAGCCGAGCGAATTATTTACCATCATGGTCTTGTTTATACCCCCACTCTTACGCAATGGATATATATCAGTCGGTCGGCACATAATACTTACGATATCCGTTTTTTAACTGACGGTACTTTATTATTGATAACTAATGACCGGTTTGTCGTTACGTTAACGAAACGTTCGGTTCTTTTCTTCAGTCAGTAAAGACAGCCCAAACTTTAACTACACTCATACTTTATGCAGTAGCTAAGTTGATGCTTGAATATTTATTATGTTCGCTATACTTTTCAGCAGTTCGTAGTTTTTGTTAGTTTTATGACTCGAAGTTTTTTCTTGGATGGAATAATGTCTCTTAAAAATGTTTGATAAAAATAGAAGTTTTGTTTCCACCTTGGGTTGAAACTTAAGTGAGGTAAGAATACAATTACATACATACAATTTTTATGTACAGGTTTTTACGAGTACACAAAGATTCTTAGGATAAAATTCTAAGTGATTAGTACCTAGTTACCTACTTAGTGTTGTGTGGCTAGTTGTTATTCATTCGGAGTTACCTTTTAATTATTAATAAGGTTACAACTAGGAGAGAACCAACAGTTGAATAGGGCAAACCTACCCAAGGTTTTCCCTACGAAAACAAAGATTGACCTTTGAAAGCGGCTCACGCGTGCAACCAACACATTTCATGTAAAGTTCATGGCTTTCCACGTGATTTACATTTATGCGTAGGACATGTATGCTACTAGCCACTATTCGCGGCTTTGTCTGCGTAGAATTATTCGGGTAGCTTAGAATCTTCGCACTTCCAAAGTTCTTTTCTCTTGCCTGCTTATACCCCCTTGAATTTACGGTCCTCCCAGAGATGAGTGAGTATGCATTGCGTGGAATGTGTTTGTTAAGAATCCTAGAGCAGAGCAGCTGCGCTGTGCGATGATAGGAAAATGAAGTGATTCCATTGGTTCTTAAGGCCGTTCTTCGATTCGGACAAGCCACGCCCATCCGTTAGAGACACGTTTATGGCTCCCGTTCACGAAAGAAAGAGATGCAGCGCTCTTAAGGATCAGACTTTTTGACCAAACTACGATAAATAAGCGAATCTATAAAGTTTTGTCTAATTTTGTTTCTGTGACTTTTTAGATAAACTAGAATACCATATGTTTTACTTAGTTATATTGCTTAATCTCTTATAGTTTACGTAAGCTAAGAAAAATAAGGGGAAAAAGGACCCAACTTCGGTTTTTTTTCTATCGAGGCAACTTATATATATTCGAAAATAAATTCAGTCCCTTTTCCCGTTAAGTCACTAGAGCGTTTGAAAAAACCTATAATTTTTCAAAGTAGCCCCTTAAAATTACATTCCTCTCAATACATCCTCGCTCATCTCTGGTGGAAACGTAGCCTTAATTGAAGATTTCTGTCATGAATCCTATGTTCTAGCCCCGGACCCAAGCTATCTCCTATAAATCAATTTATCGATTTTAGTGAGAAGTGGTAACAGACAGATCTGTATATAGGGAACAGTTGCATTCCCTAATTGCATATTTTTATGTAGTCAACGGTAAATGTATTCATGTCAAATTTATACATCGAGGAATACATACGGTCAAACAGGACATGAGCTCCTAACATGTGCAGCTAAAATAATGCTTCAGGAACCCTGCGAAACCAATCCCTTCCTAACTGGAAATCTTGCGAGCACAGCGGAGTCACTATTATGATTACATGATGAAAACTAGCAATGACTGGCATTTTATTTGCAGGTTTAATAATCTCCGTGCCATTCCTCCTGGCAACGGCATGCGTGTACACATTCATCACGGAGCTGCGAGACACGCATGGCAAAGCTCTGGCATGCCATTCTACGTGTCTGGCAGTAGCCTTCTCCTGTCTGGCGGCTACGCAGTTGGCAGGCCATGCGTTTCCTATTGTGGCCTGCACTATCATGGGTAAATATATCCCCGAGTCGTCATATTAATCGCAAAGCTTTGGCATGCCATTCTACGTGTCTGGCAGTAGCCTTTTCCTGTTTAATGGCTACGCAGTTGGCAGGCCATGTATTTTCTATTGTGGCCTGCACTATTATGGGTAAATATTATATCACCGAGTCGTCATATGAATTGCAAAGCTCTGGCATGCCATTCTACGTGTCTGGCAGTAGCCTTCTCTTGTTTGATGGCTACGCAGTTGGCAGGTAAATATTATTTCACCGAGTCGTCATATAGCTCTGGCCTGCCATTCTAAACATCTCTGGTAGTACTATAATGGGTAAAAATTATATTACTCAGTAGAAAAAGGCATGACAAAAATCTGGCCTGCCATTCTATTTGTCTGATGGCAATTGCCTTCTTCTATTTAGCAGACACACTAAAAAGGTACCTAACTTCACTGCCAAGTTCTTAACTACTAGAGACCACAAAAATTGTAATACCAGGTTTATCTCGAAAATATTATCTAAATAAAGGATACAAATATTTATATCTCTTCGTAATTCAATTCACAGGTTGTCCCGTTATATAATATTCTATTTTTTAAATTGGCTTTGTTTAGCCAAATATTAAAATTATTATTCCAGTGTCGAATCAAAGCGAATAGATTCATACGTAATTTACACAGAAAATATTCCAACGCTTTTTTTATTGACACGGTTGAATATGTCCAATATTGTTATTTGGGATGATAATATTTTTCTTTTTGTTTCAGCATACCTCATCCAGTTTTCGTTCGTGTCCTGTTTTTTCTGGTTGAACGTTATGAGCTTCGATATTTTTCTAAATGTTAGGTAAGTTTTTTATTTATACAACTGTTAGGTTAGTTTTTAAACGTCAGGAAAATTACAAAAGTAAGTGTACGCGATTAAGTCCCGTGTTTCGTCAAAATAATGAGTGAAAATCGTGGGAGTTTAAATCAGTACAAGTTTTTAATACTTTTAACAGATATTGTATTGATTATGATAATGATGATGGTATCCTGTTATTCCTCATCAGGGACATAGGGCTCTCAGAAGGGATTCCCATTGTTCAACCAAGACCAGTTGATGCAGTCTCCATATTGATATTGCATTAACCGCTTTTATCAAACAAGTTTTTTGCTTCCAGGGAAATGAACTTTATCTGTAATTATCAAATATTCCTATTTTCAATTCAAAGCTGGCATTAGTACCTACCTATAGCTTATGAGATGACTCTTTCCTTGCCGAACAATATAAATTCGTCTACGAGAGATGTGAAATATGCTTACGCGATAAAGCTAGTCATATTAGTACCTATTTGACGATGACTCGTATGAGTTATTGTCCAACAGACTAATAAAACACAATTGGACTTAACTCTAAATAAAAACGTTCGGGAAATAGGGCCTCGTTTGTGTACATGACTTTTACAACTGGCGTTTATTTCAGGCGGTATTTAAACTCGTCGGTAAGCAGAAGAAGCATGCGACATCGCTTCGCGTGGTACTGCGTGTATGCCGTGGTACTGCCAGTGATCCTACTGGTGGTAACCATTAGCATGGAGCTGTCCCCTGCCGTGCCCAGCACGTACCTCAAGCCTAACTTCGGAGTCAAGGGATGCTGGTTCAAAAGTAAGTAATTTTTGTAGACGATATGCTGTATAACAATACAATGCATAATAAATATCTGTTATTGTTCAGCTCAAAGAAAGAGGGGAAAAGGAAGACCATTGACTACCTGGATGACAAATATCCAGAGAGACATGAAGGAGATGGGCCTCAAAGCAGAGGACGCACAGGATAGAAGCAAGTGGCGTCGCATGATTGGGAAAGCCGACCCCGTGTAACGGGATAAGGCGAGGCTAAAGAAGTTCAGCTCAAAGAACATGGATTCAGAACCCTTAGTATAATCATTTCACTAACGTAACGTAACGATTACGTTTGCGTTAGGTCTGAATTTTTATGAGATTTTTAACACAGCACACCGAGCGGAACGTATCCAAACATCACCGAGTAGAGATACTTCATAGATACTCGGTGATTTAGAATCTATAAAATCATCTAACATTTAGAGGACACAGTTCAGCTAAGAAAGAATATCAAACGTATTGCGAAGCAGTCAGATTTGGATTTCATTTTTATTTTTCATTTTAATTACACAATAGGCAGGTACATGTCTGTCTCTCAAGCTGTTTTGATATGCCTTCTTGAAGAACTACGCATTATTGTATATAGATCTTTAATGTATTAGTGTGACTGTTTTGAAAAAATAAGTCCCGCCGAGTTTCTTGTCGGTAATAAGTAATACTTCTCGGGTCAGAGGTGTAGGGTTAGAACCGGTGGTAGTTTCTTTTTCTCTCTGACGTTCATAAGTGCATTGTAATGTGCCTAAATTGAAGAATAAATATCTTTTATCTTTTTTAACTTTTTATACGTTCCGCTCGGTGTGCTGTGTTAAAAATCCCATACAAATTCAGACCTAACGCACACGTAATCGTATACTAAAGTTACAGACAACAAGCGGATACAGTCTATGTGCCGGAAGTGTCGTACAGGGTGTGGAACGTTACAGCGTCACCTTAACCCTGTTTTTATTTGCAGCGGACCAAGCAGCCCTGCCATATTTCTACGGGCCGGTGGCGACCATCTTGCTGAGCAACCTCGTCATCTTCGTGTGCACGTCACGCGCATTTGCCAAACACTACGACAAGCTGAAGGATGTTACGCGTAAGTTTTGCATCTAACAGATATTTTAAAAACTAAATGTTCGTAGAAACTTCACCTTATCTCTTTAGGAGATTTATTCCAACCTAACCTAATGGTCACTTTTTTGCCGCCATGTGAAGAATGTATTTGTGAAGAATGTAAGAGTGCAAAAATAAACCTTGTGTACCGATATAATATTATGTAGGTCCAAGGTCTCGACTTGATATCAAGTCGTGGCGTGTGGGACACGAAATTTTCTGACTTCATATCAAGTCAATGGTGGCGAAAAGGTTAAGTTTTATGAGTAATGTATAAAATGAGTAAGTAGATTAGAAGCGAGGAAGTGAAAAAATAGAAACTGTTCATACTCGTGTTTCAAAAACCTAGGTACGTAGTTCCGTTTGCAGAACTCAAAGATTTTGTAGTGCAAGATAAAATGCTGTGATACCGGAGACTCATAGGAAATAGAAGTAGCTAGATTTTTTTACCATGAAGTTCCATCAATGCTAACCAATATAACGATCACTGGTTGTACAGTCAACCATTTTGATTCCTAGGCCACTGTAAAACCTTTTTATAACAGCTAATTTGGTTACGATAAAACGGTTAAGATTGTATCTAATTGCTATCACGAGAGGGATCTAATAATGGCCTAGGAATTGAATTAGTTGAGTGCTTTGAACCTTTTTAACCAAATCGGGCAAAAGCTATTCTAAAACTCGTCACCTGGGTTAAAACGTATTTTCTAAAAAGCTCTCTTCTGTAAACAAATCAGTAGAAGTAAAAGTTTTGATTACATAATGAATAAAGTCTTAATTATTTTAATCTCAAGTATCGAAAAAATATAAAATATAACTCGCCATTAAGGCGTAAAGAAAAACCTTTAAGTCTTTCAAAGTTACGTTGTTTACGGGAAGGACCAAACGTAATGACCATTATAATACAAAGTGTAACAAAAATACTGGTGATCCATTTAAAATATTGGTATCGTATTCTGATTCTGAAAAACTAAGAAAAAACATTCTAAATATTTTGATTTTGTATAAAGGGTTGGCCAGCTGTGACGACGATGTGTCCCATACAAAAAAAAAAAATTCGCGTCCAAAAATTTTTTTTCTACTTTTCTTACTCAAAATGCGATAACAATTATGGCCTTAAACGGATCACTAGTATTTTTGTTACACCATGTATAATGTGTATGTACCACTAGAATAATCAAAACATACTTTCCATCGTATCGTGCCCACGCCCGTTATTTATGTTTTGATTTCATGCACATGAGCGATAAAAGTTTTGTTTGTTTTGTGACTAAGACAATTAGGTAGGTGTGTATACACATTAACTCGCAAACTGGCCTGTAATAATAGTCGTGTGCTTTCTTATTATGTTCGTCATCACATATTCAAACGTATGACGTAACAAATATTTGGATGACTAACATTTGAAACATTTTCCGTAGGATTTCCCTAATGGTTTTGCTGTGTAAAATTGTGTAAATAGCGATTACTTTATCACTAAGTGATTGAACATTAATTACACAATAAGATAGTGTGGAAATGATAAGATTAATTTGTTTAAATCGAAATGACTTTTACGGTAATTTGAATCTGAAAAGTACCTTATTATCACTAAGTAGGTACGTTTATTTACGGAAACCTTGAAATCATCTTACCTATTATTATGTCACCGAATGGTAACCAAATGCTTTGATAGAATCGTATCCTATAATGATAGTAAACTAACTACCTTAATAATATGTTTGTACGATTAACTTAGCTATATCAGATATCAAGTCAATTAAGCGATCCTGGGTTAGGCTATCTCAGTTAGGAAACAAAAAACAATTTTGCTGAGAATACTACATCACACCCTAAAATAATCTTCATCGTCTCATAACCATAAAAATAACTCAAGACTTATAGGATTATGACTGACTTATGGTGTTACGAAAATTGGAACGTAAGTTTATAGAAAGTTGTTTAATTCTCTCTTTCTAATATGTATTGATTTGTGGTTGTTTGTTTTAGCTCTAGACATGGCGCATTCCGACTTCAGTACGACCGATGACTGGGTGCGCCTGGGCACGGTTTTGGGACAACCACTGGCCGTTCCCGACCGATCGCCGACAAGGGAAAGCAGTAGTTTTACGCAGCGATTAAAAAAGTATAGGAAAATGTAAGTAAAAAAACAAATGCTTGGGATTCTTCGCGATTCTATAATATATTATTATTTAATTACAAAAAAAATCTTATGTAAAAAAGTAAATGGAAGCAATTTTTTACAATTTGTAGTATATAAAGATTTTGTTTTTATTACTCTTTCAACAACCGAAATAACTTGAAAATCTGAACATTAAGAATTGCTTAAGAGTCTGAAAATTATAAATACAAATAAGACTTTTTCGAAAACAGCTACATGATTGATTTTTTTATTATTGAAGACTCCACTATACAAAGTGCTGGCTGGTAATAGAGCTACCAAAATCAAGTCAAGGCTAAAAACTTAACTATTAAATCCATTAATTCTCTACAGTAAACTGCAGAGAAGTGGATCCCCTTTAATACAAACTTTGTAGGAATAATATATTTCGTTAAGCTGATCATTCTAGTTGCCTTGTATTCTAAAAAACTGTTTGTTATAGCTTTCGCACATGCTGCCTCCTCTCCTTCATCATGGGACTGTCCTGGGTACTAGAGGTGGTATCCTGGGCCGCAGGTGCAGGGTCCAGCTCTGTCTCCGTGTGGTCGGTGTTTGACCTCATCAACGCTCTGCAGGGCGTTGTGATCTTTGCCTTGTTCGTACTGCAACAGCCAGTACGATCTTTAGTGAAGGTAAGTCTAGTCTAAAGTATTTTTCTTCCTCGTTTGTTTATTTGTTTCTTCCTTCTTTTCGTCCTTTTTTCTTTCTTCCTACCTTTTCTCTTAAGTACTACTTTTAATACAATTTTAGAAAAAGGATGAAAATACAATTACTGTATGCAAAAAACGTGCTCCGTCACAGTGTACGAGTAAAATAGAATATTCTAATTTTAGTTTTGTCAAATATTCTTTTTTTGAGTTAAATTCGTTAGGTACATTTAAATTCTTGCCCAGATAACTAAGTGATACTTTTCATTTCATTGAATCAAAACCTTGTAAATTCTGAGTAAAGTAACCAAAATTACGTTAGCATACGGAACTCAAAACCAAACATGACATAAGAATGCAAATGACAAGTACGTCTAATATCAAATAATTGCTCATCACACTTCAGTAATTAGCTTCTTGGAAATATTTATTGTCTAGTAATTATGACATTGCATTACTGATTGTAAAATATGGCAATGACATCTTCGCGTCCTAATAGCATCTTTGTAAATATGATGTCAGTTTGGAGTAGGTAAAATAGCGCTTGAATGCAATTTATCTTGAAAAATTCAAATACAAAGATTGTTTCCTTCGTTTATGTTACTTAAAGATATTGTATTTTCTACAACTATATACAGGATTAGATTTTTTATTAAAATAATTTGCCTCAATAGAAATAAATCCTAAGCTTATCTGAGGTAAAGCTGAATGACGATAATTACCTATTACATTAATTTTAAATCTTATTACTTGGAATCCTTTACGAATTTTTTGATATATAGATCATATGACTTACAATTCAGTATGGTAATATAAAATCATGCTATGTAATAAAGATCAGGTGTATTTGATAGGTATAGCAAAAAAAGTTTGTTTAGGCAAAGACTGAAAACGAGCAAAATGAGACCTTTCCGTATGTTACGGTTTTGTAACCACGGATCGTATCCACTATCCAGCAATTCTAATGGGAATACAATTTTCCAACGGTAACTATGTACTAAACGGAACTTTACTTGTTTATTTGTACGAGGCAACAGACTAATAGACAGCTAAGCAGTTTAAAACGAGGAATCTTGTTTTCCATTATGTTGCTGGTTATGAAACTTATTAGTTACCAAATGATACAACACGGCACCAATACGTAACTAGTTACAAACCGGGAATATTAAATTTCTTTACATTTTTTGCTGCTTACGTAAGCTCATTTATTTACCAAAATGGTACAACATGGGCCAAAAGGTAACTTACAATCCGGTAATCTTGTTTCCCTTTCTGTCTGTAGCTGGTTACGAAACTCTAGTTACCAAACGATAGTAAAGGCAAAAGTGGCAAATCTACCCGAATAGTTTTTAATATGAGTTTTTCTTCCACAGTTATCAAAATTCTGCCAGTTCTGCAGGCGAAGAAAAGACGGTTCGGAAGTGTCTGTGGTCAGTGCTAAGTGTAGTATCGGCTCCGGCAGGAGAGACTTCGTGTAAAGTGTAGTCGATAAGTACTGAAATCAACTGGTTCCGCCAGACAAATGGTATCTGGTTCTTTTACAAGTCGAATGGTGTATCTGGCTGCTAGTTCATACAACTATTTGTGTGCGAAGTGCGCGGTGGAAGTGTAACGGCAAGACAACACATCAAGAAGAAAAATGTGAGCTTTTGTGCGACTTTTCATCCCATTTGACGGATGTTAACTATCAGATGTGAGTATCTAATGTGTCCCATACCCACCAGGGCGGCAGCACCGTCACGCATAGAGTGAATTCCTCACAATGCCTGGCATGGAGTCCTATTCGAACTTATTAATTGATGTTAAGAGGATATAATTTTGATATAATTTGCCCATGCGCCTCGCTCGCACCGATGGTATGCTACGTAGCTGGCATGATAGCCATATCGAGTGTTTGCGATGGAACGTTATGTCGACTTTGTGTTATATAATGGTCGCGTTGAAGAGCTGTCATGTTGTAAGTAGACTTACGGTCGAGACTGATAATAGTAACAGTATTATTCTATAAGATCGCTCCAGTGGTTTGAGCTTATTATTAAGCACATCTTGGTGACCTGTAATGTCGGCGCAATCAAGAAACTTATAATAACTTAACACGCACTCCTCGATAATACTTATAGATTCCACTATTTATTAGTAAGGAGCGACCGCAGTGCCGGGAGATGGGCAGCAGCATCTTCCGAAAGCCTAAATAACAATAAACAAAAAAACTGCGCGCGCCAACCCGCCTGCCAAGGGTGGCGCGTATGGCAACCCCCCCCCCCCCCCCCCCCCTTTAAAGGGGAGGCCTATGTTCAGCAGTGGACGTCTCATGGCTGAGAGGATGATGATGATGATGATGATGACCGCAGTGCACCGATATATTTGATGCCGATATATAACTGTTATATAACTTTTTATTGTATATGAAAAAACATTCCAAACGTAACTTACTGAAATTTATAGGTATTTTTTTTTTAATTAAAGTGATGAAAGTACTCACTTTAGACGCCATTTAAGAAAATAGATTTTAATTTTCGCTTTCAAACTAATTTTTTGCCGAAGCTTTTTAATGAATTGTGCGATTGAACAGATGCGTCTCCTTTGAAAAATAATGCCTATTGTAAAATATTCTATTTTAATCCTAATCTACACCGTTGCCTTAGCAGAAATAATAATTACAACGCAGAATACCTAGCTATTGAAAAGTTTCTGAGATAATTCCTAAAACTAAATTACTATCATTCGAAAATTATACAACATATATTGTACCTATATCTATAAGCTTTGTTCGGGTCTCAAACCATTGACATCCAATTAATGGGGATATCGATATGTATGTCAAGGATGTCACAACGCACTCAGTAATGCCAATATTAGGTCATTACGTTGGAGTTCAAACTATTAGGAGCGATCTATATTGCCTATGTTTACAACCGGTTTACATTATCCGATATATCAGGAAACTGACAAGTTGTCAACGGCAAATATCACACTGGCGCCGCAACCCCATGCGGCGACGGTGTGCAAGCGTGACAGCGCTATACACATGCAGAGCGCTGTCCCGCTGCGCACCGGCGCCGCATGCGGAAACCGAAGCAGTGTTAAAGCCGCCTACAATGGTTTTTTAAATATATAATATCAACTTATAATCACTATGTTTCTTTATTTTGAGATAAGCAATAAAAAAAAATTGTTATGTTTGTGTTATGTTGTGGTGTCTGCTTTTAATAAGTAATCGAATAAAATGTAGTCGCGATTGGATCGATACCATGTCGGATAATGTGAATCGGCCTTTATACATCAGAACACGTAATCTTCTTTCTTTTTCTGTGATAGCGCCTTTCGAAACGTTACTTTGCTGTTCTAACTTTTACATTACATGACTAAATTCGCTGTGATGGACAGAGGATCGTCTGGTCTAATTGGTAGCACGTCGGTCCGGCAAACCGAAGGACGCGGGTTCGAATCCCGTGATGTTCCAGAGTTCTTCACAGCTCATTTTTTCATTATAATAGACATCTATTTGCATTTTGTGGTATGTTCTACCTTTTTTAATTCCTTGTAAAAATTGTATATTTAGGGTTGTACAAAACAGAAAAATGTCCATTTAAAGTTACCGTTTATTTCTAACAGCTTGTTGTAGCTATGGTTGTTAATAGTTAGAGTAAGAGAATTGGATATTTTTATATCGTTCGTAAAGATAGTTGAGACCAAGAAGTTACTGGTTATTTATAGGTTTGATTTGTTAGTGGGATGCACTACATGTTTCCGATGAAATTTTCGTCCAAAATATTCATTTTTCCGAATGCTTTCTTGAAAACTCAGATCGCCTTAACGATTTGGTATTTTTGTAGGTTTTTTTTTATTACAAAGACGATGTATTAGCGTATAGTAATTTCTTAATTATTTGTGTCTTAATTCTATTCAATGAGTAGAAAATAAAAAATACAATGGCTTAAAAATACCACACTTTTTAAACTGTGAAATGATTTTCAACTACGAGTAAGTTTATTCAATTTTTTTTTGCAGAAAATATTACTCGGAATTTTGAATACCTACGGAAAAATGAATATTCAGAAATATTCAATGTTTATTTTAGAGAGCGAATGTCTCCTCGCTTTTGCATATTATTATGTTAATTTTCACAAAAATGTATAGTGCCATATTTATAGAAAATATTAACTTTATGGTACATTTCTTTTCCTTCACGAAAACTAGTCATATATTGTATAACTATAGTTATTATAAATGTTATATACTAAGTTAATTTATTTATATTAATTTAAGTATAGTTTTAAATGTTATTGGATATCTCATAATGTAAAATCCTTTGCTTTCAAATATACCCAGACCAAAAAGCTAAAAACTGTCCCTCGTATATTATAAGTTTGACGTATGACAGTTGAAACTAATTGTTATTTATTTTCTTTTTGTTTATATACAATATTGTGTATCCTGCCTTTTCGCCGAAAATTGTATTCCTGAATTTCACTCGCCAACCAACTTTTCGCAGAAGTTTCATTTGGCCGAATAGCTTTTACCAAATAATTATTTCGCAACCATTTCATTTCCCAACCCTATACTTGGGAAATGAAAATTACCTACTAGGTTGGGTTAGGTTAGGTTGGATTATGTAAAGTTGGGAAATGAAATTCGGCCAAATTAAACTTCTGCGAACAGTAGGTTGGTAAGTGAAATTCGGCAATACAATTTTCGGCGATAAGGCAGAGAACCAATTTTCAAGCCAATTATGATTCCGATGTTTACGCGTTAGCTGTATTGCATAGTTAATGCATTGGAGTTGGCTCGTGATTAAACGTGTTTCAAAGTTATTATACGGCCCTAGGGTACAAAAATATATCTCATACTAACTCTATAATGTCAGTTTTATACACCACAATACACGAGGGCCTTTTTTGTTTTTGGGATAAGACTGTATGAATGACGGAACAAGAATACGTAATACGAAATTAAAATTCAATTTAGTACATGTTAAGATAAGGGTTTGTACGAGACGATTACTTTACAAATTACTAAACAAATGAGTGTCGGGCGGCGGCGCTCGAAGGGGACCTATTTCAAATGTTTTAGGTACAGTAGTGACATTGCCATTTTTAGAGTAAAGCTAACCGTGTAGTATAAAACGTGTCAGATCTGTCTGGCAGATGACAATGTTAGGTTTGAATTCAGAAAGTGAAACTATTTGCCATATTTGTTACGACAGTTTCCATAATTTATGTAATCTAAAAGTGTCTTTAGAATATTTTATTAGGAAGCGCTACTAATATAAATTAATACGCTCTTAACGCCGCCGCGTATATGACTATGAGCCTATTCCTATTTGACCTATTCTGATCAACAATTCAGTCCATATCACAAAACTGGCAATATCACGACTTGTAATTAAAACCTATTGAATAGTCCCGCTTCTCCAGCCTAGTCATTCTCCTGCGGAACAAACCTTCAAAATTGTAGCCCACCACGTAAATCCCTAATGGTCGTAACAGCCATTTGAGCTCATTCAAGTGTATACCATATTCCCAAGCGATAAGTTCCAAATTCAAACGGGTTATCATATGGTTGTTGCGTGTATACGTGATGGGGCAAAATTTACCCACGACAATAATTAGATTCGTAACGCTGTTCTCCTATTTTGTTTCAAAATCACCCTAATCTTGTAAGAAGACAATTACGATTATTTTGTTCCTTAGGCTAATTGTGTAACTCGAACTGTATGCTTGGTGTTCTCAAAGTTTAAGGAGACTGAACCAGCGTAAGTGATCTTGGCAACACAATATTTAAGTATACTAGTACGTAAAATAGAAGGGGTCTTGTCACATAACAATCATTTATTACGTCAATCGAAAGTATAATAGTTTACTTCACAAAATACATGTAAAAAAGGCGGATTGAATACCGGGGCACTTTCTACAAGTCGACCATAAAGCAGAGCAGAGAAGATTGTAGGTGCATTAAAAGAAACCGAAAAAAGAATTGTTGATAATGTATGAAAATGATCACGTGAGTGATTCATATGGTCACTACTTTGAAAAAAGCTACTTCTCTAAGTTGAAACGCAGTAACTCTATATGCATAGTTACTACATTTTTCTTTTGAGTGACAGAACGAGATACATTTTTTTTTTCAAAGCAGTGACGATATCTGTTCCGATTCATTTTTTATTTTTTATTGATGTTGTTGATAGGCAATTGTAATTGTAATACCTTTATCTCGCTCACACACTGGAGCGACGTGCGTGTCTGATAATTACGTAACTCAGAGATCACAATTACTTACACCGGTCTTCTAAAGAGGCTCATTCAAACTTTGAGAACCACAGTCCTAACGTATAATTTGGTGAATTAGCGAGGGTGTACTATGTAATGTATAATTGTTGAATGTTGATGCGGAATTTTAAGTAAGTAAATGACGATTTCAAATGTATATTTGTCTATTTTGCAAAACATGACGTTAAATAAAACAAGCTTTATAATACGGTCGGCTTTTATTTTGTAACTATCCTGAAAGGTACATCATTGTCGGTTGTCAATAAGACGATACTGCCATACAAATTTTTTTTAGAAAACTTCACATTTTCTAATTAGGCTATTAAATGAAGCATATAAGATGGTTCGCGTTCACGAATGAAATCAACTGCAAAACCTCACAACTGAAAAGAAATGCTGATCAGAATTTCATTAGGAAAATCCTTATTCATTAGTTTTAAAATAAATCTGGAACCGTTCGTTCCGTGAACTGATGCGTAATTAAATCAAGGAATCGGAAGAATACGGTTTAAATGGTTCTTTCTGCATTTTAGCGTAGTTTTTTTTTTCAAGTGGCGTAGGAACCGTCCAGGACCAGAAAATTGAATTCCTAAAATGTTAGATTTGCAAAAAGTTGAATTTGCAGCATGTTGAATGTTAAAATGTTGAATTTGCTTAAAGTTGATTTTGCGGTATCTTCAAATTGTTGAATCCCAAAATATGGCTGTAGTCCACCAAAACACCAAAACCCTAGTCAGATCCCCCAGGGTATCCTGCTGAACTCACGAGTTCACCAGGATCACCCTAAGGTAAAGCGTAGGTTAGGTTCGTTAGGTAGCTTCAGATGCTCGAAGGGCAAATCGCCCAGAAACAGGACCCCGCAAAGCGGGGCTCCGTCTTGTTAAGTTGTGAAGGAAATGTAAAAAAAAAGTGAGGGGGAGGGGGGAGACAACTGAAAAAAGGCCCATTTCAACAAAATCATATAAGAAATCAACTTTGCGGGAAAGTATAGGTACATTTTGGGAATTCAACTTTTTAATATTTTAACATTATAAGAATTCAACATTTTGCGCAACTAAATAAAATCAACATTCTGGGAAAGTCAACATTTCGGGATTTCAACATTTTAGGAATTCAACTTCATGGTCCTGGACGGTAGAAACAGACATCCCACAAGGGTAATATGGAACTGAATTTTTTTATAATTCACTTTTACGAAAGTCACTATGAAACTCGTATGATCTGTAATCATTGTTTAAATAACAATTTTAAACGAAAATGAACCGACTTCACTCAACTTACTCCACTTTTACAAGAGTAAAATGTCCGAGGTGATGTAATAAATACTTAAATCACTGTGTGCCTATAATATTTGAACAGTTTCCTCGATTGCTCTATAATCCAGATCCTGTCCTGATGACAAATGGGACCAACTGTCTTCGAAATCTTGAAGTAGTTTGAAATCGATCCATTCGTCTTCGAATAATAGATGAACCAATTTTATAATTGAAAGGAAAAATGGAAAAATTCACCGCGTCGAGCAAGACTCCAACTTGCGACCTCTCGGAACACCGGTCCGATCGCACTGCCAACTGTGCTATCGACGCTTACTCAACCCCGGTGAATCTTTCCATCTGTTACTCCTTTTTGCTTACGTCAGAGGGAGACGTGTAGCGACATCTACCGTAAGTGCATATACACATTAACGGCACCGAAGTTCCAAGTCATATTGGAATAACATCGATAACAATGCGCTAACCCGTACTAATCAATTGTTGTTATAAGCAGAAACGTCTGCAAACTTTGTCTGCAAAAAGGAGTAACAGATGGAAAGATTCACCCGGGTTGAGTAAGCGTCGATAGCACAGTTGGCAGTGCGATCGGACCGGTGTTCCGAGAGGTCGCAAGTTCGAGTCTTGCTCGACGCGGTGAATTTTTCCATTTTTCCTTTCAATTATAAAATTGAAATATCGTTTGCAGACGTTTCTGCTTATAACAACAATTAATTAATAGATGAACCTACAAAAAAAAGAAAAAATATATTTCAACGATTGAGAACCTCCTCCTTCGAAACCTGAACTTAGTTAAAAAGAGTGAAGGTAATAAAAACAAAAACAACTAGGGATGAAACAGAACTCTTCAAGCTAACTTCGACATTAATACCAACCAATTAGACTTTACATTTCAATGGTAAAGTGTTAAGTATGGATAATTTGGTAAGCTCCTGAAACCCCCCGTTGTTTAAATAAATTTAAACTTTGCTACAACAGATTAAAGTTCACCTTTGAGTGGGTAAAAAATCTACTTTTCTGTTTTTTACAGAATTCAGAGGCGTCAGATGAGGGTTTGGTTCACAGAAAAATAATGAAAAAAGACACCTTTTTCATAGGTAAATAAACGAATACCAATATCATAATTGCAAAGGAACAAAAAGGTAAGCATAGGTACTTTAAGTAGCTCTGTGTGCTGATCATTCTATTTATTCCGTCGTGGTGTTTAAAACGCAAAATTAACAATAAAATTAGGTAGGTATGAAGATAGTTTGAGTCCCGGGAATGGTGTAATAATATGATAGTTCAATTTGAACTTTCGTTAGACATATTAACACTTATCACTGCATGCAGCTGTACCCACTCGGTTCGCCATATCATTCTTAGTACTTGAGGTTGGAGACCTAAGCTCTCCGAAACATGCCGTGCGTAGTGACTAAACAAGTGAGTACAGCCGCATGCAGTGATAATAATATAATAGTTATTGCCTGGAAATTAAGTACCGAAGTATAGGTATTTATCAGGGACATCAAGGTAGTATTCTGTAAGGTAGTATTGTAGTAAGGTAGTATTGTAAGTAAGTCAGTAAGTAAATATTCTTTATTGCACCAAAATACAAGAGTAATAAAAGAAATTTTACAATAAACTTAAAATTAGGTAACAACAGGCGGTCATATCATTAAAGAGCGATCTCTTCCAGACAACCTTTCTATTGTGTGTCTTGGAGTCCAATATTGTCAGCCGCTGATATACCTAGATTTAGTTTAGTGATAAAAAAAAGGTTTATTTACTTCATAATAATCATCATAAACGTACATGATTGGTATGTCCTTTTAAGCTTTAATATAGCCTGTGTCAGGAGGTACCGCTCTTCCTTAGCTAAAGAATTACATACTAACATAATTTTAAACAAAAAAAGAACCGACTTCACTTAGGATCCGCTATTCCAAGAGGAAGTGGCCGAGTTGCTGTAAAAAATAGTGAAATCACTATAGGTGTGCCTATAATAGTTGAAGAGTTCCCTCGATTTCTCCAGGATCCCATCATCAGATCCCGACTTGGTGACAATGGGACCATCTAGGGGTTATACCTGTTCGATTCAAAAAAAAATTTTGAAAATCGGTTCACGATTCACGGAGATATGGAGTAACATACATACAAAAAAAAAAAAAAAAATTATGATAAAAAAAAAAAAAAAAAATCAGTCGAATTGAGAACCTCCTCCTTTTTTGAAGTCGGTTAAAAATTGTGTTACATTTAGGTTAGGTAGTGATAGTTATAGTGATAGTTTCCTAAAGACTCCACTAGACCACTTTTAAACGAGCAAACTAGCTATAGTAAATGCGATTTATGCTCGTCTATTCAGTGATGTCTGTGTCTAGGATCTTCACAAGGAGCGAAGGCCCCGACATTCCACTTCCAATATCACGGATGCTTCATTTAGCAAAATGAAGAGAATGCGAGATGCCTGTCCTGGTTATGAAGTTTACTGTGCCTTTTACCCAATTATTTCAATATTCACTTAGTATTCTGAGTGAAAATTTAAATAATTGGATCATTATTTACTTAAGAGTTTATTATACTCTTGTCGGTGGAGTAATCGCTAAACCTTTTTTGAAAGGAATCTTTTAGTAATTGTTTAGGTAAAACATTAAATAATGGAGACGTTGAAACACTGATATATCGTAAGACAATCGATATTCTATTTTAGTTTATTTAATGAATTTCCGCTACTTATAGGTTGTCTGGAAGAAATCGCTTTTTAGCGACCGCCTGTTGTTTACCTCTAATTTAATTTTATATTTTTTTCCTGTACTGGTTTTGTTTTTGAGGTGTTCAATAAAGAGTATTTGTATTGTATTGTATTGTATTAGAAAACCTCTTTCTCTCGTTTCGCAATAAAATATATTGATTAGACAAATACAAGTACAGTCAACGTCAAAGATATGTACACTTTTGCACCTTATTACAAGCCAGTGCAGGCGTAAGGTGTAAAAGTGTAAACATATCTTTGACGTCGACTGTATAAGAACATATAAAAAACTCTAGAATAACGAACTCAAATCACCGGCCGAAATAACCTAATTTCGATGTTACCTGGCAACTATTACTTAGTTTAATTACTTTTTAGCTGGATCCCTTGACTAATTATATTAACAGATGTTAGGACCTAGTTCACTTACTTTTAATTAACTTATTTTAGTATTTATACGTGTAAGTATTTTTCAGAGCACTAATTATATTCTCGTACCTACATAATTAACCCAACAGTGGGACGTTTATAGGCTAACATCTTATAATTATTATTTAATTATATAGTACTGACTTGATCGTAGCTATGAGGTATTTGGTTGATAAGACTCTGCAATTTAAATATTGCCAATTTAACGGCAATACTTTTTTTTATACAACGACGGTTGCAAACAAACAAACGGCCCACCTGATGGTAAGCAGCTACCGTAGCCTATAGACGCCTGCAACTCCAGAGGTGTCTCATGCGCGTTGCCGACCCTTTAAAAACAGGAGGATTCGCTGTGTTGACGGCTAAAGGAACAAGAGAGGTCCCTCGTCGTCAACACACTGGGTTCTCTTTGACCTCTTTGGCAACCTTACTCACCAGCAGGAACACAACACTACTACTACTACTATAATTGGTACCGTATAATGAAAAACTAAGAAAATTTAGGGTTGGTTGGCTAGGACGACGGGACCCATATAATTATTTTTTCGCGTCCATAATTTTTCTCCTATTTTTTGTTAGTCGCATTACGATATTATCAATTATTTATGTCCTTAAACGGAGCACCAGCCTTTTTGTTGCATGAATTCATTTCTGAATTATGGATGTTTAACATGATATATATGACTATATGTATGTATTCATAAATACAAGTAGCTATGTGTATGTATACTGTCCGTATAACGGCCTCCTAGCCTAGTTGGTAGTGACCCTGCCTATGAAGCAGAAGGTCCCGGGTTCGAATCCTGGTCAAGGCATTCATTTGTGTGTTTATCACAGATATTTGTTCCTGAGTTATGGATGTTTTCTATGTATTTAAGTATTTATATCTATCTATTATATATATCGTCGCCTAGTACCCACAACACAAGCCTTATTGAGCTTACTGTGGGACTAAGTTGATTCGTGTAAGATTGTCCTAATATATTTATTTATTATTTATTTACTGTCATCTAGGTGTCATAACACGTGTTTTTCGTAGTTTAATGCTAAAGTAAAGTTAACCACAACATAATAAAATAAAACTAAACTTAGACTAATCTAAGTAATTAGTAATGTAAGTAAGATTTGAGGCTTCCTTTGTCAATCAACTTTACTAACTTCCGTTCTTTACTGACTAAACGTTAATTCAATCCGAAGTCATGTCAGTTTGGCACTTTGACTAACCGAACACGGACCGTATTCCCGAACGTACACCAACTTATTATTACACACAATGACATGCTTATGTCGTTGATAGAGAGTTTATAATCGTACAAATGGAGTGTTATATGATTTGTGTGGGTTGTAAAGTGTAGTTTATCATGCTTGGTGACAAATAAGGTGGCTTTACACGGATAGTTGGGGGTAGCTCAGGTGTTTTAGGTGTAAACAAGTTTTCAATGTTAATGGCTCATTTAAAGTTACATAGTCAGAAAAGCGATGAGTTTTATAAGTGTACAGTTGAGCAAATAAGCTTTTGTAGGTTAAAATATTAAACTGGTGACTATAAGTTATTAGTTTGTTGTGCGACTTAAGTAAAATTATTTAAAAATGAGGGGAGCCTAATAAAAGCCCGATGGCTAAATTTTCATTACATTTGCTAAGAAAAATAAGGTTTGAGACAAGAAAAAAGTTATGTGCAGTAAAAATGTCCGTTACTCCCTAGAGGATAAAGTTTTATTTACCTTAACTCCAGTAAAGTATGCATGTAATGCCATGCTTTATAATCAAGTGTGATGAAAGATTACATTAAACTATACTATCTTTTTTACATCCCAGGATTGCATTAAATTAATAGTGTATTGTGTTTGTCTCTTGCAAATTGAATGAGTACTTATAGACATATCCGCTACTAAACTAGAATGCCTATACCTAATACTTTAAAATAGATCTAGATCTAGAGATACTTCTAATCCCGTCGAGTCTAGCACTCTCAGGAATCTCCAATTTGTCGTATACTCCATTACGGGATACATCAAAAGTACAGGTACAAAGCATTCCTGCTAGATATTGCTACTACACATAGGGTTATCACATAGACAATGAAAATAATGGGTATTTTCAGAAAAAAAAGCGCACTTTTTATGTCTTTCAGAAAACCTGTGAGTTATTATTAACTCAGAATCACGAAGATTTCAAAAGTGCCCCAATTTTATTCATCAGTCTAGTGAAGCATTTTTACATGCATTCTGTGTGTAACGTCACAAAAACTGATTATTAATTTTTGTATGGATTTTTTATTTATTTTATTAGCCTGTATTAGTGTCCCACTGCTGGACAAAGGCCTTCTATTTTCGCCTTCATGATCCATGGATTAAGTATCAGATCAAAGCAGAATCGATTGATTGGAGGCAGCGCAAGATAAATATTGGAAATCCTTGGACGGAACCTGCCTTACAGTACACCTCTTTGGGTTAATATGATGATGATGATATTTTTATTCGACGGCCTAGCCTGGTCGGTAGTAACCCTGCCTAGCAGGAGATCCCAGGTTCGAATTCTGGTAAGGGCATATGTGTGTTTATCGCGGATATTATTAATATACCATTATATCGTCGTCTGCTACCCATAAAACAACCCTGTTTTTGTAAGATTGTCCATTATTTATTTATTAATATAAAATATGTCGTAAACTATCTAGAAACTTGGTACCCCTAGCCCGAGACAAGCATGTCTAGAATGTCGAAAATCTATGTAACAAAAGGTCTAGTTACCTATGGATACACTTAGTAACATACTACATTTTATTTATAGAGGTACAGTCTTTGAGTAGTGACTCGTAATATCGTACGAAAGACATAATATAACGTAGCTGACAAAAATGTTAGAATTATTATTGTTATCCAGAGGTGGTTCCATTTTCTTGTAGAAATTGATAAGAAATTTACACTGAATTGGAATGAAAACAGGTCGTCCTGTATAATTATTTATAAAATAGTGCCTGTGTAAAAAATGGAAATATTTATACGAGGTGACGAGTAGTACAGTCGCAATCAGATATATCGGAGCAGTCAAGGTGGTCATGAATATCTAAACAACGCCCCCATTGTCAAGGCGATAAAGTGCATGTTCAGATATTTTTGAGTACCTACCCTGCCCACTCTGAAATATTTAATGGTGACTGTACAGAGGATTTAACTTTACACTCTAGTATTTTTTTTTTTTTTTAATTTCTGTTTCATATTTTTCCATCCATTTAACTTTTGAACATAGGTAACGTAAGTATTCATTTCACGATAACTACGAAGAGACCAGTCGTAACAACATTAACTTATACTTATAACAACATTAAATAACTCTAATAATCATCTGTAACAACAATATTTACTAAAACGACAGTACCAAAACCGCGAAACCATTAAATATTCACCCCCACTGTCAATTTCATACGGAAACCGCATCCGTAAAGTAATCAATTCGCAGCGCCTGACGGTGGAGATTAGCCTAGTTCGCAAATAAAACGCTCCGCTCGCCCCCTTTCGCCCCGATCCCCTAAATATGCACCGAGTCCATATTTCAAGGTGGTTCTGCCATTTGTGAGTCTCGGCGTACCTTCGAAGTAAAACCAGTCTAATTTGGTCTTTTGATACGTATCTGGAATTATTATATAAATGATTTATGTATTTATTTAAATCAAAATGGCAGGTAATTTAGTCACCATTCAAACCAATATTGTAATAAAACAAACGGGTGTAAACACACTTAAATACAATGATCATATGGGTCAACGGTATTGTCATTGAGTATTATGTTCAATGGAGAGTATTTTCTACTCGAAAAAACAGTGTATGCTCATTGCATGTCCTTTTTTTATTTACACTAAGTGTCCACTTTTTAATATTTTTTCTAATTAGGTAATTCATTTCATAACATTATCCTAAGATCCTCTGCTTGACTGAAACTATATTTTAACGGATCCCCGATTCGAGCGGTCTAAAAAACCGCCTATAAAAAACGAATTAAAATTGAAGTAGCGAAGTGATTACACGGACCCCAAATCCTTCAGGCCAATAAGTCTAACCTCCTTCCTACTTAAGACGCTGGAGAGGTTATGTGAAAGACACCTGAGGGAAACGGTACTAACCCAGGTACCTCTGCATCCGAACCAACATGCCTACAGCCCAGGTAAGTCTACAGACTCAGCACTTCATGCGGTTACGACCAAAATTGAAGTAGCAATCAAGAACAAGACCATGTGCCTAGGCACCTTCATAGACATAGAGGGAGGGAGCCTTCGACAAGACTAAATTCACAAGTATAACTGCAGCACTGGTAAGACACGGTGTGGACGCAGTTATAATCGAATGGATAAACAAGATGCTGAGCCAGAGGATCATCAGACTCGGCACAGACAAAACCAAACAAGCGTTAGTAGCTAAAGGCTGCCCCCAGGGGGGCGTCCTATCGCCACTGTTATGGAATCTGGTGGTAAACGACTTGATCACCAACCTGAATAACAATCACTACTACACAATCGGTTACGCTGATGACATAGTGATACTGACAAGCGGTATGCATGCAGGTACAGTATGCGACGTCACACGCTCGGCACTCGCGATAGTGGAACACTGGTGCCGCGACAACGAACTATCGGTCAACCCAAGGAAGACCGAAATGGTAATGTTCACCAACAAACGGGCTTTGGGAAACTACCGCCTCCCAAAACTGTTCAACACTGAGCTCCAACTGTCATCTGAGGTAAAGTATCTAGGGGTAATACTCGACTGCAGATTGAACTGGAGCACTCATCTAAACAACAAAATCGAAAAAGCAACGGTCGCCTTCTGGCAATGTCGTAGAATGGTAGGTAAGACTTGGGGACTGAACCCCAAGATCACTCTATGGCTTTACCAGGCAGTAATTCGACCTATTATATGCTACGGCGCGATAGTATGGTGGCCACGCACCAAGCTATCTACGGTCGAAGCCAAACTACAACGACTACAGAGACTGGCCTGCATGGCAACTACGGGCTGCATGAGGACAACACCGACTGCAGCCCTGGAAGCTATACTGGGCCTTCCGCCGCTGCATCTTTTCGTCAAACAAGAGGCCATGGCTGCGGCGGTCCGGCTAAAGAAGCTGAATCTCTGGAAGACGCCTAGGACACCGCATACCGAAATCCTCTATGAGGCCGTAAGTAAGGAACCGCTCCTAGAGGCGGCAATTGACGCGATACCTAGGCAATTCGTCTTCGACAAGAAGTACAAGATCCAGCTGTACGAGGATCTATATGAAGGCCTCAACCCCAGGGAGCTGAGGATCTTCACAGACGGATCGAAAACAAGGTCAGGTACTGGCTCGGGAGTTTTCTCTGAGGACCTAAACATACACATCTCAACACCATTAGGAGCCCACAATACGGTCTTCCAGGCAGAGTGTATGGGCATAATAATGGCCGCTCACGCAATCGCCTCTAGGAAGGTAACGGATTACCCCATCCGTATACTCTCCGACAGTCGATCGGTTCTACAAGCCCTGCAGAGTCACAAAATAACCTCAGGTCTCATATACGAATGCCACAAAATCCTAACAGAGGTATGTACCACCAATAGTATAACCCTGCAGTGGATCAAAGGGCACAGCAACTCACGTGGCAACGACGCAGCTGACGCTCTGGCAAGAGGCGGCTCAGAGACGAAAGTGGTAGGTCCCGAACCCATAATACCTCTACCTGCTGCATGGCTGCGGAGAACACTACGTCACAACACCAAGGTAGAACACCAACAATTTTGGACTAACCTAGGTACATGCAGGCAAGCCAAGGAGGCCCTCCCGACAATCAACCCCGGATTGTCTCGGAAGCTCAAACAGCTCAAGAGGCCGCAACTCAGGCTAATAACCGGAGCACTAACTGGTCATGCCCTTCTAAACAAACATCTTTTCACTTTAGGTGTCACTGACAGTCCCCTCTGCAGGGCCTGCATGGAAGAGGACGAAACAGCCGCCCACGTCATCATAACATGTCCGGGGGTGGCAGATTACCGGGCGAAACATCTGGGTTCGCCAAGGGCACTCCTGGAAGTCGTCGGCAACATAAAGGGTCTGCTAGGCTTCCTGGAGGAACTGGGATGGCACGAATGAGGCCACCCGGCACGCAAAATAGGCGCAATATATGGACGTCGAGTTGCGGAAAACAGCCCGCGTTAACCTTAACCTTAACCTTAACGAATTAAAATGAGCAAAACAACCGGGAAAATATAATAGGTTCCAAACTGTATTTTATTTTGGAACCATAACAAGCGTATTTGCTTTTATTGATTTGACATAGACAAAGATATTAAACGATTGTAGCACCATCTGTGTATTGCTTTGAGCATGTCTCCTCATTTCACATAGTTAAACTTAAACTGGTGTGAAACTACAGCCGCGTACAAAATGTTTAGTAAGCATCTGACTGCAGCGTCCCGATAAGAGCCCATCCATCACACTTTGCGTTATAAACAAGCTCCGGTTCTAAAAAACCCTATAAACCGACCCACTCACAGACACCTTACCCTTTTGTACGCCGCGTAGGATCCGAGGGGTAATATTTCACGGAGTGTCTAAGTTCATAATTATTCTGTCGTTTAGAGATTCTGCTCGATTTGACGTGTAAGCAATAAATGTACACTTGACTTGAATAATAGCGTTCATATTCGGCGTCAATAGAATATAAGATAAAGTAAAGAAATATGGCTGCATTTTCTAGGCAAAAACGCATTTTACACATGACTAAATATTATTAAAGAAATTCGTTTAAAATATAAGTAATTGGGTCGATCAACTTTTTCTTGTTTTTTGCGATAATTGCCCTTATTCATTATTAGTTTAACTTTTGTGGGTTATAACAATGTCAACACGAATCAAGATCCTTTACACGCATACCAGATCAGGAAAATAAATAATAACGACACATTATTCATTAAAAAAATGGATGACCCAGCGGAAGAGCCGTTATTTTCATACAAAAGTGAGGGACACCTATGTCCACTGGGTCACTGGCATTAACGAAGATATAACGTGTTAAAATGTGATAGAAGAGATTGCAATTCGTAGCATGTTTATCTGTATTTTATATAAAGTGCATAACTTAGTTAAATATAATCCGCATAATTTATTTTTATCACTATTAGTCGAGGTATGCGAAATTTTGCTGACAAAGAATAGTTGATTGACCCAATTAACGGGTATTTTTACTAAAAATAAATATAAATAACAAGTTCATGAGTAGCTGAAAATAAAACCATGGTTGTTTTTTATTTAAAAGTACGTGATTACGAAATTTGCGAAGCAATGAAGATACCTTCAATGCATTTGTATAAATAATTTTACTTTTACATTAACCTCGATTAGGATGCATTATTTGTACGGTTTTCGAGCTAAATAAGTTTATTATTTAACAGCCTTCTAGCCCAGCCAGTATTTCGAAAAAGGAGGTCCTGGGTTCGAACCTTGGTCAGGACACTTATTTTCTTGTTTTTATCACAGACAGTCATGAGTTATGGACGTTTTCTATTGTTTTCATCGTTTTTGCGTAGTTTTAATTCCAAATACTCCTTAGTAGCCTGCCCACGTTTGTTTTTAGTAAAAAAAATATTTTTAAGTTATAGTACAATCTGGTGGGAGACTGCTTAAGACCGGGATATGTTGAAGAAAGAGAGGGAGGCCTTTGCCCAGCAGTGAGACACTCTTGGCTCTTAAAAAAATAAAATAAGACTTTCAAAATATCTCCCTAATCCTGAACAGGAGCATTCACTGTACAATTGCTAAAGTTTATACAGTAACTGCACGAATACTGAGATCATAAAGGTACTGTAAGTTGCACCATAAAGCGCGACGCGATTTCCTGTTTCGCTAAGAAAGTGACATATACACCGTGTTCTACGCTTTCCGAGCAATTTTTATTTATTTATTTTATCAAACAGAAGTTTACACGAGAAAAATAAAAACATGCATGCCAGCAAGCAAAGCTCGGATCAATGTTAAATACTCAGCGTCTATAGGAAAACCTCAGACAACCCTGCAGTGGCGGTGATGAAAGGAATAAGAAACAAAATCACTGATTGCACAAAATATTGCGTTAAAGAGCAATGTAAAAAACATTGGTTTTTCTCTAGATTATTTTATCATTTTCCCTTCCACTTTGCTTAACTGTTAGAGAAGAAATAGCTTTTAAAATATAGGGACTTTATTTATTCATTTATTTTAAATTAATAGCACATTTTAATTAGTATATTTTAAATTATGTAATAAGAATCATTTATCGGGCACCTCGTGCTCCACGGTGTATAAAGATGTAAAAGTTTTGTGTAGATTATGCACAGAGTTTGCTTTATGTTATGGTTTTAATGAAGTTTCCCGCTGTGTGTACTAATAAACACATTTTCTTAGTTAGTTACCGCGTGACACTTAGGGCCGGTTGCACCAAACCGTCTGTTAACGTTAACGTCATCGTACAAAAACCTTGTAGGCGTAAAAAGTTTGACAGTTTTCTTTGGGATGACAGCTCCTGTTACTCAATGCCTGGGTCGAGAGGCCTATAAAAATCCCTTTGCATTGTATTGTAAATCTTAATTTTGACAAATCAGTCTACTTGTGGCCATTTTCGAGCCGAGAGAATATAAAAACTACAATGTCTGTGATTGCTTATTGCCCACAAATAATATAGTCAGAAACAGAGATTGTCAGAATCAGTGAAATAATAATAGATTTTGAAAGATAAAAACTTGTAGATTTTTAACTTGATTTTATACCTCATCTAAAGAATCGCATTTTGTAAATCTTAACACGTAAGTATTTAAGTATAGACAGAATTAAGTTTCTTTACGTCTCTCTGGGCGGTAAGTGAGATTTGCCGCCCACGGGCGCTCCAGCAAATCTCACTTCACACCCAGGAGAAGACGTAAAATTGTGTACGCACCACGGGTGATAATAAAGAAGGCCTCAGATCGCCTGTTTATGACCCTTACCTTCGGTTCGGGCCACAAATACTCGCGATCTGAACCGTTCTTTATTTTACCGCCCTAGGTGTATAATGTACTATAAAATAACTTCGCTTTCCAAAGATTTTATTTAAAATATAGCTCTATACAATAAGATAAGATCACTAGTCCCATAGATTTCATCTTAAGTATACTAGTTTTTTATTGAGGTATACAATAATAATGTAGTTTTTAGGGTTCCGTATCCAAAGGGTAAATCGGGACCCTATTAATAAATTCGCAGTCCGTCTGTCTGTCTGTATGTTTGTCTGTCTGGCCGTCTGTCATCAATTTTCACACATGATATATTTCTGTTGCTGCTATAACAACAAATACTAAAAACTAGAATAAAATAACTATTTAAGGGGGCTCCCATACACCAGACATGATTTTTTTTACCGTTCTTATAATGGTACAGAACGCTTCGTGCGCGAGTCCGACTCGCACTTGGCCGGTTTTTTATTGTATATTAGTTTAGAAAAGAGCTTTTTTTCCGTCCCGTTTCCAATTTCGCAATATTGAGCCATACATCGTTCACCCTGTAGGCAATACGAAAATATTTTAATCAAACTCATTGTCGTATTATACGCAATCATACGCTCCATTTCATTCGTAATCCGAATGCGCCCAAATAGGGGGTTCGTATTTCGTATGTTAGTATCATGGACCCCATAGACCAAAAGATACTGGACTGATGTTATAAAATCACGCTGTCATAGTTCAGGCGAACGTAAGTGCAATAATTTGAAAGCACTTTAACAGCTTTGTATGCGAGGAGCTGTCAGATTACTCCACTCAGTCAAAAAATCTGCTTTAACGCAGCAGCCCTCAGTTCCATGTAATTTTGTTTGGCAGTCTGACTTTGTCGAAGTAACTTAATTCCAATGGCCCCGGTGGCTGCCAAATTTAACGAACGAGAGGAACGTAATTCTGTATATACAGGGTGGGCCCTGTAACTAAAGCAAAAAATTAAAACGTACGAGTAGATTGTACTCCTCAAACTAAACAACGTATGTTCAACGACTTTAAAAAAAAATATAGTCATAAGATTGTCTCTTTTTCATACAAATTAAATATTATTTTCAATGTACGTTAAAATCCGTTTAATGGACATTTCTTGTCAGTCTTGTCACCCTACAGACATAATCAATTTCGCAGTACATTGCGTGTTAAGGTAAACTTTAAAATGTACTAAAAATCAAACATTTTTTTAAAGTCGCTGAATAAACGTGGTTTAGTTTGAGGAGTTCCTACAATCTACGTTTTAATTTTTTGCTTTAGTTACAGGGCCTACCCCTGTATATACATTTCAGTCCAAGTATAAATTGGTCCATGGTTAGTATCAGACATTTATTCCACATAGTTACGCTGGAAGTTTGCGGCATTTCGCCGATCATGCTTTATGTAGCGAAGTGGAAAACTTATCTTCACAACCTCACAACTCCTTCACCTCTGTTTTACAAATTTAAACCTTATTCTTTACACACTAACGTCCTTTTTAATGAGTAACTGATGGTGTAGATACGAGGTGGTGTAAGTTAGAATTGGGTATGGATGAGCGATGCTTGCGTTTAGAGATAAGTCACGTTTCCGAGCTACTATCGACAGTGCTAGGTACTAACGTAACTCGCACGTGCGTGAGTTATCGGGTTTCAATTGTTTTTAATTAGCTACTTGTGAAAGGTATTAAGTTGATCAGAGACGATTTAGTAATAAAGACGTGGGTTACAATAAAGGTACAGTTTTAAAACGCTATGAAAGTCATACCGTTTGTTTCGGTAGCGCAATAGCTTTTATTCTACATACATACATACAATCACACCTATATCCCAAAAGGGGTAGGCGGAGATCACGGATTTCCATTTGCTACGATCAACGTAGCAGAACGGCTCTCCGTGAGCCGCTTCTCGCCCCGTGAAGAACGAGACGTGATAGGTGGCGTACCGCATCGCCACCATGCGGATGATTATTAAATGAATCACCACAGCGTCCCCACGAGTAGTAGGGATCATAGGTCCCCTTATCCCTTATCCCTTAGTCGCCTCTTACGACACCCGTGGGAAGAGACGGGGTGGCACTATTCTAAAGCCAGCTGCCGCCAACAGCTTTTATTCTGTAGGTTTTTATTAAGTGCTTGACGATGGCGATGCCGCATGGGACTAGACTAGGATGGCGATGCCGCATGGGACTAGACTAGGATGACGATGCCGCATGGGACTAGACTAGGATGGCGATGCCGCATGGGACTAGACTAGGCTGGCAATGTAAAATTAGAGAAAATTCTCAAAAAATCAGTAACATTCTCGGAAATTTCCGGAAACTTACAAGAGAATTTAAATTAAATTTGCAATGATAACATTCGCTATGGGAAATATCAAAAAGTATATTATTTGTACTTATTATTTTTATTAACTCGTAAATGAGACAGTCAGTTAAAATAATTGATAACGGCGGTATCCAGCGATTTATAACATAATGTTTATTATTCGTAAAATTTAAGTTCTGAGCATTTTCCGTGTGGAAAATTTCGCAACTTTGTAAATTTCTCCTTGGTGCATTTCTAGACTAGGCACATAGTATACATGTCTCTGGTTCTACATAAATGGGAATGCATTTTGATAATGATGTTATTATTGTGGGTTTCAAACATAGCTATCAGTCGGATAGTCGGTGGTATGTTATAAAAACATAAGAACACCTACTTACCTAGTGTCATTTAAACACCTGCGATAAACACATGTTTTGTAATATAATATTACTTACCTATATCGTTAGAATTGTTATAATTAGAAACATTTCAAGTCAAACACTTATCAAGTTCTTGTGTTGAATGCAGTGGTGTTTTGAATATTAAATAAATCACGGGTTACTCACGTCTTTTATGGCTCATGAATAAACTCCTCGTGGAGTGAAACATGTCGAGCAATATTCGACTTAAAAGACGTGAGTAACCCGTGATTTATTTAATATGTCTGATTCTCACGGAAGTTTTGTGTTTAAAAGTGTTTTGAATAATCAATTATTGACTACGTGAAGACCACAAACTCGAAAAAGTGAACAGAACATGGATTTTATGAATAATTTTAAACTAATGTGAGTAAGCCATAGTTATTAGCATTTATATATAAAATATGACTTCTAAACATAATTACTAAAAACTCGTTCGACACAGGCCCAATGTACAGTCAGCTGCAAAAATATGGTTACAGTGATAAAGTCGTCGGACATATTTATGAGATGATGGTTTCGATACTTATTTTTGCAGCTGACCGTACCTACATAACTAATCTATAGTCAAACATTATGTCGCTGGTTTGTATGAAAAAGGGATAATCTAAAAAAATACATATTTTTCAAAAGTGGTTGAAGAAAAGTTATATTGTTTGAGAAGTAGAATCTACGTTTTAATTTATTGCTCTTATAATGAAACATCCTGTATAATGTGTTGTAACAAATCCGAGCATTAGATTGGGGGCCCTATTTGTGCATGTCGCGATAATTGATCGTTCTGCGCGATTTACCCGATTCCACGCATTCGTCGAAGCGAGCTGCGGAGATTACTATGTCTGTAAATATTCCATGTCTATCCATTCGGTACCTACAGTAGAAATACATATAATTCAAAATAGTAATCTGACAGCCTTTTGCCATACATCATATTGAAAACGACTTAAGATGAATTGAATTAAAAAAAACACTACATACTTTAAATAGTATGGGTTAGGCAATAAGCAATCTTCTAAATAAATATTATAGAAACTGGATATCGCACAGCCTAAAACTTTTAAGGTTAAGAGCTTAAAATTTAAAGATATGTCATTGAATTTGCACTCAGAACAGAAATAATACGAGTGTTAGCGTTTAGTGTAGGCAACCCGCATGTGAATCCTCTGGGGTTGCAGGCGTGTACAAAATATTTTTTATATAAGTACCTCAACCCTCACCCCAATTCTTATCTGCGAAATTAAAATTTCTGCGAAAAATAATAAATAGGTATCTAATAATAAGAAAATTACTAATGAACATTTTAGGACTACAAAGAATACTGCACTAACTTCTTGACCTACTGTCCTGCTCTAAAATGACAGTGAAGTGGTTTGGCACCAACTTCAAAAATTAAGTAAATAACCAAGTCATTATAACTTTGTATCTTTTTCGAAATATTTAACTCTTCTTCTTCCTAGCGTTTATCCCGGCTTGGGGTCCGCTTGACAACCTAATCCCATGAATTGGCATAGACACTAGTTTTTACGAAAGCGACTGCCATCAGACCTTCCAACCCAGAGGGGAAACTAGGCCTTTTTGGGATTAGGTCCGGTTTCCTTACGATGTTTTCCTTCACCGAAAAGCGACTGGTAAATATCAAATGATATTCCGTACATAAGTTCCGAAAAACTCAGTGGTACGAGCCGGGGTTTGAACCCGAGACCTCCGGATTGAAAGTCGGACGTCTTACCGCAAGGCTACCAGCGCTTCATTCATTTAACAATTAGATTATGTTATAAAATTCAACAGTATCACTAAACTACGTAGAAAAGTTTGTAAACTGAGAGAAGTTAAGCATCTCCACCGCTACAATACCTAGCTGTTTCTGTATTTAGGTCAAACATTTACTTCCGCCAGCCAAAAACTCAATTAAAAGTTCACAATTAAGCGTGTTGGTTACAGACTACACAAGTACACACACACCTCATTGTCTATATAAGGCTGCATTCATCATTCATTTTCTACTTCATCTAAATCATTGCACCAATTTTTATAAGAAATAAGCCATTATAGACTTAAACGAATCCAGCCGCCGGGGTCTGGATTTTCTAAACATAGAAAAAAAATTTTTATAAGGCTGCGTTTTCACCAGAGATGAGGGAGGATGCGTTGTGGGGAATGTGTTTTTTAAGCACAAATAGAATCACTTCTTTTGTTTATGCTCGCACAGCGCAGCTTTAGTATAGGCTCAGCTTTACGAAGCGCAACAAAGAGCGCGAGGCCAACATAATATCATCTGCCTGGGGAGAGATCTCTCTATTGCCCTCTTTCTGTCATCTCCACACTGGTGACTTCCGACATCGGGTTAACAATGTCCATTGACGAACGAAGTGGCGACGAGGCGAAGCGGCAGGTATGTAAAGTTGGTGTGCGTTTACCAATTTATGCGGATGAGCTGGTGCTATGTTCGTCCAAATTGAAACTCAATGTGGTGAAAACTTGTAGAGGGCGCTGTTCCAGCTTCCATACAATAAGAGAAAGAGATCGAAGATGAATGGTCCTTTACTAAAACCGAATAATCTAGTTTAAAGTCAAAAAGCTTTTCTTAGACAAAAAGCTTCCCTATGGCGTTAATCTACAGCATTTAAACTCGACTATTTCAGAAACCAGTGGATTTCTTTTTCGGAGCAATTTGATACAAAACATTGGGTCATTTTCGCGAAAAAAAAAAAAAAACTACATCCGACCATACACATTTAGCTTTTCTAAGAACCGTTTTGGAGATGTCACTTTGACATTTGCCTTTCCTCTCTCATCTCGCCCAGCGGTGAGCTATAAATATCGCCGTGTCTCTTTTATTTACACGGGTTCACTGATCTGCAACGACGGAGACTGCGATAAAGAAGTTGTGCGCCGTGGACAAATAGCCAAATCTGCGGTTAAGCGACTAGAGAAAGTATGGAAGAATCGTAACATCAGGCGCAGCACAAAAGTACGACTTATGCGTACACTGGTTTTTTCCATATTTCTCTATGCAGCAGAAACTTGGACTCTAAAAGCTCGGACCAAAGCCAGAATAGATGCGTTCGAAATGTGGTGTTGGCGCAAAATGTTGTTGTTGGGCATTTCCTGGATAGCGCGGCGCACCAACGTGTCTATACTGCAGGAGCTCAAGATCCAGACTCGCCTTTCTGCTATCTGCCGAGGGAGAATGCTCGGCTTCTTTGGACACTTGGCCCGACGTGAGTCAGACAGCCTGGAAAAGGCTTTGCTTGTTGGGCCAGTGGAAGGCGATCGACAGCGGGGAGGGATACCCACCCGCTGGTTCTCTGCCATTAAAGAAGTTACACGCGTCGGGATCCAGGGTTCCTTTAAGAAGGCAAGGAATCGACCAGAATGGAGAGCAATACAACATAGAGCGACTTATGGTGGTCACGACCCTCAGACATGAGGATTCGACTATGAAGAAGAAGATTTACACGGGAGTGCTTATCTTTTGTTCGTGTTTATAGCCGATAGCTCATAGCTTTCTAGCTCACGGTGGGACCAGTGCCTAATGGTTGAGGTGTCTGTGACGTTACTAAACAACACTGAACTTTACAGTAAATGTTGGTAAGTATTCTAGAAATGCTAAGCACATTATTTTTGAGGCAAAATTTTACTAAGTAGTATATTCAGAATATAAATGATAACATTTATTTTAATAAGCGCTGCAGAAGCTTTGGGCGTCAGCCGCTTTATAATTATTTTTAATATCATTCCTAATTGTATATAGTAAGTATATTCTTACCCGGTTCAAGAGCTCAGAGGTGAATTGTGTGCATGTAGTAGTATGGCAGCATAACATTAACATGTGTGTATCTACAAATAATTCAGACCTAGGTATCTATTACTGCTCAAATTTTACTTGCTCCACATTTCAATTAGCATGTAGACTACATTTTTATAATTTCCATGTATCCTATTTCTATGGCGATCAAATAGACATTTCATAACTATTTTAAATACAAAAAATAAAAACCCCGAAACGGGTGAACCGATTTAAACGATACTGTTAAGGGGCCCTCCCACTATCAGTCCGTCGGACGACATTGTTATTCGGAGCTGTAAAATTTTTGTTCTAACTGACCGACCGATATCGTCCGACGGACTGATAGTGGGTGGGACCCCTTATTTATTTGTGACGGATAGACAGTCGGACCATAAGTGTTTCTTTTCTTATCATTTTGGTAATTAACCCTGGAACACGTTTTAATCGATTGCTCAATCTGTTCAGCGCTACGGTACCACAGACAGACAGATACACAGGCAGTCACACATAGCAGTTAAACTTATAAGGCCACCGGACACTGTCAGCAATATTGACATTAGGTTATATCTCTACTCGTCCTTCTCATACTTCATGTACCATCGGGTTCAGAATTGCATTACCAATTTATGAATGAATTCATTGATGAACTGGCCATGCAATTCTGAACCCGACAGTAGGTACATTGAAAAGGACGGATACAAAAATATGAAATTATTACTGACACTGTAGCCTAGCACCCTTCTTTTTGTGTGTTTGTGTTGAGGGTTAACAAACTTCATTCAACCCATTATTAAAAATTCAACATGTGTCAACATCCCTTCTGTTTCGACTAGGGTGACCACTTAACCAGATCTGATTTCCGGTTTTATGGGACATTTGAAATTATGGGATTTGAGCTTAAACAATATACTGTCCCGTATTGGTTTCGCCAAATTACGGGACACCAGTGGCGGCGCGTCCATAGAACACGATTTCCGTCGACTTGCCTAAGTTTCAGGCGCCTTAGCAGTTTTCCTAAAGCTCATGAAGAAAGTCAATTTCAGCCCCGGCTTGCCTAAGAAAAATGTTGACCCCCCTAATACTGCGGGACAGTGAAAAATTCGTGCCTGAAATACGGGACAACCCGTAAAATATTGATGAATTATCGAGAGCGTGGAATTGCATATGTAGTAGTATTGTTTGTGTACAGGCATTCTATATTTGAATCCGCACACAAAGAGGCACAACACGGTACAACCACTACATATGCAATTGCACGCTCTCGATAATTCAACTATACGGAACTTTGTCACCCTAGTTTCAATATACAAGTAAACTTCAGCTATTGTCCTTACTAAGTAGTACTTGACATGAACAAACTTATGTTATCATAGACCTTGAAATAATTACAAGAGAGTCAACATTGACTCGAATAACTGTTATTTACGACATCGTCAGTTGTTTTCGTGAATAAAACAAACGAGCGTCGAAAATCGTCAAAAATCGATGACGTAATTTATGGACAGCCCCTAAGACCGCCTGTTGTTTACCTCTAGTAAATTTTTTTTTCCTGTACTAGTTTTGTTTTTGAGGTGTTCAATAAAGAGTATTTGTATTGTATTGTAATTTGTCTTCGGGAAGTATTCTCGCAGTGTAACCTGTGACACGTACTACAATATTTTCCGCCTCTCGCTGACACACCATCAATCTCGCACTCTCCACGCTACAGAGCTTCTAACTTATATTTTGATTGCATTCGGCTTTGCCGTGAAATCATAGTTTTTTGATACAGTTGCTCAAAAATTGACTTTTTTGTAGTTTTTTAGCGTGTGGAATGTTTGAGCTCTTTTTACTTTTCTACCGTTTAAATTGAAATAAATAAGAGAGTGTTTTTCTAAAAAGTGTTTTGTTGTTACATATTTCTTTTTTTCATGTAATATTGCTAATTATAGTTAATGTAAATAATTTTCAATTCGGAGATATTTATTAAATATCAGAAGTGGTCTTTCAATGCTCGCGCGGAAATGTCATTCTTTTGCCACGATTTGCAAGCGAGTAAATTAATTAGTCATAAGAAAATCTAAATAAATATGGAAAAATAGAAAATAAGATTATATTATTATGAAACGTTAAATAACATCTCATTTGAATTACAAATCCACACACTATTGAGAAGAAAAACACAGAAGTAATTATAATCTGAGGAGATTCTGTTTCGGTTTGGTGTTTTTTAATGTTATTATTATAAAATAAATGAAAATCATGTCACATTGGAGGCATTTACAAGTCAACGTAATAATTTATTTCGTGGCTACATAACAAAATGCCACAACAGAATACTAAATATTCGCGGCAGGACTTTATTGTGTACGAGGCGTGTGTGATCGAATACGACCCTTATTTGAGTAGGAAATTGGATTTTTCTTGACACGCCCGACTGCGGCGCGGCGTTGTTATGGAAATGCCTGGTAAAATTAGTCGCTTGCCTGTTTTTGATGACCAGTGGATAAGACCCTTTACTACTTTCCATGTCGTTCCACAATAGTTGAGGATCGTGACCAGTTCTGTTGTGATTTCTGTGATGTTCGTCTATGCTATGTGATTGCCGGGCGGCGGGCGTAAATAGCTAAGTTAGTAACATTATGACATACAGTCCGTGAGCTCTCAAAAGAACCTTCGGGTTTTAGAAAGAGACGTCGGGTATCAATCAACAGAGACACATGAAAAAGCAGAACAGCAATATTACCTTCGTGTGTCATCGCCGATTCCCGAAGGATCTTCTTAAAGCTCACGGATTGTACAACATAATACTCTTTAAACTATAAGTATTCCGTTGTTTATAAACTTATATAGATTTGAAGCGCTGGTAGCCTTGCGGTAAGACGTCCGACTTTCAATCCGGAGGTCTCGGGTTCAAACCCCGGCTTATGTACGGAATATCATTTGATATTTACCAGTCGCTTTTCGGTGAAGGAAAACATCGTAAGGAAACCGGACCTAATCCCAAAAAAAAGGCCTAGTTTTCCCTCTGGGTTGGAAGGTCTGATGGCAGTCGCTTTCGTAAAAACTAGTGTCTATGCCAATTCATTGGATTAGGTTGTCAAGTGGACCCCAAGCCGGGATAAACGCTAGGAAGAAGATAGATTTTATAAAAAAAGGAAAAAGTTACCGGTGCCCAGGGCTGAGATTGAACCAGCGTCTTCTGTATTCGCGGCAGAAGCCCCAACCACTAGGCTACCCGGCCCTGGGCATCGGGGGCCTAAGTCACTTTTTCCTTTATCGTATATGACATCTACATATATGTTTATAATTTATATAGAAGTGTGTCTACTTAAAATACACAAATTAAAAACAAATTAAATAATTTTATTTGTTCTTCAGTTGATTCCGTTTTTACCATGGGTACGGAACCCTAAAACATACAGGTTTTAGACACTACCTCTCAGAAGTTCCGTGACTTGTTATAAATTCAGTTCAACGTAATCACAAGTTCGTCCACGCATTAACAATTCAATCGACTAAAGTATAATGAAAATATAAATACGTCCAGTGTCCCAGCGATTACGTCCCGGATGTTGCTCCAGAGGGCGCTGACGTCAATTTCCGGGACGGGGGCGAGAAAATACACGCGAGCCCGTAATGGAACACGTATAACGAGAGGAGGGTTTTGTGGTATGAATTGATTTGGAAACTTGGAAATTGGTTTTTGATCAAGAAAATCTAAAAGTAGGTTTACTAGTTCTTAATTTTTCTCATTTTTAATAGTTTTACCAAATGAGTATGTTACCTTACCTTACCTACGATTTATTTTTTTCTATAGAATAACCCTTCTTTTACCACGTATCAATACTAAGCTACTGCATTTCGTCATGGGGTGGCACAGCTAAAACTACACTACTGAACCTTGAAAGAGCCCAGAGAGCGGTACTAAAGGTAGCAACTTTCCGCCCATTTTTATACCCTACTGAACTCCTTTATCGATCATGTGAAGTTCTAACTGTTCGTCAATTATTTATTTTAAGCACAACACTAAAACAGCACGCCGGGCTTCCCTTTAACACAATAGACAATAATAAAAGGTGCAAAAATCTCATCTGTAGTCAAACTGTACAAAGATGGCACGTATTTTCGTCTAGATTTTTCGTCTTTTTGGGTCCATTTTTGTATAACAGGTTGAATAGAAAACTAGACTTATATCCTCGCAGTTACGCTTGTTGTAAGAATATTCTACGACACGCCCTTCAAAATATGACGTACGACGACACAGAGAACCTACTAATAGTCATAAAATAATCAGTACTGTTACTTGTAAATTACTATTATTATAAATTTTAATGTTTTTATTAACTAGGATGATAAGACTCTTATTGTAAACTATATTTAACTTAAATATGCATAAGTGAATAATTATATAATAAGAAGCAGTACTTTTCAGCCTGAAACACAGGATTTCCTAGTTCAGGCATATATGAACCTCAGCTCTGTAATAATAATGCATAGTTCTAAGAATTATCTGTACAATTATTTTTGAATAAATTATTTGATTGATTGATTGATTGATTCTAATTTTAACTATAACAATAGGCAACAAATAATCAACCAATATTGAAAAGTTGTATTGGAGTTGTATCGGAATATATTTCAACCAAATTCTGATATTTCTCATTTAGACGTTTATAGTCCCCTCCGTTATGGGAGAGGGCCTAAGTGATAGCTCAGATCTGGATACGGTTACCAACTTTTAGTATGTTGTTGGGCACGACACTAGGACCCCAAAACTGCCGAGAGACGGGGACGTCGATGAATGTCTCCCGTGTAATGACGTCATCAAAATGGCTGCCGCTTTGTTGCGAAAAGTGTAAATTTCATCCAAACTTTGCATTGCACCTATACGTGTGTAGTATCAAACGAAAGAAGATTAAATGTGCTATATTGTTGTAATACATTATATACTACTGTATATTACAGTTTGACAGCTATAAACGAAAACCCAAAATCAGGCTAAAAAATAATTCGGATATTTGCATTTTACAACAAAATTATAAGTCCAACTTTAAAGCCGAGTACTACAATAACAAAACAGGCTATTTAAGCTATACATTGCTATAAAAATATTATAATCTGGTAATAATTGTGGCAGCTATGTTAAAAAACATGTCGGCACTGCCGAGCTATTTCCTTGGAGTGAAAAAATAACAGTTTTCACAATTTACAGAATATCCGCAGAAGCTTCGAGTATATTGTTGGTCAAATAATTTAGAGCCCATAAATGTCGGAAAAATATCTCTATAGTGACTGAGGTCCAAATAATGACGTCATGAACGTGACCACTACCGAAATTTGTAAAACATAAATTAAAGCTATACTATGACACATTCACACATGTGTGTAGCATCGATCGAAAGCTTATTGAATTTACTACAATACATACATACATTATTTGTGAAAATAATGTATAGTTTAGGAGTTGTTGACAAAATAAAATATTCTTTTAGGAAAATAAAATGTATATGTTAATTCTGTGGCCAAAGAAAATACAATACACGAATGTTTTGCATAGCATTAAAAACACCAACTATTCAGCTTTAAAACACAGTTTGAATTTATAAAATTTGATAAGAACTATAAAAGTTGTGCTTACAACTCTAAAGCACACTAACTATTATATTACCTACAATGCACTCATACTATGAGAAGCTTGGGCCTAATTATTGACTAGTTTTTTATAAATTTTGTAAGGATTTAGGGTTCCTTGTCATTAAAGTAAATAAAAAAATCGCCTAAGTGCGAGTTGACTCGCGCTCCGAATGTTCCATATACATCACACAATTTTAACAATTTGTATTTTTAAGACCAACTTACGCTTGACCGCAGACTTATTAGTGTTTTTTTCTGTAATGTACAGGTAAAGAACTATATTACGTATTTTTTTCTAAAATGTAGGTTCGTCGGTTTCCGGGGGACGGAGAGCAATGGAAAATTTTCGCCTTATTTCTTAAATTACTTACAAACTATACCTTGTTATATATCAAATGAAAGGATTTGATGTGAAAACTACAAATATATAACTTTTATAATTTAAATTTTAATAGTTTTGGAGTTATTTAAGAAATAAGGCGAAAATTTTCCATTGCTCTCCGTCCCCCGGAAACTGACGAACCTACATTTTAGAAAAAAAACCTAATATAGTTTTTTGCCTGTACATTAAAGAAAAAAAACACTAAAAAGTCTGCGGTCAAGCGTAAGTTGGTCTTAAAAATACAAATTGTTAAAATTGTGTGATGTATATGGAACCCTCGGAGCGCGAGTAAACTCGCACTTGGCCGTTTTTTTTTTTTACTTTAATGACAAGGAACCCTAAATCCTTACAAAATTTATAAAAAACTAGTCAATAATTAGGCCCAAGCTTCTCATAGTATGAGTGCATTGTAGGTAAAATAGTTAGTGTGCTTTAGAGTTGTAAGCACAACTTTTATAGTTCTTATCAAATTTTATAAATTCAAACTGTGTTTTAAAGCTGAATAGATGGTGTTTTTAATGCTATACAAAACATTCGTGTATTGTATTTTCTTTGGCCACAGAATTAACATATACATTTTATTTTCCTAAAAGAATATTTTATTTTGTCAACAACTCCTAAACTATACATTATTTTCACAAATAATACATTTCGCATTATTTTCACAAATAATGTATGTATGTATTGTAGTAAATTCAATAAGCTTTCGATCGATGCAACACACATGTGTGTATGTGTCATGGTATAGCTTTAATTTATGTTTTACAAATTTCGGTAGTGGTCACGTTCATGACGTCATTATTTGGACCTCAGTCACTATAGAGATATTTTTCCGACATTTAGGGGCTCCAAATTATTTGACCAACAATATACTCGAAGCTTCTGCGGATATTCTGTAAATTCTGAAAATTGTTATTTTTTCACTCTAAGGAAATAGTTCGGCAGTGCCGACATGTTTTTTAACATAGCTGCCACAATTATTACCAGATTTTAATTTCATCGACAATGAATGACAAAGAGACATTCATCGACGTCCCCGTCTCTCGGCAGTTTTAGGGTCCTGGTGTCGTACCCAACAACATATTAAAAGAAGGTAACCGTATCCAGCTCTGAACTATATTCCCATAAGGGAGAGCACTATTAGGCGCTAGCTGTATTGCATTGGAGTTGTATGAAGTTGAATCGTATGAACGTGTTTTAAAGCTAAAATAATGTATTTTATGTTATGTTACGTGTAGGGAATGCAAACCGGTTATTTTTTGTATGAAAATAACCGGTTATTAACCGAAAATTGCATTCCCTAGTTACGTAGTGACAGAACAGAACTGTAACATAAGGTCTTCATGTAGATCTGCATCGTAAACATGACAGGCTTATCCCAGCTGGTGTGATGTGATTTATACATTCCCGAACCTTCGACCCCCATAATAATGTCGCATAAAGTCGCTTGATCCGACGATAGGATGCATTAGGCCTATAACTTCGTTCATCGAATCGTCTATTTGCATCACTCTCTTTCGTATATGCAAGAGCGATAGAGACGGGACCATCGTTTTGTCGATTTTCGAACTTCGCGATAGGCCCTCAGGGTTTAAAGAGATTCGAAGTAAGCTTATGGGTTGGGAAGAAAGAAAATTAATTGTTTACAATCTTTTTTGTTAGCGGTTTTAGTGTAGTGCAAATACTTACCTACAAATTAAGTATTAGTGCTTCTAAACTTTAACCTACTAGGTAGTAAGCTCAACGAGGGATGGGTTTAAAATGACCTTCACAAGCTCTTATCGTGCCAAGATTATTTTGAACACTTCATTCGTTTAGCTACTTCTGCTTCTATATTATACCTTAGTCATAAAAGGCTATTCGTTATTTTATTAAACCTTGCGTTTCATTACCAAGCGCGCGTTCGCAGTGAACCAAAAAAATCTTATTTAAAGCTTTGAAATGCAAATCGTAACATTACATAGGTATCGCATTCTTAACTGAATTCAAATACATGTTTTTGGTGGTAGATTCCGAATCCTACACTAGGTATAAGAGCCGTAAATATATTACAAATCCAGTTTGTGCTTCGACTTTATTGCATTGGAATACGATAGATAATTGAATGCTTTTCTAATGGTGGTTATGACTTTTATGAACGGGCAGAATTATTTCGATAAAATTCGATTTGCGTGAAAATATTAAATGAAAATATAATTTACACGATATGGATATAAAATTCACGTTCAAATTTTACAAATTGAGCAATTTACGCGTCGCGTGTGATAAATATGTTTGAGTGTAAGCAAAGACTATAGATTATATAGACAGCCTCCGTGTAAGAACTTTTTGAAGCTCATGTCTGAAAGCGCCATCTACTGGAGAGCCGAGAGAGAGGAAAATTATACTAATACATGTCACTGGCGAATAATCATCATTATATGATAATAATAGCAAATAATTATCATAATATTTGTGCGGAATCAGGGCTAGGTAGCGTAGTTGTAATTATCCATGAGAACAAGTGATAATTATATAAAACTCTTGCACTGTATAGGTATACAATGTGTAACAAAAATACTGGTGATCCTTTTAAGGGCATAATTGGTATCGTATTATAATTATGAAAAAGTATGAAATAAAATTGTTTTCATCACACCTGCTCGTAAATGGTGTTATTTCCTGCCTGTATACAGAAGGACAATGACCTAAATTGTTCCCGCGGGGGCAATGGCGAGATATTATCCCCACGGGAGTAATGACTCTCGTTTTAAAATTTGCAACTGATTTCGTACATCATTTCAGAACTAAGGAGGTATGATGTTCAGCCAAAAAGTTTAATTTCATCTTTAAAATTTAGCTATATTCTAAAATTACATCACACACAATCTATACGTTTCAATTTCTTCATTATTTTTAATGTTTAAAGTATTTATCATTAATTTTGGTAAATATTGTTATAATAATTTTGCAAAATCTGGTTGTTTAGCCATTCTAGTTCGAAAAATATGTCGTAATAACAAAACGCACGGAATGTTTGTACCGCGTTGCTAAGCAACGGCACATGCGCGGGGCTGAGCGCTGTCATGTACGTTCTCAACTTTTTGTGCCTAATTAACTCTCTTGAATTTATCTTTGCTTTTTTTCCTCGCAAGTGTGATGCTGATGAAAACCATTGTGTGTAACTCGGAGCGTAAGAATATTACAAACTCGAGTCTTTAAAACTAGACTCTCGTTTGTAATATTCATCTTACGCCCCATGTTGCACAGTGTACTTACTAATGAAGGGTCAGCTGTGACAATGTGTCACATACAAAAAAACATATTTTCGTGCCTAAAAAAATTTCTCCTACATTTTCTTACTCTAAATACGATACCAATTAAGCCCTTAAACGGATCACCCGTATTTTTGTTACACCCTGTAGGTACTAACCTTAAAGTGACTTTGCGCGAGGGACTAAAATAGTCCAATGTCAAAGTGATTAAAGTAACATTATTTGCACGACTCGCATGCAGGGCCTTAGCTTTGTTATTATTTAATTATTATAATGTGTTTTCTCTCTGGTTCATACATGAGTTACAATTAATGTTGAACTAGCAATTGCATGCGTCTTAGTCTGTTTTGAACGTGTTTATTTCGCGTAAAAATGTTTTTTTCTGTAGTATCGTAACTAATAGCTCCGAATGTTTTAAAAACGCACTTTTGAACAGCGGGCCATAAATGTATGAAAAAACAATTGCATATATATAATAAAGCACGAAAGAGAGAGACAGAGAGACATGAAGGCCTTAATAATTATTAAATTTTTACTAAGAAACTATTTTTTTATGATTACGGAATTATAATAATAGTTAGAATCAGAATCAGAATCAATTGTTTATTCGTGACAAACCTAAATTACATAATAATATAGCTTATTCCCGAGGGAGTTATGAATTTATAAACCTTTAACAATCTCTTTTTGAACTAGTGACGCAACGAACTGTAGAAGGGTAGGTACAGTCAGCAACGGAATTACCTTAGCGGGTGCGCTATTCAAATTTAAGCACATCCTCTTATTAATTGTTTTACCAATAAAGTTGTGCTTAAATAATTTTAATAAAACATTATTTTTATTCGCAAATGTGTTTTTTTTTTGCTAAATGTATCCAACAGAACCGCTATAGTTATACAGCCGGCTCACAGCAGACGGCGTTAAGCCTGCAATCAGCACTAATGGCCGTAATCCTCGGGTAAATCTATCAGCGGCTACAAAAAGTGCATCGAGTGTCGGAACTGCTTTATAGAGTTCAGTTTTAACCGACTTCGTAGAAAAAGAGGTCCATAATTATGAAGAAATTCAAGATACTTCGTAATCCTTTACATACTATCAAGTAAGTACAATAATATTGCTTTGCTATTCTGCGGTATAAACGTGCTAGTTAATTAGGGACAACCCGTTATACTTATTTGCGTATTTTTTCATGTATTAATGTTACCACCCTCCCACCGCAAAAATAAATACTTACAACAAACCACCACCAATAATACCAAACTCGACACGTGTTTCGCCTCTCTACGAGGCATCTTCAGGCGCTGCTTGCTGCAGATGTTGTCGGTCTGACGTCCGGCAACGGAATGACGTGTCCAGAATGGTCGGCCATATTTATTACATCACTTACCCCCCTACTGTGCAAGTGTGAGTGAGATGAAAAAATTCGTAGTAACGGTCATCGACGTCAAAGATTTTCAAAGGTGTAAAAGTGTAAATATATCTTTGACATAGACTGTAACTGAAAGCCGCTGATAGATTCTATTAGACAGAAGTCAGAATGCATATTTTTGATTACAACTTACAAGCTTTTATTTAACTCACAGTGTTTGTCAGTTAGTTCTTTATGTATAATCTTGCAAGCCAGATTTGATTCAAAAGCTTCAGAAGAAAAACGTCAGAATTGTTTTAGGGTACATAGTGACATGTGACTTTACATTACGTTATTAGGTAAAGAGATTATACGGGTAACAAGCATAGACTTGTCAGTTGGTTAGTTAGTGATGCTTGTATATTGGTCGAGATGAAACTCTTTGTGAAGTCTCTCTCACTCTCTTGTGCTTCACAAAGAGTTTCATCTCGACCAATATAATGTTAAACCTAGTGTATAAGTATTTGGTGTTCAAAATTAAACGTACCTATTAGGGAAGTAAAGCATATACTGGTCGTCTAGCTAAGTAAAAAGTTAACTTTGGGAACACGGCCAGATTTAAACGTAATGCGACATGAATGCCAAGTAAGGCTAGCAGGTAACGCGCGGAATAATAGCTAAAGCGCAGGGTTAGTAGGACTAGCTAAAGTGCAGTTGGGTGTGAGGGGGAAATATATGACCGCCTCACAGTGTGGTATTTTACTGATCTGGGTGGCCAATATTATTTTTGATGTTATATTGGTAGTTACAGTAATATTAAGCTAATCTATGATCAGTAGAAGACGGCTCTGTCGATATTTTATCAGACACCATTTCATCTGTATGAGGCTCCATGGGAAGCAGCGTCTCGAGAGTTTCTGTTGCGAATGGCTTTGTCTTTTTACGCGGTGTTGGTTTCATACCTGTTATTAGAGGATCCGAAGTCAGTTAAGTGAGTAATCTGTTAAGTACATCCCTATTGCATGAAACCCTCGAAAACTTTCGGGAAAAGTTTTGACAGTATAGACGAATATAGATGTTTTTTTCGTGCTTCTGCAGCCTCTTCGGACAATGCCTAATTTTCCATTTTCCGGAGTGTTTCCGTGGAAAATCAAAGCTAAATCGTGAACTGGAATAAATTAGGTATGTGCTACATGTTCTATTTCTGCCGGGAGACCTCGGGAACTACAACTAAATGTTTCCGATAAGTCAAATTACAAGCAAAACGAGAACGTTAAAAGGATGTACTTTTGAATGACTACCATATCGTCATAACATATTTAATCAATCCTATTAAAAACATATACAAACGAATCATTCTTACCTGCCATCATAACATTTAAGGTAACTTACTATATATTCTACCGCGAAAACATACAAATTCCCTATTAAAAGTCACCGATTTGATATATTGTGTGGATCGAGAAAATAAGTGCACTTCAAATACTTAATATTGCAACCAGATATACGAGCATAATTTAGCGATAAGATCGAATACATTGACAGATTATAGTGCGTGAATAAGTAGACTTTCTGAACCTACCTTATTATTCTACCCACAACCAGTTTTTAAAAATTGACTTTTAGCCGCCTAGATCAGTGATAAGTATACCATTCTGCGACTTTTAAATTTAGAAATGCCACGCACTCGCCAGCAATAGAAGTGAAAGCTAAAAACATTAGAAAATTAAAACTAAGATTTGCAAATATACAGTAATATCTATAACTCGAGATAGCTTTCGGGCCTACGGTGAACAACAAAGATCGACATTTCGTTATATCTATCGCACTTGTTCTTAAGAGCGAAAGAGATGAATATAACACATTTCGATTTTCAATGTCGCCGTAGGCCCTCGTTTTTGACGGGTGTTCAAAGGGTTCAAAGGGTGGACTTATCAAATACAAAACCGTCAATAAAAGGCTGTCAGTTTTCTTTGCTGAAAAACACGTGAACCGGAAAATTTGATAGGTAAATATTTTACCTCCTGAAGAATAAATAGATATTTTTTTATCTAGAATGTTCTGCAACACACATTATCTTCATTGATCGGTGTGAACCTGCAATGCATCATCAGCAGAGCGTTGCAGTCACTCGAATCTTAACCCTCCCTCTTAACCCAATTCAAAAGTCAAGCCCTCAGCTCGGCGAGCCGTGATATCACCCTGTACATATTGTTGCTACGTGACGGAGCGAACACCCTGTGAATTTGGAATAGTCATTTTGGGAAACGGTTTCGGCTTCTTTCGTTTTACAGGGAATAATACTTTGCCATCTACCGTGAAATTTTTGCGTCTATTTCTCTCGTATATAGTGTTTTTTTCATTATGATTGTATTTCTAAGCGATTCTCGTGAAATTTTGTGCGCACTTTTTAGCAGGTTTTATTAGTTACGTAGAATTTATTGTCATTATTTTTTTTGGAAAATGATTAAATTGGTCAAATTGGTATACAAGACCTACCCCCTATAATAAATAAATATCTCTCAGGCCTCAATTAATTAATTGATGTATTGTCTGTTTCTAACAAAGACAACTGTCAAATTCACAGATAAGGACAAAACGTAAATTCAATAATGGAGGCCTGAGAGACACGTACAGTCGACTCTCGTTAATTCGAAACTCGAGGGACCTTCAAAATATTACGAATTATCAAGAGTTTGAAATATCAAATGGTTTGAAATTATCGAGTGTAAAAAAATACTTCGAATCATTGAGTAATAATTAAATATGCATTATTAATTAACAACATTGCTATAATTTGAACAAAATCAAAAGCTTAGAGGTATATACAAACTATGTAACTACATAATAACTACGGCAGTGTGTGTCAGAATAAACATTACAAAAACAAATGCTCCTGCAACGATTAATTGTCTTTCTCGACAATTCAAAGTTGTCAGAGGTCTATGCGATGTAAAAACTTCGAATTATCGGATGTTGGATGCCAATAGGCCCGTCCAGACCAGGCGCACAGCCTCGCGAGGAAATTGCCGCGCGCGGCAGCTCAGGTAGTGTGGACGTGCCTCGGCCGAGGCGGCGCGCATGTTTGCCGCGGCCGCGGCCGATCGGTTCGGTGTCGGTATTCGGCGCCTCAGTCGTTTGCCTCGCGCAGGTATGGACGTGTTTATTTGGTGCGCGTGGTTTTTTATTTGTTCCGTTTGGTTATTTTGCAATTGTCTAAAGTTATAGTTTTGTATTAAAATAATAATTAGATTGGGCAAATAAGGTGATAAATTTGACATTTATCTAGTTTTGTATTAAAATTACTGATCGATTAGGAAGATTGAGGCAGATTGGGGCAGGTCAAGCAATAATACTAATTGCGTACTTTACGTCGTACGTCGAAAGATAAAATTGTATGGAGACGTCATGTGTCACTGATTTTGTAGGGAAGATGAACTTCTGTATGAAAAACTATTATATTATTCTGTGGTATAGCTTTAAAAACCAAAATAAACGTAACACAAGCCACGGTTGTTAACACATGTGACGCCATTTTGAACAGCTGACAGAGGGACGCCATCTTGCCGAGCAATTTGGCTCGGGGTTTCCTCGCGAGGCAAACGTCCCTACTAAAAATGTACACAAACACGCTGCCGCGCGAGGAATGGTCGATTGGTCGTTTGCCTCGCGCGGCAATTTCCTCGCGAGGCTGTGCGGCTGGTCTGGACACGCCTAATGAGTTCGAATTAACGCGTGGTTTTGTTACGAAGCGCAGACTTTTTTGTTCGAATTACCAACTATTTAAAAATGTATAGATTTTATTCGAAATACTAAGAGATTTTCTAGGGACCCCATGATAACTTCGAATTATAGAGATACTTGAATTATCGCGTGTTCGAATTAATGAGAGGCGACTGTATATGAATAAGGGAGTTAAACACCATAATGGTCCATGGCGTGTCCAGGCGGACAATAAGAAGGTACTCTTGAGATACTCTTTTCGCTTAAAAATAAGTTCGGCGAGATATTATATACATAAAAATAAATAAAAAAGCCTTTTATTTCTTGCCCATTTGTTCAATGTTGACAATTCATTTCTAGTTTCATAAGAATTTACAAGTTAATACTTAAAATAAGAGTTTTAAATTGTCATTAATGTTATATAGGTACTAATATTAAAATTGCGAAGCCATACATCTATTCAGTTATGCTCAGGAAGTCTATAGCTTACAGAGCCACAAGTTATGATTGATTAAAAGCTACACCATTGTCGGTTGTCAATAAGGCTATAATAATTAATATAGAAAGAAACTAATAACAACCGATAATCTTGTACCTTTTACTTGAAAACCTCACATTTATCTACTTTCTCACTATGTAGTACTGATTTAAACTCACACGATTTTCACTCATTATTTTGACAAAAATGGGACTTAATCGCTTACACTTACATTTATTATTTTCCTGACGTTTCGAGCGTGTCGTAACGCTCGTGGTTCCAGGCAGAAATCTCACTATGTATATAATTCAGGTATAAAATGTGTTAATACCAGTATTAGCTATTAGTAGATACAAAGTTGGCAGCGTGCACCCCGAGCTAACGACAGTTTGCTAGTTCTATCATATAACCAGCTCTGTTAGCAGCTAACTTGGTTCATTAACAATACAAGTATAACTCAACTAAACTTGGATTGTTATACCTACTACCGTACACTGTGATCCGAAGTTGATCTCGACAAATTAACCATCCTATTTATATACTTATGTATATAATGTGCACACAGAACCTAAATGATTTTAATTACTATTTTTAGAACGGCAAAATGTAGTCAAAGCAGGTCAAAGTGACCCACGCGGTCAACATTTTTGTTCAAAAGTAGACCTTGATCCAGAAGCTGAAAATAAATTAAAAATATGATGTCCTATTTTTTATAACATTGGGTCGATATTTCACTTTTCCTAAAAATAGGACTCGGCCTTACGAGGTTAAGGTGAATAAAAAATTTCGCAAATAAAAGATGTGTGTATAAAAAGTAAAATTTACTGTAAATACTATCGCTTAAAATGAATTGGTACTAGAACCAATACCTAGAATGAATCTCTAGAGTATAGTTAGTAGGAGTTCCCTAAAACAATTTTTTGAAAACGAATAATCAAAAAGGTTCTATGGAAGATTATTTATTTATACCTATTTAGTGGTACCGCTTCAGCAGATTTTTGGCCTAATACCGAATCCCAGAAACTGTATCAATATGTATTCGCTTTGATGTCTGATACCATGTCTCATTTATTCGAGCAAATAGTAATCAATGTACTCGATCCGAAATCCTGTATACTTTAGGAAATAGCCTCATGTTACTTATTCTGTATGTTTATCTCCCTCCAATTTGCATGTTTCACTGGTATCGTGTAAATAATAATTCCACGTTTAGTATAAAAATGTAACGAATGCTCAATGATCGCTTTTATATATTACCGTGTATGTTGACGATATCATAATGTTTTACCGTCACTATAAAGTAGGGGATACAGGAGTACAAAGTTGTATGCAGACATTCACGTTCGTTGAAAGTTACGATCTGTACCGACTGTATGTTGAGAGACGGAAATTGAGGAAGCTAAGTATGAGAAGAAATTTCACCATAACAGTAGCCGATAATTTTAGACAGGCTCTACATGATGGACCATCATAGGGACGCAGCTATACAACGGAACGAGATCGCAATATCGTTAGCTCCCTCTAACGCATAGCTGCGTCCCTTACTGTTTAGGAGCCATTACTGTTAAAAACCTCTACCCGGTCCATAGATGTCGACTTTTCAGTTAGAGAATCAATATCTTTTGACTGTTTAGGTCCCAACAAAAAGTTCAGGGTACCTTCCGTGATCGAAGAAAATATTTTTAATTGATTTTATTTTAATTTGACTATGGAATAGTATTGAACCTATGAACAATTTCTGGTGTGTTACATTCAAAATAATCATTTTATTAGTAAAAAAGAAAGTAAAAAGAAAGATAGGATCATTCCATAGGCCATACGCGTCACGCTAACAGGCGGGTTGGCGCGCGCAGTTTTTTTTTTGTTTATTGTTTGTAGGTTTTCGGAAGATGCTGCTGCCCATCTCCCGGTATATTCCCTTAGCAGACTCCTACTGAAACCACGGCATATGGTCTCACCTATAATCGAACTCGCGGAGCGTAAGCGAAGTGAGTTCTTACAAACAACTCCAGACCGAACTGGCACCTGGCTACTGGGATGTCTCGGCATTTGGATGGCTTTTTGATTTCGATAGTTTGTGTAGTTGACGATAACTTTAGTAACGTTTTTCTGATCTTTATGAAATTTCTTGAGGCTGTAGCAGAGATACATAAAAAAATTGAGTTCTTATATGAGCAGGATCGATCAAGTGGTTATGGAGCTAGAAGGAGAAAAAATCCTCCTTAGGGTCTTGTTATATTGGTCAAGTCGTTTGCAAATAAATCACGAGTTCTCAGTTCGAGGCGGACTACTAGTTATAATAACAAGCAATATCTTAGAGAAAACAATTCGCGTACCAATCATATGAGAAGGTAATAAATCAACAATTTAGGGCAATTTCCATAATTCACACAATATCAAGTTAGGCAGGGATAAAGAAAAATCCAATTTCCTTGGCTTGCATTAAGGAGGGACGCGTTTATATTGGGACGCTTTGATGACCAACATTTGCGCTATTTTCAACCGAATTCAAAATTTCTCAATTCGTCGGAATCTTTGTTTGTTTGTTATGTATGTTCACCATTTCATTAATAATTTTTTTGACTTGCATCGAAAAAAAAATGTACACTGATTATTCGAAGAGATTTTGAAAGAGTATACTTTACAGAGTTGGTCCCATTGGCACCAGGTCCAGATCTGATGATGGGATCCCGGAAAAATCGAGGGAAATCTTCACTATTATAGACACGACTATAGTGATTTCACTGTTTTTTTACAGCAACTCGGTCTCTTCCTTTTGGAATAGCGGATCCTAAGTGGAGATGTTTTTTTGTTTAAAATTATATTTATCGCATGGCTACAACGCATCACTGGATAGAGATAGGCATTTCTTCTCTCAGGTGGTAAAAGTAGTGGGAGTGTAGATGGTGAAGAAAATCCAGTGAGTGCTGCGAGATCCAGATGGGACAGTGCAGCTGCCAAGTTTGTTTCTCTTTTAGTACCACCCAGGGATCACGTGTAGGGTTGTCTAAGGTATTTCCTACGGACGCAGAGTAACATTGATCCCCAAATGAACATTTGCTATGACGAACGTAATTTATTGAATAGATTTTGATATATTTTTTTGTTTATTTTTGTGATATTTTATATTTGTGTTTGTGTGTTTACAAATCGTTTTTCTATTTAATTTTCATTGTTTTTATTCTTCCTCCTAGTGTTTGTCTCTGCTTGGGGTCCGCTTGCCAACCTAATCCCATGAATTGGCATAGACGCTAGTATTTACGAAAGCGACTGGCATCTGACATTGCAACCCAGAGGGAAAACTAGGCCTTCATTTTAAATCTCACTCAATAAAGAATTAAATTTTCTCAGAAATAATTTCATCAGAACAAACTTCAATACAAATAAGTATATACATCGTGTTCCATAAAATTAACACGTAATTTTTATTCCCCCAGTGTGGACGGTTCTCTCGGAAGGTGTTTCGGATATGAGCGATTATTCGGGGCGCGATAACAGTGGGTAATAAATTATGATTGATGAACACCCTAAAAGAACTCTGTGCACGCTCTTTGCACTGAATCGCTTGTTTTTATATAACGTGTAAACATAAACAGCCGAAAACCTTCCATTGTTTTTAAAAACTGTGAATAAATTCATATTTACGCATTTATTTTTACAAAATATACTTACAGAGACTGAATTAACGTCCTAAAGTATTTTCTATCAGTCAAGTTATAAGTCAAACAGAAACTTGTATGTAGTACTCGAAGTAAGGTTAGTATACATTGAGAAATATCTCAGGAATACAATGAAAAATTAGGTATTGATTGTCACATGTAGGAAATAGTACCGGGCGTATATTACACTCGAATACCGCTGGTTTGCCTAATTTTCAGAGAGTTGCACAGCTTTACTACAGCTTTTAAAGAAAAAAAGCTACCATAAATACTTATAGGTAGGTAGGAGCATTTACTTGTACATTAGAATATTTGTTTGAAAACAATAATAAAATCATAATAGAAAAGACGTTGCCTTACTATGTAACACATATTTAAATTGGAAAACTTTTAACATGTTTAATTTATAAGTTCAGAATTGTTTTAGGGCAATATATCTTTTGATAGTTAACACAATAAAATGTCAATAAAAACTGACACCAAAAAATAATACAAATTGGGTAACTTCATGTTTTGTTTTGGTACACGGCGTATTAATAATATTTGTTTTAAACATAAATGCAATAATCGGGGAAAGTAAAGCAAACTGTTTTCTGATAATATTGATTAATGGTTCTAGAAGCGATTGGAATCTGTAAGGAAATGAGTTTTTATACTTTTTTATGTGTACTTTGTATTAAATGCTTTTTACCTACGCTTTAATATCACGACGGTGTTAAACAGGCATACGGCCCGCAACTAGAGCGCGCAACATGCGCGTTGCTGCCCCTAAGTAGGATTCAAAGGAACAAGAGGGTCCCTCGTCGTCAACACACTGGGTCCTCTTTGAGCTCTTTGGCAACCTTACTCACAAGCAGGAACACAAACCTATGAGTAAGGCCTAGTGCTAATTTGCTATGGTTTTCTGTAAGGTGGAGGTACTTCCCCAGTCAGGTTCTGCTCCAGATTTGAGCTAAATGATATGGCCCTGAATACCACATAAAACTTAAACTTTATCTCATTGTAATAAGGCTCACGACTCGTCCGTTTATCGAAGCGAAGGCAGTAGCCGACTGGTGCCGTATTCTAATTTTAAAATACATAAATAATACATTAAAAACATAATCTATCTCAAACATAACTTCAACACACAACAAATAATCAACCAATATTGAAGTTGCATCGGAATAATTTTCAAACAAATTCTGATATTTGTGATTCAGACGTGTATACGTTAGCTGTATTGCGTAGTTAATGCATAGGAGTTGGATCGTGTCGAAACGTAAGTAGTTAGAATACGGCCCCAAGTATATATTTAGGTATATTACCTACGACTTAACACACGATAGCACAAGCACAAGACACCGTTCCCCGGAGACCACTCGCTCGCTTTCATTATTAACTTGCCACTTGAAATATATTATATTAGCTTCATAAAATAGAGTGGGAGAGATGGTAACCTATCCTTGAACCTTAAATAAATAGATCCTAATATTTATTATGTAGTTTTATTACACATAAAATACCACAAATTGGAAACAGATGTTCATTACAATGAAAAAATGAACTGTGAAGAACTCTGGAACATCACGGGACTCGAACCCGCGTCCTTCGGATTGTCGGTCCGACGTGCTTCCAATTACACCAGACGATCCTCTGTCCATCACAACGAATTTAGTCATGTAATGCTGAAAAAGTAAAAAAAAAATCATAATATGCTTTTGTATCAAAAATATATAATACTTTGCTCTACCACGAAGTATCCGTTCCACCACACCACACACGGCCACCGTTCAATAACTGGCCACCTTATACTAATAATGGAATCTGTTCACCTATAAACAGAATTAATTTTAGTATAACTGGCCAAGTTATACTAAAATGAATTCTGTTTTTAGGTGAGTAGAATTCTTTTTTTTTGTATAACGGGGCCAGTTATTGAAAGGTGGCCAGTCACTAGCGATTTACTTACCCTAAATGTTTACTATAAATACTATACTATTAAGTCAACAACGACTCAGATTGAGATTTTTTTTTGATGATTTGCTAAAACAATCGACAAGATAACTGTTATAATAGTTTATCTTAGTGAACAAACGCGCATCAGCTACCTGAATGATATAGTGTAAAAGTTATGGGGTAGAAGTGGGGCGGACCGTGAGGCTACAACATTAGTCAAGTGTCATGAAACCCTTCCTTCAAAGAGAGAACCGCAACCAGACATGTACGCACGAGTAGCAACTTTTCTACTATCTTACCTATTTATTACCTACACCTATGGTGTCCATGAGGCCTTCAAATGGAATAAAATGAAGTATTTTTATTTCATTTCCAAAAATATAAAAACTACTTTCTACATATACGAGTATATGTAGAAAGTAGTTTTTAGTAGTAGTAGGTAATAAATTTATTAACATATGTACCTATTTTATTATTTAATAATCCATTTCTGAGCATTTATTTTCTGAGTATCCGGTTATTGCAAATTAAATATTCGGATTCATAACGTAATTAATTGACCCTGGACTTAGCCCACAACAAATTATTATTAAACTAGCGACCCGCCCCGGCTTTTGCACGGGTGCAATTATACATATAAACCTTTCTCTTGAATCACTCTATCTATAAAAAAAATCGCATCAAAATCCGTTGCGTAGTTTTAAAGATTTAAGCATACATACAGACAGACCGCAGGAAGCGACTTTGTTTTATACTATGTAGTGATAGTGATCCTCATAATATTTTAAATACAAAACTTCCGTGAGACTTGGTTTAATACACATATTGAAACCGTTAACTCACGTTTTAGAAGTCGTAATTTTTTTAACAAATTTTGCTCCATATAACTTTTCGCTTCGCATAACTTATGAAACACTTGAAGAGATGGAATCTTCAGTTACCCATTTCGATATATTTAATACGTCTATATTTTATAAAACAAAGATTCTGTATAGGATTCTCCGTTCTGTATTTTCCCATCTTAGCGTCCACTTCACGGACTTTGCCTTATCGCGCTCAAAATATTACTTTTCGAGCACATACGGATTGCCCGAGGGGGAATCGTCTTTAAAAATACAAGTGGCTGAGTTATTAGCTGTTTGAAGTTGACATAGTGTCGCGAGAGGGGGAAATGTTAGTCACTTTTCATAATAAAATACTGTGTTTCGTGTGCATGGGTGTCCCTTTAAGGCCGTTTAGAGACCGCTGATATGCCGTTTCCACGTATTTAATGAGGAAAATTACACTTTGATACTCTGCATAAAATCGACGGTAATTGGTATAAAATTGGAAAAAAAAATAAAAAATAGAATTTAGTTACTTAACTTAAATGCTGTTACAGGTTTAAATTCATTATACGTAATATCTAAAAGGAGGCGTTGAACAAAAACATTATTTCGAACTAGTTTAATTTACAAATCTAGTTTTCAGTAACGCAATTCCAAACTAATTCTGATAAGCCACTCAACATGTCTAAGCTTACAATAATAATGTTTGTCAGAATATTTCTATTCAATTTAGATTTCGGTGTCAGTGTGATTATCGTGCCTTTGCAGTCTCGAAACTTTGCAGACGTTGTAGAAAACACAATATTTAATGTGCGTGATCACGCATAGCTTAGGAGGATGCCTGGGCTTTGATTTTAACGCTAGTAATTACTGGTAACATTGTATTTTATAACAATTTCTACTCGGTTTGACATTTAATTTATTGCACACGTATTAACGCGTAGGTACCTACATTTAACAAAAAACTTATGTAGGTAAAGAAATTAAAACGAACTAACTTAAAAATACTAAAAATCGATGTCTAAAAGCGGGCCCTGTGGCATTAGTTCTGAGGACGATGTCAGCATTTCCTCGCTGAATTACAATACTAATGCGATTTTTGCTTTGATTATTTAGAATATTTTCCGCTGCACTTTAGATTAATGTACAAAATCTACTACTTAATGGGTCAACAGATTTTCAATTTGACCCCAAAAAACTTGAGATCCACCAGGCTACTTCCATAGACACATTTATTTTAAAAGCGAATCCGATCCTCCAGTTCAGAAAGAAAATAAGGTTTTGATCTGATTATGATACGATCATACCTGATTCGTTACGAAGATTTATTTAACCGAAACAAGATTTGCATCACTCACGAACGAGAGATTGTATCATGTTGTCAAATTGTTTATAACTAATTCAGGTATTTTCTAGCCACGCCGTACCGTAATTTAAGGCCCACCGAACGAAAAAGTAAGTTGAAACAAAATCTATGATAGTAGTAGTAAACTTTACTGTTCGTCATCAAACCGGCGGCCATCGTTTTTGGGCGTAATTTTAAATGGCGAAATCAAAGGACCGTTTTAGGGTAAAGATCGATTTCAATATAGATCAAACTAATATTAAGCCACATTTCGAAAAATATGAATATAATCTATTATTTCACAGACGTGTCGCACGCCAGACCGTATACAAAATCCGACAGTTCCTCCAAATATCCGCCTCGAGCGAACAAGCGTCTTTCCAACTGAATTATCGCGAAGCTGCCAATAAGCGTGCTAGTAACAGCTCGCTTGAGCGCACCGTCTATGGAGTGCGGTGCGTAAGGAAGACTTATGAGTATGACAACCCTCGTCAAGGCGCCTGGGGGCCTTATTTCCACCTTAAATTGTAAATAACGCCTCAAATAAACCAGTCTAAGAGAATACAAGCTTGAAAATGTTTTGGGCCTTCTCCCTTTTTAACTGAAAAATCTCGTCACTACATGTAAGAATGATCTGTACATAAGGTACCTACAGAAATTTAAGGTATGTCGTTCAGGAATTTAGATTGGATTTTTTTCGGTCATTTTCCACCATGAATCAAACACTTATTTGTGACCAACGAGTTAAGGGTAGGCGCTAATTTGTTAGCACAATAAAATATTTGTTTTGATAACAGATTAAGGGCTGGTTGCAACAAACCGTCTATTAACGTCAACGTCATCATAAAAAAAAATCTTTTATGAATAGTTTGACAGGTTTCTATGGAATAACATATATTAATCATTGGTGACTCCGTTACTTGTGCGGGGTGCAACCTACCCTTACTTTATAATGGGTCTTATTTCTCCATACATTTTCGAATGTATTTTTACTTCTTCGTAAAAGTAAAAAATAAAAATTTTCTTCCAGTTAAAACCTAAATATATTATTATCTCTGCTTAAAAGTAGGTCCCGTTGAACCCAAAAAAATTATCTCATTTATATAGAGCACAGTGGTGACGTATTCACACTCCCACCGGATTCCCTAATAATTAGGCACTTGACTAACTTCTCTACAGTTCACGGAGAAAATAAAACAAAATGAGCTCCAGCTAGCCTTAAAAAAAATTACGCACCGCCACTGATAGGTCAACTTACAAAGGTTGGCCTGCGCAAATTTGCCAAGAAACGGGAATAGGGTTGTCACTCGCTTACACGGAAAACGTTTTACTACAAGCGGCATTTTATTGGTTTCAATTTCACCGTTGCCTTGCCACGGATAATACGGCAACATTTTTGGCTCCGGGATTCGATTAGTATATAGTTTGTTGACGACCAAGAAGATTACCAGTGGAGTTTGCATCTCCTTTAGCCCGTTGAAGGTCTCAATTGAGGCGGAGATGAACAGAGATGCGCGGAATCAGCCAATAGCATTTTAGGCCGCTTATATCGGTGTAAGTTACTTGCGGCAGTAGTTAATTTAATTTTTACCCTTCTTCTGCAAATAAATGCTTGGTTTGTTTGTCTGGAAAAGCATCTTATTGGTTGATTCCGCAAATGTCAAAGAACGGTGTCACGGTGTCATATTAAAAAGTATCTAAAGCTCAGAAAGGGCTTGATTGATGCCATTAAAAATACATCTGTGGGTTTTATCGTCATATCTTGGACAGCAGCTGTTGAGTTACCATCAAAATATTAGCTTAGAGAATAGGGCGGCAATTTCAGCGAGATGTCATAAAATAGGCCCATTTCGCGCTTCAAAATTTGCTTCTACATGCTTACTCTAGTGATTATAATTTCTTTGTCGGGGATTGTCGCATGATGACTCGTCTCTTTATATGATTGTTTTCGATAGGTTGGACTATTTGTATTTGTTCTTCATTTTTATTGTACTTTGCTTTGCGCTTTACCTTTGATTGGGATCTTTTTTCGATTGGTTCGTGTGAGTGGAAATTCCACCATTAATCACAAGAGTATTTTCATCACTTATCAGTGATAAGTTATCACTGAAAAATAAAGCTAAAGAATCCTGTTGTAAAATTTTAAACCTTTTATAAACTGTTCGAGCAATATCCGTTATCAAAAGTGGAAAATGAAGCTATCGGCCGTAAAGAAGCCGGTTAAGCGCCAAAATGGCCGCCATTGAACGGGAACTGGCGAAGTTCAGCTCTTATCTAGGCTTCGGAGACTGATCATCCTACTTACAACTACCGCAGAATGGACGGGCTATTTTCATTTTTGAGCACAGCAAGTAGGCTTTTAGTGGGTATTAGTTTTTAGGTTGTAATTCTGTAAATAACAAAAAAATATATATTTACATACTTAAAAACGGATTCCCATCCTCTTATTCCTATCAGGCCTCGCTACGCTCGGCCTTCACCTAGATACTTAACCGGTAAGCCCTGTTGTCCCCACTGTGTTGTCTTCTCTAATGTAGGTATTACTTATCATTCTATTTACAACTACCACATAATGGATGGACCATTCTCATTTTTGTGCCATATTTGTGCAACTTTGGACATCGCCGCATATCAGTATGGTATTGGGAGGGCACGATTTTAGTGTACAAAGTACAGTCGCCATCAAATATATCAGAGCGGCCAGGGTACTCAAAAATATCTGAACATGCACCTTATCGCCTTGACAAATAGAGGCGTTGTTCAGATATTTATGACTACCTTGGCCGCTCCGATATATCTGATGGCGACTGTACAAGCCACTTTCCACTCTACTTTTTTATATAGTGTGATATATGGCGGTGAAGTAGGGAGCAAAAACTATTTAAAACGGGGTATTTACGAGTACCATGTGTATTTGTTAAGTACGGAGCAACACATGACCCCATGTTTATTAGGTGCCATGGTACAGTCGCCATCAAATATATTCCTAGGCCAAGGTAGTTAAAAATATTTGAACATGCATTTTATCGCCTTGACAATAGAGGCGTTGTTCAGATATTTTTGACCACCTTGGCCGCTCCAATATATCTGATGGCGACTGTATGAAGTACTAATGTCAGCTTTAAGTCGCAAATTAGTTCATAAGATGGCAGGTCCTTACAAATAGCCAAGTAAAGATACGTTTTTTTCAAACATTAATTTATAATAGCAATTTTTTGTTTATATAGTTTTAAAATGCCATTCTAAGATGACTGAACGAAAAATCCTACAAACTTTCCATCGGGAAGTAAATATTCATCAAACTATATATGAAGGGTTTCTTTTTTTTGTCTGATTTTCCGTCATCCATAAATAACGTGTCTTAAGGAACCATAATAAATAATAAAATATTGATATATTTATTTAGGCGATTTTTTAGAAATTAATTAAATGAGGATTTTTTCAAGGTCAATTTTTTGTAGGATTTTCTGTCCACGCAATGATTAACATGACTTTTAAGCCATACAACTAAATACTTCTGCTATTATGATTTTTTTTCAAATTTGTCATTTTTCCCATACAAGTGAAAATAAAATGACTGTAGGTACTAAAAGTGTAAGCGCGCGTCACACGCGTGCCTTAAAATGTCCAACATTCCTGTCATTTAAGTTACAATTTAAATTTGAACAAGCTCTAAAGCCGAAAGTAACCGCGAGCTCTTGATTGAGCTAATGAAATACTAACCCCTTCATTCATAAACGTCTACTACAATTAAGAGGCCGCTAATAATAGTTTGTCCCTTTTTGTCCAACCTATACGAGGGAAAGGGACAAACGATTTATCAGCGAACTCTTGACTTTAGTGCCTGTTTATGAATAAGGAGATTAATGTGTGAATGTCACGCTCTAGCCAGACAGAGAGTGAAGGACTTTGGTACTGGTTATCCATATCCAGAGGAATTCAAAGCACTACCCTTGATCTTCATTATCTAACACATGGAGATAGCTGAGAAAGCTCTCGAGTAGGTAGGTGTAATTGGAGGCAACTAAATAAAAGATCCCTCTGGGTCTAACTAGTGTAACTACACAAAAGATCCCTCTGGGTCGAAGTGTATCCATATGGGCCCCCGAATCCAATAAGATAAGATAACCGCGAGCTCGATCGTTTAAATGAAGCGTCTCTGTACCTACAGAAATATCAGCAAACTTACACCTGTGAAAATCTAAGTACAGTCACCGGCAATAGTATCTTCCTACACGAAGGACGCAAAAATATGTGTCGCGCTTTAATTTGTAAGGCCATAGGAGCGTGTCACATATTTTTGCGGCCTTCGTGTAGGAAGATACTTTTGCCGGTGACTGTACCGTATCTAGCTTATGCAATCTCATTTCATGCTGTGAGCTGTGAGTTTAGGAGTTTAGGAACTTTAGAAGTTGCTCGCATTGGGTATGCGAGAACATTTTGGAGCAAATGTAATGCTCATATCGCGAGTCATTCCTGTATTTTCTTATTAAATAGTTACTATTAATTATTATTACTCACGGGGGCGAGAAGTGGCTCACGGAGAGCCGTTTTGCTGCATTGATCATAGCAAATGGAAATCCGTGATCAGATCTCTGCCTACCCCTTTTGGGATATAGGCGTGATTGTATGTATGTACTAATACTACCTAAAAATTCTTGAACGGCCCGAATTCTTGAACAAAAAAAGTGAGGCTAAAATACAAGCAAGGAATTGTAATTATATAAGTACTAGTACAACCCAGGAGAAAGTATATTTGTAAAAACAGTATGTTTTTCGTATTTGGCACCTTAAGCAACAGTTCTTATTTTTCTGGCTTCTCACATTTTGCGAAATTTTTCGAAGTTAGCACAAAGTTCTAACCTTTTAAGTATTCTTCTGTGAAAAGTTTTTATATGGGCTAATTTTCTGTAAAATTTACGAAACTTCACTACTGTTACTCTTTTAGGATCACTGCCATGATATTTTAGTTAAAGACTGGTATAATATAATGTAAACAATACTTTGGTACAACAACGCCTCTATTGTCAAGGCGATAAAGTCCATGTTCAGACATTTTTGAATGCCTTGGCCGCTCCGATATATTTGATGGCGACTACTCATGCTTTGAGAACTTCGTATGTTCTTTTGTTAGTTGAAAACTTGGAGTTTAAAGCCAAACTTGTCTTAATTAAACTCAAGTATCGAACGCTTGGTGGTGAACGAATTGGGTCAACTAAAGTGAATGTAAATTCGTTTTAGAACTTAATTTGAACCAAAAACTAAAGATAAGATTTATATTATATAAAGACAAATTAATCTTGTTAAAAAAATCTTGTAACTGTCAGTTAAGATGAAAATATATTAGAACTGTATAAAGAGTTTAGGAGACAGAATGCATCCCTGTCGCACTCCACGTTCTGCACGATATGGTTTTGACATCTTGTTCTCCAATTTCACACAGCTTGTGCCTTAGGTAGAGGTTCTGAATTAGGAACACAAGGTGTTCGAGCACTCCCATCCCAATCAATACGTTAAACATGGTACTCTACTGGACACAATCAAACGCCTTAGCATAGTCAATGAAACACAGGACCATGGCAGTTTTAAACTCTCTACATTTTTTAATGAGTAGCCTCACATTCAGTATTTGGTCCCGTGTTCCTTTCCCGGCTACAAATCCAGCCTGTTCTTCTGGAATCTGATGGTTTATAAATGCAGATAGCCGAGCATGTATGATGTGTAAAAGGAATTTACCGGCATGAGACATCAGGGAGAGCGTACGATAGTTTTCACACTTTCTTGTGGACCCCTTTTTAACCGACTTCAAAAAAGGAGGAGGTTCTCAATTCGACTGAATTTTTTTTTAAATCATTATTATGTTTTTTTTTTTGTATGTATGTTACTCCATATCTCCGTGAATCGTGAACCGATTTTCAAATTTTTTTTTAAATCGAACAGGTATAACCCCTAGATGGTCCCATTGTCACTAAGTCAGGGTCTGATGATGGGATCCTGGAGAAATCGAGGGAACTCTTCAACTATTATAGGCACACCTATAGTGATTTCACTATGTTTTACAGCAACTCGGCCACTTCCTCTTGGAATAGCGGATCCTAAGTGAAGTCGGTTCTTTTTTGTTTAAAATTATTATGTAATGGGACGACGACGGATCGTGTCCAGTCTTCTGGCCACCACTGGCCAGTCTTCCAAATCGTATTCGTACATACGCCTGAAATATTAATACACATACTTTATGATATCGTTTAAGAGATCGTAACATAAGATTGAATGATTTTCGTTCCTCTTTTTTTTTGTGTTAAATATAACTTTCCTTTTAATTCGTGTTTTCAGTTTGTGTTATCTGTCGTGACATCACCAAGTGGGCTCTGCGGAAGACCAGCACAAGCTCACGTACTAGCTAATAGTATTTTGCTGAGCAGCGTCAATTTCGTGGTGCTACACCAATACGTCATTAATTTGTAAGTAATATTATGTAGGTAATTACGTCATGAATCAACATCTTCAATCCTGAATAATTATAACTAATACGTATTTATTGCCATACACACTAGAATCGACCAACTAAACCAATCTAAAATATTATATTTTCAATGACATCGTACGGAGGGCCTTAATATCCGCCAATATCCCGTGTGTGCTTGAACCGCCGGGGCTCTGTCGGACTGACGGTAAAAGGCCAGACGGGCTTACTTTGGTGCCATGGCAAAAAGGCAAGTGCCTTTTGTGGGACGCCACGTGCGTCAGCACTTTCGCCGCCTCGCATCTCAGCCGTACGGTGCGTACAGCGGGAGCCGCTGCGGAACCCGCTGGGGCCAGAAAGCGGGACAAATATTCGGCCCTAGCGTGTAATTATTACTTTGTCCCTTTAGCGTGTGAGACGACAGGGTGCTGGGGGTCAGAGGCTTTGGCCTTTTTGAAGGAGATAGGGCGCCGAGTTTTTGAGAGAGGGGTTGACCCTCGCGCAGGTTCTTTCCTGGTGCAAAGGTTGTCCGTCGCTATCCAACGCGGTAACGCGGCGAGTTTGATGGGCACCTTTGCACCTGGATCAACTCGGGGGGGGGGGGGGGACTTTTCGATCGTGACGTATAATATGTTATTATTGAAGGAAATGTGTTTCAACGAGGAAATGCCGCCAGCATCCTTGGTACAATGCCGCAAGGGCCTAGTTTAGATTTGAGCTAGTTATTAATTTAGTTTAGTATTTGTACTATTCCGTATATTTATTTTCTTTCTTAAGTTAGGTTTTTTACAATATGAATATAAAATTAAAATAGAATATACCATACAAAACAAAAACAATATAAAACATAAACACATTATAAAAAACCTAACCTAGAGTGCCGCCGGCAGCAGGGCAAGGCCCAGGCTGCCGGTGGTCAGGGCCGCAGAGAGAGGAACCTTCGGACTATACGCGCCGTGTCCAGGATTACCGCCTTCTGTATCTGACCCTTGATCCAACCACAACCTCGTAGCGAAAGCCTCTCAAGATATTGGTCGAGACTCTTCGCTATGAGACCGTTCGCAGAAACAACTATCGGCACAATGATCGCCGAATCGACCTCCCACATGGCGGTTACCTCGTGAGCCAAGTCTAGGTTCTTGCTGGACTTGTCCTTCTCGGCTTTCACGAGGTTCACGTCACATGGGACGGTGATGTCAACGAGCATGGCCCGGCGTTGCGGTCGATCTATTACCACGATATCAGGTTTATTGGCTACAATAGTCCTGTCCGTGATAATAGATCGATCCCAATAGAGCGTGGCACGACCATTTTCGAGAACTGGCGCAGGTGTGTACTTGTAGTACGGCACTTCGTGGTCCACAAGACCGTATAGGAGAGCAAGCTGCTGGTGTATGATCCTGGCTACGAGGTTATGTCTGTGCAAGTACTCGCCGTTAGCAAGATGGGAACAACCGGAGATGATATGCCTGAGTGACTCTCCGGGACGGCGGCATGCCCGACAAATGTCGACCGTACCGTCCTTCAGGATATATCTCCGGTAGTTATTCGTCATGATAACTTCGTCCGCAATTGCACAGGCAAAACCTTCGGTTTCTCCAAAGAGGTCCCCGAATCGTAACCAGTTCACCGACGCGAGCAGGTCTACGTCGGGTCCCGTGAGGGCCCCGTAGAACCGCCCGTGTAGCTCCTTGCTCTTCCATACCGCCTTGCGATCCTCGGTGCTTAGCACCACAGGTTTGCGCCAGTTCTCGTTCGCCAAGGAGAGCGGCGTGAGGCCCTTATCTATTGCCACCACATCACGATGCATCCCACACTCGTTGTTAAGGAAATAATTCCTGAGATTGTACACCTCACGGTTGTGGAGATTTTTGGCATTTAAAAAGCCGCGACCTCCACACTATTATTATTAATTGTAAAATGTATGACAAGACATTGTGTTTATCTTAAATAAATATTTTATTTGCAGATTATAATCTAAAATATTATCAGACATCCCTTATCTCACAAACTCTCCTATTACATTATCAGTATGATCTATTTATGGTCCCAGTTACAAAGGGAACGCGTTGGTAGTGTTGGCACCTACTTTATTATCAGATAGCAAACCTACCGTATTTTAAAACGAATCAATTACTTGGCAGTATCAGGGCGTATACGACTTTTTGTTTTGGCAGGCTTATTGGCGTCTTAAGGTGGGCGTACATATGGACGTGTCACGATATAATAAGGTGTAAACTGCTAGTTTGTCGCTAAATATAGGAAGCATTTTATATCGAGTTGTCATGTCTATTGTAATCTTAAGTATCTGTTTAAAATGGAGTGAATTTTGCTGTTATGCTAGTGAATATTGCTTCAAAAAATACAGAAGCTGCGTGTAGGGTATTTGACCCTGTCTTCGTTTTTTGTCAGATAAGTATATTGACAATAAAAATACAGTAAACGGTTCCTACTGTCTTGAATTGAAACATTTGAAACTCTACATATGTTTAGATTAGAGATATTTATTGCATATACGAGCCCTAAGTTATGTACAAACATAGCTTCAATTGAAGGGATGTTTACAAAAACAACATAACTGCTTAGAGCGGTTGACACTTTTAAAAGAACATTGTTAATCGTTTCAGGTGTCAACCAGTGTAGTCAGTTATGTTGTTTTTGTAAACATCCCTTCAATTTTAATAGAATATGCTGTTATTTGAACTTTGAACAGTACAACTACTTAAGTATCCACTATTTTACTAGTTTCAGTTGTTTTAATGAAAGGTGTTTGGGATAAATGTGTTTCTTTGATTAATGAGCAGGGCCGATCAAAGGATGTTAGAGCTAGAATGCCCAAAATCAATTATCATAAGGATCTTTTTATTCTGGTAAACGCGTTTGCAGGAAAGTAAAGTCAAAGCGTTTTTATTCTGTACCAGGGATGTTGCGAATATTCGCATCCATCCGCGGATGTTCCGCATCCGCCTTAGAATGTGAGCCTTTTAATATCCGCATCCGCGGATGTCAAAAAATCAGCATCCGTAACATCCCTGTCCTGAACCGCGAGTTCTCATTTGGAGTCAAACTAGGTAGTTGGATAATATTATGTCTGAAGTATTTACCGTGTCCCTAAAGCAATATTATTCATGTTATTATTTAACTTTGACACTAAACATTGAAGCCTAAATGTTATACAAACCCTTAGTTCCTTACTTAGGAATAACATTAAGTGTATCAAAGGCGGCCTTGGCTTATAATGTTTGTGGAAGGAATTTTACGCCAGTCTGGTGTAATATTAGATTAGAGAAAATTATGAGAAAAGTACCGTAGGTTTTATTAGATACTTCAAACTGTTTGCCTACTTAATTATATGCTAGATATTACTAGGTATCCTACATTTTTTAGGTTACACGGAAAAAAGTATCTTCATGTCTTATTCATCGAAGACAAATCCTCTTCGTCAAAACAATATTGTTTTGTAAATACTTAACGAAAACAATTTGCCTAGAAAGTGATCTTTATTCAAGTAAAATGTCTTTATTGAAGTAAAATATATCTTGAGCTAAAGATATTAATTAGTCCAAGAGAATATTTACTTATGTTTAAACAATAATATTTTTGCATTGGTATTCTTGGCTGAAGATATCTTTTTTCCGTGTAGATAATAAGCTTGCGTTGTGTTTTATGTAATGGGTATGTAAGCGCTTTTAGTAAGTTATACTAAGTATATTTATTAGGGATGTTACGAAGCTCCGTCTTCGGTTCCGAAGTATCGAAACTTCCGATTTGTTTTACACCTCCGATTCCGGTTTCGAATCCGATTATTTAGAACGAATGTCATACCGAAAGTCACAATGTATAGTTAACCTCGAAAATCAAATCAAAGTTATTATTCAACTATCTATTTTAGCTTCATCTGAATTCAATAAACAGTTTTTCAAAAGAGTGAAGTTTAAAGTGACATTAATGCACGTAAATTAGAAGCAGCATCGACGCAAAACTGGCAAAATGTTAACTGTGCAAAAACTTATTGGTCAATTTATTATCTTCGGTTCCGGTTCCGACTTCGGTTTCGGTTCCGTTAAAAATAATTTTTCACTTTCGGTTCCGGCTTCGGTTCCGTTATACCACCTCCGTAACATCCCTAATATTTATACCTAATAACCTTATTAGGTATGAATATACTGATATAAAATACAAATACATACAATACCTAACTACCTATTGTATGTATTTGTATTGTTTTGAAATACTTATAAAAAAATGTATATTCGAGGAAGTTGAACAATACAATAAAAAGTAAAGAGATATATTAAGAGTGTGCTCTTGCCACCATGCCGTCCGGAGCTAATTTGTCTTCTTTTCTCAATGAGCTGTAGGAAAAGTGCTCAAAACGTCTGAAAATTAGAGAAGCCGGTAGGAATCGAGTTTTAATGATGCTCCGCCAAGACTTTCACTCTATCGTCTCCTCACACTCATTCATGGTCTTAGTTGTTTAAATTAAATTAATCTGGAACCCCAAAGATCCTTGTTCTCGGAGACGTCGGCGTCGGGGCCTAATTTACGCGATGTCACGACACCATTGCCATTGCCAAACCTGACAACGCAAGATACGTGTAATCGCTTACATGGCTAAAGTGAACGTATTGTTTGCAGTATATTGATATGTGCACTGCTATACAAAAAAATAAAGAAAAATGCTAGGCTATAACTAGAGATCGGACGCATTGGCGTAATTCATAAAAACCGACCGGACACGTCTGTTATGTGGGCATAAGAAAACCTGTTTTTATTTAAAAGACGAAATTAGAATTTTGGTACCATATATTGCACCAGGCCGGGCTTCCTAGATTATGCCACAATACGGTTTATGGTCGAAGATGAGTCTCCCGAGAGTTTGAAGTTAAAACTCTAAAACCAGTTTTTATTTTGTATCAGAAACACCGGTTTTTAAACCGGTTAACCCAACTTTATATTACATACACTCCACTTCTGGATCCTGCTTCTGTACTGTCTGAAATAGAAGCACTGTGGACCAATTCTAGTAATTACGTAACGCGCACTGCTACGTGTTTACAAAGGGCCGTGCACGCGGAAACACGCATGACTTGACGCGCGGTGACGCGTGCCCAAGAGTATACAAACACGTGTCAAAAACGACTTAACCAACACACTTGACAGTTGACATTCAGACAACAGTCATGCTTGAAATTTACAACCATTACGGATTTAATAGTTAAGTCTAGTGGTAGTACTCAGATAAATCTCTTCTATCTTGATCTCGGCCCTTGAGTCAATCGCAAAGGATGGTCCTCTCGATATTCTCTAGTGAAGACATTCTAATCGCTTGCCGAGCTTTATAAAGCTTATTTTTCGATATTTTTTCTTAACTGAAAGCAACTGATTAATATGGAATGATATTTTGTACATAAATCTAAAGAATCACTGGTACGAACGGAAAAGTTTCTTGTGTATATAAAACAACAAGAGAAATATTTGCTATAATGGGGTAAGCCTTAGTAGCTTAGTTGGTAGTGATAGCTAATATAAAGTTAAAAAAAAACCTTTTCACCTCAGCAGTTCGAACAAGCCTACTTTCCTCACACCCTGGAGTGACGAAAGCGCGACTTTCATCACTCCAGGGAGTGACGAAAGTTGCGACTTTCGTCACTCCAGGGAGTGAAATTTTGTTTCTAGAAGCTTTTCGTCATAATGATGATGCCTTTCATTCAGGAATGTAAATAAATGTGGTTTTTTAACTTTAATATGTTCTCACTACTAAGGTGAAAAGTTGTATGTGTAACACGAGAGGAAAGTTTTTTTTTACATTTCGTGTTCTTGAGATCCCTCGCTACGCTCAAGATTCAAACTTAGAACCACTCGCTTCGCTCGTGATTCAATTATAGAATCTTTCTCTTACTCGGGACTCAAAATCAACACTCGCAAGAAAAACCAACTTTCCTCTCTTGTTGCACAAATCACTGGTATGTTTTTTAAATTAGTTTTTACAAGCTTTCCACTGAGACTAGAAGTTTTAGATATAAGAATACACATTCAATTCGACTCTTTCTCCGGGACCATGTTGTTTCCCAGACATGGAATGTAATTTTCAATTTACGCGGTTATTTTGAACGAAACGACTTGTTGCCATTATTAGCGATTCGCTTAGGACACATCAGAAGCAAAATAGTGAGTTTTAAAATCAGTTTATAATCTTTAAAAAATAAAAGTATGCACAGTTCTCAAGATTTCCTTACACTTATCCGATCGAGCAACTCGCGTATTAAATAAGAATATGAGCGCTTGTTAGCTTCCATTTTTATTTTTGTTATTATTTTGTCTTAAGCCCCAATTAGGCAAACGTGAAGGATTCCGGTTTAAATCTCCTTCGGCATTGTTTAGTAATTGCGTTTACTCTGAAATCTCGTGGAAATTTTACCGGAATTTTACGCATTCAGGAAATTATGGAGAATTGTTTTCTATTGTTTAGTGTAGGTACACTCACACTGTACAGTCAACAGCAGAAGTAGCTAAGCAGGCGAGGTGTCCAGAATGACTTACACGCTCTTATTTTCTTCACATTAAAGTCGTGCAACTTCATTTAGCACCTCACCCGCTTAGGTAAGTCTGCTGCCGATTGTACGTCGACTACAAAGAGATGTATACACTTTTGGACCTTATTACAACGCAATAAGATGAAAAAGTGTTAACATCTCTTTGTAGCCGACCCTACGTAATTTTTATTTATTATATAAATCGTGGTGTTCTTAAAAAGGTAGAAAGTGGTCGACAATTACAGTAGAACTCGCTTAAGACGTTTTTGAAGGGACCCAGCAAACTGGAAAGTATCTCAAGTTGCAGGGACTTATTCGCTATGTGCGAAGTGCATGGTGGGGGTAACGTGAACGACCGTAGCGCACAATGTAACAAGAAATTGGGCTCTTGTCAATATCACATTTCAAAATATTCGACATCACCTGTAGGGTCAACTGTCAAAATAGTGAATCAGCCAGTGACATTTCATATAAGCAAGGAGTATATGCCATTAATAAAAAAGAAGAAACCCCTTTAACCCCTTGCTCAAGAGATGGCGCCACACTCATGCACACAGCGAATAGAAAATGGCATAGTATCCGATGAATTGTATTAAGCGCGTTCTATTGTAGTCTCTACCTGTAATGGCAACACTAGTAGGTATCTATATTTTTTACGGAAAGCAGAGTGTCATGTTTATGTTTAATATGGCAAATGAGTGGGACGGGGCAAAGCAAAAGATAATCAATCAAATCAAATCAAATATTTATTTTGCATAAAATATGGTACAAAAGATGGATAGTAAGCAAAGATCATAGATATTTTACCAGTAACTGGCATGCAAAAAATAAACATGCATAAGCTATTTACAGTAATAGTTACATTTACCTACATAAACATTCATTATCCTAAACAAAATTAATACATATGTCACAAGTAAAGTCTTTAAGCACCTATTATACGGTCAATAAAATGTCATTGTCTATAATTAAAATAATCAAAAAATTCCTCAACTGAGTAAAAACATTCTTGTATTAGCCAAGTCTTAAGTTTACGCATAAAAATGCTTAAAGGCAATTTTTTTAAATCGTCAACAAATTTCCTTAAAAGTAACAAAAAATTCGGGATGCATTCTTACAAGTAAACACATTTCATATAGTTTGTGAAATTCATAAGATCGCGCCACCACGTGCGGAAAGGTTAAACACAACGCGAGACGCTGATTGGGCAGTCCTTGGCTACCCTGTGAGCTTATGAAATGAACAATATTGCTTCTTGATCCATTTTGCCCTGCAATCCGCTTCGCCGATATAGGCTATGGCCTATCCTAATAAATTCTAAAACAGTTATTTTTCCGCTGACTACAGAATTTACCAACCTTCTTGACGACAGGTATTATAATACCTATCATTATTTTAACAAAGTTACTTATTAGTTTAGTTTTCCGGACAAAATACCCAACAATCATAATGTCAATCCCTGTCATTTTCTTTGTATAAAGCGCTTTAATTTGTACGTCAACTTCATTACGAATTCTTCACAAGTAGGTAGCACATTAACATTGTTTCTAAGTATACTCGTATTACAAAGTAAACTTAGTTCTGAAATAATTATGAAGAGGAAATTGATCTAGTTGCTATAATAGTACATTACGTAGCTAGGGCGGTAAAATAAAGATCGGCTCGGATCGCGGGCTTTGTGGCCCGAACCGAAGGTAAGGGCTATAAACAAGCGATCTTAGACCTTCTTTGTTACCGCCTGTGGTGCGTACACAATTTTAAGTCTTCTCCTGGGTGTGAAGTGAGATTTGCCGTTACGCCCGTGGGCGTAATATCTCACTTACCGCCCAGAGTGACGTAAAATAAATAAACTGTTCTTATTTTAAACAAATTCATTCGTTGAGCTACGCTAAAATAAAAATTGATGGGGTGAAAAGGATTTCTGATTGCATAAATAAATAAGTCGGGGCAGCCCACCGGTTGACCGTTATTTACATTCTTATGAATAAAATCAAACCCTTTCGCTGCCGGATGCAAACCTTTTTGAGTGTGTATCGGGAATATATGAGTGGGAATACTAGGAATAGCTTGCCCGTGTTATGAGAATATTTTCCAATACTTTCGTCAATTTAAAGTTAAGTAGCTTACTTCTTAATAATCATGCAATACCATTTTCTCGAAATACTTTTTTCATAAAAGGATTATAGATTTTTTTAATCAGTAAAGTTCATATATTCATATTTAATACTCCTGAAGTTGTAGGCATCAATAGGCTTCAGCAACTGCTTACTATTAAGTGGGCTGTGTACTTGTCTGCCACAGAAGTTGTTATATAAAATAGAATAGAATTCAATATCGTACCAATAGCATAATCTAAATAACTTAATGAATATCCCGAAATCATTTCACTTGCAACTAAAATTAAGTATTAACTATAACAGCCGTATTTAGGTACAGTCGGCAGCAGAAATAGCTAAACGGATAAAATGTTAACATTATTTAAGCACATCTTTATCGTTAAGAACATTAGGGTGTGCTTAAATTTAAGAGTCCGGTAACGATTTCAAAACGAAAATCGCTAATAATGACATTATGCATATGAATTGCATTTGGTAAGATAGCTTGAAGTCTTGTTATTGCATAAAAGTACTTTAGGTCGAGGTATATAAATAAATAATAATAAATAAATATTAGGACAATCTTACACAAATCAACCTAGTCCCACAGTAAGCTCAATGCTTGTGTTGTGGGTACTAGGCGACGATATATATAATAGATAGATCTAGATAAATACTTAAATACTTATATTAATATTTAATACCTTAAAACTCAATTCTTACAGAGCTTGTTTAGTGAGGACGTTGATTCATGCAATTTTGTAGTATGATTTTTAATTATTATTTGTTATGGACCCTAATATGTTTTGTATTATCTGAATAAATCATGAAGTGAAGTTTATTATTGTATTTTTATATTTGTAAAATACTTTAATATCTTCCCAAAAATATCACCTAAACTTCGGCAATTTTTAGAAAAATTGTTCTAGCAAAACATACTCTCCCTTAAAAAAATTATATAAAAAAGAAAAAAAACTGTTACATTTATTCCTCAGGCGACTCATTTTCCAATGTATTTATATATTTAAAGTACTTATATAACTTAATTTTAATCAATAAAAACTTGACTCTTTTCACCTCTCCAAGCAAAAATCGCGAAACTGGTGTTCGATTAGGATGAATTATTTATAAACAAAGCATAAAATTCAAAAATCGTTGTATTTATTCCATCCAAAAAGAAACGACCTTTCATAATATGTATACAAAATTATAGAGGTTATGTTAGTTACTGCAAAATAGCATCAAAAAGTTGAGCGAAATCGAAAAAAAAGTTTACCGGACTCTTAAACACTCGTGAGGCTACTTTTTTCCTAACTGTACAAGACTTACCCTTCTGACTACTACAGGTAACGTACGGGCGGGTATCTTACCATGCATTTTTAACAATATTGCCTTTTTATACGTACGCCAGGGGAGTATTGACCTATTTTGGTACTATTTAAGTACAAGGACGTTCCAGTACTTGAGGAACGTGATGACCTACTACCTACTATTACAGTCAGCATCAGAATTATGTGGTACATTTCTGCAGCAGGCGTGGTAACAATAGATTCGTTTTCTTGTGAGGGTATTGTCTATACATGGTGTAACAAAAATACTGGAGATCTGTTTAAAGGCATAATTGGAATCATATTGCGACTAAGAAAAAGTTGGAGAAAAAATTTTGGAAGCGAAAATAAATAAATAAATGTATGGGACAGGTGGTTCCAGCCGGCCAAGCTTCCATACAAAACCAATTTCTTTTCCGCGCGGATTTTTTTTTCTTTTTCATAATTAGAATATACCTATAGCGAATTGCGCTAAATCAACACAGAAGTTAGAAATGGATAAAACTCAAAATCAGTTGCCGCTCAAATTGCTCACCATGAAGGGACCCCCAGGCTCAAAAGTGGCGCAGCTAAAGCCGGAACTAACTCCTGGAAGATGATTGTGACCCTTTTTTTCATTCTCCATGCCAGTTTTCTCATTTGGGGTAGGCCCTCCGAATAATTTTCCGCAAATCGGCTCTGTCGGGTTGGCTGAAATTTTTTCAAATAGTCTTTGAAGGTTGCTCCACCAACTAGCCTGTGGGCGTCCTTGTGGTTATTTTCCTGTGTCAATATTTCATTATCATCATCATCAGCCGATACCGCTACAGCCACTGCTGCTGGCATAATGTGCTCCTCAGGTGTGCAGGTTGTATTCTTGAATTAGCCTGTCAGATACAAAGGAATTTATTTACCTTGAACAAAAGTAGGTATTTGTTAATCAGGTCACAAGGTAAAGTGTCCGCATACAATCCATCCGTGCCGCCGACATTCTTTGTACCTTTCCGCCGTATAAAGTTGCAAATGTTACTGTTATTGCGCGGCCTGCGAATGCCAACACCGAGACACAACTTAGGCCTTATTCCACATTTTAAAGTCAACGATTTTAGAATGAACGATAGAACTAAATATAGGTAGGTATCGCAATTCGTTGTATAATTCGTTGTTTTTTTACGATTATAAGCTAGCACTAATAATGGAAATAAGTAAAATATTCTTCTAAAATGGCTGAAAAAATATAGATCAGTACTTAGTCGGTCCTTAAGTTCTGTCACAAGAGTTTTGACTGATAAAACAAAATGCAAAGCTTTTATTCAAAAAATATAGACATGATTAGAAAGCTTATTTCATACAGATTTAAAACATACTATGATTAACTTAAAATCACGATCGCGTATTTTATAGATCTTTGTAAACTTGGTGATTGTTGTCTGACAAAAACACGCCGATGATTTGTGAAAAGTATACTTCACAAAAGTTGGTGAAGATCATGTGGTAGTTGTCCAGGAGTTACAAATTGTTATTTTTAGGGAAGTAGAAGATTAAATCATATTCCGAAACCTATATTTAGTTGACTTACATGTCTGTGCTTCAGCTATTCTTCTCCTGAACCTTACCGTATTTTTCAGTTTTGAGCAAAACGCTTAGATTCTGCTGCTATACATCAAGGTAGTCTAACAAAATTGTGTATACCAGCCTTCTTGTCAGTCAAACCCATGTTAGTTATATATTAAAATGAAGGTAAAAGACCAAGCTAATGCAGCATGCAAGATTTAAGTCTCTTAGAATATAATAAAAATAATTAGGGTCTAAAATAACTCAAATAGGGCGCGTGTTTTTGACGTGATTTTTTTATTGCGCTTTTTAAAATGTTACAAGGAATTGTGTAAAACTGACACAAGTATTTGCATTACATAATATCGTAAATTGATCACTGTTAAATAGGCTTTTTAACCATATATGGAAATAGTAAGCATTTGCTAACATTTTTGTATTTTACTAGTCAAAACCCGAGTGACAGAACTTATGAACCGACTAAGTATATGGGCCAAAATCGACCATTATGTTTCTAGTCCTAAAAAAACGAGGTATTTATAGGTAAGTAATGTAAATATCAATGATTTTGCAAATTTTCATTTGATTGAAATCCTTTCACGTGACAAAAATATTAATTTAAAATTGGAATAATTATTTTTATCATAAATATGGCCATTTGTTTGACCATTTTTTTTAACAATTAAAAAAAAATCTTAATACTCAAGTTGAACTTAAATTTTAAACACCCAGTCAAAATCAAATCGAATTAGCAGTTGCATACACTAGTGCCAATATTGGCACAAATGAAGTATGGGAGCAAATATTTGACCGTTTACACGCGTCGGCGCAAATTGTGTCCAACACTAATGCAACTGGCGAAAGCTTTTACCAAAAGTAGCCATTTTAATGCAATTTCATCCAACACGGTCGTGGATAGAAATAATTTTAGGTCGGAATTACGGTAGTTGTTGGGTTAGTTTATTCATATTATATGTTACTACATACCTACGGTAAAATCAAAAAATATGTTCATAGACATTTTATTTATTATACAGTTAAATAATGAATGTATATGTCTAACTTCTCCAAAAACATAACTTATTGTTACCCTATAACTATACTAGGTACCCAAATAACATCTATATGTTGCTGCTTACTACCAGGCGGGCCGTGTGCTGTTTTCCTACATCGTCGTATGAAAAAGCTCACTCATGTCCTAAAATAATATTGAAGGCAAGCGACGAAAGGAAAGACTAAAGATACCCTCAACTTAAGCCATCTCTAATCCCCGTACATTAATCCCACACACTCAAACTGCCACGGTTTAGCACCAAGCAAGCGTAACGAGCTGAACTTTTAATTACCAAACTTAAAACTCTACGGAGACACTCAGGAAACACCGTTGCAAAATATTGCGCGCGAAAATTCCGCTGTTCGCGTTTTACCAAGAAAATAAAAGTGTTTTTGAAAGATTCGCAGACGGAGATTGAACAGTAGAGGCATTTTAAATGTTTAAAACATTGTTCCTGAGGACATCTTATGATTTTTTGAGTATTTTTGCCATTAGCAAATTATTTTTCTGGTAACATGGGTAAAATAATACTATTTATTGCAGATTTATTGCACATCTCAAATAAACAAAATAATGCTATGAGTTTACAAATACTAAAGTCAGTAAGTATTAGATTTTAGGGAAATACGGTTTTATTGCTAATGAGCAACCTCTTCTAAACAATTTTTCGGTAAAAAAGTAGTCAAAGGGAATAATAGCATTACGTCATGATGAACTTTTACCTGCGATTGTCATCTCAACTACGCAGCTTCTGTAAAAGTAAATACAACGAAACTAGTAGTTTTTTAGTAATTTTATGTCCCATTTGTTAGTATTTCACTTAGGTAGCCACTGTTCACAATACTGTGGCTTCATGCTGAAACTTCCTTGGATTCTTCTGAAAACTTGTTTTAATTGGCTTATTTTTGAAAAGCCAAGCGAAAGTGTATCGGTTCAGGTAATCTGTTCTTTTTAAGTATATAATAGTACGCATATCTGATAGTCATATTTAAAAATATGCTTTCGTACCTTTGTATTTCGTCGCATAATTTATTATGTGTCGCACAATAGTAAGCGATTAGATATTGTGAAAGAATTAAATCTTACCATAAAAGTACATCAGTATTATCGCTAAAAGTCGATCACTTTCTGACAATCATTATGGAGACAATAAAAAACAATAAAGTTATTAACCAAGACATGAATGAGTAATAAAGTACTTAACGATAACTTTATTTTAGGTAAGTAGGTCGGTAGTTATATAAAATATATCTAACTCCCTCAAAACTTTCCAAGAAAGTTTCATAGATAATACAGTAATTGGTATGTCAAGGGTCCTGTCGACAGCTAGAACAATAAAAAAGTTGGCGGGGCTAAGTTTTCAACTTTCGTCAAGTCACATAAGCTAAAATAGCACTTAACCTTAATGGGGGAGGCCATTAATTTCTCTTGGGATACCGTAATGCTTCTGTCGCGAAAAAAGCGGCATGAATAGGTGCGTCCACGGTAGAGATGGGTCGTTTATGAAAATATTAATAATTATAAAACTTTCTGCGATCGCTCCGGTTCTCGGCCGGGATTTCCTGTACAGTTGGGAGTTCTTCAAGAGAGAAGTGTGTAGGTTTTTAAATGGCAGATAATGCTCAGGGGCCGTATTGAACATTAAAACATGCTTAGACACGATACAACTTCAATACAACACCAATGCATTAACTACGCAATACAGCTAGGGCTTAAACGTCTGAATCAGAAATGTCAGAATTTGCTGGAAAAATATTGCGTTGCAACTATAAAGACTGTATACGTTAAAATCCGGCCACGCATGATCTGGTACATCTCCCTTTCGGATACACATTTTCAAGCAGTTCTTTTTTATAAATAATCTGTAATCATAGTAATATATAATAAAAATAGAATCATATTACAATTGTATGGGCTTGTCTCAGTTTTTACTGAAGGTATTCCATCATATCTTTAATGTTTTGTCCAGCGTTTTTTGATAATCTTCACTCGCTTCCTGCTACAATACCACTATTGTATTTATATTTTCACAACCGGTTTTATGGTCAATAGAATGTCATCTTACAAAAAAAAAATGTTTTGAAACTCTATTCTACTGGAGGTAGTCAGGAAAACTTTCTACTCCAAGCACTGAAAGTAATTTTTATATGGCAGCCATTTTTTTGTCAAAAAGTCAAACTCACCAAAGTTAGAACACCTCCGAACTATTTCAATCTAAATACACTTAGAAAAATGTTAGCTATGGTGAAAAGAGAATTTAATAAGGTATAATTTGATTTATCTTATTTATAATAAAAAACTATTTTTAACAGGAAAATTTGGTAAACACTGTCAGAACACTGTGGACAACAAAATATAGGCACTGTGGAATATATATTGATCAAACTCATAGACAACGTAACGTTTATATTATGTTTTCAATTTTATTATGTAGCTTGATAACCCCAAATTATTAATTAGAAGTGTTGGTTGAATATGCACATTCAATAAAAAGATGTACCATACCATGCGTGGCCGGATTCTAACGTATACAGTCTTTAATACAACTTCAATATTGTTTGATTATTTGTTGAGTGTTGGACTTATGTTTAAGATAGAATGTATTTTAAAATTAGAATACGAGCATGTTACTCTCCTAAAGTTGCAGTCATAGTTAACTGCATACCTATTTACTTACGCACGGTGTTTCTTAGCAATTAGATGGACTGTAACCTAAGCCATTGGCAAAAAAAAAATGATAGACTAAAATAAATATTAAGGATATTTTTTTTACAAAATAAGTGTTTTTGTACCACCCTAGTGCCCACCTGTGGGCTGTGGGTGATTGTTTTAGCTATTTATTATTTATTTTACATAGCTTTATGGTAAAACCCCCGAGAGAATAGAAATATATTAAAAAGTTTGAAGTGAAAAGAAGTATAGATTTTATGTCTGACTACATTTTAGTTCTGATGATATCACAGTCAAACAAACGACCTCTATAGTCTAGTTGGTTATAAATATTATAACCCTGTCTAGAAAGAGTCCTAGGGTCGAATCCCAATAGCGACATTTATTTCAATTTATATGGAAAATATATTTCTGAATTATGATTTAGGAATTCTTTCTACTTTTGCATTTAGTTGTATTTCTCTACATAAATACTTATTCATAATATCTTCGTAAAGCACGCGTAGCGTAGCGTAGTTCGATATGTGTGACATTGTTCCCAAATATTTTTTTTTAATTATTTATAAATTATAATTATATACACATAATTAATAAATATTAATTATATTTTTTGCAATGTATATCTTTGGACGTCATTTTATAACGTGCCTTGATTTGTATTTTTTCTTTGATTTCACATTTGTAGTTTCTATAAATGGTAAGAAATATTACCACGGCACATCACTAGTTCGCGACCATGGAAATTTTTCACTAATTCCCTAAATCTGGGCCAACAAAGACGGATGAGTAAGGGTTTTTGGAGGCGCCGTCATAGACATTTCAATACAACCGTTCAATTAGTGTAACAATACGTCACGCTGGAAACGCTGGACCACACAGGGTATAAGAAAAATACTGGTGTCCCGTTTAAGGGCATAATTGGTATCGTACTGCGATTAAGTAAAAGTAGGGCATTTTTGGACGCGATTTTTTTTGGTTTGGGACAGATGCTCCCAGTCGGCTAACCCCACATACAAAACCATATTTTTTCGCGCGAAAAAGATTTTTTTCTTAGGTTTACAGAATTAGAATACTACACCAATTATGCCTTTAAAAGGATCACCAGCATTTTTGTTACACCTTGTATGAGGGTCGGTTGCACCACAATCGAAACACTACGTATACGTAATGTTTACATAATGTAAGGAATTAACGGAATAGCGCTGATGGTTTAGTGTAGCGGACCCTTACCTATCTAAAGGCAACAATACGCACTACCTGCATGACGCTGTCTGCGTCGAGCGTGTAAAACAAACGTACGAGCTTGTTTGTTATAGCCGCGTTACGAATCGCAGGGATATTCGCTACGTGCGTTTTTACACGAGCGTCGGGGCGATTTTGATGGTTGTTGCAAACGATTGTACAAAAAATATAAAGCGATTTACATTCGACAAAACATAGCGCTTGACAAAACTTTACCACGACGAGAGCTTCATCGCATCTTCATTTTGTACCACCACTATACATCGCCAAATTCACGATACACGATACGATATCTAGAGCTAATATTTCACGACTAACAAGCGGTACCTACCTACAAGTTGGCGTATGCTTTGGAACGCAAAATTATTCATCGATTCAGACTTCAAACAAACGCCGTTGAGGAAAAACTTAATTGGCTCTCGGAATAAAGACAACAAACGACTGGGAGATTGACCTAATCCAATACCCAATCTATCTGGGGCACGTGCCCAAGACGAATAAATAAATATTCACCACCACCATTTTTTTTTATAGCTTACACTCAGCTGTGTCCTTATAGAGATCGTTAAAAAATTCAACTTAGTTTTTATCCCATTAAAGGTTTAATATTAAAATATTTTCTTAGGAGTTTTCGACAATTTTAAAACGTATGTCTCAAATTTTAAGGTATTACGCTTTGACTGTTTAGGCTGTGGTAATGAAATGAGTCTGTCAGCTTTTAGTAGAAATGGCTAACGCCATGCTAGCTATCTCGATGCCTACCCAAAGAAACTAAAAAGTATGCCACGGCAGATAGGTAGCTCAATAAAATTAACTGCAAAGGTAACTGGCTACACTCCGTTAAACTCATTCCAAATTAAGCTTAAAATTCCAGGCCTAATGTAGTTAAAAACTTATTCAGCAACAACGTTACCGAAAACGCTGCAATAAAACTGCACGGGAGCGTGTAAAAGTTCGTTTACAATCGTTGGTGGCCTAATTAGGAAGTTGGGACGTCGCATCGCTGCCGTGAGAATATGAAAGGATAGAGGGGTTACATACAGATTGTGTAGATTCTGTTTCTTTTATTGGCCTCTATAGTTTACGGCTAGGACGTTATTATCCGTCTGTGTTGTTACATCTTCTCGAACTTACACTTTTACTCCTTTGTGATAATGTGTGAAAATAATATATCTTTGATGTCGACTGTAGAAAAAAAGATATAGATCAAGATTTCCTATTCCTACTACATTATAGGCGATAGCAGCCAGGCGGTTCACAACCGGAGGTCATACGTTCGAGCGCTGCTCTTGCCAATAGCTAGGGATACACGTACAGATCTTTCCGCCTGATTTGTCTGGCGGATATAATAGTCTATGTATGGCGCGAATTAGACACGGATTTGTCTGCGGACACATCTGAATAGCGCCATACATTGACGGATCTGTCCATCAAACATATCCGCCAGACAAATCCGGCCGGTAGATCTGTACGTGTATCCCTAGCTAATGTATCTCTTAGAAAGTTCCAAGTTTTGTTAAAGTATCTACAGATAAAACCTATTTATTACTTACCAACTTAGTAGAAGACGAAGTTTCTTTAGTCAACGGTAATATCAGAGCAATAGACTTAAGAAAGAATAAAGGATTAGTTTCCCTTTATATTGTTTCAAACTCAGATAGCAACGAAACTTTATAATTTTTACTGCCAAAAACCGAGCCTAGAAATACTAAAATGAGATGGAGAATCAAGGTTCTCAGTCACCATAAAGCAGCCCACCTGATGATGAAGTGTCGCTTCTTCTCATTTTATTCTAAGATCGTAGTATCTAGTTAGCGGAGTTCGTTAGCGGAACCCGGTTAGTCGTTGATTGTCAGTGAAAGTGAGTAGCACCTTACTTTGCCACGGGGCTGTTTTTACCCTCGTTTACCTACCTCACTAACACAGTTAGCCTCTTGGTAGTTTTAGGACTAATCGAGCGAAAACACGACACTTAGATTGTTCTAAGATAACTAGTGGTTCTGTGAACCGTAGACTTCGGAGAACATAAATAACGCGACAGCAAACTTTCCCCCTTTCCCCCTCATTTTCCCCCCAATCAAAAAAATGGCTCGACAATTTTTGGCAAATAAACCAAGGAACGTATATGCCAAGTTTCATCGAAATCGGATGAAAAATGCGACCTCTAAACCGACACTGTTCAACCAACCAACCAACCAATACACACACATCAATCTGCCAAATCGTCATACCAGTGAAAGCGGAGACGTTCGTCGCCTCGCTACGCTCGGCTCCTCAGTCAATTATATTTATTTGCTTTTACTTTTTTTTTGCTTTTTACTTGGGACCGTCAACTGCTCCAACTTTGCCTATGATGCTCAACTTTGATGGGATAAAGGCGACCATCTCAGAAATAAGATATAAATAGCTGTTTGGTGGAGAATATCACGTTTTTAAAGCCAGGCAACGTTGAGCATCGCTGGCAAAGTTGTAGCAGCTGACGTAATCGCATTTGTGTAGTTAGGCTTTGAAATTTTTGTATTGTTTTTTAATCATTTTTGACAATTGAAAAGAACATAAATATAGGGTCAGGTGAGGTAAGCGAAACACTTGGAATGAAATTCCCATACTGTTTCTGTTACCCCACCTGACCTTATTTAATACATATTATTGTACTTTGTTTATATTCAAAAGTAAAACTACAGACAAAATAAAAGTAACCTAAGACTTAACTTACAAATAAAAAATCTGACCTAGGTCTCGGTCGTGGGGTGGGGTGCCCAGAAGGCTGGCCGCATTTCCGCGCTGGATAGCTATGCTTATCCGCTGCGCGAAATAGTGACCAGCCCTCTGGTCACCGGAAGCGTCAATAAGGCGCGCCGATATCTCCTTGTGGAGTCGACGCGCACTTGGCCCCCACAGCCCCAGGGTTTCAACCCCAAACGCCGCAAACAAGTAGCTGCTACCAGCAAGAGCAGCATATTTGCGACGCTTGTGATTTTCGGCTGAAGATGCAGCTGCACCAGCATCAACCATACTTTGTTTATAGTTCGATGGAAATGAAGGACTACCTATCAGTCGTCGCTCGTCGCAAACGTTTGTGGCGACAAAAAACTCAGGAATTTATCGATATTGGTTCTATTACATAAATGAAAGTCACAGTATAAATTTTAATATTAATGGACCACTTGAAGGTAATAAAAAGGCAAATCGTTGGTAATTATTTATTTGCACCCCTTGCTTTCGAGACGACAGGGTGTTGGGGGTCTGAGGGCGACGTATTGCCGAGATGAGGTCTGATGTACGCGCGGGTTCTTACCTGGCGCAAAGGTTGTCCATCGCCATCCAACGTGGTAACGCCGCCAGTGTGATGGGCACCTATGCGCCCGGTACAGCTCGAGGGGGGCTCTTTGAGTAGGTAGTTTACTTTATATAGGTATTTAAATTTAGTATTGTTTTATGTTTAAGTTTAATTGACGTATAAAAAATCTTATTATGAAGAAAATTCCTTTGTCAAAAGGCATACAAAAAATATCTCCATCAATGATTTATCCAGTATATAATATTCCTCTCGTGTCCTAACTTACGTCTAGAAATAGACGAGTGTGTTAACGCTACCAATAAACTTGCACAAAAAATATGGCGCACAGGTAACGTTCGTTTTAACTTGGACTCAATACATTACTTTTAATGTTTTTTATTCTACTTGCAAATAAAACAGATTTCTTAGTTACAGCGATTCGAACTCCCTAAACATTAGTTACAGCCCTTTAGTTTTAAGAAGGACCTTCGGGAATCGGCGATGACACACGAAGGTAATATTGCTGTTCTGCTTTTTCATGTGTCACTGTTGATTGATACCCGACGTCTCTTTCTAAAACCCGAAGGTTCTTTTAAGAGCTCACGGACTGTATTTTAACTGATTTGTAGGTCCCGAATGGTTTTTTAATTGTAATCTGGGTACAAATTTACAAAGGATTGCTCGAGGGATTTATTCTAAGTAATCTAGGTAATTGTAAGAAAACGCTGTTTTTTTAACGTACCTGATTTATTTCTGCTATTTATGGACCGGAGACAATACTTTTACGGCTTTTCTACACCATTGGCTATCATGGCTTAAGGGATGCATATATGCGTTAAAGGGAGAAGGTTCGAGGTGTTTTTACGGGGAGAAAGTCCTGGATACTTCTACGCCACGGGGACAGCAGTATCGGAATAGGGAAGATGCAGCTATAATATTTACCATTATTTTGTGATCAAAACGTTCAAAAAACATAAAATAATAGGCATTGTAACGTTTTTACTTTAGTTTATACAAATTTCAAACAATAATTACGATTTGAAGTCACGTGAAACGGAACGTGTTTTAATCCACTAATCAGCGTCTGGTGACCTCACACCTGTATGATGGCTAGTGGGGTTGGCAACTGTCACTAGTATTGTTCTATGAGATTTGGCTTAAAGGGCTAGCATCCGGGTCAAAAAAAAAGAATTTGACACTGTTGGCAGGTTTGACAGAGACGAACCAAGGACGAACAAATATGGCGAGTGACACATACATGAGTGACGTCACAGAAACTGTAGATCCGTTTAGGCGCGAATTTAAATTGTCAGTTTGTAACAGCATTTTTTGACTATAAATTATACTATTTTAATTTTTTAACACACTCGTGGTCTATTCTACGTGCGATTCTTTCAAATGGAAGCATAAATGAAAACACTGCATCTTGCCTATTGCACCGATTTAAAACCTCCCGAGGGTCTTCAATGCCTTTTGGACGGCTCTGGGATCTCCTACGGAACGGGCCGCCTTGATGTTACGCCTCTGCGGGTTCCAGTCTGTATGCGGATCACAGCCCCTTACTGTAACCCTTGACTGCCAAGTTTTTCTTTTAGTCGCCCCATATGACAGGCAGGGAATACCGTAGCCGTATTCTGGGTTACAATACTTACGCCTTACAGACATTTCGTATTCATCTCGTGTTCGAAAATTAGCACCGTGCAGCTCTTAAGGCGGCGAGACGGTGATCAACAGTTACGATGTAACACGAGAAATTGGAATTACGTTACATTGCGGATTCCCTTTGTATAGTAATTCCGATACCTACTACTTCATATATATTCGTACATATATTATAGCTTATTCATGTTTGGTTGATTTATATTTGCCTTTGCGACTCTTATTTAAGAATAATAATAAGAATAAGATTAAGAAATATTTATTAGCACAAAAACTAAACTAATACATCAAACATAAATTCATTTCGATTAACAGAATTGTGCTAAAAGGTCTTCACTCAGCTTGATGTCCCGAAGTGAATCCTAGGACACACTACGTGACGCTGATTTTCAGTGAAGCCTGGTAAAACTAAAATTAAAACTAGAACTAAAACTAACTAGATAGAAATAACTATAAGAAAAGAAAGAAAGAAAGAAAGAAAGAAATAAAGAAAACATAACAAAGTGAGAAAAAAAAAGTGAGAAAAAAAGTGAGAAAAAGATATCAAAAGGGTGTGTGCGTGCGTGTGTGTGTGTGTGTGTGTGTGTGTGTGTGTGTGTGTGTGTGTGTGTGTGTGTGCGTGCGCGCGCGCGCGTGTGTGTGTGTGTGTGTGTGTGTGTGTGTGTGTGTGTGTGTGTGTGTGTGTAGTTGTGGGCCTTTGAGTGTCGCGTCGACCAGATCTATTGTGACGGTCCTTAAAAGTTCATTACTAATGCCCGTTGTCTCCAGAAAGTTCCAGATTCTTTGGGCCGTAATGTTCTGTACCTCATAGGGTTGCACTACATGTCGTCCTAGGTAGGTACTTCTTTTTGACATTAGTGGTCCATAAGAGCAGTTTCATCTGACTCTTCACAGAACCTTGTGTTGCGACACTTACTTATTTCTGTTAACACTTTCACGACCAGGCGAAAAATGACGTCCTACTTCAGAAAATAGCTACGTACATAATAATTTTAAACAAAAAAAGAACCGACTTCACTTAGGATCCGCTATTCCAAGAGGAAGTGGCCGAGTTGCTGTAAAAAATAGTGAAATCACTATAGGTGTGCCTATAATAGTTGAAGAGTTCACTCGATTTCTCCAGGATCCCATCATCAGATCCCGACTTGGTGACAATGGGACCATCTAGGGGTTACACCTGTTCGATTCAAAAAAAAATTTTGAAAATCGGTTCACGATTCACGGAGATATGGAGTAACATACAGACAAAAAAAAATATGATAAAAAAAATAAAAAAAAAATTCAGTCGAATTGAGAACCTCCTCCTTTTTTGAAGTCGGTTAAAAACAACCCGCCCAGCCAACCAGGGTTGTCCGGCATCTGAGCAAAGTTTACGAGCGCCCACGAGGCGGGTTCTTGGTAGTGAATGTGTTAATTTACATAGGTTCCCGCTTCCCAAATGTTGTCTCGAAGCTTTTTAGCGATAAGACCTCCAATAGACAATAGACAAGGTGGCGCAACTGAAAACCGTCGTGTCACAAAAATAATAGTTTTAGTTTATAATATATTATGTATGCTAGTCTTTAAGGTATTTGTCTATGGGCCACTAGTTGCCTGAAAATAAAAGGACCTGTACTTTTTCTATTTGTAAATTGTATGTACTTATATACTGTGTTCCTTTAATTTGATGTGTAGATAATAATAAGTTTTTATGTTTATTGTTTGTTTGGGCGATTTAACGAATCGTTGTAAGTTTTGTTTGTATTCCGAGAAATTTTGGGCTATTCCTACTCAAAATAGGTCAATTTGTGTAAGATTAACCCGTAATACTTTCATTATTACATTAGGGTTCATATTACGTTTCGTTCCTACTGCAGTAAGCGAGTTAAGTTTCATTATAAATGTCAATAAGCTTCGTTCGATTTAATTAAATGCAAATAGCCAACGTAGCTCGGTTATTTATTTATTTTTATTTTATTTATTAAGGTTCACCAACAATTGTTGACATCGAAACATTGTTGAGTTGTTGTTGTTGTTGTTATGCGTTAGCGTTGAAGATAAAAGAAAGTGTACGCGATTAAATCCCGTTTTTGACTAAATACTAAAACATTAATTCATAAAACTGTTAAAGTACCTGGTAAAATAAAAATAAACCACTTTTATCATGGTAAATAATACGCTACTAAGTCCATTTTTCCTTACGCCACAAAACAAAATAAAAAGACTTTTTCATTTTCTATGTTTAAAATTAATTGCACAGGAAATTCATATCACAGTGGGGTTTATTGCCCGATATTTCACGAGAAATGAAACTTCGTGATAACAGCGCAATAAATTACAATGTTTACTCAGGTACCTTTATTGTTCCGTAGAGGTGTGTAATTCTTCACTCTGGACTCATTACCGTGATTTTTAAGTTTCTGTGTAGGAAAAATCGGCAGCTTATAGGATGTCTCGTGTATTCTGTCTACACTGAAGGAAATAATTTGTTACTATAAAACTAAGGCTTCTTACAGTACTTACCAAAGCTTTTGTTCTTTATACGTAAACTTTACGTTTAAAAAAAAAAAAAACTTGATTAACTCCTTACCGAATTATGGTTATTGAAGAAATAGCCGAAGTAGGTAGTACGGTTTTTTTCAGTGTATATGACCTTTCTGTCCGTCTGTAATAGCCAATTTGCTTCAAAAATACTCGAACTATTAGGCACTTAAATGTATTTAAGTCGGCGACTCAAAATAAAATGTAAGAAAATTCGGGTATCAGAGCAGATGGTGCAACAGAAAACCGCCGTGTCACCAAAATAATAGTTTTAGTTTATACGTAATGTAATATGTATCATATGCTAGTCTTTGAGGTATTTATCTATGGGCCACTAGTTGCCTGAAAACAAACGTTTTTCATTTCATTAAGTCCAAAATATAATGTAAAACCTTGTTAAAGTTTCGATCTAAGAGTCCAGCTCGAACTTGGGTTTTTTTTCTGTTTAAATAAAATCAAGTACATCAATTACTCAAGAAAAAGAACCTATTGCATTTATGTGTTACTGATTATAAATATAACGGCCTCCTAGCCTAGTTGGTAGTGACCCTGCCTATGAAGCTGGAGGTCCCGGGTTCGAATCCTGGTCAGGGCATTTATTTGTGTGTTTATCACAGATATTTGTTCCTGAGTTATGGATGTTTTCTATGTATTTAAGTATTTATGTATATCTATCTATTATATATATCGTCGTCTAGTACCTACAACACAAGCCTTATTGAGCTTACTGTGGGACTGGGTTGATTTGTGTAAGATTGTCCCATAATATTTATTTATTTATTTATTTATAAATATTTGTGTATTGGTGTCCAATAGCGATCCATAACGAAATAGAGAAAATTAAGACGAGATTACATATTGAGGTTTTCTTAATTTTATCATTATTGAAACTGACAAAATTAAGAAAAGAGAAAAATACTATGTAACTGACCCAAACTAAAAGTTGCTTAGTTTGGACCTATCTTGATTTATAAGGATGTCCACAAGTGTGTAATTTTATAAAATTGCCGTAATTTCATTTGCTACTTTTTTAAATTGAAGCCTTATATCTGCATATTTTTTACACGGGACATTATCTAACGAGGTTAATGTAAAAAGTTGGAAGCTAGGCATTACGATTATGATTCCCTGGTATTAAATTTCTTTGATGAAGGAAAGTATCGATGCTGGCGGCCGGGAAATTCATTTCCGGTCACGTACCGACTTCCGGCTCGACGCTCGATGGAATTTTCTACAGACCCAACTTATTATCGGCCAGGAAAGATCGCTTTTTTCACTTTGTTGCCAAGACTTTGCTGAAATATCTAATAATATAAAAGAAAAGTAGATTGTCAACAAAGAAATGAAGAAAAGCAGCAGTTTCCGAAGTCAGCATATTATTACTATTATTGAAATGGGTGCCTTTCAACCGAGTTAAAAACCATACTTTTCATTTTGAATAAAGGATGGTTCACGGTGTAACGGTCCGGGTCCTACACGACACTTTCGACACTTCATTTTGTACAGAAAGCGTCAAGTGACCCTCCGAGTCTGTATAAAAAATGAAGTGTCGGAGGTGTCGTGTACTTAAGACCCGGACCGGTACAGCGTGAACCATCCTTAAAAGATAAGAAATAAAATCGTTTAGTGCTATGTCTTGAGGTACATTTTATTGAACAGTTGAGGACTTCATTGATAAGATTATGACCACTATGCTAAAATGATCGCTCAAAACAATTTAATAGTTCGTTCACTCTTTTGCACCGGCTTAGTAATGTCACTGAATTAAGTTACAGACTTACTTTATCCATGTAAAAATAGGCATGCGAGCTTAGCGTATAAGTTTAGCTACTTAAAGACTCATTCGTAAAATGTATGTTATGCTTTTAAAGTTTTTTATTTTTTTATAGCATGGCTACATGTCACTGAATATAGTACTTACGTAGATAGGCATTTCTTCTTTGGGGCAGTGGCAAAGCAGATGATTAAGAAAATCCAGTGAGTGCTTCGAGGTCCAGATGGGATAGTGCAGCTGCCAAGTTTGTTACTCTTTTAGCACTACCCAGAGATCACAGTGTAGGGTTGTCGGAGGTACTTCCTACGGACGCAGAGTAACACTGATCCCCAAAGACCCCCTTTTAAAATCAACTAGGTCATGACGCATCCGTAGATGACGACTCGTCGAACTCAAATTTTCTTGAGAATTACTAACACTATACGTGCATACATGTATTAGTCGTTTGACGTGACGTTTTGACAGTTGCAAACCTCAATTACATTGCGATCCATATCAGCATAATTTACTACATTTTTCTCCTAAACTGTTGTACAAGTAATTAAGAGTCGCCAGGACGCTCGCGTGAACTCGCGTCCCCATACAAACGTAGTTCAGCTCTCATTTTAAAACGACATGCTTAAGAACCACGAAATTTGGCATGGGCATTCTAGCAGTACAGATCTATGTCGGCAATTCGTTTTCGTTGCTCAAAATTGTAATACAAAGAAAATATAGCAAAAATAAGTTTTGTATGTAAATCTGTATCTGGCTGTATTTTCTTTGTATTACAATTTTTGCAACGAAAACGAATTACTGACATAGATCTGTACTACTAGAATGTAGTCATGGGAAGCCTACAAGGCTGACCTGGAACTTCGTCTAAAGGACATCCACAAAAAGGTAAAAACACCAGATTCCCTCAACTTGGCAGTCGACCTAATCTCGGAAGGCATGGTTAAGGCCTATGAACAAAGCTGCCCGTTGAAGGAACAAAAAGATACCAACACAACGACGTGGTGGAACAAAAGGCTGGAAAAGCTCCGCAAATCCACACGCCGCATATTCAATCACTCTACCACACCGAATGAGTGGGATAGGTATGGCAGAGCTTTGACCGAATATAATAAACAGATCAGGAAAGCCAAAAGGCGGTCTTGGCGAAAATTCTGTGATGAAATTGCCCAAACCCACAAAGGAGCAAGAATCCACAAAATACTATCAAAAACGCCAACCAATTACCTCGGCCTCCTAAAGAGACCCGACGGCTCTTTTACTAGCACAGAAGCGGAAACTCTAGACTTGCTTAGAGTGACCCACTTTCCAGGCTCGTATACAACCAGTAATAATCAGCTGTGCGCCCAAAGGAACCATCATACCCACAGGGCATGCAACATAGACTGGAATTTGGCAACCAACATTTTTAGACCAAACAATATTAAATGGGCTTTGAGCAAGTTCAAGCCATTTAAATCGGCCGGAGTAGACGAAGTGTTTCCTGCGCTACTACAGCAAGGACAGGACATCCTCCTCCCGCACCTGGTAAGAATATTCAGAGCAAGCTTTGCTTTAGGAATTATACCAGAAAAATGGGCACGGGTCAAGGTACGATTCATACCAAAAGCAGGGAAAAAGGACTACTCTAAATCCTTCAGACCAATTAGTCTCACATCTTTCCTCGTCAAAACGATGGAAAGAATCATAGATCAGCATATCAGAGCGCGCTATCTAGTGGCTAGACCACTTAGTTTAAACCAGCATGCTTACCAAAAGGGAAAATCAACAGAAACTGCCCTACTTGACCTGGTCGACAAGGTGCAAAAGACCCTAGAGGATAAGCAAACGGCTCTATGTGCGTTCCTTGATGTCGAGGGTGCTTTCGATAATACACCCACGGAATCCATCCTTAACGGGATGAAATCAAAGGGAGTTGATGAAAGTACTATTAGATGGGTTCATAGTATGCTTTCTAATAGAATAGCGACCCTAACCCTCCATGCAACAGAGCTTGAATTTTACACCACAAAAGGATGTCCACAAGGAGGCGTCATATCCCCGCTGTTATGGACCCTAGCTGTGGATCAACTTCTTGCTATCATGAGGGACAAAGATTACGACACACAGGAATACGCCGACGACCTTGTAGTCATAATCAAAGGCCCCTGCCTCCATAAAATTTCAGATCTGATGCAAGGAGCTCTAAACACTATATTTAAATGGTGTAGAGAAAATGACTTGTCCATAAATCCGAGCAAAACGGTGGTAGTGCCGTTCACGAGAAAAAGAAATCTGGACAAACTCGGAAAACTAGAACTTAATGGACAACTAATACCGTTTTCAAGTGAAGTCAAGTACCTAGGGGTCACGTTCGACCAAAAGGTAACCTGGAACCCTCACCTTAAAAACATCACGCAAAAAGCAAAAATGGCCATGTGGTCATGCTGTCGAATGGCGGGAGCAAGATGGGGCATACGGCCCAAAATTGCCATGTGGCTTTACACAGCAGTCGTGAGGCCCATCATCACCTACGCCTCCGCGGTATGGTGTAACAAGGCCAGCCAAAAGACAGCTATCGACACCTTAAACAGCCTGCAACGCACGGCTTGCCTAACAGCAACAGGGGCCTTCTCCTCGACACCAGGAGCGGCCCTGGATGCACTGCTTGACTTAACACCGCTCCACCTACAAGTTAAAAAGGAGGCGAAGCAGTGCGTCTACAGAATATGCACGCTAAACAGGCCAAAATGGCGCTCTCAAGCCCTAACCAAATTTAAGGCCTGGGTTTTTGCAAACAAAACCCTCAGCATGCCTACCGACGACATGCACACCGTATGTAATTTCACCAAACTGTACAAAGTGGAAATACCTCCTAGAGACAAATGGACTAATGACCAAATGTACTTCGAAGAGGGTAGCCACATTTGGTACACCGATGGATCGAAGAAGGGCAATGAAGTAGGATGTGGGATCTATGGTGAGAGACCCAAGCACAAAACGAGCATCAGTATGGGCAATAGGGCCTCAATCTTCCAGGCTGAAATCTTCGCCATCAACAAATGTGCGGAAATCAACCTGGACAGTAACCGTAGACACCAGCATATCTACATCAACTCAGACAGCCAAGCTGCTCTGCTGGCACTAGAATCTTTAGAGTCAAACTCAAAACTAGTCCAGAACTGCAAAAATAACCTTAATGCACTGGCTAACTCCAACAAAGTAACACTAAGATGGGTACCAGGACACTCCGACATTGACGGAAACGAAATAGCGGACGAGCTCGCCAGAAAGGGTGCGGACACACCCCTGGTCGGCCCTGAACCGTTCTGTGGAATCACCAAACGGGAGGCGTATTCTATGCTAAACGAGTTAGAAAAAACGAGAGCAAACGCATGGTGGAAGCTCGTCAAAGGACAAGCACACTCGAAAGCTCTAATCAAAGGGTTCAACAACAAAGTCGCTAAAGAGCTACTAGAGCTCAAAAGACACAAAACCTGCGCAGTGACCAGAATTCTGACAGGTCACTGCAAGTTGAACAAACACATGTTTCTAATGGGAAAGAAACAGGACGCAGCATGCAGGTTCTGCCAGGAGGAAGAGGAAACTGCCATGCACATTCTCTGCTCCTGCGGACCACTAATGCTTAAAAGAAGTGCCCACCTAGGGAGGCATGTACTGCAACCCGAGGAGGTACAACACATTACAGCCCAAAGAATCTGGAAGTTTCTAGACTCAACGGGAATTAGTAATGAATTATAAAGGGCTGCCACAATAGATCAAATCTGGTCGAAGCGGCACACAGATAGCCCTACAAGATGAATAATAATAATAACTACTAGAATGCCCATGCCAAAGTTCGTGGTTCTAAAACATGTCGTTTTAAAATGAGAGCAAAACTACGTTTGTATGGGAACGCGAGCGTCCTGGCGACTCTTAACTGTATGTTTGTTTATATTTGATACTAAAAATAGACGACCTTATTTCCTGGATAACAAAATACCACCCAAAACTTTTCCTAACAGTTTATTAGTTCTAGTAATTGCCCCCTCAATTTACGATCCCAAAAACTTTTTGATATTATTAGTATTATTGTTTGTTGTGTAATTAAAGTTTTGATTTGCAAGGTTTAATATCCGAGGATTTCAGTTAAATCCTGAAATAGGCTGAAACGTACTTGTGACCATTAAAGCTGAAAGGGGTCGGACTTCCGAGTTTGATTCTGATTTTTATGTTAGTAATAAAAAATATGACGCTCCCCATCTGAGGGTGGTCCATGAATTCCATGATTGTATGAAAGAAACAAATGTATTACCTATTGTAAATCTTATATTTATCAGACTCCTTTTGTTCTATAGTTATTATGAAACAATGAGTCGGATTTAACAAAAATTTTGAAAAAATTGTATGCCCTCTATGTATTTATTTGTTTTTCAACAATTTGATGTTTACGAGTAGAAGTGGACCATGTCGAAAACTGGCTCTTTTCCAAAAGTTGATTCACCCATTGGAAAAAAAACATGTTGAAAGCGAACATTCACAAGTTAACATGAATTAAAATTATAACGGTTTTAACATAATACATATAAAATTGGACATAACCAGATAAGAAAGTAATTTTCAAGTTTTTATAGTTTTTTTTTCTTTTATCTATTATGTATATCTGACGTAAGTAACTGTACTTACGTCAGATATACATAATAGATAAAAGAAAAAAAAACTATAAAAACTTGAAAATTACTGCATGGCGACTGCGCCATCAGATATATCGGAGCGGCCATGGTGGTCACGAATATCTGAACAACGCCTCTATTGTTAAGGCGATAAAGTGCATGCTCAGATATTTTTGAGTACCCTGACCGCTCCGATATATTTGATGGCGACTGTACATACTCGTAAAACTGCCCTTATGGCCTACTTACTGAATAAATGTTTGAGTTTGATTTCGAATTCATAGGTACCTACTTTACACGCCGATGTTAAGCCCCCTATTCACAACGTGACTATGACGCTGACAGAAATTGTTTTTAAATTCACAACTTTTTATTTTGGACCACCCTACTCCGACACTTGAACGCGATATAACTGCCGCCGGAAACATAAAAACCATTTCGGTTATTCTTGAATAGCGAAACAAACGAGTTCGGTTTTTATGTTGCCCCTCGTCTAGGGTTGCCAAACGTCAGGATTTGTCCGGACATGTCAGGATTTTTGACCCTTTGTCAGGATTGCGGCCGGACTTGGCAAGTGTCAGGATTTATAGAAATTACCTCATTATACCTACGCTTATTACAAAATTTAAGTACATACAAAGTGTAAGTACTTACCTATTCAATTTTCAACAAATCAATAATGAATTTGACAGTATTTTGTTATTAAAATCTTTATTAAATATGTACGTATTATAACTTCAAACAGTTTAGCAAAATACATATTAAGCATTTTTTGGAAGGCTTAAAGCCGAAAGTTAGATAAGTCGCTCTACAACTTATTGACAACTGTTGAATGTCTTCAACAAACTCATTAATTAACTGCTCTTATGACAAATATAAAAATATTGGGTATATCAAAAACTATAACGTTTCTAAATGAAAAAAAAATGTGGGAAAGAACGCGAATACTTTTTGACCAATAAACTCTGAGTCATGTTATTTATAATTATATGAGCTCAAGCTTTAAGAGGGTACTGCGTATAAATGTCATATGAGGGCACAGCTCAGCTTATGTGAACTCGATCAAATATGGAGCAGAGCCCGACTGGGGAAGTACCTCCACATTACAGAAAAATAGCACTAGACCTTACTCATAGTGTTGTGTTCTCTGGCGACCTTACAGAGCTCTGAAAGGATGCAGTTTGTTGACGACAGGGACTATATTTTCTCTTTAGCCGTCAACACAGTGAATGCTCTTTTCTAAGGAGTCGGGTCGGCAACACACATGAGGCACCTGGAGCTGCAAGTGTCCATATGTTACGGTAGCTAATACTTACCATCAAGCAGGCTGTTTGCCACCGGCGTAGTGTTTAGAAAGAGTATGCTAAATCGTCGTTATTAGAAATGTCAGGACTTTTGGGGTGATGTCCGGATTTTTATCAGGACATTCCATTTTTCCATATGGCAACCCTACCCTCGTCAGACTACGCTTGGGGCCACTTTTACAATTGTAATAAATCGGTGTTGGCGAAAAAGTGACAAGTGGTGTAAATACATTTTCAATTTACGTGGAAAATTATTTGGTACGTTTTTGTTTTTTGACTAAAGTGTTCGAAGGTTAAAACGTAGAACTGTTCTAGAACATATTTCGTAAAAAAATCTGTGCAGAATTAGCTGTAATTGCTTGCTCTCCGATCTTCGCCGAGTTGACAGTATTTAGAAATTGTGAGTGACTTAGAAACCTATTTATTGGGTGTCCTTGTCAAGTCAAAAGTTTTAAACGTTAAATAGTAGCCCCATAGTTTTCAATGTGCGGTGAGACGAGGTTATTTTAGGAAAATGTGAGGTTGTTTGGAGGATTTTTTTGCAGTCGTAAAAAATATGTTACTTTAAAATATTTTTGATTGATCTGATTGATTTTGATCTGTTTTTTTTATTATAAATTCTTTACGTGTCAGCAAAAGGTACGGAAAAACTTATAAATTCATTTTAAAAGTCAATGGGTTTAACTGACAGTTTAAGTATGTGTAGTAGTAGAAGGAAGAAATAATTGATATATATACCTATATAATTGATATAATATGTATATTTTATGCATGAAAAAACTTTTTTGTCAAAAATTGCTAAATTGCTCCTATTATTATAGTAGTCCAAATTAAGCAAGCTTAGGAAAAGTTTCAATATTGAATAACTCTATTAGAGTATGATACAGACATTTTGATTTGAAATTAAAAAAAAATAGTGTTATTCAGAAAAATTTACAAAATTAACATTAACTACCTATTGAATATTTTAACTAATAGCTATTACGGTTATTATGGTGCACCATTATACGTCGTGTGGCAGCAAGCCTGTCAGAAACTCAGAACACGGCAAATGCTCAAGCATTCGACAACATAGTTCTGGTGCCGTATTCTAATTTTAAAATGTATAAACAATACATTAACAACACAATCTGTCTTAAACATAACTCCAACACTCAACCAATAATCAACCAATATTGAAGTCGTATTGTAGTTGCATCGCAGTAATTTTCAAGCAAATTCCGTCATTTTAGATTCAGACGTGTAGGCGTTAGCTATATTGTGTTGTTATTGCATTGGATTTGCATTGAAGTTGGATCGTGTCTGTGTGTGTTTTAAAGTTAGAATACGGCCCCTGTTCTTTGAAGGCATCCCTTTGTAGTCTCACTCAACTGATTAACGATTTACTTTGTTGATCAACTCCGTCAATTGAGTTGAATAACTCAAGAGCAGTTAATCAGTTACTGGCAATAGTATCTTACTACATGAAGGCCGCAAAAATATGTGACACGCTCTTATTTGTAGGGCTTTAAGAACGTGTCACATATTTTTGCGGCCTTCGTGTAGGAAGATACTATTGCCGGTGACTGTACAGTCGGCTTATTAGTGCATTTTGAACGAATATCGCCTTATCAATTAGCTGTTTACCATCAGGCGGGTTGTATGCTTGTTTGCCACCGTTGTGGTATAAAAAAACTAAGGAGCTCAAATGAACTTGTATTAAGAGTCGCCAGGACGCTCGTGTGAACTCGCATTCCCATACAAACGTAGTTTAGCTCTCATTTTAAAACGACATGCTTTAGAACCATGAAATTTGACATGGGCATTTTAGTAGTAAAGATCTAGGTCGGACATTCGTTTTCGTTGCTAAAAATTGTAATACAAAGAAACTATAGCAAAAATAAGTTTTGTATGTAAATCTGTAACTGGCTGTATTTTCTTTGTATTACAACTTTTAGCAACAAAAACGAATGTCTGACCTAAATCTGTACTACTAGAATGCCCATGCCAAATTTCATGGTTCTAAAGCATGTCGTTTTAAAATGAGAGCTAAACTACGTTTGTATGGGAACGCGCGTTCACGCGAGCGTCCTGGCGACTCTTAAGCCAAACCTATTAGGCTATGGTCTCCTATAAACGCCATCGGCCGCTTACAGCGTCTGCGTCACGATGCTTTCTATAGAGATGTACTGTTGTGGTCTGTTTCAGACGTCGACGTTGGCGTCTTTTTTGTATAGGAACGTTGACGCTGACGTCAGATATCGCGTATAGCATAAAATAGGAGACCAAAGTCTTACATAGCCAAGTTTTTTTTAATGGGATTTTTATTAAAACTTATGGATTGGTGAAAGTTATTCGGTTGTTTGTGCTTACCTTGTAAAAGTACTACAGAATATTAAATACAACGTAACGTTGACAGGATGTTTATGAAGTACCTAAGTCTGTTTAACGTATATAAGCAGTGTGAAATCAAATCTTCGTAAATACAATAACAAAATATAGTTATTATTTTTTTAATTATACCAACAACAAAATTACGTAACAGAGACCCTGTAAAATTATCTCAATAGTTTGACTACAGGAAGGTGTTAAAACTAAACGGAATAATTTCTATACTTAGTTCTACATATTTATATTTACTATGGCAGTGTGTTTTAGTAGTTTATGTAACTGTCACGTAATAGGGGTTCTTAAAACACGAGTGTGGTTTTATGAAACGAACGAAGTGAGTTTCATAATAAGATCACACGAGTGTTTTAAGGCCTAATTACGTACAGTTGCATACACTGCTTTATCTACACACATATTATAAACCCGAAATGATGATTGAATGACTGCAATTGCACGGATTGCACGCCATCGCCATGACCAATTCGATTGTGTCGGCGGTCGGGCGGCGCATGCCCGCGGGCGGGGCGGGGCCCACCCGGATTTTAATAATGATATCGATAATATATTATTTGATAATAATAACATCGTAACAGATAAGACATTTGTTCTAACTACTAACGAAACAATCAATTTTTATGGTGGTTATAACGTGCGGGTTTTGAACGCATCATGGAGGGTTTATGATATGGGTGTAGATAAAATAAATAATACTTTAATTTTCTCTTAAAAATACGTAGATTTCGTTCTAGGTGGATGTCCTCAGAACCCTTAGTGTGATCGTTTCACTAACGTAACGATTTCTTTTGCTATAGGTCTTAATTTGTATGGGATTTTAACACAGCACCCCAAGCGGAACGTATAGAAAACTAAATCACCGAGTAGAGATACTTCATATATACTCGGTGGTTTAGTTTTCGATACGTTCCGCTTGGTGTGCTGTGTTAAAAATCCCATACAAATTAAGGGGCTACTTTGAAAAATTATAGGTTTTTTCAAACGTTCTATTGACTAAACGGGAAAAGGGACTGAATTTATTTTCGAATATATATTATTAGACTATATACTCTTGTTTATAGCACAAGCCGAAACACGATTGCGGAAAGTTGCCTCGATAGAATAAAAATCCGAAGTTGGGTCCTTTATAACCTTATTTTTCTTATCTTACGTAAACTATAAGACATTATAATAAGCAATATAACTAAGTAAAAAATATGGTATTCTGCTTTATCTAAAAAGTCACAGAAACGAAATTAGACAAAACTTTATTGATTCGCTTATTTATCGTAGTTTAGTCAAAAAGTCTGATCCTTAAGAGCGCTGCATCTCTTTCTTTCGTGCACAGGAGCCATAAACGTGTCTCTTACGGATGGGCGTGGCTTGTCCGTATCGAGGAAACGCAATCGTTACGTTACGTTAGTGAATCGATTACACTGAGGGTTCAGATATACTATTGAGTTAGAGTTTTTATACAACACATTCATGGCCAAAAAAGTTGTTTCATCGGGCTTATGGCAAATCGTAAACATTTTTATTTCATCGTATTATGATTGTATTATCTTCACGCGATTTACGAGGAAGCTCCCCTTTCTGTAATTTAACGACTGTTTTGCGTGAAGATTTGACTCTTTGGTTTTTGGCACGTTATTTACAATTGGTATTCATGGTAGGTTTTATTTTACTCGTGGTAATATGAAATATTTTATGATAGGGATTTGATCACTAGGTACAGTTGTATTAATGTAATTTTTTTATATTTATTATAGCGATGCACCAACGAGAATTTATCAAAGTTGCGAAACTCAGTACTCATATTTTACGAGTGTGGTTTTATGAAACGAACGAAGTGAGTTTCATAATAAGATCACACGAGTGTTTTAAGGCCTACGTACAGTTGCATACACTGCTTTATCTACACACATATTATAAACCCGAAATGATGATTGAATGACTGCAATTGCACGGATTGCACGCCATCGCCATGACCAACTCGATTGTGCCGGCGGTCGGGGGGCGCGTGCCGGCGGTTGGAGGGGCGTGTGCCGGCGATCGGGAAGCAGGCCGGATTTTCATAATGAAATCGAATTTTTGATTATTATTTGATAATAATAACATCGTTAGAGATAAGACACACTCCTAACGAAACAGTATATTTTTTTTATGGTGGTCATAACGTGCGGTTTTTGAACGCATCATGGATGGTTTATGATATGGGTGTAGATAAAGTCATTTATTTACTGTGTCGAAAAGTAGGAAAGGAACTCAAGACAAATAAAATTAATTCATGTTAGATCCGTCTGAACTTAATTTGTTTATGTATATACGTAACGCAAAAGTTTTAAATGTTGTATTAAATTTCTTGTATCTAAATACATTTTTATACTTTTTTCAGTAAAATGAAGATAGTAAATATTGTAATAAATGGGAATCACAATAGTAAATAATAACCAATTATTTCTAAAGATATGGCGATTAAATAAGGCAAATCGCTGTCGTTTATTAAAAAATATGTGTTTTTATAACAAAGACCCCATGCTATATTATGCAGGTGTTTTATATGGAGGCGAATATTCGGAGAGCTTATAATTAAAACGGAAACAATAAACAAGACGAGTTGGAATTTTACAAGCAAATTTACTGCGGTCGGCAATAAAACCACAGCGCCTGAAATGCAGTAACTACATAATTTTTTTATACCACGACGGCGGCAAACAAGCATACGGCCCGCCTGATGGTAAGCAGTTACCGTAGTCTATGAATGCCTGCAACCCCAGAGGATTCACATGCGATATATGTACACTCCTTTTTGAAGAACTTCATACTGTAGCCCGCTGGGAAAACCTCGGCAAGGAGTTCATTCCACAGTCGGAGAGTTCGCGGGAGGAAATTCATCTTAAACCGTGCAGTGCGGACCCATTAGGCTCCAGAGTGTCAAGGGTGAGATTTGTTATCAAATCAAATACAAACATTGAAAACATAGAAAAAAAGTTGAGCTGGGTTGGTTACTTTTTCAATGTTTTCGATGTTTGTATTTGAAACTGAATAGTGTATTATGAGTGGAATGTTCCACTCTAAAACAATGTAAAAATAATGATGCAGTAAATAACTAACTTTGAAGTTCTACCCTGGGGGCGATAATTTTGTGATAAATTGGAAACAATACCGATGGACGATTTTAGGAATACATCCTAAATGTAAAATTACACCGTATTTCGGTAATCCGGTGTGTAAAGTCTAAGGATTGCAATCTGGTACCGGATCCGGTAAAACTTGGACCGAATCCGGCGATACGGCACTATTTTGGTACCGGATTGCAATCCCTACTGGTGTGTAAAATACGTTGGGCCCGTAGCATAGCGTTCGGAACGTAGCAATGCGGTTTAACGAGATGGCCAAATCGAGTAGTATTCAGTGTCCTTACTGCTACATTCTCAACTGTGCGGGTCACATTGAAATAGAACGACTTCATTGTTGGTTCACGACAACCCTTTACTGGCGCCCTGATAGCACGCCGCTACATTTGCCGACAAGGACATTATTTTACTGGCTTCGTTTTACAAAGTAACATTGATTTTATATTCTATGTAAAAAACATGACCTACATTAGGCTACTTTCCTATGAAGTCAAATCAGCTACTCTTTAGGAAACGTCAAAAGGATTTAAAAAAAAAAAAAAATTAATCTGTTTATTATAATAAAAAACACAATTTTACATTTAATATGCTCAGCATAATCTCAACTAATAGAGATTTTGTTTTTGATTTGTTATATGAAGTTTATATTGTGACGTTATAATTATGATGAATACATCTATTTTATATAACTTTTAACCATTATAAAATCATTTAAAGCGCAAACACCTGGATTTTACCGTGTATTTTTGAGTTTTTTTTATTTTATACAACGGCGGTGGCAAACAGGCATACGGCCCACCTGATGGTAAGCAGCTACCGTAGCCTTTGGACGCCTGCAACTCCAGAGGTGTCACATGTGCATGTTATGTTATGTATCTACTGGAAAGTACCTACCCTATTCTTCCTATACAAATTCTCAGCAGAAAATCTATGGCACTAAAATCTGTTTCATTTGGTAACTGGCCCTCATTGAATATTTTATATGACTTCTGGTGTAAATAAGTTCTAACACTTGGAAGGAATGGAACATTTTGATTATTTGATTGCTCAAATGATTTGGACTCTAACTGTACTGTTTATAATCTCTAACAATCCCGCTTTGCACAAAGAATATAAAAAAATACTTGTACCTATATTCTATTCATCCATGATTCGAAAGCCCAAAAAAACTCAATTGACACAAAAACATGTACCCCAAAATAGGCAATATGAAGAGATTTGCCGCAGCAAACACGAGACGTCATCAGGATTTCCACCGGTAATCCGCAGGGGCGAAACAGGTCGTGTACATAATACCATCCGGTACGCGAATCGAACGATCACATGAACCGATCGAACTGTGAAACAACGTCAGCATTTTATTTTTCGTATTAATTTTAAGTACAAATAATTAGTTAATACTAGTATAGAGGAAATAGTGGCCATTATAAAAAAATTTTGTGACAAAAAAATTGCACTTGGAGAGGTTCATCGAAAGAAGTGATGTGAAAATTGAAAACGAAAGAAACGTAAAAGAAAGTTGACTCACTAGTAACTGAAATCAGTGACAAGCCGTAAGCCAAATAAAGCTGATGATGATGATTGAATCAATGCCGATGATTACGGGACAACCTGATGTAGGTATAGCAGTGTTTCTTGTGGGGCCCACCCACTATCAGTCGGCCTGACGATATTGGCCTGTCAGTTGTTCGGTTTGACAGGCCAATTTCGTCAGGCGGACTGATAGTCGGTGGGCCCCCTTTATGGTGGTACCACACCACTGTTGTACAGTCACGCTCCGTGGTTGTTGAGCCATTTAGGGTTCTAGCTAAATTGGTTGTACAATACTTGCGCTATGGAAGGTCCAATTTAGCTAGAACCCTAAATGGCTCAACAATCACGGAGCGTGACTGTACCACATATGGTTACATAACGTTACAAAACACAGTGTAATAAGGATGCCATCTATACATGATATGTCATTAGTGTGGCACATGTCTGGGGCCACCATAGCCGGTGGTTTGCGGACTTCTGGTAGTCTGGGAAAACCTGAAGTGGTCCGTCTATTAATGGACAGGACAATCATCCATCGACTTAATTCGTGATAAGTTCTCTGTTGGTGGCTCCTGTCAAAAATGGGCCCTTATCTGTACTACTGGCCCTAATACATGTTTGGGCTGTGTTTTCACCAGAGATAAGCGAGGATGCCGTGGGGTGCGCGGCCTTAGAATTGTCCTCCACCATATCGTCCCGTGGTTGTAGGAGTCTGCTAAGGGAATATACCGGGAGATGTGCAGCAGCATACTCCCGAAAGCCTAAACAAAATTCAACTAAAAAAAACTGCGCGCGCCAACCCGCCTTCCAAGCATGGCGCGTATGGCAACCCCCCCCCCCCCCCCCTTAAAGGGGAGGCCTATGTTCAGCAGTGGACGTCTTATGGCTGAGATGATGATGACTATGATGGCTTCATCATCATCATCATCACATCAGGATGTGTTGCGAGTAATGTGTTATTGAAAACCTCATTTGTTTATCCTCGCACAACGCAGCTCTAGGATTGGTTCTTAACAAACACATTCATCACAACGCATCTTCGCTCATCCCTAGTGGAAACGCAGCCCTATAGTGTACGACTCAAATGCTTTAAGAAAGCGTTAGGAACAGCATCACAGGAACGCGTTCTACTAAATCTGCGATGTCATGAACATTTTCGACACCGGTACCTGCTTACACTATTCAAATTTATACAAGCACTCCGAGGGTGCCACAGATATATATTTTAATAGAAACCACGTGACCTTAACCCTAACGACTATGTACGGAGAGCGCAGGATGTTTTTGGAAATAAATTCGGCCTAGTTCTATTCTGGAAAGATAATATATGAATGAGTTGACAATTTTTTTTTTGTTTTATTATGATGTTTTATTTTTTTGTATATATAGTTGATAAATAGTTAATCAATCAAATACATGAAAAGTACTATGATGAATAAAGTATTTTAGGATAAGCTCCTACATACTATAACAAGATATTATTATTAATAACCCTCTCTAACCACATCTAGCACTATTTTTTTTATCTCTATCTAACGTCACTTTTTTTTAAATAACAATTCATTGTGTTATATGTTTAAAACAAGTTTTTTGGGTATCCATTTTTATTGCTCTAGTAGCATTGTCATGTAAACTACGGAAGTTTACCAAATTTCAGCTCAATCAGACACCGGGAAGTGGTTGAAATTTAACTTACAAGATTTGATGCGTATAAATAATTAAACAAATAAACGAGGTCAAGCTAAATAAAACTATGTAAAAAAAAAAGCTTACGCATTGTCTAAACTGCCAACCTGTATATCCGTGGCATTTGCATAAGCAAACTGCTTCGGGACAATAATCCGCCTACAGATAGAAAAACCAAAATCAAAATTCATTCCCTTGACCCGTAATTCTACAGCCGGAAACTATTTCTATTCCGAGGGGATTCGACCCTCAGGGGCGTTCCGAAAACTTCCGGAACATGGGCGAGTTGAGGGCTCTGAGAAGCTGGCACGCTCTTTGATTCCCCATACAGTGTGTAAATCCAATACGGGCGAACATTTAAAGGTGGTTAGCATAGAATACAGGGTGCTTTTTCAATAACTAGCCATATCGTGATTAGGTAAGTCATACTGAACAACTTTTTCTATGGGACCAACCGCGAAATCCCAAAATTTTTTTGGCCTCCCCATAGAAGAGCGTTTCTCAAAATTTTTGCCACTTTTGTTGACTCAAATTTTTTTGGTAAGTTTTATGTTTTTCCTGATCAGAATCACGAGCTGATCCTATTTATGCAATAAAAAAGATGTCCCATAAAACTCCATACATTTTTTGTTTTTTTTTTTACTTTTCCTATTGTGTTACCTCCATAGAAAACATATGGCAAATGGTAACACAAGAGGAAAAAAAATTTTGGGACACATTTTTTTTCTTGCATAAATCGAATCAGCTCGCGATTCTGACTAGAAAAAACATAAAACTTACCAAAAAATAAAAAGTCGAGAAAAGTGGCAAAAATAAAAAGAAATGCTCAGAAAACAACGTCTGATCGGCCGAAATGTAAGAAACAGGCAAAAAATTTTTGAGAATTCGGAGTTGGCCCCGTAGTAAAAGTTGTTTAGTATGGCCTACCAAATCACCTCGCACAATATGGCTAGTCATTGAAAAATCATCCTGTATATGAAGTACATTTAGATAACTTAAAATTAATAATATAATAATATGTTAGCCTCTATACGTCCCACGGCACAGGCCTCCTCTCATGCACGTGAGGGATCAGGCTATAGTCCCCACTCTCTGGCCCAAAGCGAAAAAAAACAAAAAACAAAAAAACAATGAAAATTTTAATGAAAGCGACCACTATCTGACCTTCCAACACAGATGGGAAACTATTAGGCCTTATACCTACGGTTTCTTCACAATATTTTCCTTGACTGAAAACTCTTCTTCTTCCTCATAGGTTATTGCTCTATTGAGTCCCCTGCCCTGGGGTCCGCTTGACGATCTAATCCTAGGAATTGTCGTAGGCACAAGTTTTTACGAAAGTGACTGTCATCTGACCTTTCAACTCAGAAACTAGGCCTTGTTGGAATTAGGTCCGGTTTTCTCACGATGTGGTCCTTCACCGAAAAGTGACTGGTAAATATCAAATGATATTTCGTAAATAAGTTCCGAAAAACTCTGTGGTACGAGCCGGGGTTTGAACCCGCGATCTTCGGATTGAAAGACTGACGCCTTACCGTCTTGACCGAAAAGTATTTTAATGAAATGATGTTTCAAAAACTATTTAATACGGGATATTTACCATGTGAGTTACTCCGTGATAATGGTGAATGCAACTGTGCCGAAATATCGGAAGCTCACAAAAACAAACTCACATGGTAAATATCCCGTATTAAATAGTTTTTTAATGTTCATGACCATGTTAGCTTAAAATCGTATAAAATGATGTTTCGTATAAGTTCCGATAAACTTAGTGGTACGTTCTGGGGATTGTACTCTAGATATCGGATTCGAAGGTCAGATGTCTTACCGCCAAGTTACCAGCCAAGTTCATGATACTGTGGTTTTATGGAGGCCTCTACTGTCTTGCGGCTGCAATTGACGGGGACTCGGGCCCGGGGGGCCTTCTTGTTTCTAAACGCTCTCGAATACTTTCCACGTAGGGTCTAGTACCCCTGTTTTAAATAACAGAACTCGAACTGGGTTATACTTGGACTAAAAATCTGTATTTTTTTCTAATATTTGGGAATTTTAGAGTTGGCATGGATGGTGGGATACATAATATTTGCAATGTCATATTACTTTCTTACAACAGAACAACTAAGCAGTTATCGCATAAGCAAAACGCATAACCGAGCTACGTTTGCTATTTATGTAAATGTACCAACAGTTATTGACATTAATAATAAAACCGAACACGCGGACCACTAAACTTTATTTAAGTATAGGATTTTACATCAGGTTTCAGTTCTGTACATGCTTGATTATGTGAACGTCGGCAACCTAATATCGCTGGAGATGCAGGCGTCCATTGGCTACGGTGAACACTTACGGCTGTAGACTGTCTGTCAGTCTTCAGGTAATGCAATCTATTTTATATAATTTAGATCATTATCATCATCCTACCGGTTGTTCCGGCTTTTACCAAGGCTCAATTGAGCCTAGGGTCCGCTTGGCAACCTGATTCCCTAAATTGGCGTAGACAAAAGTTTGTCGAAAGCAACTGCCGTCTGACCTTCAAACCCAGAGGGAAAATTAGACTTTATTAGAATTCGGTGCGGTTTCATCACGATGTTTTCCTTAACCGAAAAGCGACTCTGTTAAATATCAAATGATATATCGTAAGTACACGAAGAACTCAGTGGTACGATCCGGGATTTTAACTCGAGACCTTCGGATTAAATGTTGGACTTCTAACTGCCAGGCTGACAGCGCTTTTTTATAAGTGGTATATAGAAATTCTTATACAACATTTCGACAGCGGAAAGACATAGTCAAACCATGCGAACCCAGCACCAATTTTGCAACTGACAGTGACAAAGTAAGATAGCCAGAAAAAAGCGTCAGTTTAATTTAGTAAAAAGATATGAGATATTTATTCTTCAATTTAGGCACATTACAATGCAATGAGAGAAAAAATAAACTACCTACCACCGGTTCTGTAAAAACAAAAAAGTCGAAAAAAATTTTGCTCTATAAAATACAAGCCAAAAAAACAGAGCGGTAGCAATCTCGCGGCTCGATATACAACGTCAAAGGGCCGTTATCGTCGCCGGGCGGTAATGACGGCCGATAGCATCGCGTCCACGGATCACACAACTTATTACTTAACAGACGTAGTAGTGAAATGTCACTCGAATCTGGATCTTCTTTCTCGTATGCTCATGGCGGAGGGACGTGACGATTGTGGACACTTATACCAACGCTCTCCAAGCCACCCGAAGGGTCTGATGCATGCTTGCATGCAGTGTGGCTTTAGTATGGGGTTTGTGTGGGTTATTCTACGCTATCTGGATCTGCCCGATAAAAGATTTGGGTATGTTCTTAAACTACGTCCAAAAAGAGAGGTATGGGTACTGCGAATGTCATATCGCTATGTGTGGTAGGGCACAGCACAGCGAATGTCATTTCGCTCAAATTTGGAGCAGAACCCGACTGGGGAAGTACCTTACAGAAAACCACAGCCTAATAGCATCAGACTCTCCTCATATTATGTATGCTTGTTAGCCACCGCCGTAGTATAAAATAAAGTATTTCAAATTTTTTTTCTAGTAAGTCTCTGCTTCACGATGCTTTAATTCGAGTCGGCTCCAATTTCTCTCTTATCATCCCGACTGCATACCTGCACTCCAGTCCTATCTTCTTGGTGCTCACACCATCATCGTCACATCCACTATCATCAGACACCCAGTAATGCCGCGAAGAATAGGGGAGTGCAGATAGAGGTTAGTACGTGCCACTACGGTTGCTAAAAGGGAAACTTTGATTAATATTAAAGATTTATATTATACACATAGGCTACAGATATGAATCAAGTCGCTTAAGTGGGAATTATTTTTTATTATTGGCTAATAGTTTATAATTAAATAACAAATATATAGCCTTAGCAAGGGTGCTTGGTGAATCATGAAAATCTAGATGTATCTAGATTGGGATGACGTGTAGCCAATTCGTTCAAGAGTGGAAGTGCCCGATTGGTGGGAGCGTTGCTACTCTGGCACATACGCACGCCGTCTATGGCGAAGTCTCCGCCAATATCAGGGGATCAAAGCACCAACCTAACTCGCACCGACCGTCCTCGTCGCTGGTACATCTACTGGTGTTGATCAGTGACATCATACATATCTGCCATGACGTTATATAATCTGTGCTACTGGGCGGGGGTGAATCAACTGATCCCGACCGCGGAGATGAAATCTGTAGGAACTGCCCGGAACATTAACTAATGACGCTCCGGAGATAGGACGCCCGTCGATAACCAACATTGCCACTGCTACCATTTTTGAGCCTTATTTCTACGGTATAAAGCTTACTAATAATCAATTAAGAGATATAGGCAGTATTAAATATTTTTTACTGGCCGTATGACCGTAGTTATATTAAGGTTTAAAATTGGTAAGACAGTTTCGCGTTGAGTTTCCGAGCACAGTTGTAGTATTTACTGTGTCTGGGCCTTGGATTAACTAGTTATCAGTAAACTATTGCCCATCAGAGGCCAGTTTTATAAAGCTACAAATTATAATTACACACACACAGGGTTAGAAAGAGATTTCCGCTTGTAACTTGTAGCTTTATAAAACTGGCCTCAGGTAGGCCATATGATTATGTGACACCAATTTGGTATTGACTTACTTTTGACTTACGATCCTACGTCCCCTAGATGGGGCAGAAGGTATCTACAGTGCTCCGCCATACCGTTCGGTCTTGAGCTTCGCGCTTCATTCACTCCACGTGTAGACGACGCAAACAAACTGGATAACCTGAAACATGAAAACTTAGGAATTAGTGTATATTTTGGTTTAATTTTATAAAATAATATATAGGTAAGTACTTACCGCCGTTGATTTTCTATGTATGTGTATAATAAAGTGTGCGTGAGAGCATGCATATGTGTGCAACGCCCATCGACCAATTATTAAGCCTCAGTTGCCCTATAGCTTCCGAGCGACACGACATGTACATGCGCTCTAACACTTCATATAAAAAGTACTCCGTTGTTCTTATTACGCTCCTCTAGACCACTGCCTGCACCCGTCGGCTACACCACGTCTTGCCAATGATCTTCCGCCACCAGAAGGCCATCCATGGTTGTAATTTTATCGCCTATCGCATCATGCGTCACTTTCGTACTTACATACTTGTTAGAACGTGACAGTTATAGTGACAGGCGATAAAAACCCGACCATATTAGGCTAGCTACTTTAGGATTGCTAAGGGCGCGTCCGCTTTCCGTGGTATGAAAAAAGAAATACCATCATTCCTGTGGCATCATTTTGTTTTATTTGGTACGTAGCTTTACATTTTTACTCGTTCGAAGGTATACATTTTCCAGCGAATTATTCATTAAAACCTTTCTTATTTTAGGCCACAACCGTCTTTGTATCTAATTTATTTTCTATTTGAAATAAATATTATGCAGGGTGAGGTAGAAATAGAAAATAAACGAGGTACAAAGAGGGTTGTCTTAGCTACGCCGACGGTCTGTCAAGTCCACAAAGAACTTACTAAGGTAAAGCTGGTATTTTATAGCTAAGTCTAGGTTTTATGGACGGGTGGGTTAAAATAACGAGTAATGCCTAGGTATAACGGTCTTAGAATACCGAAAAATTACCATTAGTTATGCGAACCAAGTCTGGTTGATATTTTCTATTTACGTAAGTCTAAAAAGATAAAATAGGCGGTTCCCCCGACTTACGATTCGTCGTTGAACAGACTCATGTTATATCGCCCCGCGACCCAATTCGCCTCGGACTATTCTACCTACTGATTGTTATCAGATTTTTTTTCGGCTGCTTAAGTACTTGCTCCTTATAGTAGTAGCTCTATGAGTAGGTACCATTTTTTTAATAACGGTTATTGTTCAAAATATCGCAATAAATACATCTCTTCACATCGAGTGACTTTCCATCCATTCTATTATGAATGTATTATTTTCGTTTTTTCATCCGATTTTCCCCATTTCCGATTTGACCCCTACCCCACTTGTACAATACATCAAGGGGTTGTTTACTCCACGAAGCACGTCGCGGATAATAAAACTTATTCCTGCTGATATTAAGCATGCCCTAACCAGGGGCGCTATTCGAGAGGACTAGAGGGTAGCTGGAGATATGACCATTTTTATAGCAAAGGTAGTAATGTCTGCTCTGGTAGTGATAATGAGTGGGCCCCATAAAAGGCACTCGAAAACGCAATCAATGGTTTATCGTATTCTCGCACAAGAAATATAGTCAAACCATACAAAAATACAGAAATACAGCACCAGTTTTGCAACTGAAAAAGTAAGAGAGCCAGCAGAAGCAAATACTTTGCACTAGCATCGGTATATGATGGTTCACGGTGCCATAAAATAGAGATGGCGGAGTGGGACCTGGAATCCCGCCAATAGCACCAACTGCTTAGGAAAATAGGCCGGTATTAGCAGGAGAAAGATGTGATCTCGCTCTGGGTTGTAAGTATGTACGTGGTCCAACATTTCTCCATAGAAGTGCAGCGGGGGAATGAAGTACGATGCCGTTCGATTTAATTTTAGGTTTTTTTTTATTACTTTAGATTGTAGATCTTTTTTTATAAGACGACGGTGGCAAACAAGCATATGATCCACCTGATGGTAGGCACCTACCGTAGCCTATGGACGCCTGCAACTCCAAAGGTGTCACATGCGCGTTGCCGTCCCTTTACAAAAAGGCGGGTTCACTGTATTGACGGCTAAAGGAATAAGAGGGTCCCTCGTCTTCAACACACTGGGTCCTCTTTGAGCTTATTTTATTATCTTTCATGACACTATTTTAATTTAAATATCATGAAATATTAAACACCATTTCGAATTAGGCCCCGGTCCACAGGCTTGACTCGCCTCGCGAGTCGCGAGGTTCCTTTATCTCGCAAGCAATTCACTCTAGTGGGTATTTTATCCCTCGGAATTCTTGTTACTAAAGTATTTTTTAACGTAATATTAGAAATTATGTTTCCATCGTATAATGTAAGTAGGTACTTTCACTAATTTTATTCTACATTTTATATTAAGAAATCGCAAAAAAAAAAACATCTTTCATACTATTGTGTTTATTGAAGGTATTATTTAGCCAACTGCCGGGAGAAAAGTGTTATGTTTTTATAGAAATAACCATCAGGTTTTTGACAACGAATTTATGTGTTTTTTGGTTGATTGTCGAAAGCTTTATGGACTAAAAAAAATATCTCGATTATTAATTGTCACGCGCTTCAAAGCGACTGCAACGCAATTTTAGTGTTAAATCAGTATCAAATTCGACAAGTCTAAATACGTCCTAGGATGAAACATTTTAGCAAACCGCATGTTTCAGGATATCCGGCCATTTCCGCATGTTCATTGCGTCTTTGTTCTTAAACTCATTGCCTTCCATGTGTTTTAGGGTTAATGCACTGAAAATTATTAGGTATATTACTTACAAACTTCAAGAGTAGCCGTACCTATGGCGGTTTTCAAACTTCTGCGGTTTTCGCATGCGGCGCCGGTGCGCGAGAGTTATAGCGCTCTGCATGTGTATAGCACTGTCACGCTTGCACACCGTCGCCGCATGCGGTTGCGGCGTCAGTGTGATAATCGCCTAAGCAAGCATGGTATTCAAAATGATCTTGTGAAGGTTATATACATCACACTTGCTTAGATACTTCTGCTTCTTGTTCAGTTAACTAATTTGATTCTTAGGCCACTTTTGATCCTTCTTGTAACACAATATATCCCTTTATAATGACGCCGCATACAATGACCAACCGCTTAATACTTAAATAAACCAAACTTTGTACCGCAAATACGTCATATTTGCGGTACAAAGTTTGGTTATCATCAGTGATCGGCACGACCCGTGCCACACCGCGGGATTCCAAAGAGATTTTTTTTTTTAATTTTATTATAGACATGAATAGTCTATTAAATTTCAATTGAATATTTTTTTGGGACAGGGTCGCGGAATAAAATTTTAATAAGCACGTCCATATAAAAAAATATATCCAAAATTCTGCACTGTGGCACGGGTCGTCCCGATCACTGGTTATCATAGAAAGATTTTTATAAACCGGATATACTGACACAACAGACTCCGCTTATATTGCCATGACGGTTATTATAACCTATTTTTATAAAATTATGAGAACTATAACTTTAGGGAATGCAAACCGGTTATTTTTTGTATGAAAATAACCGGTTTTTCGGTTAATAACCGGTTATTTTCATACAAAAAATAACCGGTTTGCATTCCCTAGTCCAGTTACAGTTGACACCTTCCTTCATTTTTGTTAGTTTCGTGGCCCTTTTCACTCCTCTTGTGATGAAGTCGAGTATGTTCCTACCGAAAAGTGTACATAGAAATTAAAAAACCGGCCAAGAGCGTGTCGGGCCATGCTCAGTGTAGGGTTCCGTAAACTGAGACCATTAATTCAAAAGGTCGTTTCTTACGGGAAATTTGGCGGCGCTTACGTCATTTTTACTTACATCCTTTCACTATGGGTTTTTGAATGATAACTCAAAAACGGCTCAACCGATTTATTTCAATATAGTCTTCATTGAAGGTACTCATTAGGCCTCAGTTTAATGATTTTTTTCAAAATTTTAGGACCCACTATTCAAAAGTTAGATGGGGGGGACGCCCTGTTTTAAACTTTCGGAGCTATTATTTCCGAGAGTATGTATTAGTTTTATCCAAAAACTGTTTTTAAAGATCCAAATTTTTTTTTAAAGACCTATCTAACGATACCCCACACAACTTGGTTGAAACGAAAAAAAAATTCGCCCCCCACTTCACGTGTACGGGAGGTACCCTAACAAAATATATTTTTCGCGTTTTTATTCTACCGTTTTGTCGGCTTGGTTAATGCACATATTCAAACCAAATTTTAGCTTTCTAGTGCTAACGGTCACTGAGCTAGACCGCGGACGGACGGACGGACGGGCGGACATGGCGAAACTATTAAGGGTTCCGTTTTTGCCATTTTGGCTACGGAACCCTAAAAAGGGGCAACATCGTAGACACTACGATTTTATTCCGTTACTATTAACGGAATCAATTACTAGATAGCGCTGTACTCTCTGCTCTCCGTTTACAGTAACTTTAGGTTGCTCTCGTCCAGATGGACTTCAGATTTGGAGCTGCAAGAAGTTCTTAAACTGTGCCGCTATGTTAAATATACAGTGTGTTTCTGTAATAGGAGCAAAAAATTCAAACATAGATTCTACTCCTCAAACTACAAAACTTTTGTTCAACAACTTTAAAAAAATATGTATTTTGTAGATTGTCTCTTTTTCATACAGACTAAATAGTATTTTCAATGAACGTTAAAATCCGTCTAATTGACATTGCTTGTCACCCTACAGACATAGTCAATTTCGGAATACATTGAGTGTTCGAAAAAACTTTAGTGTCCTAAAAATCAAACCATACGTTATTTTTAAAAGTCACTGAACAAATGTTTCCTGGTTTGAGGAGTAGAATCTACGTTTTAATTTATTGCTCCTATAACAGAGACACACTGTATACGACTCTTCGGTCGGAAACAAGGCAGGTTAATAATGTGAAAACTTAGAGGATACAACCAGCCGGGGCGGCCATTGACAGGCAATCCCCTCTGCCGAAGATATATGACCACTAGTCATACTTGTTGTACTGACGTTTATCTGACGTGGCTATTTTGACGTTACGTATACATTTGACGTTCCCCTCCCCCACAAAAATCGGCAGACTTTTTTCGTATAAAAATTGACAGACATGGCCACTCCAGTTGGTTGAATCCGCTAAGTGCAAAAATGAGTAAATAAGATATTGGTTTTGAAAGCTTATATAACTATATTTACGTCACTCTGGGCGCTAAGTGAGATTTACCGCCTTAGGGCGCAGCGGCAAATCTCACTTCACACCCAGGAGAAGACGTAAAATTATGTACGCACCACGGGCGGTAATAAAAAAGGCCTCAGATCGCTTGTTTATGGCCCTTACCTACGGTTCGGGCCACAAATCCCAGCGATCTGAGCCCTTCTTTATTTTACCGCCCTAGGTACGCAATGTACTATTTACCTCCACGTTTGAGCATAATAAAATAAATGTAAGTCGTGTGTAATGTAAAACATTATTACACACGACTGAGCCCTCAAGTGAATCATGTTACGTAAACGAAAACAATCCATTGGAGTGTTTTATCAGAACAACGTCTTCCTTAAACACGAGGCTTTATAAATACCGAGTTTTGGAATAAACATATTTGCTGAGGTGAGGTGAGTATATTTACGTAGATTTGCCCCAAATATGGCGGCCATGTTTTTTCCTGGTGCACGTCGTACATCGCGTGGTGTTTGGAATTAAAGTGTGAATAATAAATAATTGTGTTTTTTACAGTGAATGCTTCGTTCCAATTAGATGTTGGTTGTTTTATGAACTTACAGTACATGGTTGAATTGTTTTACAAATTTTTGTTTTGTAATTGGATGGCGAAAAGGTTTATCAGTGTTAGCCGACTTTCATTTTCTTTCAATATTATAGGCGTACCTATAGTACACTTTAGATATGTAAAACATAATAGAGTAGACCGAGGTAAAGGATTACGGGGCGAAACGGATTAAGTAGAATTTTCGTCAAATATTTATCATAATATTATGAGTAGCCGCGGAAAGACAATCAGCATCTCGCGTTGGGTTTGACTTACCCACACGCCGCGGTGGCGTGATATTATGACTTTGATAAAAATACTTAAGTAATTGGGTCTGTTTCGCCCTGCAATCCGAATCGCCTCGATTGAAAATGATTCTTAAACATATTATAGTTTCCTAATATTAAGCAATTCAGGATACAGAACTGAAAGAACAAATCAAATAATTTTTTAATGAATATTTTGATTTGTTTTTTATTTTAAGTAGTCACACTACTATATGTATAAATTATAAACTTGTATAGATGTCATATACAAAGGAAAAAGTGACCAACGCCTCCGGTGCCTTCGTGGGCAGGTGGCGAAGTTGGTTAACGCGTCTGCCGCGAATGCAGAAGACGTTGGTTCGAATCCAGCCTTGGGCACCGGAGGCGTTGGTCACTTTTTCCTTTGTATATGACATCTATACAAGTTTACAATTCAGGATAATTTGGTGAAAATATTGAGCCAAACACAAAAAAGTACTCGATTTGTGACATGATTTTTTTTAAATTAAAAATGCTAAAACGTCATTTTATTCTCTTTAATTTTATTAAATAATGAAAAACAAGTAAAATCAAGAAACAGGTAATAATAATATACAACTCAATAACATCATATACAAATCTGCGTTGATACACAAGCTTTAGGGAATGTTTTATTATATTAAGAAATAAATGCTTTTTGAATTGAATTTGATTGAATTAAATGTAAACTTACTTCCGGCATTAAATCACGCGTTTTATTTTATTTGACAAAATAACATAGTACATCAAAATAACACAATTGAAGGGATATTTACAAAAACTACATAACTGACTACACTGGTTGACACCTGAAACGATTAACAATGTTCTTAATAAAGGGTCAACCGCTCTAAGCAGTTATGTTGTTTTATGTTGTTGTAAACATCCCTTCAATTTATTTTATGCCTATAAAATAAACACGCAATGTACAACGTCCAAATATCTGAAACATAACCCGGGTACCTCTACGGTTTGTTTGAAGTGGTAATTTCGGGTCTCATGCTGTCACGAGTCTGCTTCCTATTTTCACTCACATTTGTCACACTTCAAAGGGAGAATCACACATTTATCATTTGATAAGAGGTTAAGTCACGGAAAGGTGGTTAACAGTAGTTGAAATGGGAGGATGACGTGTTTACGTTAACTAAAGGATAAAAGATATACAGTGTGTTTTTGTAATAGGAGCAATAAATTAAAACGTAGATTCTACTCCTCAAACCAGGAAACGTTTGTTCAGCGACTTTTAAAAATAACGTATGGTTTGATTTTTAGGACACTTTTTTCGAACATGCAATGTATTCCGAAATTGACTATGTCTGTAGGGTGACAAGCAATGTCAATTAGACGGATTTTAACGTTCATTGAAAATACTATTTAGTTTTTTTTAAAAAGAGACAATCTACTAAATATATATTTTTAAAAGTTGTTGAACAAAAGTTTTGTAGTTTGAGGAGTAGCATCTATGTTTTAATTTATTGCTCCTATTACAGAAACACACTGTATAGTAAATAAGTATTGGAATACAGTTTGCATCCATATTCTAATGTTCAAATACATAAACAATACATTAATACACCACACACCTTAAACGGCCTCCTAGCCTAGTTGGTAGTGACTCTGCCTATGAAGCAGGAGGTCCCGGGTTCGAATCCTGGTCAGGGCATTTATTTGTGTGCTAATCACAGATATTTGTTCCTGAGTTATGGATGTTTTCTATGTATTTAAGTATTTATCTATATATATATATATATATATATATCTATTATATATATCGTCGCCTAGTACCCACAACACAAGCCTTATTGAGCTTACCGTGGGACTAGGTTGATTTGTGTAAGATTGTCCCATAATATTTATTATTATTTATTATTTACCTACATATTAGATAGATTTATCTCAAAAGTAACTCCAACACAATCAACCAATATTGAATTTGTATTGGAGTTGCATCGGAATAATTTTCAAGCAAATTCTGATATTTCTGATTCAGACAGATATTGTGTAGTTAATGTATTGGAGTTGTATTGAAGTTGGATCGCGTCTAAATGTGTTTTAAAGTTAGAATACGGCCCCGTTACTTTTTCTTGTTACTACGTACTTACTTGAGATTCTATGTCCCCTAGACGGGACAGAGGGCGTCCACAGTAACTTTCCAAGCCGAACGGTCTTGCGCTTCTCGCTTGACTTCGCTCCAAGTCTTTCCGCTCCTCGCTTCGTCAACAACTGTGCGCCGCCAGGACTGTTTGGGACAAGGAGTTCCGGAGCGTGTGGCCAATCCAGTTCCACTTGCGACGCTTGATCTGTCGATCGGGGTTTCACGAGATCGTATTAGGAGGTTTCTATTCGAGATAGTCTCGGGCCAGTAAATACCGAGAATCCGGCGAAGACATCGGTTAACAAAAACCTGGAGCTGGTTGGAAGTTGCCGTCGTAACCTTCCACGTCCTTAACTTTTTCTTGTTAGAAGTCATGTAATTGCCAAATGCCTCTCTCGCTTCGTACTCACCATACTTTGAATCCTAATTCCACATCATTCATCATCATCATCAAACCCTAATTCCACCTCATTCATCATCAAATTAGGAATTAATTCATGAATGAAACTTGTTAATGTAACTGCTGCTGCTGCGGTCACAAAATATTTTTTACATCTATTTTTAGTTAAATATTTCATATTATGAAAAGTAATTATACAAATAAGTACGCTCCCTTAAGTTGCCTTTATATATGTATGTAGGTATTTATTTATTTATTTATTTATATGTGTATTTTATGTATATGGGTATATGTAGGTATGTATCTATTATTATTTTGTATCTATACGTGTATTTTTGCTTGAAATTAAGATGTTTGTGTTATTTTTCTTCCTTTTGTTGTTTGTGCACTACCACGTTCCTAGCTTTTATTATAAATCTCCTGCTACCCAAAGGTTGTCTGGTAGAGATCGCTTTTTAGCGATAAGACCGCCTGTTGCTACCTATGTAAATTCTAAACTTTTTATTACTGTACAATTTTATTTTTATTTTTGGTGCAATAAAGAATATTGTATTGTATTGTATTGTATAAGTACCTACAAGATTTAAGGTTCATTTTTGACAAATAGTATTATAGTTATATTGCAAATATATTGTAGTAATTAACGCAAACTTACTGTAAGCTATTTATAGTTTCAGTTTTTATGCTCCATGTAGTTGAAGTTATCTGTGGCCAGGATTATTTCATTTATTAGATATTAAATATTTCTGATTCATCCTTCGCTATCGGTTTCTGAAATATTTCGAATGTCAATACATTTTTATTCAATAAATATTGCTAAACATCAAGGTGACATGTCTGCTACTCAAATTCATTTAAGGCTCAAAAGATTACTAGAGATATTCTCATTTTTATTTAAAAAAAGTAATCGAATGAAAACAGTCTCCAAATAAATAAACGGTGATTAAGTTTTCTTGCCGTGGGGTGCCCGGCCTTAGAATTGTCCCCCACCATATCGTCCCGTGGTTGCAGTAGGAGTCTGCTAAGGGAATATACCGGGAGATGGGCAGCAGCATCTTCCGAAAGCCTAAACAATAATAAACAAAAAAAACTGCGCGCGCCAACCCGCCTGCCAAGCGTGGCGTGTATGGCAAACCCCCCCTTTAAAGGGGAGGCCTATGTTCAGCAGTGGACGTCTTATGGCTGAGATGATGATGATGATGGTGAAGTTTTCTCGGTATCTGTGACTATTTACATTGAAATTAATTTAACTTAAAAAACTTTATTCGATGAAGATAAGTCGTTATTAATATGATTTGAATTTAATATAGAACAAGACTGAATCTGTCAAGTGCCGTGTGGATTATTCATAACATAATCTTTTTCTTATTACCAATTGTGGACGAGTTTAGTAAAAGGATCCACTTTGTCGACAACGACATTTCATTAATAGATAGCTACTCGTATAATGTTCAGTTTTGGGTAATAACTCCATATCGACAAAGTGGGACCTTTTTGCTTGGATTAACACAACTGGGATTTTGGGAGTTAAACGTGAACCTAAATCAAAATTCTTGACATGATACGCAATATAGATTTCAACTTTGATTTGATTTTATACTATTAGATGTCGATTGATGTACCTAAATTTCAAATCTAGACAGTTAAATACGGGACTTAATCGCGTACAATTAATTTTGTTATTTTCCTGACGTTGCGAGCGTATCGTAACGCAGTCAGTCTGTCAAACGTCAAGAAAATAAAGTAAGTGTACAATATTAAATACAATATCTATTCAGAAATGTATATTATGAAAGCTTTATTTAATTTCCATTATTTTCCTAAATATACCATAGTTTTCTAAGTAATTATTATTGAATGAAATAAATTAATTTATTGGTAAATAAAAAAAAATGTAATTAATAGCATGACATATTCTTGAAAATAATACAGACCAAAAATATACCCGTTTTTATCTAGAATACCCAAAAACTAATCGGCATAAAAAATATTTGATGACCGAATAAAAAAGGAAGAATGTAAGAACTAAACGGCTTATTTTTTCATTTGTTGAAAACTGTTTATTTATTAGCAAATAATAGTTACAAATATTTAAGGTAATGGCTAAATGAATGATTATTTTTTCACCTCAGCAGTTCGAACAAGCCTCCTTTCCTCACTCCCTGGAGTGACGAAAGCGCGACTTTCATCACACCAGGGAGTGACGAAAGTAGCGACTTTCCTCACTCCAGGGAGTGAAATTTTGTTTCTAGAAGATTTTCGTCATAATGATGATGCCTTTCATTCAGGAATGTAAATAAATGTGTTTTTTTAATTTTAATATGTTCTCACTACTGAGGCGAAAAGTTGTATGTGTCACACGAGAGGAAAGTTTTTTTACATCTCGTGTTCTTAAGATCCCTCGCTACGCTCAAAATTCAAACTTAGAATCGTTCGCTTACTCGGGACTCAAAATCAACACTCGCAAGAAAAACCAACTTTCTCCTCTTGTTGCACAAATAACTATTGTAAGTTTTTCGTAAGGTACCTAATCTTAACAACTTTGTTTCGCCTCGTGGGAAAGTATTTTAAATAAATTAATTAGAGTGGGCTAGGAAATTCATGTGGCGCGGGCAATATCGGTTTCAGATATCCTTAATTTGGGCTTGATCAGAGACATGAAAATTACAAAGACTTGACATCAAATATTAAACAAAAAAGAACAGTCTTCAAAAAATTAATTAAAAAAATACTGAAATCACTATAGGTGTGCTTATAATATTTGAAGAATTCCTTCGATTTCTCCAGGATCCCATCATCAGATCCTGACTTACTGCTTGCTGACAATGGGATCACCTATGACTCTTTGCAACAAAAGAAGAATTATCCAAATCGGTCCAGCCGTCTCCGAATAATTGGTGAAAATGTACATAAAAAAAGCAAAAACGAAGATCTCGACGAATTGAGAACCCCCTCCTTCAACATCTTGAAGTCGGTTGAAAAATATATGTACTCGTATAACATACGAAATCCATACTGTGTTCGTTCTCAAACGAGCGGAGCATAATCGAAGTGAAGTTCTTACAGGCAGTATTTCGATGGCTTTTCGTGTTGAATAGTTGTTAGCAGATAAAAAAGGCTTTAAAAATCTGCGTTGATACACAAGTTGTATGGAATTTACATTAAGATATAAATGCTTTTTGAATTGAATTAAATGTACACGCTGAATGGTACAGACACAAATCGGGATTGTTGAACCACATGCCATTGTTCGTAATTTAGCCGTGTAATAGATGATTCGTGACTGTACTAAGCACAATATTAACGAGAACTTTGACTCTTCATATATTTGACAGTCTTTATTTTCCTTTTTCTCTGCTGGTGTAGGATTACTTTTCTGTAACATCGATATGAAAATTATACGTGACTTAAATCTCAACAATGGTCTGTAATGAACTCTCGTTTCGAAAAGGAAATGACGAAATAAAATACGAAGTATTGAGGAAAAGTAATACTTACGTTTCTTTGCGAAGGTGATGAATTTTGACAGTACGTTGCTTTTTCACAATATTCATAATTTGTCACAAATATATTGTTGTCTGTTTTGCGTGTGCCTCTTGCTATAAATAGGTAACTTTCACGAGCTTCAAGCCTGTCAATCCCTAGCAGCGCTTAATAGTGTCTTCTCAGCTTATTATTTGAATGGATTTCAGTAAGTAATGCATTTGTTTCTAGCCAATATTGCGTAAGTTACCATGGTAACTTACGCAATATTGGCTATAGTTTGGCCAGAGTTTGTTCCACTTCAAGCATAGACAGGGAGAATCATACTGTCTTTTTCTAATGCTAGTACTCTCACTACTAAAACAGGGATGGGTATAGCATGTTACTCTGACTGTTACTGCGCTTTTGGTTTGCCAGACTATAGAAACAATATTACTTTTTAATATCTTTTAATCATTTTGTTTTCCTACCTATTTCATTATTGGCTTCTACAGAACAAATTAATAAGTTATTTATTTTACTTATAGACTTATTTTTGACATTAGGCTACATTCGTATACATATTCGACGAATTCACTGTTTACAAGAATGTTTCGTGTCTTGATTTTGAGTCTTCTTTCTAATCTACTTTTTGCTATAATGTGTGTTTTAGAGCACACATGCATCGGAATATAAAGCTATGTGACATATTTATAATCCGATCGCGCACTCTTGAATTATAATGAGGATGGGATGTAAACTACCAGGGGGTGATACCGACTATATTGCGAACGTTGTAGAATAAATTCAATCTTATGATAGTTTATAGGTATTGGTATCGTTATTGGATTGTGTTTATAATTCACAGTCACATTTTTTATTTTATCTACACCCATATCATAAACCCTCCATGATGCGTTCAAAAACCGCACGTTATAACCACAATAAAAGTAGATTGTTTCGTTAGTAGTTAGAACAAATGTCTTATCTGTAACGATGTTATTATTATCAGATAATAAGCAAAAATTCGATATCATTATGAAAATCCGGGTGGGCCGGGTGGGCCCCGCCCGCCGGCACAATCGAGTTGGCCACGGCGATGGCGGTGCAATCCGTGCAATGGCAGTCATTCAATCATTATTTCGGGTTTATAATATGTGTTTAGATAAAGCAGTGTATGCAACTGTACGTAATTAGGCCTTAAAACACTCGTGTGATCTTATTATGAAACTCCGTTCGTTTCATAAAACCACACTCGTGTTTTGAGGACCCCTATTACGTAACAGTTACATAAACTACTATTATTTTTCGAACGAAACGCATGGCATTTCACGTACCTACGTGCAGAATTTGTAGAATTTTTATTAATTTATTAGGTAAGTCATGTAACTTATTCTTTCGTCCATGATTTTCAATAAAAAATCCAGTTTAATTCGGATGTTATTGCAAACTCGATTCATAAAAGTCCTCGGCTTTGCTATTGAGCATCTCTTAAACTCTCGTTTGCATGATTCTCTTTTGATTTTACTTCCTTTGTGTAATGTTATCGAATGAAAAATCTTATAATTACCATGTGTTTGTCTATTATAATCTTCCGAAGTTTAGGTGACGAAGGTCAAGAATTATCTTATAAATTGTAGTGACATGTTAAGTATGGTAACTTGTTCCCAAAATATTTTTCCGTAGGTACCTACGTCAAATGCACAATTTTGAAGCGAGCCACCAAAACAAAACACAGCAGCCGTCGACGTCATTAGCGATGATCGATGACGATCGCGATGTCCACGACTTTTATTCCCTTCCCCGCGTATCCATCGTTAACACAATAAATTAACTTAGTCTTTATTACAAGAGGTTAAGGACTACCCATGGTCAATAAGTTTTATAACCGTATGTACATTGACATAACGACATTATTGACAGATTGTGAACTTTGCGGCTCCAGGCATAAAGGCAGTAATTGATTGATTGTTATGATGGGTTAATCAAAGCTTTTCATTGTGTAACGGCGTGTTTTGTCTCTTGGGTGTGATTTATGACAAAATTTCTGGACCAATACGACCGAAACGAGTGTCATTATTATCTCGATTGGACAATTTATACTTAGAGGAAATGAAAGCGTCTCTTATTCTGATAATCACGAGATCTGCTTTTGAAAGACTAGACCCTAGACAAGATGAGTACTAGATTGATGAAATGTCTTGTTTATCTAATATTTTTTACGGAACATTGACCTACTCGGAAAATATCGTGACGATTATAAAAAAAAGTATGAGTACGAGCGTAGCTGCTGGGGCGCTTAGTTTCAAAATGGTTTACCTTCACCGTTTATTTGCGGTATTCGCCAATAAATACGTCAGGCCGGGAAAATCTCGGGCCACTAATGGAGGGCACAGTGTGGGAATTAATTAATCCGTTCGATGGTCGTGCTAATGGACTTTTGTTGTGCCCCGACACCCGTTCGACGGATGGTGCGTCTCAGACATAATAGCAGCTAAGGTTACATGTGAATACGTAAGTATTTAGTTTATTTTTATATAATGCTGTCCTGTACAGGGTTGGGTTAGGTGATTATCAAACTGGCAACGCAACCGCGACGGTGTGCAAGCGTGACAGCGTGATAACCGCTAACCGGAATCGGAAACCGCAGCAGCAGTGTGAAAGCCGCCATAGGATAGATAAACTAGTTTAAAACTTGTGTTTAATTAAAAACCTGTAGTATAATTTTACATAATGCTGCTGTGTATGATAAGCTAATTCAAGATATACCCAGTTGGTAGTGACCCTGCCTACGAAGCTGGAGGTCCCTGGTTCGAATCCTGGTAAGGGCATTTATTTGTGTGCTAATTTCATATATTTGTTCCTGAGTTATGGATGTTTTCTATGTATATAAGTATGTATTTATCTATCTAAGTATGTATATCGTCACCTAGCACCCATAGTACAAGCTTAGCTTAGTTTGGGGTTGGGTTGATTTGTGTAAGATTGTCCCCAAATATTTATTTATTATTATTATTTATTAATCAAATAATTTATTCAATAATAATTACTTAGTCCCCAAATTAATTCAAAGATTTTATTCACATTTCCTTAACTTATTTTTTTACATGTCACAAAAGTAATTTCAAGCGGGGCACACGACCTAATCTGCGGTGTCATCCTATATATATTTGATAACCATACTCTGGAATAAACTCACCTGTAAGTAGTAGAGTTTTAAAAATATAATATTTGTCAATGAATGAAGCAGTGCATAAATCAACAATTAAAAAAAAACTTCTTCCTAATCAAAATAATTAATTTTAATAGTACATAATAATTTTACTAAAACCAATGTTTTAGTAAAATTATTGTATACTACTACGTAGAACAGATGTATTATACAATTACCTAGAATCAAAACCTGGGACGTAAAGGGCTGATAATTAATTCACTTGGTACGGCCGTGGCCGGGAAAACCACACAATTACAACCGTGAGCTCACACCAGGGAGTGATTTCGTTACGGTATAAGCGTTACGGTACTGGTATAGAATTACGATACCGCAATGTTTTAAAGGTAGAGCCATAGCGGTTGAAATATTGCGGTACGGTACCGAAATAAAATTACGATATCGCAATTTTTTCGTTACGGTACTTATACCTTAATATAGCGATACTTATACCGTTATGATTTCGGTATCGTTATTTTCATCGCAGAATTTACGAGGTAGGTACTTGTTTGCGGCTGTAAGGAACTGACCAAGGGTGCGGGGTGCGGGGCGCGGGGCAGGTAGCCGGCAAGTATCTACTTGCTCAAGGTCACGGAGGCGCGCTCGGCGATAATTGTAGTGAATTCATTTTAGTCTTCCTCAGTTGAAATTTCGTAAAAGAGTACATTGAATCGATCATTGATATTAACTCGATGCGGATATGGAACTGATTTTTTTTTATGTATACAGTAATTTGGTATAGTATTGCGCGACTAATAAAACATGGAAGATTTTTTTGACGCGAATTATTTTTTAAATAACACTAAAATAAAAATAAAATAAAATAAAAATAAAATAAAAATAAAATAAAAATAAAATAAAAATAAAATAAAAATAAAATAAAAATAAAATAAAAATAAAATAAAAATAAAATAAAAATAAAATAAAAATAAAATAAAAATAAAATAAAAATAAAATAAAAATAAAATAAAAATAAAATAAAAATAAAATAAAAATAAAATAAAAATAAAATAAAAATAAAATAAAAATAAAATTAAAATAAAATAAAAATAAAATAAAAATAAAATAAAAATAAAATAAAAATAAAATAAAAATAAAATAAAAATAAAATAAAAATAAAATAAAAATAAAATAAAAATGAAATAAAAATGAAATAAAAATAAAATAAAAATAAAATAAAAATAAAATAAAAATAAAATAAAAATAAAATAAAAATAAAAATAAAATAAAAATAAAATAAAAATAAAATAAAATAAAAATAAAAATAAAAATAAAAACAAAATAAAAATAAACAAAATAAAATAAAAATTAAATCAATTGGTAAATAATGACATGAATCGATGAATAATAAATAATATTGATATAAATATCAATTAATATTCCGTAAGTTCCGAAAAACTCCGTAGGGGGTTTGAACTAGGGCTTGTGATATACGTGTTACACGCGGAACCGTAGCTATCTTGATATAGTGTTCCCGCGAATCTCGACTTCGGCTCCGCTCGGCTCCGCTCCGCTCGGTTGTTGAAAGAGAGCTTGTGTCGAACGGACCCTTCGCATTATGTGTTATACTCGTGGTCTTTGCATTGATTTGATTCCAGATATTTTTTTAAGTAATTACATATTGGTATTATTCTGTTCTCTGATAACCAGCCATTATGAGTTTGTACAAAAAAACCAAAGGTGGGATTGGTGTGATTTTTGAATTTCACCGGTGCCTTGTTTTTTTGTATGTAGCCGATGACTACTTAGTACGAAATAAGCCACCCGATGAGAATCAAAAATCGCACCTCAGGTAGGTACACTAGGTACTAGGTACCTACTTGTCGATGTCGGTGAATATGAAAGTTCAACCAAATAAATATATTAATATCTCTAATTAATATTTACTCCCTAGTAAGAAATGCTACAGGTAGACTAATGCAACAATTTAAAAGTATTTTAAGTGAAATAATAATATACCTACTTTGTTATTCATAAATATTATTACTGGCTGGACAACCGTCTTTCTTCGGTGAAAACACTAAGAAATAGTTGCACGTGCAGATAAAGATAACAAACAATAGTTTGCGGGCCATTGATAATGATTACCTTCAAGTAGCTTTGGGTTTTACCTGTTAAGTACCATGTGTTCCTATTGTTTGTGAAGTTAAGTGAGAGCAAGAAAAGTTTAAAAGGTAAAAAACAATACAGTAATGGATTTTAGTAGTCAACGCTTAAAATATGTCTACACTTTTGAACCTTATTACAATGGAGTAAGGTGCAAAAGTATACACTTATTTATGGCGTTGACAAGCAACTTCTCGTCCGCTAAGACGTCGACGGGACGTCTCGGCATTTGGATGGCTTTTTGATTTCGATAGTTTGTCTGACGATAACTTTAGTTACGTTTTTCTGATCTTTATGACATTTCTTGGGGCTGTAGCAGAGATACATAAAATTTGTAAGTTCGTATATGAGCGGGATCGATCAAGTCGCTATGGAGCTAGAAGGAGAAAAAAAATCCTCCTTGGGGTCTTGTTATATTGGTCAACTCGTTTGCAAGTAAATCGCGAGTTCTCAGTTCGAGGCGGACTACTAGTATTTTTTTAAGTTCGTTGTGGTAAAAAATGAAGAACTTCACGTACTAATTTTGCTACATCATTTCCGAGCACATTGGAGAAGATTGTTTTTGTACTCTGATACAATTGAACACTAACAGTTCAATGCAAATTGATTTCAATTAGAATTAAAATCAATTGACTCATCATTAATAATAACTAATAATTGGAAATAATTAATGTTTTGTCTTTTTCAACAATGAAAATTGGTGAAAAGTTTTTAGTGTAGATTCATTAAATAGATAATTGATATTAATATCAGTGCAGATATGAAGTTGAATGTTAGGTTAATATATATTTTATAATATATTTTATTTTTATTTTATTTTTATTTTATTTTTATTTTATTTTTATTTTATTTTTATTTTATTTTTATTTTATTTTTATTTTATTTTTATTTTATTTTTATTTTATTTTTATTTTATTTTTATTTTATTTTTATTTTATTTTTATTTTATTTTTATTTTATTTTTATTTTATTTTTATTTTATTTTTATTTTATTTTTATTTTATTTTTATTTTATTTTTATTTTATTTTTATTTTATTTTTATTTTATTTTTATTTTATTTTTATTTTATTTTTATTTTATTTTTATTTTATTTTTATTTTATTTTTATTTTATTTTTATTTTATTTTTATTTTATTTTTATTTTATTTTTATTTTATTTTTATTTTATTTTTATTTTATTTTTATTTTATTTTTATTTTATTTTTATTTTATTTTTATTTTATATTTATTTTATTTTTATTTTATTTTTATTTTATTTTTATTTTATTTTTATTTTATTTTTATTTTATTTTTATTTTATTTTTATTTTATTTTTATTTTATTTTTATAACTGAAAATGTTTTGTTAAAGGTGTCTTGTACTAAGTACTTATGAAATCCTGAAATCAACAAAACATATGCGAATAAAGCGCAACTAACGACAAGAAACTAACAGCGAATAACTCAAAAATGTGCCGCACTGAACGAAATCAAACAAAATAAGTGCTTAGGGCAAGCACTCAATAACTAACGCTGATTGGTTGTCGCCGGTCAGTCGGCGGGGCATCCTCACCCTCATATACCTCAATCCATACCTTTATGATAACGGTTGAAGTATCGAAAAAAATAGCGGTACCGTTATATTTCTGTACAGAAATATATCGGTTGCGCTATCGAAATCATACCGAAACATGCGGTATGACGTCATACCGTTTTATAAAGGTACCTTTATATTCCGGTTATGCAGTCCCTGGCTCACACGCAATGTTTGATTCACGGCTGGCTTATTACCGTGCCTAAAATTGGCTTAGTAGAGTTCTCTTTTATGTGAACTTCAATATAAAGGTAAACGAAAACTAGAAAATCTGTAAGAATATATTCGCTTCGTTATATTTAAAACTTTAATTTATTTTAGTTAAAGGAAATAAATGCTTGTCACGAGGAAATATTTTCAACATAATATAATAATGTCTTAGATTGAGAATATCCCGGAAGCTTTTTTTTCCGTGTAATAGTAGGACTTTATATTCTTGTTTACCGACGCGTTAATTTTTTTATACCACGACGGTAGTAAACAAGCATACGGCCCGCATGATGGTAAGCAGCTTACACCTTAGCCTATGGACGCCTGCAACTCCAGAGGTGTCACATGCGCGTTGCCGACCCTTTTGCAAAAAAGAGGATTCACTGGAGGTGTCTATGAATTTCAAACAGTAATCAAAAAGCGGTCTCTATTTTAAACAAACCCTGTATGTATAAAACTACAGTGACACATATGTAGCCAAGTTTACACTCGGCATTTAACGTCCAAACTATATTTAATTAAGGCTGTGACCGACATTCGCACACTGTCGCCCATTAATCATCGTGTAATCCTGCCGTAATTCGGGCCGTACCAAATCCAAACGCGAGTTTGTCGGATGTAAAGTTGCGTTTACGTTTAACGATGGAAATTAAGGACTGGATAGGTACAACAACTATGCACATGTTGATATGTAGTATGTTCCATAAGGATCTTTAGAGTGTATATTCATAAAGTAATAAAGATGATTGATGAAGTATTAGTAAACTATAAGTTACCGTGAATGGCGGACAGTGTGAAGCGTTGGAAGAAATGCCGCTACCTAGTACACGACAGTCCAGAAATACTTCAAGGAGATAGAAGTAGATATAATCGCTACAAATCTTAAAACATAGAACAGGCAAAAAGGCGGTCAATGATATAACAATAAAGGTAGACATCAGGTAATGGGATAAGACTTAGTACAAGTTTCCTCAGAAGACCAGCGTCGACCGACCAGCACAGACCTTACGATAAGTAGAAATTTCATTGACGTTTAATAATAATATGCTTAAACCTTTAAATAACTACTCATTTATTTCTAATGAATTGAATACTTTGATAAAAAGGTGAAAAATCTGATGGTGTCTTGGGCGACTTAGGGCTTATAGGGGAAAAGAGAACGCCCGCAGTAAGGTTAATTATACTAAGCATTACTAAAGACCTCTTATTACCACAAATTGTTAGCTACGGTCAGACTAAGGTTTGCCAGTTTGTTTAGCGCTTACAAGAATTTATGATGACGTGACACAAATGTTAGCGTGGACTCTGGTCCACACTAACATTTGTGTCACGTCATTTAAAAATATTAAAAGGCCTGCCTTTTGACAACAGTGAAGCTTGTTTGTTAAAGAGGCCTTTCTTGAATAAACTATATAAGCTGCTCCTGTGTTTGTCAACGTATAGCATTTGCTAACTCCGTGTAGTTTCTTTTATTGCGAAAGTTTCAATAATTGTCAAATAGGGTAACATGACAGAGGTAGGATAACTAAAGACAAAGGTTTTTAAGAAAACGAATATAAGTAGGTATTTAGTTAAATGAATGAGTAATTGTTCAAGATACAAAGATATAAGTAAATTTCATTATAATTACTTAGTACGCACTCTTTAAATGGACCTAATTTACTTGTATTTAGTTATCCCGCGAGTAGTTTGTAACCCCATTTGATGGAACTTATTTCATCGCATACTTCAATAAATATTCTCACAATAGTATGCACAGAAATATAAGTGTCTTTATATATCAACTAATGGATTCTACGATAATTGTACACCTTTATCGAACAGCGTTGGTTCCTACACTAGGCATTGTCTATTTACATTACACCAGTATCTTCAAACATTTTTCGATTCACGTCCAGAAACTCAATATCATTTAGGTATATTTACTTTAGTAAGGGCAGTCCGTCTGCTTAAAAAATAGCTTTATCATAGCTAATACGCAGTCAAGTAGATAAGTCACGTAACGAAGTCATATAATCTCATATTCTATCGCAGTATACTCATGTTTTGTTTGAAGTTATAATGAGTGTACACTGTTATTAGCGCACTATTTCCACATATACCCATACTAACTGTCCTAATCCACACACGATAAAAATTGTGTACACAAGTAATTAAAATGGCATGACGCAGCCGCCTTGCCCGCGGCCCGTGCCTAAATAATCTAATTCTGGGAGTGTCGGGACCGCCCGGACATTAGTAATTAAATTCCGAGCCAAATAAAACCATAATTTTGTGATAGGTAAAATGTTGCGTGTTTGCGGACAGCGGTGGACACTTAGCAATATAATTATTATTAAATTTAAGCTTTCGTGAGACATATTAACACTATTAGTGCTTGAGAATGGAGACCTAAGCTCTCCGAAACATGTCGCGCGTAGTGACTAAACACAAGTGAGTACAGCCGCATGCAGTGATAATAATATAATTATTTTTACAAATGGGACTTAGGAACCTGCTTTTCTAACTACATGTAACTTTTAAGGCACAATGACTACTTTGGGCAAATTTCTCGGGTCGATTGACGAAATAGACCAAAAAATCGGACTCAAATCTTAAGATAATGTGAAAAAAAATTGATGGAATTAGTAAAAATAATTTAACCCTATTATGGCCCACTGCTGAGCATGGGTTTGTCTTCGTGTATGCCACTTGTCCGAGTCCTGAGCCAATCGCATTCAGAAGTGACCGGCAACCTTCCAAATGTCTTCTAGGCCAATGTAACACCTAAAAAAACTATTTGAATGTCTAAAATATCTCGACCTTGCTCTAGACCTACATCGAGTGCGTATTAAAAGGTGTTTTCGAGAAACAGCGAAACACAATAGCAAGACGTAGACCTTCTTAATCAGGCCATTATCATTCCCGGCTAGCTCCCCCGGCGATCTTGTGTTGCTAGGGCGGGTAATGCAGTCTATGTATACGTACCTAATTATACTAGTGCCGTACATTCTTACCTTTATACCTTTGAGGTTTTTATTGGTTATCTAAAGCGCACCAGAAGCGTTGCGGTAAAACGTGCAGCTTTCAATAGTGTCAATACGGAGGTCTCGGGTTCCAAACCCCGCCTGTACAACTATGGAACACTCCACCATCTAGAGCAAGTTTTATGTCTTTGAGAAACAGCGTTAATAAATATCTACAGAATCTTATAGCCAGACACAAATACAATAAATTTTGCAAATGAGAAGTCATTTGATTATCACAAACTCGTTTAGTTTCGAAGAAAATTTGATTGACAGATTATTAACATTTAGAGGACACAGTTCAGTTAAGAAAGCATATCAAACGTTTTGTGAAGCAGTCAGATTTGGTTTTTTTTTTACTTTCGGTACATTGTCTGTCTCTCGAGCTGATTTTTTGATAGATCTTCTTGAAGAGCTACGCATTATTGTTTAACTATTATTATGTTTAAGATTTAAAGGATATTAGAATTTTATTTACATAAAAAAACACATATGAACACAAATGATACAAATAATTTAAACAAACAAACCTGGGAGCCCTGCCGTCGCCGGTGCAAAGGTGCCCATAAGGCTTGCTGCATTTCCACGCTGGATTACTATGGACAGCCTTTGCACCAAGAACGACTCGGAGCGGGGATCCTCCCCCTTTTGCCGGAGTCGACGGCCCAGTTCGTGTGCAAACTGCTTAGCGTCTACCCCCCAGCAGCCCGCGGTTTCAAATGCGAGAGGGACGAAGATGTAATAGGATCCTAATGGGGCATATTTTTGTCTGCCGCCTGTCTCAGCTGCCGCTCCGGCCGCGCGAGAGGTACGGCTAATGTGGGAGGCGGCGAAGGTGCTGACACAAGATTTAATGTATTACTGTTTTGAAAAAACTAGTTAGTCCCGCAGAGTTTCCAGCCGATCATAAGTAATACTTCTTGGGTCAAAGGTAGAGGATTACAAACGGTGGCAGTTTATTTTTTTCTCTCTGACGTTCATAAGTGCTTTGAAATGTGCCTAAATTGTGTGACAGACAGACGAACGGACGCACGAATGATACTATAAGGGTTCAGTTTATTCCTTTTAAAGTACGGAACTCTGTAAATGAAGTATATCTCCTGAAGGGTTGCGACCTATAATAACAAGGCGGGGAACTTGTTAATCAGGTCATTATCATTCCAGGCTGCTCCCTGGCCCCGGCTGTCGATGTCATAATCTGAGCTCCAAGAAATTCTGCCTACATTTTCACACTTCCATTGTCATGGTGACTGCATGTCTTATGGAACTAGACCATGATGATGAGACTGGACCTAAGGCTAAAATAATCTATTCTATAACAACACTGAAAAAATGTATCAGCTAGAAATAAATAAGTTTTTGCTATTTACAACCGAGTGACTCGCTTAGCATGGAGCCTGCAAAGTTCGTTGCTAAAATCAAAGAAGTCAACTTGGCTAACGTATGTATGTATGTAAAAGTGTACCATTAAATTCTTTAAAAATAAATAATAGAATCAGGCAACACTTATTTGGATTAAATTTAGTGCATAAATAACCAATAATGTTGGGCAATAATTGCTTGTTTGTCATTAACAAAGCTTTATTCCGTATTTTAAATGTCTTGCACGGAAAAAATTGTGTGATAGCAAAGTACCAATTTGGCTCGGTTAAGATATTTTCGGTTGCATACAACCAAGACATATTTAAAACACGGAATAAAGCTTTGTTAATGACAAACAAGCAATTATTGCTAAATATTCTTGGTTATTTTTACCAATCACTCATTTAAATCCAAATAAGTGTCCTAGTAAATATTATTATAAACTTTACCTGATTCTCTTATTTATTTTTAACTAATTTAATGGTGTAGTTTCACATACGTACGTTAGCCAAGTTGACTTCTATGATTTTAGCAACGAACTTTGCAGGCTCCATGCGAAGCGAGTCACTCGGTTGTAAATAGCAAAAACTTATTTATTTCTAGCTGTTTCATTTTCTCAGTGAGGTTGTATGCAACTAAAAATATCTTAACTGAGCCAAATTGGTACTTTGCTAAAGGTGATTTTTTTCTTGTGAAGTAACCCTTTGATTGTAGTCCTTGAATTGTAATGGTAGCCGAATTATGACAGATCAATTGAAAAAGTAGTTTTTCGACAAAAACTATCATTTACAACACGTGCCTGGAAATTACTTTTCAGCCGTAATTTATAGGTTGATTCATGAAAGCTTACGCGATGTTTGTCAACATTTTCATAGACATTTGGCGAAAACTTTTGTGAATTGGCCTATACAAAATTAAGTGTACCTAAAGGGTTAAGGCCTACAATAACAAGACGTGGGGATCTTAATCAGGTCGGTTCTCTGCCTTTTCGCCGAAAATTGTATTGCCGAATTTCACTTGCCAATCAACTTTTCGCAGAAGTTTCATTTGGCCGAATTTCATTTCCCAACTCTACATAATCCAACCTAACCTAACCCAACCTAGTAGGTAATTTTCATTTCCCAACTATGGGGTTGGGAAATGAAATGGTTGCGAAGTAATTATTTGATAAAAGTTGTTCGGCCAAATGAATCTTCTGCGAAAAGTTTGTTGGCAAGTGAAATTCGGCAATGCAATTTTCGGCGAAAAGGCAGGATACCAATCAGGTCATTATCATTCCGGGCTGCTCCCCCTAGCCCCGGTTCTTACGATCCGGGCTCTCACTAGAAAACTGTTTTACTTATATACTTTACAGGGTTTGACATCACATTTCACAAGAGGCCCCTTTCGGGTTGATATAGCTTTTTACTACTTAAAGTAATTATAGCATTTTACTTTTGAATTAATAGGTACATAAATACATTACCTATTAAATAAAACTTCACACCAATTACATTTATAAATTGCCAAAAGGATGGGTTGCACCCCGCACAATTAACGGACTTATCAACGTTAAATATGGCCGCGGAGCGGTCAAGCCATAGAAAACTGTCAAACATTTCATACAAGTTTTTTTTAACAATGACGTTGACGTTAACAGGCGGTTTGGCGCAACCGGCCCTAAGACTACAATTTACGTACAACAGTCTTCATTGCGCTTCGGACTTAATGCTGGAAATCTGATAAAGAAAGCTCTAAAAACATCCATTTTCCCTATTAGCAGTTAATCTTGGAAAGATGATACCCGGAGAGCAGAGCTAGGCTTATCTTTTTTACTCGATTTATAATTTTTCATGGTACCGTAACTTTTAAAAGGTTTTAAACCCTGCAGCTTCTTCTGGGTAACATTGGTATTAAACTGTTTTATACCACGATGGTAACAAACAAGCATACGTTCTATGACTGCCCCGGTTCACCGGTGTATGACTCGAGGTATTATTTTTAATATTCATGATGATGAGTACTGGTACTGGTCAAAAACGTAGACGCAACTAAATTAACCAGCCGCGCTTTCTTTAGGAAATCAGTATCGTCAAACGTGGCAACTTTACCTTTCGTAAGCAACTTATAGTCTCCCTAAAGTGCCAAAATATGGCATTACTAAATATAAATAACTCATGGAAACCTCCTGATAAAAAAGTTAGCTTTTAAAAACTATAACAGGCAACGGTTTTTTTATTGAACACCGGCAACATTCACAGTTATGACAATATGGGCGCTTAAACCTAGCAAGAAGCCACACGTGCTTTTGGTATCATTGTAAAATTATCCTCCTTAAGCTACGGGAGCGCTTATGCGTGTGGTAACTCCGAGTTGTTTTATATCCTCCATCTTGTAGTTGGTAACTATTCTTCCTACTTACATGTTCGCCGTGGGGTGCCCGGCCTTAGAATTGTCCCCCATCATATCGTCCCGTGGTTGCACTAGAAGTTTGCTAAGGGAATATACCGGGAGATGGGCAGCAGCATCTTCCGAAATCCTACAAACAATAAACAAAAAAACTGCGCGCGCCAACCCGCCTGCCAAGCGTGGCGCCTATGGCAACCCCCCCCCCCCCCCCCCTAAAGGGGAGGCATAAATTCAGCAGTGGACGTCTTATGGCTGAGATGATGATGATGACATGTTATACAGGACCCTTTCTCAGTCCCAAACACATGCTTAGCATACTTTTCATCGCTGGAATAAGTAGTCCATTTCAATTACAAGTTACTTTCTCTTATGGGGGCTACTAAAAGCTTTCCCTTCTTATCGCGGGGCTACTGGGGAAAAGGAAATTTATTAACATCTTGATTAAGGCTATCTTCATTTACGCTTTTGCCGCTCTATATCGCGTCGATGGAAGGGGCATTTTAAGATTGCTAACGAAGGGGTTAGTGACGTAGGTAGTGTTTTTTTCGTTAATGTTAATATGTGGGTAGTTAATATACTAGTTATATACGTTTTGTAACTGGTACTCAAAGGACCTACTTATTTATTTCTTGAAAACGAAATTATTTAACCAGTCCGGTTCTTAGATTGTGTGACATGGACCTCTGATATACCTTATATCTATGCAAAACTTAAATATATGTATCAAAATATGCCATATTTAAGGCAAAAGGATACTTATAATAAACTACTAATACTAACCCTTGCCTTGATTTTATCAAAAAACTTTTTTTTTTACTTAGGAAGCAAACGAGCAGACGAATCGCCTGATTGCTTACCGCCGTCTATGGACGATTGGACGCCCGCTGATACTTGCACAAGAATACTCCTAATATCAGATTTTTCAGCTCCTGTAGTAATAAAACAGAAGCATTAACTTGAGGTACTTCTCATTATATTACAGATTTTAAATATACCTAACAGCGTATAGTATATAAGCGTGTGTGATCGCGGCGTCATTATGCCGTGTCGTCAAAATGGTTGCAACGGAAGACCAGCGCTGGCCTTGCCAGCATTAACGCTGAGATGCAACAATTTCGTGACTTTTTGTTTGTTTCCATTGTATGTGTTGTCATGAATAAACGTTTTCTTTCTTTCTTTCTTTCTAACACTAATTCGATTGTGGCGCCGAATAAGACGTTGTACGTGTCGCGCCTGCATCTTTCCGCTATGGCAGCGGATGTAGTGGATTATATTAGTAAGAAGACTACTTAGCTGAGGATGTTCCAGCTGCGATCGCGCCATTACGTGCACTTCAGCTCGTTTGTGGTGCGCGTGCCGCGGCCGCTACGGAAGGCCATCCAGAGTGCGGGCTTCTGGCCGAAGAGTGTGGTATTTCGACGGTTCTGGGGAACTCTGCTAGATCCTACACCGGAGCAGGACGCGATAAAATGATGGTTTTATTTTAGAATAGTAGTTTTAAGTTTATTTAAATATGTGTGTTATTTTTAAGGTATTTAGGTAGGTAGGTAGGTAGTTGTCTGAAAATAAAGTTATTTCATTTCATATCATTACGAAACCTACCTCTAGCACCAATATGATTTAAAAGGCACGGAAATTAAATGTATGGACTGACATATACATATGTATCAGAAACTGGACCGCCTCACTATACTTTAATTAATTAATTTATCGCAAAATGATGAAAATTGTTTACTTTTGACATGGCCGCCACCCAAAATTGGATGTGATTACAAACAAACCTGATTTATTTGAGTCTGTGCACCATGTCAGATAATTTAATATCACTGATTACTTTATGCTTGCATTAAGTGTCATTCCCGCCGATTGAATGGAAACAGTACTAGTATATGCATTGTATGTATCTCTCGTTCAATCTTCATAATAATCTGGTTAATTTTGTTGCAAATTTCAGTAAAAGTTATGTGATACACTAGCTCTGTTTCTGAAATAAATATGTAATAACTTACTATCATAGAATGGCTGTATTGTTATTCAAACTCTGGTATATCCATAAATCTGATAGTCTAGATTTTCAATTAAAACACCGCATTCATATCGTTCATTCATTTAGTTATATGATGCCACAGACAAAAAAAAACTGCTGAGATAAGGTCTTATTTTTTAAGATGTCGGGAAAGAGTTCTGCCTAAAAGTCCGATAAAAAAAATACAATACACATTACACAGATACAAAGACACACACAAACACAATGAAGATAAAAATAAGACACATTGAAACCAAATATCTAATGATTACAGGATTAAAATGTAACAAGATAAAGCTATAATGCAAATTTAAATTTAAACCCCATCAGCATCACACGTTTTATTTACCAGCCGAGATGAAAATGTTTTCGTCTCTTGCCGTGTTTATCTTATTAATCTCCTACCCTTATTTGTATTATGCTGGGCTGGGATGATGTTCGGATCGCTTAGCGACTGTATAGCTTAAAATCATCTATAAATACTACCTACCGTATGGGGGGTTTGTTGTATAATAGACAAGATTTTTTTGCGGTTTTTATAGATGGCGTTGGTAGCCTGACGGTAACGACGTCTGACTTTCAATCCGAAGGTCCCGGGTTCAAACCCCGGCTCGTACCAATGAGTTTTTCGGAACTTATGTACGAAATATAATTTGATATTTACCAATCGCTATACGGTGAAGGAAAACATCGTGAGGAAACCTGCATACATCCGCGGAGAAATTCAAAGGTGTATGTGAAGTTCCCAACCCGCTTTGGGCCAGCGTGGGGACTATAGCCTGATCCCTCTCGTGCATGAGAGGAGGCCTGTGCCCAGCAGTGGGACGTATAGAGGCTAACATATTATTATTATTTTTTTTTTTTTATAGATAATGTACGGAACCCTTTGTGCGCGAGTCCGTCTCGCACTTAGCCGGTTTTTTAAATCAATTCTAGTCATGTTTATTTTACGGGCACTGTTCGACATTATTTTGACGTAATTTGCATCCGTCAGCCGCTCATCATCATCTCAAATGGATCATCTCAGAATAATAATTTTTTTTAATAATGTTTTGGTGAGTTGTCTAGCTAGACTATACGAGTAGTAGAGGAGTGGTACAATAAAAAAAAATGCAAACGTAAATACACTGAGAGAAATTTGCTTTGTGAATCTAACAAATTCGACTTGTTGCGTGTTTATCAGTTTTAAACTAAATTATTTTAGTAAACGGAATCGATCGCAATATTGATAATACAAGTCGAACTTGTATGAACAACAAAGTTAAACTTGTTAAAAGATATTGGATTGAATAAGCCAAATATATGTTTAAAACAATATGTGCCATGTTGGTTTTATATAATAGAGTTGTTGATTTAAATACCACTTAGACTAAAATGACAAGAAACTTGTAGAATTAACTAATTAAACTTAACAAAATCGAACTTGTAGTTTTAACCAAAGAGCTTGTAGGCGCTATTTTAAAATGAGGGTTAAACGAACGTGAATTCTGGTTGTCTTTTCTCTCAGTGTACGATCACAAACGGTTCGGTGCAACCCTAACACTGGTTTGCCTGAATCTCCGCCCTCTGCAAGCGATATCAATATCAGCCTTGATATACTTTTAATCCTTTTTAAGGACGTCCCATTATCATAAGCCCGATTCTATAGGTATTGTGTTTGGGTTTCGGAACCCCGTATGTTCGCTTTATAATTAATATTTGAAAGGCTGTTTTCGTCGGGATTCGTGAAAAACACGTTATGGGGGACCCTTTATGGGGATGTTTACATTATAGTACGCCTAACGACATGTTTTAGGTAAAATCATGGACCCTTACTTAGAGAAAGTACGTTGTCACTTTTCGTAATTGCTTTCAAAAGAATGAGAGATGAATAATAATATGACGATCGACATAAAATTTTGTTGACACGCTTCCTAAATAGATGGAGAGCTAGCCACGTCAGATATGACATAATAATGAGAGCGATGTAACCCCACTCTTTAGTTTGCTATACTATGCTTATTTCTAGTTCTGGACAGCTGTAAAGTGGTGGAGGCCAAAGAATGCAAACCACTTAAAGAACACAAATTCTAAATTCCTGGTTTTGATGTAGTATTATGAGAAATCATATACAGAGTGTTTCCTGTAATAGAAGCAATAAATTAAAACGTAGATTCGCCTCCTCAAACAACACAACTTTTGTTTAACAACTTTTAAAAATAATGTACTTTTTAGATTGTCTCTTTTTCATGACAAAATAATTAGTATTTTCAATGTACGTTAAAATCCGTCTATTTGACATTGCTTGTCAGTCTTGTCACCCTACAGACACATTATCAATTTCGGAATACATTGCGTGATTGAAATAACTTTAAAGTGTACTAAAAATCAAACCATAAGTCATTTTTAAAAGTTGCTGAAGAAACGTTGTCTGGTTTGAGGAATAGAATCTATGTTTTAATTTATTGCTCCTATTACAGGAAACACCCGGTAAATAATAAGATTATATCATTGCCAAAAGTTTCTGAAGGGGGAAAGTAGTCCAAAAAGACGTATAATGGAATTCATAGTTTGTCGCCTACTGTTTCTGTGTTCACTTCGACCGCCACCCTTTAAAAGCTAGTATTGAGGAGCAATAAGGATAGTATTGTAATATTAATCTTGCTAGATAGGTTTCGTTGCTCTCATATTGTGTCATATCTGACGGTGCCAGCTCTTAGTCCAAAACGCAGGGTGGGGGTTCGGACCGTCACGCCGTCACATACACCTCCACAAGTACTCTTCACGATTATATTTTTCACCGTAAATCGCCTGGTAAAATGGTAAAAGAAACCGGCCAAGAGCATGTCGGGCCATGCTCAGTGTAGGGTTTCGTAAACTGAGACCATTAATTCAAAAGGTCGTTTCTTACGGGAAATTTGGCGGCGCTTACGTCATTTTTACTTACGTCCTTTCACTATGGGTTTTAGAATGATAACTCAAAAACGGCTCAACCGATTTATTTCAATATAGTTTTCATTGAAGGTACTCATTAGGCCTCAGTTTTATGATTTTTTTCAAAATTTTAGGACCCACGATTAAAAAGTTAGATGGGGGGACGCCCTGTTGTAAACTTTCGGAGCTATTATTTCCGAAAGTATAAGTTTTATCCAAAAACTGTCTTAGAAGACCCTAATTCTTTTTAAAAGACCTATCCAACGATACCCCACACAACTTGGCTGGAAGGAAAAAAAAATTGCCCCCCACTTCACGTGTACGGGAGGTACCCTAAAAAATATTTTTCGCGTTTTTATTCTACCGTTTTGTCGGCTTGGTTAATGCACATATTCAAACCAAATTTCAGCTTTCTAGTGCTAACGGTCACTGAGCTAGACCGCGGACGGACGGACGGACGGACGGACGGACATGGCGAAACTATAAGGGTTCCGTTTTTGCCATTTTGGCTACGGAACCCTAATAAAAAAGTAGTAGGAAGCCTACCCACCAATGCATAGTCGTGACATGTCATGACCAAGAGAAGTGACAATAGAACTCGATTACCAACAGCTTGTCTGGTATTTAGCCAGTGAAGTATTTTAACTATCAGATGGCACATGGAGCCATGGATAGCACAAAAATCCAAGCTAGGTCAGGGTTGCCTATGAATTTATTGAAGTGCTGTCACAATAGTACCATTTTTACAGAAGGTTTGATACTTTGTTGAGATAATATTGTCTTCTGTTGCCGCGATAATAATTCATTATACTCGTAGTTGTTGCAATTGAACGGATTATTTATTTATTTAAACTTTATTGCAGAATAATAATAAGTACAAATGGCGGATTTGATGCCTCAAGCATTCTCTACCAGTCAAACATAGGGTCAAACAGAAATTAGCTAAAGTGGGTGCAGTAAGAGAAAAGTTGCTGATTTATCCTAGTTACTTGTAACTTATTACCATAGACTTAATATATAGTAGACGGCCATAGCCTAAGAACTATTTGAGGCTCCGAGTATTTAGCACCATCTAGTTCAGAGCCACCTAAACAGAGCCAATATGTATGAGACAGAATCAGCGCCACCTAGTAACGACTAGTGTACTACTAGTACGTTATTCGGCCGTCTACTATATATTTAAGTCTATGTTATTACGTACGTTATATTCCGTCTATCTCATGACCACGGGCCCTGTAAAGGACTCGAAACTTTGGGAGATTTAATATTTAAAATACGCGAAATCCGTGTAATTGTAACAACTATTTGGACAATCCAAGATTTAGCTTAAAAATCACATATTTTACTAAAAGTAATCCACATTCAATAAAACTTTTAAACTACATAACTAAACAATCCCCCTCCATCATGTAAGCCTAATTTAAAACAAACAACTGTTTTAAAACAACCATGAATTTCCGAAACTACCCTGTCTGATTTCGTTCCAATCTATAAATTTATCGCTATGTGAAAATAAGTAGTAAACAGTTTGGAAACTCTCTTTAACATGGAATATAACTCAGAGAGAAAAAGTTTGAGAATAATGCGCTTTCAATATGTTGTTGGCATAGGATACATTTTAAAGTTAAATCTAGTTTTAAATATATCGTAAACTTTTTCACGACGTAACTTGAATGTTAATACGAAGAATTAAATAAAGAGTACATACGGCCTTTTTAGGCGAGCGTACATGGCGCATTCAGTGCGTCAACCTTCTAAGTGCAGTGCAGTGACGCAAAATAGGCACACTGGATGTCGAATTGCAGGAAAATACCAAGCATAACTAACCCCCCTGTAGCCCGGGCATCAGAAAACGGCTACGGTATTCCTTGCCTGTCGTACGAGACGACTAAAAGGGAGTCTTGGGGCAGTAAAGGGTCACAGTAGGGGGCTGTGATCCTCAAACAGACTGGAACCCGTAGGGGCGTAACGTCGGGGCGGCACTGGCGCGTTCCGTAGGAGATCCCAGAGCCGTCCAAAAAGCGTTGAGGAGGACCCTCGGGGGGTTTTTAGTCGGTGCGACTCCGACATAACTTCCGCGCTGTCCCCGTGACGTGGAAGTATCCATACCTAATGGATTTTCCCCCCGACAAAAAAAAGGATAACTAACTAGCCTTCTAAGTGCAAGGCCTGAGTGGACGCTCGGAGCGGAGCGTTCAGCGGGGCGTGCAGCGTTGCGTCCATACACTTTGTGCAGCGTCCACTCAAGACACCAGTATGAGTTTCATTTGTTTAACATGCACGCCGCATGCTTCGCCTCGCTGCACGCCCAACTAGAGCGTCCACGAGGTCCTTACACTAAGTGATATACGAGTAGGGTTTACAGTGGCTACTCCTTTTTTTTAATAAGCGAGCTCAGAGAAGCGAAGTTCTTACAGACAACATCGTACTCAAGTTGAGTTACTGTCAGCTGACTACCGGATCGTCCCTGCATTTTGATGGGTTTTGATTTTGAGCAGTTCTTCCACTATAACTTTAGTTACGTTTTCCTGATTTTAGTGAAAGGTCCGGTCGGAGCAGTGAGAAATATTTGAAAGTTTGCACTTTCCAGGCGGTCAGTTTTTACAAAATCGCCTATATAATCTGTGGCGCCCCGGATCGCGGTATGTTTGCGCCAGTGTATTGGAAGAGATGTGTGTACTGTCCTATTCTTTAATTATCTGAGTTCGATGCAGATCGGAAACGCTTTAGCGAAGATTACTTACAACCTATATAATTACATACAGTATAAGCAAAGGAGGTCTTTAAGACCGTTATGCCGTCGCTGAGCATTTAAATATCACTATATTTGTTTAGGGACCTCATGTTATAGAACTTAGTCGCTTAAGACACATTGGCAGTGAGCTCAATGCATAGCCATATTTTGATTTAAAAAATTACATTAAAAATACAATCGATCTCAAACATAACTCCGACACAAAACAAATAATCAACCAATATTGGAGTTTCTTCTGAATAATTTTCAAGCAAATTCTAATATTTCTGATTCAGAAGTTTAAGCTAGCTGTTAAGCATTGGAGTTATATTGAAGTCTGATTGTGTCTTAACGTATTTTAAAAGTTATAATATGGCCCCAAGAGCATTGGCAACATTGGCATGAGGCATTTCATTTAATAATTACATTTAATCCATATTATTTTATCACTTAGCTGTACTCGAATATTTCTTGAAATTCCCACAATAATTAGCGAAATGAATGCTTTAACTCCCATATAAAAATGTTTAAAATCTATGTTTCCCGTGTGGCAATATTTGCAGTTTTGGAAGATTTCCATGGGGCACACCAGAACCCTTAGTGTAATCGATTCACTAACGTAACGTAGTGATTGTGGTCTTCATTTGTATGGGATTTTAGCACAGCACACCAAGCGGAATGTATCGAAAACTAAATCACCGAGTAGAGATACTTCACAGGTACTCGGTGGTTTAGTTTTCGATACGTTCCGCTTGATCTGCTGTGTTAAATATCCCATACAAATTAAGACCTAACGCAAACGTAATCGTTACGTTACGTTAGTAAATCGATTACACTATGGGTTCAGTACGTGATTCGGAACAACGCCGTAGCAGAGACATAGAGATATAGACGGCCACAGCTTAAGAACTTTTTGAAGCTCAAGTAAATTGCGCCCTCTGTCCGAAAGCCTCCTAAAGATACCGAACATGTAAGAGGAAATGTCACCTGCACTGCTACTCCACCTAGTAGCTACTAGTGTACTACTAGTACGCTATTCGTTACTATTTAGGTGGAGCAGCAGTGCAGGTGACATTTCCTCTTACATGTTCGGTATCTTTAGGAGGCTTTCGGACAGAGGGCGCAATTGACTTGAGCTTCAAAAAGTTCTTAGGCTATGGCCGTCTATATCTCTATAGTCTCTGGCCGTAGGATGGCGGTATGTTTGCTCCAGTGTATTGGACGGGTGTTTGTTTTGGCTGAAGCTTTCATTATCTGCGTTCGATGCAGATACAAGATTACTTTAGTATAGCCGATACGCCACTGCTATACAAAAAATAATCTAATGTCAGAACGCTAGCAGTTTAGTGTTTTTCCAGCTCTAAAACCTTGTTGCATTGGTGATTTCTTTTTCGCGCGTGACAATTGGCCCTTAGGTTTTTTAAATATAAGATTTAAGGTTTTTTAGGTTTTTATTGTGAATCTGGTCTTAAATAATAGTTACAACCTATGAGCAATTGAGAGAAAAATATAAGAACTTATAAACAAGCACTGGCACTTATTATGCAACTTGACTGTCATAATAAAATTAAGCTTTCGCACTCTATTGTTAAATTGTCTTATTTTAGTCCACTTAAGTATTTATGCCACACCTGGCCATAAAGTGGCTTTTTTCGCACGCTGCGCGTACGGAAAAAGACGCTTTCTGGCCAAGTGTAGACATAAAATGATGTACACAACACGGGAGGTAATAAAGAAAGCCCTCGATCGCATATTGACGTCCCTCGCTTGCAGCTCGGGCCGCAAACTTCTGCGATCTCGGCCTTTCTTTGTTTTACCACCCTAGTTGTGTAATGTACTATTGTGTCATACTTACTTAGCACAATAAAAATAAAAACTTACCGACCGTATTCGGACGCCATCCTCATCTCGTCAATGTGTTTGCTAACCAAGAGCCTAAACAATTACTTTAGAAAAATAAGACCTCTGAGCTCTGATGCACGCGTATACGGTAATAGGTATGTGACAGCTCTGGAGTTGCAGGCATCCATAGGCTACGGTAGCTGCTTTCCATCAGGTGGGCCGTATGCTTTTTTGCCACCGTCGTGGTATAAAAAAAATTGGTTCTCATATTTTTTTAGAGTGGCGTATCTCGTGTGGCCTTAAATAATCTGTGTTTTGATGCAGATCACGCAACTTGGCTGTATTGTTTGTTCGCTAGTTTTAAACTTAGGCAAACCTCCCACAATGCAAACTTTATCATTTTCGACCAAGTTTCCCCTCTGATAGTTCTCATGTGTGAATAGACTGTGATTGTATGAATGTATTGATTGGAAAACTTATGTTATCCATATATAAAACAGCACGTTAAGGCCGTTCCTCGTTTCGGTTAAGCCACGCCCATCCGTTAGAGACACGTTTATGGCTCCCGTGTACGAAAGAAAGAGATGCAGCACTCTTAAGGATCAGACTTTTTGACTAAACTACGATAAATAAGCGAATCTATAAAGTTTTGTCTAATTTTGTTTCTGTGACTTTTTAGATAAACCAGAATAACATATTTTTTACTTAGTTATTTTGCTTAATATCTTATAGTTTACGTAAGCCAAGAAAAATAAGGGGAAAAAGGACCCAACTTCGGATTTTTTTTCTATCGAGGCAACTTTCAGCAATCGTGTTTCGGCTTGTGCCATAAACAAGAATATATAGTCTAATTCGAAAATAATTTCAGTTTCTTTTCCCGTTTAGTCAATAGAGCGTTTGAAAAAACCCATAATTTTTCAAAGTAGCCCCTTAAATAACCACTGACACACTGACAAACAACACACAGTCTAACCCATTCAGTTGAAATTAGAATTTTGAAAATACATTCTATTTTTAAAATACAATATTGACAATATTTCTTGCGAAAACGAATAATTCGGGAAAAAAGAATACGAGTCAATTTTATAGATAAATATGTAGATACCTAAGTGACTATTTCATATCATATCAATAACATTTAATTTTCAAAGTCTGAATACCTCCTTATTCAAATGAGGTATTCAAAGCTCTGCTATGCAACCTAATCCTAGAATATCACGCTACGAATAGATATTATTCCACTGGCAATAATAATAGATCATCCGTCGCATTCACTCGGATGAATTAAGTAGATACAGTCTCTATAGCATGGTAACATAGTAACTACACTCACGGATAATGCAAACATGTTCATTTTGTATTGAAATTAATACACGTGTGATCTGCTTTCATTGTACTCAGGTGTATATTCATGGCGTAGAGGTAATAATTGTAAAGCATGTCAGAGGCGAGTTAGTAATGAAATACTGTTAATCTTCATATAATTATGTGGTGCATTTTGCACCAGTTTAAGCCAAAAGTGCTATCCCATAGTAGACTCTAAGCTACATTCAAAATAGATTAGTTTGTGTAATTATTTATGTATTTATATTCTTGGCCGTTAAAGCGTATGCGTAAAAGCCCAAAGAACTAAACATCCAAATATTCAGACTTAAAGGACGGTGGAATAAGGATGTGTGTGTAAACTAGTGTATCATAAAAATTCACATAACGTTTCAAAAAAGCCTATAAGCTTAAAAAAACATCCATGGCTCTCTTGGACAATATTTCCTCGCAAGTGCGTCATGCATCAGTTCTGAGACGCGAGCACTTCTCGTAATGGAGACTACCATTATAAATTTCCGCCACTAAGAGCTTGTCATTGGTTGGACGGGGGACATTGATATTTCTACTGGGGATGTAGAACGTTTTATTTATGACTGTAAAGTGCGGTTAAGTGCAGTGTCTTTCATAGTTATCTCGTCGTCATCATCATCATCTCAGCCATAAGAAATCCACTGCTGAACATAGGCCTCCCCTTTAATGGAACTTATCATTAAAGGGGTTTGCCATACGAGCCACGCTTGGCAGGCGGGTTGGCGCGCGCAGTTTTTTTTTGTTTATTGTTGTTTAGGCTTTCGGAAGATGCTGCTGCCCATCTCCCGGTATATTCCCTTAGCAGACTCCGACTGCAACCACGGGACGATATGGTTGGGGACAATTCTAAGGCCGGGCACCCCACGGCTAGTTATGACTGTAAAGTGCGGTTAAGTGCAGTGTCTTTCACACGGAAAAAAGGATAATATATCTTCATCCAAAAATAAGTACCAATGCGAAAATATTATTGTTTAAACATTTAATAAGTAAATATTTTCTTGGACTAATGTTATATGTTCAGCCTAAGATACCTATATTTTGTTTCAATAAAGACATTTTACTTGAATAAGATCACTTTCTAGGCAAATTGTTTTCGTTATATATAAATCAATATTGTTTTGACGAAGGGGATTTTTCTTCGATGATATTACTTTTTTTCCGTGTACTTGGAAGAATGTAGTTTTTGTTTCAATGCCACGTTGGTGGAAAATAAGCTAATGGCCCGCCTGATGGTTTGCGGTCATCATAGCCTATGGATGTCGACCAATCTGGGGTTGTTATGTTACGTCCGCATTGCCTCATATTCCATGTTATAAAAAAAAATCGTAGGCACATATAGGTACCCTTTACCGCATGAATATAAAAAAAAATTGAACTCTGATGCATACCAACAGATTTGAAAATAATAACGACCATATATATGGCTTCTTCTGTGGTAAAGGGTTAAAAATACTACCCGCGTAGCTTAGACTGGCCAATGGTGGCCCAACGTGCAACGTGTGGACGAAGCTTTACGCTACCAGCACGGTATAGGTACCGTGCTGGTAGCGTAAAGCTTCTGGTAGGTACGCACCTACCAGAGTCAATCGACGACGGAACCGACCGGAATATTATTTTCAAAGCCTAAAGTCTTCTGCGATTTTTAATACATTGCGGTTTTTGATCCATCGATTGATTTCGTAGTACCTACCTAGACGGCAATGTCTCTAAATCGCGCGTGAGTTTTGTGGCAAAATTGCGCCGATTTTAGAGGCCATAATCACTCTGGTTTACCTGAAAACTCGACTCACGCTCGCCCATGACGTTTTTACTGAGTTGCTTTTATAAGAAAGGCCCTTGAGTCAACTTATAATGATCTGTATTTTTAATTCAATCTCAGAGGAGCTCTCAAGCACTGACAACAAAAGTTCGTGTTACTTTTGAAATGATTATGGGAAAATAAGGCCTCCATAGCCTAGTTGGTAGTGACCCTGCCTACAAAGCTGGAGGTCCCGGGTTCGAATCCTGGTAAGGGCATTTATTTGTGTGCTAATCTCAAATATTTGTTCCTGAGTTATGGATGTTTTCTATGTATATAAGTATGTATTTATATATCTAAGTATGTATATCCTCGCCTAGCACCCATAGTACAAGCTTTGCTTAGTTTGGGGTTAGGTTGATTTGTGTAAGATTGTCTCCAAATATTTATTTATTTATTTTATTATTTATTTATTAAAAATATAACTTGGAGTCAAATTCATTTTAGATTGATTTTACTAAACAAGTGTATTTTGATGTAACTTTTGTTTTGTATCATTCAAATAAAATGAGTCAATACTCACTAATAGAGCCAGATACAATTGCCTATCTACCTATGTTTAGTTATTGATATGTTTAAGAAAGTTTATCTAAAATATTATATGAGTAACCCATGGTATGGTTCATACTTACAGAAATGTCACAGTTTTTCATTGTCCTTGTATTTCAAATACATAAGGGTATATTTTACATTTTCATTAGGTACAATAAAGTTTATCGTCTAAAGGCCTTGCTCAATCTTGCTTGTATAATAAGCAGTGATCGGATTTTACGGTGCAACACGGCGGAAAGCATACACTTTTTAGGGTTCCGTAGCCAAAATGGCAAAAACGGAACCCTTATAGTTTCGCCATGTCCGTCCGTCCGTCCGCGGTCTAGCTCAGTGACCGTTAGCACTAGAAAGCTGAAATTTGGTTTGAATATGTGCATTAACCAAGCCGACAAAACGGTAGAATAAAAACGCGAAAAATATATTTTGTTAGGGTACCTCCCGTACACGTGAAGTGGGGGGCAAATTTTTTTTTCGTTCCAACCAAGTTGTGTGGGGTATCGTTGGAAAGGTCTTTTAAAGAGAATTAGGGTCTTTTAAAACAGTTTTTGGATAAAACTAATACTTTCGGAAATAATAGCTCCGAAAGTTTAAAACAGTGCGTCCCCCCAATGTAACTTTTGAATCGTGGGTCCTAAAATTTTGAAAAAAATCATGAAACTGAGGCCTAATGAGTACCTTCAACGAAAACTATATTGAAATAAATCGGTTGAGCCGTTTTTGAGTTAGCATTCAAAAACCCATAGTGAAAGGACGTAAGTAAAAATGACGTAAGCGCCGTCAAATTTCCCCGTAAGAAACGATCTTTTGAATCTCTTTTGGTCTCTGTTTACGGAACCCTACACTGAGCATGGCCCGACATGCTCTTGGCCGGTTTTTTTACGAATATAGTCGTTAAAATATTATTGAAATGTGTTTCATGTAAATAAATAACGTGTGTCCTAAAATCCCGAAGATTATGCATTTTAGCATAATTTTTGAAGTAAAAAAACCGTGTTGCACCCTAAAATCCGATCACTGATAATAAGACTTAACATTATTATAAAAGATGAATTGCGTTAGAAGGTGCATTGACGTTTATAAATCTACTAGCTGTACCCGCGCGGCTTCGCTCGCGTGCGTTGCAGTAGGTTCTGTCACTTTTCGTTACCCTCAACAGTCCATTGCTAAACGCTTTCTACATGTCATATTTCATACAGTACCTATGTTTAGCAGTTTAGCTAAAATTGACTTCTTGCATATAACTTCGACATCCCAAAAGATCGACTGAAAGCGTCTGAGATTTAAATGTGTCAGCCATGGCAAATTATCAATAGTACAGTGTGTTTTTTGTTTATGCGGGGGGCTCCGCCCCCCGAACCCCCCGTTTTTTGCCACCCATCACGTGATTAACTCTATCAAAACTCTTCTTCTCCCATTTCAAATATTCACCGTAACAATTTTTGGTATAATTAGCAATAGTACAGTGTGTTTTTTGTTTATGCGGGGGGCTCTGCCCCCCGAGCGCCCCTTTCTTTACAGCCCATCACGTGATAAACTCTATCAAAACTCTTTTTCTCCCATCTCAAATGTTCAAAGTATCAGTTTTTGGTATAATTTGCAGTATTTTATTTGCCCCCCGTTCTTTGCCGCCCATCACGTAGTAAACTCTCTCAAAACTCTTCTTCTCCCATCTCAAATGTCCAACCTAGAAATTTTTGGTATGATAAGCAATATTGCGGTGTGTTTTTTCTTTCTTGGCCCCCCTTTCTATCCCGCCCATCACATGGTAATCTTTATCAAAACTCTTTTTCTCCCATCTCAAATGTCTAACCTAACAATTTTTGGTATAATAAGCAATAGTACGGTGTGTTTCTTCTGTATGAGGGGGGAGGAGCCCCCTGAGCCCCCTTTTTTGCCGCCCATCACGTGATTAACTCTATCAAAACTCTTCTTCTCCCATCTTAAATATTCAACGTAAAAATTTTCGGTATAATTAGCTATAGTATGGTGTGTTTTTTCTTTGTGCGGGGGGCTCCGCCCCCCGAGTCCCCCTTTTTTTGCCGCCCATCACGTGATTAACTCTATCAAAACTCTTCTTCTCCCATCTCAAATATTCAACGTAAAATTTTTTGGTATAATTAGCAATAGTGCAGTGTGTTGCAGCCCATCACGCGGCAAACTCTATCAAAACTCTTTTTCTTCCATTTCAAATGTTTGACGTAACAATGTTTGGTATAATAAGCAATAGTACGGTGTGTTTTTTCTTAATGCAGGGGGCTGCGCCCCCCGAGTCCCCCTTTTTTTGCCGCCCATCACGTGATTAACTCTATCAAAACTCTTCTTCTCCCATCTCAAATATTCAACGTAAAATTTTTTGGTATAATTAGCAATAGTGCAGTGTGTTGCAGCCCATCACGCGGCAAACTCTATCAAAACTCTTTTTCTTCCATTTCAAATGTTTGACGTAACAATGTTTGGTATAATAAGCAATAGTACGGTGTGTTTTTTCTTAATGCGGGGGGCTCCGCCCCCCGAGCCCCCCCTTTTTTGCCGCCCATCACGTGATTAACTCTATCAAAACTCTTCGTCTCCCATCTCAAATATTCAACGTAAAATTTTTTGGTATAATTAGCAATAGTGCAGTGTGTTGCAGCCCATCACGCGGCAAACTCTATCAAAACTCTTTTTCTTCCATTTCAAATGTTTGACGTAACAATGTTTGGTATAATAAGCAATAGTACGGTGTGTTTTTTCTTTGTGCGGGGGGCTCCGCCCCCCGAGCCCCCCTTTTTTTACCGCCCATCACGTGATTAACTCTATCAAAACTCTTCTTCTCCCATCTCAAATATTCAACGTAAAAATTTTTGGTATAATTAGCAATAGTGCAGTGTGTTGCAGCCCATCACGCGGCAAACTCTATCAAAACTCTTTTTCTTCCATTTCAAATGTTTGACGTAACAATGTTTGGTATAATACGCAATAGTACGGTGTGTTTTTTCTTTATGCGGGGGGCTCCGCCCCCCGAGCCCTCCTTTTTTTGCCGCCCATCACGTGATTAACTCTATCAAAACTCTTCTTCTCCCATCTCAAATGTTCGACGTAACAATTTTTGGTATAATTAGCAATAGTACGGTGTGTTTTTTCTTTATGCGGGGGGCTCCGCCCCCCGAGCGCCCCTTTTTTGCCGCCCATCACGTGATTAACTCTATCAAAACTCTTCTTCTCCCATCTCAAATATTCAACGTAAAATTTTTTGGTATAATTAGCAATAGTGCAGTGTGTTGCAGCCCATCACGCTGCAAACTCTATCAAAACTCTTTTTCTTCCATTTCAAATGTTTGACGTAACAATGTTTGGTATAATAAGCAATAGTACGGTGTGTTTTTTCTTTGTGCGGGGGGCTCCGCCCCCCGAGCCCCCCTTTCTTTGCAGCCCGTCACGCGGCAAACTCTATCAAAACTCTTTTTCTCTCATCTCAAATGTTCGACGTAACAATTTTTGGTATAATAAGCAATAGTACGGTATGTTTCTTCTTTATGCAGGGGGCTGCGCCCCCCGAGTCCCCCTTTTTTTGCCGCCCATCACGTGATTAACTCTATCAAAACTCTTCTTCTCCCATCTCAAATATTCAACGTAAAAATTTTTGGTATAATTAGCAATAGTGCAGTGTGTTGCAGCCCATCACGCGGCAAACTCTATCAAAACTCTTTTTCTTCCATTTCAAATGTTTGACGTAACAATGTTTGGTATAATAAGCAATAGTACGGTGTGTTTTTTCTTAATGCGGGGGGCTCCGCCCCCCGAGCCCCCCCTTTTTTGCCGCCCATCACGTGATTAACTCTATCAAAACTCTTCTTCTCCCATCTCAAATATTCAACGTAAAATTTTTTGGTATAATTAGCAATAGTGCAGTGTGTTGCAGCCCATCACGCGGCAAACTCTATCAAAACTCTTTTTCTTCCATTTCAAATGTTTGACGTAACAATGTTTGGTATAATAAGCAATAGTACGGTGTGTTTTTTCTTTGTGCGGGGGGCTCCGCCCCCCGAGCCCCCATTTCTTTGCAGCCCGTCACGCGGCAAACTCTATCAAAACTCTTTTTCTCTCATCTCAAATGTTCGACGTAACAATTTTTGGTATAATAAGCAATAGTACGGTATGTTTCTTCTTTATGCAGGGGGCTGCGCCCCCCGAGTCCCCCTTTTTTTGCCGCCCATCACGTAATTAACTCTATCAAAACTCTTCTTCTCCCATCTCAAATATTCAACGTAAAAATTTTTGGTATAATTAGCAATAGTGCAGTGTGTTGCAGCCCATCACGCGGCAAACTCTATCAAAACTCTTTTTCTTCCATTTCAAATGTTTGACGTAACAATGTTTGGTATAATAAGCAATAGTACGGTGTGTTTTTTCTTAATGCGGGGGGCTCTGCCCCCCGAGCCCCCCCTTTTTTGCCGCCCATCACGTGATTAACTCTATCAAAACTCTTCTTCTCCCATCTCAAATATTCAACGTAAAATTTTTTGGTATAATTAGCAATAGTGCAGTGTGTTGCAGCCCATCACGCGGCAAACTCTATCAAAACTCTTTTTCTTCCATTTCAAATGTTTGACGTAACAATGTTTGGTATAATAAGCAATAGTACGGTGTGTTTTTTTCTTTGTGCGGGGGGCTCCGCCCCCCGAGCCCCCCTTTCTTTGCAGCCCGTCACGCGGCAAACTCTATCAAAACTCTTTTTCTCTCATCTCAAATGTTCGACGTAACAATTTTTGGTATAATAAGCAATAGTACGGTATGTTTCTTCTTTATGCAGGGGGCTGCGCCCCCCGAGTCCCCCTTTTTTTTGCCGCCCATCACGTGATTAACTCTATCAAAACTCTTCTTCTCCCATCTCAAATATTCAACGTAAAAATTTTTGGTATAATTAGCAATAGTGTAGTGTGTTGCAGCCCATCACGCGGCAAACTCTATCAAAACTCTTTTTCTTCCATTTCAAATGTTTGACGTAACAATGTTTGGTATAATACGCAATAGTACGGTGTGTTTTTTCTTTGTGCGGGGGGCTCCGCCCCCCGAGCCCCCCCTTTTTTGCCGCCCATCACGTGATTAACTCTATCAAAACTCTTCTTCTCCCATTTCAAATGTTTGACGTAACAATATTTGGTATAATAAGCAATAGTACGGTGTGTTTTTTCTTTGTGCGGGGGGCTCCGCCCCCCGAGCCCCTCTTTCTTTGCAGCCCGTCACGCGGCAAACTCTATCAAAACTCTTTTTCTCTCATCTCAAATGTTCGACGTAACAATTTTTGGTATAATTAGCAATAGTACGGTGTGTTTTTTCTTTATGCGGGGGGCTCCGCCCCCCGAGCCCCCCTTTTTTTGCCGCCCATCACGTGATTAACTCTATCAAAACTCTTCTTCTCCCATCTCAAATATTCAACGTAAAAATTTTTGGTATAATTAGCAATAGTGCAGTGTGTTGCAGCCCATCACGCGGCAAACTCTATCAAAACTCTTTTTCTCCCATTTCAAATATTTGACGTAACAATGTTTGGTATAATAAGCAATAGTACGGTGTGTTTTTTCTTTATGCGGGGGGCTCCGCCCCCCGAACCCCCCTTTTTTTGCCGCCCATCACGTGATTAACTCTATCAAAACTCTTCTTCTCCCATCTCAAATGTTCGACGTAACAATTTTTGGTATAATAAGCAATAGTACGGTGTGTTTTTTCTTTATGCGGGGGGCTCCGCCCCCCGAGCCCCCCTTTTTTTGCCGCCCATCACGTGATTAACTCTATCAAAACTCTTCTTCTCCCATCTCAAATATTCAACGTAAAATTTTTTGGTATAATTAGCAATAGTGCAGTGTGTTGCAGCCCATCACGCGGCAAACTCTATCAAAACTCTTTTTCTCCCATTTCAAATGTTTGACGTAACCATATTTGGTATAATAAGCAATAGTACGGTGTGTTTTTTCTTTATGCGCCCCCCGAGCCCCCCGTTCTTTACCGCCTGTCACATAGTGAACTCTATCAAAACTCTTCTTCTCCCATCTCAAATGTTCAACGTAACAATTTTCGGTATATTTAGGTATAGTGTGGTGTCTTTTTTTCTTTTTGAGCCCCCCTCTCTTTGACGCCCATCACGCGGTGAACTCTATCTAAACTCTTTTTCGGTAGGGTGTGCCGGTACTTTTCGATTTCCGTGTTTTACTATGTTCCGTTTGTTTTTTTATAGTTAGTTAATTTAACTTTTATTCTTGCACCTTTTCTACATGTCTGTTGTATAGGCCCAATAGTTGACTGGTGGAAAATACCATTTGGTATGATGTCCGCCGTTTGGTCTCACAGTTTTGTATTTCGTGCAATATAGTGTAAATAAAAAAAGATTCTTATAGGGAGGCAACGCGCACATAAAACCTCTGGATTTACAGGCCTTCATTGGCTACCCTAAGTGCTTACCATCAGGCGGGTCGTATGATAGTTTGCCATCGCCGTGGTTTAAAAAATATATAGTTGAACTACAAAGGCATAAGTATTTATTTACCATATAAAGGCATTTCCCATACAAAGTTTAAACCCCCCTTAAACCCCCTTAAATCCAAAAAGTTCGTATTTTTTATAGCCTATGTCCTGACCAGAGGTCTGTAGAACCTGCTAGTGAAGTTTTTATCGAAATCGGTTCAGGCGTTTTGACGCCAACTCTCCCCATCCAAACAGACAAACAGACAAACAGACAAACAGACAAAAATTCTAAAAATCGCCGAAACGTGTTCTGTTATCGATTCTAAGAGCTACTAACTCATTTTTTTGCTAATATCTCCAATGTACAGATTTTTGACCCTCTTCACCTTTATTATATGTATAGATAAGGTATCTCTGTGAAAATTGCACGTGCTACAAAAAACCTTCTATAAAAGAGAATTAATGTGTTTACAAAGGTGTCTGAAAGCCATTACTTATAGTTACGATCACCCCTTGTCATCATGGCTCAAGTTATTTTTAACCTTATTTTTTGTGAAATAAAGTTGAGGTTCGCTTGGTACCTTGTGTATAGTTGAGTTATTATAAAATGGTTCATTAGGTATTGTTGCTTAGTTAAGTTACGCTAAGTAATCACTTGGTAACCCGTTGTTGGTCGTGTTTCGCCGCAAAGCTATTGATTATTATATTAGGTAAGCTAAATAAGTTAGGGCGACCTTAGTAAACATGAAAAAATATTTATAAGTGTGTAGGTTTTCTTTAGTATCATCATCATTAGTCGTTCCCTCAGAGCTGAGGATCGTGACATCATGTCCTTCTGTTGAAGATCAGGTTCCTCCATAGGCTTCTATCCCTCGCTAAGCGCATGGCTTCTTGCAGTTTTAATTGCATGGGTGCAGTGATTTGGGCACTCCATCTTGCGGGGGGAGGGCCTCTAAGTCTTGTGTGTTCTTTAGTATATCGTAAGTATAAATACGTTCGTTTATTAAGAGAGGTATGGACACTATGAATGTCATCTCGCTCAGATCTCGTGCAGATCCTGACTGGGGAGTACCTCCATTTCACAGAAAACAGCCAAGTACTTACTCGTAGTACTAGATCCTAATTATAGTGTTGTATTTCCGCCGGTGAGTATAGTTGCCAGAAAGCTCAAAGATGATGCAGTGTGTTGATACCGACTCTTTTGTATTAAAGGGTCGGCAACCCGTATGTGACACTTCTGGAGTTGCAGGTGTTCATAAGCTACGGGTAGCTACTTACCATCAGGCCAGCCTGATGCTTGTTTGGCACAATTGCGGCATAAATAAAAGGTCAATGTACTTGGCTGAAAGTTACTTTGATAGTCTAATCGCCGAACGAAATAACGAACAAATATCTGATATTTGAAATAATTACTGTAAGTGCTAGCTTAAATACAAAACTGCTAACCTCCTATGGTATACCTTCAATTTCAAGTTTGTCAAGGATGAAACTGCGACCCGATGCTAAACCACATCCATCATGGAACCCTTCCGGGTATTTATTATTTACCCCTGACCTAAAGACCACAGAGAGGTACAGTTTATGTCTAATATATGTGTACACTTTTGAATCGTACGCCATGGGAATAAGGTGTAATAATGTAGATGTATTTTTGATATCCGTTTGCGCTTTGACACTCTCCGTATATTGTAAAATCAGTATTTGAGATTTACCCTCGAACTTTGGCTTCATTGATCTGTATCAAGGAACTGGGCGGAAAAGCGTAGGATTCCAACCCGAAGGTTCACCTTTTTAAAACACTGTATTTCAAGAAGAATACTAACACAAACAGTCGTTATTACCAAAAAGCGATGGAGATTAGTTACAATCAAGTTAAAATAAATTGTTTTCAAAGTTTGTAGTTTGCCACCACAAACGACTGGGAAACGTAAAAACTACAAAGTATGTCTGTGGTTCTTTTCATTTTATGATTTTTAAAGTTTTTTTTTCTAAAAACGCTGCGTTTATTTAGGTTTTTTAGGTTGGCAGTAAGCAATTATATAAAAGCGCCAAAATATAATTCCAGGCGTCTATATATAGAACGTGTGCTGTTTTGGGGAATAGACAAGATAGACTTTTTTTCTTCGAGTATATTATCTATGTTCTTATATGTATGATGACGAATGTATAAATGACAGATAAAAGTGCAGGAGAAGAAAAAAGATATTTATTCTTCAATTTAGGCACATTACAATGCACTTATGAACGTCAGAGAGAGAAAAAGAAACTACCACCGGTTCTAACCTACACCTCTGACCCGAGAAGTATTACTTATTACCGGCAAGAAACTCGGTGAGACTAATTTTTTCAAAACAGTGTTTACTACATAAAATCTTAAAAATATACAATAATGCATAGTACTTCTAAAAGGAAATTGAAGGAACTCTGTAAACAAACAGGTATCGCATTTTGTCAAGTTATAAATATCTTGTTTGTAATGAAAACGATAAGAGCAGAGAGTGAAGCAACTCGAGATTTTGATTAACAAATCTCAGAATACCGTACACTTACTTTCCAAAGCTCGTAATTCACTTTACATCTTAATCAAAAATGAGTCTTTTTGTAATTGTAATAAAGATCAGCTTTCATCAAAATATGTAATCGTTTTGTGAATTTTGGAAGTTAACATTTGAATTCCGATATACTTTCTAAAGGTATTAACTGTCTCAGATATTAATGTCAAAAATGCGCTCTAAACTTTACTAATTAAAGCTCTTTTTACAATAATGCTTAAAGATATGTGAAGTGAAAAGTGTATTTTGCGATATAGAGTAAGCAACTAATTACCTAGAGGCGTATTTACTGGAAGCGTGGCAATTTGCATGAAATTCGTTAAGTAAATTAAATGCGCAATACTATACTGCAAGCACCATGAAACACTTGGACTGCCATGTTAATAAAATGACATTCGTTTAGAGCTTTTTTCCGAATGGCCGCATTTTTTTTAATACTACGATGGTGGCAAACAAGCATAGGGCATGCCTTATGAAGCAGTTACCGTAGCTTATGGATGCCTGCAAATACAGAGGACTTACAGGCGCGTTACCTACCCTCTACCCTTTAAGAAAATATACTCTCCTTTTTTGACAAACCTCATACTTTAGCCCTCTGGGAAAACCTTAACAGGAGGAGTTCATTTCAGTCCATTCTATTGAGTTGAAAGGAAATTTCATTATTATTATTGTATAGATAATGTCAATCCAGGTATTATTATAGTCCTTGATATAAATTAATCAATATAGTTTACCTTCAGTTAGGGATTGCCTTGTACGTATCATATTAAATTTATTAATGAATACTCAAGTGATTGGATGAAGTATTAGGTGAAGCTTGCATGAGATGGTTAGATGTTTCCCGTCGGATTATATTCAGGGACTAACTCGATAACGGAAAACTGACAGTCGTTAGGGAGACCACATTGAAACACTCAAGTAGATATGTCAGACAAGTGCCTATTCGCAAAGAGGTATATATAGATGGATGGCGTGCAGGTATTGTGGAAGGCAGAAGGTTATGTGATGAGACTTGGTTTGAATCATTGGCTGGAAGGAGGTTGCGCAGGCAGCATACCGATGCTGGGGCTTCTGACGTCAACTTTTCCTGCCAGAAGTGTGGAAAATCGTGTCGTTCCCAAATCGGTCTTTATAACCACCAAAGGCGTTGTCTCCACAGTGTTCATGTTTAAATCGTCTGTAATAGACGCAAAGGCCAGTGATGATGATATATTTATAGAGCGACACAGTCTAAGAACTTTTTGAAGCCCCAAGTCTGAAGCGCCATCTGGACGAGAGCAACCTATAAATGTACAGCAGTGAGTACAGCACCATGTAGTAATTTATTCCGTTATAACTATTATAACGGTATTACTACGATAACTTTGGGATGCTCTCGTTCAGATGGCGCGTCGTACTTGGAGCTTCAAAAAGTTCTTAGATTTGGTCACTCTATTATATATATACCTCTTAGTTATTAGTGATCTCAGCATGTATATCTACATGCCATTGTTTTGCATGTTGAATAGGGAAACTGAAAGCATGATTGTCTGGTTGTTATTTTATCACCTTTCACATCTTGCATCACTTTCGCACTTACAATACTTGTTAAAACGTGACCACTATCGGTGAGAGGCGATAAAAACCCGACCATATTAGTTAGGCTATCTATGACTATAGTCTGTATTTTTAGGTATTTAAATAAAAGAAAACGAAATCTACCCTCAAATGGCTCCTTAAGCCAGTTGAGGGTAGATGAAAACATTACATGATCAAATAATGTAGGTTAAAGTCAGATCGTTCGTTCAGTGACAGATCTAGACGCTTTTGTATTTGGTTATAAAATACTCTTTTTGGTTGGTTAACCAATAAATGTTATAACTACCCGAGAATGTACAAATTGTTTGTTTACTTTTATTTAAATACCTAAAGATACAGACTATAGGATACTACATCCAGTACTCGTTACTGCTACGAATACTGCTACATTTTTGTAAAGGTATTCACAAATAATATGAAGATGTGCAATTGGAGTTTTGTTATAATTTATTAACTACATAATAACAGCGATATTCTTTGATTTGAAACCTTTCTGTAATACTAAATCCTCTCCTAATAATTGCAACTATACTAATCGTTTATCGTTGGAGACTTTCGTGATTATTTTGCAATAAAATAAACAACCTCCTACCATTAATGCTAGACTATAACTTCCACTGCTTAACTGGCCGTGGGGTGCCCGACTTTAGAATTGTCCCCCACCATATCGTCCTGTGGTTGCAGTAGGAGTCTGCTAAGGTAATATACCAGGAGATGGGCAGCAGCATCTTCCGAAAGCCTAAACAACAATAAAGCCAACTTGCCAAGCGTGGCGCTTATGGCAAGCTCCCCCCCCCCCCCCCCTTTAAAGGGGAGGCCTATGTTCAGCAGTGGACGTCTTATGGCTGAGATGATGATGATGATGATGAACTTCCAAAAAAAGATAAAAAGATAAAAGATATTTATTCTTCAATTTAGGCACATTACAATGCACTTATGAACGTCAGAGAGAAAAGAAACTACCACCGGTTCTAAGTGTTCTAACCCTACACCTCTGACCCGAGAAGTATTACTTATTACCGGCAAGAAACTCGGCGGGACTTATTTTTTCAAAACAGTACTACAAATACATTAAAGATACTATATACAATAATGCGTAGTTCTTCAAGAAGGCATATCAAAACAGCTTGAGAGACAGACATGTACCTGCCTATTGTGTAATTAAAATGAAAAATAAAAATAAAATCCAAATCTGACTGCTTCGCAATACGTTTGATATTCTTTCTTACTTGAACTGTGTCCTCTAAATGTTAGATGATTTTATAGATTCTGGTTTGGGCCATGCATATATGTCTGTCATATAGTCCTCGACCCTGTAATAACCCTTTGACATTAAAGTTTTTTTCAAGTATTTCTTAAGAGCGGGAAATGATAGATTCAAAACATCGACGGGTAATTTGTTATAAATATGAATACCCTGGCCAAAAAATGACTTATATGCTTTGCGGACACGACATCGTCTGATAGCAAGCTTGTTTTTGTGCCAACGTCCCTTGTGCCTTCCTTTTATTATGTTTTTAGTTAAACTATACAAAGTTTCACTTCCCTTTACAGTGCCAATAATCTATTACATAAGCTTCCCCTCCGTAATTCAAACTTACTCCGTATTCCAAACTTTTCGGCCATTTGCCCCTACTAATTGAATCGCACCAATTATACACTCGCAGCGTGACCTTTCAACAATTTAATTGGCTCTTGTATTGTATTAATACATACTATGTTACGACACATGAAGCGTCACTTTCCGAATATTATGCTGCGTCCACACAGGGGTTCTCAAGAGTTCATTTTGAACAATATACCAAGAAAAAGTGACCAAAGCCTCCGGTGCCCAAGGCTGGGATGTAAATGCTAAGGCGCATTTGGCCGTACGCCTTAGCATTTACAAAGATTGCATATACACGGGAAAATTCGACCGGTGCTTCCGTGGCCAGGTGGCGAAGTGGTTAACGCGTCTGCCGCGAATGCAGAAGACGCTGGTTCGATCCCAGCCTTGGGCACCGGAGTCTTTGGTCATTTTTTCCTTCGTATATGACATCTATATACATTTATAATGTATACATATAGTAGTGCGACTACTTAAAATAAACAAATCAAAATATTTGTTTAAATAATTTGATTTGTTCTTTCAGTTCTAATAAACCAGGAGTTATAAGATTGTATGAGATATTATATTTTCCTTCTAGAATTTCAAATTAAATACTAATACTGTCACGTGCTGACAACTTTGCTTACGATGCACATCTTTGGCTTTGAAAACCATAGGTTTCATCACCAAACAGCTATTTATATCTTATTCCTGAGATTGGAGAAAGGCGACCATCTCAGGTAAAATACAAGTAGCTGTTTTGGTGAAGAAAATCATGTTTTTCAAGCCAGGCAAAGTTGTAGCACGTGACGGAATTACAAAAAAAATTATCACAATAGTGAGGCGGTTAAAACCCTCGAATAATCAAATACTGACCGTATAAAATGTTATCATTGTACCTGTCAATCAGACTTAAACTACACGCAAAAATTGTATTCACTTCCATGTACCTTAATATTCCTTTATACCAAACAATAAAGCTTATTTTTTTGTTTTACTACATATATAATTTAAAATATAACCCCGAATTTGAGCCAAAGCGGTTGTGTGGACATATCATAAGGGGAACTTCATAACCCTGTGGTTTAGGTCCATTATTACGGGCAGAAGCAAGTGCCCGAGCACCTAACCCGGCGGGACCGCGGTTAGATTCAATCGACTCGCCTTTTGACACCTCACACTATATAATATTGGCAGTTTTAGGTTTACATCAAAGTTCCTATAGAATTAACTAATAAAAGGTCTATTGCGATTTAAAATTATTAAAGGAGGGTGGGCAGTTTTGTCTGTACACGTGCCTAAAAACCAATAACGACAAGCCATATGTCATTTGAAAGGTTTTTCCGACGTCTCGACACATGTTGCACGGTTATTTTGGAAGATCGCGAAATTGACCAATAAAACTAGGTATAGTTTTTGTTCACGAAAGACCCGTTTACTGTTAGTTATCTAGGTACTTAATATATGTACTTATTTACAAAACGCGAAATTTCCAAACGTAACGTATAATTCGAGACACGTGCAGGATTCTAAAAATATTGTATGCAGGGTTTTGACAGTTTTTCTAGGAACGAGGGTTAAATTCAAAGGGAAATATCTTTTGCCGATTGGTTGTTGTTATAGAGAATATGTCGGTAGGTGCGCAATTTTCTCCGAACTCATTTGATATTTACCACCTGTTTTTCGAGGAAGAAAAACATATCGATGAAAAACGTATAAGTTGGTTTATCGGCTCAAAAATTACCTTTCGGTTTTTCATTCTCACAACAAAACTGTTTATTCGTTACTGTGTCCAAGAAAGTATTTCATCGAAACGCTTATTGAAAAAACGCTGAGCTCTAACGGATTCCTATGTGAGCCTACCTGCCTACTGACATACTTAGACGTAATACCCCTAGAACGTTAAAGTACCTAATCAATTAAGAGTTCGTTGCTTGTGGGTTCAGTTTGTGAGTGTCATGCAGTGGCAGTGATCAGTTTTAGCCACAACTGAATTTAACACAGTTTAAACTTTAACTCAGATAACTTGAAGCGATTTAGAAAGTTCATCGTGGCTGCGACTGCTACACTAGTAAACTGTCATCTTAGATGTTTTTATTAACTGATGGAAGATGGTTATTAGCTAGATGATGTAGTGCACTGGAATACCAGTTAGTTTAAGCTTTCATATGTGTCTGGGTCAAAAAGACGTGAATTCAAGCCTCGATCGTCCTATATATAAAAAAATACAAATGGCGGCCGAAAAATGTGGGTAGGATCATAGACATATAAAATAAGAAGACGTAATCCCACGAAGACAAAACTGTGATTCCATAGTAAGCCGCGGTCTCGTGCACACACACTCACTTCGTCCACGAGTTAATATGTGTGTTTTACGCGCGTAAACACGAGGAAATCGGCTCACTATTTGAATCACAATTTCATCCTCACGGCACCACGTCTTCCTACTTTATATGTCATCCTAACCAAGCACAGATGAATGGTTAAATTGGTTAAATATAAAAAAAATACAAGAGTGGTGGGAACTTAAGTACTTAAACCGAAGCAGAAAACTTTTTTACGTCATAATTGGAATGTGGCAAGCATTATTCAAATATGTATAAACAGATTTTTTTCCCAGACAATGTTAAGTGATATTTATATTATTGTCTGGTACACGATACCTAACAAAGCTACCTAAGCACTGATATAGTGTCCAGGCATCCAGTGATCGATCCTCGCAGGACTCGGTCCGTCGGTGCTGCCGCCGCCGCCCATAGCACTTTTATGATTGGCTTAAAAGCGTTTCGGTGTTGCTGATGGATCTCTATTTACTCGTATATTTGTTTATCGGATACGATATTTTTAGATTCTAGAAAGTGTTTGTGGAAATACAGAAAATAGAGTGGTTAATATTTCTTTGGTCTTTTATGGACAGGACAGTTTACTTTACTACTTAAAATGATTGAACTTTATCTTACAGAATGAATGAAATGAAATGAAATCAAATGAAAAATGTTTATTCGGTGTAACACAATAGAACGAAGGCAAGGACATACAATTAAAAAGTTTACACCAAAATGGTTGCCACTCAGCATGTGTCATGACAGAATAGCCACAACGCTGATTTTCAGGGCAACCAAAACTTAAAACTATACTTAACTATTCTTAGCTATTCTTAACCTAATTAGTGACAACAATATTTCCAGGTGACATTCATGTCACTACTGGCAACTCCACTTGACCGGTTTTTTGATGAATGAATGAATACATTTTTATAAACATCACAGCGTAAGAGTAGAAACTGCGGAACGCTTTTTTTTATTTCTTTATGTTTTATTTCACAAACACGGTGTGCTTGGATAAAAGGCATTCGGGTATGTCAGGCTGAGAAAATGAGCTACCTACCGTTTTTAGGGGCAGTACAGAGCTCTTCAAAAAAGTGTCCATAGGCTACGGCCGCTTACAATCAAGCAGGCTGTATGCATAGTTGCTAACATAGTATACGGCCCTAATAAGTTCAGTATTTCCTTTGACCTTTACACGGAAAAAATAGTGTGTTAGCAAAGTACCAATTTGGCTCGGTTAAAATATTTTTGGTTATATACAATCAAGTCTTATTTAAATCACGCAATTAAGCTTTGTTAATTACAAACAAGCAATTATTGCTAACTATTCTTGGTTATTTTTACCAAGCACTTATTTAAATCCAAATAAGTGTCCTAGTAAATATAACCCTTCCCTGATTCCCTTATTTATTTTTAACTAATTTAATGGTGTAGTTTCACATACGTAAGTTAGCCAAGTTGACTTCTTTGATTTAAGCAACGAACTTTGCAGGCTCCATGCGAAGCGAGTCACTCGGTTGTAAATAGCAAAAACTTATTTATTTCTAGCCGTTTCATTTTCTCAGTGTAGTAGCACCTCGAAGCTCACTGTTGCCAGGCCTTTAACCGCAAACCACTTCGTTCGCTTGTTAGTATATTTGCATCACTTTCAAATAAGCAAGAGTGATAGAGAGGGAGATAACTTTTCAATGCCAGTTCTGTCTTTTATCAAAGTTTTAAAGAACTCATTAGAAAGAGCCAGGTTTCAACCTCTAATGGGGCAAATTGTAATTGAAAGTTCATAAAGGAAAACATCGTGAGGAAACCTACATACATTCGCCAAAAAAGTTATTTGAAGTCTCTAACCTCTGTGGCTCGCGAGACTCAAACCCGATGCCTTTCATGTATTAGCACAGGCCCAAGCATTGGGACGTATATATATGCTAACATAACATTACATATTGTAGAGATAAAATCCTTAGCTACAACAAAAATCGTATTACCACAAAGAACCGACGTCCCGTAACGAAACGGCGGCAATCGTATTCAGTAGCCTAAATATTTATCGATTCTAACCGGAGTAAGCGGACCGCGAGCGGAATCCGATTCTTTTTGGGTTTAAAGTAGTGTCCGACCGAAACATGTTTTTTTGCCGAAACCGAAACCGAAACCGAAGGTTCGGCTCTAAGTGCAGTTTCGGCCGAAACCGAAACTGAAACCGAAACTTTTATAGACATGTTGTAATCGTTGAGTTAAATGTCAATAAGCCGTTGTAACTTGTATAGGATAGGTGGTATAAAGAAAAACAAGGTTAGTAAGTTTTTATTGATCATCCTCCTAGCGTCTGTCAGCACAGACGCACAGCAGGTTTTCCCACGGACTCCACGGAGCCTGGGGTCCAATTGGCAACCTAATCCCATGATTTTTTCAAGTTTGTAAACAACTCCAAGTTATATCAGTGTAAGGCGTATTTTGATCCTTAAATTCGTTTTGGTTTGTAGAATTTTACATCGCTCTCGTTTGTTATGTAGCCGAGTTACGCATTGTTCGGTTAGATATTTCAGCTTTTTTTTTCGCGAAATAAATGCGGAGCACGAAATATTTTCTAATAAAGGTTTCATATGAATAAACATAATTATGTAACTTTTTAACAACTTTAACGTAAAATTTTTCCCCCCTTATTGAAAGTATAATTGTCACAAGTCGACCATGTTTTCGTACATAAAGACTGTGCACGTTGAAATCCGGCCGCGCATGGTGTGATACATCTTTTTATTGAATGTGCATATTCAACCAACACTTCTAATTAATAATTTGGGGTTATCAAGCTACATAATAAAGTTTAAAACATAATATAAACGTTACGTTGTCTATGAGTTTGATCACTATATATTCCACAGTGCCTATATTTTTTGTCCACAGTGTTCTGACAGTGTTTACCAAATTTTCCTGTTAAAAATAGTTTTTTATTATAAATAAGATGAATCAAATTATACCTTATTAAATTCTCTTTTCACCATAGCTAACATTTTTCTAAGTGTATTTAGATTTAAATAGTTCGGAGGTGTTTTAACTTTGGTGACTTTGACTTTTTGACAAAAAAATGGCTGCCATATAAAAATTACTTTCAGTGCTTGGAGTAGAAAGTTTTCCTGACTACCTCAAGTAGAATAGAGTTTCAAAACATTTTTTTTTTGTAAGATGACATTCTATTGACCATAAAACCGGTTGTGAAAATATAAATACAATTGTGGTATTGTAGCAGGAAGCGAGTGAAGATTATCAAAAAACGCTGGACAAAACATTAAAGATATGATGAAATACCTTCAGTAAAAACTGAGACAAGCCCATACAATTTTAATATGATTCTATTTTTATTATATACTACTATGATTAGAGATTATTTATAAAAAAGAACTGCTTGAAAATGTGTATCCGAAAGGGAGATGTAACATGCCATGCGTGGCCGGATTTCAACGTGCACAGTCTTTATGTAGATGTGTACGAAAACATGGGAAACAGACAGATGCCTGACATCAGTTTTTTTTCTTTGGTATTTTTTTAGGTTTTGAATCTGATTTTTGATAAAATAAATACATAAATCTGCTACGTTAAAATTAGCAATAAAATAATCCACACGATTTTAAACTTCACAGATGTATTTTCAGAGTAAAATTACGATAAACAAAATAAAAATATGACAGTTTTGTTCGATACTTGGAGTTTAATTAAGGTTTATAGCATCTATCTCTATGGTTTAAATAATACGTATTGTTTAAAAAAAACGTACTGAGGAATATATGAGTCGGAAAAACAAACATTAATTTGTGCTTAATTAAAATTGGTATGTTTTCTTTAAAATAATGAATACGATTTTTTAAATTTATGTGTTATTCATTAGTTATATTACAGTTAGTTATACAGCAAAGTTTAATCGACTGAGACATCAATGCTGTTAACAAGTCTCTATAAAATAATTCGGCAAGGTTGCATGGACTATTTTAGTTTTACAATCAGTATTTAAAATAAATCATCTAGTGTTTTTACTTGATTTCTTCGTGTATAATTTTCAGCGTAGGCCGACGCAGTTCCTTGGGCAGTCCCTTGCATGAACTCGAGAGCTTACTGTTTGATAAAATTAATACTTAAATGATATTATCATATTACAATTTATGAAATAATCTTCCAAATCACATGTACACTTTTTTGATATTTATTTATTATAATTTTATCAGTTAAAAACGTTACTGAGACAGAAATTGTGGACCGATTAAGTACAATGTTGTAAGTTTCGGCGCGGCCGAAAGTTTCGGCCGTTTTCTGGCCGAAACCGAAACTTGAGCCGAAACACGATTTTTTGGCCGAAACTGGCCGAAACCGAAACCGAAACCGAAACTTCGGTCGGACACTAGTTTAAAGCAATAAGACAAAGGTATAAACCAATTTCGCTGTCGGCAGCCGATACCCTGCGTTTGTGGAAACTGGTGTATTCGGAGTCGGCTGTTGAAAACATTTCATATAACCTATTCAAGACTTTTCAGAATGATTTTAGAAAATTAAGGTGATAATCCTAACTTTAAACTGAGAAAAATTCAAAGAATATAGTTTGTCACTAGATAAAAGATAAAAAAGATAAAAAATATTTATTCTTCAATTTAGGCACATTACAATGCACTTATGAACGTCAGAGAGAAAAAATAAAATACCACTGGTTCTAACCCTACACCTCTGACCCGAGAAGTATTACTTATTACCGGCAAGAAACTCGGCGGGACTTATTTTTTCAAAACAGTTATACTAATACATTCAAGATACTATATACAATAATGCGTAGTTCTTCAAGAAGGCATATCAAAACAGCTTGAGAGACAGACATGTACCTGCCTATTGTGTCTAGTTTGATTTTAATTAGTTATTGAACAGGATTGGATAATATTATTTTCTGTCGGTTATTATTATCAAGTTTATGTCAAAGAGATATGAAATTGAGATGCCAGGAAAGAGATTATCAGAATCACAATTTGTTTAGATGTCATTTTGATAACAAATTCGTAACAAACCATGTCTTTATAATTGAAGTACTACTACTTGGTAAGATTGTTCTATAAGTACTTACCCTACCTACTGCAAGAGTATGAGGAAGATGCTATATTTTAGAATGAGAAGGTACTAAATATATAAGAGTATAATCAAACATTGCTTTAACTACGTCTTAGGATCATTTCAAATTATTATATTGTCGCGGACTTTCCTAATTTGAGTAGATTGAGAACCTTATCATCTATGTCTCAAAGCTCTAGGTTACCCAACAGGTGTTAAATATGTACATACAGAGACAATTTGTATTCCCTGACGTCCATTAAATTTCCCTGACAATTCCCTGATTTGTCCATGACTAGCGAAATTCCCTGACTTTTCCCGGTTTCCCAACAAGTGGCCGTCCTGTATTATTGAATTACAAAGAAACTCGAGATAACGTATCGTAAGTACGAGTTCAATCATCATCATCATCATCTCAGCCATAAGACGTCCACTGCTGCACATAGGCCTCCCCCATTAGGGGGGGGGGGGGGGGGTTGCCATACGCGCCACGCTTGGCAGGCGGGTTGGCGCGCGCATTTTTTTTTGTTTATTGTTTGTAGGCTTTCGGAAGATGCTGCTGCCCATCTCCCGGTATATTCCCTTAGCAGACTCCTACTGCAACCACGAGACGATATGGTGGAACAATTCTAAGGCCGGGCACCCCACGGCACGAGTTTAATACTGAATCGGAACTCCAGCCGCTTAGTTAAAAGGGAGAAGAGTTTTGATTGCCGCGGCGAAAACATTGTTTCCAGTGAACATCGAAGCACGATACTGGATACAGTCAACGCCAATAATATGTATACATTTTTGAACCTTATTACAAAGCAGTCAAGTGCAAAAGTGTAAATATATTTATCGCGTTGATTGTACATTGAATTAACAAGTTATATTACGAGAATACTTACAACTGTACCTACACTATTCAATTAAATATTTAATAAAGAGGTTTTCATACCTAGAATCGGGAAGTATAGCCAATATAACTTTTTTACAACTTTGTTTATTTTTTGGCGTTTATAACATTAAAACTGTTTAATTGTTGTTATAAGCAGAAACGTCTGCAAACGATACTTCAATTTTATAATTGAAAGGAAAAAATGGAAAAATTCACCGCGTCGAGCAAGACTCGAACTTGCGACCTCTCGGAATACCGGTCCGATCGCACTGCCAACTGTGCTATCGACGCTTACTCAACCCCGGTGAATTTTTCCATCTGTTACTCCTTTTCCATTTTTTCCTTTCAATTATAAAATTAAAATTGTTATATTTTATACGCATATTAACTTATATTAAATGGGTAGGTACCTATATCATGTTCCGACCTCTTAAGTTAAGAAAGGTTAAATTGATCACTTTTGTATTGTTTTATTTAATTCAGTCCAATAAAATGGCGTCAAATTCTATGAAACTATTTTACTTATAGTGTATTCCCTTTTTTTAACTTTGTCTTATAAAAGCTGATTGCTATACATATTATATGTCATAAAGACACTTTAGACAGTTATTATGCTTCATGAGTGCAATCCAAAACGATCTTTCATTAGTTTTTACGTGTGAGTATTTAAAATTTGTGTTTTTATCACGCAGAAATGGCTGTAGAGATTTGGTTAATATTGGCATACTGTAGTTTATTAAATATTTCAAGACACAAGATAATTACGCCACTGGGCAAAATTTGGATTGAGTGATCCTAAAAGGGATGGTATTATAGGGGATTTCGGAAAAAACTAAATATGTAGCGATGAGAAAATATTATTTGAATAAATAAATCTTGTAAATATTATACTGTATGAAATGAATCAAAGCATTTGGATCGCATCCAGCCAACTGTATCGCGATGGTAAAAAGAGTTCAAGAAATGCTTGGCCGACGGCATAGCTGTTTTAAGCCAAAAAGCTAACATTATGTTGGACACCATACTTTATCTGGGAAAGCTCATTTTTTTACATTATATCAAGTATATAATATAAAAATAGTTGCAATCTTTAGAAAAAAGAAGAAAAAATAATTATTTCTGAGTTGTAACAGGCACTGACTTTTTGGTCTAAGTAGATACGAGACACAAAGTTGGAAATTATCATTAAAGGATTTACAAACTCCCTCAATAGCTTATTACCTACCTTAAATATGGATATCATCATCATCATCAATGGATATACTTACAAGTAATCGATATTTCGCTTTCCAAATCTAAACATTCAGAGTAAGTTTGGAGAAAATTTCCCAAATTTCCGAGCAGAATTGATAAATGCTCATTGACTACCGCCGATGAAATCATCAAGTTTTCATAACGAGTTACTGAAACTGCGACAGCTAAGGCGGAAAATACGAAACTCAAATAAAACTTGCTCAGTTCGAATTTCGATGGAACATTCTATGAAATCGATTTTGTTACAATTAAAATTAATGTGTTCGCTTTATGAACAATTCATTGATAAGCGTTGGAAAGTTTGTTTTATTTTTCATTGGATTGTTCAGTGAATTTATACGAGTTTTGATCTTTAACATTAGTAAATAAGTAGTATTAAGGGTAGTTTTAATTGTGTTCAAGAAATCACATGATTTGAATTATAATTCATATTATTCACTTGATATTTTATTCATCTATAACCAAAATAGTTTCACAGTTTCACGATTTTTCTGCTCCACGGCGTCAATATTGAAATTCGGTATCAGCTTTCTGTTGAAATGACCTTGTTTGGATGTCAATATGTTTTTCTCACAATTAGAAATATATTAATATTTTGTATATTTTAGTTTGTGAGTAATAATTTCCGAATTTCAGATAGCGACAACTTGTCTGTCAGTACCACGCCCGCTCTTACACGTGCGTGTAAAATTCTAGGAACGACATAAATAATGTATTATTTTGTGGATTCTGGGTAAATAAGGTGTATAAAGGTGGATTAAATTTCCTCTACAAAATGAAATCGCAAGTAAAATAATTTTACTTTTATCGTTTACAAGAAATCATAAAAATATGTTTGATGTTACTCCGAAAATATACGGTAGGTATTTACGATAATAAATGCTTATTATTTCTCAAAGTGTGATATTATAACAACTTAAAATTACCTGTTTAATATCTAAGGTTAACGCATGTACGTAACTGAATACCAAGTCGTTCACTCACTTTACTAAGTGTTCTACGAAGTTCCCCAAAACACGAAACGTGAAAGTAACAAACGTTCCGAAACGCCCTTACTGTTGAACAATACTTAAAGGATTTATGCCTTCCACTTGGCACCTAGACCAATGTAAACAGCGAGATTGCATCCACACGCTCAATGAACTCCAATAGAGTTATCTTTCACCGCAAGCATCGGACTCGGCAGACACCTAGTTTTAAAACGTTGTAAATGCCAATAGTAGACTTTGCTAAACAAAACCTTCTTCTACTATGTGACCGCGTCAAAATATTAAATAGAAAGAACTAACTTACGATCTGATTCAAAACATCGCGTGGATACAGTTTCAGAGTACCACAAGGTTCTATTTTGGTGCCAGTATAGTTGCTTAAGTCGTTCTTGGTTTTGCTATCGACATTCATGTCTCACGGCGGATGTCCGTATCGCTACACTTTGAAAGAACGAACGAATGTGAAAAACATTCGGTTTTTGAAAGTAAACATGTATCGATGTTCTTTTGGCGACGTCTCGGGAAGGCGGACCAATTTCCGTAGTGAAACGAACACAGGGAGTAAAAATGGATCTTTTAAGTTAATGCTATTGGAGTATTTCAGTGGTATTTCTAGATTGTATTGTGAAATGGGTTACCGTCAAGTGGGATGTCTTGGGAGTTGAGGGCTAATCTTAGTGCTCATAAACTCAAAATATGAAAAAAATATTCAAACCTTATCCAATTGGTGCTTATTGTCTAGCCTAGGGCCTTAAAGTTAGGTAAGTCATCATTGTATTTTTACCTTACACTTGCCGATGAACTCCAGATACCGATGGCAGAGGCCCTTCAAAGCAGAAAACCGCAACAAATGGAGGGGCTTATTACAACGTTTCCGTCGAAGCCACGATCATCGTGAGGGACCGACTTAAGGAGGAGGACTGTACTTGTGAAAAATTGTGCGTGCAACACGAAAATAAAATTTATTTACTTCTTGTGTTTTTTAGTCCCTTTCTACGCTCAAAATTCATAATTAGCACTCGAATCGAAATAAACACGAACTTTCTTCTCTTGTTGCACTATTATTTTTATTTTATACAAATAGTTATTTCGACATAGTTATATTCTCTTCATTTTCGTGCCGTGACTGCCCTGAGTGACCTTAACTGAGTCATTTTATCCTCATCCTTCTAGAAGTTGTAGTCAAAATATAAATTTTTAATAGGTACCTAAGATTTATTTGATTTTCCAGTAGCTGTGGTTACAAACCCAGCACATTTGCTATTTAAATACGGCACAGTACGTACGCCCCAGGAATCGTGACATTGTTTTGAAAGTTTACCTTTTGAATAGAAGTTTAAATTGAAATATCGTTTTGCAGCAGCGATTCCATCTACAAGCTTACTGTATTTCAGTTAAGCAGTTCACAAATCTTTTGAGTCCACCCTTTTAGTTCTACACTATTGTAACGTGACCTCTTCAAACGTAAATAATGAAACATACGTCAATAAGTGTAACACTGGTTTGCCGGAGATGAATGTGTCGGTAACCGTTTATGAATGGGCTACTAGATTATGTATTCTGATTTCAACTTGTTGCAAGTATTGATGGATCGTTAATCATTATCTAGTTCCTACAAGATTGACTTATATTTAAATGAGCTGAGCCAAACGGTAATAAGTACCTTAAAATTATTGATATAATTATAGTTTTAATTGAAATGATAGAACTTCCTAATACTTAAATATAAAATCTTTTTAATCGAACACGTGTTGCATTAACTTTAAAAATGCTGATTCTAGCGTTCCTAACTTGAAAGTCGGCTTAGTAAACTTATAACCGACGCACAATAATTCAAGTTTTTTTTAAAACCATGTATAGGCACTCCATGCAACGACGAGCATTCTGAAACTGAACTGTATCTCATCCTTTTTCTGGTTGGCATCTGACCTCCTAGCATGACTTTCGCTATCGTTAGCATGACTGCATATTTCGCGTAGGTATGCTGTGAGTCGCGCTTAAAGTATAGTGCGATAACGTAAATCATAGAGGGCCGGTTAGTAGCCGTCGCGTGAACGGACACGGCCACGAACAAGAAGTCTGGCTATCTATGATATCGGAAGGCAAAATCTACTTCGGATCATTGCGCCACAGGATTAGTAATTGTGTTTTCAAAACAGTAAATCTCAAATTAGGGAATTAAATTCTGATTATTTTTTGACACAGACTTTGACCACAACATTTTGAAGGAAAATCTTCGGCTAATGGAAAAAATATTACCCTAATAGAAACAAATGGTCCGAAAATAAAAAGGGTTCCATGTCCAGATTTAAAACGATGGGTCGATCGACTAGTTTTAAACAAACCCGTATACCGAAGTTTTCGGCAACTTGTCGGGATACAGGAAATTCGGGGATCAGGCTCTTTATTAACGTAGCTTAGCGAATATTCATCTAATACCAGTACCCTAGAACCAGTTCAGTAACAGTTACGAGTATATATATTTGGAATTCAAATAATTTTAAACAAAAAAGAATCGACTTCATTTAGGCTCCGCTTTTCCAAGAGGAAGTGCCCAAGTTGCTTTAAAAAATAGTGAAATCACTATAGGTGTGCCTATAATAGTTGAAGAGTTCCCTCGATTTTTCCAGGATCCCATCATCAGCTCCAGACCTGGTGACAATTGGATCAACTGTGAAGTATACCGTCCGTATACCGTATAAAAAAAGAACCCGACGAATTCAAGACAAGTCGGTTGATAACTTTTTGACGTTAACAATATAATAATTTGTTGCTCGTCGCTTAAGGTAAGATAAAATTTTATATTTTTACTAAAGACTAAAAATGTAAGTATATAAAACTAGTTGACATGTATGAAGAATATGCCAACATGTGTGTTACCTATCATCATTATCATCATCTCAGCCATAAGACGTCCACTGCTAAACATAGGCCTCCCCTTTGGACCTCTATAAGTATCGGTCGGAAGCGTATACGTATGTGGTGTGTAAATAAAAAAAACATAACGTGTGCAGTTAGCATCAATATTAGCTACGAGTGAAGTAATTAGGTATGAATTAATTATCAACCCCACCGCACGCTTAGCACATGAGTGACACATCAGTATCTCGAGCTTGAGATAGTCTAGTCGTCTTTTTCTGACTGTGTGAATTAAAAAGGACGGATAGACTATCTCACGCGCGAGATACTTTCTCGTCACTCATGTGCTAGCCGTGCTGCAGTCAAACTATGTAAACAAACTATTCAACCTACTGCCTCACTTTGTACACTTTGCCTGCTTCAGGTATTTTTACTGCTGAGTCATGATTAGGTAGGCCATAGTGAACAACTGGTACTCTGGTACTATCCCTGAAATCATTTTTTTTTTACTGTTCCATACATTTCAGCCGATCACATGTCAACATTTCTATGGGAAAGCCTGCTTTTTTGGGACTTCGGGATTGGTCCAATACCTATAAAAAGATGTACTGTATGACCTAATAAATAATTTTGTTCAATATGGCTAATATGGTTTGACCACACCTTGTACGTCGACTTGATTGCGACAATTGGTGTCTAAGCATTTAGAATAACATTAGAAGTTCGCGGATACCAAGCCAAGGCGTAAGTCACCTAGTTTCCCGTCAGTACCTTAAACGCCGTAAGTATATATACCGGAACTACTCTTACGACCTTCCAGTTGCGCAATGGTCAGCTTCCTCGGCGTCGGTGTTTCCTAAATAGCGACTAAGTTAGTTTAGTTCAGATATTACTGTAATAAACTGCACGTTTTACGTAAAAACTGTTGAACGAGCTTGAATACTAACATGTTTTGGAAAAAGTTTAAAATAGCTGTAACTTTTAGTGAGATAATCTTTAAAAGAGGAAAATATTTACTTTTCAGAAACTGATAATTTTCATCACTAATCTAAAGTTTTATGAAACTATAAAGGCTACTGATGAATTGATGATATTTTTAGGTAGTTACAATTTAACACTGGGAATTCAAAACGTAGTATGGGATATTTTATCGTAAAGCCACTAAACCTATGATAATTTTTCTATGGGTCAGTGAGGGGAACTACTTTAACAATTTTACGCAAAAATGGTCTAGGAGGCTTTTTCTAACTTTTTATTTAACGGTACTCACTGAAATTTGAAACAATATATAGTCCAAAATTTATTTTTTTAATGGTAACTTATCCTAACAGAAAAGAGAACCCTCGGAAGATCATTCCAGGCGGGCTGTGACTTCATACTTCGAGGCGCGCTTGAAGTATGGAGAGTCGCACAACAACGTAAGATGCGCTAGCCGTGCAGGTCTGGTTAGGGCACAAGAAAAACAAATGTATTTCATATATTTACTATGGTTGATTCGAAACTTCGAGACACCATTTTTAGCAAGGTTTACGTAACCAAAATAGTGAGTTTTCTTCTGTTGTTATAACCGACGTGAGTCTCGAAGACTTGTCTAAACAACCGCCATAAAAACAAACTTCATAGCATATCGCTTTCCATATTTACCTTCTGACTATGAAAACAAACAAATCGGCAGACAGACGATTGGGACACGTATTTCATTAGTCACCTATTTTTGTAACCATTGACTCACCTAAGAACGCGTACCACGTGTTATTGTAATGAAGATTGGTGGGAAAAGTTTTGAGAACACCGAATTGGTATTATATTTAGTTACGGGTAACGCTCCCATGGAAATGTCCGTACAAGGTGACCAATCTTTATTGTTCGTGTATATATCAAACGTAGTATGAGGAACATAGAGGTTTACTGAGTATTCAGAAATGAAGGTATTGTTCACCTTGAGAATTCCTCCGTAAACCCCCCCGATCTGTAGGAAATATTTCATATTAATACTCCGAAAAGTCTGAGTCCATACTCGTCTCAGAGCCAATTAACTTTGTACCAAACATATTCCACTTTTACATAAATAACACAGTCTTACTAACTGTCTACACTAGCTTGCTGTACAGTTCAGTTCTCGTCCACTCCTTATCGCTTACAATTTGTAAGCTCGCGCGAGATAATGTTATGCAGAGTGAAATGAAATGCAGTCTAGACAACGTGAATTTTGGCGAGATATGCAAAGCGTAATTTTGGCTGAGAATAGGTCAGATATCTTTTGTTCCATAACTTGTTCTGATAAGTGGATTTAGCTTATCATGGTGCTTGTGAATTCGTTCTAGTTTGAATAACGTTTCGTGTGTTTCAATGTTAATTTTTTTAAGGGTTAGGTGTACGGGTATCCAATGATGTGGATCTGGAACTCTCGGGGAATTATATGCACATTTATGTAGGTAGGTTTCTTTAAGTTTTTTTTCCTAACTGAAGAACCTAGTTACTGATAATTATCATATGAATTGATGCCTTTGACCCCTTTCAACTATAATTCAAACCTTTAGTTTTATTTGAAAATCAGTAATACCTACTAATTACAGTAAGCAGCAGAAGTTTCTTGGCAAGGTGTTCAGAATGACCTTTTCACTCTCTTATTCTCTTAACAATAAATTCGTACTCAATTTGAATAACTTCGTGGGCCGATAACTAGTACATACCTAAACAAAAATAAGGCTACCCAAAAAAATAACGTTATAAAGCTGACATCAAAAACTAAACACGTAAAGTAACATAAAATACGTCGCCGTGGCATCAAGGGACGTAAACCACATCAAAGCAAATATTTCCCGAACGAGGATGCGTTAAATATAAATTAAGATATAATTTTTCGCCTAAGAAACCAAAGCAATTTAACTTTAATTACATCAAGCCCTGTTTTCTTATCGTCGCTAGGAATTTTTACTTTTTATTTTGATGTAGCAACATTTATTTTCTTTAATGATTCTTTGAACTTGTTGGAAAACAACTTTGTTAAATACTAAGGTAAGGTACATTGATGACAGGATATTCTATAATTGTTGGTAGAATACTGGTATGGCACTGTAAAATGAGGACATAACTAGGGTTAGGATTCTGGTGGCATTTTAGCACAAGTAGTGCAGTGGAGTCGCCATTGTATTTTTTTATTTGAATAAATGAATAACTGAATGATAAAGCCATATATTATGTAGATTTCAAAATATTATACGTAAATAAATGTTACTATTTAACTAAAATAATTATGTATTCAAGACCTTGAACAACTTGCAACTGGAATTAAAGTTTCAAAATCGTGCATGTTATCTTCATCTGATGTTAAATGGTTGTCAAGATTATGAAAAGCATACAATGGCAATTTGTTCCATATTCACTGGCATTATACGATTTCTCAACTTGTGAAAAATCCATTTGTGTGTCGAGAAAGATCTCTCTACATCCACCGATGTTAAAGTAGCATTCCTCAGAATTTGAGCATGATTGCCAAAATCAACCATGTCTCTCACTACTGAATCAATTTACTTGTATGTAACTAATACATTTTATTATGCATTATCGATTTATCATTTATCAATCATTTTTTATTCATTCATTCAATAAAAGAAATATAACAACGACTCCATTGCTCTTTGTTCACCCAATGCCACCAAAATTCCTAACTCTATACATAACATAACAATAATCATGTCTCGTTATAGACAAACATGAAACTAACTTCGGCTATCTTGAGGTCAATTAGGGGAAAAATCGTTATTCAAATATGAAGCCGGGTAAAACATCAGAGGGGAAATTATATAACCCTTTTTGAACCGAATCCTCACCGCGTCATAAAAACACTTAAATACAAATACTATATTCTTAAATTGTGAAACTCACAAAGTCGGAAATATATTTATATTTAGAAGCAGTCGATACATTACTAAGATAAATAATTATTATCGTTTATTCGCTCTTAATTGCTCTTGACTTGATTTATAATTTTAATTCGTCAATAATGACCAATTTCCTAAAGATGCTTAAAAGATTAATGATAAATTTAGATTAGTACCTACTTAAAAAATAACAAGCACGGATATTCTTGTTAGTGCTTGAACATCAATGAAATTGTTATCTTTTTTGTATTATTATCAATAAGCGAAATATAATAAAATCTGCTACATGCATTTTAAAGCTGTAACGTGACAAGCAACGTCATCTGCATTAATTGAATAAATTAAAAATTATCAAGAAAAACACTCTTTAACAACAGTAAAATAAAGATAAAAAAATATATCCATTGAAAGAAATACAAGTATATGACCGAGAGAAAATAGCAAGACGTCCATTATAGTTCAGTTTAAATAAATAATAACTACCTAAAATCAGTCCTTGTACAGTCATGGGCGGGCTTCAAAATGTAGAGCAATTTATGGTTCAAGCTATTTTCTTTTATTCAATACCTACTCTGTTAATGTCGAAAGTAAAATAAACTTAAATGGCTCAACAATTAAAAGTGTACCTTTGTTTAAGTGTGTAGTAATTTGGGCCTTTTATATAGATACTTAAGTGGTTACATTCCTTATTTTAAGGATAATGCCGCGTTATACGTTGTTAATCTGACATAACGTTCTAACGAGTATATTTTATGCTGATAAATGTTCATACCAGATCGCAATTTTACTTAACCTTGGAGCCTAAATGGTCGAACACTCTACTTATTAGGATTTCCTCCCGCGAATACTCCAGCTGTGTATGGAGGCCGGGAGTGTACCTAACCTACCCTATAGGTTTTTTAAAACAATTCGACAACAACTTTGAAATTGTAGACAATTAAGCAACGGTGACCGGCTACCTTTAGGCAGTATACGTAACGTGTTTTTTAACGATGTGGTGTTAAATATCTTGGTCGTTTGTCCCTGATATAAGACAAGGTTATCTTCAAGTTTGGGTGCCGCCTGCTATCGAAGTTTAGCAGTTATAATAGCAATTTAAACCTCCGATACAGCATCTCAGAATAGTAAAAGAGTTTTTTTTTTACTTATAGAGTAAAATTATAAGCCGGGAAATTTAAGATTAGCACCTATTTAATTTATATTTTATTTGGCAGGTATTCTGTATATTTTATTATCATTTCATCTCAAGGGAATCGCGCAATTCAACTAAATGGAAACACGACAATAAATGCCGTGCACTTGACTGCGCGTCACACATACATAAATATTAATTATGAGAGGTCCAGCTTTTATGACGCAAGGCTTTTACGCTAAATTGAAAACAACTCATGGTTTATTCACGACACGTCACTATACCAATCTAAACTGACCCATCCGACACATCCGCGAGTGAGCGAAACGCATTGAACGCGGAAAATCTTTTTAACGGCACGGGTCTGGCTTAACTGGTGGTCATGATATCGTTGTGACTTTGGAATTGGTGCCATTTAATTCTGAAGTAGTGTTTTCCATTCATTATCCGTTTGGATTATCGAAAATCGCCGGCGCGAGGTATAATTATGTGTAAATGCGATAGTATGAGAATCAAATCTGTGCATACGTAAATGTAGCTACGTAAAATGGCTGCTGAACGAAATATGTAATTTTGAGGTGAAACGCAAAATAGCACAAGCGGTATTCTAACTTTAAAAGTATGATTGGTTACGGATTTGTAATCAAAATGACAAATAAACTTTTGATGTACTGTACTAGCGCCACGTTCTTGTTGTTGGTTATTAAAATTGTAACACTACTTTACGTTAAATAAATGAGTGAACTTTTGATTCTAGCAACCAATGTCACTAAATGCTTGACGCTTTATTGTATTGCCTCATTATTTTTTGTAGGTATATATACTAGACTTTATTTGGACATTACATTCTTGTTGTACGTAAGTTCAAATATTATCTCTATCTTTACGTTTGCTATTTAGTTACCCTCATGTTAGCTGAAAGAGATCCTTTATAGGGATAAGTTCGTCTTTACTACTTACATCTATTAAATTGTCTTGTAACATTTTGAGATCAATAAAGTCTTCCACTAATAATTGTTATCGTAAAGCAATCTCTATTTTATTTAACAAGTTTGTATAAACTTGATGTAAAACTAACATCAAGAAAGATAAGGTCTAAATAAGACAAATCAATTTTGTCAGGTCCACCTGTTCAGTAATCATCATAGCTCGGACAATTCATCGTAAAAACGTAGCAAAACGAATATAGCACCGAAATGAAACAAGATATATAAAATTTGTATTATGTACAGTATTTTAATAATATATTTCTATATTACATTAAAAACCAGAACTCAAAAAGTGTGAAAAGTTGTTCCATACAAAATTAATTTTTGCGATGACTTGTCCGAGCTATGGTAATCATATTAAAATCAAACCAATGACAAATTTTATTCTTAGAATACGTCTCCAGTATATTGGTAGTAAATCCAGTCATTTGAAAGTTACGGTTGTTAGTAAACCGCAACCACAGAAAGGGACCTATGCCGTTGCAGCAGCACCTTGAAAGGAAATTTAGATTTTATTATCAAGAGCTCTCGGGGAGTATTAAATCGTGGAAAGGAGAATGGAAAAAGGAAGTCTGGGAAACAATACACGGTGCAGTTAACCCTGTAGAGTGCTTGGGCTGGGCACAGACCACCTTAAACTACTAGAAAAAAAAACAACAAGTAACTCCCAAATAGTAAGTACACAGTTTTATTGCTGACTGTACTACCTGTACCTGTAGTACCTAACAGCATTGTCATGTAAACTACGGAAGTGTACCAAGTTTCAGCTCAATCAGACACCGGGAAGTGGTTGAAATTTAACTTACAAGATTTGATAAATAACTAAATAAAACTTTGTAAAAATTTTGATATTAGCTTTTTTTGAATGTAGGTTGTAAATATTCAAAACATCAGGTACAGATGTGACTAGTGGCTTGTGTCGTGAAATTTTCAAAACCCTTATCGCCCCGTCCTTCTTACTAAGTACTCTCGTACTTTAAACCTGATTTATTTGACCATGTTCACTTCCGTAGGGAGTTAATTTCGGGATAAAAAAGTGTGTCAACTTCATCATTTCATTTGATTTAAGTTGCATCACCGTTTGCGAGGTGTACTCTAAATAAAAATGATGGATAATTTGATATAAGTACATACAAAAAGTTTGAACATACGCTTAATGTATGAAATTGAGTAGAATATAACTTAAAAGTTTTGTTCTTAACGAATAATTTTATAGGTAAAAATGCACCTGTGTCACAAAATAATATTAATAAGGGGGGTACCTACCAAGGACCTATCAATGTGTACTAAAACCTATCTTTTGTCGTGTCAAACGTACCTAAAGTACGTAAGTGAAGTTCAATCTCCCCCAATCGCATTATATAAATATTTGTAATAGCATGGAACTATTTAAACTGAAATTACTGGCCGCTGGTTTCGGCATATTCTTATAGCGGTGCTACGTAATAACGTATTCGGTATCATTTTACAACCATAGCGAAATATTTTAGGCAACATAATGCAAAGTTTGAGTAGTCTGTGGGCCTCAGTATCCCGGTGTAAAACATTGCGATACGGGGGCTTAACTGGTCAGAATAGAAAATTTATCGTTTTGCAACAATAGGTAGCTTAATCCAATTCCGCTGGGCTCTTCTGATTTCATTCGCGAGTTCACGAGCGACGTGCGGAATTCACAATGCCAGCCGTTTTACGGGCTTTTAGTATTTGCAGATTTACTGAAATGTTTGATATCATGCTGATAATCTGCGAATGGCGCTGCAATATTTTGTGCATTTTTATTTCGGAGCAATCAGCTTACGTCAATGTTAAATGGATAAGATAGAAACGCACTGTCTAATGATCTAAATGGAACATACAAATGTAGGATATGTATTGACGGTGAAAGTTACGTACTTATACGTACGTATTCGCTATGTGCGAAGTGCATGGTGGGGGTAACGTGAACGATCGCAGTGCACAATGTGACAAGAAATTCAACTGCAAAAGGCTCTTGTCAATATCAAATTCCAAAATATTTGACATCGTCTATGTCACCTCAACTCGGTAAACTGTCATAATAGTAAATCAGCTAGAGACATGTCATATATGAGAGAAGTGTACGCCATTCATAAAAAAAAATTAACCCTTGCCGAAGACATGGGCCATAATCATGCATATAGCTAATATTCATGTTCATGTTAGTTTTAGAAGGATACAAAAAATTCAAATCACATCAATTCAGACATCGAGTAACGAACTTTTTGTTCTAATTTTTAAAAGGATAATCTTGTACAACGAATTATCCATATTGATTTTGTCGACATTGGAATAACAAAAGCGCCATTGTCATTGTTTTAAAAAGTTTGTGGATCTGAATTGGGTTGTTGAGTTTGTATTTTGTTTTGTAAGGACCAGACGATTGAACAAAAAGTAAATATTCGTATTAAAGATAAATAATTGATAAAAACCGGCCAAGTGCAAGTTGGACTCGCGCACGATGAGTTCCATACCATTATCTATAATAACGGCAAAAAGTCGTTACTGTTGTATGGGAGCCCCCTTAAAAATTATTTCATTCTGATTGTTTATTATTTGTTGTATTTTTTGGCAATTTCAACAGTTTAACTATCACGGTTCATGCGATACAACCAGATGACAGACGGACGGACAGATGGACATGACGAAACTATAAGGGTTCCGTTATTCCTTGAAATGTGGAGCAAGTTTACATATTATTTATTTACATATAACGCAATATATTCACAGTAACATCAGAGTAGGTAATAACTTATTAATTTATTGTTATCTATCAATAAAGACCTTAACATTAATTAACTTTGAAACAAATATACGTTTCACAATTGATTTAATATTTAGGTACGCGAAAGCTAAAGGTCTTTGATTTTTAAATCTCTCACAGTTCGTATTTTCCAGGAAATATTTTTTTCACCTCACTAGCTCGGAAAGCCCTTTTTGTTTGTTTAATATCTATTGTGAAAATCGCTTTTTATCCACATGTGGTGAAAGAGTTTTGACATAAGTGACAAGTGGCTTAAGTGACATTTGACAGCTAACAAAACGTAAAACGTTAAAAGTGCAGAATTTTTAACATCGCAATTAATGAATTGCATCGAGTAAAAACACTAAATATAGTCTTAGAACTTTATTTTAATTCATAAATATCAGCATTCAACATTAATCTTTATTATTTTTGTAAAAACGGATAAAATGTTCTGACAGCCCAATAAGTCTACGTACGAACGAAACGCATCTGACATTTAATAAAACCTTTTACGTCAAAACTTTTCATTTCAATTCATCCATCATATCAACATTAAATATTCGCATGTTTTTCTAGGTTGTTTTGTTAAAAATGAGTGATTCGAGTGATGAAGAAGTATTAACACCTGAGGAATTACGGGAAACCGAGCAAAATGCACCCTTTTTCTTATTTTCCTCGCTGTAGTGAGGTGAAAAGTTTTGTGTTATACACGGGTGAAAGTTATTTTACGTCTCGTGTATTAAAGCACTCGCTACGCTCAGGATTCTATTTTTGAACCACTCGCTTCGCTCGTGGTCAATAATAGAATCCTTTCGCTAGCTCGTGTTTCAAATAACACTCGCCCGTAAAATACAACTTTCACCACTTGTATAACAAATAACTAATAACTGCCGGAGATAAAGTAAAATCCAGAAAATTTGGAAAGTAAATGCAATGTTCATAAATCAAAACATCCATGAGTATGCTGCATAAATGTATGACTGCGTAAGTTTAACGAACACGTCGTTATGCCATATCAATCACAGTTCAAAAGAGCTGACCAGTCATCTCGGCCCATCGATTTTATTAGGGGAGCATTTTTGCAAACCACCGACCAATACCATGGAATTCAGTAGGTAGCTACTTGTTTTATGTGAAACCTATAAATCTTAATCTCTTTTCTTTCCCATAAGGTTCAAAAATGGAAACTGATTTATATCATTAAGTCTGCCTTTAGTATACTACAGGGTATTAATGCATGTAAAATCTTAGAAGATTAAGAAAATAAACGCAGTCGTTAACTAGGTTCCACACTGAACTAACATATTTCCTGATAAAACTCGTGTATTTTAGTGAATAAGACAGCGTAAATAAATAAAACAACGAACTATTTTGGGTACAAGCAATCTTGATGATGAAAACGTTCAAAAGCCGGCGACTACTGCTTCTTGGTTCCCTTAATTTCTAACTCTCCTACTCTAATAGTAGATTGCCAGCAGAGGCTCTGTTTTGAACAAGTGGTTGTACAAGGTCTGACCAACGATTGACCCTAATCTCACCTAATGGAAAGTGAAGACAGAGCTCACCAGTTCAGTAATTATAGCCTAATCACTCTTGCTAAAGAGACCGGGATCGTATTTGTCAGGGAATACAGATGTCGGGAGCATACTCGTATTCTATTCTTTGGCAGTCCACGCAGATAAACCGTAACGTTGCTAAATGTAATACCTATAATTGGAAACAAAGTTGTAAAAAGCCTCCGCAAACATGTCGACAGAACGTGATGGGGATTTCAATCAGGCGGGTCGTGTATTGTTTCGTTGTCGACAATTTTATCGGGATGACTTCGCTTATGTCGCCCGTTTTTTAAATGATGATGAGAGTTATGTTAATTTAAATTTTTACATATTTGTATCATGTCCTACTTACTCACAGCTTCAACAAAAAATAACGCAGACATGCAACCAACTTCACGAGTGGTTCTCAGCGAATGGGCTTATCCTCAACGTCACGAAGTCCAACGTGATGTTGTTCTCAGCCAGAGGAAACACAGACATCCCGCAAATTCAGAGTCCGATGCCGAGCTGTGATTCATGCCAGTTCCTTGGATTTACAATTGACGCAACCCTGAACTGGAAAGAGCACGTTAAAAATCTTTGTGCCAGGCTGGGTAGTGCTATTTTTGCACTAATCAAATTAAAACCGATTCTGTCTAATGACGCAATGCTTCAAATTTATTACGCATATTTTTTTTCGCTTATGTCATACGGTATAATCTTGTATGGGAACTCGACAGACTCAAAAAAAGTGTTTTTATTACAAAAACGAGCCGTACGAACATTAGCTGGTGTACACCTAAGGTACCCGTGTCGAGAATTATTCAAAAAATACAAAATACTGACACATTACTCACTGTATATCTATGAGATCATAATGTTCACGCGTCGAAATTTAAATTCATTCAAGCGTATAAATATGCCTCGCAGAATAACCCGCCAGACCGGGCGACTACAGCCCGTCCAGCGTCGACTTGCCTTACTCGACCAGTGCCCGCGTGTAATAGGCCCGGAATTCTATGAAAGTCTACCCGCAACTCTCAGAAATGAAACTTCCGATACTAAATTTGAACGCCGACTGAGGGAACTTTTATTGTCTAGGAATTTATATTCTGTTGAAGATTTCACTGCAGAATTTAAAAGAACAAAAAAATGTTGAATATTATGATGTAATTTATGTTTTTAACCGTTATTTTTAATTTATTGATCTTTGTTTTAGGTTTTGACATTTATTTCTTTTGTTTTATATTCATAAATTACCTAGGATCCCTAGACATGTACTTACATGAACAAAATACCTGTTGACATTTCTATGTACATATTTTTACAACTGACATTTTTCTGTATTTTCTTTTGCCTGTTTTATTATTGTAAGTGACGATCTTCTAGTGAATGCATTTTATTTTATAATGTAAAATACTGTGTCGTTTTCTACAAGAAATAAATAAATCTATCTATCTATCTATCTGTCTTTCCGATGGTTTCCATTTAGCGGGATTACAGCCGCAGAAACGAGAATCCTCGGGTTAATTAAGTAAAACAAATATTATTCATGTGATAATTTAATTTGTATTGTTTTTTCAAATTATAAGTACTGATATGGACACGCTGTTTGAAAAAATAAACCATTTCATTTCATAAAACGATTTTAGAAATGTTAATCCGATTTTTATGAATTTTAGACAGGTATAAAAGTCTATATTTTGTCTAACGTGCAATTTTTAGGACAAGTTTTTCACGCCGAGTGGACTCTTCTTGCAAAAGTCATCTACTTGCTCACAAGATGATTGTGACAAACCCAATCACAATGAGCTTCTATTGTTTTATCACAAAGTTCTTATGATCACTAATAAATCGTCAGGTGACAACCAAAACTCACTAATTGCAAAAAAATAAATAAACGAAAATCAACCTTGTTTTGTGACTGGTACGGTTCCTTATGGCTATTAACTTGTGGAAGTACTTAGTGAGTTTTGGTTGTCACCAGACGAAATATGATAACTTTGGCAGTTTTTATGTACTTACAGTTTTTTTTTCTAACTGAAAAGTTTTTTTTTTCTAACTGAAAAGATGAATAAGTAGCTGTCTTATAACCGGGTTTTATTAATAAAAGTAGCAAACAAACTAAAGAGATTTCGTTTTCTTGCTCTCGTTACCTTATCATCATTTCCGAGGCAAGCTCTCATCTATACTCATACTCACAGTCACCCACACTCACAGTGTCACATCTCTGTTTAATGTTACATCAAGATCAGATGTTCAAACTACGAATGCCGCCATGCACTTAAACATTAAGCCTTGACAAACAGGTGTGCGTGAGCTTACATAATTGGATTTTTGATTCGAACGCATAAAAAAAAATCGAACCGTAAAAGCACATGTGAGCATTAATTACGTTCACTTGTGACATTTTTAACAGGGGTTGGGAAAAGGGATTATGTTCCATTTTGGACTTAAATCATGCGTGGAAAAATTGTTGCTGTAGTTTTTAAATACCGTCACGTGCTACAACTTTGCCTACGTTGCACAACTTTGCCTGGCTTGACAAACGTGGTTTTCTTCAACAAATAGGTACCTAGTTATATCTTATTTCTGAGATGGGAGAAAGGCGGCTATCTCAGGAATAACAAAAAAATTGCTGTTTGGTCAAGAAAGCTATGTTTTTCAAGCCAGGCAAAGTTGTGTATGGTTTACCTTTCGTGAACAACATTATCAACTTACTTACGTGTTCAAACATCAAACAAAAACGTTATTCACAAGTGTGTCGGTTAACTTCAAACTCGGATAAATCCATTCGCCCCTCTCAGCAATTATCTACATATGTACCCTATTTATTACCTTTTCTTAGTACCAAAATTGCATAATCTGACAGATGGATTTCCCTGAGTTTGAAATTAACACGTTCACGGACAGTACGTCGATAGACGTTATATTTATTTAACAAATAAAATTTGATTAAAACGTCGTCAACTTGACATTGGCATAATTCCCATTGCTCATGTGCAAAAGGAGAAAGCCATTAACTAAAAATAAAATGCAGAACCTCGCGATACGGCATCACGTCGATAGCCGATGATTTTTACTTTGAAGTAACTGCCAATCCGTCTACAGACGGCGAGTTTCCATACAATCACAATGAAGTTAAGTATCTTGTGCCGTTTTAGGAACACATCTCGGCTTCTCAAATCTTTAGGGCGAATTTCCAACCATTCACTTCTGCAGTATAAGGCCATGACGCATGTTACGGCACCGCACGGCTATGGACGTTTCGGCTATAGACGTGCCGTATCGCGAGCCTACTCAATGTTTGAAAATGTATACATTCTGAGCTGTCAATAAGTGGTAAGTACAACTTTTGTAGAATGTGCGATGTGGCAGTCCGGCCATAGACGGGTAATCATGTTATATGAGATTTACCAGTGCCACAGCATACAGTTTGGAGAATAGTGCTGTATCCGTGAACGTGTTAAACGACTCAAGTATTTCATAGAAAACTTACAGCAACAGTCGAACGGCACGAACACAAAAAACGCGTCATCACTGTTTGATGAGGCATTTGTCGTCAGACGCACGCGGCGGCCGGAGACACGTTCGAGGTTCGACAGTTTTTGCTCGAGTTTTATAGCAATATCATGCTCTCGATTATACGACTTATGTAAGTTTGTTCTACATTTGTTTGCGATTTGATTAAACTGCTTTCAAAGAGGGAAGAGGTTTTAATGATCGAATGTGTATGATATGTCTACATGAGTGATTCTTTGAAAGTTGCCAAGATGTAAGATACCGAACTGAAATTAACTGGTACCAATTAGAAAAATTACGCAGCTTTATTGAGGTTTAGCTCGCTAATCGTCTTGTGTTGAGTCGATTTTTCTGCAAAATGATCTTTCCCGGTGGTCCCATAAAAGTTTGATACCGACCTAAAAACACAATAGCTAGGGATACTCGCACAGATATGCCCGCCGGATTCGCCCGACGGATGTGCCCTGCGGACAAATCCGTGCGTGTATGGCGGGAATTGGACACGGATTTGTCTGCGGACACATCTGAATAGCGCCATACACGAACGGATCTGCCCGCCGGGCATATCTGTCGGACAAATCCGGCGGACACATCTGTGCGTGTATCCTATATTATATAGCTATTCGAATCTTCTAATTGATGACATAATAATATTATTTTGTTATTTCATCATACCCGTGCGATTCGCTCTTACCTCCTAGTAACTTAATCTGCATCACCCAATCAGTATTTCCTAGTAACGAATTAATTCGACGTAAAAAACGAAATGAAAGTAAACTACGTCACACGATCAATTAGCCCCACTTACCCAACACATGTCCTTCGTGACCCATTGTGCCCTTAAAATTGGGGTCCTATTGAATTGTCCCGACTTGCCGAACAATCCGGTTTGCTAATACGGTCGCATTTCCCGTCTATGTATTTAGATGTAGGGGTTTACTATTGGGATTATGAGCTCAAAAGGAAATACATGAATATCAGTTTCAATAATTATATATTGGAAACCATACACAAGGAAGCCAGCACCGTCTGACACCTAATCACAGAGTGACAGATCTAAAGAGAAATAAACAGATCAGTAAAGAGGCTGAGTCTTAGGTTGAATGTAATATATAACTATACATCCTTTATATTATTTTTGTACTATGAACCTATATTTCAACACGCCCCCTCAAAAATAATCACCATGTATACAATCAAAAATATATTGTCCCTAACAGACAATGTGACTTCCAAGTGTTTCCTGGGAATACAATGCCATGGTCTAACATTCGTTCTATAGGATTCTTAGCATTCTATAGGATTAAGGAAAAACCCAAAAACCTCAAACAGACCAGTAAAGTCAATAAGATACTTTTGGATTTATTTCTCTATTTGATGAATCTTTAACAAGATAGTGTACTTATTAACAGTACAACTAAACACATATATATATATATATATTTATATATATTTTGAATGATTATTACATTGTCAAATATATGTGTAAACGTACATATTTAATTTACTTAATTCAATTTGTTCTTAAAAGAACATTAAATTAAAATATTAATTGAACATAATATTTGAATAACTATCAAGTCAATTCTAAACTTTCTACTTGACATCATTGGATATTATTTATCATAATAAATCAGTTTGTAGTTAAAGTTTCAGATGTATCAGGAGCGCTATATTTTTATGAACGCTGTAGTGTTTTTGAATATAAGAGGTTTTTATGGTTCATGGGACAACAGTCATTTTAATTTGTTAGTTAATTAACTAGTTAGGTTCCTGAGATAAGTAATCTCTATTACATACAAACTTTTATGTATACCTCTTTTGCTGACTGTACATATATATAAACTAAACTATAACTTTATGTCATTAAAATCTGACATTTAAATTCATTTTACTAAGAAGATACTAGTGCCAAATATGCCATCGATTTCTGCATGATATTATATTACAGACTTATCACTTGAACAAAACCGATAAGAGTTTTTATAAACTCATCTTTGTATAAAATGTCAATGGGCGTAAATGTCTGTTTATAGCGGTTCGATAGTAACTAGACATAACTTGTATGTTATTGGGCTTACTTACCAATTTTAGCTTTGTTATCACATTCATTGCCCCCGACGCACATGTGCGTCCACCGTCATACAAGTTTGTTCCGAGGCCACGCCCCCTGGCAGTGAATGCGTTATTTGAATAGTTACATTCAATAAGATAAGCATGAAATGATCGTAGTGATCCCTTATGGGTATACACTATTGAATGTTATGTATGTAAAGAGTGGTTCCAGGAAATAGTAGTTTAAAAATGAGTGTATAGGTTTAACTTGAATTTAACTAATGTTTATTGACAGCCCAACCCAAACAGTAATCGTTGAATTATTTAATTAATGAACAAACTTCAAGACAAATATTGCACTACTTATTGCCGTTATTCATAAATCTCTGTCAAATGTATATTTACGTCACTTAGGTTTTGTGTTTTAAAAGAGACTCAGTGTATAGAGCTCAGAGCCATTTTAAATATTATGAATAGATAACAATTTGAAAACTGAGCATGTCGGCAAGCCTCTGTTAAATTCACACAAGTTAAACTCTCTGTACACTTTTAAAGATTCTTAGTTTCCTTGGTTCTAGATTCACTTCTCTAGTAACTAACATATAAGACATACGTCTATAGTCAATTCTAAACCTCGAAAAGTATACAGTGTTTATTTATACTTCTTGAACTGTCTGTGAATCCTATACTAAGTAGACTTTAGTTACCTTGCTACCTGTATGAACCACTTATTTATCATTCATTCTGAGTTCAACTTCTGCATTTTAGTATTCTGTGCTTTATATCTGATTTGACGTACCGTACTACTTATCAATTGAGTTTTGGTCAATAACATTCATTCTCTTTATAATATACATTATTCATTTAAAAGGAGAATTTAAACTTAACTTTTGCCATAACAGTACCTACAAGTTGCTTTGTAATTTGGTCATCTCAAGGAAGCATGACTATCTAGTCATCATTTAATGGGAGTAAGGTTGTCATTCGTTTCGTGGTAACAATCTATCATGGTTCAACATAAGAATTGTAACTTCGTTTACGTGCACACAATTATTAGATACATTGTGATTTTTCAGACTAACTACATTTTGCACATATCAGATTTAGGTAGCTATCTGATTTCTAGTCGTCCTCAGACAGTTGTTGCACATATCAGATTTAGGTAGCTATCTGATTTCTAGTCGTCCTCACACAGTTGTTGCACATATCAGATTTAGGTAGCTATCTGATTTCTAGTCGTCCTCAGACAGTTGTTACAGTATATCAGATTTAGGTAGCTATCTGATTTATTGGCCTCAGTACAGTTGTTGTACATATCAGATTTAGGTAGCTATCTGATTTCTAGTCGTCAGACTTTCGGGACTTTTATATATACTACTGATTTAGACGCATCACTATGGACACTACTATCAGTTTATTACGACAATTACCAATTTACTGATTTCAACACACGACATATATCAGTTAATTATTACTACGAGAATTTCCACTATTCTCTTAGGCTTCTGAAGAGGCCTAGACTGAACAAGGCAGTCTCGTCCACGATTTCATTTCTGACTGAGTAGGTACAACAACATCCAAACTGACCATAGTCCATATTCTATTACAAAATACGTTTTACATTTGACCATAAATAAAGATATTCATCTTTTACGTATTTAGTACATAACAAGTTACAAAAGTGCTAACACTTGATTCTCCATGATTTATTTCCCACTTTCTCCCTTCATTTGCCAAAACAACTTTTATCATGATAAGTTTGTGTAGTATTCTATTATGCTACAATATACTTATTTACCTTAAGAGCTTTAATTGTGTTATCTTATGAGCAACTTATTTTGACAACGATATGAATAAGTAAATATTTTTCTTTCTATCCCGCAACTACGAGCGCTGGAATGGGGCTCGAAACGTCGGGATTAATATTTACAACATTCCAAAACAGCAATACATATACATAATCCGTTTAGTTGTCATAAATTATAAATTAACTACGTTGACGTTGTTAGTCGTCAAGAGATACCTATTTTAACTACGGCTCACAGGAACACAGATCGCTATGTCTATAAAACTCTAAGGTATCTTACGTACGAGAAAGTAGACTTTTTACTGAATAAATGCTCTTTTCCTTGTCGTGTCATCACAGTACACATTAATAATATTTGAAATTAACATTATCAATAATGTTTGACTCAATTTTTGCATAATATTTGTAGCACAGTTATTACTCAGTTATCAAATAATTGGTCGTTAAATAGTACGAACTAGGCAATTGTGTATATCAATCAATAACAATGTCCAATATCCACAATATAATTGTGATCATGTTGCCTTTTCAAAATGATACTCAACTTTCTTCTTATCCCCTATTTGTATGCTTTACATAAATCAACAATTACAATATAATGTGGTGGTATTAAACATGTTCTTGTTTATCATAGATAGAATTTAACGTTAAAGTAGCAAGCATTTTTATAAGGTATTGCATACGTGGGATTTAGTGGTAACATGTATCATATTATTTACATTTACTTTAAAATTTATAGCAATTAAACAATTATTCCACCTACCTTAAGTGGTAGTTTACCTCCATTTCTTTACATTTAAGCACCTCGTTGAAATAAGAACCTGATCATCAAACAGGACTGTGCAAGGCGGATTCAATTCGTTGGAGACATGTCGACAGTCGACACAACATAACATAAGAACACGTATCACGTCCTTCTCCTCCGACCTTCTCGAATATAGGTGAACGAGGTAGCTGAAATTAATGTAATTATTAGCAATTGAGTTTTAAGGAGCGTATAACAATTAATAGCATGAAAAAGAGATCATCCCTTTTCACGGCGAAGTCCGATGATCATGCGTCCAACCAAGTAGAATAATGTTTTGTTCTCTCTATTCTCCAGCCATGAATACTAATCCATCGTTTGAATAAATGTATGGATTCAAGCTAAAAGACTGTAATGTTATCTTTCTTTCCTTCTTTTCGGATGGTTCACCATTCTTCACGGTGATAATCCTTCTTATTATTAGCATTAATTTAGTAATCTTCCTTCTCATAACTGCTGTACACCATTTTTCGTAACAGTGAGTGGTCTTTTCAATACCTATGTAGAAAAGTTGTTACTGCCAACAAAGCTAGTAAACTTTGAATGTTTTCTTCGAGGTAATCGTAATTACGAGTAGTCACGTAATTGAGTAAATGTAAAGCATCTTTCTTCTTTATTTTAACTATCAGCAAGCAAAGCCTGAAGATTAGTTGGTACAAATCTGTCGCTGTCAAATCCAAGATCAGCTGTTTGAAATACACAGCATTTGATTTAGTCCATCATGGCTCAACTTCGTGTAATGGTCACTGGTCTTTCAACAGAAAATCTCCAGTGCAAGAGAAGGTGTAAAAACTGGTAGCCCTTCCAAACAACAGCTTATAAATCTAAAGACAACAGCTTGACAAAGCTCTTTGGCTCGTAAACAGCGCCGAAATCCTTAAAATATTGGCGATGCTCTCGTTTTGCAAGAACAAGATAGGAATCAGATAAATACTTTACTACTTATCATACTTCTGGTAATTGCGTTGTATTTCTTCCACACGCTTGTTTGCAGTATGAACTTTTGGCCAATCTATAGCTTTAATTGAGTACAACTCACGTAATCATGCGATGATCCAATACTTTAAATCACTTTATTTTTATTTATAGTTTATTTTAATTTCTGACGTGAGAAAATTTTCATTTTTTGCTTTCAAAACAAAAACGTTGTCTTTCACTGTCAAATTTTTTTCGGTCTTTCACTTCGTAATTTATTTTTACGAATTATTAATACAGATATCTAGCAGAGTCCTCAGGGTCCATAACCTATTGGGATTATGAGCTCAAAAGGAAATACATGAATATCAGTTTCAATAATTATATATTGGAAACCATACACAAGGAAGCCAGCACCGTCTGACACCTAATCACAGAGTGACAGATCTAAAGAGAAATAAACAGATCAGTAAAGAGGCTGAGTCTTAGGTTGAATGTAATATATAACTATACATCCTTTATATTATTCTTGTACTATGAACCTATATTTCAACATTTACATGGTTAATTTAAACCATTGTGTTTATTTTACCTATATACAGAAAATACTATCAGTAGATAAATATAAGGTAAAATCCACAATTCCACGGACTGATTTGACAGCTCCTGGCATACAAAGCGATTGTCAAATGTATGAAAAGAGCTGTCAAATCAGTCCGCGGATTTATGAATTCTACCTTAATTGTACGCGGGCCGGTGGCGAATCATCGTAAGGAAACCGGACCTAATCCCAAAAAGGCCTAGTTTCCCCTCTGGAAGGTCAGATGGCAGTCGCTTTCGTAAAAACCAGTGTCTACGTCAATTCATGGGGTTAGGTTGTCAAGCGGACCACAAGCTGGGATAAACGCTTGGAGGAGGAGAGAGCCGGTGGCGAATAAAACACGTAATAAGTAATAACTTGTATGTACAGTTTATATCCGCACAAAAGTATACAAAATACACGTAAATTAAAACAAGAATATTTACACATAAAAGTACAACAGATGTGTAAATTACATTCGTTTCTTATTGACAACAACGTTACTACTGAAAATTTAAAATTAAAAAAAAAAAAACAAAATACGGTGGTGCACTTCGGAGGTTGGCAGGCCTGTGGCCTACAATAATGAGTAATGCCACACAAAAGATTATTTAGACGGATCACTCCATAATTATTTTGTTTCCAAGTCTCGGCTGTGTCATATATAAGTGCAAATAAAAACCTCTACAGTATTTAATAAGGCTCGCGTAATATGTACTTTCGTTTAAGAGTCGCCAAGACGCTCGCGTGAACTCGCGTCCCCATACAAACGTAGTTCAGCTCTCATTTTAAAACGAAATGCTTTAGAACCACGAAATTTAGCGTGGGCATTCTAGCAGTACAGATCAATGTCGGTAATTCGTTTTCGTTGCTAAAAATTGTAATACAAAGAAAATACAGCGAGACACAGATTTACATACAAAACTTATTTTTGCTATATTTTCTTTGTATTGCAATTTTTAGCAACCAAAACGAATTACCGACATAGATCTGTACTACTAGAATGCCCATGCCAAGTTTCGTGGTTCTAAAGCATGTCGTTTTAAAATGAGAGCTAAACTACGTTTGTATGGGAACGCGAGCGTCCTGGCGACTCTTAAGTACATTTTCATAATCGAAAAATCACGTGACACAGTCATTCTGCTAATTACATCATTTTCATAGATACAAAAAATCCATTTGCCAAAAGACTAATTAACATTATTTACAAATACATATGTTTATATACAATAATATGAAGAAAGTATATGTCCATATAATTTCACAAACATTTAATTAGTATCTGCACAACTTAGTAGAGTTTCATAAACGTGAACGCTCGAGTGCATTCAAAACATTCGCCGTAGCTTCTAGTTCTTGGCTAATTGGAAACATTCCAAAATGACTGCATATGGGGATGGAAAAGCTAACTTTCCTAGCACTGATACTTGCAAGAAACTTGCAGCAACCGGACGGCTGTTATGTAGGTGCAGGCAAAGTTATGTACGCTTAAAAGGACAGGTGAGGAAAAGTTGCAACGGGAGGCAAAATCGAATAATATTATGGTCTGTGAATAGCCCTGGCGTATCGATGCAGGTTCAAGTCCTGCTGGGTTGATTGTTTTTTTTTTCAATGTTTGTATTTGATTTAAAAACAAACTTGTATAGATGTCATATACAAAGGAAAAAGTGACCAACGCCTCCGGTGCCCAAGGCTGGATTCGAACCAGCGTCTTCTGCATTCGCGGCAGACGCGTTAACCAACTTCGCCACCTGGCCACGAAAGCACCGGTCGAATTTTCCCGTGTATATGCAATCTTTGTAAATGCTAAGGCGCATTTCGCTTTCGTGGCCAGGTGGCGAAGTTGGTTAACGCGTCTGCCGCGAATGCAGAAGACGCTGGTTCGAATCCAGCCTTGGGCACCGGAGGCGTTGGTCACTTTTTCCTTTGTATATGACATCTATACAAGTTTATAATTTATACATATATAGTAGTGTGACTACTTAAAATAAACAAATCAAAATATTCATTAAAATAATTTGATTTGTTCTTTCAGTTTTAAAAACAAACTATTATTTTTCTACCTCCGATTCTATTTCTACTCTCGATTTACCGGATCAATTATAGGATCAAATAATATACCTAATATACCGTTAATGTACCAAAATAAACTCACACTCAGTTCATACCTCATTAAAATAATTTAAGCACATATAACACATACAGTATTACTGTATTGAAAAAATAGTTAAGTCCCGCCGAGTTTCTTGCCGGTATTAAGTAATACTTCTCGGGTCAGAGGTGTAGGGTTAGAACCGGTGGTAGTTTCTTTTTCTCTCTGACGTTCATAAGTGCATTGCAATGTACCTAAATTGAAGAATAAATATCTTTTATCTTTTTTGTCTTTTATATTTTTTACAATGAAATAAAAATATCTTATTAGCTTTTCCGGCATTTCAGACAAATTACAGTCCCGCGTCTGTCTCAAGCAAATTCATTTCAGTTTCAAGATTCCTGAAGTCTGGGGAGACGTCTAATTTCATTCGATGTGTCGCTCGTGTGTCGAGTTGGTTTAATTAAAACGAATTATACGACTAATTGAACAATTAAGGTTTGGGATCAAAAAGTAGTGAAAATCTTTGAATTAAAGGACAGATTTGATAAAGTAAAAGAAATACATCATTTAATTTAGAAATCCAAAGCTACATAAGCTTGACTAGGTTATATTTTATTTAAAATTTTGAGCTGTTCACGACTATACTCGACTCGTACCTACTCTAATTATATTATACGATTTATTATGAAAAATAAAAATATATAGTTTACGGTGTACAATAAACTATAGCTGTGATAGAGCAGCAGACATTCCAACGCAGCGTCATCAAATAGCCATATTTTGTGCCCTTCAATTGCACCTTTACGTGCAGACTACAGTCGGTTTAATCGTTTTGTCGCATTCCATAACAAGTACAGATATAAACATACAATTGCAACGCGCAAAGGAGTCTGTAACGGTATGAGAGATTTACATTTCAAAAAACTTTTGTCTTTACCAAATATTTTTACGAAATCTTAAATCACGCCAGCGAGCTAGCCAAAATGCAAATATTGCTGCAATAGTTAGAGCGGGTAAAGAGTCGAGTTTTGCGGAGAATTTAACTCGTCGTCGAGGCGTCTCGTAAAATAATTCTTAGTTCTTAATATTTAATATATTGTACAGTACAGAAAAGTACCTAAAATGGTACTTAATTCACCAAAGAATTATCGGCCAAATTACCATCTTCCTAAAAAAATCCCGACTTTTTTCGCGGCTCAAGGGACAGTTCAGAAATATCATCTAATGAATTGAAGTACTACTTTTTACTTAACTGCCATTGGGACCAGCATTGGTAGCCATGCGGTATGATGTTCGACTTTTAACATCTCGGGTCTAAGCCCCCTCTTACCAATTAATTCTTCGAAACTTCTGTACGAAATGGCATTCGATATTCATTAAGCCAGTGTGGGAACTATAGCCCGATTGATCTAATGGTTTATTTACTCTCATTCATCCGTGTTATTGGGACGTAATAGATATTTTTAATCAAACAACTCATAATAAAATCAAATCGATTTCAATTGTAAAAGCAGATTTTTTAATAAAATCTTGATTTTAATATTAGCTTGCTCATGACTCATGAATTCGTTAATATTGTAGATTTGTCTTGTTATCAATTTTTCTGCAAGTTTGCCGGCCGCGGGCGTTGTAGCGGAGTGCCTCTTAACTAACAAAACTATAAATCTTCTAACTAAAATTAACAATACTTTATGAGCTATCTTCGTTTGGTTTCGTACTTGGTACACTGACACATCCTTCATCCTCGCATGATATTTTTTACGATTTCTCGCCCTTTATGACCTATATAGAGCAGATTTTAATCTCCATAAAAACTACAATATTGATGATTAATGAATTCCGTTTTTGGCATGATAATAAGTGGGAGGTATCAATAGGTAACATACCGTTATCAGATCAGTAACCGTGTCCAACTGATGCCTGCTGGTATATTATGGTGGTTATATTATTACCAAAAACTATTATCGATACGAGAAAATTCTGGAACATTATCAACACTAAATAGCAATAGCTTGCTCATGAATTCGTTAAGATTGTAGACTTGTCTTCTTATCAATTTTCCTGCAAGTTTGCCGGCCGCGGGCGGTGCAGCGGAGTGCCTCTTAACTAACAAAACATACTTTATGAGCAATTTCTAATGAATGCGCTGGCTGAGCTTTTGATGAGGGTCTTGGACGGCGATATTGAAATGGGAAATGATTTTGTGTGAGGAGTTAAGTTTGAGATTGTTGGTTTTTAAAAAGGAGATTGAAAAGGTAAGCTGTTTAAAATTGTATTTTTTGTCTACATTTTTTTTAATACCACGACGGTGGCAAACTAGCATACGGCCCGCCTAATGGTAAGCAGCTACCGTAGCCTATGGACTCCTGCAACTCCAGAGGTGTCACATGCGTGTTGCCGACCCTATACAAAAAGGAGGATTCACTATGTTGACGGCTAAAGGAACAAGAGGGTCCCTCGTCGTCAGCACACTGGGTCCTCTTTGAGCTCTATGGCAAGCTCACTCACCAGCAGGAACACAACACTATGAGTAGGGTCTAGTTCTATTTGGCTGTGGTTTTCTGTAAGGTGAAGGTACTTCCCCAGTCGGGCTCTGCTTGAGATTTGAGCAAAATGACATTCGCTGTACCCATACCTCTTTTTGGACGTAGTTTAAGGTCATACCCGTATCCGCAAAAATACAGCGTGTATTTTTGATATTACCACATAAGCTATGGGTAGTTAGTATAGACCCTAATAAACATACTTCCATATGTTTTATTAAAATTTTACGACTTTTATTTTTCCATATAAAATATTTCAGCACGCAATGTATTGCTCCTACCTGATTACTTTGCCTTTAAAACGTCACAATTGATATGTGTCACATTGTCTGTATACGCAGTACATTGCTGAGTGAAATAAATTAAAAAATTAATTACTCGGTGTTAATTAACAATTTACTAAATATTTATTGCAATGTCGATTTAAAACATCAAAACCTGCTTCTGGTTTCCTTTTGTGGTAATATCAAATATACACGCGGTATATATTATTTGTAATAATATATTTTTTTTGTATAATATAAGCTTTCATACTAAACTTAATATAATAAAAAAGTTGCGCGTTAAGGTCCCAGATTCGGAAAAATGTCGCATGCCGCATGCCAGCTATGCATAGCTACATGTAGTATTTTAATTTAACCGTTTGATCCGAGGCCTAAAATATTTGTATTATTTTTGTGATACCTAGTATTTAATGCGGATCAGTGCTTCCAATAACGTTATATTAATGTGTATCCTAACTATACGTGGAGAATCAGTCGATCGGACAAATTACGATACTCAGGTAAGATGTTTAAGATATGTAATTAAATAAATATTTCAGGCGATGACCCATTTTGTTGTTGGTACATTTTACAGGCTTATATGACGTTACTTCAATTCAAATATTTCTCCTGTATACGCAATACATCTGTTTTTGACATCAAAATCATATCAAAACAAATTCTGACTCGGTTTTTTATACAGTCACCGAAACGTTTGACGAATCTTATTGGATGATATTTTGCGTATGCTAGTTTGGGATGCCACTTGTGTGGATACCCTAGCGCCGTCCCATTTGGCTTCCACGTCAAAGAGAGCTGGCGGCGCGGCGGCAGCGGCTGAAGCCCTCAAGCGCCGCAAATATGCTGATCTTACGAGAAATCACATATTTACGGCGTTTGCAGTAGAGACTTTAGGGCCGTGGAGTCAGGATGCCCATATATTCTTTAAATTATTAAAAAAAAAACTTTTTGAAGCAACCCGTGACCCTAGGGCTGGCTCATTCCTCGGGCAAAGAATGGGAATTGCCATCCAACGAGGTAATGTAGCCAGCCTTATGGGCACACTTCCGCAGGGATCAGACCTGGGGGACCTAGCTTAGGGTTTTTATTTAGGTAGGTTTATTTTATATTTATTATTATTTAGTTTTTAATCTAGTTTTAATATTAGCATATTTTTAAGTAGTTTTAGTTTATGTAGCCATTTATAACGTATGCATTTGATATTATCTTTAATGTAGGTACATTATTCTAGTGACATAACAGTCCCAGAGTTACCACATCAATATAGTGTAGACACGCCTTTTAGGAGGCAGATGGATGGTTCAGTATAGTCGATCGCTGGTTGTGTTCATTCAGCCGTATCTATTTTTGTGTTCATAAATAGATCTTTTTCTTGAGTTATGGATGTTTTCTATATTTACGTATGTGTAGGTATATATTTATATTTGTACATAATAGTACCACTTAATAGGTTAACCCGTTAAAGTTAACCTTTAAAATAAATTAAATTCTCTACCGTAAGTTAACTAACTACCTTTATTAACAGTTACATGATACAATATTTCACTAAAACCCGAGCCATCTCAAGGGCCCTCTGTGAGACTTGAACAAACTGGAGGGCCCGGGGTCCGAAAAGGGTCCAACTCAATTAAACAACAGTTACTTTGAAACTAGATTTAGGGTCAGATTGCGATTTCCGTCACTTTTGCGTTTGCAATATTGAGTGGCACCCTGAATAATTGTTTGGAACTGAATAATTGCTGAATTTTTGGGAGAGTATGCGTCAGGTTCTGCCGACGTCAAAGATATGATAAAGATAAAAGATAAAAGATAAAAGATATTTATTCTTCAATTTAGGCACATTACAATGCACTTATGAACGTCAGAGAGAAAAGAAACTACCACCGGTTCTAACCCTACACCTCTGACCCGAGAAGTATTACTTATTACCGGCAAGAAACTCGGCGGGACTTATTTTTTCAAAATGTGGACTTATGTTTACACTTTTGCACCTTATTACCAAGGAGTAAGGTGAAAAAGTGTAAACATATTTATGACGTCGACTGTTCAACTGAAATGCCTCAGTCGTAACAGTCATTGAAAAGCCAGTTTGAATTTGGGATTTGTTCTGCCAGTACGGTAAACAGAGTTTACTAAAGGGTTTTATGCATGTAGAGGCAGTATATTAATTAGTTATTTATTTATTTAGTTACAAATAACTTAATACATCATTTCAGATAAGCGCCAGTGCGTTTTATAGGTAAAAAGTAAGTAAGTGCAGTGAGTGTAACCGTGTTATTTTATAATGGTAAAAAATAAATTAAATTGGCATTAAATTAATAAGGTACACTGAAAAAAAAGTCTCGTACTGGTAACCAGAATCCTGTTATCTCTACAGTATTGTCTTGCTGTATATGTGACGACTAACCACTTTGTAAACATAACAAAACTTTTCTGGTTATATCAAAATCGTTAGTACTACAATATGAATTGTACTGATAACTATAAAATATTGTAATAAACATGCATCTACCAGGCAAAAGTGATGTGTGTGTATATATGTATAGGTATATATGTTTTTTTTTCCTTTTTTCTTTTTTTGGCCGCTCTGCAACCGATACCCAAGATTTTCCGTAGGGTTAGCTTAATGGTACCCCAGCCGAGATTTGAACCCGAGACCTCTCGATTGAAAGTCTAACGTTCTACCCGCCAGGCCGCGAGCGCCTTAGCGGTGCTACGTGAAAATATCAATCAGTATTTCAAATTGTAATACAATGCGTCAATTGTTCAGATTACGATATATATTGTAAATAACACAAATATTTTGTATTTATTACGCTTGCGTCTCTATTTATACAATGCAATTGTTAATTTTGCTAAATTGCTTTTAACTAGACTCGTCCAGTAACGTTTCCAAACAAAATTTTACAAAATACAATATTTTTTGTTATCTCTACCAGATTCTAGTAAAAATAACTATATTTTTCACAACAATACATTCTTGTAGTATTGTAGAAAAATATTTTTTTCGGTTTAGAGCTTTACAAAAACGTAACATAATAATGGTTAGCTTAGTGCGTTTGTTCGTAAGCAAGTCGCAGTCTGGCGCAAATTATAAGATTATCTGAATATAGATTTGAATCTATATACCTATATTCACTGGTCAAAATAATAATATCATAGGTTAAAACGTAGCTTACATCGTCTGGAACACAATTAAATCGTTTTGGTCGGTAGGTAGGTAACTAGTTCAAAATTACATACATACAATACATACATACAATCACGCCTATATCCCAAAAGGGGTAGGCAGAGATCACGGATTTCCATTTGCTACGATCAATGCAGCAAAACAGCCCTCCGTGAGCCACTTAAAAAAAACCAAATGCAATCCTAATCACATTATACCTAATATTAGGCTAAGTATAGAATTTATTTACATATTTATTTCTGTAAGTACAGCCGCCATCAGATATATCGGAGCGGCCAGGGTACTCAAAAATATCTGAACATATGGCTGCATCGGCTTAACAATAGAGGCGTTATTAAATTTAATCTTTCGTGAGACATATTAACATTATAAAATAATACGGTTACACTCACGGCACTTTAGTCACGTCTCCGTCCGTGCCGGACGCAGGTCGGCAGTCGGCGACGCGAGGCGCAGCAGTGCGCCACGGGCCGGTTCAAGTAGCACTCCTAGTGCTTGAAGATGGAGACCTAGGCTCTCCGAAACATGTCGCAAGACGTGACTAAAGTGTCGTGAGTGTAAACGTGTTATTTTATAATAGGGGCGTTGTTCAGATATTTGTTACCTTTGCCGCTCTGATATATTGCTAACTCCATACGTAGCAAAACTACTTATTAAATAATAAGTCGTATGGGCGGTATGGTTAAACTAATTTTTACTAATTTTTAGCACACTTAAATCGTAATACGTATTAAGCTGTAATCTTTTGAATAATAACTTTTAGCAAAGCTCGCTTAAAACTTATTAGTTATTATATATACGCATTTAGCCATGTATGGAGAGAACACTCTAGGTACTTAATTCTTTTTGGATATATCTAATGGCGACTGTGCCTAGGTACATTTCTGGTGAGTTTTAAGTACCTATGAATATACTCGACCCGCTATTATATTAATGACTACTTTTGAATAATTTAGCGGCCTGTCGTGCGCTTAGCATTGATAGATCAATTAGGGCATATTAGGTTAAATCTGGGTTAGATTATATTGTTAATTCTATAATATTTGTTTATATCTAAATTTTTAATATTTTAATTTTTTTTGTGTTGACACTATACCTAATGCTATATATATTATATGTTATATGATATGATATCATACCATTCCCAAAGTAACTTTTAATTAAGTACCTAGTTAATTATCTACTCATACTTCCGTTGCTGATATAGATGAAAAAAAAATTACGATATTTATATCGTCTATATCAGCAACGCAAGTATGAGTAGATAATTACCTAGGTACTTAATTAAAAGTTACTTTGGGAATAGTACGATATCATATCATATAACATATAATATATATATAATATGTTTAAAAGAAATATTCTTGTTTTTAAACAAGAATATTTCTTTAAAACATATTTGGTAACCAACTACACAAAAACTATAATATTTTATAGTCTTTATGTATATATTATTAATTTCTGAGTCACATGATCATGTATCTCAAAAATGACTATAATTTAAATTTCACATTGCCATATAACGCAGTAAAGGTGGTAACGCCGTTACACGGAAAAAAAAAGCTTCCGGGATATTCTCAATCCAAGACATTATTTTATTATGTTGAAAATATTTCCTCGTGACAAGTATTTATTTCCTTTAACGAAAATAAAATAAAGTTTTAAATATAACGAAGCGAATATATTCTTACAGATTTTCTAGTTTTCTTTTACCTAAGATAACACTTGTGTGATTAAAGTACAATCTCTCTTATTTACTCAATATACTCTTGAAACAATACATTTTTGTATTTCTATTTTAAGAAAACATGGTTTTATTAAGCAAAGAATCATATTTTTGGTAAAGGAAATAAAAACTTGTCACGAGGAAATATTTGCAAGATAATAAAAATGTCTTGGATTGAGAATATCCCGGAAGCTTTTTTTTCCGTGTACCGTGATGGGAACTTTGGATCGGGCATGGCACCAAAAATAAAAATAAGTTAATTTTTAGCATTTATTTTGATAAACGAACTATTTTCGTTTTATCATTATATTTATGTTTTACCTACTTATTTATGATAAAATTACCAAGTAGGTAATAACATAATACATTACTCAGCGCATGGTTGATTATAGGACTAATCATAAAGAAATGTTACTCTGAAATTAGTGGTTAATAGCAACGGAAGGTATTAAGTATGCTCCGTTAGGTTATAATTTAAAGAAATTGAATATTACCTAATACCTGCAATCTGCATTATAATGAGGATACGATTAAAGAACGTTGACATTCTTGGTTTGATTATTATAAGGCCGATTTTATAACTATTTAAGGGAAATGGGTTTTATTTCAATAGGCTTAACGTTCGTTTTACTAATATGAATGATGCAGACTTCTGGTCTTTTGATATAAAGCTGATAGTATTACACTATGAGGGCTCAATTATATTCGAATGGATGGATGTTTTGTTAAATACTTTTTTCAATGTAAAATCTGAGACCAAAAAGGTTTTATTAATTACACCAACAACGACATTATAATTGAAGGGATGTTTACAAAAACAACATAACTGCTTAGAGCGGTTGACACTTTTTAAGGACATTGTTAATCGTTTCAGGTGTCAACCAGTGTAGTCAGTTATGTTGTTTTTGTAAACATCCCTTCAATTTAGGCCTAGACAATATAGTTTAGGATGTCCTTTACATTCTTGTGAGTTATCTTTAAATTTTTAATTTAATTTAAATAAATTGTACTCGTACCACGCCACCACAGGAACAATATAAGGTATGAGGTATAAAAAAATCGAAGCATAATAAATGTATTCACAATTATATAGATCAAAATCATATTTTTAATCCTGCCACATAACGTGAAAAAACAAGACAAGACAATACTTGTATCACCTTACTTTCCCCACATGTGGATAAAATGCGTTTTCCCCCACCGCTTTCAAGGGATAAAGAAAGCGCTTCCGAGGTGAAGCGGTGAAAATAATATTTTCTGTGTTACGCCTAGGTACGAAAATCGTATTTATAACTAACTTCACCCCTTTATTGTACCAAATTTTAATTGACGGATAAACAATGGCAGCTTTTTCAAGTTCCTGATAAAATCAGACGCTGTCTGTCTCTATGAATAGACAAACGCATTTCACTTGTCTTTTGAGATTGTTCATTTACAAATGAAACGATTCCAAATTATTTAAGCCAAGGCTGCAGTCACACAGTTAGCGATTTGTTAATTTTTCACTAATTATCCATTTTACTGATTTGAATGAAAAAGTAAACTAGTACACGGAAAAAAAGCTTCCGAGATATTCTCAATCTAAGACATTATTATATTATGTTAAAAATATTTCCTCGTGACAAGCATTTATTTCCTTTAACGAAAATAAATTAAAGTTTTAAATATAACGAACCGAATTTTTTCTTACAGATTTTCTAATTTTCTTTTACCTAAGATAATATTTGTTTGATTAAAGTACAATCTCTCTTATTTCCTCAATATACTCTTGAAACAATACATTTTTGTATTTATATTTTAAGACAACGTGGTTTTATTACGCTAAGAATCATATTTTTGGTAAAGGAAATAAATACTTGTCACGAGGAAATATTTTCAAGAAAATAATAATGTCTTGGATTGAGAATATCCTGGAATCTTTTTTTTCCGTGTAGTCCGCCTCGAAACTGAGAACTCGCGATTTAATTGCAAACAAGCTGACCAAACAAGACCCATGTGATGATTTTTTCGCGCCTTCTAGCTCCATTACCCCTTGATCGATCCTGCTCATATACGAACTCTCAAATTATATGTATCTCTGCTACAACCTCAACAAATTTCATAAAGATCAAGAAAATGCTACGCGAGTTAGCGTCAAACAAGCTCTCAAAGTCGAAAATCGAAATGCCGAGACGTCCCAGTAGCCAGAAATTGTTTGAAAGAAATCGCTTTGCTTAACGTTCCGCTCGTTCGATGAGAACAATCTGACATTACATCTGCATAGTAAATCAATACGATTACCTAGTAATTTTACGGAATATCATCTAAACTCTCATAAACTACACTTTGACAAAATATCCTATGCTAATTGTAAGTTTATTTCATCAATTTATTTTAATTTATATCGCAAATCAAGACAAAATAAGTTAACAGCACAACACACACAATACCTAATTCTACCCCTACTAATTAAGTTACCACTTTAATTAAACTACTTTGAGCGTACAAGAGAACGCGCTGGAATCGATTACACACACCCCAGTTAATTTAAGACACCTGTCAGTTTTAAATGTCTAATACCTGTACCAGAGACTATAGAGATATAGACGACCACAGCCTTAAGAACTTTTTGAAGCTCAAGTCGATTGCGCCCTCTGTCCGAAAGCCGCCTAAAGATACCGATTTTGTAAGAAGAAATGTCACCTGCACTGCAACTCCACCTACTACTACTAGCCTAGTAGCTACTAATGTACTAGTACATTAGTAGCTACTAGGTGGAGTAGCAGTGCAGGTGACATTTCTTCATACAATTTCGGTATCTTTAGGCGGCTTTCGGACAGAGGGTGCAATCGACTTGAGGTTCAAAAAGTTCTTAGGCTGTGGTCGTCTATATCTCTATAGTCTCTGCCTGTACCCTACACCACAGTTAATTTAAGGCTACCTGTCAGTTTGAATGTCCAATACTTGTGTTACCCCACACCATTGTTAATTTAAGCTAATGTTTCTGGCTGCTACCACTCTTGTCTTTCAACCACACACTGCACGGGTCTACGGGGATGTTACTAGGCTATAAATTAATCAGTCTCGCCCATTCTCTGACCACAGCTCACCGACAATACGAAAATGGACATAGTACACAGATATCATCTACTTTTTGACAACAGCAATGAAAATTTAAAACTATGAATTAAGCGTATCAATGAGATATAAAGTAAAGAAAACTATTATATAAAATAATTATATGATTTTAAGCTAACATGGTCATTAACATTACAAAAACTATTTAAAACGGGATATTTAACTCACATCGTAAATATCTCGTTTTAAATAGTTTTTGTAAAATAATTATAACTCAAGTATTTTAAAAAGGAAAAAAATAATTTAAGTAACTACATTATGAAAGTGAAGTAACTACTGGAACAATATATTAGTCTTTGTTATTTCCCCTTTCACACCCAGAGAGAGGATATAAAAATAATTAGCCTATGTTTATTCCCAGTTATGTTATTTACATGTCTAACGTTCTCTAATTTAGAAAACGCTTGGTTTCATTCTACCTAAGTATGTCGCTTTTTCAAAAACCTGTAAATAATTTAATTTGTTTTTGTTTAGTGTTATTAATAAAGATTTGTATTTGTATTTCTATATATATACTGAACTACATCGATTCCAGTTGTTTAAAATTTTGGAATAGATGAATCATATTTTTTTTGTAAATGCACTGTTATAACTAGCTCCTCTGGCTTAGCGACCCGTATAGTAGTGAGTCTTGGCCTCTGACACGAGTTGGCGCAAACGTATCCTGTTTTGCCCGATCTCTTCCCAATTTTCTGCTTGTAGGTGTCTTCCGACCTGGTCTATCCAGCGCTACTTAGGACAACAAAATGGACGTCGACCTATAGGACATCCAACGTAGGCCCTTTTCATTCAGCCTGCCGCTCCCACCGCGCTTCGCTCGCGCCACGCTAACAAAACGCGGCCGTCTGACCGAGCCTTTGGGTATTGTAGTACTGTTTTCTTACGCATGTACTGTGACATTGCTCTATGAAAGCCCCTTAATTATCATTCTTGGTGCACTGAATCAGACGCTATTAGACAACAAAGGGATCGATTATTTGCAGTCTTTGTTCTGCTAATATAACGTGTAAGTTTGCTGGCTCCGTCTAGTCTTCTGATCGACCGAATATTATTCAAGACGCCCATTTAATAAGGGAAATTTTGTGAGAGATATTTTGTCGTAAGTCCACTAAACATATAATTTAAAAAAATATTGCGTAGTCGTGTCTCTTTTTTTTTTAAATTCCAACGTCATCAAGGGACAATAATATTATGGTCAGTAATTGTAGTAGATAAATGAAGTAATATAATTTTTTTATGTTTAAGTTTCACGGTTTTGTTAGCCATATAGAAATTCAATGGGTTATAATAAATCCAGCGATATTTAATAAATGTATAATGTATATTAATTTATTAATACACGAATGACCATATTTTTGCCGCATTTAACTAGGTATTAATATTTTTCGACGCTAGTCATATTGCGTGTTTACTTATTTCCGGGTACCATGAATGCATAGATATTTACGACGACTTACTCAAATGCATGTTCTCACGTATTCCGTAATTAGTACTTAACGCGAGATTCGGGCGCGCGTGACGCGTGTAATATGGAAATTATTCAATTAACCCCAGTCTCCCCAATGCCTCCGCGCACACGGTGTAGTGATGTGACGTGTACGGCTCGAGCCTGTAAGGCTTAAACTTGGATTGGAAACGTGAGACCCCTAAGGTAATAAAAATGTACGGTTGTGCGGATCAGCAAACGCACTTACACCTATGAGTCGAACAAAAATTAAGGAAAGTACCTAGCTAGGGATACACGCACAGATCTGCCTGCCGGGGTTCTCTGCCTTTTCGCCGAAAATTGTATTGCCGAATTTCATTTGCCAACCAACTTTTCGCAGAAATTTCATTTGGCCAAATTTCATTTCCCAACTTTACATAATCCAACCTAACCTAACCCAACCTAGTAGGTAATTTTCATTTCCCAACTATGGGGTTGGGAAATGAAATGGTTGCGACATAATTATTTGCTAAAAGTTATTCGGCCAAATGAAACATCTGCGAAAAGTTGGTTGGCAAGTGAAATTCGGCAATACAATTTTCGGCGAAAAGGCCGCCTGCCGCCTGCCGGATTTGCTTGGCAGATATGCCCGGCGGACAGATCCATCCATTTATGGAGTGAATTGAGCACGGATTTGTCTGCGGACACATCTGAATAGCTCCATGCGTGGACGGATCTGTGAGCCGAGCATATCCGCCTGACGAAATCCGGCGGATATGCACAAGCGATAGCTAGTGACAATCAAGTAAAATGGCTGGATAAGATTGGCCGCGTCGCGTAGTAATTTGACTTGTTTTTTAATTTTTTAAACCAAATTATTCCACAAGAACCTTGAAAAGTCTTTCTTATTTTAGGAGATAAAAGCCTTTAAATTCCTTAATTCTAGCAACATAGCAAACGAAAGCTATCTCTTACTAACATTGTACAGCAAGTTTGCAAAACTACCAAGGCTTGACAGCGAATTAGTACCTATATTCGTTTCACTGTAGGGCTTTTTCACAAAAAGTTGTTAATTTTCATATTTTAGAAATTTTAAGAACTTTTTGCATATTCCTAATCAGAATCGTGAGTACTATCAACTCCACTATGAAATTAAAAGTGTCCTGTTCCTCTTACGCTACTTTTCTATGGGCACTTATATGAAAGTAGCGTAATGGAAAATAAAAATTGTATGAAAATTTTGGGACACTTTTCATTTCCTAGCAGAATGAATAGTACTCTCGATTCTAAGGAGGAATATCCAAAAAATTCTTAAAATTTCAAAAACACGAAAATCAACAACGTTTTGTGAAAACGCCCTGTAACGTAACGATTGCGTTTGCGTCGGGTCTTAATTTCTATGGAATTTTTAACACAGCACACCAAGCGGAACGTATCAAAAACTAAATCACCGAGTAGAGATACTTCTATTCGCTATGTGCGAAGTGCATAGTGGGGGTAACGTGAACGATCGCAGAGCACAATGTGGCAAGAAATTGGGCTCTTGTCAATATCACATTTCAAAATATTTGACATCACCTATAGGGTGAACTGTCAAAATAGTGAACCGGCCAGTGACATTTCATATAAGCAAGGAGTATATGCCATTAATAAAAAAGAAAAAAACCCCTTTAACCCCCTGCTCAAAAGATGGCGCCACACTCGTGCACACAGCGAATAGGTACTCGCTGGTTTAGTTTTCGATAAGTTCCGCTTGGTGTGCTGTGTAAAAATTTTCATACAAATTAAGACCTAACGCAATCGCTACGTTACGTTAGTGAAACGATTATACTAAGGGTCATCATCATCATCATCTCAGCCATAAGACGTCCTCTGCTGAACATAAATCTCTGCCTCCCCTTTAAGGGGGGGTTTGCCATATGCGCCACGCTTAGCAGGCGGGTTGGCGCGCGCAGTTTTTTTGTTTATTGTTGTTTAGGCTTTCGGAAGATGCTGCTGCCCATCTCCCGGTATATTCCCTTAGCAGTCTCCTACTGCAACCACGGGACGATATGGTGGGGGACAATTCTAAGGCCGGGCACCCCACGGCCAACTAAGGGTATAGCTGCTTACAATGTAAGCCTTTTAAGCTGACCTCCTGACAACACTTTACCTATGCCTTTATCGCTTTATTCTAATGTACATAATAATTATACAATAATATGATTGGGCGGTGAGTAAAGGTACGCATCGACGGGGTAAGTATCTATACAGAGTATACAGGATGAGCTTTGAATCGTGATCAGGAATATGTAACTTATGAACACGGTAAATTATCGCCATCATTCATCGCCATTTTAATTCAATTAAAAAAGTTATCAATTACTCATCACTACATAGTATAAAACAAAGTCGCTACCTGCTGTCTGTCCCTATGTATGCTTAGATCTTTAAAGCTACGCAACGGATTTTGATGCGGTTTTTTTTTAATAGATAGAGTGATTCAAGAGGAAAGTTTATATGTCTAACTGCACCTGCGCGAAAGCCGGGGCGGGTCGCTAGTTATGTTTAAAAAAATACACAGTTTTCTTTTCTCGTTATGTACATGAAACAACTATTTGCAGTCCAGACATATAAGCCTCGTCCTCGGAGATGAAGCCAACACCTAAATGCTCTTTCATCAAGATAACGTGTTATTCGATAATTTCGGATCATTTGATTTCATAGACTTATCTAATGTCGATAATTAACTATAGTTATGACACTAATTTGAATTTCCATTATCGCGGTTAGAAACTTTAATATCAATAGCGTTAAGTTTTCCTCGTTACTTTCAACAAGTTTTTTATACCACAACAGTTCACGGTGGCAAACAACGGCCCGCGTGATATTAAGTGGCTACCGTAGCCAATGGATGCATGCAACTCCAGAAGTGTCACATGCGCGGTGCCGATCTTTTACAAAAAGGTGTATTCAATGTGTTGTCAGTTAAAGGAAGAGGGTCCCTCGTCGTCAACATCAATGTACTGTAATTTTTGTTCACATTTTTGAAGTCTCCCTGTATATCACGTACAGTTATGCAAGTAAGTCCTACCGAGATTAACTGTACCATATATTATCCAACGAAAATGAAATTATGTAATTTATCCATCCAATTTGCCGTTATGAGATTCGAATCGGAGAAATTAAATTGGAATAAATATTACTCATGGTGTTAAATTTCAATTTTTTAAATTTCAAAATTTCTGTTTACAATTACATAGTGAACTAGACCTAGCCCGTGTCTTTGTCCACGTCGCTAAACACTTATCAACCCATTTTCATCCCCTCAGGGGTTGAATTTCGAAAAATCATTGGTTGAGCTTTCAAACGAGAATGCAATCACATTTAAAGGCTTACCACCTATAATTTCTTACAAAATATTGAGTATCTAAATCACTGCATCAGAAAAAGAATGTGATTTTTGTGCTTTTTTCGTGGTGCATCCAAAACACGAATACATCTTGCAAATATTTATCATTATTTATACTTACATACGTACAGACTACTGACAATTGTTGAGTTGAGAAAGAAGTTGGAATTTGGTTAAAAGTTCAATAAATTCCAGTTTCTTTAGTAAAAATAACAGAAAATATCCTAAATAAGTGGTTTATGCTTAATTCTCAGCCAATTATGGTCAAAATAACTTTTATGGAACCAAATCTCGATCGGTTTGACTGGCGAGATCTCGAATAGACCAATCTCAACTGCGATATTTCTCGAATTGTCAATCTCGGTTCGAGATGCACTCCCTAAACAAAATACAGTGCCAAGACAAAATAAAGCTCTAACCAAATACCTTTATCCTATGGGTATTTAACTTCGCTTGGCTTGTTTATCCCGTATTATTTTACTCTCCCCTCAACAGAGTATTGATTGCAAGCGTTACAAAAAAAGAGATATGAATGATACATTTGTAGGATCCAAAAACAATTTGGGACGCCGTCCTAGCGAGACATATGACAAAAGTTTCCGAGTTGCGTGCGAGAAGTTTCTCGGCGAAACTTACGACACTTGTGTTGGTGTGAAAAATAACGGATCTTTTACTTATACATTAGCGTTCTGGCCTGAAAAGATAAATTATACTTATACTACACGGAAAAAAAAGCTTCCGGGATATTCTCAATCCAAGACATTATTATTATCTTGGAAATATTTCCTCGTGACAAGTATTTATTTCCTTTGCCAAAAATATGATTCTTTGCTTAATAAAACCACGTTTTCTTAAAATAGAAATATAAAAATATATTGTTTCAAGAGTATATTGAGTAAATAAGAGAGATTGTACTTTAATCAAACAAATATTATCTTAGGTAAAAGAAAACTAGAAAATCTGTAAGAATATATTCGCTTCGTTATATTTAAAAATTTATTTTATTTTCGTTAAAGGAAATAAATGCTTGTCACGAGGAAATATTTTCAACATAATATAATATTGTCTCAGATTGAGAATATCCCGGAAGCTTTTTTTTCCGTGTATACAAGTGCTTGTACTAGTTTTTTCTGGTGCAATGATAGTTCATAGCCATCTAACGTGGTGGCACGAGGGTTATGGGCAAATATGCATGGGAAGCGGCAACGAACGGTTATGACTAGTTATTTTATTTGTTAAAATAAGCACTTCAGAATAAATGAACTTATTAACCCAAAGCTGAAGTTTATTTGACTTTAGCTTCCTCTAAAAACTGTGAGTAAAACCTTATTTTACAGATGAGCGAAATTGCGTTACGAGTAATATGTTTGTTATGAACCAAATGAACCAATCCTAGAGCTGCGTTGTGCGAGGACAAACAAATGAAGTGTTTCTATTGGTTTAAAAAAAACACATATCACTCGCAATACATCCTCGCTCAGGTCGTGGAAACACACCCTTAACCGCTCAAAATGTGCCCCAATAAATATTCCATCAACGTCTTAATAACGCAAAAATATTTATGCAAATCGGTCAATTCCCAACAAACAGAGCAATTATTAAATCCCAATCGTGGCCTGAGATTTCATCTAGATCCCCCATTGTTAGTTTTCAATGGGGTCTCGTTAAGGCGCCTCAAATGGCCTTCTGGGTCTTTATTCCCGTTTGATCACTGAATTCTGAAGCTAACCAGTATAACTATGATCTCTATGGTTGTCTGCGGTTGATGAGACTAAATAGACGCGGTATACCGCCTGTATACAGCCTGAAGTTATCTATATCTTCTATCTATACATATAATAAAGCTGAAGAGGGTCGAAAGTCTGTACATGGAAGATATTCGAAAAAAAGTTGGTTAGGGATACTTAGAATTGATAACAGAATACGTTCCAACATATTTTAGAATTTTTGTCTGTTTGTCTGTTTATCTGTTTATCTATTTGTCTGTTTATTTGACCGCGCATCACGTGAAAACGGCTGAACGGATTTTGATGTCACTTAGTGGAGACATAGTTTGAGTCCCGGGAAAGGACATAGGATAGTTTTCATCTCAAAAATCAACCCTAGAGGGGGTGAAAAGGGAGTTGGAAGTTTTATGGGAAATCAATAACGGCTGAACGCTGGAAATACAGCGTGTATTTTTGATATTACCACATAAGCTATGGGTACTTAGTATAGACCCTAATAAACATACTACCATATGTTATATGAAAATTTTACGACTTTTATTTTTCCATATAAAATATTTCAGCACGCAATGTATTGCTCCTACCTGATTACTTTGCCTTTAAAACGTCACAATTGATATGTGTCACATTGTACTGTATACGCAGTACATTGCTGAGTGAAATAAATTAAAAAAATAATTACTCGGTGTTAATTAACAATTAACTAAATATTTATTGCAATGTCGATTTAAAACATCAAAACCTGCTTCTGGTTTCCTTTTGTGGTAATATCAAATATACACGCGGTAGTTTGAGCTCTGGGGCAGGTTATACAATAATTGATATACAGAAGTTATTCTTTAAATTTAATAGTAATCCCCCTACTATTAAATTTAAACTTTCGTGAGACATATTAACATTATAAAATAACACGGTTACACTCACGGCACTAGTCACGTCTTGCGACATGTTTCGGAGATCTAGGCTCTCCGAAACATGTCGCAAGACGTGACTAAAGTGCCGTGAGTGTAACCGTGTTATTTTATAATGGGGGATTACTAATTCCACGCAGACGAAGTCGCGGGCAAAAGCTATATATAAATATTATAAAGAAATGAAATACTTCCTTTACGACGTGCTGTGAACTTAAAATTGATCTATAATCGGAAAGAGCCTAGCCGTAAAGTATGTATCCCCCCTAAATTTCCACCCGTTTAGGTCTTGCGCAAGTTCCGGCTAGTTGCAATATGTGTCCAGGTCATCCCGCCGTCGCCACCTGGACCTGTCCGTCCCTCCTCCCGTGCCCGTCTTGTGACGTCATGACACTGTGGCTATTGAAATCCACTCCGTGAGTGCAAGAGTCATGGCCGGCTCAGTCCCATTTCAGCTTGCCGGTATCTCCAACATTATTATATTAGTAACGCGTGTTTTTGAGTGTAGCTTAGAGTTTACGCACTCGATCTATCTGGAGCAGAGCCCGACTGGGGAAGTACCTCTACCTTAAAGAAAACCACAGCCAAATAGCACTAGACCCTACTCATAGTGTTGTGTTCCTGCTGGTAAGTAAGGGTCCTTTAGCCGTCAATACAGTGAATCCTCCTTTTTGTAAAGTGTCGGCGACGTGTACGTGACACCCCTGGAGTTGTAGGCTTCCATAGGCTACGGTAGCTGCTTACCATCTTCTGGGCCGTATGCTTGTATGCCACCGTCGTGGTATTAAAAAAAAGATCGGCTTGTTTAACTCCTATTTAGCATGTTGCGCTCCATAAGCTCGTAATGTATTAGGATACGTTGCGAAGAATGTGTTTGTTAAGAACTAATCCTAGTTAGATGCGGTATGCGAGGATAAACAAATGAAGTGATTCTATTTGTGCTTAAGAAACACATTCCTTGCAATGCATCCTGGCTCATATCTATAATACGCAAGAGAATAGCCTCCCTGATGCGCCGCGTGCGAGGGAGTACCAACAGTCTCCTGAACCTGGTGGTGGAATACCCGGCTGGTCCAATATAGAAGCACTGGAACTCCATCCAAATGGATTGTAGAGGCATTGTATATGGGATATCTTAAGTAGGTGCCCATGTATTTACTAAGAAATCCGTTCTTAATTATCTAACCCCTAGGTTAGATACATCCTAATGTAAGATTTACGCTTGTTATCTTCTACTCTATGAAAATTTCTGAATTAAATAAATTGAATTTAATTGAATTGAATATCTGGTGGACGCAACCTTAAAGTTAAAACTTTATCAAGGTTACGATTATATTAGACCAAGCAGTAAGCTTCGGGAAAACAGCCTGAGCATCCCTTTTGTTAGTAAACGAGCCCTTGATCGACCTCACGACAATAGGCCAATTTATATGCTAGTTCGGCTTATTTCGGTAGCAGGACTCTCGGACACATTTCTCGTTTTAAGTAGCTAAGTTGAAAATGAGTACTAAAAAGAGTTGAACCATTTTTGATCTGCAAGCATCTTTCTACAAAAGTAACTAAATTAATATGTTTACGGGCGGCAGCTGCGGCAGAGGCAGCCGAACGCGCAAAGGTGGCAAAATACAATCCGTGAGCTCGAAAAAGCACCTTTGGGTTTTAGAAAGAGACGCCGGGTATCTATGGTGACACATGAAAAAGCAGAACAGCAATATTACCTTCGCGTGTCATTGCCGTGTCCCGAAGGTTCTTCTTAAAGCTCACGAACTACGGTCTCGGTGCCGATTTCACTTTTCTTCCGTTTGGCGTGGAGACCCTGGGTCCATAGCGCTTTTGGGGCTATAGCGCTTTGAGTCTTTTCGGGGATTTATCGAAAAGACTCAGAGACGCAACTGGAGACCGGCGAGCTCGCAGTTACCTCGCTCAACGTATTAGTCTCCCAATTCAGCGGGGTAACGCAACCAGCCTGTTTGATACAGTCGACCAAGAAAGTGGTCTACCAGTTTTGACAAAAGTTACTGCGAGATCTAACGATCGCTAAGGTTGACTTTTCTAACGGAGTTTAAAATACGCACGACCTTGTTGTCTCATGAAGTTCAAACGAACCTCAACTATAGGGTGGTAGAACACATTTTTGGCTGACTGTACCATGCCACAGTGTACCTAGTTTCGGATCGTTGTACCTACTGTATTATTTTTTGTTTAAGGATTTTTGATGATAGTTTTTAGTAGATTTGACGTATTGTATTTTTGTGGAATAAATATATTTTCAATATGTTTCCAAAACAAATTAGACAAGAAGACATTCTCAGACTCTTAGGCTCTTATGTACATTGGGCAGAATTAGATGTGTGGTTAGTAAAGATCAATTAACCGTTTGCCTTAGTTCACGCCAATCAGACGTAGTTAGTATAATTACGGAGTAGTTTGCATAACTAACGTGCCAATTACATTTGCCCCTGAGGCATCTTACAATCAGCTGGATTGGGCGTTTGAATGCTCAATGCCTCAATTTGAGAGGTTATATTCAGAACCTGAGGGCTTACCGCGAAGTTCGAAAATCGACAAAACGATGGTCCCGTCTCTATCGCTCTTGCATATACAAAAGAGAGTGATGGAAATATTCGATTCGATGAACGAAGTGATTCGCGGTTATAGACCGGGGCCGTATTCGAACTTTAAAAACCGATCAAACTCCTATACATGTGTATTTTTGATATTACCTCAAACGCCAAGGGTAGTTAGTATATACCCTAATAAACATACTTCCATATGTTTTATGAAAATTTTACGACTTTTATTTTTCCATGAAAATATTTCAGCACGCAATGTATTGCTACGCATGATTACTTTACCCTAAAATGTCACAACTTTACTGATGATGTGTCAAATAAGTGTATACGAGATACATTGCGCCCCGAAGAAATTTAAAAAATCTATTGCTCTATGTTAACTAAGAGTTTATAATTTCAAAACCTGCGTGTGGCTTTCATTTGAGGTAATATCAAATAAACACGCGGTATAATTCCTATGTAAATGCCTAAACATAATAAAAGTAACATAAGTAAAATTCCAATGCAACTCCAATACGAGTCAAATATTGGTTGATTATTTGTTGTGTGTTGAAGTTGTGTTGGTTAAAAATTGTGTTTTAATGTTTTGTTTGTGTATCTTGAAGATATAAATACGGTACTTTATATAAATATACAGTGTGTTTCTGTAATAGGAGCAATAAATTAAAACGTAGATTCTACTCCTCAAACCAGGAAACGTTTGTTCAGCGACTTTTAAAAATAACGTATGGGTTGATTTTTACATACATACATACATACATACAATCACGCCTAAATCCCAAAAGGGGTAGGCAGAGATCACGGATTTCCATTTGATTTGGATTTGATTTTTAGGACACTTTAAAGTTTGTCGAACACGCAATGTATTCCGAAATTGACTATGTCTGTATGGTGACAAGCAATGTCAATGAGACGGATTTTAACGTTAATTCAAAATACTATTTAGTTTGTATGAAAAAGAGACAATCTACAAAATACATATTTTTTTAAGTTGTTGAACAAAAGTTTTGTAGTTTGAGGAGTAGAATCTATGTTTTAATTTATTGCTCATATTACAGAAACACACTGTATACTTATAATTATATATAACAAAACCGGCGCGTTTACCTACTTAGAGGCTGTTTAAAAATGCAAAGCATAAATCGTTGATTTTGAAATCCTTCAAAACTCAAGGAGCTCTTAAGTAAGTAGTATTAAAAGTCATAGAGTTGAACGTTTTAACGACTCAAACGTACACGAAGTCGTAGTCTTAAGCTAGTATCCTCTAAAGCTAAATCCCTAAGAATTCAGGAAGTATCTACATACTTAGTAAGCCATGTAAGCTAACCATTAGCATACATGGTACATTTTTCAAACTCATGATCGATTCAAGACGAGTGTAAGGTGTTTTCAATTCAGGTTTAATTCTCGGTGGTTGAGTTCATTTTCAATTATCTCTATTGGTTTACCAAATACGCTGCAGCCTGCATTAGAACTTGCATGTTGTTTGAATCAATGAAATAAAATAGAGAAACTATAGCAAAAATAATTTTTGTATGTAAATCTGTAACTGGCTGTATTTTATTTGTATTACAATTTTTAGCAACTAAAATGAATGTCCGACCTAGATCTGTACTACTAGAATGTCCATGTCAAATTTCATGGTTCTAAAGCATGTCGTTTTAAAATGAGAGCTAAACTACGTTTGTATGGGAACGCGAGTTCACGCGAGCGTCCTGGCGACTCACTCTAGAAATGTTATTGCGTCGTCTTCAAAATTACGGATTTCAGTACCTACATATTTTGTCAAGTAAAACAAACTCAAATAACAAATTAATGTGAATGTAATTTCATTTATCTACATAATAGTCAGAAAGAATATTGTAAATTATGTAGGCTTATCGATGGCTAGCCCGAACCCGATCGGCTCGATCAGCTATATCTCATTTAAAATATGCATGAGTTTGGGACTGGATTTGTTCTGTCCGATGAATAAAAATACGTATCTAATCGAAGTGGGCATTTAGGTAACCAAAGCTATTGAGAATAATTTATTACCAAGTTTAAAATGTTCACTAGTTTGAAGATATATATTTTTGGAAATAAAGGAAAAATAGAAAAATCAACTCAATCAACTTGGGACTCCGAGGGCCGGTTAAGAAGTGTAAGACTTCTTTGGCAGATGTTGCTAGGCGTCACCCTAAGACGCATATATGTACAATAAAGGATATGGTGGGTAAATTTGCAGCCTTCAAGTAAGTCTTAGTAGCTCAGTTGGTCAGAGTGATGGGTATGTTTTCCAGAGTCGCGAGTTCGAGTGTCGCCTGAGGCAGTGGATTTTCCTACTTTTCCTTATTGAGGCCTCTGGTGACCAGAGGGCTGGCCACTATTTTGGGCAATTTTGGGCAACGGATAAGCGTTGCTATCCAGCGCGGAAATGCGGCCAGCCTTCTGGGCACTCTACCTAGCGACGGATCTAGGACAGATTGTTTATTTATAATTTACAAAAATAGTGATGATAATTGGTATCGTATTTAGATTAGGAAAATTTAGATACAATTTTTTTGGTGTGACTAATATTTATTTAGTGTGGAGGGTTGAACGTCGTCCTCATTTTATACTTCCTTGTAAGTTGCAAAGGATATAAGTAAGATGGCCGAAACCTTTTCAAGTGTAGCAGTATCGCCGTAAGCCCGCATGTGTTTGCATCTTGCTGACGTCATCGAAGCATCAATCCCAGACATAAAGCTAAATAGATCGGCTCTCCTCAACAAAACTTATATTAAAACCACCTTTTCTGTACCAATTTTGCGTGCTGAATATAATTTATTCTCTCTATCCTTGATCGATTCTGTTCATATAAGAACTCTCAAATGATATTCATCGCGGCTAAAACTCCATAAATTTCATAAAATGTCGCAGAATAACCATTCAAAATCAATAAGACATCGAAACACAGGGACGTCCCAATAGCCAGCTGACAGTTCCGTTTTGTTCGAAGTTGTAAGAACTTCGCTTTGTTGCGCTCGCTCGTTCGATGAGTTTAAACATAAAAGTGATAATAATTGTATGTCTGTGCCACCTAGTCTCGTTCTGCGTCTGTCTTTGTGTTCGGACCAACACATCGATCAACGAGAGGGACGGCATCCTTTCCACGAAATACGACTCGAGCCACGCGTGTTTACGAGATTTTGTAGCTACAAACTTCCAGACGAGTCCAGTACGACGTTTAGTGAAGTGTTGCTGGGAACGTTCCCAGGAATAAAGGTTTAAATGTTGTCCTGACGAACCGCATCCTTTACTAATTTTGAACATGACAATTATTATACATATAATCAGATCCATAAGTAAAATTTCTTTAAAAAAAAACATATGATACAAAACGTCTTATACGAGTTTTTGATGATAGCCAGCCAACGCGGAAGGCTCATGAATAAGCTCCTCCTATTAGAACGAAATATTTAGAACAATATAGATATAATTGACTTAAAAAACCTGAGTTACCGTAAAACCACCCAACTATAGTCCAAAGTTCCCAACTATGTCCAAAAATTGACTTCACTATCTTCGTTAAGGCGTGACTTTTATTTACATAACGCAGTTCTATGACAAAATAATATATTCAATTGTTAATAAATTAATGTAAAAACTCAGATTATTTATTGGTACTTCATTCACCTTGAACGTCGATCATATTTGGAGTACCGCACTATTGTTGGGTTGTTTTACGGTACCCCATTCAATATATATTTCATATGTCTAAGGCGATTATCATACTGGCACCGCCACCGCATGCGGCGACGCTGGGCAAGCATGACAGCGCTATACCCATGCAGAGCGCTATCTTGCTTGCGCACCGGCGCCGCAAGCGGAAACCGCAGCAGTGTGAAAGCCGCCTCACGTCAACGTCAATGTCACAGAAATTTTATAATACCGTGAAAATAGTAAAAGCAGACTTGACACATGAACGGTAATACAATTATCACCCGTGTCACCTCACTACCTCTGACACAGACAACTAAATCAGAGGCCATTCAAGTCTAAAAGGATTTTTGTAACTGAAAAATTGTGATTGTATTGTTGGATCCATTTGATGATTTTACGCCGGAATAGTGGACGAGCAAATCTGTCGGATTTGTGAATTTATTTTGTAAAGTTTTAATGGATTTGACAATGTGGACCTGTTTGCCTTGCTTCATATTTGAAGTATGTAACTACTTACAACTGGCACAGAACCGCCGCATAAGTATAAAACAACATGGAAATCGATGAAAGATGCATATGTCCAGCAGTGGGCGTGAATATCGTACCCTTGGTAAAACAAAGCCACATCTGCAAAATGTCTACTTTACAGGAGAGAGGTTTTAAGATTGCATGAGTGAATTTTACTGATAACTTTTTTATTTTCAAAGGAATTGTCTTCAAATTTTGCGTTTTTATCTATATGTATGCAACGAATTGAATGCGTTATATCCGATCTTATTTAATTAATTATTTTGGAAGTTAGTACGACGGATGTGCACTTACGGCTTTGTTTTACCAAACATCAGCCGACGTATCTGCAGATCCGTCGTTATTTCACGAAATACTACATGTAGTATGTGCTCATGTGTCTTTGTTTTATGAAGAACTCTGTGAAACATGTGCATAAACGTCGTTATTTGACAAAAAAACTTCAATATTATGAGGTTGCATTTGAATAAAATAGTAGATTTGTTTAAATGATTAAATAATAGATACAATAATAAAATGAAACAATTATTATTAAATCAATATCAGTATTCAAATCAGCATGACACATGATATTTAAAAAAAATACTTACTCTATTATATTAACAATACAATAATTTGAACTAGGATAGGATAATTTGACGATAAATATAAGTATATACAATTGTGTTATTTAAAAAAATAAACATAAACATGTAATAATTTTAACTATGTATATCCATATTATCCATAAAACAACAGTTCTGTGTCTCATACATTATCAAATGGAGATATTTTTTTGGAAAAAGGTCACCAAAGATATAAAATAATTAAAAAAGAACACAAGATGCATTATAGAAAAAAAAACCTCGATCAATTAAATAATCAGAATATTACTTGCAACAAATAATTTTGGCGCCTCCTTCGCTGTCATATTTCATATTCATCACCATCAGTAAAGTTTGTGCAGGTCTTGAGCGGAAATATTACCAATAACGCTATGTTGGTAGGTACAGTTGTTCATAAAAGGGTACATAAATATTAGGTGCAACCACGCTTCACCTGTTTACATAGGCTTATGAGATCTTTGTACAGTCGACGCTAAAGATATACATTTACATAATACCTTACTCTTTTGTAATAATGTGTAAAAGTCAAACATATCTTTGACGACGACTGTGCGTAACGCTACAGGGGCCGATTTATGACTTTAGAGTGCTAGAAATCAAATAAATTAAGCTCAAATATACTCGTACACATAAGTTTGTCATATTTATTTTGGCATGAAATTACTAGGTAATTTAGCTAAATTACCACCAACCATGATCTTAAATTCCTATCGCTGATATTTTTGAAACACCATTATATAATTTTGAACTGAGTTTTAAGTATCAGAGTCAAATGCTAGAATATCAAATCGCCCCCCAGGCAAGGGTTTCCTATTATAGGCTTTTGCTATAACTATAGGCGCTATATTTTGTAGTCTTGTTCTATAATACTTTCGTAATTTCCAATTAAATTTCAGTCCAAAGGTATCAGTTTTGGTAACAGCTACTAAACTTCTGTGACACTCAACCGGCTTATGTTTTCACCCTGAATATTTTTCTGCCAAAGCCGATCATTAACTGATCTGGAGTCTTATTGTTCAACAAGTGGTATGTTCATGGTCAGGTGGGCCACCACCTGAGAAGTTGTTTCTACTCTACATGGTATAAATAATCCTCAATGACGAGGCTCTTTCAATTACCGAAAGCACACCATCACCTTCAATATCGGCATGCCCAACTTCGAGAAATGTTTGTAATCGTTGAAAAGGGGAACAAAAGTAAGCCCAAGAAAAACATAAAATCGAATTTGAGGCGATTGAGACAGCAAGTGGAATAGATGAATTACCTGTATTAAAACAAAAAAAAACCGGCCAAGAGCATGTCGGGCATAGAGAAAGAACAGCAAAGACTGCTAAATCATTTTCTTGATCTGTAAAAGGCATTGATTGGGGTAACAGATTACTCAAATGAGGTTGGGGACATGGTCTGATAGTGGTGTGGGACGTTGATGAACCTGAACAAATCTACTCACAACGTTTCTGACGCATCTTCGTATTAGATTAATCTGAGTTGTTTCTCGTCTCAAAACTTAAAAAAAACAGGCGTATTAAAAATCTTATGCTGGTCATGTTCTAAAATCCATTACTTACTATTATCTCCACAACGGCGATAGACAGAAGATGGCATTGGACTAGAGTGTTAACTGTGTCTTGTAGAAAGTTTACAATAGACGTAGCCGAAGAGCAGTCAAAGCTGGAACCTGGTTCGATATGGAGTGCTGTCTGACCCGAAACTGCTACAAAGACCATTTCTTTCATCCAGCTATTATTTTATTCATCTGGTTGGTAAGATAGAACTGACCTGAAACTTCTACATGCTACATGCTACACTGATGTTATATAACGTAAAAAAAACAGTGTAACAAGGATGTCATTATTATGACATTAAGTATAGCGGCAACGGCATCCTTCTGTGTCGTATAACATTTTGTAACATCAGTGTAGCAGCAGCATTCATTAAATCTGGCTGAATGGTATATATCACTTCTTAGGAATAGGTTCTTTATCTTATCTTCCTCCGAGTTGGTTTTACCGAAATTTTACTCGTCAAATGATATACCCCAAAAATCCACGACTAATTCTGAACTGTACCCAAGAACGATTTAGAAATAAAATTAGCCATTTATCCCTAAGTATAAATAGACAATGAAAAGAAATATTTTAAAAGTAAATTTAAACTTTATCGGCCATGTTTTTTACCAAGCTAAGTTTAATTCGTACAATGTGTGATACTAATAAAAACAAACGGAAGTAAATAAATTTATTGTAAAATAATATTGTAATAGGTAAATGTTTGATGTATAATCATATTTATATCATATAAATAAAGAATTGTGGCATTGGTACATAAAATATATCTTTTTTGTGGATTCAAACTTTCTGATATCGACGGATCTTAGATTACTACCTAAAATAACGACGCATGTGCACATATAATACCTACCGTATCCGTCAAATAACGCAACATATTGACATACGACTATGAATAGTTCGTGCAACATAATTGTAAGTGAACATACGACCATCAATTTAAGAAACGATAAAAATACTTCAAATTCGTAGTAGAACATTAAGATAATACAATTAACAGCTTAGTAAAGTATTTTTATTAATACGTTAAAAATCAACAAAAAATATCGTATGTGATCATGCGACTGGCAATTTTATTGCAACAATTAAAACTTTATCAGCCGTATGTTCACATGTGACTTTCTTGTACAAGACTATATTTTATTTATTTTAAAAATACTAACCATTGTTATTTCTATTTAAGCATCTATTTTTGTTAATTTTGATCAAGTGCGCGACAAATTCTTATAGTCCGGGAACACTGACGCGACTGACTTTACGACGGCGCGCGCGCCGGACTGCGCTCGCGGAAACGCCGTAAAAGAACGAAGCATACGCATTTGTTGCATTGCTTTACGTCTACTGATTACTTGCGTCGTTTTCCGCTTAAATTATCTCAGAAACTAACAATGTTAAAAATAAAATTCTTTTTGTATGATGTAGAACGCACTGTTTTAAGACTATTTCCGCAATAAAAGCACTTTTGACCTATAGTCACATGTTGCATTATTTTACCAAGGGTGCGATATGCTGAGAGGAAGAAGAGAACTTCTAATATATTCCAATTCCTATTAATTATCTTTAAGCCAACTAAACTTTTAAACTGCTTTTGTTTTCTTTCTTTGTCGGCGTTATTAAAACATAGTAAATATAATACTCATACCAAATTTCAGAGGTAGTATTAACGATGATTGAGTTAAGCCGCTGGACAAAAAGAGGGACAAGGCGAAACTATAATTGTTCCTACTTGGCAATATATAGGTATAACATATTATATATAATCGAACGAGCGGAGCGTAAGCGAAGATCGTTCTTACAAACAACAACTGTCACCTGGCTACTGGGACGTCTCGGCATTTGGATGGCTTTTTGATTTAGATAGTTTGTCCGACGATAACTTTAGTAACGATTTTCCGATCTTTATGAAATTTGTTGGGGTTGTAGCAGAGACCAACAAAATTTGCGAGTTCGTATATGAGCTGGATTGAGACGGGGGTTCTGAAATTAGAAGGCCTAAAAAGGTTTTGTAAAGGGTTCCTGATACATTGGTCATCTTATTTGCTACTTTTACGAGCAAGTATGGTTGAGTTTGGTATCAAACGAAAGGTATTGATTAACACTCTCGTCAAATCGTTATTAACTGCTTACTGTTTCATAACAATTAGCAACATAAAATTGATTTCAAAAATATTTTCAATTATATTTTGATTTTGGTGTAAATATTTTGACAACTGACTTTTTTTTAATTTATTAGAGCTTTGGCTGCTAGCGCTATCAGCATACTGACATTAACACATTACATTAGTTAGAGAGAGTTACCATAGACGCATAATGATGGTGACCGAAACCTATATAGTTGGTCCACAGATGAGAACGACATGCCAAGGCAACAGAGTGAGAGGCATGTGAGAGGTGGATTTAAATTAAGATGAGACAAAAACTGTTAAATCTGAAGCGATTTCGTCGCGGTAAAATTTTGCGCATCAACCGCACAATTTAATATGGACGTTTAGTTTCACCGTGATGGTAAGTTGAGAAAAAAATACCCGATACCTATTTTTGGTATTTGTAGTAATTCTACTATTGCACATTTATGGCGAAACACAAGATTCGCGAGTTCACAGTTCGGGGCGAACTACTAGTTATATATAATATGTTATACCTATGGGTAGCCTATGGGTAGCCTATGGGTCAAATATAGTCAAAAGGCTTACAATGCTCTGCGGGTCCAATTTAATAATGGGTTTAGGATGCTGTTGGGGCTGCCGCGCTTCTGTAGCGCTTCAAAAATGTTTGCTGAAGCCCGAGTGGATGGGTTTCACGCCATCCTACGTAAGAAAGCTGCATGCTTATTGGGCAGACTGCGCGGCAGCAGCAACAACATTCTGAGGATGATTGCCGGTAGATTTGATTGCCCGATAGTCCTTGGGTTGATCAAGCTGGTAAAGTCCAATTTAGAATATAAGTTTTAAATGTTTTATTTTACTTTAAGTACGTTAATGCCGTTGATATTATTACTTACTAACAACTTAGTTTATGTTTTTTACTTTTAACCTTTTCGACGCCATGTCAAACGCAAAACCTACCACTCAGACGCCACGACATCTAAATGTCAAAAATCAAGTTAAACTTTATGCGTGTGCTTTATGTAGGTCTATTTTGCTCTGTGGTCGGTGACCGATATATCGGTCTTTGGCGTTGGACCTGCGGTGCCGATATATACGTCTTTGGCGTGGAAAAGGTTAAGCAACTATTTATAATTGTATACCTACTAACAAAATGGACCATGTTGTCTAAAATAAATATTTTGAATTTGAATTTGAATATCAAATCCCTATGAAATCCACTAGACGACTAGACTGGGTCCTAAGACGCAGATAACGTGAATCTGACTTCACGTCAATAACTTGATATACCGCCTTTGCAGCTGCCATATTAAAGTCTATGGGCTGTCTGGGTTACTACCGAACCGGGTCTCACAATATTCCTTATAGGACTACCGTTTTACCAAGGCGCTAGGTATATTTTCAACCAAAGGTATGTCACTCAATGGGATGACAGACTACGCGGTTTGCTAAGACCCAGACGGATATCATTTAATTTATATATTTAATTTAATTAAAATCATGAGTTAAGTAACAAGGTACCTAGAGATCTTTTAGGTTTGGAACTGTAAATATACATAGATTTTTTAAATGGTTATATTGAAAGGTTTTGTTTATAAAATTCATCAAAACACACGAAACAAACACACAACCAAACTTTTTGCACAATTTTCTTTTCACTTTCATTTCAAAAGGAACTACTTCACATTTGTAATTAAATAAAGTAAGTAAATGTTAACCATGGAGTTTCTAATTTGTAATACCGGGTGTTTCCTGTAATAGGAGCAATAAATTAAAACGTAGATTATACTCTTCAAACCAGACAACGTTTGTTAAATGGACAAAAATAAAGCAGCGGGAAGCGATCTAGTACGTATGTCCGACCTTAAGTTAATCGTAGATAAAGTAAGTCCAGTCATAGCGAAACTGATCAATTTATCCGTTACTCAACACAAATATCCCAACAAGCTAAAAGAGTCCTTAGTCCGTCCAGTCCATAAAAAGGGTGACCATAAAGTGTATGCTAACTATAGACCAATATCCATTCTCTAAAATAGTTGAAAAATGTATAATTAAACAAACCAGCTCTTTTTTACAAAAAAATAACATATTAAATGACTGTCAACACGGTTTCCAAAAAAACAAAAGCACTGCCACTCTCTTGTCTCGATTTACAGATGAAATTAATTCTTATTTAGCGGATAAAAAATTTGTAGTAGCCATATTTTATGATTTTAAAAAAGCATTCGACACCTTAGAAATAAGCACCCTTTTAAATGGTATGGACGAATGTGGTGTGGGGCAGCCACTGAATCGCTGGTTCTGTGACTACCTCACAGCACGTTCCTACCGCGTTAAGATTCGCGATGACGTAAGTGATGACATACAGGTGCAATGTGGAGTACCACAGGGATCCGTATGTGGACCTGTGTGCTACCTTATGCATGTTAACAGCTTATGTGGAGTTTTACAGAACTGTACTGCACACATGTTTGCCGATGACCTATGCACCTTACGTGCAGGAACCGATATCATGGAAACTTGTCGTTTGGTTCAACAGGATATAGATTTAGTTGTAAAATGGTCGCACGACAATGGCATAATATTAAATTCAGACAAAACTAAATTTCTCATGATCCAGTCGCCCTACATGTGCACCACAGAAACACCTTTGCCTATGTACACTCATAGTTTCAGATGTGCCCATAATAACTTACAGAATTGTCAATGCCAACCAATAGAAAAAGTTGATTGTGTAACATATCTGGGAGTTAAAATTGATACTACATTCTCTTGGCATAATCACATAAACCACATATGCAGCAAACTTAGAATTCTACTTGGAAAATTTTACCACCTAAGCTTTAAAGTACCAACCAATGTCCTAAAATGTCTATATTATGCAATAGTTGATTCCGTACTGAGTTATGCCCTCGATTGCTATGGCCTTACTTTTAAATCATACATAGATAAATTAGAAACTCTTCAAATTAGATTCTTAAAATTTCTCGTAAACAAGAAAACAAAAAATAGTTGTAATGGTGATTATTCAAAATTATTTAAAATCTGTAAAATACTTCCAAATAGTTTAAAACATAAATACCTACTAGCAGTCAACAACCATGGCAATGGAGAACATAACCCAGTATTAATACATCATAAGCACACAACAAGGACAGTAACCGCGCGCAAATTTGAAATACCCCGAGTCACGAATTATTTCGGAGACAGAACATTAAGCAAGAGAATACCGTACTTTTTAAATAGTCTACCTGAAAACATCCGGCATGAACCTAATAAAAATAAGTTTAAAAACGCATTAAAACTGTACCTATTACAAAAACTTAAGTGACATTTACAATAGGTACTGTAGATACCTACATAAATGTCACTTAAGTTTAAACTTAAGTAAATATCATAGTTAATAAATATATATTATGTATAACTTAGAGACTCTCACCTGCAGACAAACTGTGAAAACAGTTTTGCAGGAAACTGACCTAAATTTAATTTCTGTACTGTGATGTAATAATAATAATAAAAAAAGCGACTTTTAAATATAACTTATGGTCTGATTTTTAGGACACTTTAAAGTTTTTCCGAACACGCAATGTATTTCGAAATTGATTACGTCTGTAGGGTGACAAGCAATATCAAATACACGGATTTTAACGTGCATTGAAAATACTATTTAGTTTGTATGAAAAAGAGGCAATCTACAAAATACATATTTTTTTTAAAGTTGTCGAACAAAGTTTTTGTTGTTTGAGGAGTAAAATCTACGTTTTAATTTATTGCTCGTATTACAGGAAACACTCTATATAATAAAGTTATGTAGTAATCCAACTCTAACATAATTAAGGGTTACAAAATACGAACTCGGAACAAAACTTTATAAATTGCAGGCGTTCAAATTAATTATTCAGCCTTAAATCGACAATTTCGCAACATGTCGACCCCACTTAAAAGGTTACGTAGAAGGAAATTGTTCTTCTAAAAGGAGAAAGTCACATGAGTTTACATAAATTGTAAGGACTTAATACCTTGTCGTTTTGAGCGAGGAATGTGGACAAAATATAATATTCTGGGACAGACTGGGCTGCTTAATAATGCTGTAACTATCGATCATAGATGATTTAACTACTAGATAGAACGTTTTAGGCATTGTCCTAATGAAACGCGAATGCGCGATCATCGTCAGTTCGCGCGAACTTTACTCGAACGAACGATCAAACAAATTGAATTCGAATAGGTGTCCGTTAGGACCGCGCGATTGTCAGTTAGGACACCTATTCGAGTTCAATATGTTTGATCGTGCGTTCGTACGAGTAAGTTCGTACTTCGTGCGAACTGGCGATGATCGCGAATTCACTTTTCATTAGAACAATGCCTTAGACTAGGTTAAAGTATTAATAGGCTTTTAAGTTTGCTCAGCACTTCGCAACATATGTAAAAATATAAAAACTTTAGTTTTTGCCACGTACTGACAAAAGCTTGTACGGTCGATGACAAAAATATGTTTACACTTTTGCACCTTACTCCTTTGTAATAAGGTCCAAAAGTGTAAACATATTTTTGACGTCGACCGTGCCTGAAATATAAAAATAAAAGCAAGCTCCTCTCAAGGTCAATTTAAGCAAGTGTAAGGACCACCCTTTAACACGCTCATGTGTATATCGATATCCAATATGTTTTCATATTTTCACCTAATTACATACATACATACAATCACGCCTATATCCCAAAAGGGGTAGGCAGAGATCACGGATTTCCATTTGCTACGATCAATGCAGCAAAACGGCTCCCCATAAGCCACTTACCAAGCAATCACCAAATTACCAAGGAATATGTAGAATAGTAAATATTTTTAACATACCTTCGACGTCGACCACACACAAAAAGCCGGGTCGTGAAGTTATACTTGCTTCGTTGAAGATTTCAAAGCTCACGAAACATCTCTAGATACCTTACTATAGGTAAATCAAAATAAATCCCACACAGAGTCTACAAGAGGTATTCTGTGCTATCGATTTAGTTACGGATCACGACTAATTACGTTAACATCCAGCATTGATTTCGATAAGCTTGAATAATGTATTTCACGGGACGTGTTGTCCTTTTAGTACTGTCTCAAGTTCCATGAAAATTACATCAACTGGGGATCATAGCGAATGTATTATTTATGGGTAAGTTAGCAAGCCTCATCTGCAAAGCAGTAGATAATGTAAAAATATAGAAAAATAACTAAGAAATGTTCATGTTTACTACCGTACGCCGCTGCAAGCCGTGGGGTGCCCGGCCTTAGAATTGTCCCCCACCATATCGTCCCGTGGTTGCAGTAGGAGTCTGCTAAGGGAATATACCGGGAGATGGGCAGCAGCATCTTCCGAAAGCCTAAACAACAATAGACAAAAAAAACTGCGCGCGCTAATCCGCCTGCGTGGCGCGTATGGCAACCCCCTCCCCCCCCCCCAGCAGTGGACGTCTTATGGCTGAGATGATGATGATGACTACTGTACGTAGCGTAGCAAAAATATAATAAGTGACTAAGAGCTGGCCACTTCAGATATGATACGATAATGAGAGCAACAAAACCCGTCTGGTTAGATTGCTGTACTATCTTTATTGCTAGATCTGGGCATCTGGCAGCTTTTGATGGGTGGAGGTTAAAGTTACAGACCAGCAAAATTCTTGAATTGGAAAATAGTACTACCAAAATAGGTAAAAGCTGCTGTAGAAGAAGCCGACAAACTATGAATTACATTGTACGTCGTTTGGCACTACTTTTCCGCAACAGAAACTTTTAGCAATGATATAATCTAATTGTTTATATAATTTCTCATAATATTGTATCAAAACCAGAACTCTAGGATCTGTTTTCTTGAAGTGGTTTGCATTCTTTGGCCTCCACCACTTTACAGTTGCCAGATGTCCAGATCTATAAATAAGCATAGTATAGCAAACTGACTAAAGGGGTTTCATTACTCTAAATTATTGTGTCATATCTGACGTGCCTAGTCAGATATGACACAATAATTAGAGTAACATAATCTATAATAATATATCAAAATACTTCTTGGAATTTGGAATAATGAACTCTGATGATTTAAACCAACTTCAACCTTACTTGTTTAAATTTATAATAAGCCAATAATACTCTACAGATTCTAAAATATAAAGCAAAGCAAAGAGAGCAATTCAGCACTGAATCTGGACTCGTTATTTACTCATTAAAACTTGGATTGAAGTCCAATCGCAACTCTGAAGTAAAACAAACTTTTCAATCATTCCGCTGGCAAAGTTGTTTACCTTTAAAAAGTTACTACTCGAAATAAAAATGGGCAAGTGCGAGTTGAAACTGTGCAAAAATAAAATGTACAGTATACCAGGGGCGCGATTCGACAAGACAAAAAACGAGACGTGGACGTCACAGTAGAATCGCTAGGTGATAGAGTGATATCCATCTGTCCTCAGATGGACACGCCTAACTGTCAAATTTATAGTAGGTCTCGCTAGAGTGTTTGTCTATGGCTATTAGCCACCATTTTAGATATGTTGACAGGACATTGGGAATCCCATGGCAGAGACTAAAAGGCGGGTTTTTTTTTTACGAATATAGATAACACCATGTTAGTACTGGAACTGGAGCCCACCCTACTTAGCATTAATTGAACGAGGATTTCCCAAGGAATTCCTAACTTTTGAAATTAACATGGTCACCCTAATAGAAAGAGGTGAAGATGAAGGTCTCCCCGTGTGCCATCTCACTCGGCTCGTTTTTTCAAGGCCTGTGTATTATCTTGTTTATCTATGGTAAGTATATCTATGAAAATTACTACTCAACTGACAGACGATGACGGCATGGGCGCACAATATGGCGAATTTTTCGGCCGCATTGGGTTTTTACGTAAATACCCGTCTCTCTTTTTGATTATGGATATAGAGGTGAGTTAAAACGAGACGAACATATTTTTATGTGTTTTCATTTTCATATGTCGCGTCCCTTATATACAAATCTCGAATACAGTGCCACCAAAAAGAGTAGAAATTAAAAAGTGGCAACATCGTAGTGTCGTCCCGTTTTTTTAGATTGATTTGAAAGGGACGACACTACGATGTAGCCACTTTTTAATTTCTACTCTTATTGGTGGCACTGTACATATAGATGTCGCTTTCAAATGACTTTTCATAAAATGCTTCAAGGGGGCTGGCTCTCTTTACCTACTTTTACTTACTTTACTATTTGCTACGTGGGATTCCCCTAATATACTGACGTCTACGTCAAAACTAATAAGATGGCGCCCATGCCCATAGAGGCAATCCTCTAGCGAGACGTGTTGATTTTGACGTAGGTGGATATCACTTTTGAGTGATTCCATGGCGATTGTGGCTGTCACTAAAAAGTGATCTCGCAGTGGTCTCGTCAGCTAATGTCAATTATGCCATGTCGAATATGGCTCCAGCCCATTTTTTACATTTAATTATTTTCTTAAGCCTAACGAAATTTTTGACCAGGTTATTTTTTTATTTTTTTATAAGTACACCAGATAGGCAACTAACAACACTGATCTTTTCGGAGCTTCTTCGGTGACAGACAACATCATGAGGAAACTGGAACTAATCCAGCTTTCGTGCCTAGACCAATTCATGGGATTACGTTACGAAGTGGACCCCAGGCTTAAAAGTAGAGCCGTAGCAATAGCCGGTACAAACGCTAGGAGGATGATGATTATTGTTGATGATTTTGTATACTGTACCACCAACCAATCAAGAGGCAAACCTTAAATAAAAAATATACAATTGTAGTATTATACCAAAACAACAATTAACCACTTATATTTAAAGCCCAGTGACACCTCTCTACCCCCAGCCCCCGCACCGGTGTTGCCATTCAGCCATCTTTGATGTCGCTTTCTATGGAAGCCCATCTTGCGGAGGGCGAGTCACCGTCTGCCGAAAATAAAATTGGATACCGTTTTATTAGACAGGAGTCCAGTTTTTTCATTCAATAGCCCAGTTATTAATCCATACTTTTTACCCAATAGCCGCGTCCATTTTAGACTCCATTAACTCTCAAGTAGTAGTTTATAACATGGCGGGTGCTGTCTCTACGTGCGTCCTATGACACGGACAGGGGCAGCATCCGCTTATTGTACCCCTCACTTTTTATTAAATTGTCGAAAGGACCTCTGCGCGTTGGCTTCGACTCCGCATACGCCTCCCAAAGGTCCGGAACACCATTGTTCCGTGGTCAGGAAAGACATACAACTTGAAAATAACACTAAACTATAAAAAACTGAAATAAAATAACCTAAATTTAATACACATTTTAATTATACGTTTATATTTTCGTTTATTACACCGCTGTGCATTCTGTTTAGCTTGTCAGCGGGCTTTTACAACCCGAACAAGGGAGGTTCCAGGGTGGCACCCTTCTGCATAGAACCCTAACGCGGGTGTCGAAGTAAAAGCCTGCGAATATGGAAATGTTGTTAAGCTGTTAGGGAAATTCTTGACGTGTTCTTTAATTGCGGATTTCCTTAGGCGTTTATATTTAATGGATTAAGTTTATATTTTTCTTGGTATAATCGGCGGCAGGAGTAGCTAAGCGGATGGGTGAGAATAAACTTAATGCAATTGTTTTTTGAAGTGAAAACTTCTTTACCCGCGTTGGGCACTTTTTAGTAGGGGAAAATCTTATGGGTTCGCGGTACCGACATGCTGACGTCATCGGTACAAAAGCGAAAAACCATACGATTGAGAAACATGTAAAATGAAATGTAAAGTGTAAATGTAATTGGCGGGGGCACTACTGTGCCCCCCGAAATAAAGTGTAGTGAATTAATTGAAGTGAGGTGAGGTGAAAAGAGTAAATTTAAATCATTTGTTTCCTAAAATATGTATAATGTTCTAAGTTTTCGTCCTATCGGCAGTCCCTATAGGGGTAGTCAAAACTTATAAGTTTTGACTACCTTGCCTGCTTAACAACTTCTGCTGATGACTGTACGTCTATGTTATGCAAATAACGTATTCCTCTAAGCGCTCAAGTCATACGATTGCACAGCACATTTCGATATAAGAACTTTCAAATGCATTGGAGTCCGGAAATCAATTCCAAATGAAAATATCGATTAGATTTCCTTTTACGTATTTGCAATGCCTTGGCCACGAAACTCTTGATAAACGCATGCTACACGCTTGTAATCTTTGACGGCCGGCGTATAACGGCGGTCGAAGACTGCCAACTCAGGTCAACTTGGCGAAGACGTCCGTCAGCGAAGATCGTATAGCAAAGAGTTACGGCTAATTCTGCATAGCTTTTTTCTACAAAATGGTAAAACTGTTGTAGAACTGCATGCAGAATTTGCTGTAAATAATTCTTTGCTGGAGGTCAGTCGGCGAAGATCGTATAGCAAAGAGTTACGGCTAATTCTGCATAGCTTTTTTCTACAAAATGGTAAAACTGTTGTAGAACTGCATGCAGAATTTGCTGTAAGTAATTCTTTGCTGAAGGTATACGATTTTTGCCGACTGACGGTCTTTGCCGAGTTGACCTTAAGTAAGTACCTTAAATTGATCGAGCATCAGTATTTGAGTATACGATGGGAGCGTAAACTCTATGGCTATGGAGTATGGGGTTAATTCGGCCAAAGGAAATAAGAATTACTTCGGTTTGCTTGTTAATGAGGGAGTAGATTAAAACTAATAGTCGATTTTTAAACCAAACTGCATGGCTATTTATATTTTAAAGCTGTTATCAGGTGCGTATTCTAATGGTTTATTCATGATTTATTATCTAAATGATCTTCTTTTCCCATGTCATCAAATAATATCTTCCAAAATTAACATTTTGACAGCCAAAATGCCTCTTTCTCATGCGGTATCATTAGCATATCCGCATTTCTCGATTATCGGTGCGCGACAAGAGACAAGATGAGTGAAGTCACTAATCTTATGTGCTTCACTTTTGGAGAGCCCATAACCCATCTGTATTTATAATAGCTAAGATTATTTTTTAACGTCAGTGTTCCGTCTGCCTGTCTTCAACCATTATAAATTGAGCGTGCACTCTCAAAGCATGCGTTTCTTGGCCCTTGGCCCGACTAAATGAAATAAGAATCGCTTAAATCCAATAAGGTTACCGACCAGCAATGCCAATTTAAAAAGGTCACAAAACGATAAGGGAGTTATGTATCTTCGGTACTTTCTACAAATCCTTCGCGATTCTGACGGATGTCACGTGCGAAGGTTGGAATTTAATATTTTACGAACCACAGAAATTCGAGTCTATGAAGGTTCTTAATTAAAATGTTCTAAAGGGTATGTCAAAGGATAGGTCAGGTATTGTAAGGGGTCTGAATAGGTAATTATTTTCCTGACATTGCAGGTTAACTGAAGTCTGAGCATAGAGATTTAAGACTTTCAGTTGCAATTTTCAGAAAATGTCTTACCGGCGGAATGTGATCATTCTTTAGAACGATCTTAGTTGGAACATTGTTATAATCTAAAAATACTTAAACAATACATTAAAAACACAATCCTTCTTAAACATAACTTCAACACACAACAAATAATCAACCAATATTAAAGTTATATTCGATTTGCATTGGAACAATTTTCAAGCAAATTCTGATATTTCAGATTCAGGCGTACTACACTGAGAGAAATTTGCTTTGTGAGTCCAACAAATTCGACTTGTTGCGTGTTTATCAGTTTGAAACTAAAGTATTTTAGTAAACGGAATCGATCACCAATATTGTTAATACAAGTCGAATTTGTAAGAACAACAAGGTTAAACTTGTTAGAAGATTAGGATTGAATCAGCCAAATATATGTTTAAAACAATATGTGCCATGTTGGTTTTATATAATCGAGTTGTTGATTTAAATAACACTTAAACTAAAATAACAAGTAACTTGTAGAATGGACTAATTAAACTTAACAAAATCGAACTTGTAGTTTTAACCAAAGAGCTTGTAGGCGCTATTTTAAAATGAGAGTTTGGTTGAACGAACGTGAATTCTGGTTGTTTTTTCTCTCAGTGTAGCTGCATCGCGTTGAATTAAAGTTGGATCGTTTCTAAATGTGTTTTGAAATTAAAATACGGCCCATGTTCTTGATTTTTAAAAGGGTAATTGGATTCTCCTATATACTTTCTGATTTTTTTCTGGGTTTGGCGCCTAAATTATGTAACCATAATAATTAAAAAAATTATCAGAACAGTCATAAATTTTATTTGTTGGGCCATTTACGGTTCAAACTATTTTCTTTTGTTATAATACTTACTACATGAAATATATAATGCATATTAGTTAACCCTAAATGAAGCAAATTGAAAGATGAAGAATATTTAGTAAAAAAATACGTAACTATACTTAAAAATATTTTAGCAAGATACACAAAATGAGAATTCGTTGATTTTATTACTTACAGCACAAAAAGTACTCCAATATCTATAAAAACGCAAATAAAAGTACTTCACAAAAAGCGCTAACATAATTGAATTCAACAGCCTAATTAATTCTTCAAAAAGCAAATAACGGTACAATAAAATATCTTAAATACGTATAAGGAATGCAATTACAGTCCAAAAGTGCCGGGAAAAATCACAGTGACGCGGACGTTGAAAATTACGGCCCCCTTACGGCCCCGGGGTTTCCCCACGGCGCTCTATATTAAAGGAGGGTTCCATACTTATTAAAAAGGAAAGTGCAATGCCCAATGCCCAAACACCTCGAGGCGAATGTCCCCTCCTGGACACCAGCTGGGAGTTAATTTTGGGCCACGATTGGTAAATATCGTAGGTAAGTCAATTTCGTATTTATGAGGTCGTATATTTACTCTGGTAACAGTATAGTTACCTACGAAGTTATTTTCTAACAGAAAATAACTATGGAGGGTAAATAAAGTGGATACCTAGGTGGCCAAGCATCTGTGCCGTATTATAATTCTAAAATACATAAACAATACATTAAAAACACAATCTATCTCAAACAACTCCAACACACAACAAACAATCAACCAATTATTAAAGTTGTATTGGAGTTGCATCGGAATAATTTTAAGTAAATTCTGATATTTCTGATTTAGACGCTCGCTGTATTGCATACTAATTCATTGGAGTTGTATTGAAGTTAGAATCGCGTCTAATCTTAAAGCAGTCTACCCGGGAGTAGCCATGCATGTCATTTTCTTTACAAAAACATCTGCCAATATTTGAAGGGGAGCGGAACGTTAAATGTATAGCGTAACGTACAAATAAATAGCCACGTTAGATAAACGTTAGTCCATACAATAAATATGACCACTGGCCATATTATGTTTTCAGCAGAGAGGTTCGCCTGTTAATCGCTACAGTTGGTTGAATGCTCTAAGTGTCTAATCGTGTTTTAAAGTTAGAATACGACCCACTGCCATTGATGTCACCATGACAGTTTTCATGACACTTTTTCAATTAACTTCAAAAAGAAAGCTTTACACGCGACCATTCAGAATTATTATTACCCATTAGGAATATTTTATTATATTTGGCAGAATGTCACTTCGTTCTGGCGAAAAATACTTCAATAAATAAACTATTTTCCAAACGTAATAAAATATTCAGTAGTAAAAACTCCATAAAAATCGCCTAAAACAGCGCAATGGAGTTTTTTACATTAGCAACATTAAAAAGTTACGGATGCACCCTCCTTGGATGAATAATTCAAAATGTCTGCCAAATGGGGCGAAGTGACGAACGTGCGAGTCCGTCAAACTGTCAATCCCATGCACTTTAATTTGTTTTTCATTTACTGTGATTCTCCTTTTCCCTCCTGATCAGTCTAGTATAGCTATGCACCAAGGAAAAATTTCCAAAGTTGCGAAATTTTCCGGAAAGTTTCCAGAACTTAAATTTTACGAATAATAAAAAATATTCAGGAAGTCGCTGGACACCGCCGTTATCAATTATTTTAACCGACTGTCTCATTTATAAAAATAATGCAGTAGGTATATATGGTTATTTATATGCCTACTTAGTTGAAATGTAAAAAAAAAACTAGGAGGCGTTCAACCAAAAAAGGACCCTAATGTTATTACGAGTACGCCGCCTGAACTAATGTTATAAATATGTTATTTATTTATGAAATATTACTTATAGTACTGTTTTAACCCTTAATAAATAAGGCACCGGCCATATGCTTACCACTTCAGTTCTTAGACCACTACTTAAATATTATAGTGCATATTTGGCTGAAATTTCTTTTAAATAAGACTTAGATAACCAATCATGCACCCTAATTTTTTACAGAGCTGCACAACTTAAAAAAATATAATATTACCTGTCTTAAGAAAAAAAGCATAAAATAAAACCAATTTTACCCGGTTAGAATTACATCTTTTTCCAAATCATTCTAGATACATTTCTGTAAATAGTTTTTGTATTTTTTTGTGAATACTTTATTATATTATCTATCGGAAGTCACCTAACAAGATATAAAAATACTGTTTTTATACTTATAAAGGAAAATCAAAGTTGGTCGTAAATATTTTGCAATTGCCCGGTACCGACAAAAAACGACGGATTTCTCGTTTTATTTTAAATCGTAATTTCTAAAAACAAATAACTAGGTACATGAAAAAAATATACAAGAATTCGTAAAAATTACCTTATTTAATACTGTGTTTCTCTCAGTTAGATCAAATTATCGTTATAAATGGTTCCTAAACGCTTTAAATTTTATTGTGGAAAAAAATAGTAAGAAATCTAGTTTTTTGTAAATTTACAAAGAATGCCCCATTTTTTCTGTAAACTAAATAACCATGTATTAATATAAAAGTATTTTAAATTTAATAGCTCAAGTTTTCCGGAAAAGACCGAGTACCTTAATATTTTTCTGATATTTTTAACCGTAAATGAAACAATCTTCCACATAAAATTATGGTAAAAATTGTTTTAAATTCTACAAATAAAATACTTTCATTTAGTATTGATTTTGGCTTCATTGTAACATTGTTTTAATTTGGTATCATAGTATTAGTAAACTTTATAAAGGGCAGGGGTAAAAAAATTACCACGTTTTCAAAAATTTTGTATACACAATAAGACAAGGGACATATATTTAACACCACATTTTCACTGAAAATGCGTTTTACAAAAAAAAATTTCCTTCCAAAATATTCATAAGGAGCCCTTCAAATACTAAAATCAATCGTTGTAAGCATTTTTTTATGAACTTCATACCTCTGCCCTATTAAGGGACTCACACGATTTTCACTCATTATTTTGACAAAAACGGGACTTCTCTCCTGCCTGCGTCTGCCTGTGACCACGAGCGTTACGACACGCTCGAAACGTCAGGGAAATTACAAAAGTAAGAGTACGCGATTAAGTCCCTTTTTTGTCAAAATAATAAATATTATAGGTTTCCCTACCGACTGGGAAAGCCAAAGATGTATCTCCATATACTATCAACAACTTGTTACTCGTAGTTTCTTGGAACCGTGAAATCCTTAAGTATAGTAATTAAGCCAATTTATTTTATATACCTCAATTAAATTTGTATGTAGGGCGATCACATAACTCTTCAGCTATACAAACAATATCAGTTTCTAAGAGAATTATGGGATATTAGTTAAAAAATAGTAGTCTATATTAACGTTAGTCCGTGCTCCAATATCTGCTAAATCAGAAAAAAATGGATATTCCATAATAATTTTTCGAGAAATAAAGTCCTAGCTTAAACTGTTTAAAATTCACTTTTACCTTTGTTATGTGTGGGACAGCTCTTTCAACTGAATCCAGCAATTTTAAATTACTTTTGAATAAGTTTATTTTCAACTCAGTTTTAAATTAAAGGGTAGGGAGTTTACTGTCAAGGAAAGCCTTTCTCGCCTGCGGCGGTTCATGTGTTGCTTCGCATTATTATTCTGTTTTCTTGATACTTTCTACTTTGGGTTCCATCCGACTTTTGAAATGACAGCTCGCAATGTTATCTGCTTTGCCTTAAGGTTGACTGGTAGAGAATGCCTCATGGCATTAAGTCCGCCTTTTGTACATCAAGTTTTTCTTTTGTGCAATAAAGTTTAAATAAATAAATGTTGCCTATTATTGGCTACCTACTTTCCTATCGAGTCAAATCAGCTCCCTATAAACCCCTCATATACATGAGCGAATATACCTGATGGTAGTGTAAAAACTGACTATTATATCCCTAGAGAATATTATGCAACTTCATCAAAAATAATTTCACAAAACTCCACAGTTTTTGGATTGTACGTAAACCATCCTTTTAAGCGACATTCGTAGATTTAGATTAATTAGATTTAGATTTATTTATTTCATAATAATAAATTATAGTACAAATGGTCTTAGCCTAATTTATACAAATTTATATTATGATCGTCAAAGTAGTGTTAATAAACATATTTTGTTGATTGATTAAAAAATTAAGAAAAATTAAATACAATTTCAGATTGAAAAATACATATGTCAATTTGAGATATAATAATAAATACAATTTCAAAGACATACTAATTCAAAATTAATTTATAATATTGGATTGGATGTTAAAATCATATATTCATTTACAGAATATAATGGATTTTCCAATAAAAAGTCTCTTAATCGGCGTTCAAATGCTTCGTCAGATGGTTCAGTTCGCAACTCTGTAGGTAGACGCTCATAAAAAGTATGGCGTTCGACTTACTCGTATCTACGTAAGAGTCAATTTTATTAAAATGCGCCAAAAACACGTCACGTGTATCTGACAGGCTTCGGCCGTAAATATGAGTAGTAACGCGATTACGAAAACGTGGAAAATAAAAGAAGAGAGGCCCCCGCATATAAAAGACAATTTTTGCCAGGAAATCGCATGGGGATGATAAAGATAGTATTATATTTAAATAAATCAGTATTTTTTCTTAAATAGACTGGGCATTGTTTGTGGTTAATAAAAGGTGTTGGTAAGTAGCTTATAGGTAAGATGTATGACATTATATCCGAAAGTCTCCGGTTCGAACTCAAACCATACCGATGTATTTCCGAAGTTAATACCGATATAAACCTTTGGTAATTACCAGTCACTTTTCCGTGAAGTTACACATCGTGAAGAACCTAGACACATACAAATGAGAGGTCCCTAAGTGTAAGGCCTGAGTGGACGCTCGTGGCGGGGCGTGTAGCGGGGCGTGCAGCGGGGCGGGCGAGCGTCCATACACTTTGTGCAGCGTCGACTCAGGACACCGTGGCGTGCAGCGGGGCGGGGCGGGCGGCGTGCATGTCAAACAAAGGACACTCGTACTGGTGTCCTGAGTCGACGCTGCACAAAGTGTATGGACGCTCGCCCGCCCCGCTGCACGCTCCGCCACGAGCGTCCACTCAGGCCTTACACTAAGTGTAAGGCCTGAGTGGACGCTCGTGGCGGGGCGTGCAGCGGGCGGGGCGGGCGGCGTGCATGTCAAACAAAGGACACTCGTACTGGTGTCCTGAGTCGACGCTGCACAAAGTGTATGGACGCTCGCCCGCCCCGCTGCACGCCCCGCTGCACGCCCCGCCACGAGCGTCCACTCAGGCCTTACACTTACTCGCTTTGGGCCAGCGTGCGGACTATTGTGCATAATGTACATGAAGGAACACCTATGCTCAGCCAGTTTGACGTAGGTATACCTATAGGCTATATTATTTTTTGGCAGCCATTTTTCTGTATTTTATCAACTACAAAAGACACGTTTCATGACAGGCCATCTTCAGATTAGTGACTAGACGATATTAAACGTCACTTCTGCGACGACATGAGAACACGTGACAAAAGATTTATCTCTCTCCAAGACAAGCGTGTAGTCATTTTTCACGGCGTCCTAGATCTAACCTCGTTTGAGAAATTAAACGTCAAACCGTGAGTAGTTTTATCTGTGTTTTATTAAAACAAGTAACGTCACCGATCTTGTATTATTTTGATAATATTAAAACGATATATAGCAACTTTGTATTTGTAATTGAGATAGGTATAGTCAGCAGCCGAGGTAGCTAAGCGGGTGAGGGATCAAAAATGACCTCCTCATGCCCTTGTTTTCTTTAAAGTATAATCATAATTTTGAACACTTCAAATGCTTAGGTTTTGCGTCAAAACTTCACGCAAATATAGGCAAGAGACCCTAAGTTTTCACCATTATAAAGTAATACTTAAAGTAAAAATTATAAATTTAAATAGACGACTGGCGCTATTTAATTTAACATAGTATAGTCAGCAGCAGAAGTAGCTTAACGAGTGTTCAATTTGACCTTCTCACGCTCTTATTCTCTTAACAATAAAGTCGTCTCAAGATCATTTGCCATGCCGTGGGGTGCCCGGCCTTAGAATTGTCCCCCGCCATGTCGTCCCGTGGTTGCAGTAGGAGTCTGCTAAGGGAATATACCGGGAGATGAGCAGCAGCATCTTCCGAAAGCCTAAACAACAATAAACAAAAAAAACTGCGCGCGCCAACCCGCCTGCCAAGCGTGGCGCGTATGGCAAACCCCCCCTTTAATGACTTATGGAGGTCCAAAGGCGAGGCCTATGTTCAGCAGTGGCTGAGATGATGATGATGATGATGAAGATCATTTTAACACCTCACCCGCTTAGCTAGTTCTGCTGCGGACTGTACAAATATCTATCATAAGCTTGACTATGCAATCTATGCATTCACGAACTCAGCATATCATTTCCCCTTCAGACCCTCTTGACAACGCGTGTGCTTTATTATTTGGGGCAGAAGACCCCTTATTTCGACAAATTGTTATACAAATGATTTCTATTCCATATATATTTTTGGGATAGAGATGATATTATAAAGAAGTGAATTACACGTGAATGAAAATTTGAGGGTGATTTAACATGCCAAAGAATTTCATTCAATCGTTTGATTATCTCAATAGTTTTTAATTTCATGTAAATATAATATCACAGAAATAATAAAATAAAAAATGCATAAAAATGGCCAGCACATTAACATCAACAACTAATACAACTCAAAAAACAAATTAAAAAATAAACAAAAACTTTCTACCAAGCTAAAAGTTTTCAATCCTTTAAAATCCCTTTAAAAAAAAACTCCAAGGTAGAGGGTTTCACAATTGGATTCACAACAACGAAACACCAAATTTTCGGCACTTTTGTACCATCCGCAATTCGTGTTTACTTTACCGGTCCCTCGGAAAACAATGGAATGTTTCCAAAACTTTTAATGGTGATTAAACAATCGTTTCATTTCGTTATTTTCGAGCGGGTTAAAGGTTTTTATTTGAATTTTTAAAAAACGCTCCATTTGCTTAATGCTGTCAGTTGACGCAACTCCTTTTTTGTTCCATTAAGATTTCAAACGTGTTTTACGTTGTGTTTTCGTTTGGGATTTAGGCGAGTTAATTTTTGAACAAATTTATCAGGTTTTGTACTTCGTCCGCTGCCGCTGTGGGGCTGTTTACACCCGTGATGGGAATAATTTTCTGTAGCTATATGTTATTTTTGAAAAGTTGGTACATGATGTTAGGATATACCTTGTTTTTCTGGGTTACGTTCGTTATTAAATAACTTAACTATAGATTGGTAGGAGAATGTTTTGGTTAAGAACCGAGTATTGGAAGTACACAGTATACCAGTTATTCTCAACATCGTCTAAAGAACACGTAAATACTGTAATTGGGAAATTGTAGTAAGTAATATAGTACTGATAACAATCTGCCTTCTTTACCTACCTAGACACGCTCCAATTTCGCGGTCAGTTTTTTAACAAGGGATCTTATAATTGATACGTTTGTTTCACACGTTCACTGACGACAGCGTCATGCGTCCTGTCAATTTGACGCCTACTTCAAGGCAAAACCCTGCAAATCGGAGCGTATTTTCCTGATCGTCAAGGGAGTTTATACGCCATACTTTATGTATGGAACATTTATCCTTAAACCGCCGGACAAACTATACAGGCATATAAGCGAAGCGTATTTTTCGCATATAATTTTTGATATCACGCACATGCGTATCTCGAGTTACCTTTTCAGTAAATTATGAAAGCTATGACACTCTTGCACACCGGCTGTCTGTCGACCTGTCACTTATTTATGACGGCGCGTGCCGTGCCTGACACTGACGTAATACACGCACTTATTGTAGCCCTTTTCCACTAACGTTAAAAAACTTTATATACTTAATCATATCGCCATCTTGAAACTACGCCACCTTTCACCGTTGACAAACGTCCCCTATACCTATAAATAAAGAAGACCGTATGGCGCTACGCAATTAGCATAGCGGTGAAAAAACTTCTGTCGGACTAAAAGTAATCAAATATCATCCTATTATCACTACACACGGCTGTAGAGTCTCACTTATATTTGGTCACGCGCGCGACATGTTTCGGAGATAATAGAGAATAGTGTTAATATGTCTCACGAAAGTTTAATTTCAATAAATATCATCCTCCTGTTGCATGTTACTTATGTCTAAACTGGTTTAAAATAATAAGTAAGTAGGTATTGTATTGTTTTTATCAATCCGCCGTACTAGTCCTTACACCAGAGCAGGTGCAGTATATGAGTGCGTCCAATAGGATAGATATGTCAGTATCCGCTTAGTGTGTGCGTTAAGTTTTAATAAATTGCGACGGTAGGTTCCCAAGTGTCCGGGAAATTACTCTATATAAAATATCGTGTTTTACTCGTTTATCATCAGAAATGCGAGTAAAATATTATCTCTATCGAGATATTGCGTTGCAATTTAGGTAAGTATAAATATCCCCTGACAGCAAAATTGATATATATTCCAAATAAAGCTTGACCTAATTAAACTCATAATGTAATTCTTATATGTTATATCTCCAGCGAGGCAGAAACACCAAGTCATGAAATGACTAGTCGATATTAATAAGAAGAAATGTTCCCATTAACGCCGGACAGCTCATAAAAACCTCCATAAAATTTACGGGCCGATAAAATCTCACTCACCTACAGAATTTGTTCGATATAACTTACTTTTATAGCTATTCGCATTATTACTAAGACATTCTTGGCACTTTTCTAAAGCGATAATTAAATTTACTCCACTTAATGTGGGAGCAGAGAAAAGATAAAATGGATTATTTTCTTAAGGAAGTGTTCATAATAAGGGTTTTTGTTCGTGTTGCGGGCGTGTGGTAAAGATAACAGGGATGTGTTAAAGGGGTGGATAAACGTCCACATTTGGTTTAATTATAAATACTCCCTTAACACATTCACGGTTGCTTCCGAAACCGCTATTGAGACGTATATTTACCTTGCAAAACAATATCTTTGAGACAGATAAATTAAAAAAATGAGGTGGTTTAAATAATGTAATGACTTTATCATACTTAGTTACAGGTTTAATTTTATTTTATTGTATTAGGTACACTAAACAGATATCATACAAACTCCAATAACAATAGTAGGCATTAAATGTCTTATAACTAGCACGATATCCAAAGCAAGTGTAAACAGCATATTTTACAAGTAACCGCAGAATTTTAAAGGTACAATATCTAAGAGCGTGAGTAATAAAACATATTTTTGAAGGAAAAACTAAAGTAAAATTTACATTTACAGAATAAACACAACACGAACTCAGATAAAGGTCAAACAAAACAAAATATATTTCAGCGTTCAACATTCAACCACTGAAGCGGATTGAGAGAAAAGTGGGAAAAGTATGCTGATAATGCTGGTATATTAATATTTCGATTCTATTTTAAAGATTGAAATAAGTAATTAAGAGCAGTAGTGTACGAAATTCTTTCCTTCAATTCTTCATGCGTGAACTGCTGATTTAAATAGGTTAAATTAGGTATGAAGACTGTAAATTCTGGGAAGTAAGTTTTTATCACGATAACTAACTCTCAAGGAGGGCGAAAAGGGGAAAAAATTTACAATGGAAGTGAAATTCTAAGCAAGGTCGTGGGTGGAAGCTAATGGTTTTCTAAATGTATTTCAGTTACATAGCTTTGTAAAACCAACGATAATCTATCAAGTCTTTCCAAAACGATAGAAAATTACTTTTTTCGCTCCGCCTTTTTACCGTTACCCTACCAAATTATTAATCGTACTTACTTATCCAGGCATAAAGAATTCAAAGTAAAAGGCATTAACAAATTAACCTCGAATGCCCTCCAATAATAAATTAGGGAGGTTTTTTGCTCACTGTTTTGGTTCTGGGACTATTTGTCACTTGGAGTATTCTCTGGGCATGTGCTCCCAATGCTTAACGAGAACCTAACAGCGAAATCAAAGGCTTGAAAACTGGTGTAAACTGAGATGCGAAACTGTATGGCCTATGGTCACCAGGAGCTTTGGAAGCGCGTTGACAATCTATTACCTACGTGTATTATCTTAACACAATTTAAACTATTATATTACTTCCATCTCTCTTCTTCAGCGAAGCGCCCACTGTTGGGTATACGCCTGTCCAATTTTCTCCGAGAAGCTCGGTTTTTTGTTGCTGTCTTCCAGAGATTCTACCTTAGTCAAAAGAGTTTATCAGTACTCGGTGGGCCAAGCAGCTTAGCGAAAAGCGTCCACATCGCAGTGTACAGTCTGAACACTTACATATTTTTGTTTATTATGTGTTTAGCATAAGCACCGTGCTAGAACCCCATAGTTTGCCATGTACCAGCATCCACTCAGTTTGAACAATATCGCCTGGACTACCAGAAAACTCGACGCTGCGGCCGACGGTTACAACTAATATATGGTGGTTGGCGCTGGAGCGTCGAGCGACATCAGTCTCAGCATTCCTGCTTTGACTCTCGTTTAAAGTCTTATACTGGCTTGAGCATATAGTAAATGGTTTGAGCCTTCGTCTTGCCAGTGATCGGAATAACTCTAGTCCTGAGTTCTGCAGAAGACGGGACAAAAACAGTTGCTAAGCTGTCATCTAGCGGATGATGAATGACTGTTGGAGTGTTTCTGATGAGGCTAATATTGTCCGTGGCAATCTCAGTAGACAGTGTTATACGGTACTGGGCTTTATGATAGAGTCAAGTTAATGGATAATGAAAATAGTTGTAGGTATATTTGAGAGTCATAATCACAGTCTCAAATAATGTAAGAACGCAATGGGGCGAATTCTTACTTTAAAACACGCTTAGACACGATCCATCTTCAATACTACTCCAATGCATTAACTATGCAATACAGCTAGCGCCTAAATGTCTGAATAAGAAATATAAGAATTTTCTTGAAAATTATTTCGATGCAACTCCAATGTAACTTCAATATTAGTCGATTATTTGTCATTTTTGGTTCCGATAACACTTTACAAAAAATAATATTGCATTCCATAAATGCGTGTATGTGCAACTGAACACTCTACAGTTACACGTTTTTAGTTCGAAAATCAAACGTAAGCATAAAACGAGAAACATAAATCCAAACAAAAAATATTCAATCAAACATAGATATTTATTCAATTAATTGAATTGATCGGATCGGATGTCATTTGGCTGCAATATATATTTCGTGGAAATTGTACACATATATTTTTATATTGTGTATAGGCATATTTCAGTATGAAATTGGTGAAGGAATGATTTGGATATCCACTTCTACTAACCTCCAATATATTTTTTGGATTTCCTAGTATATTATCGATTCTGGATGAGGGATGTACTCGTAAGTACAGTCACCTACAATAATATCTTCAACAAAGAAGTCCGGAAAATATCTGACAGTTTTATTTAGTAGGGCCATAATGTGCGTGTCACACCATCGTAGAGCAATATATATTACAGGTGACTTTACTCTCAGCCGAGATTTACTCACTAATTTGTGGCCGAGTTTAGTGTAAATGACCTGGGGGCCGATTTTTGACAGCCGGACGATCGAATTAAAAAAATTCAAGCTCGAAAATAATCGGACACAAAAGTTTGTAGCCAATTTTTTCGCATGGAATTAATAGTTTAAATTAATAATCATTATTTAAAATTTATATAGCTTTTATTTTTAAAACATAATTTCATCGTTTTATTCAGAGTTTTAAATGTCACTTTCGAGTGCTCGAATCTCAAAAATCACCCCCCAGTTTGTCGAATTATAAGGACACTTTATTCTCTCACTGATAGACAGTATGCATTGCGTAGTTTTTAAAAGTACTAGCATAGACTTAAATATATAGTAGACGGATGGCCGTCTACTATATATTTAAGTCTATGGTACTAGTTAACTCCATATCGACAAAGGGGTCCCATTTTTCCTTGGACTTTTCATTGTATTAGTTCAACAAAGGGTGTGTAATGGTTTTTTAAAAGACGTCATGTGACACGCCTGTCGTTCCGAATTTCTTTGTATATATGTCTCATATATTGTACGTATTTCTCGCACAATCCTGCGTTATATATCACACACACTAGCCTCATAAAATAAAACAATTAATATTCATTACGTTTCCCGTAAATGTACAGTCTACAAAAGAATTGAAAAATAAAATTGGCACTTCCTCAATTTTCTGCCTCAATGAATGCAGTTTGAAGCACTTGTGCACTGTACGCAGGCGTAGATTAAATAATGCTTTTGGAGATATCCCACAAACTAATTTAAAATTAGACAAAAAAACGATCTTCTGAGACTTACTCATTTGTAGTGAACATTTGTATTACTTAAGTTTTTAATATTTCAAATATTCTTTTTATTCCGTAGTATGAGTCTGAGGTACTTACGAGAACTAGAATGTTCTTCCGGTACTTACTTACTCGTTTTCTATATCAAACTTTTTAGTACTTTTCGACTATTTTTCGTGCAATCAGTTTAAAATTTTTTGATTGTCATATTTTAGCCTAAATTAAGTTTAGTTCCAATTATTCCAGAAACGATCAAAAGGAAGGATATTACATGTTTATATTTATTTTTAAATATCTATGTATTTATTTTAAGCGACTCTAAGAATATTTGCATCCAAAATTATCCAAATAATTGGTGGCAAAATGAGTCCTTATTGAGGGCTGTATTAAACCGATACATTATTGATATGATGTTAAGTTTTACTCGAACTGCCGTATCTGCAATCTAAAGTCTATTCTATGTCACAGGCTGCAGTTTTGTTCTTCGAAACTAAAGTTAAGCGGCTGGAGCATGGCAATTGAAAATTGTTTGTTTTTCTTAGTAAAAGAACTCTTTCAGTTCATTGGAAGTTCCAAGCAATAGACTTGACTCGTTAGTTTTCTGGCTTGGTATTGTTATAGGTTTCGCAAATTTTAGAGACAATAAAATGGGACGCGAATAAAAGGAATTTATGAGGTTACCCTATTCAATTCTTTTGAAATTGTCAGATAATGCCGCAAAAATCGGTAGTTTTTTTTATAGAAAATGACAGACATTATGTGGGCGGTCCGGTTGGTTGAATAGTCTAAGCGTCATGAGAAACTTTTGCATTTACATACCTACTTGTTAGACCGTGACAGCTATGGTGAAAGGCGATATAAACCCAACCATATTAGGCATATCAGCCGTGGGGTGCCCGGCCTTAGAACTGTCCTCCACCATATCGTCCCGTGGTTGCAGTAGGAGTCTTCTAAGGGAATATACCGGGAGATGGGCAGCAGCATCTTCCGAAAGCCTAAACAACAATGAACAAAAAAAAACTGCGCGCGCCAACCCGCCTGCCAAGCGTGGTGCGTATGGCAACCCCCCCTTTAAAGGGGAGGCCTATGTTCAGCAGTGGACGTCTTATGGCTGAGATGATGATGATGATATTAGGCTGGCAGAGTTATTAGCAAAAGTATATGCATTTCCGACTTAATTTTGCAACAGCTCGTAACGAGATATTTTTGCAATCGCAGCTTCAGCGCTTCGCAGCAAAATGTTAACGATAAGCTAAACGAGCGCAACTCAAACAACAGCGGAGAAGGAATAACAACAATAAAGAGCGTATTTGAATTTGTCATTATGAAGTTCTGTTGTGTCATTAAGAACATTATTATTACCCAAAGCTACAATATGATGCAAAAAATAAAATAACAAGTTGGTTGGAAGATAAAAACTACGATGAAGTAGAAAATTTGTTAGAATATGTAACCTAGACCCCCCCTCCCACACACACACACACACACACACACACCCACACTACTTGCGCGCATTCACTATATGCATACTCATATAATAATGAAGGAAAATATTTTTTAGTTTTAGTTTTTAGTTTTAAGTTTAAAGAATTGTACAACACTAAATTTATAAGCCGTAGAACAGAAATAAAATTAAATTGGGATGGAAGAGCGGTGCCTCCAAGCACAGGTTATTTTGTAAATAACTTACAAGGAGACGCCGGTCAATATATGATTTGTACTGGTTGTTAAGCAAATAAAGAATTTTGATTTTGATTTTGATTTGATTTTTTGATTAAGAACTCTGCCGGAAATAATTAGCATAACAACTAAAATTAATTGTAATTATGACTGTAGAAGAGTGGCACTTCAGGGATCCAAATTCCTGAAATCCATCAAAGTGTATTGGAGCTCATAAGGGTACCTGATAAAAATAAATCTCTAAATATTCTTAAAAGGTTGTGTCAAATGGTAACAAAGTCTGTCGTCTATTTGTTGATTTTCTTTTTTAATTTCCCTCAGTCCGGAGTAAGTATTATAAAGTAAGTCTTTTGAGAAACACTGATTTTTTACAGTCGCCATCAAATATATCGGAGTGGCGAAGGTACTCAAAAATAAGTATCCGAACATGCACTTTATCGCCTTGACAATAGAGGCATTATTCAGATATTTTTGACCTCCTTGGCCGCTCCGATATATCTGATGACGACTGTACGTCTCGTTTAAAATAAATGCTGTTTACAAAACTTCAAAAAATAGCAGAACTTATAAGTTACTTTGTACAGTTCAAAGTGAAAATCCGATTTTATTTCACAAATTAAATTCAATAATTACACACTAACGTACACTAGTAGTACGAAATGTAATTATACTGCAGGGAACCGTAATTATTTTAACAAAGCCCTGTTGTTAGTGAATTTTGTGACAGGTAGTTAGCACTGAAAGTTTTATTAACCGCTGGCCGAGCCGCAGCTTTGTTCGAACATTATTTTTTGAACGACATAAGTGTTAAATTGACAGTTTGTTTTCGGTGATTATAAACAATAAGTAACTTCAACCCTCACCTATTAATTAGTATTTATTATTTACCTTAGCAAAGTCTTAATTAGTAAGACACCGAATTTTTTCTCTGGAAGTCTTTCGTGTACAAATGCCGATAAGTTTTCGTAACTTACATTATGTGACAAATTTTCATCAGAAAAAAATGGTTTTCGGTGAAGGAAAACATCTTAAGGAAACCTGCATATATCCACGAAGAAAACAAAGGTGTAAGGCCAGTAGTGGCACTAATTATTATTTTAATTCTTAAACAACTTTAAAGCTAGTAGTTATGTGTGTGTGTCCTTAATCTTCCGTTAATTGTATTTAAAAAAGTGACTTTGCAGATTACTTTGATTGATTACCTATTTTGGAAAATAATAAATTCCTTGATACTTCGTCATGATACCGAACAGACAGTAAACAATCTTCCAATTTAAGATTAGTAGTTAAGTTCTTAACAAAATGTACCTAACTTTTAATGAAATAAACAGATAAAATTAAAAAAAAAAAAAACTGTTTGTAAGTAGTTTTATACTTTTAATACAAATAAATATTATTAGAGTGAATCAACTACCAGGTGGTGACTTAAATTATGATAAGTATTTTTAGTACTACCCAAAAACTCGATCCAACTGCTTCAAATCGATAATAAGTCTTAGAATACAATACACGCAGCAAGTGAAAATCTGTAGTATCACCACCCCTCAAAAATCACAGAGGCATAAAGGTAGGGATACGATCCCATTACGGGGCAAGACACGGAAGAGGCGTGGACGCGGCGAGGCCCGTGGTAATTACGTCCCATACATTTCTGACGTTTAATTGATTTTTAACTTCGTCGTGGATTACGGCATGTAATGGATGTTTTTTTATAGAAAAGCGGTATTTCTGTATGTTTAAAATAAGGATGTTTTATTTTTAGGGAAGGAAATAAATGTGTCTTCTTCTTCGTTGTTACACTATTGACAGAGTGGTCGTGGTCGTGGCTGTCAAGCTTTACCACCCGGCGCCATTATTATCTATCGTTTGCGATCTGGCCTATAACCGCGAAGCACTTCGTTCATCGAATCGTCTATTTCCATCACTCTCTTTCGTATATGCAAGAGCGATAGAGACGGGACCATCGTTTTGTCGATTTTCGAACTTCGCGGTAGGCCCTCTGGAGTTTTGGTTCATGTGGTAGTTAGTTGCATCACTTGCATCTCTTATCTGATCGATCCATCTAATGGGAGGCTTACAAATGTGTAACAGATACATTTGATACGATTGCATATAGTAAATCAGGATTTTGCTTTAAGAAATTTAAATATCATGTAAAATTTCCGTGTCAACAAATAGCAAAAAATATCCCATATACCACTTTTCACGAACAATAAGTACACAGTAAAAAAAACTAGAAAGATTTTTACAATCGGAATTAAAATGCTAAAAATTCAGATAAACCCACTAAAATTTAAGTTTCGCTATTACAGAACTGGGTTGCATTTTATAAATCTGCAAGTTATTTTCCATTATTGCCTTCTCATTCAAACAAACATTTTTGTTACAAAATAGAAGCATCTACTAAACTAAACAGTGAAATCACACACTCAGGATTCACACACAATCGAGTTTGTAAGGTTTAGTGAATAGATTGACAGCTTCATGGTCCGCATACGGGATAGGTACAAGCTCTGTCCGCTTGGGCGGCCGCCAAACTTGCAATTGAACCAACAATCTGCATGCAGATGTTTCTAAAGCCTTTAAGTGTTCAATTTACTATACTATGTATGCTGTAAGTCTGTCTATGCCTCAAGACAAGTTTAGAACATAGAAAATACATTAATTTAGAAGCAACAAAGTATTAACTATCCAAATGATGAGCTCGTGATATTCCAGCAGACAGATATTGCTCACTAAAACCAAAAAGGTATATTACGCCAAAGTGAATCCAAGAATACATTCAAAAAATTTGGCCCCGTAAATGGTATTGTTTTTTTTTTCTATTAAAATGATTATCAAGTAGGTAAGTATCAAGAAACTGACACGCGTGGTTCTAGACCTACTATTACTACTTTCAGTCTCTACCTTAGGTACTTGTTTTGTGGTTTAGAAACACATTTAGCAAATTGAAATAGTAAGTAATGAACTTAGCTACTTTGAATTTAAAATACAAAAAATGCCCATTTATGTAAATAAGCCTTAATTGCGCCTATTGGGACCAACAAACGTGAATAATCCACGAAACATCATCGTCCATTATCGAGCGCGTCACAGCTAGTAATCATTGCATTTACAACAAATGAATGTATATTTTAGTCCAAAGTGTGCAGATTAGTTCATTCGAAACCATTGTTCCATATACTAGAGGCATTTGGAAGTTATTCATCGGACTAATTGCTATGCACCATTGACTAGACCAAATGGCATATAATGAAAGTCATAATGGCCCGGTCGTGGTATAAATTCAGTCTACTTTGCACTTGCAAGTAGTGTTGAAACTTGGGTTTTCTGGTAAAGTTGGCAATTATTCCTTTCTGCAACTTTGGTGTGGTGGAAATAACTCAAGCGATCACGACAGAATACTTTGCTTGTGTTTAATTTTGAATAGTATCGTCTGAGCGAATATAATGCACTATTAAAGATTATATCAGCTTTAAAAAATAAGTTGCAAAGACATACGAATGCATTTTATGTAATATTAAAAGTGTCATTGTTATTATAAAATGAGAAAATATTTTATATAGAAATGTGACCCTTTCTCCTTCCAGTCATGTTTTATATTTTATCTGATCTGGTACGTACTAATAGTAACAAAAATATTAGTTTTAAATATGCTTAGGTATATATAAATTACGAACACAACCAACAAATTATTTTCCAAAGCAAATAATTTATCCGCAACCGCAGTGGCGCCAAAATAAAATTAAATACAATCCCAGCGAAACAGGATGGGCTATAACTTTTATTACTAAAGTCATGTCTGTGTTGCATGTCGGTTGATAAAAAGAATAGCAGCATACACGCAGTGCGTTTATCGCATTTCATGCATAATGCAAACCGTTTGGCTTTTCATCCCATTCAAATGAGATGAAGTTGTTATTTTTGCTGGAACTTTGCCCCGACTGGACATCCTGTTGTGATATGTTATAAAATATACGTTTTATTTTCGACAATAATTGTATATTCACTGAGCGCATGGTGCACATGATAAGAATACAATAGTAAATGTGTGAATGTATCGTATGTAACGATTTTGTGAAATAAGGATTTAAAATAGTTGTAGCGCGAGTTGTAACTTATATGACGCAGATGTGTTTTAGTTAATAAATAAAAGTTCTCTAATCAGTAAGCCTATGTACTTAAATTAGAAAACAGGAGTAAAGGAAAATATTACTATGTGTGTAGTACAAAAGTTGGCTCAATAGTGAAACTAACAATATATTTCTTAAAATGAAATCTACAGCGACCGAGGTATTTAAAAATAATCTTGATGTGCTGTTGTTCTTTTTTAAACTATTAACTGTATATAATTATGAGATTATTGTATAGGTACAATTCGAGTCGAAAGCATGATAGGGTCTATTTCAACAGTACTAGTTTTTTGTGTCATTCCTGTGTAATTCTTTATTTACGTTTCTTTGATGTTTCTTTTAATATCAATCGACACCTCAGACTGTTCTTTGATAAGTCTCTTACAGAGCACTTGATATCTTAAGCCTTTTGAGAATTATCGGAGATTTCAAAAATTGACTCGCACGTGAATGATAAGTATACACAGGAATGATATAACACTCCACCTGGATGACATTTTTCCACCGGAATGAAAAAAATTACTCGCACGTGAATGATAAGTATGCAAAGGAATGATATAACACTCCACCTGAATGACATATCATTCCAGTGTTATTTTCATTCTGGTGGGTATTAAAGTCATTTTACTACACCGAAATCACCGGAATGAAATTGGTGGAATGATAAACCGAGGTGAAATAAAATTATAAAAAAATAACTAAATCCCACATTCTTTAACTATCACGATATTTAAACTCACAAGTACAAAATACACGATCTGTAAATATTTGAAAAATAACAAATATGAAACAAAAAACATATAGCAAACTCCGGAATGATATTTTTTTTGTCCCCGTAACATCGAAATGACATGACCATGTGTGTAGCAGATCTATTAAGCATCACGTCGACATCTTCTTGCGGTGAGAGCCTCGGCACAACTTACTCTCAAAGTGCGCAGGAGGCGGGGGGGCGTACGAAGTCAAACTTAGCCAATAAACGTCGATGAAATTTGTCCGCGGTAATAAGGATTGTTTTGCCGGACAAATTTCTTTACGCATAATAAGGGGGTTTATTAAAGAGTTAGTAAGCAAGTAATATTTTAAAGGATTCTTTATTGATATGGTATTATAATGAACTAAAAAATAATTTGATATCTTGTATAGTTTTAGAGTTATGCGGCATTAAACAAGAATAACTGGGTTCCGGACAACCCACCTGAATGAAAAATTGGGCCTTTATTTTTTTTTCTCAATGATTAAATTATTTAATGTTTTAATATCAGTTAATGCCCGAGGTCGATAGCTAAGAGCTGCTTCCAAAAAAAAATAGTATATGACTATTTTGACTTTCTGCACCAGCGTTTTCAGTCTTGCCATCAAATTTTATTGCTTGGGATATTCACCCGATAAGGAAACAGATACATTGTAACTGTACCGTAAGTTCCAATCAGACTCACACCACGTAGCGTAGTGACGATTCACTGGGCCGGAACACAGATAGTGCGCTAAAAATATTTCAGCTATTTCTGTCACCAAATCTATCAAAAATCGAAAAGGCTTTCTCACGATCCAATATTTATATGGATTTATAAAAATGTGTGGTTTTTTACATTTGTAAGAAATAAGGAAAAGGTAGCGCGCGTAGGTGTGGCTTGTCCCGAAATCCATGTAATTCTTGAATAATTTATTTATGAAAATCTTCCTCCTAGCGTTTGTCCCAGCTTTGGAGTCAGCTTGACAACCTAATTCCATGAATTCGCGTAGGCCCTAGTTTTTTAAATTACTTCTTTAAATTAATATCCTAATTGATAAACAGTTGAAAGCTTATAAAGTTATCTAAACAAGTAACTCCCAATCATTATTTTTGTACACACGTTTATTGCTGACTATACCTAGTAGCATTGTCATGTAAACTACGGAAGTATACCAAATTTCAGCTCAATCAGACACCGGGAAGTGGTTGAAATTTAACTTACAATATTTGATGTATATAATAACATAATCATAAACAAATAAATAAGCAAACAAATATATGGGGTTAAGCTAAATAACACTATGTAAAAACATATGTATCAATTTACCACGACTTTTCACCAGCGCTTAATTTTATCTCGATAGTTCACAATGACTTTTCTATTGTCCGATATTCCTTTTTAATACCCCTGTTACCTATTAACCTCAAAATGATCCGTGAACGATATTGATACCAGCATGATTGCAGGGTAGAAATAAACTGGATTAAGCCACGCTCTATATGATCCATTTCCTTACATACCCCGTTTCTTTTTACGGCAGAACGTTAAAGCTGAATGATATGGTCCTACATTGCTGTAGCCAATAGCGAGTAATATTATTAGCACTTACTATATTTAAGAAATATTAAAACGTGATCGCATCTAAATCTTTATACGAGTACAGTCGATGTCAAAGATATCTTTACACTTTTGCACCTTACTTCTTTGTAATTTGGTGCAAAGGTGTAAACATCAGGGACATAGGGCTCTCAGAAGGGTATGGTATTTAGACTAAATAATTTACTTGTTTGTCAGCGGGTTATGGAGCGTAGTATTCTAAGCGTGAAGTTAACAGATCGCATCAAAAACACGGTTACTACGCTCCAAGACTCAAATAACTGACGTAGCTGAAACAGCCGCTAAGCTGAAATGGGATAGCCACCAATTGCGTGCCACCCAATCGAACCCGGGGTCGCAGCAAACCTTGACGGCGATGGTGGGACTACCTGGAGGGAGGCCTTTGCCCAGCAGTGGGACACTCTAGGCTCATATAAATATAAATATATTTACTGGTTTGTCGTCGGTGCCAACAGTGTGTACCAGTTTATAGACAACAGAGACAGTTTGCAGTGGCGATCGGTTTCGGAGTCGCAAATTGGTTTCTGTCACGTCTATCCAATATTTGAATTGGCTTTAACCGCGATATGGAATAACTTTCCAGTGTTCCTGGGATTGCATTCGGACTCTAATAATTCAATTCATATCCAATTTATATTCGAGCTAGTTCTTAAAAGAAGTCATTTGAAAATTCTCTAACATTATGACACCTAATTTCTGCTTCCGTACAGTACAGACCGAAGGCTGCGTTTCCACCAGAGATGAGCGAAGATGTGTTGCGAGTAATGTGTTTGAAAACCTATAGAATCTCTTCATTTGTTTATCCTCGCACAGCGCAGCTCTAGGATTGCTTCTTAACAAACACATTACTAGCATTGCATCCTCGCTCATGTCTGGTGAAAACGCAACCTAATGTGCTAACGAATATTCGTAATCCGCGTCTGTGCCTGTGTCACCAAAACTAGCCTGTCCGCTGTGATGGCTAGCTTGGTAACAAGCAATACTTAGCCACGGCTTCTCTGGTGCAGCACTGGAAGCCTGGAGCACGTAGTTTAGGGCCACCAGCTCCTATTTTACGTCCTTGAGCGCAACGTAAGGCCTGCAGCGACCTGCTGAAGTCATCCCGTTGACGCCACGTGACGGGAACGGTGTAAGGCGTGTGGAATAAAATTCGAAACTTCCAGTCGACGCTTTATTTATCGTTTCACAACCACACCTTACGCTAATTTACTATTCACTAGGTACTTATAATTATATTAACCCACGCGGCGCCGCGAGCTATGGCGGCATTTCGGAAGCCGTTCTCTTCCGTGAAGAGAACGTGCTGTCCCTAGGTGCGTCCAAGATCGAACTGAACAAGCGGCTCTTTGTCAAACTGTCATAGATAAAACAGATCGATTGATACATCTGTCGAACGAATGAATATAATAATCTGGGTGCAACACGATGTGCATGCGATTTGCATGAACAGCCTGACTGTTTTACTTAGATGGAGAGACGGCCGTTGGCAACCCTACCTCATCGAGTAGCAGAATTCGGCTTATACGGTAATGTACGGTAATGTTACCTGGTAGCCTGAGCCAAGGTCTGGTCTACTATTCTTCCTCTTGTTTTATTTAGAATTTGATTTACAATTTAAGGTTGCTGATTCAGTAAATCCTCAGACATTGTCAGTTTTATTTCTGGGAGTATAATTTTGTTGAGCTAAAATTGCATTTACATATTATATTCGTAAGTGATTTGAGATCCGCATATTTCCCGCGAAACCTGGTGATGGGAAAATAATAAGCTCACATTGATTTTATTTCCGCTAGAATCCAGCTTCAGATTTCCAATTTTCAATTTGACTGCTGCTAGCTTTTAATTAAATATTCTGTCATAATATTTTCAGTCAATTATTTCAGTTGGCTAAACAGAAGCATGCGATTAAAATACCTGCTGATTGCCAAATGGCTTTTATTGGTTTTATTTGACATTTGAGTTTTATTTGCGATATTTTGATTTCGCAAATTCGCACCTCATATGTTCGGTTAGTTACAAAACATTAGCGCATCGTATAGCAACGTCCAGCCACTCTCCATAGCATTGTTCCACTATACATGACAGACGTAACCGCCATTGAAAAATCGCTTCTAATTCAAACTTTATAGCAGGAAAATACGGTATACTTTTGAGTGAGTTTTCCAAAGGCGTTATCCGTGGTTAGGCGGAGCACTAATGCTCTAACTACGAACTCCGAAACAATTGCAACGCGCACTAGGATTTGCAAGAATAATGCACTGAATCTCCTTAAATATGCATGACGCCTGGAACCTCCTGATATGTAATGTGACGCAAATGCGATTTTCAACGCAATTAGCTGCTTAAAACCGTTTTCTGGAACTGAGCTTTAAAAATACAATGGTATAATTTTGGAATGATTTGTAATTTCGTTAAAATGTAAATGTTAAAGTTGATACTGTTCCGTAATAATGCGTAGGTACCTATTTTGTAAATAATTAATCCTATACACGGCTCGGGCTTAATCTTTTCATGCGACCCAACCTACCACAAATACTAATTATCTGTAAGTTAAATTTTGAAACTAAAAACTACACTTGTACGTATATAGGTAAATAAGAATATGCCCCGGTATTTTAGTAAATCTATCCTTGAGACATAAGAAACAATCATAACGGGGGTAATCTTTTGTTCACGAAAAGCCGTATTTGACTTTTATATGTCGTGTGCAAGCGCAACTACTATTAAGCTTACAGATCTTTCTACAGTGTGTTTCTGTAATAGGGGCAATAAATTAAAACGTAGATTCTACTCCTCAAACCAGGAAACGTTTGTTCAGCGACTTTTAAAAATAACGTATGGTTTGATTTTTAGGACACTTTAAAGTTTTTTCGAACACGCAATGTATTCCTAAATTGACTATGTCTGTAGGGTGACAAGCAATGTCAATTAGACGGATTTTAACGTTCATTGAAAATACTATTTAGTTTGTATGAAAAAGAGACAATCTACAAAATACATATTTTTTAAAAGTTGTTGAACAAAAGTTTTGTAGTTTAAGGAGTAGAATCTATGTTTTAATTTATTGCTCCTATTACAGAGACACACTGTATGATAGTATGTGACATATTACGAGTGTCATGAAAAAAGTATATAAAGAGAAACAAATAATAATAATAACATCGACGTATAATTAAAAAAAGATGATTACTCTCTTCTTACTGCCCGGAATTTATACATTAAATTCCGAGATAAATTTTCGAACAATAACCGGCATTCTTCACGGGTTATGAAAGTGGGCTAACAAAAGTAACGATACAAATAACAAATGGCGGACCCTAGTCCACTCTACTGTGTCGAGTGGTGATAGGGTTGCCACATTCTAAAATGTTGTTTCAGATTTAGTTATCATCATCATCATCATCTAAGGCTCTACAGCCCGGGGTGGGCCTTGGCCTGGTCGAGCAACTGTTTCCATTCTGGTCGGTTCATGGCTTGTTTTCTCCAACTTTTAACTCCCAGGGTTTTGAGGTCTTTCTGAACGCCGTCCAACCACCGGAGCTTAGGCCTGCCTTTACTGCGGCGTCCGTCTGGTTTGCCATGTAGTAGTTTTAGTGGGGCTCTATGTTCATCCATCCGCGTTACGTGTCCGGCCCAGCGTAAACGGCCTATTTTTATGGTACTGATGATGTTCGGCTCCCCGAATAGGTCATACAGCTCGTGGTTGTACCGCGATCGCCAATATCCATCCTCCAACACACCTCCAAAGATCCTCCTGAGTATCTTTCTCTCAAACACCAAAAGGCGATGCTCGTTCTCTTGACTCAATACCCAGCTCTCTGAGCCGTAAGTTAGGATTGGTCGTATTAAGGTCCTATATAGAGTAAGTTTCAACACTCTTGACAGTAATTTGGACTGAAAGTATTTTGGCATTCCAAAATAACTTGTATTAGCGGCCATTATTTTACAGATTTACTTACGATTAAATTATTCAGAACAATGACACTGGAACCATCCTGTGCAAGCGGAACTGGCCCACGTTCGACTTGGTTTTTCATCCTCCCCCCATCGTTCAAATGAGGTGATTCTATTGGTTTTTAACACACATCCTCGCACATCTCTGGTGGAAACGCAACCTCAGACAACAATCGGGTATGTTCATATCATATCATATTGGAATATTACATTATAAACCTGAAGTTAGAGCCAAAAAACAAGTTACCAGTGACTAAAGAAGTAATCATCCTCCTAGCATTTGTTCCAGCTTTTTCGCCAAGGATCTATTGAGCCTGGGGTTCGCTCGGCAATCTAATCCCAGGAATTGGCGTAGGCAGTAGTTTTTACGAAAGCGACTACCTTCAGACTTTCAAACCCAGACGGGACACTATGCCTTCTAGGTCCGGTTTCCTAACGATGTTTTCCTTCACCGAAAAGCAACTGGTAAATATCAAATGAAATTTTCGTGCAGTCGCCATCAAATATAAATCGGAGCGGCCACCGTACTCAAAAATATCTGAACTTGCACTTTATTGCCTTGACAATAAGCGTTGCTCAGATATTTGTGACCACCTTGGCCGCTCCGATATATCTGATGGTGACTATACATAAGTACTTCTCTCTTTCACGAAAGTGATCGGGCTATATGTCTCATGCTGGGCAAATGCGGGTTAGACTCTTTCCATACCTACTTTAACTTTTTCATTACTTGCATTATTTTCTTCACCGAGAAATAACTTACAAGTTATCAAAGGATATTTTGTTATTTGTGAACAACCACGACTGACAGCCCTGGAGTCAGGATACACAAACAATTCATCCCGAACGAGGGACTTGTTTTTGCCATTAACCTAATGTGTAAATAAATGTGTGCAATAATTAAACGCAGGATAGAGTGACGCGGAACTAATTGCTTGTACACCCTTCTCATCGTTTTTATCAACTCTTTGAGGGTTACTGCGAGGTTTATGACTTCATGTTACCAGGTATAGGTCGAATCATATACTGACTTTATTAGCTGAGATTATGTGGCATTGATTGTAGATTGTTTAAAGGAAGCTGGCGGTAGAACGTTAGACTATCAATCCGGAGGTCACGGGTTCAAAACCCGGCTCATACCGAGTTTTTCGGAATTTATGTACGAAATATCATCTGATATTTACCAGTTGCTTTTCGGCCTTAGAATTGTCCCCCACCATATCGTCCCTCGGTTGCAGTAGGAGTCTGCTAAGGGAACATACCCGAAGATGGGCAGCAATATCTTCCGAAAGCCTAAACAACAATACCTAATCAGAAAAAAAAACTGCGCGCGCCAACCCGCCTGCCAAGCGTGGCGCGTATGGCAAACCCCCCCTTAAAGGGGAGGCCTATGTTCAGCAGTGGACGTCTTATGGCTAAGATGATGATGATGAGATGAATAAGGTTATAAATCCCTTACTTTATACACTCCTTGTAAGGTACCTACAAAAGTAGGTACTTTGTTTTTCATGCAATAATTTATTTAATGTGGTTGTTTGATGGCATGTATATTTTATCATATTTTTCTAATTTCCGAGGGTGAGGGTGTGTAAAAGATGATGGTAATTTGTTTCGTTACATTCTCCCCCGTGGTGATGAGTGTTGTCATCAACCGACATAATGATGCTTTGTAATTGGTTCAATGGTTATGCACATATTGCACATGCCAGAAAGTAAGAACATTTTTTCAGACAGAGAACCCATACAATTTGTTTGTATTTTAATTGTATGTGTTCGGTTAACTTGTAATTATAGTCGCTATTATAAAATATATAAATAAATCTTCCACAAAAGTAAAATGCAGCACAGATTGAGTCAAATTTTGTATCAAAAAGCAATAATTTGAAATAAACGTAGATAGTATAGAATAATAGTAGACGTAGGTAGATGTTGTATCCACAGGACACTAAAAGAAATATACTTCATAAGATTTTTTGAACTTAAGAAGTATCGGCATTAGCTAGGGATACACGCACAAATGTCCCTCCCGGATTTGTCCGACGGATGTGCCCGGCGGACAGATCCGTTCGTTTATGGCGCTATCCAGATGTGTCCGCAGATAAATCCGTGTCCAATTCGCGCCATACACGCATGGATTTGTTTGCCGAGCATATCCGTGGGACAAATCCGGCGGACACATCTGTGCGTATATCCCTAGCTATTAGGTATATGTTGATTCAAACATCAAATATTTTATGGCATAAAGCCTTTCCATTAAGATTACGGAAGCATATTGATTTTCTAATTTCCTAAAGTCATATTTGCCTTTTCGTTTATTCAACTTAGATTTTTATTACGGTCTGGATAAGGTTTAATTTCAAACATAATCAAAGAAATGAAAGGTTACGTAAGTAAACCGTCAATACTCTATGGTACCTTTTCGCAGAAATATATGGCAAATCTGAGTTTTTCTTATAGAGGATTTGATGTCAAGTAGAAAATCTTATTTGAAGATATATTTATTTTCATAGTAACGAAAATGTTTTTTTCTAATACAGTATCTATTGACCAAACAATACGTATTTTTATTTAATTTTATATCAATTCTGTTAATGTATGTAACGTGACTTGTTTTATTATATATACATATACGGCCTCCTAGCCTAGTCGGTAGTGACCCTGCCTATGAAGCAGGAGGTCCCGGGTTCGAATCCTGGTCAGGGCATTTACTTGTGTATTTATCACGGATATTTGTTCCTGAGTTATGGATGTTTTCTATGTATTTAAGTATTTATCTATATCTATCTATTATATATGTCACCTAGTACCTACAATACTAGCCTTATTGAGCTTACTGTGGGACTAGGTTGATTTGTGTAAGATTGTCTCACAATATTTCATGATTTATTATTTAGATAGTTTTATTTCCTTATTGTATCATATTGTGTTTTTGTTTTGTTGTTGGAATAAAAAAAACTTTGTAAGTGCTTCTTAGGGAAAATATAAACGTTCAAAAAATTATGAGTTTTCAACTAGAAATGGTTGATTTTTATTTTTATGATGTTTTTCATGTCCTTATATTTAATTCCATCTGTCATAGGATTTAAATGTTCATTGGGTACCTATTCCGAGTGACTTCACGTTAAATGTTAAATCTTTCGCCCTTTGTTAAAGTTAAGTGAAGTGAAGCCTGAAATTATAGAACCAACCTAAAACTAAAATACCTGTAAATATAATTTTGTGATGTTATTCTGCAAGAATATATTGGCATCCTTGAAAAATGCCACAAGCGCTAACCTTAGATTTAGTGATAAGTGCTGATAGCTGTAGGAATTACCTAGTTAAAAAGTCGAATATTGTAAAATATTGTTACGGGTTTAATATGAGAAGCCTTTTTTGAAATGATTATATTATTTTCAAATGTACTAGTGTTATTCTAACACTTTTGACGACACAATTTTTTGGTTTTGACAGTAAAACGATTTTATTTCAAACAAAGGCACGGGCAGAGTCAATAAGTGATAGATTATTATTTAAACATGTGCATTTGGATACATAACAATAAATAGGCATTTATATATTTATTTTTATAGGTTAGTTTATTTTCATAATATTATAGTAGTTTATGTAACTATTATAAACCCGAAATGATGATTCAATGACTGCCATTGCACGGATTGCACTGCCATCGCCATGGCCAACTCGATTGTGCCGGCGAGTGGGGCCCACCCAAATTTTCATAATGATATCGATTTTTTGCTTATTATTTGATAATAATAACATCGTTACAGATAAGATATTTGTTCTAACTACTAACGAAACAATCTATTTTTATGGTGGTTATAACGCATCATGAAGGGTTTATGATATGGGTGTAGATAAATTAGTTTATAGTAGTTTTTTAGTTTTAATTTAGTTTATTTTAATATTAACTAAGATATATATTTTTTGTTGTTTAGTAATGTTATTTTTCTTTGAATAAATTACTAAATTCAAATAAATCTGGTAATCCGAATTTACGAAGTAAACCAACTGAGTATGACACCGTTATAAATAAATGTAATATTATTAAATTTAAACTTTCGTGAGACATAGCCTAGGCTCTCCGAAACATGTCGCGAGACGTGACTAAAGTGCTGTGAGTGTAACCGTGTTATTTTATAAATGTAATATTTTTGAAATTGCGCAGTATTCTATTTTTGTCTCGCTTCCATATCCTACAGTTGTCTGTTGTTCACGCCAGTTGGAAGTATTTGATGAGGTCCGAACAACTCTCGTAACATACGTAATAAATATTCTAAAAATTGAGAATATTGTTCCGTTTCTCCTTTTAAAGACTTTGAAATGTACCTAAAATGATTTGAAAGATTTTATGTTTTTTACATATTTCAATGAATAGTCACATTAGGTACCTACTATGCGCACTCTGCACTCGAGTTTCGAGGATTTGTAGGGGAAAGGGCTTGACCCCCCCCCCCCCCCCCCCCCAGCCTTCCTGCTTCTTCAGCTAATGCATAGACCTCGAGCTCGGACTATACTAACTAAACTACAAGAAAAGTTACACGCGTCGGGATCCAGGGTTCCTTTAAGAAGGCAAGGAATCGACCAGAGTGGAGAGCAATACAACATAGAGCGACTTATGGTGGTCACGACCCTCAGACATGAGGATTCGACTATGAAGAGAGAACTAAACTACTTAGTATGTAGTAGTTAGTTTCAGTCGTAATCTTTTTTTAGCTGTCGGAGAAAAAGAAAACTGTGATAGAAATTATTATTTTATTTAAATAGGAATATTGCGGCGAAAAAATTGTGATATTTTTTTACAATAAGAAAAAAAAATACTAAGTCTATTATTTCTCTTGAAAACTAAAAATCTGAAGGAATCTAATTAAAGTAGTACCCTGAATTTATAAAAGTTTCGACTAAAACTAACATTATATTAGTTCTAATTTTACTAAAAATACCTTTCCTTCATAATTTAACAGGATTATACATTGTTAACAAAGCTACGCCAACGGGTTTATTAATTTGCGTATTCTCAAGTAATTCAAGTATCCACTAACGAAGTTGCCAAATTATTTTCATAAGATGAAAATCTCCCCTCGCAACAAATCTCGGCAAGAATCTTGCTTTGCTCAAAATAGCAAACAGCATTTTGAAGTGTTCGCCCTTCGCTCTCAACTATGAAAACACACGGAATGAAAAGCCGCCATGCACCGTTTCAATGCGCAATTGCACTTTTATTACTATTAGAAAGGAAAAAAAAATTATAACATTTTTAGACGAATATGGTTTTTTTTTCATAAATATATCATTTTAATCATTTTTGATTTACAGCCTTGGCCAGAAATATTTAACACGTATGTTTTTTTGTTCACAATTTGGATGCTAAGTATTATTTATCCCTATCATAACAATTATGAATATAGGATGACGTAAATAACACTTTTAAGGTAGTTACCTAATAAATATATGAAAACTTAAATAATAAAATGCAAATTTAAATCGCTGCCACAAATTGTAAATATTATATGCACTTCCGACTAATTTCGACGAAACATGCCTATTAAGTTTTAATTCTTTAATAAAATAACTTCCAAAAAGATGGAAACCCTGGACTAAACTTTCGAGTTTTGTATGAAAACCACATGGGGGCTTAATACATCTGGCCAAGTTTGTATTTATGAAAATAGGTGAAAATGTATTGTTATTTTTTTTATATATCTTTTAGAAATAAAATAAGTTCTTTTTGTATAGGATAATCATGTCAGCTTTATAAGATATCCAACATAATAACCCATCTTGCCCTTTGCCATGTTTGATAATTTGAAGAAATGAATAAATGAAAATGAAAATGAAAAATGTTTATTCGCTATGTGCGATGTGCATGGTGGGGGTACGAGAACGATCGCAGTGCACAATGTGACAAGAAATGAAAGTGACATTTCATACAAGTAAGGAAGACAATCTATTTATGAAAAAGAAAAAAGAAAGATATTGAACACCATCATCTTGGGCAGGTGCCCAAGAGATGGCGCCAAAATCATGCACATAACGAATTGGTGACAATAATATTGTGTACAACAAATTAGGGTTGGAGTCTCCTAATAAGTAAATTTATACTTAAACTTCGACAGCGCTCTGTGTCAGACGCACCGCTTCGTGTGTTTTCGTCTAATACGAGTAGATCGTTATTACGGGTACCCACGACCCTTCTTAGGGAGCCCTCTTTACCATCGCCATAGAAACACTGCGTACCCTAGTTCTAGATTCTGCATTTGTGTTTGTTCATCGCGTTAACGACGTAAGGGTAACTATTTAATGATAAAGACAGTCGATCCAACTCGGTGTCGCATTCTAAATTTAAAACACGCACAGACACGATCCAACTTCAATGCAAATCCAATGCAATAACAACACAATACAGCTAACACCTACACGTCTGAATCAAAAATGACGGAATTTGCTTGAAAATTACTGCGATGCAACTACAATACGACTTCAATGTTGGTTGATTATTGGTTGAGTGTTGGAGTTATGTTTAAGACAGATTTTGTTGTTAATGTATTGTTTATACATTTTAAAATTAGAATACGGCACCTGGGTATCGTATTCTAATTTTAAAATGCACAAACAATACATTAGCACAATCTATCTCAAACATAACTCCGACAACCAAGAAAATACTCAATATTGGAGTGTATTGGAGTTGCATTGGAACAATTTTCATGCATATTCTGATATTTCTGATTCAGACGTTAAAGCGCTAGTTGTATTGCGTTGTTAATGCATTGAAGTTGTATTGAAGTTGGATCGTTTCTAAATGTGTTTTAAAGGTAGAATACGGCTCTAGGCATCTTGCATTGTTGAATACATCATCATCATCATCATCTCATTCATCTCAGCCATAAGACGTCCACTGCTGAACATAGGCCTTCCCTTTAAGGCCACTTTAAGGCCTCCGAGGATCACGTGACGCTTTCTATATAATATAAAGTGTCGGAAGTATCGTGTTGGATACGTTCCAGAACACCGTGCATCATCCTTAAGGTATGGCGATAGTTTGAGCCCTGCGGCTGCATAAATATTGGGATAATTATCGTCGTGCAAATTAAAGGAGAAACCGAAAATAATTTACAATGGAACTGAAAAACGGAGACATAGAAAAGTACAAAAGTTTATATAAAAATAAGTTTGTGGTTACATAGGGCTTGCTTTAAAGCTCTGAACATTTTATCTGACTGATTCATACCTATCAATGTAGCCAAGTAGATATTGGTCCTTTTTATATTAAACATTTTTATTTACTCTAATATCTGAGGAACTAATAAATTACTTGTTTAAAAAGGAGTAAAAGGTCAAAATTCAAGCGAAAATACATTATAGAAAGGTCTGCAGAAATGATGAAGAATGCAAACTTAATAAATAAAAGTCTATAATATTTGTTTGTCTCTGGTCATACGTTATATTTAAAAACGCGGCCTTTGTAATTCTTGGCGATTAAAAAGCACCCTCTTAAGAATGTATAAACAGAGATTTATCTTTACGTAAACAAAGAGATTCAGGGTTTTTCCTTTGTGTCGGATGGCGTGAAAGAGTTCTTTTCCTGATTTGCGGAAAGGTTATAACAATAAGTTGTTACCATTCTACACAAAGGAAAATGCTGATTTTATTTGGTAATAGTTATTTGTGCAACAAGAGAGGAAAGTTGGTTTTTCTTGCGAGTGTTGATTTTGAATCCCGAGTAAGCGAAAGTTTCTATAATTGAATCACGAGCGAAGCGACTGATTCTAAGTTTGAATCTTGAGCGTAGCGAGGGATCTCAAGAACACGAGTTGTAAAAAACTTTCCTCTCGTGTGACACATACAACTTTTCCCCTCAGTAGTGAGAACATATTAAAGTTAAAAAACACATTTATTTACATTCATGAATGAAAGGCATCATCATTATGACGAAAAGCTTCTAGAAATAAAATTTTCTCACTCCCTGGAGTGATGAAAGTCGCACTTTCGTCACTCCATCCAGTCCGTCGCTTTTTTTTTTCGTGTACCTACTTAAAGTATAAATTTAAAAATAAACTATGGATGCGGATCTAACAACGATAAAATTGTGTGCATTAACACATTGTACAGTCGCCATCAGATATATCGGAACGGCCAAGGTGGTCACAAATATGTAATGTCAAGGCGATAAAGTGCGTGTTCAGATATTATTGAGTACTTTGGACGCTCCGATATTTTATGGGAATTGTACTAAATGAACGACGCGCTAAATTGTAAATCTTATTTTGCAGGTTTTAAATTATTCACTAATTAGTAAAAGCAATCAGATCTTAGATGTGAAGTAAAACTACACGTTTTAATTAAGATTCACGTAACTAAATTAGTATGTTTTAATCGCAAAGCAGCATTGCAAAAAAAAAAACCATTTTCAATCGTATTTCTCACAAATGAATAACGTAATAGACGTCGTTCCGAGAATTTAATTATTTGCCCGTAAAGCTTTAAATAAACCACTGGATAAACCAATTGATATTTTTTTAATCAACGACCGTTGACCTTTTCCGATTGGGCCTCTTCGAAATAGATTATTTCGTATCATCGCACAAATGGTCGATAGTGATGTGCCAAGGGAATCCCGGGAATAATCTTCGGTTCCCAAAAATATGTCAATTCTTTTTTCTTCCTCCTAGCGTTTTTACTGGCTTGGGATTTGCTTGACAACCTAATCCCATGACTTTGCGTAGACACTAGTTATTACGAAAGCAACTGCCTTCTGACCTTCCAACCCAGAGGGGACACTTGGCCTTTTTGGGATTAGGTCCGGTTTCCTAGCGATGTTTTCCTTCACCAAAAAGGAACTGGTAAATATCAAATGATATTTTTGTCTATTTTCATAATTTTAATTTCAATTTTAGTGACTTTATTGTCTAGAAAAAAATCCATGTAAATAAAAAAAATACATCATTATAAAATTTAAAAAACTGCACGTATTATTTTCATTATTTTTGCGTTAAAAATGAATACTTTAATTTCGGCACCGAAATTAGCCAATCTTTATAATTTTTGCATTTTTTTTACTTGTTTTCCTTGTTCTTTACTTAACTATTTAAATAACAATATTATGCAAAAAATATAAAAAAAAAACTTAAAATCTTATCTAAACCTATATTTTTTGCTTGGGTCTTGAATGTTTCTGGCCAGATTACCATAATATATTTCTGCCTAAAATATTTCCAGGCTACCACATCACTAGTTGCGATAATTAATTGGCCCTCGCATCCCGAACGGCTTTTTATCCGATTCGTATTTCAAAAAACTTCTAAAAACTCTTATTCAAAACTGTAGGTCACAGCAATGTCAACGCTTTTCTAAGGATCTAAGGTTCAAATTTGATTATACTTTCTTATCGCATACGTTTTTGTGAAACATACAAATTGGCGAGATGACAAAAAATCTAGCAAACTCTTATCTAACCTAATTGTGCCACACAATTAAGTAACCTATCCTGTTTATATAGAATCTAAATTCAGGAGACAAGTTGGTAATGCTTCTGACGCTTCTAAAATTATTGCTAGATTTTTTTACTCACAAAGCAAAGAGCGAATGCATGCGGAGTCCGTTGCAGTTTATTTTCAAGAGTACTCATTTAATTGCTAGTACTTCTAAAGAATTAAATAAAGAAAAAAGCGCATTGGTATTGCCTTGTTCCGTATTCGTTCCGGAAAGTTGCATACAGGGTGTAACAAAAATACTGGTGATCCGTTTAAGGGCATATTTGGTATTTCGAGTAAAAAAAAGGAGAAAAAATTTGTGACCGCGAAAAAAAATTGTTTTTTGTATGGTACCTACACGTCGTCCCAGCCGGATAACCCTCCACACAAAAGTTTTTTTTTGAGAAAAAATTTTGTTCTTACTTTTTCATAATAGATTACGATACCAGTTTATGCTGTGGGGTGCCCGGTCTTATAATTGTCCCATATCGTCCTGTGGTTGCAGTAGGAGTCTGCTAAGGGAATATACCGGGAGATGGGCAGCAGCATCTTCCGAAAGCCTAAACAACAATAAACAAAAAGAAACTGTGTGCGCCAACCCGCCTGCCAAGCGTGGCGCGTAACCTTCAAAACATAAGGTACAGATGTCGCTGTGACTTGATCACCGTTATATATATGATAGAAATGAACTCGAGAGAGGCCAAGACGGTTGCTCAGGAGAGAATGGCGTGGAAGGATCTTGTGCGGGCCCTATGCATTTCATGGGTTGTGGTTATGAATGTAATATAGAAATATATTATTAAAATACTGTACATAACACAAATTTAATGTATCTTGTTTTATTTCGGTATTATATTCGTTTTGTGACGTTTTTGCGATGAATTGTCCGAGCTATGTTTATAAACGTTGGTTGTCAGAATAAAAATTTGTTTAGATGTAATTTTAATATGTGTACATAGCTAGTTAGATACTTTTAGTTTTAATATTAATTTGTAGTTTTAATTTTAGTTTTAACTATTTTTTTTTAATATTAATTTTATGTGTATATTTATTTATATTTAACTTGTTGGTTATAAAATTTTAAATTCCCATTTTGATATCATTTCTGTTACAAAGCGTGTTTGCAATACCTTCTCAAAGGTTAAATTTAATGCTGTGTGAGACTGCTAACTTCGCCCTATGGGGCAAGTCAGCAATGAAATTATACGCTCTAATCGATATAAACTTTGCGACATTCGGGAACTCAGGAATTTAATCAACCGTCTAAGATATTGGGGCCCTTATTAATCACTTTGGTCGGTAATATAACTTTGTGATACTTGCTTTGACACTTCGCACTTTGGTGTAGTTATGATAATGAGATGTTAAAATTGTGAGGACGAGATTATACATAATTATTCAGTAGACATGAGCAGGATTAACACTACGGACTCAGTCAATAACAAGCTATTGTTTCATACCAGTATTAGTGTACAATTTGTTATTAAATCAAATACAAACATTAAAAACGTTGAAAAAATAATCAACCCAGTGGGAAAAGATGTTTGAAGGCATTGAAAATTTCGTCAACTTAGTAACTGAACCCATAGCTTAATTGGCAAAGCGATCGAACCCCGGCAAGGCATATCGATGTGGGTTCAAGTCCTACTGGGTTGATTATTTTTTCTATGTTGTCAAAGTTTGTATTTGATTTAATAACAAACTGTTGTTTGAGTGGAATGCACCACTTAAAAATACACGTAAAAATAATAAGTATTAGTGTAATTAGCGCAAAAAAATGTTTTTATGGTAAACATGGTTTTCTTCACCAAACAAGCTATTTACATCTCATTCCTGAGATGCGAGAAGTGGACGGTATAGTTTATAAAACATGCAATACGTTCGATAATTCGTCTTGTCAATCATAAAGTTTCATAAATTAATCTTTATAAATGATGAAAAGTTGAAAATATTACAGATTCCTATTAACGTAATACTTAATTGCTTTTTCCAGCAGGTTGCTACTATAATTTCCCCGATTCCACTCATTAAAGATAGACCACAGACTACACAGATACGGCATTATATATATAGGCAATTCAACCCGGGTTTTTAGTATGAATGTAGTATTGCCTTTCCTAGTTAAGAAGCGGTTACAAACAACGTGATGTCACCATACATAGGGTACACTGAGGCAAATCGGATAGCAGGGCAAAATAGATCAAGTTAAGCATTTGTCATGCCATGGCGGCCGCGTGCGGGAAAGACGAATTCAATGCGGGACGCTGATTGCCTATCCATGGTTAACCGCGATCTTATGAATTTGACAAAATACTTGATCCATTGTGCATAGGGATCCACTGCGCCTTCGTCTACCCCTTTAAAATTATTTGCTCCTTTATATTTTATTAAACTAGGTAGGTAACTATTCTACAACAAGTGCACATTTAAAAGACAATGTTAAGTAAAGTTCGTAAATATAAATCTAACTGAAATAAGTCATCAAGCTCCCAGTCTAAAATTAGTTTGCTCCTGTACTATGTACTATCACTACTATCAGCTGCAGAATTGCCTACCCAGTTTATCAATGAATTCATTCATAATCATCATCTCAGCCATAAGGCGTCCACTGCTGAACATAGGGCTCCCCTTTGGACCTCCATAAATATCGGTCAGAACGGCAGCGACTTGCATCCTGCGTCTTCCGGCGACCTTTATAAGGTTGGCCATCTTGTGAGTGGACGTCCTACGCTGCGTTTGCTAGTCCGTGGTCTCCACTCGAGCACTTTTCGACCCCATCAGCCATCTGCTCTGCGTGCAATGTGGCCTTCCCATTGCCACTTCAGCTTGCTAATCCTGTGGGCTATGTCGGTAACTTTAGTTCGTCTACGGATGTCCTCATTTCTGATTCGATCGCGTAGAGTAACTCCGAGCATAGCCCTCTCTGCCCTGCTCTAGCCCTGAGAGGGCTATGCATTCATTATGTGGGTATTCAATTTTGCAGCGCGCTGTACAGTATTTCTGTACTAATATGTTGTGGCAAACTGTAGGTGATCTGTGATTTCAGAGAGACAGGCGTAGAATCCACCGAAATGGATACTTTATGCCACCGAAATGCCTAAATGTCTGGGGCTCCTTAAACCTTAGTAAGTATATTATTTTTATAATGAATATAATTACTATTGTAGTCAAGTTATTGTGTACATTATTTATGCATATTAAATGAAGTAGGTACTAAAACCCCAGACAGACAGACACATAGACAATATAGGTATACAAGGCGTAACATAAATACTGGTGATCCTTTTAAGGGCATAATTGGTCTTATTATGAAAAAGTAAAAAAAAAAATCTCGTGAATTTTTTTATTGGTTTTGTATCGAGGGTTGACCATAATGATCATCTGAGACGACGTTGCCCATACAAAAAAAAAATCGCGTCCAAATTTTTTGTCCAGTTTTCGTACTCGTAATACGATACCAATTTATGCTCTTAAACGGATCTCCAGTATTTTTGTTACACCCTGTATAAGGTATATACAATTTGAAACTGTTCAATAGTCTGTTGTGGGTTAAAGAACCTTTAGTTTTTTGGAATTATATGTATCCCAATTTATATTTAAAATGTTTATTTTACACTCCTGATTTTTTAACTCCAATTAAACCAGTATCCGTAGTATAATTTACGTAAAAAATTTCATCGATATATTTTAGTCTCATTTTGTAGTTGCGCAGCCAATCAGTGAATCCACAGTTGCTATTTGGCAAGCGACGAGACTTCAATCATAGCGGATTGCAGATATGTGGGTAGGATAATCATTATGAGCGATCGTATCGATCATCATACATAGTATACATATACCTACATCTGGATGAAAATAGTACTCTTAATATCCGGTACTAGCTTAGTGCTCCTGCAATAATTATGCTTTACGGGTGCGTAGCCAAAGTGCCAATCGTTAACTCCGTAGCTTATCGTAGTCAACTCTCTCTATCACTCTTCCGTATTGGTGCGACAGTGACAGTTGCGTTTCGTTCGCTGCGGAACGTTTTATTGGCACGGTGGCTACGCACCGCGATCTCTAACAACGCGACTACTTTATACAGAGTGACCAAAAATAACTAATTTCCCGTCGTTTTGGTTTTGGGACGCTACCAATCCTCCCTAGATAGATGGCTTTGCAACCTCTGAAATCGATTTGATTTTTGGACTTTTGTATAGCCGTTACTCACCGCCGACGCTCAACGACCATACAAGAATCCAAAAATCTAATCGATCTGAGAAAACTAAATATCTATGGAGGATTGGTAACGACTCAACCTTACAGCCAACGGGAAATTAGTTATTTTTGGTCACTCTGTATAAAGTAGTAGCGTTGTTAGAGATCGCGGTGCGTAGCCACCGTGCCAATAAAACGTTCCGTAGCGAACGAAACGCAACTGTCACTGTCATTTGAATGAATTTAGTTCATTTTTGGTTACTCTGTATATTTTATCTAAGTAGTAGTTGCGCCGGGAATGATGCGGGGTGGTTTATTTGAGTGATTGAGCGGACTTATATTTAATTTTTAGGTTTGGACATATTTTTTTTATGATGGTGGTTTTGTTTCCTTTATATGTAGTAGTTTGTAAGTTTATGGTTAGTGTATATTTAGGTAAGGTAGTTATAAGTTGACATTTATTTTGTATTTGGAATTGAATAAAGTCTGTGTAGTAGTAACTTATGTTAATTTGGAAATAGGTACATACCCGTTTCCATTTCACTTGCTTAGTTTAATGGCACATTACTGCAGCCCGATGTAGAAACGAATTAGAATTCACAGTTGCCTCAAATTTACTACGGGCCGATGGCCGTTGTGCCGTGATTACAGCGGAGGTGGAGACAATTCTGTCTGCATACTTGCAATGGCTGGAATGTTTGAGTGAGTCATTACATTTGCCAGTCGCTTGCCTGCGGAGAAAAACATCATGAGCAAATTTTGCGTACTTACGTAAAAAATATTTTTTTGTACTCTATTAATTTATTAATGTACTTTATTGCTGAAAAGAAAATTTCATCGAACAAAATTCAGGCTTAATAAGACATTCTCTACTAATTAACCGTAAGGCAAAGCAGAGCGATCGTGGTTGGTGGTACAAACGTAAGCCTTGAGGCTCTTTGAGCTAGTATAAAGGCTCTTGATCTGCCTCGTGTATGAGAGGAAGCCTGTACCCAGCAGTAAGACGCATATAGACTTTAAAAAGTTTGTTATAAAATATAGTTTATACAATCGTGACATAAAAAGAGCTTTTCAGTCGAGTACCGTGTTTTAGGTAGCGTACCTAATTAAAGGTACGTGATTGAAAAGCTCAATTATGTCACTATTGTATACAATACTTTTTCTACGAGTACTCAAAATAGGCAACTCTTGAGTTCGACGAATGAATTACAAATCTCCCGATGATTGTGCCGGCACCCGACCGACGGTAGTGGTGTGGCCAGGCGGGCTCCGGCACCCGAGTGCTAAAAAATTGTATGAAAATCCATTTTACATTAGTCGAGGATGCTAAAATATGCGCTCCATAGAAAAGTATGCGCTAGTAGTTCCGTCTACAAAGTCTCGATTCAAGCATCACAGTCGCCGAATAGAAAAAAGATATTATAATTCACTAAGCACCATCCAAACATTGCAAGCAGCATGAAATCTAACAAACATTACGATGTCAATAACACTAGCATAAAAAAGAAACCGAAAAAATTTCTGGTCGGTATAACGGAAATGTTCCATTTCCCGGCACCGGGTGGCCAGAGGCCTCATTCCAATCGCTTGCATAGCAGTGGCGTATTTCACATCCTTATTCTTCGAACTTATAACCAGGATCTGCTACTCGTTCTTTTGTATCTAACAAATTATACGAATCCAAGGAACATTTACAAACATTTTTTTCAGCATCATCGACAAACATTGATGTATAAGTAATGACAAAATGTGCTCGACTAAAATGCATACTAAAACTAACGTTAAAAACACTCAAAGGGCCATGTGATGAATAAGCTATGCTCAGAGTTTCTCTGCGAAACTGAAAAATTTAAAATTATGATAAAATGCCCCAAATCGCAAAGGTATCAGCAAAAATATAAGGTATTTAATAAATAAATAATAAACTGAATTATAACACCAAAAAAAATTATGTCCAGTGAAGCTATTTCGCCCCTGTTATGAGGGCGAAGATAACGATAATGTTTTGGATTTAGTTAAATACAAAGTTTAAAAATCACATCCTACTAACATTATATTAAGGATTATACTAACAATATGTGTGGAGCCATTGTTACTTGAAAATATATTCATTCATCCATAACGTTGAAAATATAGTTTAGCCAGGAAGTGTCTTATTCCTTACAAAGATATTAATCATATCATGTAATGTATTATTGTCTTTTTTTGCTAGAACTATCACCTTAAAAACAAGGATGAGAATTGATTTTTTTTCTACTGCCACTGACAGATTTTGTTTACCAAACTATTGCCTATGCTAACAATTACGAATAGTTGTTAGTGTTTGTTGCACTGCGAGCTGGCGTTTAAAAACTAAATTCGCCCGTATCCGTACATGCTAGGGGAATACACGGCTGGTACGGAACATTGCACGAATGCTTACACTTGTTCCAATCTAGCGGAATAATCAGATGTTTCTAGCAAGTACGGGACAGCAATGGAATTGTCGATGATTCGTAGAAATCGTGGCAAAACTTTGCTTTCAATAGCTAGGGATACACGCACAGATGTGCCCGCCGGATTTGCCCGACGCATGTGCCCCGCCCGGCGGACAAATCCGTGCGTGTATGGCGCGAATTGGACACGGATTTGTCTGCGGACACATCTGAATAGCGCCATAGACGAACGGATCTGTCCGCCGGGCATATCCGTCGGACAAATCCGTCGGGCACATCTGTGCGTGTATCCCTAGCTATTGACCTTTACCTACATTTGGTGTTTTCCAATATCCTATTGTAAATAACTTAGTTGACGTAGCTGGTGACCGAAGAGCGGGCGGTTTCCTCGCACAACGTATCAGCATTGCGATACAACGAGGAAATGCCGCCAGCATCCTTGGTACAATGCCGCAAGGGCCTAGTTTAGATTTTAGCTAGTTATTAATTTAGTTTAGTATTTGTACTGTAGTGCCTCTGTATATTTAGTTATGTAAATAAATGTATAACACTTAGTTGTTTTAGTTGTAAATAATAAATATATCTGATTTAATAATTATGAAAAAAAAAGCCAGTATAGGGACTGCCGATAGAAGTGAAACCTTAGAAATGTTAGGAAATTATTGATTTTCTAAAGGACTTTGGGCTTTGGACTTTGGACTCAGGACTCAGGACTTTGGACTTCACTTCACTTTAAATTTCATTTTACATGTTTCTCAATCGTATGGCTTTTGACGGTGTCGGTGAAGCGAACCCACAAGATTTTCCCCTACCAAAAAAGTGCCCAACGCGGCTAAAGAAGTTTCCACTTCAAAACCTGTCCAAATATGGCTTTCTGGTGCCGTAGAGGTGTTTAGATTTATGATTTGTTATTGAAATGATGTTGGTAACTATCCCGATAACTGATTAAGTTCATCGCGACACTACCGCCTACTATTTAACTGATTTCATAAAACTACTGTATCACTCTAGACTTAATTAAGTTTGTACCACCATCAAATGTAAAATGTCTTAGAATAAGTAGGTACAGTCGACCAAAAATGTGGTTTAGCACTACAGTTGAGGTTGGTTTGAACGTCATTAGACAACAAGGTCGTGCATGTTTTAAACTCCGTTAGAAATGTCAACCATACCGATCGTTATATTAGATCTCGCAGAAACTTTTGTCAAAACTGGTGGACCACTTTCTTGGTCGACTGTGCCCTAAAAATATTGAATTACGAACTACGTTTGTTACACGGCTGAAATATATCAGTAAGCATTATCGATACCAGGACATCATAAACTGCCAACATTACTGCAACGTCGCTATGATTGAAGCGACGTCGCTCCGCTTGCCAAATAAGTGTCACTCCGGTCCCGCTGATTGGCTGAGCGGAGTAATGCAAATGAAAAATAAAGGTGAATGTACAGTCGCCATCAAATATATCGGAGCGGCCAAGGTACTCAAAAATATTTGAACAAGCACTTTATCGCCTTGATAATAGAGGCGTTGCACGTTGTTCATATTTGTGACCACCTTGGCCGCTCCGATATATCTGATGGTGACTACAATATTGATAGAATACATACTTACCCGACTTGAGAATACTTACTACGGGTTTCAACATGCACGGATCTGGAGGCCTATTCGACGAAGAAAATGTATTATTAGTTTGATTTAAATTTGATATTGAATAGTAGGATTAGGCCTAATTTTAATAATACTAACTACACACTGGTGTTCAAATGTACATAAATATGGCTTTATGTGGTGGGAGTGGGACAGAGTAAATATTATTGAGATAAAATATTTCCGCCAATGAGGTTCTTCCAAAAGATGTTGTATACATTTTCAGTGTCACAACGCGCATGCACGGATTTTCATACGTCTATCTCTAGGTTATGGTGTCCTCTTTATACCAGCGGGCTGTTATGCTTGTTGGAACCGACGTGGTGTAATAATAATTTATTTAAAATACTTTATCACATTTTTGCAATGTGCTTATATTTTAAAATTTATATTTGTTTATTGTACCTGTGCCTGCTGATAAGATTATCTGTATACAGCCAAAAATACTATTAAATTGAGATCAGAGTTACTAAAGTTCTAATTGAAACATTAAACCATACGAGTAATCATCAGACACTCATCGATGACGCACGATAACACCATGTACAGTCGCCTTCAGATATATCGCAGCGCCCAAAGTAGTCACAAATATCTTAATAACGCCTGTATTGCCAAGGCGATAAAGTGCATGTTAAGATATTTTTGAGTACCCTGGCCGCTCCGATATATTTGATGGCGACTGCACATAACGCCAAAATATGTTTACACGTTTGCACCTTACTCCATTGTAATAAGGTTTAACATTGCGTAGATATTATTGGCGTTGTGTACCTAACTAATGAATTCGCACCTAACTCCTCAACCCCAGCAGATAACAACTTCCTAGGGCTATATTAAATTCTGGCCAAAGGGAAACTTCCAGAGATAAGACGGTAATGAAATTACACCGTTTCTAAACTTTAGCCTCTGAGACTGATTAAATTTTTAACAATATTGCTAATTTATAGACACGGATTAAAGTTCGCTTTGAAGTTTTGCGTTTTGTAATTTTAGGGTTATTTTAATTAAGTAAAAATATTTGTTGTATAATTTTCATAGAGATTAAGAGGCTGATTTGACCAGACAGAAACAAGTAATCCACTTATAGCATTTTATATACCTGTTGAGATTTTATAGTGTATTATAGTACAAATTAGTTAGTATCACATTTGCTAATTTATTATATAAAAAAAAAAACAAGTTTAACAAGCCCCTAACTAGCTAGTTACCAATATTTAACATTATAACGAGTATAAAACTTAGGTAAAATGGTTGCAGTACTTGCAGTAGTTAGCGAGCTAGGATCTACATAGGGGGGCGGTTACTACATATTATCGCGCAAGGATACTCACCATAGTATTTTGTGCAACAGTTACATAACGAGGGTTCTTAAGATTCGAGGGTCGAAGTTACAAAATGAGGCGACGCCGAATTTTGTAAAAACAGACCCCAGAATTTTAAGAACCCTTATTATGTACCGTTGCACACAATAGTTTTTATACGAGTGCTTAAGCAAGCCGGTAAGAATTGAGTTCGACGAAAGCCGTGCACAACCTACTGCTTCTATGTAATTGAGTAACATCGATCTCCCGGTGGATTGTGCCGGCGGCGACACGCAATGCGGGGCCCGACAACAGTTTCACAATATTGTATGGAAATCCTTTCTGTGATTGTTATGGATGCTACAATATGCGACCATAGAAGCTCTATCAAAAAGTATGCGCTAGTAGTTCCGCCACCACAATCTCAATTCGAGTATTACAGTCGCCGAGTAGATAGCTATATAGATCTTCTAAAGTTTTTTTAAAACTTTAGAAGATCTATATAGCTATCTGTCTAGTATTTGTTTTTTAAGATACGGATGTTTTCTATATACAGGGTGTCCCAGAAATCGACGTCAAGCCGTGAATGGATGATTGACCAAGTTATAGCAGTTATCGGAAAAATACAAAAAAAATCTATCACATGTTCTTCAAAAATTATGGTCACTTTAAATATTTACTAGAAGTTAAGAGACCAGGGCGTGAATATTCTAGTAAATTTTTAAAGTGACCATAATTTTTGAAGAACATGTGATAGAATTTTTTTGTATTTTTCTGATAACTTTTATAACTTGGTCACGGCTTGACGTCGATTTCTGGGACACCCTGTATTTAAGTATTTATCTACATCTATCTATTATATAAAATTATATATTTTCGTCTACAAAAGCAAAAGTAGCTAAGCGGGTAGGGTATTCAAAATGAGCTGGACACGACTTTATTGTTAAGAGAATAAGAGCGTGTTTAGGTCATTTTGAACACCCTACCTGGCTAGCTACTTCTGCAGCTGGCTGTACTCGACCGACGCCGATGCCATACATCAATTGTCTCACACATTGATGTTTTATAAAAAAATATATAACTACCCATTAATTATTAATTGGTTATTAAAATTAGTAATAAGGATTTAAAAATACACATACACATGAATACTAACATCATTCCACCCTTTTTCACTCAGTCGTATATTAAAACAGTACATCTAAACAGGTTGTTAGTTACATAGCGACCTAAAAACCCGACAGTACTAATTGTACCATTACGAAAACCCAGCGGAGCCCATCATCGCGTGGGCCCGTACATCGCGGCAAGGAGGCAGTAACTCTTTGTGATGGATTAGCGCTTTTCCGGCTTTTCAGCGGACCCCTAAACCTTTCAAAAGGTCTTAAGTGGTGCGGGTAACTTAGGAATATATGCTGTTTGTGGGGGGAAGCAAATGGGCCGCGGCGCCCTATGTCCTAGTGATGTCTTCTTACTTGCGACTTGCAGACGAGTGGATAAGGGAAACCAGAATAACGGGGACCTCGGGGATTATAACTAAACATTCGCTCATAGCTTCTGGTCCTCAAGAATAAAATAAGCAGTGACGATGCTAATTTATTTCCACAATTCCATCTTTTGATATAATATAGCAATTACGTCGAATAAAGGCAAGGGTAGCTGGAAAAAACCCGAACTTTAACGGGTAGGTTGGGAGGGTACAAAGACTCCTAAGTTTTCGACCTCGAGGATCTTGCTGACTTGTAGAGGGGAAGAAAACCTCAAATTCATCTGACGTTTTCAGTTTTTCGCTTATATCTCATAATCTAAGCACATATTGTATTAACGATGCTTGAAAAATAAAAAGAGCAATTTTCCCGAAAGTGAGCTGTCAAAGCAGATTTTCAGGCCAAATATTAACGAAGATACAGCCAATTTAATCGAATCCGCTCCTGTCGTCTTTATACCCTGAATAATACGATCTAAGTATTTTTTTTATTTTAGTGAGCTTTATTTATGTCTCACTTTTTACTACAGATAAACTAGAGTAAATTCGCTAGGGATACACGCACAGATCTGCCCGCCGGATTTGTCTGGCGGATATGCCCAGCTGACAGATCCGTCTATGAATGGCGCGAATTGGACACGGATTTGTCTGCGGACACATCTGAATAGCGCCATACATGGTCAGATCTGTCCGCCGGGCATATCCGCCGGCGGGCAAATCTGTGCGTATATCCCAAACTAATCACTGATCCATAAACTCTTTAAGGAGTTGAAGAGGAGACTTTTGGATTCCTCAGGTGATCGCAGAGCTGGCTCATTCCTCGGTCAACGACTTGGCATTGCCATACAACGGGGGAATGTGGCTAGCATAATGGGCACCTTACCTCAGGGGACTGACTTGGGGGATAATTGGGGATCTGGAGGCTAAAATGTTGTGTGTTTTGGGTTTGTTACTGGATTGTTTTGTGTATTGTCTTTGATTTTGTATTTATTTTTTAGTTTAAATTTAAAGAGTACCTACTGTTATTTCGGTTTCCATGATTGCAGTATTTCAATTAGCGATTGGAAGTTTTAGGTTTAAGTTTAGTGTTGATTTGACTTGTTGGTTGTGTTATTTTCTATTTGTATTTGACATTATTAATAAATAATTTTCGATTGTATCACTGATTAGATTATAATAAAAACAAACGACTCCAACAACTATTTTATCATATCCTAACTTTCATCCTCATTTATACTGTTCATCTGACTTGAGCGACTCGCTTACTAAATGTGCGATTGGAATACACCCTGACGTGAAGCATTAGGACGATTGCAGTTGTCCCGTAATTCCCGTATGTTATACGTAATGAAATTGAGGGATTCACTGTACCCACGAAGTAACGAGAAATAATTATTTTGTGGTACATTTGTGAGATTGTGTTTTATACATTCTCGGGGGGTTCATAATAAGAGATTTATTTGGAGCAGTCTAATTTAGAATCATGATTGTTACGGATTTATTGTCATGGATCTTTGTCTGTCTGTCGGTCACAGGTCGTTGTAAGAAGGCCTATGCACTACAGGAAGACATAAATACTTTGTCTATGTGTAAGTATGTGCAACTTGTGTTAATATTTGTGAGATAGGTAACTGAAACATTCTCAGGCATAGTGGATTTCTTACACGGAGATTTTTTTTACTAGAAGCAAGTAAACAATAGTAATTCCCAGGACAATTAAACGTTTACTAAAACTTGGGAAACGTTTACTAAAAACAAGTAAAAGTTTACTAAAAACAAGTAAACTTTACTAAAAACAAGTAAATTTTAAGTAATAAAAACAAGGAAAGGGTTCCCTTGTTTTTAGTAAACGTTTACTAGTCCTGGGAATTACTATTTTTTACTTCTTTCTAGTATTTTTTTTCGTGTATGATTTCTATTTACAACGAGACATATTTAACTTTAATTACAATTCGAATTACACTAAACTTCAATGTTATACTGAGGTGAAATTAAATCATAATTTCATTACATTTTGCATTTGGGCCTTTTTTCTCTAAGAAGAAAGTTTTTGCCTAAGTCGTAAAGTCGGCTTTGCCAATAGGTACCGTGTGGGGAACAACTTCGCTATTAGCACTTCAGTAATCTACATTCAAACTTGTTCATTGAAACAGGAATATTCAGTGGTTTGCAAACTACTCTATAACACTAGCCAAGTTGGAAATCATTAGGCAAAATCAACATTTCAAATGGTCTTTACACTCTTGTACAGTCGAGCGGCCAAGGTGGTCACAAACATCTGAACAACGCCTCTATTCATGAAATAACAGCTTTGAACGGATTATATCGCGTATACTGAATTTAAATTACCTACTGTAATGGGCTGAGGTGGGGGTGAACAAAATTTTAAAGTTATAAAATGGTAGAGGAACTAATTTAGCCCAAATCTCAAAGTTAGTTCAGAATCCCCAATTTACACCTACTGCAAAAATATGTTACAAAATGTGCTCACGGCTTAAGACTCTATTAGGTCGCGGGTAGGCCTCCCTTGGAGCAAGGAATCTAGATCCAGTATTTAAATTAGGACGCCCTAGATCTTAGAACCTTGACAATCGTATGACAGATCCAAATAAAAATGCCGATTTTACATTAACTTATTTTTTTTTATTTATTAAGGTCACATAACAAGCCACTATCCTTAAAGATTTATATCCCTAAACACTACTATCTCGCACATCAAGAAATACACAATTTAAATATATGAGCTTTGACAACTAATGGTCATCGGCTATATCCACGACATAACTTTTAATGGTACAGGTTTAAGGTTATGTTAATCTATAAAATCTATAATTAATAACTACATATTATGGAGGCAGGCCGCTGCATCAACCACCTGCCGTTCCAGCTTTATAACAAAAGATACATGTTACACGGGGTGTTCCCGGGAAATACAGCCTTTAAACAAGGACGGTCCGTTTATAATTAGATAAAATTAACTTACAGTTTTATCCGGCTATTAAAGCGGTGATTATTTATACTACGGCATCTTACAACGAATGCTCGATGAACCGGAATGCTCTTTGATATCTGGGGCACGTCCGGCCATCAGAGTGTAAGTCGTCAGTGGGCCAATCCCGAAAAATAGGAACTTGACTAGGAATACGGAACCGAATCTGGAACTTGAGCCAGGAACTAGGATCTGGAATCTGGAACTTGAGCCCCGGTTCACGGGGTTCCTTTAAATGTTTGCCGTCGTGCGCCACGCGGCGAATGAAGAGGTTACAATTCTCGGCATCGACATGGCTCGAGATTGCAAACCAAAAATATGTAGGGTTAGGCGAAAGGAATGTGGGCCGACATTGGTCAGGCGAGCCACTCCACTGCGACAATGTTTAGCCAGGCTAAAACCAAGAAAACGAATATGATTAATAACTGATCCAAGTATGGAAAGACAACGTTTCATAAATTCCAAAATTCTCACCATTTTGACCACTTCCACGCCGGTTTAAAAGAACAAAATGACAACTGGCTTTCGCCGTGAATGAACTGAACCGAATGAACGAATGACATTTGGATGGCGAGTTTGGATGAGACACACGTCTGAACTATGTGCTCGAAAGTTTATTTTATTAACACACTAATAATTGAATTAAAATAAACCTTTTAAAAGGTAAAAATATAAATTTAGCAATTTACTAAATAATTCATTTCTTAACCGACGTTGCGTCAACGCGACTAAACTATTGACTCAAACAGCGCTGGAACAGAGCTGTCACCGATGACAGAAACGTCATCACCACAACATAAACATTGGAAATTCGATACAAACAATTGACCGAATTAGATTGAAAACAACCCTTATAATCAAGTGAAAATATCTAAATAATGTGTATGTGCCCCGACAAACACGTAACGTACTGATTTAAACTCACACGATTTTCACTCATTATTTTGACAAAACACGGGACTTAATCGCGTACACTTACTTTTAATTTTCCTGACGTTTCGAGCGTGTCATAACGCTCGTGGTCGCAGGCAGAGGGAAGTCCCGTGTTTTGTCAAAACACGTAACGTACTTCGTACCGATGATTGCAGGCGTGAGTACCTGCAACACAATGGAAAGTGGAAACACCAAATGATCTATACTTTTACGTAAGTATCTTTGACCTTTTCATCTTTCGACCTTCGATTTGCCACCTATTTAATGCAGAGGGTCCTTACCTATCCATGAACAACCAAATTACCACTATATATACCAACTATCCGCTAGAAATCAGTCAGTTTATAACCTATGAAAATTCCATCTAAATTACATACTAAAACCAGCCATTGAACACTCTAAAGTGTTACATCCCGACGTTTCCATTCGAACACTTTACGGCGTTGTCAACCCGTGACCACGAACGCCTGTAAAGTGTTCGAAACGTCGGGATGTAATTTAAATTCAGTATACGCGATATAATCCGTTCAAAGTTGTTTTATTTTATGAATAACTATCGTGGCAACCGTAGACAATATAACGCCTCTATTGTCAAGGCGATAAAGTTCTTTTTTCAGATATTTTTGAGTACCCTGGCCGCTCAGATATATTTGATGGCGACTGTAGTATTGTTTATTTTAAAGTCATGATTAATCCTTGTGGATAGAATTTCGTCTTGATCTAATTCTTTCGAGCTGTCATTTTTGCTGTCTTTCTTTCACTTTTCGTTAAAGGTTTTTTATCTCGCCTTTTGTATGTTGTAAGTAGATATTATTAAAATAATTTACTAAATTCAAATCTTCGTGACACATATTAATACTATAAAATAAAACGGTTACACTCACGGCACTTTAGTCACTTCGCGCGACATGTTTCGATGAGCCTAGGTCTCCATCTTCAAGCACTAGTGCTCCTTGAACTAGCCCATAGCGCACTGCTGCACGTGGCTTGCAGATAGAGACCTAGGCTCTCCGAAACATGTCGCGCAAAGTGACTAAAGTACCGTGAGTGTAACCGTTTTATTTTATAATATTTTACTTTTGAGTACTACCGTCTTAAGAAGGCATAACTGAAAACGACAATTCAACAAACTCATAATTTCCAAACGAGACATAAGCTGTCAGAAAACTTTGTCCTCAATACGTGCGTAAGTTACAAGAGAAGAAATTTAAAAAATCCATCTTTTACGCAAAAAATACACTTTGTAAGAGATTGCTAGGAATTTCGTATTCTCTCGGCGTTACTCGACGGTTTTTCTTTGTTTGTTACACTATAATTTTAAACAGTCTATTAGTCAAGTTTATTTCTTTATTTCGAGGCAAGCAGCGACACCTAGGGGCGGCTGTCGGGAAGTTATCGATTGATAAAAGCGCCATCTTGTGGATTTTGTCAGAGCAATCTCAATGGAAAAGGCGTCTACAAACAATAATTAGAAATAAAAAAATAGGGAGTTATTTATCAAAATTTAGTGTTTTGTTGAATTTAGAAAATGGAAAATTAAATAGTCATTTATTTTGATCATCGTCGTTCATAATTATTTTGGTCTGACTTGTGGTTGTGAAATCTCTGAACGCGAGTTTAGTGAACGCATGAATAACTATTGAAGTTTGGCAAGTCATCTCATTCCCCCGACATACAGCGGTGAAAGAGGCCGAAGATGTGAGCCTGCTCCTCATACGCAAATCCAGGGTGCGGCTTAGGTGTGGCACGCCTTCATAACCAGCCAAATACAACTAGTTCTCCATATGGGATAGTCAGTGTGAGTATAAATAAACTACATCTTCGCCTTGACAAGCTTAACCTCTAGCGAAATATTTTCTAATTATGAATGTCTTTGTCCCTGCAACAGACCCGACGCTTCATCTACACCTCGTGGAACACCATGTGTTGGTAATCTCTCTAAGGAACCGGGTAAGTTGCATTGGTTTTTCTTTCACTCTCGGCGAGGTTTTAGGTTAGCTCGATGGAAGTCTATCAGTCGTAAAATGTGTTCTAGCAGGCATCTGCGCCTTTATGAGTCCCCTTGCATATTGGAAAACTCTCTGGAAGGGTCGTTGTTAACCTGTTTTGTCAGGAAACATTTCTGGTTAGTTCGACGTGGCATTACGGTGTGCACGTGTGAAAACTTCGTTTGGGTAGAGTGTTAATATAGTTTTAATTTCACAGCAATATCGCCGGTCCTTGCCTTACGGCACGGAACCGACTTTTCTCCTCTTCAACTCTTCGGTGTCCACGTGGCGGTGTGACGTGGCGAGGTGGGACCCTCAGTCTCCAACGCGACGGGCGCGTTGAGGCACCAACTGGGTGCTCTGCGGGTCACCATCGCGACTTTTGGTGCTCTCTCCACGCCTGGGAGGCTGGAGGCCTTGCGTCGCTTGCGCCCCGCCCTTGGCGCTTCTTCTATATCAGATGCTATCCATTTAGTTTCTACTCTTTGCTCCACTAGTGTCTGTCAATAAGGAAAGCCTGCGCTATACAGTTAAATTACCTGGACAATTTTCATACTTATGCCACTCGCTGAATAGTGTGTAATTTAGTGTAGTACATGACGTGGCCATATACCATAACTTAGTTAAGACACTTCTATAAAATTGTATTACTTGATACTATATGGTTCCGTAGACTTAAGAATACCTGCTGTGTAAGTTTTCTTTAAAACATTGAATAATATTAAGTTCAAACAAGTCACGTATCTTTTCTTTCTCTCTCTAATTTAAATCCTTGTCAATTCATAGGTTAAATTGACTGGCGCCCTGTATTACTTCTTTGCTTAAATTTAGAACCGTTGCTCATCCATAGAATTTTAGTCACGGACTGGCATAGTCGTGTAGTGTAGCATCTGACGAGTCAACCCACGACCCACCTTCAACATCTTCAAGTTCGAGTCTCAGTGTTACATTTGGCTACCCAACTCAGGGGCTCGTCATTTTTTTTAGCTCTTTCTTTCATTACTGGTGTTACAGACTGTGCCATCCTTGACGGAATCCTATCGGACATCTACTGACATTGTTTGAACTTGATAACAGGCCTTCTTCTCATTACACTCTGCTAAAGACTTGACTATCCATAGGAACTACTTGTATCTACTTAGAGGTGTATAATATACCAGTCCTACATACTCACATTAATTATATAATTAATTCAATAATTTTCTTTGATGTGAGTATCTACTACTTTCTCGCTATAGTGTACTTAAGTACACAGCAAACAAAATGTCTAGTAATTTGAATATGTACTTGTCCCTCTACTCTTTTGTTACTACAAACATGATAAACATGTTCTATCCTTTTAGAAGTTAAAACTTCTACATGCCTAGTCTGGCCTTAGATATGTATTGAACATTTTTTAAGTCTACCACTTAATGAAAGGTGAATAAAAGCCCTTCTCTTAAATTTCTACTTTATATGTAACACTGCATGCTACTTTTAAGTCTAAGTACTACTTACTTGAAATGGTACTTTCATGATAATTAAGAAACTACACTTAGGTTTAACTTGCTACTCTAGATGTAAACTTTTAATTTTCCTAGCGTGAAAGATTAAAAAAAAAAGATATAGTTAGTCAGTCAGTATAGTATAAGGTTAGATTCTAAACTAATTAGACGTAAGCTATGCAACTACTATGAACTATAAAATATGGTTCACTCTAAATAGGTATGTCCACCAAAGGAACATTACTTATTTCTCTCTGTTCTAAAAATGAACACTCTGTACTTAGCCTCTCTGCAAGTACCTCTTGTAAATACTTACTACTTAAATACTCATAGAAACTTAGTTTGATAATTAGTGTAAACAAACATGTAACTTTGCTACTAAAATGTAAATCCAATACATAGTTGTAATAAAACAACAAGCAGGTTCTTGGTAATATATTATGTAAAACAATCTTGGAAATGTTATGGCATAGGCCTTCCCACTGGTATTGACTTTAAACAGACAAGCGGCCACTGAAATAATAAAGTCTTTCCTTTTGTTTGTGATTCTCATTGGCATTTGATGGGTATTTTCAGGCAAAGGTGGTTTTCTGCTTGGCTCCTGACATGATGACTTCCTTCTCGACGTCGTGAACTCGACACTGGAGAAGCTCCTGGCAAATAACTTGGTCGTTTCGTATCCATCGCATCAGCTGATTGAAAATTTGAGGTTAGAATCTTTTCTGCTTTATTTCTGGTGCAGTGAATAGTGCAGTGTTAGTGTTGATGTGCAGTGAATGGTTAATCCATGCTTCTTGAGCATTGGATGGGTTCTGTTTCCCGTCTGGAGCAGAATTTTTTCATTTTACATTGACCTAAATGCTCTCAGTTCAATTTTATTGGCGCTTACGACCTTTTGGATTGAGATGGTTTCTATTAATAGGATCTACGCTATGTTTCGACAAAGAACTATAGTAACGGGATCTTTCTTGGGTCATTTATAATGGGCAACAGCTCCATGGTGTGCTTAATCACACTTTCTGACTTGGAAAGAGGATGTTGGGGTAATTTGACACCCGTTACTTTGTTAATTTTAGGAATTTGGAAAATTCTTTACCTGCTTCTACTACTTGTTGTGAATGCTAGTTCTACTTATTGTACACTGACTCTTCTTGTTCAGTGTGCTGGAAATTTTGTTCCCCTTCTGCTGGAGCTAATTTTTTATGGACTCAGCTGCACACAAACAGTTAGACTTCTATAATGGTCATGTTTTACTCTCGTTTCTCTTCTTAGTGTTAACATTAGGGACGAAAGTCTTTTGGTATGTCTAGGCATATTTGACGCAATAGGGGAGACTGGGGAAACTTGGACCCCAAGTCATCTTTAACTTATAAAAATATTTTAAATCTGTGAATAGGTACACTCCACCTATGTATGTACTGATTCTCTCTCTTCTCTCTATGGTCGGTGCATATGGAATTATGTTCCCCAACTGTTGGAACAGATTCTAAGGGTGATCACACACAGATAAATCATATGGATTGTCAAGTTTTCGTTGATTGCTTATTTCTCTCTCGTTGTATCTCTGATAGAGGAATAAAGACGCTTATGACGTGTTATTTCACGCTGGATACAAGTAGGGTAGAATGGGGTAGATTGATACTTATAGACTTTCTGAAGTTGAAAATTTTAATTTCAAAACTTGACAAATTTCTCAACTGCGCTGTGTAGACATGCTTATTCATCGTGTGTTGGAACTCTATGTAAACAACACACTTGGAGTTTGATTTCTTCTACTTTGATATTAAATTCTTAAGAGCATCTACACATGCCCAACTTACTCGATATTTATCGATTGAAGAGCTTTGCTATATATAATCCTGTTTGTATGACTTGAAGATATAGTTAAGATTGTAGGTTTTAAGTCTCTCGGAGACAATTCTCTTTTTAGTTAATTTGCTAAAGGCAATTCTAGTTTGTCACAACAATTTTATTGTTTCTTGCATGCATAGTTTTACTGAAATTAGGTTAATTCTTCCTTTTGGTTGTTTTCAACACAACGTTAACTACTTCTTAGGACATCCCTGTGTTTTGTAAGTGGGTCAAAAAAAAAAAAATATATTTTTTTTTTCTTTCAGCGAGGCGGTAATGTTACACTATAATTTTAAACAGTCTATTAGTCAAGTTTATTTCTTTATTTCGAGGCAAGCAGCGACACCTAGGGGCGGCTGTCGGGAAGTTATCGATTGATAAAAGCGCCATCTTGTGGATTTTGTCAGAGCAATCTCAATGGAAAAGGCGTCTACAAACAATAATTAGAAATAAAAAAATAGGGAGTTATTTATCAAAATTTAGTGTTTTGTTGAATTTAGAAAATGGAAAATTAAATAGTCATTTATTTTGATCATCGTCGTTCATAATTATTTTGGTCTGACTTGTGGTTGTGAAATCTCTGAACGCGAGTTTAGTGAACGCATGAATAACTATTGAAGTTTGGCAAGTCATCTCATTCCCCCGACATACAGCGGTGAAAGAGGCCGAAGATGTGAGCCTGCTCCTCATACGCAAATCCAGGGTGCGGCTTAGGTGTGGCACGCCTTCATAACCAGCCAAATACAACTAGTTCTCCATATGGGATAGTCAGTGTGAGTATAAATAAACTACATCTTCGCCTTGACAAGCTTAACCTCTAGCGAAATATTTTCTAATTATGAATGTCTTTGTCCCTGCAACAGACCCGACGCTTCATCTACACCTCGTGGAACACCATGTGTTGGTAATCTCTCTAAGGAACCGGGTAAGTTGCATTGGTTTTTCTTTCACTCTCGGCGAGGTTTTAGGTTAGCTCGATGGAAGTCTATCAGTCGTAAAATGTGTTCTAGCAGGCATCTGCGCCTTTATGAGTCCCCTTGCATATTGGAAAACTCTCTGGAAGGGTCGTTGTAAACCTGTTTTGTCAGGAAACATTTCTGGTTAGTTCGACGTGGCATTACGGTGTGCACGTGTGAAAACTTCGTTTGGGTAGAGTGTTAATATAGTTTTAATTTCACAGCAATATCGCCGGTCCTTGCCTTACGGCACGGAACCGACTTTTCTCCTCTTCAACTCTTCGGTGTCCACGTGGCGGTGTGACGTGGCGAGGTGGGACCCTCAGTCTCCAACGCGACGGGCGCGTTGAGGCACCAACTGGGTGCTCTGCGGGTCACCATCGCGACTTTTGGTGCTCTCTCCACGCCTGGGAGGCTGGAGGCCTTGCGTCGCTTGCGCCCCGCCCTTGGCGCTTCTTCTATATCAGGTGCTATCCATTTAGTTTCTACTCTTTGCTCCACTAGTGTCTGTCAATAAGGAAAGCCTGCGCTATACAGTTAAATTACCTGGACAATTTTCATACTTATGCCACTCGCTGAATAGTGTGTAATTTAGTGTAGTACATGACGTGGCCATATACCATAACTTAGTTAAGACACTTCTATAAAATTGTATTACTTGATACTATATGGTTCCGTAGACTTAAGAATACCTGCTGTGTAAGTTTTCTTTAAAACATTGAATAATATTAAGTTCAAACAAGTCACGTATCTTTTCTTTCTCTCTCTAATTTAAATCCTTGTCAATTCATAGGTTAAATTGACTGGCGCCCTGTATTACTTCTTTGCTTAAATTTAGAACCGTTGCTCATCCATAGAATTTTAGTCACGGACTGGCATAGTCGTGTAGTGTAGCATCTGACGAGTCAACCCACGACCCACCTTCAACATCTTCAAGTTCGAGTCTCAGTGTTACATGTTTACAAACTTCTTTTACTTGTAACTTTTTATTGTATTCAGCCACAAGCTCTTTGAGAAGCGTTACTTTCACGGTACAAATTAGAACGGTACGTGTGTTCAATTTAAAGACAGTATTTAGTTACTTTGGAGTAGTCTACTATGAAAATATTTTTTCTCCATCGGATTAGAAAATATTAAAGCAGTACCATCAGGTGGCCCATCGTATACTTGTTTGCCACTGCCAGCGTAGCATAAAAATACCTAACATTGTTTTTTTTTATTGCCTACATTGTTCTTCACTGCTAAGTACTCGTATGTTTAAAAAAAGCATTTTTTTTGATGCCACAACTCTGTATGTCCGAATGTGACACCTCTGGTGTTACGGGCATCCTTAAATACTCGTACATAGAGAACATACATAACCCAGGAATAAAATATCCGTGATAAACTCAAATAAATGCCCTGACCAGGATTCGAATCCGGGACCTCCTGCTTCATAGGCAGGGTCACTACCGACTAGGCTAGGTTACAGTTGGTACCATTTATAAGTGAGTCATTTAAGCAAGAAAACTGCAATTCCACTAAACCAAAACATGTGACAACACAGCCTGTAAGTGAAATATAAAGTGTCATTTCATCAAGTACCCCAAGTTTGCTAGTGTCAAAACTATTGCGCTACATTGTTGCTCCACTGAGCGTTGTTCCGTAATGTTTCATAAACTTGACGCTAAATTTTAAGATCAAGGGACAAACGGCTAGCGGGTTTTGCCAATGTGTTTCTTTTTTCAGACACCAGATAATTTATTTCGTATTACTTGCGTAGACTGTAAAATTATTTATGGTTCCAAAACAAGACCGGTTGAACCATTTATAAGAAAACTGCAATTCCACTAAACCAAAACATGTGACAACACAGCCTGTAAGTGAAAGATAAAGTGTCATTTCATCAAGTAGGTACAGTCCCAAGTTTGCTTGTGTCAAAACTATTGCGCTACATTGTTGCTCCACTGAGCGTTGTTCCGTAATGTTTCATAAACTTGACGCTACATTTTAAGATTAAGGGACAAACGGCTAGCGGGTTTTGCCAATGTGTTTATTTTTTCAGACACCAGATAATTTATTTCATATTACTTGCGTAGACTGTAAAAATTTTTATGGTTCCAAAACAAGACCGTTGGAACCATTTATAAGTGAGTCATTTAAAGAAGTTAATTGCAATTCCACTTAACCAAAACATGTGATAACATAGCCTGTAAGTGAAAGATAAAGTGTCATTTCATCAAGTAACCCAAGTTTGCTAGTGTCAAAACTATTGCGCTACAATGTTGCCCCACTGAGCGTTGTTCCGTAATGTTTCATAAACTTGACGCTACATTTTAAGATTAAGGGACAAACGGCTAGCGGGTTTTGCCAATATGTTTATTTTTTCACTTACTGGGGAGTTTTTTTCGTATTACTTGCGTAGCCCGCAGGAAATTATTGTAGTTGCTCATAAAACATTTTGTGCAAGTGAAAACTCTTTGCTACGATGAAAGAGAAGCTAGTATAGCAAAGATTCTGCGTTTCACCTTGGACAAAAATGCTTGCTTATGACCTGTAGCTCTCCTGTTGAGTTTTTTTTAAATAACCTGTTCTCTTATTAGTTTATTAGCTGTTTCGGTAATTGTATTGAAACGTCGAGTGAAATCACTCGCAGCGTTTTGCTAGTGGCCTGTTGGGTTATGTTGACGCTGCTCTTATAAGTTGAACCACAAATCGAGTGCAGACCGTATAGCGAGGCAAGTGTCGACGTAGCGTTTAGTATCCTTGCAGTAATCGTTGATTACAGAAACCATGCGCCTTGGTTCGGAAAAACGCTATCCAAACGATATTGCTCGATGCGCTCGCCGACCGCCACGCTTTGATTAAAAAAATAAGCTGTGGGTGGAAGCGCCAAGTGACACTTAGAGCGTTTTTTTTCTGTGCCCATAAGGTGTTGCGGACGGTACTTGGTCATCAGATAAGATCAGAACGTGCAAGTTTTGCTGCATAACGCAGTATTTAGTGTATAAATACGCTGCCGCTACGTTCTTATAACTTGGACCTCAGATGAGTGCAGAGCGGGCGTCACGCGGGAAGTGTCGCCGACAGGTCGCGCAATTAGGCGGCGTTTTGTGTAAATAATTATGCTCCAGTGTGCACCTCTTAATCCCGACGTGGGAATTTCTGCGCGCGACACATTTGTTAGTCGTACAGCTTGAGTGTCGTAATATTTTGGTGAGTTTTTCAAAATTACAGGCTATAAAATTGCCTGTTGATTTTACAATCTGTAAAAGTTAATTTAAATATATATGAACCAAATATTTTGACGTGCAAATCTCTGCGCTTGACTTATTTGTGAGTCGTACAGCTAAACTTGGCCTGTGCGTTTAAGTGGTTCAAATTTATAGGCAGCAATTTATGTAATATGTAAAAATAGCGAAGTCTAACATTTAAAATTAATGGTTAAACAAACTTACCTGAAGTGAAGTTTGACCGTAATTATATGAAATGTTGCATCTGAAGACATTTAATAAACAATTTGTATTACGTGTTTTAAGTACTGCGGACCCACACTATATTTTAGAGATTTAAAAATTAAAAAAAAAAATCTTTAAATATGAGGGTAGATTGGTTCTACCGTGCCCTAGACAGTCTATCAACCATCATTGTATTTTTTTAGTGCCGAGCGGACACTACGCTTCGCATTTTTGACTTGACATTTTGCCGTCAAAAATGTAAATTATCAGTTTCTTGCCAATTTAAAAGTGATTCCACTTTCAAGTAACAATGTTTTTTCTATTTACTTAAAAGCTTGCCGAGCGCTAAAAATCAATAGGGAAACAGTAACAAATATAAAAAGTAAAGTCTCTACTGAAATCTGAAGCAAAAATCAGTTAATGAAAATTGATACATCTCAGTCAATTCTAATTAACCCTGCAGTCCAATTTGAAATATTCACTGCAAACTTGGTAAAAAATATCGTCAGAAATATTCAAATATAAATGTTCATGGCTGCATGAGATCAATTAATGCAGCATTTTTTAAGACTGAATTAATGATTTTATTTATATTCTAACTCGACTCGACTGAATATATTTATTTATTCATGACATCATACACTCGAGAGCAAAAATTTCGGGTCAGTAACATAAACTGTAGTAATATCTTTAAAATGAATATCTTTTGAGATATTCCAGAAAATGCTAGTAACACCACGAAAATAGACCCTGCTCAGCAAAATGATTGTTTGGAAGCTAGCATTTTTAATTAATTATAGATTGATGTTGATAAGTAGATAATTAAATCCCTAGATAACATAGGTACAGTCGAGGTCATAAATATGTTTACACTTTTTTACCTACTCGAATGCGGTCGCTAACAATTAGTATGCAAACGCATTCGACTAGGTAAAAAAGTGTAAACATATTTATGACCTCGACTGTACATAACTCAGGAACAAATATATGTGATAAATACACAAATAAATGCCCTGACCAGGATTCGGACCCGGGACCTCCCGCTTCATAGACAGGGTCACTACCGACCAATCACCCCTCTCACCTCGCACCTGTCCACTGTCATTAATTGAACCCTCATTTCACCTCCTTAGTTAACAGATTTCATTTTTTTTAATAATATTTGTAGGGTAGTTCTATCTTAATATACACGTGTAAATAAGTACTTAGACCAGCCTTTACCTACTCACACCCAGTTTCTTTATACCCTAGATCAGAACTGTGTGATCATGTCACCAGCCTCAAAGCTTTGAGAATGATCGATGTCGTGATAACTTTGTGCGCGGTAAGCCAGTTAGCCTCCGGCAATGTCCTTACTTAAATATTGTCTCTCCTTACACGCACTTTGTTCAAAGGATAGTGGCTGAAAAGGTTGCAGGATTTATTTCTGAACTATCTTTTGCGGGTAATTTTGCTCGTGTACGGCATTCGGTTGAAGAAGACGGTTGAAGAAATTCTATTCTCCTTTTACTACTACAAATGTATCGGTTTTGGAGCTTTGATATATAATAATTAAAAGGTACAAATAGGTTATGCAAGCTTGAAAAGTGAAGCACTTAAAATTAGTAACAGAACTACACACAAATTATACTAGTCGCGTAACAACGAGGCCCGAGGGTAGCAAGGATAAAATGATTGTCAATGTAGATAAAAAATACACAAATAAATGCTTCGGATACTCAGATACTTCGGACACCTCTCAAGACGCTCCGCGGATAGCTTGGAGAGAATTATAATGACGGGAAAAGTTGAAGGCACGCGTAGCGCCCTTAAAGGCCCTCCCCCTGCAAGATGGTGTGCCCAAATTACTGCACCCATGCAATAAAACTGCACGAAGCCATGTGCGTAGCAAGGGATCGAAGCCTGTGGAGGAACCTGATCTTTAACAGAAGGACATGATGTCACGATCCTCAGCTTTGAGGGAACGACTGATGATTAGATAAAAATTACAGAATAATTATGTGGCCCTAGTGAAAAAGGGTACAAGTGCCGTACATTTTGTGGGATTTTATTTGCTGACGCATTTTTGACTTCTACCTTTTTTCACTAGGGTCACAGAATTGCTAGGTTATCAAATCAATTTTGAAGTATTTTTTGTGCTCATTATGTTATAGTATAACCCATCCGTATTAAAAAATATTGTTTAGAAGATGATAAAAAAAAATGTTGCTTCAGGTTGTTTGTCTTCAATGTGAAAACGTATGACGTTTAAACAGAAAGTCGCAGGTTCTAACCCCGGCACGTACCAAGGTTCTTTGGTACACGTGACGGTGCCTGAATTGATTTAAACTCACACGATTTTCACTCATTATGCCTGCGACCATGAGCGTTATGACACGCTCGAAACGTCAGGAAAAATTAAAAGTAAGTGTACGCGATTAAGTCCCGTGTCTGTCAAAATAATGAACCGTCTGAAATTTTGTATAATATATAATTTTACATTTTACCATCAGAAAGTCTTGTATAAGAACACATCGTAAATCGCACACGGCCTAGCTCTTCGTTAGCCTCGGAAGGTAAGAAAGCAGTCGCTTTTGCTAAAAAAAATCGACGAAGTGCAATTCGGACTCGCGCACGAAGGGTCCCGTACCATTAACTATAAAAACTGCAAAACAATTATGTCTGAAGTATGCCCCCTTAAATATTGAATTTATTTCGTTTTTAAGTATTTGTTGTTATAGCGGCAATAAAAATACATCATCTGTTAAAATTTTAACTGTCTAACTATCAGGGTTACTATAACTATGAGCTACAGCCTGGTGACAGACGGACTGACAGACATACAGACAGACGGACAGACGGACAGATGGACAGATGGACGGACGGACGGACGGACAGCAGAGCCTTAGGCGGTTATCACACTGCTGCGGATCCGCATGCGGCGCCGGTGCGCGAGCGAGACAGCGCTCTGAATGTGTATAGCGCTATCTCGCTCGCGCGCCGGCGCCGCATGCGGATCCGTCGCCAGTGTGATAATCACCTTATTATTAGTAATAAGGTCCCGTTTTACCCTTTGTATACAGAACCCTAAAAAATAAGTGCCTGCGGCCAATTCTGGGGATTAAGTTTCCGACAGCAACCCAGACGGCCTTAAATTGAATGCTTGTTTGTGCCATGAGTTCACCTAAATCTTGGAATAAAAAGTCGTAGTTGATGAATCTTCTGAGTTTTTCGTATTTCTTCAAAAAATAGAATATATGCAGAGATAGTAATGTCACGTGAAATTTTTAGGTGACGAACAACTTATGTTTGTATGATATGCGTGAGATTTTATTAACACAGTATCGCTTTTATCATACGTGGCATTGAATTTTAGAAGTCTGAAGCTCTTTATAATTATACGAAATCTTTTTCAGAATTCCATTAGACATTACTGTTACAAATAGTACATATATAGTCAAACAAAGCTAAATTTGCACTTAGCATCTGACAATGAGTAGAGAGTCAGCAGATATACATCTAATTTTTTTTAAAGGAGATATAAAACTTTATTCATTTAAATCACAGCGTACAAATTAATTTTACATAAGTCAACTTAACTATAAACATTGCTGCCGTTCGTTGTCGTTTCCGATGCAAAAGTGCCCATAACGCTAGCGGCATTACCCCGCTGGATAGCTACGGACAACCTTTGCACCAGAAACGACTCGGAGCGGGAGTCCTCTCCCTTTTGTCTAAGTCGATGGCCTACGTCCCGTACAAAATAAAGTAAAAAAAAATGAGTTTTAAAGTGGTGGCTCCACATTTGGCCACTGCAAATTCCAATTTCTGACTCAGGTCAGATAGGTAATTTTTGTCAGTTATAAATTCTATTTTATCTAGAAAACTGTAAATCGTTCTAATAGTATATTTTTCAATAAACCACCAATCCTAATTTACTGGCCGCAAGCCGCAAAACCTAAATTGCCCATCGACCATTTAGCGGCCGGAAAGCGCAGGCTTCTCGGCCGCAAGGGGCGTGCATTGCAGCAGATAAGGGCGGTGATGCATTAGCGGCGCAGAATAAACATTGCTATCTGTAACCGCCCACCGCTGACGGCTTGACAGATGGTGCTCTTTTTTAAGGTATTGTTAGTTAATTGTATTGATTTTTAGTCTAAGAATGGTTCAGCCCCACACATTTTGATTTATGAAAGTCAAACTCACAATTATATTCCTATGTTCATATTTTAAACCTTAACTAGCCTCCGCCTGCGACATCGGCCCGTTTTTAACTCCTTAGAGGTCAAATAAAATTGTAGTTCGCAGTGCCTTGGTTTCTACTATAATGTTGTGTAACTGATTGGAATATAAAAAAAAAATTGTCGAAGGTTGGAAACATACATATGTATTTTAACTTTCTACCTCCAAAGATTTAGATTGTCGTTGTATTTCAGTATTTCAGGCACCGTTAATGTTTTATATTAAGGTGTCTACTTCAACAACCTGCATCAAATCTAAATATAATCGAATAACCCACTTCCTTTAAGTACATGAAAATTGAATAGTTTCAAGCCGAGACCTTAAAGGTAGGTACCTACTTTAAAGTTGGTCAAAGGGTTCTCTGCGGAGTGGATTGCGCTCCATCGAGTTTCACGGGATAGTTAGTATAATTAATCACTAGAAATGGACGCTTTCAAACACTTACAATCTCAATTAAAGGTAAACCAGGAAACCTCAGGAGAAGGACATGCAAAATAAATGTTATGTACTTAACTGGTTGCAGAAGACTAACAAGTCGAAAAACGAATTCGCATGACATCAGATACTTGAATATGGAGACTTATTATAACTATCCATAGGTCACTGGTTCAGATCCGGTTCGAAGGAACACTTTGATTAAACACGTTGCTACGTTACGAAATTTCTTTTATTCGACATCACTCAATACATGTATTCGCTATGTGCATGATTGTGGCGCCATCTCTTTGGCAGGTGGTCAATCTCTTTTTTTTCCTTTTTTATAAATAGGTTGTATTTCTTGCTTATATGAAATGTAACTGGCTGATTCACTATTTTGATAGCAGACAGGGGATTTGCAGTTTCATTTCTTGTCACATTGAGCACTGCGATCGTTCTCGTTACCCCCACCATGCACTTCGCAGTTCGCACATAGCGAATAGAAATTATGACACACCACCGTTAGTTTAGTTTACGTTTGCAACAACGCCACCTTTAGGGAAATTGGAACAACGACCTAAACACCTACAACAACAAAAAAATTGGGAAACCTTCGAAACTGCTGAACCGATTTTAATAAAACCTGTGTAAGATATTAAATAAAAAAAACGCATTTAAATCTGTTTTACTATTTTAGCGCTACGGTGTTACAGACGGATAGACACACACAACCGTCAAACTATTTAACACCCTTCTTTTTGCGTCGGAGTTTAAACTCTCATTTAAAGAGAATTCATATTATTTTATGACAATTTCCACGTTACAATTTTCTATCCGCCTCATACCATTTTAACGACTCATATCTTACGCTAAAATTTTACAGTTTCGTAAGTAATAAAGCTATAATCTATTCTTACCTCGCTCACGTGGGTAAGTCTAAAAGTCGACTTTAGCTACGAAATCCTATAGCAAAAGGTCGTTTTCCACCTAGCACGGCAGTGTGGTAAAAAATAATCACCGACATGCAAGCCGAAGGCTTCTGCAGACGAGGTAATGGGCCGTTAGCCAATTTAGTGCTCCGATAGTTGTTAACCTGATAAGCTGGTTAGATAAGCGCAAGGTTTAGGTAAGGTATTATGAGCGTTCATGGATAACGGAAATTATGGGTGTTAGTGTTTGTTTTTCTTAATAGTGCATTTTGACGCATGACCGGAAAGTATACGTAACTAACTTAAGAATTTTTTGTCCCAAAAGTTGTATTGAGAATCACTGCAAGTATATACTACCAGAGACTATAGAGATATAGACGGCCACAGCCTAAGAACTTTTTGAAGCTCAAGTCAATTGCGCCCTCTGTCCGAAAGCCTCCTAAAGATACCGAAAATGTAAGAGGAAATGTCACCTGCACTGCTACTTCACCTAGTAACAAATAGCGTACTAGAAGTACACTAGTAGCTCTGCTATATAAGTTACTCTATGATACTACTCTTTGATTCAGTCATAGCTGTCAACCGCCAAACATGGCGCACAAAATTTGTTCTAGATGTCACATCTAGCAAGTTCTGCCTACATAATAAATCAATGTTATTTTATTAGTTATATTGGTACTTACTACACTTTGTGACCAAGTCCAATAATATATACTCACACTTCTACCAGTTTCAATTTCGATTCAATATTACAGGTTAAACCTAAGTCACTACATTTTTCATAATTTAAATTACATGTACAAAAAGAAATCATAATATAATGTCATTAATGTCAAATAAAAATAAAACAAAAGCGCAACGTTTCGTAAACATGTGTGTTTTAAAAAAGAAACCATGATTTACTACTACATTGTAAAACAGTAATTCCATTTACCTTAATTCAGACAAATACGAGCGAAAAGTATTTTATTAGTATTTTAGTAGTAAATAGTGCCTTGATATCATGTTGATATTATGTTGTATGTTGTTGATATCAAGGCACTATTTTATTTGACCTAGATAGTGATTATATTAACTCTCCAAAAAGTAACTTTGAAATATAATTAAGTCCAAACTTTTGAAAAGCATACTCTTGAAACTTTAAAATCCATTTCAATATTAGGTTTGTATAATTAGATGAAAAGGCTCATCGTACTCTCCTAACTTTTTAGAGGCTGGCTTCTTTTTATTTCATTAAGTTAAGTAAGTACAGACAAATTATAAGCTTGAATCTCTCTTTTTGTCCCAGCTTTTGCTTCGGGTCCGCTTGGCAACCTAATCCCAGGAATTGGCGCAGGCACTAGTTTTTATGAAAGCGATTGCCATCTGACCTTTCAACCCAGAGGGGAAACTAGGTCTTGTTGTTAGGTCCGGTTTCCTCACGATGTTTTGACCGAAAAGCGACTGGTAAATATCAAAAGATATTTTGTACATAAGTTCCGACAAACTCAGTGGTACGAGCCTTGGTTTGAACCCGCGACCTTCGGATTGAAAGTCTAACGTCTTACCATCGGCCATCAGCGTTTCACTAAACTAGTAATCAAAAGTAGCAACGAAAAATTTGTGTTAGATTTCGATGGCTGGCATGCGTCATATTAAAGATAAAAAAGATAAAAGATATTTATTCTTCAATTTAGGCACATTACAATGCATTTATGAACGTCAGAGAGAAAAAAGAACCTACCACCGGTTCTAACCCTACACCTCTGACCCGAGAAGTAAGGTAAGTTCGCCTAATAAGGACCAGGTTTTTGTAAATCTTTATAAATCTGATTTAAGAAGTATTTTAACTTAAAAAATATTTGAAATGTACAAATTGCCTATATTAGAAGTACAAACATTAAGTAAAAATCACGAATCCGAAGTAAATTAATGACAAACACTGTTTAAAAAAAACTTGTAAATGGACCTTATTAGGAATGGGTGTTCTCAATAAGGGTCATTCCTGTTCCGTAGATAATTCCGAAACTACATAATTTATTTTTTTTATTTAATATTTTTTGTTAATTGTAACAATTGTTTTTGTCATTCCCGATGGATTAATCTAAAAATTCACATGAATTGTACTGTTGGTCCTTAAAAAGTCTACAGAAACTTAAACGCAGAATAATTGACTTGATTTATGTATTTTAATAAAACACAGTTTTGTATTGTATTTATATTTACTAAGTGAAACTATTTTAAGCATAAAACAACATAATTATGAACATTTTCAGTCATTAGCCCTTGGTCCTTATTAAGTCTTTAAACATGATATTAAAAAGGCCTGGTCCTTATTTGGCGACAAGGAGGTGGTCCTTGTTAGGCACTTCGCCATCCCGGAGCAAACCAATCTAATTTGACAAAAAAAATAGTTCTTTCAATAACCTTATCTTCACAATCCACGCCTAAATCCCAACTAGCAAATGATGTCGTATAAAAGTGACCAGCACGTTTTTTCGACTAAATTTAGTCGTATAAACGCTCTGGTGACCTTTATACGACATCATTTGCTAGTTGGGATGTTACTTTTTCCTTTTCATGTGTTAAGTTCTTGCGAAAACGAATCAGAACCCCTTGAATGAATCGAATAACACCAACAAATTATACAAAACGACCTACGCGTCGTGACGTGAACTACATCGACAGGCATACTGACAGAATGGCGGCGTAAAACCCAAGTAATGCCAATGCACTTCAATAATTGGTTAATGAGGAGCATCGGCGCGAGACTTGATTTCAATTTAGTATCAGGAGCGGGATTTTTGAAATGGTGGCTCTTATTAGGAACCGGTCCTTATTGGGCGAACATACCTTATTACTTATTACCGGCAAGAAACTCAGCGGGACTTATTTTTTCAAAACAGTAATAGTAATACATTAAAGATAATATAAGTATACAATAATGCGTAGTTCTTCAAGAAGGCATATCGAAACAGCTTGAGAGACAATGTACCTGCCTATTGAGTAATTAAAATAAAAAATAAAAATAAAATCCAAATCTGACTGCTTCGCAAAACGTTTGATATGCATTCTTACCTAAACTGTGTCCTCGAAATGCTAGATGATATTGGAGTAGTTCCTGGTTTGGGCCATGCATTGCTATGTCTGTCATATAGTCCTCGACCCTCTAATAACCCTTTAACATTAAAGTTTTTTTCAAGTATTTCTTAAGAGCGGGAAAAGATAGATTTAAAACATCGACACTATCGACAGGTAACTACAATGGTAAAGGCATTTTAGAACTCTTCATTTCCATTCTAACTGCAGCATAATCATGGGGAGTCTATTAGGATAATATATCTGTGTGCAGAATTAAATTCAGCGTCAGAACATTGCTATTAGGACAGTGTAGACGTCTAGACAATTTGGCTTCAAATTTCAATTCACTTTGACACCGCTGTAAATGAACAGAAACGCACAAGTTGTCTCGTCTCACTAGACTCACCTTTACATTTACAAATACTGAATTTTGTTGCCAGAGGACGAATAATAGTACAAGATACAAACTTGATCGAGAAGAGCTAAAGACAAATAAAACATGTAAAAAAATACTTCAATTAAATTCAGATACCGAGGCAGTCTTCATAATAAAGAGAAGATGCCTGTGTGTGTAATAGCAATGGTCCGCAGAAATATAAATATGATCGCCTGTTAAGCTTGATATACCAAATAGGTTTTATATCTCATGTAACTATAGATAGAAGAATTGTTTGTTCGATATTTAAATTGAAACAAATATAATGTCAGTCGTGCCTTACGATCTGTGCGTTTCCCTTGTGTATTAGAGGTTATGGGCCCAGTACGCTGCCACTGATATTAGATCGCCTTTATACGCCCAATTGCTGGTCATAGGCATCCAACCTGTCAAGCCCAAGAGGTATATAGTAGACGAGTCTTATCGAGGATAATCGCACAAAGCTTTACGCAAACGGCACCGCAAAAAAAAACACCGCGTTAGCTATAGTTTCGATATGTTAAATTCATATTTCATGTGGTAAAATCTCAAGATCTCAAGTAAATGGTGCTTAAAAATGAACAATTTATAATCTACAAAGGAATCTCAAACATTTCTTCGAAAACCGTACATCAATACAAATCACAGAACTCGACTGATCGTATTCGTAATCGGTTTCTGCCACTCGAGTATCTCACGCGACTTCGTTCTATCCATTTCATTTCACTTCGGGACGAGTGTGGTGACGTTTGACCACATAACGCAGGAGACACACGAGCACTTCTGCTGACAAACTTGAGCGGTATTCAGATTTTTTTTTAAATATTTTTTTTTATTATATGGGACTCAAATTGACCTAATTCAAAAAGCTCAATAAGGCTTGTGATGTGGAAACTAGACGACGCTACATATAAACACAAAGAAAACATCCATAACTCAGGAACAAACATCTGTCATTAACATACAAATAATTGCTCTTAACGTATGTAGATACATAGAAAAATAATAGAAATATATTCCACTTCAACATCATTGTCAAACCATAGACATAGAGTGGTAACTCCATACATCTGGTTAGGCTGAATGCTTGACATTATGAAGGCTTGACGTGACGACTAAGGGACGAGAAAGAAGCGGGCAGGGCTGGGGGTATGAATAGGACGCCCGTATGTATTAACGCCCCCTGCCCGCTTATCTTTCATTCCATTGGTCCTCTAGCCTTCATAATATCAAGCTTTCGGGCTAATTAGTTGTATGGACTTAGCACTATATGCTTACTTATTTTTCTATAGTCTAACGTTACACTGCACCCTGGCGGACGCCAGACACTGCAAAGTTACACACTTACTCGTACTTACTAAGTCTGGCTCTACATCATAGGCCATCATAGGGACGCAACTATACGACGGAACGGGATCGCAATATCGTTAGCTCTTTCTAATGAATAGCTGCGTCCCTATGATGGCTAATCATGTAGATGAGCCATAAGGCAGATTCTGCAATTTCACGCTCGTTTCACTCAACCATCGGTGCGAAAGACAGTGGTCAGTGTAAACCCATGATATACCTAGATGTTGTGCCCATAAGTCGGATGTATGTACTCTAACATAATTATAAAAGACGTAATGTCTAAGGCGTAGTCACACACTGCAAAATTGTATACCACTTTGTGACTGATGTCATTCATAAAATGTGTGGATCTTGCTCTGTCTAATCTATAATTATTTAACCTTTTCCACGCCAAAGACGTATATATCGGCACCACAGGTCCAACGCCAAAGACCGATATATCGGTCACCGACCACAGAGCAAAATAGACCTACATGCACAAGCATAAAGTTTAACTTCATTTTTGACATTTAGATGTCGTGGCGTCTGAGTGGTAGCTTTTGCGTTTGACATGGCGTCGAAAAGGTTAAATACCAGCGTTCTTTTACAGATATATGCACAAAGAAGATGTTTCCAATTGTGAAATTTTCCATACAGAATGTTCTCGGAACTTAAATTTTACGAACAATACAAATTATTCAGAAAGTCGCTGAACACCGCCGTTATCAATCATTTTAACCATCTCATTTACGAGTTAAAAAAGATAATACTAATAATATTTTTTTTGATAATTCCCGTAAGGAATGTTTGTATTAGAAATTATTTAAATTCTCGTGTAAGTTTACGGAAATTTCCGAGAATCTTACTGAATTTTTGAGATTGTTCTGCAACTTGTACATTGCTAGGTGTATCATGAGAATCGGTTGTTGAATCAACATAGCTGTGTGTATTATCTTGTTTAATTACCATCCCCACTCGACCTCAGATAAACGACTCTCCACTGCAGGCTTCGCCGACACCAACGATTATTCTTTACATCTTCATCCAACCAAAAACCTCTTCGTTTTCAAGGTCATTGATTTCTTTATTTATGAAAATATTAGTTATTTCGGCAACGGTACGGTTTACGAGACTAAGATACAATAATGAAATGAAATGAAATGAAAAACGTTTATTTTCAGGCAATATATAAATACCTTAGATGGCCCATAGATAAATACCTTAAAGACTAGCATACATATTACATTATAAACTAAAACTATTATAATGTTTGCATTATTAATTTCATACAACAAAACAAAATAAAAAGGAAAAGAATATTTCTCGTATCAAAAATACTAACTTGCGCAGCAAAAAAATCTGAATGCGCAGCATAAAATCCATGTGTGGATATGAATTTCGTTTTTTTTTTGCTGTGCAAGTCAGTATAATCGGTTATGGTTTTTTTTCTGTTGTACTATTAAATACTAAGTCAGGTAGGGTAGTGGAACCCCCGGGAAAGTGAAAGAGGTGTATGGAATTTCTATACTGTTTCCCTTTCCCCGGTCAAAATAAACTATGTTTCCCTTACGCCACCTGACCTCATGTAAAAACGGGTCGGTGTGTATGGGCATTTCTTCATCACCTTTTTATTTAAGAGCTAGGCTCTTGTCGGTGGAGTTTTTATATATGTCCTTCGCATTCATTATGGCAGCCTAAAAAGACAAGATATTTCCTTTTCTCTTCACTTGATCCATGTATGCTCTCTTTGGTTTTCCTGGTTTCCTAAAGAATGCGTCTCTTTTTTCTTGCTCTTGATTAGATCACGCAGTAAAATTACAGTGAAATCGTTTCCAAAAAGCTTCCTAGATTAAATTTTCTCACAATCCTAACTTTATTGCCAACAAAACCTACTTCGTTAGTCATAAAGTTCAAATGTCTCGACGTAAAACAAACAACGATCGTGACTTTATATCCTCATTCTTGACTTAGGCACGTAGTAAAAATATCGTTGTGACGTGCATTGAAATATCGTCCTTATGTGCAGGATAATAGACTGTGATTTGTGTGAAAACTTTTAGGTTTTACAATTCAATCATTTTGATTCATTTTTATCTCAATTTAAGCCACAAAAATCACAAATAATGTAATATTAAGTTATCAACATCCCTAATAATAGTTAATAAGATTTTCGAATTTTAGACTTTAAAAATATTTCTCCTGCTTTTCATCTTCATCGAAAAGCGATGGGAGAATAGCAACTGGTGTTTCATACATGATTTCCGAAAAAGCACGTACGAGCCGGGGTTTGAATCCGAGACCTCCGAATTGAAAGTAAGACATGCAGACAGAAATGCTGGTATTTCATACGTTACATGCTTGATAATGGAGGTCCAAATTCTCTGAAAAATTTTGGGCGTATCCAAACATAAGCAAGACCATAAACTTGTATACTTATTGCCGCCATATAATTAGGTAATTTCAATATACCGAACTCAGACACCGCAACAATATCGTCAAAGAGGAAAACCCGGGATACAGTCGTTAATGAGGTTCTTGGAGGTTAAAGGTGGTCACTTGACCTTTGACTCTACAAGGCCGCTCGCGAATCTTGATCCAATTTAGATCTTTTCACATTGACTGTACTTTGGAATGGTTGTAGTGAAACAATACAGCGTGTATTTTTGATATTACCACATAAGCTATGGGTAGTTAGTATAGACCCTAATAAACATACTTCCATATGTTTTATTAAAATTTTACGACTTTTATTTTACCATATAAAATATTTCAGCACGCAATGTATTGCTCCTACCTGATTACTTTGCCTTTAAAACGTCACAATTGATATGTGTCACATTGTACTGTATACGCAGTACATTGCTGAGTGAAATAAATTAAAAAATTAATTACTCGGTGTTAATTAACAACTAACTAAATATTTATTGCAATGTCGATTTAAAACATCAAAACCTGCTTCTGGTTTCCTTTTGTGGTAATATCAAATATACACGCGGTATAATTCACTGGATTTGCCAATGTTTTTCTGGAACCAGAAACTGTACTGCTACTTGTACATTGCTAGTTTGCCGTCATATTATAAGATTTTCAATGCTGTGCAGTTGTCAAAATAAATTGTAAAATTGAAAAAATAAATTCGGAAACGCGCCCCTGTTAGGATTTGTAATACAAATCACGATGAACTCATTAGTCCAAGCGCCGACTGGAAAATTTTAATTAATTTTTATTTATCCCGCTCGTTCCACCAATCACGTTTGATTCCCATTTTCGGGCCGTACCTACATGTTATGCGTGAGTTCGTTAATTTGTTAATTTGGATGTCGGGATTGTGATTTGATTACGTTTTAATCTTTGCTAAACTGACAATTTTGACGAGATGTAAAATAATATAACGGAATTATAATACCTGAACAGGTTTCTGTTTTTTAGTTCTTTAATAATTTTATAGTATAAATAAAAATCAGTACGATGAAATATTATTAATAGGTACCTGTATGACAAATGAAACTAGTGAATAACTTGTATGACGATTTTGTACAAAATACTTAAGGCTTTTTTAGACCAGCACACAGCGTGCATGAGGTTGGGTAACTATTATTATCACACATATTAAACTAATCTACTGGATGGCTGATTGCTAAGGTTTTACTATGAGGTCAACCGACAAATACCTGCCACAGGGTTTCACCATTTGTATACCAGATACAGTAGGTGGTTCTCTGAGGATACATTTTCACGTCAGGTACATAAGTACTAGGTCAACCATGGAGCTCCCACACATTGTGCATGTGAAGTTGGTGCCAAATTAGCGATATCGAAGACCCTAGCCTTATGTTATATATACAAAAAATATGCTCATGTCAACCCAAAAGATTTTAACCGCGCATTTCTCAAGTAAAAGACCCCAGACCTTTTCCTGAAATAACTCCAATTTTTAAGAGTAGGTTTTTACGCCAAACAAAAGGTACCTTCCCCCAACATCCACACACAAAATACGGGTTTATTTAAAAAAGGCAATCACAATATCGAAAATTATTTCCTCTCCAGCAAGAGGGCATTAAGTCGTTCGGCTCCAATTTAATGGACTCTATCATTAGCCTTAAAAGCCTTCGTATAATGGGAGTTTATGAAATGTTATCCCTTTATAATTCGCCTTCGGTTCTGTTCCAGTTTAAGTTTCTAATGCGATAAAGATGGAAATTTCTGGAGCTTTCACGAAAGTCAGCAGAGTCAGTTTAAAAGGAATTCTGCTGAAAGTTAGCGTGTTGCAGGCATGTCATAGTTCCTGACCCGGCTACAACGTGACAATGAGATTGAATTATTGATCAAGGTCATTTTTCTTTTGCCAACAGTCTACGCTGGTTCGGTCACCTACAGAGAATGGGTGAGGATCGGGCTGTCAAGAGAACATTCTTGAGACGACCGACTGTCCGCCGTCCGGTGGGTCGGCCCAGTGGGTTGGGGAGATATTGTAGCGGCGGATCTGCTGCAGCTTCACGTCGAACTGGCAAGAAGTTGCGCAGGATCGGCAGGTGGCTGCTCTAGTTTGGAAGCCAAGATTCTCTAATCGTTGAACCAACATAGTTATTAGTTAGTTAGTTGCCTTTTAGTTATCACTAGTCTCTTGAATTTGTGACGTTCAGTTTTCAAGTTACCGCGGTATCGACGATGCCTTTCTTTTACAATGTAGAAAACGGCAAATTCTAACAGATGTCATTAAAACATTTGAATAGGGCTCTCGGTATTAGGTAGCTATTTAAATTATGGTCTAAAATACGAGTATAAAAGAGAAAAAACTAAAAAGTGACCTCATTTTTATCCCAGGCAGGCTTTCTTTACCCGTAATTGCCCTTCTCATTGTTCGAAAAACTCATTAATTTAGAGGAAACTGTTTCTTGACGCTATTTCATCAAGTTTGTCCAACTTCGTGTACTTATTTTCATAATGTTTTCCTTTTATTTTCCGCCCTGTTGGCCCTCAAGAAAACAACTTATCTTCGTTAACTGACAGTTAAGTCATAAAGACTGTTAATTAGCATAGTTCGAAATCCTATTATTACACTTTGTTTTTTAACACTTTCACGAGCAGGAACCCGCTAGGCGGGCTCTCTGTCCGTAGACGCTTTCCGATACAAAGCGGGAAAACGTTAGGATCGACTACGAGCGTAGCGCGTAGCGAACTGCGGTACGAAAAGTGTTAATTTCACAATACCTATTAAATGGCAGACTTAATGCCAAATTTTCTACCAGTCACATATCCTCCTAGTGTCTGTCCCGGTCTTACCATGGCTCAATTGAGTGTGGGGTCTGCTCCGCAACCTAATCCCAGGTATTGACGTAGGCACTAGTTTTTACAAAAGCGACCGACCTATCAGTCGCTAATATTGATAAAAAAAATTATACATAGCAGGCATTAACCAAATTAATACTCATAGATATATTTCCATCTGCTCCCATCAGGGAAAGAAGGGAATAAGTAGTTTTTTTTCTAAGGAATCGCTACGCTTCTTTTCAGATTTAGGTACGTAGACTAGCAAATTTTGAATGCCAGTCATCCCAATGTTAAGGCGTAAACTAAAAATACATGTTATTCCGATTACTGTGGTGTTTGTATTTTTTTCGCCCTTGAATCAGTGTGCAATGTGGTATAACCATGTCAACCGTGGCCTAGAAGCAGCGGTGCCCGGCCACAACTCAATCCCGACTCGCAACTCACAAGAGTTTATAGTTATTTGTCTTTATTATATATCGGTCTCTGGTCCTAACCCTTAACGAGTTACGTGACGTCGTGACTTTACCAAAGACAAAGAATGCTAATTGAAATTCGCGCTGCTTATTCTGGGGGCATTCCATTATGTACTTTTGGGTCCTTTTATTATCTTGGACAACCGAAAGTTTTCTAATGAATATCCAATTATGTTTTAATTTAAGTAAGTCTTTAAGTATTTTCGGCATTAGATTAACGTTTAATTTTACAACAGCGATATTCTAAATGTAAATTGATGATTTGTTACGGTTTTGGTATAATAATGACTTAACTTTATCATCAAAATAACATCTAAACAAATGTAATTCTTACATCCAATATCCTTAAACCATTTGATCTACTATATAGACCTATATTCAATCCATTTTTGATATAGAGCATGATGATCCCCTAAGATGCATAAATTATGAAGAATATTGTGGGAAAATTTGCAGTCAACTGGTAGGTTGATCTAGGCAGCTCAGATGGTAGAGCGTCGGGCTGGTATCCCAGACAGTGAATCATTAGCAGACGCTTTCACTAGTTCCACTTAATACAAAATTAACTAGTATTCCGCGTCGAACTGAGAGCTCGCGGTTTCCTTGCAAACAAGATGATCAATGCAACAAAACCCTTATGATGATTTATTCGCACCTTTTAGTTCCATGACCCCTTGTTCGAGCCTGCTCACACACGAACTCTCCGTATTTTTTTACGTATCTCTGCTACAACCACACAAAATCAAAAAGTCTCACGCAACAAACTCTCAAAATCAAAAAGTCGTCGAACTGGGACGTCTCCAGTAACCAGAAATTGTTTGTAAGAACTTCGCTTCGCTTACGCTCGTTAAATTAGCATTGTATACCTTAAAAAATAGGCACACCAACTTAATCTCATCGAACTCGTTTATTTCCATTTATTTTCATCTCCCCGTTTATTACACAATTTTGAAATCCCGCCAATAGCATCAGAACTTCCTAAGTATCACCTGTAATACTTTATTAGCATACATTTCCCGGCACCGGCAGTTCCCACGTCGTATGTTAATACCGGCCTTCGCTTATCTGCATATAAAATTTCAAGTCGATCCATCAAGTAAAGCGTGGCTCAGAGAGGAAAAACCCTTCAGTTTGTTCTTAAGATATAAATTGTATTTTTATAACAATTTTTATTACGAGTACAATGCAGAAACATTTTTAAAATACCAATTCGGAAAAAAACGCAAACAAATACAGAGATTAAGCAAGTGATGGACTAATTGTCAAGAGCGATGTCTTCTAGTTCTAGGGAGCATTTGCATAGTGGAGAACAAAAAAAAACATTAATAGCCAGAACAAACATTTGGGACCAAACATTTCCAAAAAAAATATACAATTCGCAATAATTGATCACCATATAAGAAATCAGAAACAGATTAAATTTATAAAAGGCAATTTATTGACACCTCAGGTATTTAACAAAACAGAAATAACAAATCAGTTCTTAAATATTAACAATAACTGGACAATATAAAACTATCAATAAAAGTGACAAACCAAGAGCACACAATCTTACGTCTACCTCTTACGACAGTTGGCAGGCAAAAAGGGGTCGGAGCACCTCCCACCACACTTTTATACTGACAGCTGTCACACCCCACTACAACCTAACTTTAAAACGCCTAACACGGCCTCTCCTGACATCCTGACGTCCCCGTCGGGATATTTTTTTTTTTTTACGAGCTAGTCTGTATCAGTCATGGCATTGCCTCGTGAAGATTCCGCTTCCAAGATGCATGGCGTTCTTGAAGGCCCTGGCACGGGCTCGTCAGTCAATGAGGGCGTAGACTGCACCTGAGTCGAGGGCAGACCTGGCGGGATAGGTTCTGGGTCATCATCTCCAATGTTATCATCCGCTAAAACAAAACATAATCTTAAAAAGTTATCAATCAGAAGTGTGGTGCCAGCTTTATCACTAGCACTGTACTAGTTATATCTGATTAATTTGGTTGTTGTTTGGTGGTTGTTTGGTTTTGGTTTGGCACAGGACCGGTCATTGTGGCGTTCAGTGGGGGAGGCCTATGTCCAGCAGTGGACGTCTTTCGGCTGAAATGATGATGATGATGATGAATTTGGTTAGTGCAATTGTTTTATAAAATTAAGCATTTATTTGAATGTCTGTATGCAATGCATTTATTTTAATGCAAAGTAAAAACCAAAAGAAGACAAGCTACTCAGTAAGTCTTAATGAAATGTAATAATTCTACTTCTACACATTCATATAAATGTCATTAACTGTCAGAAAAAAAAACATGCCAAATAAAATGCACCGTGTTCGCACATTTAACGGTGACTGGTCGGTTTGCAACGCCGACCAGCTTTAGAGGTCGAAGGGACACCTATCAGTGTACCACTTCGACAGACGGAGGTCATGAGTGAACTTATTGATTCACCACATAGACAGACGGGAGGTCGAGTGAGCACTTATTACTGCACACGTCGACAGGAAGGTCGCGAGAGCATTGATCAGGTACTCTACATAGACGGAAAACACCTGCAGATAGAGGGCTTCGTCGGTTAGCCAGTTTACTCACTCACCCTCAAAAAACATGGAACATGACTCGGGAGTCCATTCACCTCTCCAGGGAACCATGTACTGAGCGGCAGCGTAAGTAGTCTTCCCGTATGCACCGGACAAAAGTTTTAATTCGTAGCGGTCGTGAGGAAGGATTCGTACCACGCGATATGGACCACGCATTCCATGGTCAAGCTTCCCTTTAGACTGAGCGTACTTTATTACAAAGACAACATCGCCTTCCTGAAAAACCCGAGGTGGACACCTGTTTTGATTAGTACGAGCATCCATCGCCGTTTGATTTTGGGTCAGACGTTCGGCCGTCCTCTGTCGTACACCTTCCCTCCTTGACTCCCGGTTAGCCATAGTAGATTCAAGTGTAATATCCCGCACCAGAACTCGAATCGCTGGTGTTGTGTTTTCGTGGCCCATCAACAAATTTAAGGGAGATGTCTGTGTAGTTTTCTGCTGCGTTATATTAAGGATCAGCTGCAGTTTCCACAATTCTTCAGCCCAATCGGTTTTTTTGTAATTGACTTCGATTCGAAGCATGTTTAGGACAGTGCGTGCGTAGCGTTCGACTTGGCCATTAGCGTGATGCATTTCCGTCGTAATATGGTGGAGTTCAATTCCCAAAACTCGCATCCACGATTTGAAGCCAGACGACTCAAACATTCGACCCCTATCGGTCACAATTAAACGAGGCGTGCCAAAAAGGGATATTACGGTCTCACAGACCCGCTTCAATTCTTTGAAATCTTGCCGGTGAATCGGTGTGAGCAGGCAGTATTTCGTGAAAGCGTCAACGACCAGCATGATATGTTTAAATTCTTTTGACTCGGGTAAAGGACCCAAAACGTCGAAATGCAAAGTGTCGAACGGGACGTTGGGCTTAGGCCAAGATGTGATAGGTTGAAGGGGAGCGCGAGGAACCCGTTTGTGTGCGAGGCAAGTTATACAATGACGGATATATTTTTTTACAAAAGTCCTAAGGCCGGGGAACCAAAAATGCCTGAGTATCAGATCTAGGGTTTTATCAGAATCAATATGACCGTGCTCATCATGGAAAACCCGAAGGAGACTTAAGCGTTGCCCCTTAGGAATGTAGCACAGGAGCCTCGAATCCTGCCCCACAGGAGTATAGCGGTAATACAGAACCTGATTCTGAACGTGGTAGCGCGATGCGTCTAACTCTCCCTCATTTAAAGCATGAATCATATTTCGAGTCTCATCATCCCCAGCTTGGGCAACTTGAGCCCAATTTCGCGGCCTTTCAATATTGTTAACCGAGTTACTAGGGTTTCGGCTAAGGTAGTCCGCATGCGGCAACATGGCGCCCCTTCTGTACGAGATGGTAAAATTAAAATCTTGCAAGTAAACCCACCATCTTGCCACACGCGGTAGTAGATCCCTTTTGCTTTGAGTAGCTTTCAAAGCGTTACAATCGGTAACCACAGTAAAATGCATACCGACCAAGTAATGCCTGAAGTGCCGCAATGATTTTACCACAGCCAGGGTCTCGAGCTCGTATGAATGATACTTAGACTCGGCTCCTTTAGTCACCTGGCTGTAATATGCAACCACACGCTTAATATCGCCCGTATGTGTTTGCATCAAGACTGCACCATAGCCTAAACTACTGGCATCGGTATGCACTTCAGTGGGTAAACTTGGGTCAAATATGGATAAGACGGGTGCACTTGTCAAACTAGAAATAATGTCCTGTCTAACTCGCTCCTGGTCAGGCCCCCAAAGAAACTCAACATTTTTGCGCGTCAAATTCGCTATGCATGCCGTCTTAGTAGAATAGTCTTTAATGTATTTCCGAAAATAGCCAGCTAAACCGAGAAATTGTCGTACTTGTTTTACGTTTTGAGGGGGCTGGGAACACACTAAGGCCTCGACCTTACTAGGTGAAGGTCTGACTTCGCCGTTAGATATAACACGACCTAAGTACTCGATTTTGGTACACAGAAACGAACACTTTTTTAAGTTTATAGAAAAACCTGCTTTAGTTAAGGTACAAAGCACCTCGCTCAGGGTCTGTAGTCCTTCATCGACAGTATTGGAAAGGATTAAGCAATCGTCTATGTATACCAAAACTTTTCCGGACTCTATAAATTCGTGTAACGTGGTACTTATGATGCGCTGATAGACTATAGGGGCGTTAGCTAGACCATAAGGCATTTTTAAATATTCATAGTGCGCTTCGCTAGTGACAAATCCAGTAAGTGGCACAGATTCTTCATCCAATCGAATTTGGTGGAATCCTGTAGCCATGTCCAACGTAGTGAAGTACCTACACTTGCCTAAGCGGTCCACGTGGTCGTCAATTAACGGCAACGGATACCTATCCTTGATTGTTATCTTATTTAGGGCACGAAAATCGACGCACATACGGTCGGAGCCATCCTTCTTTTTAACCAATAAAACTGGACTAGCATAAGGCGACTCTGACTCACGTATAATACCCTTGGACAATAGATCCTGAATAATGTCGCGAACCTTAAGCTTTTCACTATGAGACATCTTATAGGGCCGATAATAAACAGGTACGTCGCTGTTTAGTCGAATATGCATGCTGCCAGTATTGACAGTTGATGTGGCGGTTCCCGAAATCATGTGGTCTGAATATTCTTCTAAGATAGCTTTCAATTTGATCAACTCGCCACCTGTCAAAGAAGTTTTAATCTCTGGCTGCGTATTTGACTCAACATTCGACACTATCAAAGGGTTTGAATTATGAATAAGGCGTTTACTATGCTTTGTGCGAAGAAAGAGTATACCATCCCTATTAAGTACATCCGTACCTATAACTACAGGGGCGTTCATACATTCATCTGGGACTACCAACAGGTCAACTTCTAGTGAAAGACCATCCAACTCAATAGTCAACGTCACGAATGAGGTGATTGGGGTTAATAACTTACCTACCCCCTTTATGTGACTATTGGTAGGTTTTCTCGCACATGAAAAATGATTGACGATGGAAGATGATATTAAGGAAACTTCTATGGCGCCACTGTCAATTAAAATGTCTACTGGTATTCCCTGAATAACACCTACCACGAGGTCACTATTTTCTTGTGAAGGGATAGAACAAAGGTTGACCTTCTTATTAATGTTACGCTGTTGGTCTACACGTTGTTTAGCAAAACATGATTTTATATCGTGGCCTGATTTTTTGCAATAAGCACATGTCTTTGCATTTGAACTAGCTTTAGTATCGGAGGAACTAGCTACAGGGGTTTGCTCAGAGATTAGGTCAGAAGGCTTAGATTGCTTAGGACACGACACTTGTTTATGACCGAGATCACCGCAACCATAGCATTTCGTTCCTTGGAACGCTTTCTTAGAACCCTGCGATTTGTCAAAACCGTCACGTTTAAAATTGCCTTGGCGGCCTGCGCGATTATTTACATTCACATTGGTATTTTTTGACGGTTTTATAAAGGTAGATAAGTAATTGACCAAATCAGCCGGTTTTAAGTTTGCGTTTGTTGCCGCTGCTTTTATTTGAGGATCGGTTATACCTCGCAAAACAATTTCCGTAACCAAATCTTCACTAAGACCCTTTACTATACGCAACCGCAACAAAGTCCTTCGCGCATATTCGGCATAGGTACGAAATTTATCACAGTTAGTGGACATGACTTCAAACAATATTCCGGCCGAATCTATTTTCTTAACACACAAAGATTTAAAATCATTTTTAAAATTTGTCCAAGATCGATCGTTAGATACCCACTCGTCTAGCCACGACTTGGCATCACCCTTTAAACAATTCCCTACACGCGACAAACATTCCCGATCATCCCATTTGTTAACAAGCTTAGCTCGATCAACCTCACTAAACCATGAATCCACATCGTGGATGCTGGGATCAAAATTAGAAACATAGTAACGTTCTATGCTTACAGACTTTAATGATTGAATTGCTTCCACTATTTGGTTTGTAACTGGTTCACTAATAGGCTCGATAGACACTGGGATGGCTTTGTGTGAGCGCCTTTCTAATGCATCCAAGCGTGACATCAAAGAATTTAGAGATTCCTTATTAGTTTTCATAGGTGGCACGGGGGGCGTAAACGCTGATCGTACGCATCTTTCACCACGGTTAGCACCAGCACGTGAACACTGACTTCGTGAACTTGACTGACAGCGACGTTTAGAATCCGGCGAAGTAGTCCGCGAGCCCCGATCACTTGAACGCCTATCTAGAGGACGTCGTTTTTGCAAACGCCGATTGCGTGGTGAAGAACTACGCGAATGACTACGTGAGCACCGGCCCCTTGAACGCCTGTCCCGAGAACGTTGGTTTCGCGATCGCTTATAACGTGGCGAACAACTACGCGATTGACTACGCGAGCGCCGAGCGTGTGGTGATCGATCACGCGAATTGCTAGAGGAACTTTTATTCCGATAACGTCTTCCACGTGAACGATTTTCGCGCGTCCGTCTATCACGCGACTCAGGCGAGCGCCGGTTACGCGAACGTGAGCGGGTTGAATTACCCATCTTTTTAACCTCAAACAAAATCAACCAAATTAAAACAAGTACAAATGTAATGTCTAATCACAGAAAACAATATGGAATGTTAAAATACGTGTCAATAAAAATGTAAACAAAAGAGGGTAGGTACGTAAATAAATTTGGTAAGGAACTTACCAAAATCAAAACGGTACGACTAGGTTAACTACTAATTTAAGCAAAGCAAATATTATTAAGTTTAATGTGGGAATGTTTCCTTTATCCCACTTCTGATATAAGAAATCAGAAACAGATTAAATTTATAAAAGGCAATTTATTGACACCTCAGGTATTTAACAAAACAGAAATAACAAATCAGTTCTTAAATATTAACAATAACTGGACAATATAAAACTATCAATAAAAGTGACAAACCAAGAGCACACAATCTTACGTCTACCTCTTACGACAGTTGGCAGGCAAAAAGGGGTCGGAGCACCTCCCACCACACTTTTATACTGACAGCTGTCACACCCCACTACAACCTAACTTTAAAACGCCTAACAACCATTTATACCCTTACATCATCCACTCATGTAACACCCCTTGAGTTGCAAGAGTCTATAAGCTGAGATGACCGCTTATTAACAGGCGGGTTGTATACTTGTTTGCCGTCACTGTGATATGAGAAAAACAAAATAGTTACATTTTTATCTTCACTATTTACTTTGGGATTTCCCTTGTAATACTTGGATTTTTGTATGGCCATTGAGTGGCGGCGGTGAGTATTAATGGCAATGACCAACCAAAAATCCAAAAATCAAATCGATCTGAGAGGTTCCAAAACCACCTAGGGAGGATTGGTCTTCTTCTTCTTCTTCTTCTTCTTCAGCGTGTATCTGTATGCGCCCACTGTTGGGCATACGCCTGGGAGGATTGGTAGCATCCCAAAACCTTACAGCCAAAGTTAAAACTTAACACCAAAGAGTCTGTAATTTCTGGTTCTTGGCCTAAGGATGCTCGATTTGGTAATAACTCACATACCTACGTTTTACTCCGGCAGCATGAAATAAAAAGACCGGGGCTTTCTATTCACGTGCTTGCTCGTTTTGGCTCGATCGTAGACCATTACTTCTAGACACCGTTTCTTGAGTCGAGAGCGCGGGCTTCTGGCTGAAGGGTCTAGTGTTTCGGCGGTTCCGGGGGACACTGCCAAATAATATACCAGACAACGTGTTGAAACAGAAAACCGTCGTGTCATCAAAATAATAGTTTCAGTTTATAAAATATTATGTGCCAGTCTTTAAGGTATTTGTCTATGGGCCACTAGTTGCCTGAAAATTAAAGTATTTCATTTCATTTCATTTGCGTGTTTCAGAATCAGAACGTTTACTGGTAAGTGCAACATAATTAATTTACGTATGTGATTACATTCTTGTTTATGATATCAATCTCATATTAAGTAATATTATAATAATGAATAATCTTATATTACAAAGTATCTCATGTATATGTAACACCAGTGTGTCATGTAATAAAACCTTTGTTTAGATGCGCCAAACCTGCCCAAAAGTGGACGTCGCTTTATCACATCATATAAGTATATTTATTTAGGTTAAATATTACAGGCTGCCAGAGTTTCGCGACAAATTCACACAAGTGCGTCGTCTCTGATCGGAGGTTGTTGTTTTAACCCTTGAGTATCTCGAAACTTACGTACGAAATTATGAAGAAAAATATCTTTAGAACTTGCAAATGAGGTTTGAGTGACGTAGCGTGTGCCAAAAGCATTGGGACATAAGCTGATAAACGTGCGCTTACCAGTCGACATAATGCTTCGTCTAGTATATCTATCTGTGGGCTTAATATTTCAATAGCACGGACAGCTTGGGTTTGCGGCATGACGGGGCTGGTCAGCTGCAGCAGCTTGAAAAGACTAACAAGTACCATTTGATAAAGCATGCAGTTAAAAGGACACAAAGAGCTGAATACACGACGTGGACATTGAATTTGTTGCAGTTATGGCTGGATTTGTGGTAAAGCCGATGCATACTGAAGGGATTCTCTGCCTTTTCGGCAAAAATGGTATTGCCGAATTTCACCAACCAACTTTTCGCAGAAGTTTAATTTGGCCGAATTTCATTTCCCAACTTTACATAGTCCAACCTTTTTTTTACGGTGTGAAAATGCATTACGCATACCCTCCGGCCCGGGGAGGCCATTTGGAGGGTTATGCGGGACTCTCTCCTCTGGCCGCCATCTGAGTGATGGTGACGGGAGGAGCATACCCACTAAAAACACACCGGCGTTACCCGCTCTGCCGAAACATAATCCAACCTAACCTAACCCAACCTAGTACGAGTAAATAGGTACCTAAATTATTATTTGGTAAAAGTTATTCGGTCAAAAGAAACTTCTGCAAAAAATTGGTTGGCAAGTGAAATTCGGCAATACAATTTTCGGTAAAAAGGCAGGATACCTACTGAAGGCTTTGCAGCATGGTTTCAGCTGTCGAGTTGAGGGCGAGTAGTAATTAATTTTATACCACGAAAGTGGCAAATTATAACACAGTTTTATTCTTTTCGATGAAAGACTACACCGTAGTCCGTAAGGGACTGCAACGGCGGATCGGAGTTAAGGTGTGGTTTACCACGTTAAACATAGCGACTGCTGATATTTCTCTGATAGTTATTCCTTCACCCACATGACTTTAGTAATACGGAATTTCCCGCCCTCAATTATAATGAATACCTTTTCCGTCGAGTACCTACCGTGTTTAGGCCTCGAAGCTTGGTGAGAAGCCTAAAGGTACGAGATTGAAAATCTTAATTAAGAGTATGTCACTATTGTATACAATTTTTTTTCTACGAGTGCTCAAAATAGGCAAGACGGTAAGAATTAAGTTCAACGAATGGATTAGGTACAACCTGCTAGGAAGCAGATAAACAATTTAGTAACTTTAATCACCCGGTGGACTGTAGCGGATTGTCTGATTGTGTAATAATATTGTATGAAAATCCATTTCAGCATAGTCGACGATGCTAAAATATGTCACCATACGCGCTCCATCAAAAAGTATGCGCTAGTAGTTCGGTCTCCAAAGCCTCATCAAAGCGGTCTAGCCTACAAAGTCTCATCTCAATTCACGCATTATAACCTGAGTAAAAAAAGCGTAATAAAAAGATATCCAAACCAAATAGGTAATTGGGATAAGTGTTATAAATTCGGAATTACTACCTCGTGCTCCATATACGAAACCTTTTACCGAAATGGCTCTTCAATATTTAAATATGATGAACATTTTCCAAACATTCCCAAGCGACTTTCAGAGTCGTATAATAAAACTTTCAGGTTATTTAATACGATGAACAATAAATTCAGCCGCTGAATTGAATTTAATGGATTCCTTTTACAATTTCACATTAATAGATTGTTAATGGCACTGACAGCTGACAGAGCCAAATTCAATTAATTTTATCTAGCTTTAATAATTTTATTAATAGGTTTTACTCTAGCAAATTTAAAGGCGTTATGAATTGTTACAAATTGACTAAGCCGATTAAACATAATTGTTTATAATCTGTAAGCATCGGAGTGATCGAAACTGAGGCAGTGGCTAACAATTGAAATGTTTTTACGTCACTCTGGGCGCTAAGTGAGATTAACCGCCCTAGGGCGCAGCGGAAAATCTCACTTCTCACCCAGGAGAAGACGTAAAATTATGTACGCACCACGGGAGGTAATAAGGAAGGCCTCAGATCGCTTGTTTATGGCCCTTACCTTCGGTTCGGGCCACAAATGCCAGCGATCTAAGCCCTTCTTTATTTTACCGCCCTAGGTACGTAATGTACTATTTACATTCAACTTGTATGACGAAATAAAATACACGTGTAACGCAATGATGTATTTTCATCTCTACCTTTTCATATATTCTAGGTATATTCATAACTTACTTCTATTTTGAATTTGTCTTATAAGATCGAAAACTGCATTTCTTAGAAATTCTTCTACACTACATTTCTTTTATTTTAAGTATGTAGATACACTAAATTTCAATAAGTAAAATATTTTTTTTTATTAGTTGTTGCAAATGTCATACGATATTGTAACTAATGCTACAAAAGTTTGCACAGAAGTGTACAGAACCTGTACTTCCAACCAATCTTGTACATCCAGGTCATCCGTGTTTCTCTAAGCAATTTCCACTAATAAGAGTTCCGGCTCTGGTGGAACAGGACATGTTACAATCGTGTACCGAGCCCATCGCTGCAAACGACCAGCATGTAAGTAGGTAGAGTTTGTCCGGAAAGAAAAGTGTCGTACAATGTATGAGCTTCCATATAAACTACGACACTTCTCTTTTCGGACATGTAACCCTAAAATACTTAAGGACAGTGGCATGAGAGCTTGCAAATCCGGAATCGTTTGTATGGGCATTCCGGAATTGGCGATACAATCCAATCCCGGAGTAAGCCTTAGGTGGCATCAAACCGTCTGTTAATATCATCGTCATCGTTAAAATTGTCTTCTATGAAAAAATTGTTAGTTTTCTATTTGATGACAGCATCATATTTAACATTAATCAGTCCGTAGGTAGGTAGTGGTAGGTACATTCTGCCCTTATACTAGTATAACTTTTTTATTATATGGATCGTAAGAATGATGAGACTGCTTGCTCGGCATGGCATACCAGGACATGGTTACATGATGATGACATTTGAATTAGTAAAAGGAAAAATGTACGTTGGAAAGATTATGATGTCAAAAAAGAAAGAAAATAATATATATTATGATAAAAAAGTGAGCATTCAGGAAGGACGGAAAAGATAAAGTAAAAAGGACTAAAGCAAATAAGGCTGATGATGATATGATTGATGATGATAAAAAAACTAAGAAGGATTAATTTTATTAAAAATACAAAAAGAAATGAAAAGATAAATATAAAGGAAAATATCGAAGATAAAGCTACAGAAGAGGATGATATTTATACTATCTTACCAGCAGCGATATTCTTTAAGCGATGGCAATATTACAGTGTTGAACAAAAGCTGCAGGCTTATGATGGCAGTAGTTGTCCGCCGATAACTTGATAAAAAGCTGACAACTTGACACATTGTCATGTTTTGCTGTGTGAATGTGTCAAGTTTAATAAAACTTTCCAGCCAGTCGCCCTGCAACCACAGATTAAACAAAATTTTAGGAATTACGGCACTAAAAAAACTCGGCTTCACTAAAAGCGCATTAGACTGACCTCAGAATGTAGAATTTTAATCAAACTTTCCCGGCAGTAGCAAAAGTGCAGATTAAATAACACTGTAGGAGATTTGTCACTAAAAAAACTCAGCTTCCCTGAAATCGCATTAGACTGATCTCAGAATGTAGAATTTTAATAAAACTTTCCAGCCAGTCGCCCTGCAACCACAGATTAAACAAAATTTTAGGAATTACGGCACTAAAAAAACTCGGCTTCACTGAAAGCGCATTAGACTGACCTCAGAAAGTAGAATTTTAATCAATTTTTGCCGCCAGTTTCCCTTCAACCACAGATTAAACAACACTTTAGGAGATAGGTCACTAAAAACTCAGGTCACCTGAAAACGCATTAGACTCACCACGAGCCACAAGCGTAGATTAAATAACAATATATATACATGGGGTTCCTTAAGAAGCTGGCGTACAGGGCTCTCAAAGATCGGCAACGCATAAGCGGCTGCCTTGATGTTGCTTATGTTCATGGCTGATTTTGACCGCTTCCCATCAGCGAATCCTGACCTACCACGCAGCAGCAGGTTATTTATTTATAAGTCAGGGTAGTTTTGATCATCATTACAGAATATTATAATAGTACAGTCGGCCAAAAATGTGGTTGAGGTTCGTTTGAACGTCATGAGACAACAAGGTCGTGCATGTTTTAAACTCCGTTAGAAACGTCAACCTCACCGATCGTTAGATCTCGCAGAAACTTTTATCAAAACTGGTAGACCACTTTCTTGGCCCACTGTACTACAGAAGGTATCAAATAAAACCCCAGTTTAGTTAGAGTTTGTCCGGAAAATAAGTATTGTGGTTTATATGTGAACTCATACATTCTACGATACTTCTCTTTCCGGACAGACTCCATACCAAACGTGCCTTAAAAGGCAGTCTCCCTCTATGACCTTGGTAAATAAAACCAATTCACGAAGAGCGATGTCTTCACCAGGACTTCTTTATAGGGGGGAGTCTCTCAACTTTATGTTGATAACATCAGTCGTCATCTACAAGCGCCGTATTTGACTTTTTTATGTCGTGTGCAAGCGCAACTAATTGTCAAATTAACTAAAAACCCTCTTGTTTAATCTGTGATAAAGCGTGGGCTTCGCCTATTACTTACAGTGCTGACATGCTAGAACAAAAAGGACTAACTACATACGTGTCTTAAAGAGACATACGCCCTTTAGATTGTGGCAACTGGCATGCCATGCAAGCACGTAGCTGGTATTTATCGCTTACACAGTGAAAACAATATAACCAGTATAATAACAGAGAAAATAGGTTAGGTACAAATCCTAATAGGTTAGGTACAAATAAACGGCAGACAAATCTTTGTGTATATGGCTACACAAAGATTTGTCTGCCGGATCTGTCCACCTGGTATATCCGCCAGACCTGTCTACGTTACGATAGATACATTTTATTTTATTTTTATTGTTATTTATTTGGTCAATGATTAATAGCTTTAGTTAAATGTTGCAAAAAAGAGGTGTAATGAGGAATCAAGAAAACAATCGATTTTGACAGGTAAAGGACCAGTTGCACCAACCACAGTTAACTGGCTTATCAACATTACCCCGCGCTTTTATGTATCTAATCCCATCAAAAAATAGAGAACATAATAACGGTTATAGGATGTTTAGTGCAATCTTTAATGTCAATATCTAGTTCTCAAAGCATATTTTAACATTACATGCACATTTTACGAGGTTTAGGAGACTGTGAATGTGCTGTAACTCTTTATGTACTTATTATGTAAAGACCATGGGGGCTTGTGATATTGGCAAAATTTGGATTTGGAATAAGTTGACCCAATGGGAGCCCTGTCGAAACGGCTGGTCGACGCTTCAGGGGACCCTAGAGCTGGCACTTACCTCTGCCAACGCATCTCTTTGGCAATACAGAGAGGTAACTCGGCCAGCGTTATGGGATGCCGCAGGGGGACCTCTTTGAGGGGGTATTCTTTTTGTAACTGGGATTTTAGGTAGTCTAATATATTTATAGTTGTATTTAGTTTTAATTTAGTTTATATTAATATTATTTTAGTTTAGTTATTTTAATTTAAGTTTTGTTACGTGTTTAATAAAGCATTTTTACACCATAAGTTGACAAATGTTATATGTATTTGAAATGTATAAAGTTATTAAACTGGCTCTACCTAAACATTTTTTCAATCGCACGGACTGCGTGTATCAAAATGGTTCCTAAACACGTACCTACCGTTTCCTTATTTCCTTGCCATACTGATCGCTCGCCTCAAGCGAACCGAACTCTATGATCCAAAAAGGAAGCACTTAAAATGAGTGACTTCACTCAATTGTCTCCAGTCGCGCACTTGTGCATGAAAGAAGCAGATGTGCTAATGAGCTCTTCCCCCACGCGAAAAAAAGACCAAGGAACAACTAGAGAGATTTTATGCACGTTATATCAGAGTAACACATCCAAAGTAAATAGATATAGATAAATACTTAAATATACTGGAAACGTCCATAACTCAGGAACAAATGTCTGTGATAAAAACACAAATAAATGCCCTTACCAGGGTCACTACCGACTGGGCTAAAATTTATAATATTTGTATGTCCCCATCTGGTTGACTTGAGACGATTACTCTTCATAGACAGGAATAGCTCCCGTGTTTTTTTTTTATTTTACCCTTACAATTACACGGATAAATAAATAATCACCATGGCGTTCTTAATTACAATCAAACTTACACCTAATGCTATTGAATTAGGATCTGTTTTTGCGGCGTTACGTATTTTATAAAATATGCGACACAAATTTGTGAATGGTCTGAAAAATGGTGAGTTTTTGAATGGTCTTGTTTCGGGTGAAATATGAATAAAAGTGTGCTTAATCGGTTTGAAAAACCTTTGATGGGAAACATATTTTTTTTATTTGGATTGGCTTTTGGCATTAAGAATAAAATGTCAAAAGCCTTGGGTACCCGTTACTCATGCACCTGAATTGGCATAAGTTTTGCACAAACTAGTTGCGACCATGAACGTATACTCATAATGTAACGTTCAATAAGTACACCAAGCAAAAACTTATCTAATGGGGTTGGCCGGTGAAAACTTTTGCAGAGGGCGCTGTTCCAGATTCCATACAATAAGAGAAAGAGATACAAACAATGATAGAAAGAAACAGACGATGAATGGTCCCTAACTTGTATGCAGGCATAAAGCTTTTCTTAGGCAAAAACCTTCCCTATGGCGTTAATCTACATCATTTTAATTTTAGTGTATTCCAAAAACGGATGGATTTCAATTTCGGAGCAATTCGAGACAAAACATTGAGTCATTTCGCGAAAATAAATAAAAACTACTTCGCGCCATACAAATTTAGCTTTTCTAGGGACCAATTTTGAAGATGTCACTTTGACAGTTGCCAACCCCAGTGTCAAGTGTTTAGGTCCTAAAAAAACTAACTCATAACATAAGTCGCAGTCAGACTTAAAGTACTTCTTACTTGTGTATTTATGATGATCATGACGATTGATAAAAAGCGGTTTGGTTAGTTTTTATGTATTAAGGTATCAATTATTCCAAAGTTTGATGTAAAAAAATACAAGCTACATTATTTTAGCAGTTATTTTTGTTATAATATCATATGTATGTTATTTATTTTCAATTATCAGTGTCATCATCATAATCCTAGCGTTTATCCCGGTTTGGGGTCCGCTTGACAACCTAATCCCATGATTTGGCGTAGACACTAGTTTTACGAAAGCGACTGCCATCTGACCTTCCAAAGCAGAGGGGAAACCAGGCCTTTTTGGGATTAGATCCGGTTTCCTTACGATGTTTTCCTTCACCGAAAAGCGACTGGTAAATATCAAATGATATTCCGTACATAAGTTCCGAAAAACTCAGTGGTACGAGCCGGGGTTTGAACCCGAAACCTCCGGATTGAAAGTCGGACGTCTTACCGCAAGGCAACCAGCGCTCTCAATTATCAGTGTATCTGAGTATTAAACAGTATTTATTAAGCAGAATACAGTCCATACTGCGGTAAAACCATAGTCTGAAATCCCAGTTATACTAGTAGCATTACAATTTGAAAAGAATATCATTATCATAATATTTCATGGAAATCTTATACAAGATAAATATTATGTCAGATCCCGGGACTAAAATCTGGCTTTGCATAAAATGTCCGCGCAGAGGCTTACCTGAAGCCTCTTTGCGGTAGATTTTCCGAAAGAGAAAAGGGTTATATTTTAACTAGTTTTAACAAACAGGTGAATAAGGATATGAATAAGTTTTGTTTTCTAGGTTTTAGTATTAATTTAATTATGGGTATAAAATAAACCTAATGCAACTATTAACTTAATTTCAGTTTGCAATTTTTGTAACGGCTTTAATTTATATCTTCACGTTACAGATATAGTTTTGTTTATAAAACATTTGTTACTAATATTATTATATTTATTATGTATCAACATTTGTCTATAATTTTACTGTCTAAGTAGATCAACGGCCGTAAATAAAATGTAAACTTTTGCGAAACCAAATTCACGAAGCTTCAAAAGTAGGTTAACGTTTGTGGTATTCAGATTGATCTTGGCATTCTGACATGACTTTATCATTGAGAGATGAACAGTTTGTTTTGAACACTTTGTCCGTTTACCTACTTCTGCTGCTGACTGTACCTAGCGTATTGTATCGCGGAAGTGAATTTTACCACCGAAATTCTATTATCCAGGCTTTATCAAATAGCTCGTGTAATTGCACTGCGTTTTCATGCGACCACGCCAGTGGCTTTGCTATTTTAGTTCGTTGCCTGTGTTTTCCACAAATATGACGATTGTTTGTATAAGCATGTCATGTACAAAATATTCCCTAGTGAATATTTATTATATTTCATATAATCGTTTGTCCCGGATTTTGGTCACGGCTCAATTTGAGCCTAGGTTCTGCTTGGCGCACCCCAAGAATTGGCGTAGGAAATAGATTTTTCGAAAACGTCTGCCGTCGTCCAACACAGACGGGAAACTTAGCCTTATTTTTTTTTACTCAAAAGTGTCTCGTTAATATCAATAGTTGAGTTTAGAAATACTCAGTCGGGCTTTAAACCCGAGACCAACTGATTGAAAGTCGAACGTTTCACCGCGAGGCTATACCAGCGCTTTCACGGATTGATTCGCGGTTGACATAATATGGTGACGAATATTTGGTCGACTTGGCAAAAAAAATATGGAAATAGAGGGAAACATTTTCAGCTCACAAAAGTGACCCACTTTTCACGGAAATTTCTTTAAAAAGTCATTCGTTTTCATTGCTCTTGAATGTACATTATCCCGCAAATATTTTAATTAATCAGGTCTCTGATTACAACATACGTGTAGATTACAATGTCTCCCCTTTCAATTGTATCCCTCGACAACAATTGAAGGGATGTTTACAAAAACAACATAACTGCTTAGAGTGGTTGACACTTTTTTAAGAACATTGTTAATTGTTTTGGGTGTCAACCAGTGTGGTCAGTTATGTTGTTTTTGTAAACATCCCTTCAATTGATGATGGCCGTACATTGTTATTAACAAGCCCGAGAGAGTCCAGCAGGCTTATGATGGCAGTAGTTGTCCGCCGATAACTTGATAAAAAGCTGACAACTTGACACATTGTCATGTTTTGCTGTGTGAATGTGTCAAGTTGTCAGCTTTTTATCAAGTTATCGGCGGACAACTACTGCCATCATAAGCCTGCTGGACATTGTCATGTTTTGCTGTGTGAATGTGTCAAGTTGTCAGCTTTTTATCAAGTTATCGGCGGACAACTACTGCCATCATAAGCCTGCAGTTCTAATTTGACTTAGCGTAACATGACTTGCGACCGGCAGGCATCTCGCAGCTTTTAATGGATGGAGGTCAGAGAGGCAGACCAACACATTCAGTTAAAAAAAAAACAAATACCAATTTAAGTTAAAACTTTCGAACTTATCTCATTAATAGAGGACAGGGCCTATATTTTAAATTTAGAACAAAAAACATAGCGTATTATTTATTGCAGAAACAAAAACAGTAGACGACAAACTGTGGTTATCCATAAATATATTAAAACCATTTAAAAGTTCCAGGTTAAAACGGTCACTGCTGGGCCATTCCACTGATTTAACAGTGTGATCAACTCGCAGAATCGGCAAATGGAATACCCCCTTGCACTTCCGATACGAGGGGACTTTTTATTTCCGACATTAACGACAATCCTACTTAAGCTTAATGAACAACTTCATTAATTTCGGGCCCCCAACGTGTCGCTTAGGGCATTAAGAGTATGGGATTAGAGGAAAAGTTTAAGTGTTAAATTACATTTAAATATTTGCCGTAAAACAATAGATGCCAGGAATAAATTATTTCGAGTAGAATAGTACATTATTGCAGAGGACGGGAAAGGGAAATTCGTGGATGAGCGATTTTTTCGGACGAAGCGCAGCTGAGTCCGAAAAAATAAGACGAGTCCACGAATTTCTATTCCCGCCGAGGCATATATAGTGCTTTTCTCTAAATGTGCGAGGAAATAAAGTAAAGTAAATGAAATAAATTACAGATTTTGGTTACGTTATTAGCGTTCAATGTCATGAATTAGCTTCCATCTATAATTTTTTTTTTTAAGTATTAAGAACTATGTATACTGCCAATTTTCATTCAAATAATATTTAAAAAGAAATTTTCGTCAAAAGCTATTTCAGACAGTATTAAATATGCTCCTTTTATGCAACAGATACAAGATTAAACTTTAAAAATAGTTGTATTGTCTATGATTGTATTAAGCCTCATTCGCGCGATCAGAGTGCTATGACAAAGAACGAGACAACCAAGGTTTTTGATCTAACTATCTCGCTCTATCCTACAGTTTGAAGGGATTGCCGTTCAGACGGTGTATAGACGTCGCTTAAGTATTGGCTGTTTGAAATGATATTTCTTAGTCGGATGAAAAGTTTAAAAGGTAAAAAACAATACAGTAATGGATTTTACTAGTCAACGCCTAAAATATGTAAACACTTTGAACCTTATTACAATGGAGTAAGGTGCAAAAGTGTATACATATTTATGACGTTGACAAATTACTTCACGGCCGCTAAAACAGGTAAATAATGATTTTTATTTTTTTTAATTCGTTTTGGTAAAAAATGAGAACTTCACGTACTCATTTTGCTACAGTAAGCTGAAAATTTCCGAGCACATTGAAGAAAACTTTTTTATTTTATATATATTTTTATTTTCATAACGTCAATGACTGCTGTCAAAATATAATAAGTAGTACAGATTATATAACAATCTTTTATATTAGTTCTTTAAAATTATATTTCAAATTATTATGTGTCAAAAAAATAGTTTTATTACGGCTTATATAAGCAGAGGCCGAGAAAATCGGAATTACCGGCCCAAGTATATAATCGCTAACATAACGACAATATTCCCGCGATTTTTGAGAAAAAGTATGTTATCATTAATTTGCTGGTTGCAATTTTGATAAAGACCAAAAATCTGTTATTTGTAAATAAATGTTCTAGGTATTGTCTATGACTTTTTTTTTCTTTTTATTAGCTTATATTCGTGTCACACTGCTAGGAAAAGGCCTCTCCTCTTCCCCTCCATTCAGTCCTGTTTGTAGTATTTTCCCGCTATTCTATAGATAATACTTTTGAATTTAAAAAAAAACTTTTATAAAAGCAGAGTAGTTGAATATTTTTTGGAGTCCGCAGTACATATCTCAAAATATACGACTTTTAATAACCTAACCAGTAAGTTCACAAAATATTACTACAAACTACTTGCGACCCCCTTCAAGTTTTAAATTTCCTCGAAACCCATAACAGAGTTAACCCAATATACCCCAAGCCCGATTACGTAATTTACCTTAAACTGGACGTTTATTATAAGCGAACAAGGGAAATATGAGAGTTAATATAAATTTAAAATTTATCGTAAGCTGTTTAACTCTGGTCGCTGCCCGTGATTTATAATAGCGGGTCGCGTAAAACCGACTCCACATAATACCGGCCGGGAAATTAAATAGGGCATTTTTTGCTGGTCAGTCTTTTGGGCTTAAGTATCTCATGTGTTCCGATCCTACCTGCATGCTGTACACATATCTATAATCTATTAAATGTATTTTTAATTCAATTAATTAATTAAAAAAGGTGACTCGGGCGCTTAGTCAATAAAATAATTCCATTCAGCTTTATTTTAAAGGATGTAAGTAGTAACAGTCGATCAAGAAAGTGGTCTACCAGTTTTGCCAAAAGTTTTTGCGAGATCTAACGATCGCTGACATTTCTAACGGAGTTTAAAACATGCACCACCTTGTTGTCTCATAACGTTCAAACGAACGTCAACCGTAGGGTAGTAAACCACATTTTTGGTCGACTGTACCTAGGCCAAATAAGAGTCTCGCGATTTAGCCGTGGGGTGCCCGGCCTTAGAATTGTCCCCCACCATATCGTCCCGTGGTTGCAGTAGGAGTCTGCTAAGGGAATCTACCGGGAGATGGGCAGCAGCATCTTCCGAAAACCTAAACAACAATAAACAAAAAAAAACTGCGCGCACCAACCCGCCTGCCAAGCGTGGCGCGTATGGCAAACCCCCCCCCCCCCTTTAATAAAGGGGAGGCCTATGTTCAGCAGTGGACGTCTTATGGCTGAGATGATGATGATGATTTTTCTGTTTACATTCTTCTAAAAAAAAGTCTGCAAGTGCCGTAGAAACATTTTATAGGACTTGTTCAGTCGCCATCAGGTATATCGGAGCGGCTAAGGTGGTCACAAATATCTGAACAACGCCTCTATTGTCAAGGCGATAAAGTGCATGTTCCGATATTTTTAGTACCCTAACCCCTCTGATGTATTTGATTGCGAGTATACTTATACCATGTTTCACTACAGTCACAGAATTTTGAATTTCACTCCTAGTGTATTTACATCCGTAAACTCAGTTACGATAGCCGGTTATATTCGCGAAAATTGTGCCTTTTCGAACATTTTGCTACATTTGCTTTGACTATGCGCTTTCATAATTTATCGTGCTTTCCTTTGTAGTATTTAATCTAACAGTGGTTGAATACGTTTTGATATAGAACTTGGTTGCCTGAAGCTATAAATTAATAAAAAGCAAAGATTTATCTAGAACAGGTATCTAGTTCTTGGAAATACAGAAAAGTGCTTAAAACATAATGCAATGGGGTTATATATAACTGTTAACGTAATAAGGGTCCTTAAAGTACGAGTGTGGTTTTATGAAACGAGTCGCAGGCGATTTTCATAATAAGATCACAAGCGTTTTTAAGGCCTAATTACGTACAGTTGCATACACTGCTTTATCTACACATATATTATGAATCCTTCATTCTGCGTTCGAAAACCGCTCCTATTTCTGGGCAGTTTGCCCTTCGGGCATCTAAAGCAACCTAACCTACCTATACAATCGTTAAAACTTTACACAGGAACATTACGATCTGCCTGATTTTACGATCGGCCGCCGATATATACATACTTTGTGCAGCACGAAGCTATACTACAGTTTTATTTTATTTTTTACTTTTAATTCCAACATCATAATACGATGTGATTTTGACCCAAAAAACATTTTATTTTCGCAAAACTATCTTAACTTCGCTCAGTTATAATGCGTAGCCACGTACTAGTAACAGCTACGCCGTAGGCCTCAAGCTTCGTAGAGTTTGTAGCAAGCTACATACGTGCTTTATTTTGCTTACTTTACTTTAGAACTAGGCATTGGAGCCGATAGAAAGTTTACTAAATATAATTCCAATTTTCACTTGGATTGTTATTTTCCCAAACACAGTGTATTTGGCTTGTGGTTACTAACCTACCCTAATAAAAAACTGTCTATTAGCAATTAAATAAAACTCCTTTATATTAAAGGCTCAGCGTATGAGCCTCTTGATTTGTAAACTTCCATAGGCTACGCTAGCTGCTTACCATCAAACCCGTATGCTTGTTTTTCACTCTAGGCTAAAAATAAGCCTCAAAAGATGGATAAAATCTAAAACTAGTCTCTCGATAAATCTTCACATCACAAAAACACCACTGTGTTACTATAACTAGTTGGTATCAGAGTAATTTATTACCAAATCGCCTCCCCCTAATTCCTTCCCTACATAAAAACAAAACTAATTAAGTCCCGAGATAAAACAAAACAACAATGCACGGGTGCTTATCAGATTCCAAGGAAAAAAGTGTCAAGTTCGAGTCGGGCTTGTGCCGTAAGGGTTCCTGATCATCATCATCCTAGCGTTTGTCCCAGCTTTTTGTCTCGGCTCTGAGTCTAGGGTACGCTCGACAACATAATCCCAGGAATTGGCGTTGAAACTATTTTTTTCGAAAGCGAATGCCATCTGACCTTCCATCCTAGAGGAAAAACTAGGCGTTGTTGGGATTAGGTCCGGTTTTCTCACGATCCCTCACGAGTTGAGGTTTGAACCCGAGACCTCCGGATGGAAAGTCAGACTTATTACCGGCAATACCCTACCTTAAAATGATCCTACCTTCAATACTACAATCAACTTTAAAAACTACTTAAATGAAATAAATGTAAAATTAGGACTGTATCTTTTAACTATTAACCTGGCTACAGCTCTCATTTTTATCATAGGTTGCAATATGCTTGTCTTTATTATCATACCGAGTTTAAAGTATGTATGTTTAATGGATATTCATATTCTAGAATCATTCTGAGTATGTTTATCATTTACCTTATTTTGAAATACAGTTCTCTGACAGATAGACAACGAAGCCATATTAATAAATAGAGTTTCTTTTGTCACCCTACGTGTACGGAACCTTAAAAACAAATATCTAATTGGGGAAGCTTTTTGCTTCGGATTTCCGTTAAATCGGCCATTTTCTGATCAAATAGATATCTCGTTAGGTAATGATTTCGTACCACGGCAGATCAAAAGGCGAAATTAATTCAATTAACTTTTACATGTATCCCACTTCGCTAGCTAGAAACATGTTAGAAAATTGGGTGTTTTCTTTCAAAGATGGCTATTCTTTAATAAACAAAGTATGTAAGTACCTACAAGCTTATTATTATAATAATAACACATCTAATGTGGAATAATGTGGAAACCTAAGTGGCGAGTTGGCTATATGTTTAAAGCCCGGCTCCCGCACCGGTTTTGCCCTTGAGCCATCTTTGATGTCGCTTTTCATTTATCTTAACTTATGTGGTGCTGTATCTGGATGGTTTCTGCAATAAATGTTTTTCTTTCTTTCTTTCTTTCTTTCTTTTTATGGGGGCCCATCTTGCGGAGGGCGAGTCACCGTCTGCCGGAAATAAAATTGGATACCGTTTTATTAGGCAGGCGTCCGGTTCTTCATCCAATAGCCCATTCATCAGTCCATACTTTTCACCCAATAGCCTACTACATTTTAGACTCCATTAATTCTAAATAGTCCTTACACCATGGCGGGTGCTGTCTCTGCGTGCGTCCCATGACACGGGTGGGGGCAGCATCCGCTTAGTGTACCGCTCACTTTTCATTAAATTGTCGAAAGGGCCTATGCGCGTTGGGTTCGGCTCCGCATACGCCTCCCAAAGGTCCGAAACACCATTGTTCCGTGGTCGGGAAAGACACATCTAAAAGTACACAATATTAAACAAAGACTGATAAACAAATTATAGCCAAAACCGCTCATGATTCTGAATTGAAAAGATTTTTATTTAATTTAGTCCGTCATTGAACCCGTGCAACGATTATAATATTAATTAAAGATCAAAATTAGTAGCATATTTATAGAGTATAAGTGCCGTATTCTAATTTAATAAAACCATAAACAATACGGCCTCCATAGCCTAGTTGGTAGTGACCCTGCCTACGAAGCTGGAGGTCCCGGGTTCGAATCCTGGTAAGGGCATTTATTTGTGTGCTGATCTCAAATATTTGTTCCTGAGTTATGGATGTTTTCTATGTATATAAGTATGTATTTACATATCTAAGTATGTATATCGTCACCTAGCACCCATAGTACAAGCTTTGCTTAGTTTGGGGTTAGGTTGATTTGTAAGATTGTCCCCAAATATTTATAAAACATTTATTTATTTATTTAATACATTAATATCAGAATCTATCTCAAACATAGCTCCAACTCCAACACACAACATATAACCAATCAATATTGAAGTGTTTTAAGCTAATAGAGTGATAGAAAATTACCATAACTCCCGCTACACTCGCGTGTAATGACACGCTTCATGAGCACGTTCAGTCAGCAGCAGAAGTACCTAAGCGGGTAGGGTGTTCAAAATGAACTATACACGCTTTTATTCTCTTAACAATAAAGTCGTGTCCAGCTTATTTTGAACACCCTACCCGCTTAGCTACTTTTGCTGACGGATACTTTATCAAATCGTTAGCCTGTTAGATGGTCTATTTTCAGGCTCCCAAAGTGATACCCTCCTATCCTACATTGAAATAACATTAAGGTTAGAAACTATTTTGGACCAAAGACATAGCCAAGATGTCTAGTTTATTTTCGGATCGTATCGAAATGCATTATCGGTCCGGTCCACTGACATTTATGGTCCGGTCGGGTCTGAGTGTTAACAGCAATACTTCTCTAACGATTCAAAATGCATTCGATTGTTGAGGTGGGTTCAGAACGGAGAGTAGAAAATCCAAAATTAGTTCGTGCGCTCTTTGGTTTCTTGTTCTGATATCGAAGCAATTGCTTAATAATTATAGGTACTTACATATGCTTTCGATATTTTAGAAATTGGTGGCATCTACAGATATTAATTGTACCAATTGTCTTTTTTGGTATTTTTTTTTGTTTTTTAAATAGTTTTTCGAGGATTTGTAGGAGCTTTCTGTGACATTGTTGACATAAATATATGCCATTTAACCCAAATCACATCTGTTTCTACGAATAATGCTAAAACCACGTGCGGCCATGTTTGACGCCATAAAACTTAAAAAAGGTGCAGTTTAAAATGGTTGAGAAAATAATTGTAATGGAGTGATTTGTCGAAAAGTGCAATTGATGATTCATCATCATCATCATCATCTCACCCATAAGACGTCCACTGCTGAACATAGGCATCCCCTTTGAAAGGGGGGGTTTGCCATACGCGCCACGCTTGGCAGGCGGGTTGGCGCGCGCAGTTTTTTTTTTGTTTGTTGTTTGTAGGCTTTCGGAAGATGCTGCTGCCCATATCCCGTTATATTCCCTTAGCAGACTCCTACTGCAACCACGGGACGATATGGCGATTAATTATAGCTCCACTATAGCTGCCCATACACATAGATGTTCTAAACTGTATGAATTTAGGGGGTCACAAATCTACAGTTCATTCTAAACACACCTTTAGGTCTAGTTTTCCAAGTTTAGCGTATCAAATGTCGCATTTAGGTTGTCGGTCTGTACAAAAATAATGGCTGCCAGAGAGCATTTTTTGTGTGGACCTGATTCACTATTCAGGTACTGTTCCTATCCTAAATAATATAGTAATTTGGGACAAGTGCTACTAGGGCATTAGAAAACACCCTAAATTTTGCAGTAAATATCCGGTATTATGCAGGGCGAATTGCTCAAGACATTTTAATTAATATGATATGTATTTTTTTTAAGTTTTGAAGATCTTATTGTGAATTTATTATTATTTATTTTGATATAACATGTATTTTGTGTAACAATTGTATCAATATAATTATTTATTATCATTAGCTTAAGATAATTGTTACTGACGATTCGAAAGTGCTTGTTGCTATGCCTACTTGAATAAAGAAAATGTTGACTTTGACATTGATAGAAAAAAATGTGTGTGAATTTGATAAAAATAATTGAATACCTAGGGTTAAATCCACTTATATTATCAGGCGGGCGGTGCACTCGTTTGCCATTGTGGTGGAATAAAACAAAGGCTACCCTGACTGCTTTTTTCATGCGATGGCAAACTAGCATACGGCCCGCCTGATGGTAAGCAGTTACCGTAGCCTATGGACGCCTGCAACCCCAGAATATTCATGCGCGTCCCCTACCCTTTAAGAACCTATACAGTCCTTTTTTGAAGAACCTCATACTGGATTGTATGTGTGTTTGCCATATTGGTAAAAAAAAAACAAAAAAAAGTATTTAACCTAATAGGCAATCTCCCTGTCCTAATAACATTTCAAGATTTACAATCAAATAAACGTCTTCCCCTTAACCGCCCATAACTCACAACTTTCACTAGCCCATAAAATGTTCGGGGTTATTAAAAGTTTGCCCTTAATTGTGAATCGAAAAGCCGAATCCTTATTACTATGGGTAAAGGTCGCAGATTACAAAAGACTGTATTCAGATACGGCATTTGAACCGGTTCCATCATTTTAGGGCAGTAGCATTAAATTTTGATAACTTCGGTTTCTATGCTGAGAAAACATTTCCACCACATTGTGGGCTGGTCAAGTTGCATAAACCACATTTTTTCTAAACTCTAAAGCATCCAATATCTCATAATGGTTATACCGAACAGTCAAACTTTTCAGACGGGTGCTTTTTGGATTATTCTGAAAAAACTATATAATATTTTACCAAATAAATGAATGAGCAGACATGTATACTTCTTTGAGATGTATATTTTTCTTCCTTGAGAAATACATTTCTGTTAGTAAATTTCCGTCCTTGTGAGAGTGACATATCTGTTTTATTATTAGTGTTAAGTAATCCGTGTTAAGGGTACGGAACTCCGAAAGGGCACTAAGTCCCATTTGTGTCGGGCCCTATTATCCTTCGCAACATATTGCTATTGGGACCTTTAATGGCGAATCATCATGGTGGTCAAGTCGATTGTGATAACTTATTGCTATTAATATGATATGTAATAGGTCCGTTTTAGAAGTTGTTAACACACACACTCACACACACACATACACACGCGCGCGCGCACGCGCACACAGTACAGCAGCTTTTTCGTCACTGACTTGCCACCATTGTAATGGCACTACTCGAATAATAGTTATTTGTTCAACAAGAGAGGAAAGTTGGTTTTTCTTGCGAGTGTTGGTTTTGAGTCCCGAGTAAGCGAAAGATTCTATAATTGAATCACGAGCGAAGCGAGTGATTCTAAGTTTGAATCTTGAGCGTAGCGAGGGATCTCAGGAACACGAGATGTAAAAAGCTTTCCTCTCGTGTGACACATACAACTTTTCACCTCAGTAGTGAAAACATATTTAAGTTAAAAAAAAACACATTTATTTACATTCCTGAATGAGAAGCATCATCATTATGACGAAAAGCTTCTAGAAACAAAATTTTACTCCCTGGAGTGACGAAAGTGGCAACTTTCGTCACTCCAGGATGTGTTGATTCTCGTTTATAGGTGAGGCTTATTTCATAAGCAATAAGGTTCATGTCATGTTTTGGCATGACTGGTAGTCAATCGCGGTATACAAATCTATATTTCGCATCTTAGCGTAACAGCAGCGGTTGCACTGTGGTATGGCATGAGACTTACGATCGAATGGGCGAGGGTTCAAACCCCGTGGGACGAATTACTTTTTCTAAATTTTAGAAACCTTTTTAGAAAATGAGAATTGAATCAAGGCCGCTTATTGTTTCAATGATGGGTTGGCACAAACTAATTGGGCACCAATTTCTAAGCGCCATGCTAACATAGTAAAGTTTCACTTGCATCGTGGCTTCATAAAACCACACAATGTTTTTTTTATCTATAATCAAGGTATGCCACTGTGTGAATATTGGGCCTTATTTTAACTTTAAAATACGTAAAGACACGGTCGGACTTATACATTGGAGTTGTATTGAAATTGGATCGTATCTACGTTTTTAAGAGTCGCCAGGACGCTCGAGTTCCCATACAAACGTAGTTTAGCTCTCATTTTAAAACGGCATGCATTATAACCATGAAATTTGGCATTGGCATTCTAGTAGTACAGATCTATGTCGGTAATTCGTTTTCGTTGCAAAAAATTGTAATACAAAGAAAATACAGCAAGATACAGATTTACATACAAAACTTATTTTTGCTATATTTTCTTTGTATTACAATTTTTAGCAACTAAAACGAATTGCCGACATAGATTTGTACTTCTAGAATGCCCATGCCAAATTTCGTGGTTCTAAAGCTTGTCGTTTTAAAATGAGAGCTAAACTACGTTTGTATGGGGACGCGAGTTCACGCGAGCGTCCTGGCGACTCTTAAGTTAGAATAAGTACGGCCCCAGAACTTGCTAGGAATTTTTTATGATGCGACTGTTGTTAACCAACTCCGATAAATTGTTGATAATTAATTGTATGTTGGAGTTGTGTTGTAGATAGATTGTGTTGTTAATATTTATGCAGTTTAAAATTAGAATACGGCACATTGACTTGTTTTGTGAACGGACATATAGTTAATGGGGTATCCTGCCTTTTCGCCGAAAATTGTATTGCCGAATTTCACTTGCCAACCAACTTTTCGCAAAAGTTTCATTTGGCCGAATAACTTTTACCAAATAATTATTTCGCAACCATTTCATTTCCCAACCCCATAGTTGGGAAATGAAACTTACCTAGTAGGTTGGGTTAGGTTAGGTTGGATTATGTAAAGTTGGGAAATGAAATTCGGCCAAATGAAACTTCTGCGAAACGTTGGTTGGCAAGTGAAATTCGGCAATACCATTTTCGGCGAAAAGGCAGAGAACCAGTTAATGGTTTGAGTGAAGTCAACAAGAATTTGAAGCGGAATTCATTCGCTCGTCTGTTTTTGATTTAAGGCCAACAGCTATCTAATTGGGTCAGGTCGCTTGGTCCCACGTAGTGAAGCGGTGTGGCGTGGCCGTTCCTAATTCGGGAATACTGCCGAGTGGAAATATTGCTCTCAACTTAACCAAGGTGCTAACATTTAATGTATTGATATTGTATCTGCGTTCAGGGTATTTGTACACTGAGCTAGAAAATGGCAAAGACACATTAAAAATATAAGACAAATTGATAATTCCTTAAAATTGACGAGACGAGACGTAAGAATATTGCTACCCATGAGCTGACTTTAACGCAAAAAAACAAGGATCTCCGCCAATTAAACTTAGCTAGTTCTTGTGCAGCTTAGCTATTTAACCTATTAATAAGAATATAATAGCAAACAAACTACAGAGATTTCGTTGATTTTAGTTATAAGTAAGTAAATAAGTAGTATATTTTCAGAGTCTAAATTCACAATACATGACAAAGAGCATTGAAACTCAACCAACTCTGTGAAGCAACACAGGAACTCACGAGAAAGTCATGTAATTTTATTTATTTAATTTTAACTTTGTTGCACGATACAAGAAGGTAGAAATGGCGGTTTTAACACCTTAAAGCATTCTCTACCAGTCCAACAATGGGCAAAACAGAAAGATTAAGTAGGTAGCTATTTAGCTATAGACATGTCATAATCTTTTGTAGCTGGCAATATTCCCAGCATTATTTTTGAACTGTGGCAATATTGTCGGGAAATAAAGGCAAAGATCAGCACTTCCATAACCTTGTGCAGGCGAAATTATCCGTCAACAGCGTGCGGTGACGGGATATTTCGGTTCTGATGGTCGGAGCCTACATTACCGTGCTAACACAATAGGTCATATCTCCATTGTATTTCATAATTACTTACGACGTTTTGATTACAGACGAGTGACAGGCTTTCATGGAAATTGACGCTGCTTTGGTTGATTTTACACAAGCTTTTCGAGTAGTTCGTTGATGTGAATTTACGAACTCCCCGACCGAATCAATCTGTATAAATTTCGTACTCAAGAGATGATTTTCTGTGCGGAGCGTTAGATTAGATTACTTAAAGGTGCAAAAAAATCCCCTTTTTGTACCTTACCTATACCCTCCTTTGTGAATGTTTTGCCGAAAAACATGCGAATTTGCAATACATTTGCAGTAACGCGGGTCACTCTCGTTAGTTTAGTCGTATTTCGCTAAGCATAATATTCTTCTCCAAGCTCATCATGTCGACCAAAATGTCAGTTTTAAACATCTTTCTAAAATATTATATACAGGGTGTCCCAGAAATCGACGTCAAGCCGTGAATGGATGATAGACCAAGTTATAGTTATCAGAAAAATACAAAAAAAAATCTATCACATGTTCTTCAAAAATTATGGTCACTTTAAAAATTTACTCACCGAGTCACTACTACGAGTCACCCGGTGAGATTCAAAAATCGAACTCCTGGTCAGGTTTTAGACACAATGTTATGATGTGTAACAAAAGTTTAGTAGATTAGATATCTACTCTTTTGGGTATCCTTAAAGACTTCTCAAAGAATACAAACCGTACGTGAGCAAATTGCAACTGATATACTAAAGATCTACCATAAAATTACGTAATATAAGGGCCTTATCACACTTGAGCGATTTGAAAGCGATTTCTATACAAAACTCGTACGCGGCGAACTCGCGGCGTGTTCGCTCCCATACAAAACTAGCACGGAAATCGCAAGTGCGATAACGCTCTAAGACTCAACACTTAGAGCTTTAAACCAAGCGGAGTAGCCATTGACAGGCGTTCCCCTCTGCCAAATGAGTATGACCAGTGGTCATACTCATTGTATGGACTGACGTTTATTTGACGTGACTATTTTGACGTTTCGCATACATTTGACGTTCCCCTCCCCCGCAAAAAACGGCAGACTTTTTCCGATAGAAATGAGAGCACGTCTCGCATCCGGTTGGTTTAATAATCAAAGACTCAACATAACATTTAACAGTACGCTTACCATCAGTTATGACATTGACGTTTTCGAGAACGAGTATCGAGTGTTCTATCTGTGCATCTTGCTTGTAACATAAATATTAGTGTAAACGAGATACACACATATAGAATTTTCTTTAGTGATTTTAGACGGTAGTTCTTTATTTTTGCAGATTTCAATCTCAAATGATTTATTTAACGTAAAATAGTGTTACAATTTTAATTAATCATTTCATTCAATTCACAAGAACGTGGCATTAGTGCAGGGTAGAGATAGACGGGCTAGGTAGGGCAGCACCGTCGATGAAACTGAAGAAATGTTGGGTGGATACACAGATAGAAAATTCGTTACTCGTTGACGAAAAATGACAATTATAAACTCATGGTAGCCGTACAGTAACTGAACAGACACCCCTAAAGTCGACATTCCCCTGAACGTCCAGTAATGGGCAAACTTTCGGACAGCCTCACTTTGTTTAGTCCCAAAATACAGCTTAATTATTAGCACAGAGGGACTCTCCATTACGTCACGACGATGACGTAGAACGGGTTTGAATGTAATTGGATTTGATTAGCGGATCTGTAAGGGTTTTTAGCTGGTAATTTGGGTATTTCATTGAAGTGATCTGTGTTGGTCTGTTGGTGGTGCAATTGAGTGAAGTTTTGTTGAAATGGCTGATTAAAATTTGGGTGGTAAACAGGTGAAAATGCGAACTAAAAGGGCTTAAAATAAATGCTGTGATTTAGATTGTTCGGGTTTCTTATGGACTTTTTAGAAAATTTTCGTGTATTTATCGGATTCCCTATTTAAACCTAATAGTCGTGAGCACTGACATGATATCTTATGGTAGTGAGAAATATTAATTCTACCTGAAAAGAAGTATATTATGCTAATAAATTTGCGCCCTTGTTGCAAAGATTAGCTTATAATTGTAACACTTGTGTTGGTGACTTTCAACAAAATTTACTTTATTTATTTAATTTTTTTCAAACATGTCTACTCTACTTGTGTTCGTTTCCCTGTATATAATATCATTTTGTGGATATATCTAACAGAAAACCCAGAAAACTACGTAGCTACATAACATCTCGCGGGCTGAAAGCGGTACTATAAAGAAATTCAGTATCAGCTTATCGTCCAACTGAAACTGCACTCCGGGCGATTTGTCAAACTTTCGCTACGAGCGAAAACAGAAGCCAAACACCCACCATCTCTCCTAGACCTCCCGCCGTGTTCGTATAATCTGCCGACTCGCCAAGTTTTGTAACAAGTCCGGGGGGAAGAATGGTCCAGATTATGCTGGTCACTACAGCACCTCAACATGCGTAAGAGTCATAACTGCCGTTGGAGAACACATACAATTTTATATCATATTCTCACGTATTAAGTTCCGAATTCAAATGATTTTTAGTGGATTTTCGGCGTTATAGAGTAAAGGGGCAATACATACGACAGATTGAGAGCATCTCATCTCATGTATAATTCACATGCGACTTTGAATCGCGAGCGAAACTTGGACCATAATGCATTTTGTTTTTGTTCCATATGAAAGATTGCAGTGAATAAATGAATACCTATATTGTAGATCACATTTTAATGTTTATGGCTGTTGTAAATAAGTTGTTTGGGTACGTGATTATATAAAACACACGATCTAGTAACTATGGCCGAACATAGGTATAACCAGAGACTATAGAGCGACGACCACAGCCTAAGAACTTTTTGAAGCTCATGTCGATCACGCCATCTATGTCAAAGCCACCTAAAGATACCGAATAGCGTACTAGTAGTACACTAGTAGCTACTAGGTGGAGTAGCAGTGCAGGTGACATTTCTCTTACGTATTCGGTAGGTGGCTTTGACATAGATGGCGCAATCGACATGAGCTTCAAAAAGTTCTTAGGCTGTGGTCGTCTATATCTCTATAGTCTCTGGTATAACCAGGGCCGTATTCTAACTTTCAAACACCTGACACGATGCATCTCCAATACAATTTCAATGCATTATTTACGCAACACACGGACATACACATGACACACACACGCCTAAAACGTCTGAATCAGAAATATGAGAATTTGGTTATTAATGAAATAGCCAAAATAGTTTGCTTACAATCCTTTTTTTTAGTGTAATTATTTTAACTAGTCAAATAGGGCCCATAAGTCTTGAAATGAGTCACTTCATCTCTAACTCTCACGACTATGTTGACATTAAGTTGAGTAGATAAATATTTGAACTAAACGGCAAGGTTAAGCGCTTAATTTTCTAGAACCCGCTGCTTTTAATGGCCCTCCTAAGTTCAGAGGGATGAAGGTATTAGTTCCTAATTTAATGTTGTGACAAATTATTTATATTAATGTCAAAATAATTAATAATTATAAAAACTTCAAAATTAATTTTAACTTTTAATGACTGATTTGTTTATCATTATCAATATTATCATTGTTTGTCCAGATAATTTCTAACTTAGGTCATTGAGAGGGAGTCATACTTAGGTAGGTACTGTCTTTTTCTTACGCTAGATTTTCTTCCACTTCTAACGAAAAAAAAGTTTTTCATACTATAAATATGAACTAGTAGTAAGTAGATACAAAAAAATATCCATGTCTTTGCTTTGACTCCTTTGCAGCTGAAACTCACTAAAATAATATAACTACACTAAAATTGGCTTGTTTATCAATGATTTTTTTAAAGCGCTGGTAGCCTGGTGGTAAGACGTCCGACTTGCAAGTCTCGGGTTCAAATTACGGCTCGTACCACTGAGTTTTTCGGAACTTATGTAAGGTGCGTTGGGGTAAGATAGAAAGGTATTTTTTTAGGGATAAGATAAAAAGTAGTCTGTAATGCTCCGGAATATGGACGATTTTTTGTCTTATCCCTAAAAAAATACCTTTCTGTCTTACCCCAACGCACCTTACGGAATATCATTTGAAATTTACCAACGCTTTTCGGTTAAAGAAAACATGAGAAGGAAACCAGACCTAATAACAATAAGGCCTAGTTTCCCCTCAGGGTTGAAAATTAAATGGCAGTCGCTTTCGTAAAAACTAGTGCTTACGCCCCATATAATTAGGTTGTCAAGCGGACCCCAAGCGGGAACAAACGCTATATAAGAGAAAGAAGAAAAGAATTCAATGATTTTTATTAAAACCTACTAAACTTCCGGTTCAACAAGGTACCTTCTTGTTGTTTGTACTGTTTTATAACCATCCTGTATACAGTAAAGTTAACAAGAGGAGCTTAGAGACGTATTAAAAACTCATCACGGAGCAACCATACTTAGCTAGCGATAAAAAGCAAAAAGTGCATGTTGGTGGAGTGTTCTCGTTAGATTTTCAATCTTGCAGCTAATGACAGCCCGGCTCATTACACGTGGCTTTCTATCTGCTCTCTCGATGTAGTTTATTTTTCATTTGCTCCAGTATATCACCACTGTACTTAGTAGGTACCTACATATACTCTTACCAGGGACAAATATTTATCATACAAGAGTGGATTTTCCAAATGGGTCACAGCTTTCACTACATCCCATAATGCTACGCAAAAATGGTATTAGGAGACCTCTTCCCTAAGTGTGGAAATGGTATTTTTTTTAATTGTGGCATTTCTAGTACCCTGCAAGGTTTTTCTGTAAGATACTTCAGATCCCCGATAAAAACCGGATTAGGTACTAATGGTCTAAGAGCTGGCCACGTCAGATGTGACACAATAATGAGAGGTTTGTAACCAGTCCATTTAGATTGCATAACCATCCCTATTACTAGATCCGGGCATCTGGCAGCTTTTAATGGGTGGAGATCAGAGTGAATAACCAACAAAAATTTTAAGTTGGAAAAAAGTAATACCGAAATAGGTAAAAACTGCTGAAGTTGTGTCATTTATAGAGAGCAGGGCCTATATTTTAGCATTAGAACAAAAAACATTGTGTATTATTGCGAAAACAAAAACAGTAGGCGAGTAACCAAAAATTACATTATACATCATTTGGCACTACTTCCCTCAACCGAAACTTTTAGATATTATATAATGTAATTAATGACATAATTTTTCATAATATTGGATCAAATCCAGAACTCCAGAATTTGTTTTCTTAAAGTTATTTGCATTCTTTGACCTCCACCACTTTACAGCTGCCAGATGTCCGGATCTAGAAATAAGCATAGTATAGCAAACTAACTGGAGGGGTTTCGTTGCTCTCATTATTGTGTCATATCTGACGTGGCCAGCTCTCCGTCTATAACATAATACCTCCCTGTCGGTAAGTGCATTTGTAAATGTTAATCGTGGTAATTTAAAAGTTAACATCTCCAGATCCTTGCTAGCAGTCTAATGTTATGGCGCCTCTTCATGATGGGCCATCATAGGGACGCAGCTATGCGTTAGAGGGAGCTAACGATATTGCCATCTCGTTCCGTGGTATAGCTGCGTCCCTATGATGGCCCATCATGTAGAGCCGGCCTTATACACTAGCCAAATAACAGGTAAAAACTGTAAAAAACGATACTAATTTAACATTTCTAAGCACATTTGGACCTTACTACCTACGTTTAATTCATATAGTTTAGTAATTATTTTACAATAAACAAAGTTATAAATACACGAAATTACTCTGACCTCATCACTACCCCAGACTCGTAACTGGCCCTTAAGGTGGCCAAACAAGTTAGTCATGTTTAAAAAAAACACGAAATTATTAAGTAGGTAATGAGACTAATGAGCGTTGAATTATTCCAATTTACATAGTGAATGTGACTGCCGTTCAATACTTTAAAAGGACTACGTTCTTTAATAAGTGCACTATGTAATATACTTCAGTAAAGGAAATCAAATAAAGAGAATATTCAATCAAAGAGGAAATTTTATTTACTTCGGCACACAGAGAACGGTACGAAATAAAACTGCTAAGAGTTCTTACCTTTGCGTTGCGTTCTGATGTAAACTATGTAAAGAGAACATGCAGTACTGTCGATGTTTAAGATTTGTGTACATTTTGTACCTTCCTCCTTTGTAATAAGGTGCATAAGTGAACATAATATATTCGATGTCGACTGTACTATAAGTGCATGGGACGTACCAGAGGTTTTATATTTTGAAATGTGCGATATTTCATATTGCTTCGTGTCTGATTTCGATACTACAAATTTTGTCACATTTTTTAGGAAAATGCCGTAGAAAAACCAGTCAGGTGCATGGCTTTTTATAAGTCTGTAGAATTAATACACTAAAAACAAGTTCATGGTACTACGACTACGAGTCTCTGACCGCCAAAGACGTCAAATCACGCAACAGAAAGTCAAAACCTCAGCACCAGCGCGTGCTATCACGTCTAAAATTGCGCACTGGCGGTCTAAATTTTAAATAACGAGATAACCCTGGAGTTGCGAGTGAGGGGAGTGAGGAGGAATTCATAGGTTATGGTGGCCGCGTACTATTATCATTACCATTTGCTTTTATGCCACCAAAATTTGGTATGTAGCGTGTCCCAAAATTCAACGATAGGCTGGCACCAGGAGATGAACCTGCTTATGAACTCGAGGAAAAAAGTCTCAATTTATTATGAAATTACAAAAAAATACGGCCCTTGTTTAGATTTTTTGTGCCTAGTTTTCCTAAAGTATTATAACATTTAGAAAAAAAAATTGTACCTCTATTTTTTTTGTAATTCCATAATCAATTGATTTTTTTTCCTCGAGTAGTCATGATCAGGTCCATCTTCTGGTGTCAGCTTATCGTAGAATTTTGGGACACGTGGTATATAAAAATGGGGTTAATGTACTAATTTACTACGTATGATATATTGGCAGCGCTCCACCTCGACATATGCATTCAACCGAGGCTTCTTAGTAAAAGGGTAGTGAATTGCATAATTTTTACATTGAAGTGCGCTAGAGACGAGTGAAGAGCACGGTCACAGACGGACGAAATTCCATTAGCGAATTTTGGACGGTGGCCAGAGTGGTCGACGGGCGCAGAGAATACATACTAGCTGTAGACAGGCTTCTGATATACTTGTGAATGAGTACATAAACTTGGACAAAATACTTACTTAGGTGGATGGATTTAAACATACCTACCTATGCTTAAAAATTACAAAGTCAGTATAGCCACATAATTAATAGCGACTATTCACTACTATAGTGACTAAACTACTATTATTTTATACAGAATGGCCACACTACGCCCTATCCCGATCGGAATTACCTCCGATCACTCCGCGGTGGCCGATTTTTTTTTTTTTTTTTTTTGGGACAATCTTACACAAATCAACCTAGTCCCAAACTAAGCAAAGCTTGTACTATGGGTACTAGGCGACGATATACCTACTTATATAGATAAATATATACTTAGATACATAGAAAACACCCATAACTCAGGAACAAATATTCGTGATAAACACACAAATAAATGCCCTGACCAGGATTCGAACCCGGGACCTCCTGCTTCGTAGGCAGGGTCACTACCAACTGGGCTAGGAGGCCGTTAAATATACTTGTGAATACCTAGGCTTGGTCGACTAAAGCTTGGTGTCTCCATTGATTACAGATCTAAAAATATAGTTACATACATAGTATCACTGTCTTGGAGCTAACTACGAGTTTGTGTACGCTGAGACACTCGGTTGTGGGGCAGAGGGTGCACGGGCTTCACAAGGCATATAGAAAAGACCTCAGAGAAGGATGTAGACATAACTCTTAAAACATTCAAGTTTTTTACACATAGGTACAGTCACCGGCAATAGTATCAGACTGCAAAAATATGTGACACCCTCTTATGGCCCTACAAATAAGAGCTTGTCACATATTTTTGGGGCCTTCATGTAGAAAGATACTATTGCCGGTGGCTGTACTAATTATAAATAAATGATATGCATGGAACGCAAACAAATTTAATGAATAACAGCATCATACTAGTCATATCACTGAGTCGATTCAAGATAAAACGATTTCAAGATACACCAAAATGTACCTATTATAAAATAGCGATGAACACAAACTTTTTCTCATATTCTTATGCTGAAGCAAGCAAGCAAGAAGTCGTTCCAAGCATTTCGCACCAATAGCATCGAACGATATTATCATGGCCACGACGTCAAACGTCGTGCTCGTCGTGTATTTTATTATGAAGTTTGCACATCGTAGCGAATATCACTGTAATTATTCGCGGATTCATGGCGATTACAAGAAGACTCATACGTTTGTTTCACACGCTCGACACTGAATGGGCCCACCCACTATCAGTCCGCCAGGCCGATATCGTCCGGCGGACTGATAGTGGGTGGACCCCTTGACAGAGTCAACTCTGGACGAGAAGTACGATCCGTGGCTTTTATAGGATGTTTTCTAGATAGGCACACAGCAGGTCTAAGATGGTCACTCTTACTCCCGTACCCTTACCCTACTTGTACGTGCCCATTCTGTTTTGGAATACATGATCTTTGCAAAGCCTCCGCGCGACCGGCTCTGAAAGACCTCGAATTAAAATTTATTGTCCACTCCATGGATCCGGAATGGACCGCAAGTAATTATGAAAGGCAAAGCACCGGTTTTTAATGGTAATCAAAAGTCAATGACGATTTCTGCCACCACCAGAAGAGCCAGATTCGTTCAAAAAGAGTTAATGATACACTGAGAAAATGAAACGGCTAGAAATAAATAAGTTTTTGCTATTTACAACCGAGTGACTCGCTTCGCATGGAGCCTGCAAAGTTCGTTGCTTAAATCAAAGAAGTCAACTTGGCTAACTTACGTATGTGAAACTACACCATTAAATTAGTTAAAAATAAATAAGGGAATCAGGGAAGGGTAATATTTACTAGGACACTTATTTGGATTTAAATAAGTGCTTGGTAAAAATAACCAAGAATAGTTAGCAATAATTGCTTGTTTGTAATTAACAAAGCTTAATTGCGTGATTTAAATAAGACTTGGTTGTATATAACCAAAAATATTTTAACCGAGCCAAATTGGTACTTTGCTAACACACTATTTTTTCCGTGTAATAATAAGTTATAGAAGGTGTAACAAAAATACTGGTGATCCGTTTAAGGCTGGCTCTACATGATGGCCCATCATAGGGACGCAGCTATAGGATGGAACGAGATCGCAATATCGTTAGCTCCCTCTAACGCATTGCTGCGTCCCTATGATGGCCCATCATGTAGAGGAGCCAGGGCATAATTGGTATTGTATTTATTAAAAGATGAATGAAATATGTTTTGAGGTATTCAGAGGATTTATTTAGGTATAATTCCTTACTAGAAATCTAAATCAAAAGAAGCCGTGTTAACAGTTGACCTTTCGAATTAGCATGAGGGCGGGGATAGATATCATAGATGAGCGTTTCTCAAAAATTTTGCCACTTTTGTTGACTCAAATTTATTTGGTAATTTTTATGTTTTTCCTGGTCAGAATCACGAGCTGATCCGATTTATGCAATAAAAAAAGATGTCCCATAAAACTCCATACATTTTTTGATTTTTTTTTACTTTTCCTATTGTGCTACCTCCATAGAAAACATATGGCAAAGGGTAACACAAGAGGAAAACAATTTTGGGACAGATTTTTTTCTTGCATAAATCGAATCAGCTGGCGATTCTGACTAGAAAAAACATAAAACTTACCATAAAATAAAAAGTCGAGAAAAGTGGCAAAAATAAAAAGAAATGCTCAGATAAGACATGCACATAAGACTTTGCACTATATATAGTGTACATAGCTTGAGTGGATGTACCTAGTCTGGTTTTCAAGAATATAAAATGTATGAAACTATCACCATCAGAAGAAGTGAACGTAGGAACCGCTCGGAACTTTCAGGTCCATCATTAAATTGATCAAGCATTTCCCGTGGCATTCCCATGTCGAATGAAATCGGAGGTTAACATTCAAAGTTACTTTTATCCCATAAAGTGTAGATACTCTTTCTAATGAAAAAAATTACCAACATAATCCTGCATCGCAATTGTTTCAGAGTAGGTAGGTACTCGAGTAATTTCATTTTATGACAAAATATTCTTAGCCAAGCTTAAAAATATGCTAATTGACCTGTGCTGTTACAATATAAATGAATTCATTTCAAGGGACATACTAAAGTTATTATTATTATTTTTTTAAGTTGCTAAAGTTAGGCTTTCACCTAAAATGACTCAATTACAATGATCGCTACATAAATAAATGTATTAAATATTGAATAATAATGCAGATATACCTGTGAAAATGTATTAAAAATATATGTACTTACATGTGAATTTGTCAACAAAAAAATGTAAATAATAATTTATACTTGATTGAAATTGACGTGTAAAGATTGTTGAAAATTTTTATCAATAAATGTCTCATTCTCATTCTCATTCTCATTCCCGTTCTCATATGGCTTCTAATTCTGAAAATGTTCCCTAAAAATAAACGTTTTCAAATATCCTGCGAGATCTAGATTGCCTGCAATAAATCTAGGGCCATTTATACGATTATGAATCTTATCTGAACATATGAGTTCGCTCATGTTATATTATAACAAATGGTCTCCCAGTGCTGAGCGAAGATATCACATTAACGTGAGAAAATGGCCGCTTTGGTTTAAAAATGGGGTTGGCCGGTGGAAAGTATTTACAGATGGCGCCAGCATAGCTGGTACCTGTCAGTCCTACAAAGTGTCAAAATCTTGTTTTTTTTTTAATTTTTTTTGACCTGGATGGGCTAGCCTTTAAGCCAAATCCCATACAACATTACTAGTGAAAGGGACCTAGCTATGCTGGCGCCATCTGGCCAAACCGTTGACAGTCGCCAACCCCATTGAAATAGAAGAGGTATAACATTAATGTTCGACTTTAGTAAGAACAGAACAATAATAATTAAAGTACCCATAAAATGGCTTACAATTTATACGTTTTGTAGAATTTGTGACGCCTTATTGACAACCGAAAATGATGTAGGTCGATGTCAAATATATGTTTACACCTTTGCTCCTTACTCCTTTGCAATAAGGTCCAAAAGTGTAAGCATATTTTTGACGTCGACTGTACTTATTACATATTTTAAAACTTCAGAAATGCAGGTAAAACATATTACAGTTCGTGAGTTTTAAGAAGAACCTTCGGGAATCGGCGATGACACACGAAGGTAATATTGCTGTATTCTGCTTTTTCACGTGTCACTGTTGATTGATACCCGACGTCTCTTTCTAAAATCCGAAGGTTCTTCTGAGAGCTCACGGACTGTACCTACCCTCCTTTTGGGCTTCGCCGAAGTCGGGTAAAAAGACAAAAGCTTAGTTCTATAACATTCGCCAACCCGTTTAATGAACGCGTGTAAAATGTCATTATTACTAATGATATGCATTCCGCCCTCGCATCAAAATATTATATGGTAAGGAAACCGTGGGGTGGCCGGCCTTAGAATTGTCCTCCACCATATCGTCCCGTGGTTGCAGTAGTAGTCTGCTAAGGGAATAGGGTCGCTATGCCGGTTGGCGGACAGTTAAGGAAGTTGCTGACTTCAACCCCCTTAAAAAAATAGAAATTTACGATAAAATATGCTAATTTCTATACCAATACGTTAGAAATATAGTCTATTTGTAAAACAAATATGAATACTGGCTGGTTTGCATGTAAGTTTTGATAAAATTAGCGATAAGTGAAAAAATACCCGAAATGCCGGTTTGCGGACAGTTTTTTCAGTATGCGGACACTAAGTGCTAGTTGGCGGTCATGCAGTTTTATGCAATAAAATTGCAACTGAACCAAGTTTTATCTGTTTACATTAGGCTTTAATATCAATGGTACTATATGAACACCGTTTTTATCAAAATATAGTCTCTTCGCGGTCCTTACGACCTTTAAAAAGTAGGATTTTTTATTTGAAAAAAACGTCGTTTAACTGACTACATCCAAAGTCGAAACGACGTTAAAAGCGTTGATTAAACTTGATCTTCTTTGTTTTTTCCATACTTTATGGACCGTGAATTCAAAAGTGGGGGAGGGGGGTAATGAAATTAGATACACAAACCTATTATTTTGGAAACTAATCACTTAATCATAAAAAACTGTTAGCAACGTCGAAGCTTGTTTTATACTATGACGGTAAAAAATACGCGTGCGGCTTGTCTAATGGTAAGCCGCTGTCATAGTCTATGGACGCTTATAACTCCAGTTGAGTAACAAGAAGCACGTTGCCGTCCAGTAAAGGAACAAGGATGTTGTGTAGATAGATTACGGGACAAATATAGACCGCTCACAACCTACATACTGCATCGTTGGGAACTATCTAAAAGACCTATGTAATGGTATACCACATATTGGTCAATCTTAGAAACTACATCAGAGATGCGGACTGAGTAACGCTCTTTAAGGAAAAGGTCAATTATAGATGACTGCTATATTTATGAAGAAATATACTCTTTTAGCATCGCTGGCCCTTGCCAGCCATTGCCATTCGCCAAGGTAAAAGTGAAAAGACTGGAAACTTACATACATATGGCGGGAAAAAGTTGATAACTCAAGATATAAAAATTGAAAAAATTTGAACCTTATGATTTTTTTCAAGTTCAAATTTATTCAAGTTTTTGTCCTGACTTGTCAACTTCTTCCCGCCATGTACGGATTATTAAATAATATTAAATTTAGTACACTGCTTCGGATAGGTTATCTAAATGTCTACCTATTCTACTATCCTTGATTCTACCATGATAGGGCAGCCCACACTACAGTCACTCCCATACGTTTTTTGCGCCGCTGGTTGCGTCGGTCCAGCATTACAAATTTTGACAATTTTTAACTCATGTCCACCGGGATAGAAAGGTTCTCGAGTGAACTGCGTACCTAAGTACCTCAACAAGGATTACTGAAGATCTGGTCAAGATCGTAAGGAACCGTTGGGTGAGGGCACAGCGCGACCTGTCATTGTTGAGATCCTTAGAAGTTTATGAGAGACCTATGTCTAGCAGTGGGCGTCGTTTAGCAAATGTAATGATGGTGATAATGATGAACTATCTTAACAATTAGAGAACATCAAACACGCCGCAAAAGCAACGCATAGGTACTTTACTTCCTGTGCACATTTGTGTCTAGACTGGATGTCTAAACAAGAGATAAGTGTTTAAGAAAAGAGCTCAAAGAGGACCCAGTGTGTTGACGACGAGGGACCTCTCTTTGTTCCTTTAGCCGTCAACACAGTGAATCCTCCTGTTTTTAAAGGGTCGGCAACGCGCTTGTGACACCTCTGGAGTTGCAGGCGTCCATAGGCTACGGTAGATGCTTACCATCAGATGGGCCGTATGCTTGTTTGCCACCGTCGTTGTATTAAAAAAAAGTGTTTTATCACACAGAGAAGGCAAATGAGCGTACAAACTACATAACTATTAATTTACTTTCCTAAAAATCCCACGTGTCCGCATACTTATATTACATTTTACGTAGTCGCGGTTGACCGGACAAGAGTTTATAAGCGGTTTTAAAATTAATTTTACTATTGATTTTAAACGAATTAAGTGGTCGCAAACTAAAAAATAAGTAGTTCGGCAACTAATATTAACATATTATAAGTATTTAAGTAGTATTTTTAATAATGTGTCACACAAAGTGAAAATCAAAAATCGGTATAAGATGCCAGTAAGCGGACACGTGTCCGCCAACCGGCATACCTAACAAATTTGCATACCGGTTGCGCGGACAGTCAATATTTCTATAACTTTAGAAAGATCATGAGAAAATCTCTGTAAATAACGTACATTGGTTCATAATTAACCGAACTAAATGCCTAACACAAATGTAACACGAATACAAAAGAAGAAACTTACGTTTATCCGCGCGCCTTGTTCTTAATTAATTCGTAAGATATCGACCATTTTGGTCACTACTGAGGAGGAGCGTATATAAACATTTTTTTTTCTGGCTAAAGGATGCATCAATTGTTTTGAAGTGAATACATTATTATTGCATAACTATCTGAGTATCACCAAACAAATTCATTTTATCACTAAGCACAGCAGGAATCTTATTATTTGCATTTTAAGAGAAGTTGTCGGCCATTTGTCCGGCTACCGGCACTGTCCGCGCTACCGGCACAATGACCCTATACCGGGAGATGGGCAGCAGCATCTTCCGAAAGCCTAAACAACAATAAACAAAAAAGAACTGCGCGCGCCAACCCGCTTGCCAAGCGTGGGGCGTATGGCAAACCCCCCCCCCCCCCCCCCCCCCCCTTTATAAAGAGGAGGCCTGTGTTCAGCAGTGGACGTCTTATGGCTGAGATGATGAAGGAAGGAGAAATTGTCTAGCACCCGCATGAATAATTGAATTAGGTACGGTTCTACGAGTTGCTATAAAAGTTTACAATAAGTGGACTATAACACGGTCACAATACTAGACCACTAGAAATAAAAGACGTAACCGGCATTAGAGAAAACATTCAATTGTATACTCTATTCTGACGCCATAAGTTCTAAATTAAAAGTGAATTTCTAATGGCGGTTATGTGCGGTGGAGTTGGATATCAGTGCACCTCTCTGGAAAACGATAGCAGGAGCGCGCTGAAATGATATAACAAAATTGGTGTCATGTAATTCTGTTGTTTTAATATTTGGTAACAAAGTCGTGTGTGTATATGAAGAGTCCTAAAAATTCTATCACAAAAAATATGACCAAAACAAAAATGCACCTAACCGGTAAAATTAATATTATGGCATAATACAAATTTAATCGTTTAGTCCCAACGGTAAGGTCAATGAAGCTTGTTGTGCGTAGGTATAAGGCCAATAACTATTAAAAATAATTCTATTGTTTATTATACATTTCAAAAAGATAAGCTATTGCTAATAATATTTGACGAAAATTTCTCCAAAACAATGATTTTACTAAAAAGTGCCATGTTATAGTCTTGAAAATCAACAGATCATTTAAATAGAATACTTTAACCAAAATAATAGTACTAAATACGTACTGGGGGCCGATTTTTGACTTTCGAGCGCTCGAATTTAAAAAAATCAACCTCGAGAATAAGCGCACATCAAAGTTTGTCGCCTTTATTTTCACATGAAATTAATACTTTAAACAATCATGATTTTAAATTTCTACAGCTGTTATTTTTAAAACGTCATCTTCGTTTTATTCAGAGTTAAAAATGACAGATTCGAACGCATGAATCTCAAAAATCGCCCCCCTGAACTTTATTTGAATTAAAGACATTACCCTGAACCAGAAATTGCACCATAACAATAAACTTAGGCAATAGATATAACCTACCAATTACACCCAAACTTTTACACACCCATAACTTTATTCTCAAATCCGAATCGGAGGAAATTCCAGTTGACGCCATTAACCGTCGAGTTAATTCTGTCGGGCGAGACCCGGCGATTTGGAAAAAGATATGTCGGGTCGTTCCGGACAATAGTTGGTCGTCGCGAGAAATGAGGGCCTTGTTTTGTCTTTAGGGTGGTTACACACTTGGAGATATATAAAAGACAAATTGGGAAGTATGATCTATAAAGTTTTCATGAAATTCAAATGTAAATCTATATGATTTAGTTAATCTTATTAAATGAAACGTATTATGGTACCGATTTTTGCATCTTTCATGAATTTTAAATGTTTCTCCAGCAAATAATTAGGGAGGCCAATAGAGTGTGCAACTTGCTTGACCAGTCCATATGGCATGACAAACACTTAATCCGTGTAACTTGACGACCTCGCTAAAGCTCGGCCGTCTAAAAATGACTCGTCAATCAATTTTTTATATCACCGTCTATATTTCTGCATCTTATTTCAACCATAAATATGCGTATTATGATTATTAAAAATAAAATAAAACCATTAGCTTTTCGAAGTCTATGAACATTTTATATGGGGATTTTCAGGGGGCGGTGGGGAAACGGCACCACTTTCCAGCCTGGCAACATGAACTTTCTTGAAGCCCAGGAGTAGGATGTAGGACTACAAGGATCACATCACAAGTCAAACTGCGGTCTAATAATTATTCACACGACGTTGTACAAGAGAGCTTGCTCTATCATAAGTTCTCAGTAAGTACACCCTCGGCCTCACCTTTATGTCCGGGGCAAGGGCCTCGTGCTTGACGGGGCAATATCGGACGAACGGAATTATGCGCATTCCTGTCCGTGTCCGTTGTAAGGGTGCATTCAAGGCAAATATCACGTTGTGAACACACCGTTAAGGCATAAATATAGTTGGACCTGAGATGGCACCTCGTAGTACACCAAAAGTAACTCAACATATTCGAACAAAAGTGTCAATGTTGTCAGTACAGAGGTACACCCTCGGCCTTACCTTTATGTCCGGGGCAAGGGCCCCGTGCTTGACGGGGCAATATCGGACGAACGGAGTTATGTGCATTCTGCTCCGTGTCCGTTGTAAGGGTGCATTCGAGGCAAATATCACGTTCTGAACACAGAACACAGCCTTAGGCATAAATATAGTTGGACCTAAGATGGCTCCTTGTATTACACTAAAAGTAACTCAACATATTGGAAGAAATACAAGTGTAAATGCTGTCAAAAGTTCTCAGTACACCCTCGGCCTTATCTTTATGTCCGGGGCAAGGGCCCCGTGCTTGACGGGGCAATATCGGACGAACGGAATTATGTGCATTCCTGTCCGCGTCCGTTGTAAGGGTGCATTCGAGGTGATTTGCGATATGAAAGAATTTTATGAATCCTTTTGACTTCTTCGTATGATGTTGAAACTCAATTTGACAACCTTGCGTAGATACCTAAGGGTTCTGTTCTGATGCAGACCATTGATACTGATTTTCCATACATAAATGAGTCATGATTAGGCCTTAATCCTTCGAATAGTAATTTATATGGAATTATCCGGAAAGCAGCGGCATGATAATAAAGGTAGTTATTGGAAAAATTTATATTCTAAAAATAAAATACATGGAATACAACAGATAATAGTATATGTAAGGTAACCCCCGACACAAAAAGAGGGTTATTGTAAGTTCTATATATCGTCTTGTTTTTTTTAATATGCCTGATGATAAGCAGCTTCCATAGCTTATGGACGCCTGCAACCCCAGCGGTGTCTTTAATATAAAGGAAGATTTACTGTGTTGACAGCTAAAGGGACTAGAGGGTCCTCCGTCATCACATTGCGTCCTCTTTGAGCTCTCTGGAAACCTTACTCACCGGTAGGACCTGGTGCTATTTAGGCTTGTAGCTGCTACGCACTATTCTATGGCACATGTCATTGAAAATAAAATATCTAAACGAATTTTCACATTTTATTTCTGGGCCCTTAAAGTGGTGACCCCGACGTGATAAAGGCTTACCCCATACTTGCCTCGTCCGAGCGTCGACGTCGCCCGAGCGCCCGCGCAGCGGCGACGCGGCGTCGACGCGACATCAACCGCCCACGCTGCGCGGGCGCTCGGGCGACGTCAACGCTCGGATGACGCTAGTGTGGGGGTAGCCGCTGTAGTTCTCTGTAAGATGTGTTGTACCTATAGCTTCAAAAATGTAGGAGGACCGACATATTATTGCCTGAAAACGTAAATTACAGTCGCCATCAAATATATCGGAGCGGCCAAGGTGGTTACAAATATCTGAACAACACCTCTATTTGTCATGGCGATAAAGTGTATGTTCAGATATTTTTGAGTACCTTGGCCGCTCCGATATATTTGATGGCGACTGTACCTACTCAGTTAAATCGATTTAACAAACTAGACTCCGCATAAAACGCGTAAACATCTCCATCCGAATTACAACTCATTGTAATGTAACGCGAACCGAGATTGTCGATGAATAAAATCACCGTAACTCTTGTTCGGCAATTCCCTTTGCATGCGATCCACAGATCATTTATTACATAAATGAAACATCTACTACGATCGACTAAGGGCCGGTTGCACCACGCACCAGTGACGTAACGGTCAACGTTAAATATTAGCGTGCCAGTTGTCAAAATTTCAAATATGACAATGACAATAACAAGACGGTTTGATGTAATTAGCGCTAATCATAATCACTTTTCCTAGGTACTAGTTTAGGCAAAATTACGACCGCCTTACATATTCGAAAATGAATGTGAGTATTCTCTGGAATTTAATTTTAAGGGACAAACATGGCCTATTGAAGGAAGGTAAATGTGCCTATAGTGAGGCAAAAATCAATCAGTTATGTAGTGTGATAAGTCATAATAATTTGAGTCAAACTTTTTGCTATTTATTATCTATATCTTGTAATCCATGTTGCAGCATTCTTACTAATTATTACTCGTATGCCCTACTAGTATATGCACTAGCATCCTCACGTCCAAAATCAAAATGTTGGCCACTCTCCATAATATATACCATATATGTACACAGACACACAGATTTGTCCGCCGGATCAGTCTGTATTACTATTTTTACTTATAGCTGACTTACCAAACACTTCTAAAAGCGGAGTCTGAGGGTGGTCGTCCATGATAAGATCGTACATTGGCGATAACTTTAACAAAGAACCCAAATTGCCATGAGAATCAATAAAGTACATTCTTGTTGAGATCTCGGCTTTTATCCCAATCAATGAAGGATTTGTGACCATGAAGCGATTAGTTGTGTCGAATATTCGCTTTTGGGAGACCGAGGGGAGGCTCTAGACCCTGCACGGTTAGCACAAGAGTGTCGCTACAATATCTCACGCTCGAAATAGACTGTTGTGTCACTTTCTATTTAAAATAGAAAGAGATAATCAACTAACCATGCCCATATTTTTGAGATCTCTTCTTTTATCCCAATCACTGAAGGATTTGTGACCATGAATCGATTAGTTGTGTCGAATATTCGCTTTTGGGAGACCGAGGGGAGGCTCTAGACCCTGCACGGTTAGCACAAGAGTGTCGCTACAATATCTCACGCTCGAAATAGACTGTTGTGTCACTTTCTATTTAAAATAGAAAGAGATAATCAGCGAACCATGCCCATATTGTTGCGATCTCTTCTTTTATCCCAATCACTGAAGGATTTATCCCAATCACTGAAGGATTTGTGACCATGAATCGATTAGTTGTGTCGAATATTCGCTTTTGGGAGACCGAGGGGAGGCTCTAGATCCTGCACGGTTAGCACAGGAGTGTCGCTACAATATCTCACGCTCGAAATAGACTGTTGTGTCACTTTCTATTTAAAATAGAAAGAGATAATCAGCGAACCATGCCCATATTGTTGAGATCTCTTCTTTTATCCCAATCACTGAAGGATTTATCCCAATCACTGAAGGATTTGTGACCATGAATCGATTAGTTGTGTCGAATATTCGCTTTTGGGAGACCGAGGGGAGGCTCTAGATCCTGCACGGTTAGCACAGGAGTGTCGCTACAATATCTCACGCTCGAAATAGACTGTTGTGTCACTTTCTATTTAAAATAGAAAGAGATACTAAATTTCATTCTCGAGATACTGTCGAGACACACTCGTGCTAACCATGTAATCGAAGTTCGAACTTTTAATAGAATCCCGGCAGTTTGAAGGTCGGCCAATTCGTGCCCTAATCGAAAACAATAGCTACTTAAGAGTCGCCAGGACGCTCGCGTGAACTCACGTTCCCATACAAACGTAGTTTTGCTCTCATTTTAAAACGACATGCTTTAGAACCATGAAATTTGGCATGGGCATTCTAGGAGTATAGATCTAAGTCGGACATCTATTTTCGTTACTAAAAATTGTAATACAAAGAAACTATAGCAAAAATAAATTTTGTATGTAAATCTGTAACTGGCTGTATTTTCTTTGTATTGCAATTTTCAGCAACGAAAATGAATGTCCGACCTAGATCTGTACTACTAAAATGCCCATGCCAAATTTTATGGTTCTAAAGCATGTCGTTTTAAAATGAGAGCTAAACTACGTTTGTATGGGAATGCGAGCGTCCTGGCGGCTCAACGCCAATAGCATAGAGAAATCAGTAAACATAGTGCTCACTTCGTATAACTGGTTATTAGCCTGCACATCAGATATCTTATCGAACGGAGGCACATACGCAAGCGCCAGTCGTGCGTGCGCACTCGCTGCTCAACTCCGTGCTCGAGGCTCAACCTAGTTGTGATTTGTTTGCAAGCGCGATTGGACGATTGATGACCGAGTGCAAGAGAGTGATTGAAAGAGAGATGCCTGCGAGTAGCATTGAATAATATTTGTAATATTTAATATTAATTTATTTGTTATATTATATAATTAATGTCTGAATTTGTGCCACTTTGGCGTTAGCTGTTAAGGTACAAATGTATTTCTCACAATAAACAATAAACAGTCTATGTTAGCCTGAAAACATAACATTATGAAGGCTAGTCGATTGAGCGTTTTCACCAGAGATGAGCGAAGATGCATTACGAGAAATGTGTTTTTTAAGAACCAATCCTAGAGCTGCGTTGTGCGAGGGTAAACAAATGAAGTGATTCTATTGGTTTTAAAAAACACATTACTCGCAACACATCCTCACACATCTCTGGTGCAAACGCAGCCTTAGGCAACTAACTCCCTCAGTCGATTAGTCATGTAGCTTGTCGCTCATAACGTCATAGCCGATTGTAAGGAATGAACACTCTATGCTTACTTCTTTCTTAATAGCCAGCACCTGCTATTGGCATAGATAAATCAGGAATTCATAAGAAAGTCTGAATTACTCTCTTTTAAATAAAAAAATAAAATAAATAAATAAATGTTTATTCACGAAACAGCTTCACTCTTTACTTCTGCCAAACCACAGCGCGGTTTGTTGGCAGACGAGGCTCCAGTTTACAAATTATATAGTAAGTTATAGCTATATATGTTTAAGTAGTTATCTACTAGTTAATTAGGTACCTACTCGTACTTCAAAAAACTACTCACTAAATATACATATAACTATTCAAAAACTGGTAACACCACTATTTTGATACTCGCCAGCAAAGAGAAAGTTTCAGTAATACAAAACTCGCTCAAAAACAAAATGCTATGAGCATTATGTTATGATAACATTGATAACACTGAAATGTGCACTTTCCTATCTTTGTAAGCACGCTCATAAAATACGAAAAGTTGAGTTACGACTCCAAATGTTGCGGACGATGCACGTCTAAACATTGGATGTTATCTTGTTGAAATTGACTTTTTAGATTTTTGAAATAAATTGGTTATTGTCTTATCTTTAAGTTATATTTTCATACTAAGAGTCATCGATTTCATAATCATAATTACAGAAAATTACATTTTGAATACTCTATACAATATATTATATAGAACCGTAGGTATATAGCAAATCATAAGCCAACATTTTAAATATTCTACCTACCTACTAGTTTAAAGTTACGGCAAAGGTTTTCGTGAATTGATTTTATTTTGACATCACATCAATATTAAGTACTCGTAAAATCTGTAAAATCTAAAGCCTGACCAGAAATATGACTAATTGTCAAGGGGGCGCTTTTATTCTCATGTATATATGGTGACAGTTCAGTTTAGTATGAAAAACTTAGTTCCAATGAAATTCCGCAACGTGGCGCATGGTCTTATTTCCATGCCCTTAGAATTGATAACAGAACACGTTCCAACAGTTTTTAGAATTTTTATTTGTTTGTCTGTTTATCTGTTTGTCTGTTTATTTGACCGCGCATCACGTGATAACGGCTGAACGGATTTTGATGCCATTTGGTATAGACATAGTTTGAGTCCCGGGAAATGACAAAGGATAGTTTTCATCCGGAAAATCAACCCTGGAGGGGGTGAAAAGGGGGTTGAAAGTTTATATGGAGAATGTTTAACCGCTGAACCTATTTAGATGAAAATTTGTATGGAGATAATTTGAGTCCCGAGAAACGACATAGGATAATTTTTATCCCGAAAATCGACCCTAGAAGGGGGTAAAAAGGGGGTTGGAAGTTTGTATGGGAAAACAATAACCGCTTAACGCTGGAAATAGTTTGAGCTCTGGGGAAGAATATACAATAATTGATATCCAGAAGTCATTCCTTAACCCCGGGGATTACTAATTCCACGCAGACGAAGTCGCGGGCAAAAGCTAGTTAAAAATAATACTATCTCGAAGGTCTCGCAATATTTCAATAACAATTTCATAATTCCCAATAACCAATTTCGGAGCCATAAGCATATCAATCGAAGGCAACACGGGGTTGGAGGAAATACGTTTAATAAAATAACGGCTTCGACTCTGTTGATTCGTGCTTCGTCAAATTACGTAATCGAAAAAATCGGCCAAGCGAGAATCGTTAGACATTCCGTGTTGTGAGCTTTTCGTTGATTATTACTAAGTTGAATATCTGAGATTCTGTTTATTCTGAACTGATATCCAATGAGGGTTAATTGGAAGGGGTTAAAGATAATTATAATATTTTATATTATGCATAAATGAAGGGATGTTTACAAAAACAACATAACTGACTACACTGGTTGACACCTGAAACGATTAACAATGTTCTTTAAAAAGTGTCAACCGCTCTAAGCAGTTATGTTGTTTTTGTAAACATCCCTTCAAATGTATAAATAGTTTTTTTTTAAGTTTGATTTATTATGAATTAGGTACCATAGGTTTTATATAAGACCATCGACACCAGACTTGAGTAAATTGAAGTTTTATTTATTTATTGCAAAAAAAGAAAATCTTAATGTACAAAAGGCGGACTTAATGCTATAAGGCATTCTCTACCAGTCAACCTTAAGGCAAAGCAGAGATCTTGTGGGCGGTGCTACTAAAGTTTTCCTCTTATTCATTCCTTTGTAAATAAATTCGCCTATTGTAAGTACTTCATGCATCTTAAATGGGCCCACCCACTATCAGTCCGCCGGACGATATCGGCCTAGCTGTCAGTTGGAACAAAAATTTGACAGTTCCGAACATTGACAGGCCCATATCGTACGACGGCCTAATAGTGGGCCCCTTAAAATGCAGGCAAAAGGTAGTTTTAGATGAGTTGTCTTATAACTGAAATTTCTTTAATTTTTTAGACAATAAAGTTTATTTACGTCACTCTGGGCGGTAAGTGAGATATTACGCCCACGGGCGTAGCGGCAAATCTCACTTCACACCCAGGAGAAGACGTAAAATTGTGCACGCACCACGGGCGGTTATAAAGAAGGCCTCAGATCGCTTGTCTATGGCCCTTACCTTCGGTTCGGGCCACAAATATCCGCGATCTGAGACGTTCTTTATTTTACCGCCCTAGGTGCGTAATGTACTATTATTTAGCTGTAAGTTACTCGTAAATTAGTTATAAGTTAGGTCCCCACTAAAAATCAGCGCCGTGGCTTGATGTGGCATTATGCTGAGTGGGGGGGTCCCTTTAGCGTCAATATTTGTAAATTTTTCCTTCGTAAATTTAACTGATGTGACGTTAATAAATGTATTTTCTTTCTTTCTATTTAAATCGAGTAACGTCAACTGCTATCTTATTCCTGAGCTGAGATGAGAGAAAGGCGGCTCTCAGCAATAACATATAAATAGCTGTATGATGAAGAAAACCATGTTTTTCGCCAGGCAAAGTTGTGCATCGTAGATAGGGAATGCAAACCGGTTATTTTTTGTATGAAAATAACCGGTTATTAACCGGTTAACCGGTTATTTTCATACAAAAAATAACCGGTTTGCATTCCCTAATCGTAGACAAAGCTGTAGCAGTTAACGGTGCTAACGGATCCCTAAAAATCATGTAGGTACCTATTTCATATCATTTTCGTACGTAGCCAATTTCCCATAGGATCCCTTCAAGGGTTTCATGCGTAAGTACATCGGCGGTTGTATTGAAAATAATATTTCACGTGAATCATGGAAGTAGTACAGGCGGTGACCGTAAGATCTGCTACGTTACGTGATACAAAGATAAGCCCCATGGCACATGTTCATAAAAATAATGCTGAATTCCAAAAAAATATTTAAAAAAGTTGAATCGGCCGAAAGCACAAAAAAGTACCACTTCCGGTTTAAAAATGGATGGTATTTACCTACGGCAATTGTTATTAAGGTGATACTTGTGGCAAAAAAATAAGTATTTATATATATTTTGGTACAGAAAAACTCGGTCTGCCAGTTCCTGCATGGTCGGAAGGGTCCGGCAGACTGGTTCAAAAGTGACGTAAATTTTGAGTCAGATACGTTACATTTAAACTAGTTTGCTGGGCACTCCCGGCCACGCAGGAACTGGCAGACTGAGTTTTTCTCTAGTAAAATATAAATTACTATTTGTTGCTACAAGTGTCATCTTTATATCCAATGCGTAGGTATGCTAAATACCACAAAGCAAGAAATACTCCGTGGTAAATACCTACCGTACTTTTTTGTGCTTGCGGCCAATTCTATTTTTTTAACTATTTTTTGGGAACTGCATCACTTTTATGAAAATATGCCATGGGGCTTATCTTTGTATCACGTAACTTAGCAGATCTTACGGTCCCCGCCCGTACTAAAGGTAGTAATCCGCCATTTGAAGATGAGATCCGATCCAATATTACGTATCATTGTGTCTGACACAATGGAAAAACGCCTTTATAGAAAAATCATTTATGGCCATTGCAATTTGAGACTTGATCCATTGGAAAAAGATGTTCTTTTTATTGTGATCGAGTCTATTCATGTGGGGAGTATTATATTAAATGAATTAGGGAGATATTAATCTGACATTGAGTATGTATGTCTCATAAATGATTTAATATAATTAATCAATGGATATAAGGTAATCATATTGTCTTCTTACACCCATTGAATATTATTGTTTTGATTAATTTTATTAAATATTCACGTATTACTGAATGAATAAAAACACATTTATCTACACCCACATCATAAATATTTTATTCTGCGTTCAAAAACCGTATTTATAATTAACACCATGATTGCAGCCAGTACCACATTGTATAACGGTAACGTAATGAAAATCCAGTCCTGCCCCCCGACCGTCGGCACAATTGAGCTGGCCATGGAGGTGCAATGGCGGTTATTCTAAGGCACAGACTACACAGACACCTCATCATTAAGCTTTTACAGGGAGCACGAGGTCACCGCACATAAGCGCAATTTTTTTCGTAAATTTCTACGATTCGAACAGCACATCTCAATAGTATTGTACACCAATTTGTAGTATAACAATCCAGGATCACCGCTGTAACTAGATTTTTGTGGTTATTTTTAATTCACATGAGTATTGATCAAAAACATTAACTCAACTGAAATAAGCGGTCGCGCTCTCATACAAAATTAGTACGGGAGCACCTATGTGTGGTGACGTCGAGTTGTACTTATGATCTATCTAGTGGTGAGGTTATCTGTGTTCTAAGGGTTTCCGAACGTGTCATTTTGGATCTATAATATGTGTGTAGACAAAGCAGTGTATTCAACTGTACTTAGGTAATTAGGCCTTTAAAACACTCGTCTGATCTTTTTAAGAAACTACACTCGTATTTTAAGAACCTTATTAACTAAGTATTACCTGGTCTACATAAACTGACTAGATTAAAATTATAACCGGCGAATCAGTGAGAAACTCGAAATGAAAATATTTACCCGAGTGGGTTCACGGAATAAAATGAGCTTTAGCAATATTAATTTGACTCGGTTAAGATATTTTTAGTTGGATACAAAAAAGACCTATCAAAAAATAAGAATATCAGCGATGTGGCTTGCCGCATCATTATGCTGAGCCAGCGCCAATTCTCTGCCATGACACATGGTTAATGTCCATTTATGTTTTTTTTTTCTTGTTTTTATATGGCACCGTAATTTTAATTTTAAGCTGCATGCCTATTATTAATAATCTTTGTAATTACCATGTATGTTGTGGGAATGAATAAAGTTTTTATCTATCTATCTACCTATTTAAAACACGGAATAAAGCTTTGTTAATGACAAAGCTAAACGTTCTTGGTTATTTTAACCAAGCACTAATTTGAATCCAAATAAGTGTCTTGGTAAATATACCTGACCCTTACCTGATTTCCTTATTTATTTAATGATATAGTCTTACTTTAGTTGTGCCAAGTTGACTTCTTTGATTTTAGCAACGAACTTTGCAAGCTCTATGCGAAGCAAGTCACTCAGTTGTAAATAGCAAAAACTTATTCATTTCTAGCTGTTTAATTTTTCAGTGTTCTCCGAATACGTCTTCGTGTATTAACAATCTACGTTCATACAACTTAACTAAGTTCCTACACGACGTAACTACGTTCCTACACAACGTAAGTACGTTCCTACATGCAAACAGCTGAATAGCTTCATTTGCCGGCGGAAATATCGTATAGGCGGCGCTCTTGGAAAAGGAAAATATCGCGCATCGTGCGAACGTATGCGGGCACGAGGCATAGGCTGAAGCGGGAAAAGGCCCATTCGGCTTCGCCTCATTTTGTAACTTCGACCCTCGAATCTTAAGAACCCTTATTATGTAACTGTTGCACAAAATACTATTGTGCAACAGTTACATAATACGAGTGCTTAAGCAAGCCGGTAAGAATTGAGTTCGACGAATGCCGTGCTAAACGCTTCTATATAATTGAGTAACTTCGATCTCCCGGTGGATGTGCCGGCGGCGGCCGCCCGACACGCGGGGCGCGCAATGCGGCGCCCGGCAACAATGTCACAATATTGTATGGAAATCCTTTCTGTCATTGTTATGGATGCTACAATATGCGACCATAGAAGCTCTATCAAAAAGTATGCGCTAGTAGTTCCGCCACCACAATCTCAATTCGAGTATTACAGTCACCGAGTATAAAATAGTATTATGATATTTCCTGACATTAATAACAATATTCCTCTATACTTAAGGCGATTATCACACTGGCGACGGATCCGCATGCGGCGCCGGTGCGCGAGCGGGATAGCGCTCTGCATGTGTATAGCGCTATCTCGCTCGCGCACCGGCGGCGCATGCGGATCCGTCGCCAGTGTGATAATCGCCTAAGACGGCTGCCTGATAATTTGTTCCTACGTAAACTTCGACATAAATGTTTTTATAATTTAAATGATTTTTTTGAATAATTGACCAATTTTATTGTAATGTTTTATATTGTATTATTTATTTTTCATTTAAGTAACGACATACTATATTGTATCATAAGTATTGTTGTTCATGAGTAATTTGTTAAAAATTGCACGCTCTAATAAATTTAAGATTTATTTTAAGGAATACATTTTGCATGCCGCAATACGGCACTTACTTACGAGCCGGGGTTTGAACCCGAGACCTCCGGATTGAAAGTCAGACGTCTTACCGCCAGGGTACCAGCGCTTCCCTTCCATTCCGTTCGCTCCCATACAAAACTCGCTCGCAAATCGCAATCGCAAGTGTGATAACGCACTAACCCCACGTCAAGCAATGTGGCGTGAATGTGGCCTAATAGTATAGAAGCAAATTAAACAAAAGTCGTCTCCTTCACGATTTTCGTAGACATCTCTTCTAAATAGGGCAGATGCCCCGGTTTTGGCCACTTTAAGGAGAGTTTGTCTATTCAGACGTCCGTCATTTTGTGTCAATAAAGAATTATGACACTTTTTTTGTACGAAGTCAGTGAAAATATATTACTTTATTTACATGAATCTCCGCTGTTAAGATTCTGACTTTAGATCCATTTTTTTCTTTAATGAAATGTCAGAAACGGGTCCAGGAGCCAGTTTTGGCCACTTTTTTCCATGGCCCCTGACAGCTGAATGACAACTTGTACATGACAGATGACAGTGCCATCTATACTGCCAATTTTTACTCTTATATTAACCATAAACCATAGACTTGTAAATTTGTCTATATCTTGATAAATTTGAAAATGGCCAAAACCGGCACAGTGGCCACAACCGGGGCATCTGCCCTACCTAAAACTGGTATGGATGTGTTCCTCGTAGTCTCCTGAATACGAATTGACTGGTTTTAGTTTATGGAGATATTTTGTTAAAGACTAAAGTGATGACTACAGTTATTTATAAACAATTGTAGTACATTTAATAAGCTTTCAAATGACATCTCATACGAACTGATCGGTCTCATAGGACTCGAGATGTAAACAAATATCGATGACAGTCAGCCGCCATCTTTCCCCCCCCCCCTTTTTACCGACCCGTCCCCCCCTCCATAAACTAAAACCAGTCAATTCGTATTCAGGAGACTACGAGGAATACATCCATACCAGTTTTAGGTATTTAGAAGAGATGTCGACGACGAATCTCCAAACAGGCCAAATTCCGCCGTACTATAATAACGCTTCATCTTGTCCCTTATTCCACAACGTTATGATCGTGACATGTTCTTATTGGATGCACTCGTTTGTACAAACTGGACACGGAGCCTTTATGAGCACAGACAACTCGCTAGCGATTTAAATTCGAATTTGTATTGAACAGGCATTTTTGCCGGTCGGTCGAGGAAAGCAATATCTTTGTGGTCATTTTATTGTTGAATATAATAAAATGCTTTTTATACTCGGCGACTGTAATACTCGAATTGAGATTGTGGTGGCGGAACTACTAGCGCATACTTTTTGATAGAGCTTCTATGGTCGCATATTGTAGCATCCATAACAATGACAGAAAGGATTTCCATACAATATTGTGAAACTGTTGTCGGGCCCCGCATTGCGTGTCGCCGCCGGCACAATCCACCGGGAGATCGAACGTTACGAGATTACATAGAAGCAATAGGTTGTGCACGGCTTTCGTCGAACTCAATTCTTACCGGCTTGCTTAAGCACTCGTATAAAAACTTTGTGTGCAACGGTACATAATACTATTTAATATCCTTAGATTTCAATTTGGCAGTCCGCTTGTAACAGAGAGCTAGCTCCAATAATATGTATGCATAATACACATTTGATTGGCCATATCCGATGTACAGTTTACTGATGTCCGGATCTAGTATCTACTTAACTAATAAAGATAGTACAGTCACCATCAAATATATTGGACCGGCTAATGGTGGTCACAAATAGGCATCTGAACAACACCTCTATTAATCAAGGCAATAAAGTGCCTGGTCAGATATTTTTGAGTATCTTGACCGCTCCGATATATTGGATGGGGACTGTATAGCAAAGTAACTAATAAAGGTTTCGTTGCACTTATAATTGTTTACCAATCCCTGGGGCTATCTCATAGATTATTAAGTATGAGAAGATAAGAATGTGAATGATGTCAAAGACGTAAGATATTGCGATTTAGTTAAAATTTATAAGGTCCTAAGGTCTGATCGAGATCTCGGTCTCGGCATTCTCGGCCATAAATCGAGGCCGAGATCTCGGTCTCGGTTCTCGGCCAAAAAGGACCGAGATTCTCGGCCGCAGCCCAGCCGAGACTATGAAACGATTTCTTATTGGCCACTTCGGGAGATGTTGTGACCTTTTATACTATTGCGATTGAGTCGACTGAGTCATACATACCCACATTCAAGCCTAATCTTTGTATGTCTTTCCCGACCACGGAACAATGGTGTTCCGGACCTTTGGGAGGCGTATGCGGAGCCGAAGCCAACGCGCAGAGGCCCTTTTGACAATTTAATGAAAAGACAGGGGTACACTAAGCGGATGCTGCCCCTGCCCGTGTCATTGGACGCACACAGAGACAGCACCCGCCATGGTGTAAGGACTATTAAAAGGGATAAGTTCGCCTTTGTACACACTTACTATATTTTTGTTGGTCATGTACTTGTTTTGTGCAATAAAGTGTTTTACTACTACTACTACTACTACTATTGAGAATTAATGGAGTCTAAAATCTATTATTATTATTTTTATTTTTGTTGCAAATCTCGCTAAAAATTAATGCCACGATAAAAAAGGTGTTTTTTTTTGTATGGGTATAATGGATACATAGTTGTTTTGCAAATTACGTATTTTATTCTCAATTTTATAAATTCGCGGTCTCGGCCGAGAATACCATTTAGTCTCGGTCTCGGTCTCGACCGAGACAAAAAAAGAGTCTGGACCTTACCGTAGAGGTAGAGCATTTAGATAAACCTGACGTAGTTTCAGGCGCTATTTCTCCTTTGTCAAAAGTATTGGCAATAAAATTATACCTGTTTAAAAAAATCTTTTTCATAAATCGATAACACGCATTTCGGTCATTGCTTTCAAATTTGGGTGTAAAAAGATGTTCTTCTACGTCAGTTTCCAAAAGATGGAATTAAATTACACAACTAAATAGGTATAAGAAGTTTATCTTAAGTTTTAGGAAAGGTAAATAAAGCAACAAACGTGACTTTGATTTATGCCAAAATTGTTGTTTAAATGTTTTTGCACGATGCAAATGATTAAAAATTATCTCAAACACATCTGTAAAGGTACACCATTCCAGCCTCATCATCTTCATTTTGTTGACATGTTGTTCCTTGTTTACAGAGGCAGCTGAAACAAAAAAAAAGTGAAAAATAGTACATTGTTGCCCAGGTATAGAAAGTAAGCAATAGATGGACGAGTTAGTTCGCGAAGATGCGCATCTATTGCACTTTCTACTGAGGCATTACTATGTGCTTTTCACGCCTAATGTAAGGAAATATTTATTTGCCATGTCTTGAAATTTTCATACACTTTCTTATATTTATTTCGTGATTTAATGGGCAATAAATTTCGAATCACTGACTTTGCAGTGTTTTGAATTTCCGGCGGTGTAAGATCCATGTCCGTACTCGTGTCACTCATTGTTATTTATTTTTATTTCAAATCGTACAGAATTATACACAATTATCTGAACGTTTGTTTCCGATCTAAAGAACAGACAAAAGAAATTTTCCTTCCCGCCTTTTTTTAAGCATGCAAAGGCGTTTTTACATACTTAAATAAAAAACGCTTACAATCGCAAAAGTACACATTCATTGAGCGAATTTGACGTTTTCATTTTTTAATTAAACGCACAAATGTAATGTTGCTCTAATAATTTTGTTATTTTCTGAACGAGTTACTCATGTCAAAAATAATTGACCAATAGCAGAGTAAGAAGTAAAAAAGGCCGCTAAACACTACATTTCACTTTGCAAATCTACATTGTTTGACTGTTTTTGAATTGTACTACTAAGAACTACTTTCTACTCTCATTTCAATCCATCTTTGGCCATATTTCCGAGCAGTGGCGTCAAAACCAATTAGTGTCAGTTATAACACATTTTTTGTTATTTTAGGAATCATTAAAAAACGGGTTTGCTCAAATTGAATATGGCACTAACTTTGATTATTAAACCAACCGGATGCGAGACGCACTCTCATTTCTATCGGAAAAAGTCTGCCGTTTTTTGCGGGGGAGGGGAACGTCAATGTATGCGAAACGTCAAAATAGCCACGTCAGATAAACGTCAGTACAACTGGTCATATTCATTCGGCAGAGGGGAACGCCTGTCAATGGCTACTCCGATTGGTTTAAAGCTCTAAGGGCACAAACGTTTTCTCAGCCGACGATAAGGCTTAACTAATAGCCCTAGTAGGTAGCTTCCAAAAATATTTGGTACACACTTTTATTGATAACTGTACTTAGTAGATGACATTACGGAAATAATATCTATACTATATAGGTATACCAAATTTTGTCAGCTCTTGATTTTACTTCGTTTGAAAGTTGACTTACAAGATTTGGTGCACATAACTACGGGGCCAAGCAAAATAAAAGCGTGTAATAAAAGTGTATAAAAACTAAGGTTTTAAAACGTTTATGAATAAGAACCCTACCGGCCAAACCTTGGCATTTTCTAGGTATAGATATTTGAGAAGAATAATAATGTACTTACAACTTATTTTTAGTGGTGCTATAAGTTGTTCTCGACCCAGTCCCATTTTCTTTATAAAATACCCACCTACACGGTGTCGATGTTTCGCAAATTCCTTTCGTCTGTTTTGAAGAGCCCGCGTTGCGCTGTAATGTAATTTTATTATGTAGTAGGTACACTTTAGACTTACCGTGAATGACCTGTAACACGAGCAAAAAAATTAAATGTAGATTTTACTGCTCAAACTAGACAACATCATATTTGTTCAGCGAATTTAAAAAATAACTTGGGGTTTTAATTTTGCTATCTCACTCACTCGCGCACCGGCGCAGCAGTGTGAAAGGCGCCTCACAGTCCACCAAGTTATATACAGGCTGAATAGGCTGATTTCTAATCAGAGTTATTCCTTCAAGGAGCTAAGGCAAGGCGATTATCACACTGGCGACGGATCCGCATGCGGCGCCGGCGCGCGAGCGAGATAGCGCTCTGCATGTGTATAGCGCTGTCTCGCTCGCGCGCCGGCGCCGCATGCGGATCCGTCGCCAGTGTGATAATCGCCTAAAGTGTCAAAGGTGGCCTTGGACCGTCGCCAGCCTTGTTGGCAACCGTCTAGCAGACGCTTAAAAATCAGTTCTGTTGTTAGGTATGTACGGTACCTACCGAGCTACCTAATGTTAGAAAAGACATCTAGGTAATAGTTAAGTACAGTCGCCATCAGATATATCGGAGCTGCCAAGGTGGTCACAAATATCGGAACAATGCCTCTATTGTTAAGGCGATAAAATGAATGTTCTGATAAGTTTACAACATACAATCACCTGCAATAGTATCTTCTTTAATGAAGGCCGCAAAAATATATGACACAATCTTCTTTGTAGGGCCCATAAGAGCGTGTCACGTATTTTTGAGGCCTTTGCTGAGGAAGACATTATTGCAGGTGATTGTACAGTCCGCATCAATAACATGTATACGAATTTGAGTCTTATCCCACAGACATAAGTGCCGAAATGTTTACATATTTTTGATGCTGACTTTACCTAGGCTGCTCCGATATAATGGCTAGTCTTTAATGGCGACTGTGCCCTACTAGTATAGTTCGAGAATTATAATTTGGTAACTTCTTATCTACTTTGCGGTCTTTTGTTCGGCGTAAACTTTTACCGGACAATGATAAGTCGAGCACCCATATCTATTGTTCATAACAGCACTAATTCTTACTTGGGAGCCGGAGTGACTAAAGTGCATTTTTTTTACACGCGATTATACTACTTATTTTCAAAGTCGTATAGCCTTGAATAGTGAAAACAAACGCTTAATTATGAGTCGCTCCGACACTCGGGTGCAGAAATGGCTACTACTCGTGGATTGAAAAAATATTGATTGTGTTGTTTGAAGAACGGTGGCACTTTTACAACTAGCTTTTGTTTGATATTTACAAAAAGATTTAAGTGGAAAAAGTAAATGTTCAATTCATATTTCCTTTTTTTTTTTTTATCAAACTATAATAACACAATATATTTAAAACATAAATTTTCGCCAAACTGCGTAACAATTTGTTGGCGAAAATTTATGTTTTAAATATATTGTGTTATTATAGTTTGATAAAAAAAAAAAAAGGAAATATGAATTGAACATTTACTTTTTCCACTTAAATCTTTTTGTAAATATCAAACAAAAGCTAGTTGTAAAAGTGCCACCGTTCTTCAAACAACACAATCAATATTTTTTCAATCCACGAGTAGTAGCCATTTCTGCACCCGAGTGTCGGAGCGACTCATAATTAAGCGTTTGTTTTCACTATTCAAGGCTATACGACTTTGAAAATAAGTAGTATAATCGCGTGTAAAAAAAAATGCACTTTAGTCACTCCGGCTCCCAAGTAAGAATTAGTGCTGTTATGAACAATAGATATGGGTGCTCGACTTATCATTGTCCGGTAAAAGTTTACGCCGAACAAAAGACCGCAAAGTAGATAAGAAGTTACCAAATTATAATTCTCGAACTATACTAGTAGGGCACAGTCGCCATTAAAGACTAGCCATTATATCGGAGCAGCCTAGGTAAAGTCAGCATCAAAAATATGTAAACATTTCGGCACTTATGTCTGTGGGATAAGACTCAAATTCGTATACATGTTATTGATGCGGACTGTACAATCACCTGCAATAATGTCTTCCTCAGCAAAGGCCTCAAAAATACGTGACACGCTCTTATGGGCCCTACAAAGAAGATTGTGTCATATATTTTTGCGGCCTTCATTAAAGAAGATACTATTGCAGGTGATTGTATGTTGTAAACTTATCAGAACATTCATTTTATCGCCTTAACAATAGAGGCATTGTTCCGATATTTGTGACCACCTTGGCAGCTCCGATATATCTGATGGCGACTGTACTTAACTATTACCTAGATGTCTTTTCTAACATTAGGTAGCTCGGTAGGTACCGTACATACCTAACAACAGAACTGATTTTTAAGCGTCTGCTAGACGGTTGCCAACAAGGCTGGCGACGGTCCAAGGCCACCTTTGACACTTTAGGCGATTATCACACTGCTGCGGATCCGCATGCGGCGCCGGTGCGCGAGCGAGACAGCGCTATACACATGCAGAGCGCTGTCTCGCTCGCGCACCGGCGCCGCATGCGGATCCGCAGCAGTGTGATAACCGCCTTGCCTTAGCTCCTTGAAGGAATAACTCTGATTAGAAATCAGCCTATTCAGCCTGTATATAACTTGGTGGACTGTGAGGCGCCTTTCACACTGCTGCGCCGGTGCGCGAGTGAGTGAGATAGCAAAATTAAAACCCCAAGTTATTTTTTAAATTCGCTGAACAAATATGATGTTGTCTAGTTTGAGCAGTAAAATCTACATTTAATTTTTTTGCTCGTGTTACAGGTCATTCACGGTAAGTCTAAAGTGTACCTACTACATAATAAAATTACATTACAGCGCAACGCGGGCTCTTCAAAACAGACGAAAGGAATTTGCGAAACATCGACACCGTGTAGGTGGGTATTTTATAAAGAAAATGGGACTGGGTCGAGAACAACTTATAGCACCACTAAAAATAAGTTGTAAGTACATTATTATTCTTCTCAAATATCTATACCTAGAAAATGCCAAGGTTTGGCCGGTAGGGTTCTTATTCATAAACGTTTTAAAACCTTAGTTTTTATACACTTTTATTACACGCTTTTATTTTGCTTGGCCCCGTAGTTATGTGCACGCGATTATACTACTTATTTTCAAAGTCGTATAGCCTTGAATAGTGAAAACAAACGCTTAATTATGAGTCGCTCCGACACTCGGGTGCAGAAATGGCTACTACTCGTGGATTGAAAAAATATTGATTGTGTTGTTTGAAGAACGGTGGCACTTTTACAACTAGCTTTTGTTTGATATTTACAAAAAGATTTAAGTGGAAAAAGTAAATGTTCAATTCATATTTCCTTTTTTTTTTTTTATCAAACTATAATAACACAATATATTTAAAACATAAATTTTCGCCAAACTGCGTAACAATTTGTTGGCGAAAGACTATACCTCTCACTTAAATAAGTAATAACTTGGCGAAAACTTACCTTTTCACGCGGCATGCTCATACAAAGAGCAAACATACTCAAAATTAGTATCACCACTAGTTTCATGTTTACAAAAATTATGTGGCTCTTCTTGAATCAACCTAGGAATAGCTGTAGGGAATGCAAGTAGTAGGTATATGATATTTTGATAATGTTTTACGTGCGACTTTGCCAAGATCTCAAATATAAAGTAGCTTGATCCACTATGTTCTTCGGTATTATATCAATTTCGTTATGTAAAACAATAAGGGTACAGTATTAGATAAACGTTTGGCAACGTCCATAGTATCATAGTAAGGGTTATCGTGTAGATGACCCGAGCCATTCATTAAACAATCTAATAGGTACATTTTATACGAAAAACATTTCATCATTTTAATTACAATAGGAATAGTAATTTTATGCAACAGTTGTATAAGCGGAGTCAAAAAAAGTTAGTGGCGTCGGTAATAATTTGAGCCGAAGGCGCCACACCAAAAAAACCCCATGAACATTTTTTGACCTAAGTAAGGTACCTGATTATACGACGTTGCATTACAATACTTTTTCTACGACTACACTTACTTTTGCATAAAATGTGAAATATAATATTTGTCAACGTAAAAACATGCAGGTGATATATTATTGGCCGGTACTGCATTTAGTTGTTAAATAGGTAGGGTAAGGTCACCAATAGATGAACGATTAAGCGACTACACCAACTTTGGTATTTTTTGTATGTCAGTTACAACCAATTTTCATATAGTTAAATTTTTTTATATGACTCTGCATATAATCCCGTTTAAAACAAGCTATTCCGAACCCTCCTATGACCATACATTATTTTTATAAAAATGATTATGTGCCGGGATAGGCCGTTTTGCCCAGAAGATGAACAAAGTGCCCTAATTATGAACGTTTTGATCCAAAAGATGAACTAGTAAAAAAATATGAATCGGTGTCCAATTTATGAACGACTTGACTCCAATAGATGAACTTTATATAGTCCAACTTTGCCCCAGATTTAATTTACTCACACATTAACTTTAAAAAATGGGTTAGCAGTATGTAAACATTTATTTACAAATATAAGATATTAATAAAGCAATAGTTTTAATAAGTTATTTTAGCCATTAAAATTGTTCACATTAGAACTGCTTGCCAAAACATGAACTAATAAATTTTGTTAGTTCAAGTTTTGGACACGATACTGAGCCATTAAAATTGTTCACATTAGAACTGCTTGCCAAAACATGAACTAATAAATTTTGTTAGTTCAAGTTTTGGACACGATACTGACAAAATGAACCAACTAATTTGAAGCCAAAGTCATTTATTGGAATCCAACCCAAAAGATGAACTAGGAAATTCTCTTAGTTCATCTTTTAGGTATAGAAACATAAGTTGAACAAACACGTTTTCATACTAAATAAAACCCTAAAATCAAGGTGCTAGGGAAAGAAAGTGCCGTTCAACTTTTGGTCAAAAAATAGTGTACCAGACAGCAATCAGATTAAAATATATATGGTTTGTCTATCGTTTATATCAGAATTTATACAAGCATTTGAAAAAAGTAGCCCATGCCCAGAAGTTGACCGCCGGTCATCTATTGGAAATTACACACAATATTGGAACCATAACTTGACCAGCAAATATATCATTAAATAATAATAAAAACGCAAATTTTAGTAACGTGAATGAAAGAGATATTAGTCTAGAATCTAAAATGACCAAAACCATGTCAGTAGGTCTAGTATTCTATTTTCTACGCAATTAAAAGCTTATATTTTAAAGCGCTTACCTTATTAAGATTTTCATATAAACGGCGATTTTGGCGCGAAGCCCAGATGCGACGAGCGATCACGGCCACACGCGCGGCGCAACTGTCTGGCAGTTTAAATGACAATGCCGGCGCAGTGTTGCCGCGTTACGGAAAAATACTCTTAAGCGCGTAACATAATTCACGATTTAATTATTTAGATTTTAAGACGTTTCGTTCATCTTTTGGGGGGCAGTCAACTTTTGGTGCCACTACCCTAAGTGTTGTTTACGCGGAATAACGTTAAACGGCACCGTGAGGCACCAAATGCGTTTTTGGTAGACTTTATCTTCAGATCTATGTAATGATGAATGTATAAATGACGAATAAAAGTACTGGAGTAGAAAACCCAATAAATGTACCTGGTGTGTGCTGTCTATCCACATTTTATAAAGTTTTAGTGTCCAGAAATAACAACAGGGAAATATCAATTAATATTGTCTTTTATTAAAATGCGTAGGTATACCTATAATAAATTGACAACGTAACATTTTCAGTCAGCACTAATGGAAAAATTCTGTTATAATCTTATCCAAAGTTCATAATTGTCAATACCTATTCATCACGTGACGGTATCTATGTCGGCGGCCGATCGTAAGATCAGGCATAACGTTAAATTCTTAGGTATATCGTGAAAAATGAAAATCTTAGACTTGTTGCGCGAGTCGACGGACTGGGCTCCTATTTCTGGGCAGTTTGCCCTTCGGGCATCTGAAGCAACCTATCGAACCTAACCTACCTATACATTGGTTTAATGTGATCTTTAAAACATTGGAACATTATGATCTGCCTGATTTTACGATAGGCCGCCTACATTTATACCTAAGTAGGTACTTATGTAGCATATGTAGGTAATAAGCAGTGATCGGATATTAATGTGCAACACGGCAGAAACGATATTGGCATTACTTAGTTTAGGTTTAGTCATGAGTTTGCTTGCTCAAATGTTTTTCAAGTATTTGTGCAAAACTATCGGGTTGACATTTGTAAATGTACGCGTTTATACTCAGGTCATCCTCGTCGGTTGGTTGGCATGTCGTTCCTCGTTCACAGTGGCAGCTGAAAATAAATAAATAAATATTGTACAATACAATACAATTACTTATTATTTATTGCACACCTCAAAAGATAAAAGATAAAATATATTTATTCTTCAATTTAGGCACGTTACAATGCACTTATGAACGTCAGAGAGAAAAGAAACTACCACCGGTTCTAACCCTACACCTCTGACCCGAGAAGTATTACTTATTACCGGCAAGAAACTCGGCGGGACTTATTTTTTCAAAACAGTACTACAAATACATTAAAAATACTATATACAATAATGCGTAGTTCTTCAAGAAGGCATATCAAAACAGCTTGAGAGACAGACATGTACCTGCCTATTGTGTAATTAAAACGAGAAATAAAAATAAAATCCAAATCTGACTGCTTCGCAATACGTTTGATATTCTTTCTTACTTGAACTGTGTCCTCTAAATGTTAGATGATTTTATAGATTCTGGTTTGGGCCATGCATATATGTCTGTCATATAGTCCTCGACCCTGTAATAACCCTTTGACATTCAAGTTTTTTTCAAGTATTTCTTAAGAGCGGGAAATGATAGTTTCAAAACATCGACGGGTAACTTGTTATAAATATGAATACCCTGGCCAAAAAATGACTTATATGCTTTGCGGACACGACATCGTCTGATAGCAAGCTTGTTTTTATTTCTAGTGTTATAGCTGTGGATGTCAGAATTCTTCTTGAATGTGTGTATATTCTTTACAACAAAAATAATATTATCATAGATATATTGGGACGCAAGAGTTAAAATATTAATTTCTTTAAATAATTATCTAATTGATGTACCTGCCTTTAAGTTATACATAAAGCGAATGGCTCTTTTCTGTAAAACAAAAATAGTCTGTATGTCAGCTGCTTTGCCCCAAACCAGAATTCCATATGACATTACACTATGAAAATAACTATAATAAACTAAGCGAGCTGTCTCAATATTAGTCAGTTGTCTAATTTTTCTAACGGCATGAGCGGCTGAACTTAGTCTAAGAGCGAGTTTTTTTATATGAGGACTCCATTGTAAATTTTTGTCCAACGTTGAACCAAGGAACACAGTTTTATCTACTATATCTAAACATTCACAATTTATAACTATATTAGTGTCCATTGGTGCCACGTTTGGCAAAACAAATCGAATACATTTAGTTTTCTTAGCATTAAGTAACAGATTGTTAGTAGTAAACCAGTTTAGTACGCCAGCTAGTGTATTGTTAATTACAGATAAATCATTGGATTGCCGTTCAACTTTGAATCAAATAAAATAAAATCAACAGTAAAATACAACAGTACCTACCTACAGTATACAGATAAAAATAAAAAGAAGACGCAGTCAACAGGCGGTCTTAACGCTAGAGAGCGATTTCTTCCAGACAACCTTGGTAGCGGATGTTCTACTCATCCTAGAAAATAATCTTATGAGTAGGTAGGTGCAAAACAAAAGAAAAAGTGAAAAACCAGTAAACTAATACAAATCAATAATAATAACTTAATTATACCTACCTACATACTTACTTACACAAATAAAATAATCAATAAACACAAATTGTATTGTGTTGTTGTTGTATTTAACGGCCTCCTAGCCCAGTCGGTAGTGACCCTGCCTACGAAGCAGCAGGTCCCGGGTTCGAATCCTGGTCAGGGCATTTATTTGTGTGTTTATAACGGATATTTGTTGCTGAGTTATGGATGTTTTCTATGTATCTAAGTATTTATCTATATGTATATCTAGTTATTATACATAGGTATATATCGTCGTCTAGTACCCATTACACACGCCTTATTGAGCTTACTGTGGGACTAGGTCGATTTGTGTAAGATTGTCCCATAACATATTTATTTTTTTTATTTTTATTTATTGTATTTGTAACTTTATGTACTACCTAATGCAGAAAGCAGTAATTTTGAACACATGCCGAGTAGTCCGAAAGTTTTTACAGAATGATCTACAGCTCCCTAACCCCCATAATCAGCGTCCATCTATTACACAAACACAGTCAGGATCAAACCAAGTCCAAAATGAACAAAATTCATAATTAGTATGAAATACACTTGGCTTCGGCCCGTGTATCTCATTACACCAGTATCCTATGGGACACTGAGAAAAACGAAGAAACATAAATAATAATAATAATAAATTCTTTATTTGGCAGGCAAGAAACCCATACAATGTTACATTTACAAGTACAGATACAGATACAGATATTTCAAATAAAAATAATATAAAATAAAATATGATATAGTAAAATAAAAAGAATTACAATCTAACATATCGGTTAAATAAAACATTAGGTAGGTATAACTACGGGTATAACTGGCCGTTCTCAGACCGGTGCAATTTTCGCCAATGTTTATTAAATTCGTCACTGTAGTCGTTAGCTACCAGTGACAAAATTTCGTTGGTTGACGAAAACAATCTCGCCCGGAAGGCTGCCGACCTGGAGTTCGATTTTTGAATCTCACTGGTGCCTTTTTTTGTATGCATCCGATGACTATTTAGTATGAAATAAGTCACCCGGTGAGATTCAAAAATCGAACTCCTGGCTCTTAGGATGGCGAAGAAGTCAGGGACTCTCGCGTCCGCGAACATGCCCTTCGCACTACAGAAGCGTGGTAATTTCAGCAAGACGCGAAATGCATTGTTGTACTGGACTCTCAGCCCGTTGAACGAGTGGCTAGTGTACCTATTCCAATGCTGGCATGTATAAAAACACTGACAAAAGGCTATACATACAGTGTGTTTCTGTAATAGGGGCAATAAATTAAAACGTAGATTCTACTCCTCAAACCAGGAAACGTTTGTTCAGCGACTTTTAAAAATAACGTATGGTTTGATTTTTAGGACACTTTAAAGTTTTTTCGAACACGCAATGTATTCCTAAATTGACTATGTCTGTAGGGTGACAAGCAATGTCAATTAGACGGATTTTAACGTTCATTGAAAATACTATTTAGTTTGTATGAAAAAGAGACAATCTACAAAATACATATTTTTTAAAAGTTGTTGAACAAAAGTTTTGTAGTTTGAGGAGTAGAATCTATGTTTTAATTTATTGCTCCTATTACAGAGACACACTGTATACACAAATAAAATAATCGATAAACTTACATTGTATTGTAAATTGTAAATGGTGTGTGATTTTATCAAAATAAAATATATCATTGTATTGTATTTATTTATATTATTTTTATTATAAAAAATGAGGTCGATTGGAATAAGGTGTATGTTCAATTCAATTCAATTCAATTTTTAAAATATGGCATTCTGTCCACAATATTGGGACAATTTTGCCAATGTCGAAGTCGCTCCAAGAGCTGGACGTTGTACGGTGAGGTTAGGCTTTTTATAAGGAGATAGCTACTCCCTACAAACAGCACGTGGACTAACGGATATCTAACTCAAACAGGGGTTACACATGTTTCGAGACTAATTCTTCATTAGTTGCTCACTAGTTCGTTAAATCACTGCAGAATAAGCTATATATTACACATTGAATCACGAAAATGAACATAAAATAAGAAGTTTTTCCCGAAACCAAACCACCTTGCTCGACAAGATGGCCGCAAGTCAAGGTGTATGTTACAGGGCAATTCGAATAATGGGGTTGGCAACTGTCAAAGTGACATCTACAAAATTGGTCCCTAGAAAAGCTAAATTTGTATGGCGCGAAGTAGTTTTTATTTATTTTCGCGAAAATGACTCAATGTTTTGTCTCGAATTGCTCCGAAATTGAAATCCATCCGCTTTTGGAATACACTAAAATTAAAATGATGTAGATTAACGCTATAGGGAAGGTTTTTGCCTAAGAAAAGCTTTATGCCTGCATACCTACAAGTTAGGGACCATTCATCGTCTGTTTCTTTCTATCATTGTTTGTATCTCTTTCTCTTATTGTATGGAATCTGGAACAGCGCCCTCTGCAAAAGTTTTCACTAGTACCTACAAATCACTCATATTCCAGTGTAATAAGTAAGAGTCCATTTTCAGAAATGTCCACCACTTTTTGGCTTTCGGAAATACTCGGGTATTTCCGAATACACATAAGTACAAGAAATACCATACATCAGTTCAGTTTTTTTAATATGGCTTTCTAAATTAACCTAATAAGTCATAGGTATTCCAGATTCCATACATAACATAATAACATGAATGCTACCTAGCTTTTAAGTATAATAAGTACGATCAGGGGCAGACATTATGGTATACCTAATGCACTTAGAGATAGAATACGAGTACATGGTGATAATGATAAGGTACTTAGTTACTTACACATGTGTAAAATTGTATTTAATTTTCCTAGTCCATTGCTCATACACCGTCCACATACATGGTGTATTTGATCCACAAAGTTTCGCCTGTTCATCTGTAGCATCTAAAGAATCCGCATTGCGCTGCAAATATAACTGAATATGAATATAGTGACCCAATAAAGTAGTCCACTTAATACTGAAATAGTACATTACTACAGAGGCCGTGAAGTAGGGGGTTGCCGGTCGAGTACATATATACGGCCGAGCGTAGCGAGGCCGGATAGTTACGAGGCTGGCAACCCCTTTTCACGCCGAGGTATGTATAGTGCTTTTCTCAAACATGCAATGAAATAAATATGAAACTTATCCAATTTTTTTCCGACATACGTAAGTCAAAAGTCTATTCACTATTACGACTAATTACATATGTTCATCTTGTTATTAATGATATATCCTATCAACAACAAATAAACGTTAATTAGACTTACCACTTTATCAAAAACATGAGTAAAAACATTACGTTATGAAGTCTGAATTGCTAAATTCTGACTTTGCATTCCATTGTCACTGAAAGGCTTTTAAAAATGTGTAACTATTACGTACATCAGCCATTTAAGTATAATTGTTCACTTGCATTTGAACAACATCTAAACATATTTCACTTTTATATTACCTATAGCCAAATTATTATAGAATAAAACAAAGCGGCATTATAATTCACAACAATATGCGCAACATAATAAAATATTGAGAATCTTTTTAAAATTTTCCCACTAAAGTTTTTTTTTCACAGTATCTGCGCTGTTCGAGAGGTTGAACTTAAGGCCATTCTACACGAGTTGAAATTAAGAAGAAAAATGTATAATGGTGACTGAATAAATTCAGAACGTTACAAATATTGTCTATTGTCTCTGTTTATGCTTTATTAATTTTATTATAGAAAATATTCATAAGAATTAAAACCCTCCGAATTTATTTCGTATCAATAGAGATCCTAATTCATAATTTCAGTTCGTGTGTAATACACTTGCTGCTAATATTTTAGCCTGATAACCAACCTTTCACGAAAAACAATAAAAAAAAACAAAATCAGCTGTTTGTACAATCTGCCTCCATCTTTACAATTTAATATTATAGGAATTTGTTAATAATCTTTTAATTATTATTTTCATGTCGATTTTATATATAAACGAAATTGCAAAATATATCACATTGTTTTTTGTTTTTTTTTTAATAGGCGTAAGTAGTGGCAGAATTTTAAATGAACCAAAAAGTAAATATCGCTTATAACCTTAAATGGCTGAACGCCATGATCCTGTGCCACAAACCTATGTGGAATGGGAATTAAAAAAGAGGACTTTGCCGGTCTAACCTGCAAGATTTTTGTCCTAGCCGCACCTGAAACGTCATACTTCGCAGCCTATTATAAGGAACGTAACATCAATATTTCATTGCATGTTTGAGAAAAGATATTTTCACCTCAGCAGTTCGAACAAGCCTACTTTCCTCACTCCCTGGAGTGACGAAAGTGCGACTTTCATCACTCCAGGGAGTGAAATTTTGCTTCTAGAAGCTTTTCGTCATAATGATGATGCCTTTCATTCAGGATTGTAAATAAATGTGTTTTTTTAACTTTAATATGTTCTCACTACTGAGGCGAAAAGTTGTATACAAATAAATACAAATACAAATAATTTATTGAGAAAAGTATAGTACAGTGGTTGCTCTTACAGGCTAAGATTTTTTAACGACAGGTAGTTTACAAATGCCTGAACTAGGATTCCCTGTGTTTCAGGCAGCGAAGGACAAAATAAATTAATTAACTTTTAATTATTCACTTAATTATAAACTATAAGTAGTACACAATGAAAGTTTTATCACCTTATACCTTAACAAAAAAATAGGTTCTTAAGTTTTAAATATCAAAGTATACAGTAGGTAATCGTTTTAAGGCTATTAGTATGTGTTAAATAATTTTGCTTGTTAGACATTTATAATCCAGTACATCAAGCTGTTTACCGCATCAGCAGAAATCATAAACGGGGCCGAGGTTTGTTTATATTTAATTGATCGACAAAAATGTACGTGTGTATGTATATTACGTGATTTATGATAGAGGGTTAGTAGGTCAGAGAATATGGTATTATCATAGCTAATCTGATGAAAACAATAAGTGCTACAAAATATGTGAGAATGTGAGAAGGAAGCGCTCCTAGGTGCCCTCATAGTCTATGGAGTTTAAAAACCTTTTTTCAGCCATTCGTCTAGCTGGGCATTCGGTGTCGCCTGTTTGGTGGTTGCATGGTTTTTTGTAGTGCGAGCATGTTGCACATTTTGGTGCTTCGTCTTTCTTCGTGCAATCCTTGAATGAGTGACCCGCACCGCCGCAGTGGCCGCAGATGTTAATTTCCATTTTGCAGGTCTTCGCTGCATGATTGTAGAGCTGACATTTGAAACAGCGCGTAACCAAGGTGAAATCTCTTACAGGGCACGATGACCAGTTCACAAAAACTCTGTCGTTCGTAATTAAGGCCTTGCGTATCACTCCAGTAACTTCAATTATATAATTACAGGTCTCAGCATTCTTTTTTCCGGATTTATGACTTAACTTAGTGGTAGCCATAAATTATTCGAGCGACCAGTCCTGTAATTTATCGGCCAAGTTTTGTTGGTATTATGCACTTCAGGACTTCAGATTCCTGCATGTCCGTGGGAACTCCAACGATTACAATTCTGGGCTTGCGTTTTTGTGGCTCGTCAACGGTGAGTCCAGAGGTCGTAAGCTGCGCAGATTGCTTGAGTTTTATGACGTCTTCCTTTGAGTCAGTGCTTATCACTACACCACCGTTATTGACTTTGCGCTATCCTCTCACGTGTAGGTTCATTTCGTTGGGCCGGATAATCTTTTGCACGAGAGATTTAGTTTCCTCACTCGATTTCAACTTGTCGACTGGATAAATTACAACTGAACTGATGCTAGGCGGTTGGACGTACCTCGTTCCATTTTTCTTAAGGGCATCGGCGGACGAAGCAGATCCCGAAACTTGTCGGCTGGATTCTGCGATCGACTCCTTCAGTTCTTGGATGTGTTGTACGAGGTTAATTCTTTCCTTGTGAGCTTGACGGGACTGGTATGCTTGGATTGCGTGGTGTTTTAGGGACTGGTATTCAATAGCCATTTGTGAGGCTAAGTAGGTCACGTTGCGACACATGGAGTTAATTCTGATCTTCTGGTCGATGTTAAGTTTACCTTCTGCAGAAGTGGAGCATACGTCTTGCAGGTGCAGTTCAATCTTTTTTAGCCAGGTTTGGATGTCACTTGTGGGAAAGATCTTCGGGGGCTCTTCTTCCTGTTGCATGTCTGCTGGCGCGGGCCCGGGCGAGCCGGGCGTGGTCGTTGAGGACGGGCTGCGGCTTGTTAGTCCACTCCTTTTAAGTGGAGTATTCTCCGACATTTTTCGATTACACTTGTTTACTCCAGCTATACATTATACTATAGCAGTAGGTCGCGATAGATGACTACTGACCTAGATAATTCACAATTGGAAGTGCATACGAATTATGCTCGCGAATAATTAATTATTTTAATAAACACGTCCGATCTCATTGACGGTCACGATAAATTTTGTATGTGTCACACGAGAGGAAAGTTTTTTCAATTATAGAATCTTTCGCTTACTCGGGACTCAAAATCAACACTAGCAAGAAAAACCAACTTTCCTCTCTTGTTGCACAAATAACTATTTCAAACTCAACATTTTGAAAAGGCTTGTCTACCTACACCTTTATTTATTCTTTAAAATCAGTGACCATAAGTGAATTTTGACAAGACAACGGATAGCTGTTTGGTCAGATAGTGAATATCTGGCCGCTGTTGGCTGGATAATTGCCATAGAGTTTGACATTTCTACAGATAGTATATACAGATTGAGCGTTAATCAGTTCACAATTGCGATCAAATTGAGTTTTGTATAGTAATCGCTTTCAAATCGCTCAAGTGTAATAAGGCCCTAAGCTAAATGGGGCCCATGCACGTTGTAGTTCCAGAAATTGTAGACTGTCTAAATGAATACCTACTTGCCATTCTATGAATTTATTATACATGTATTAATTAATACATAATTTGAGGAAAAATTACCTTTTCGAGGGGCGTGCTCAAAGAAAGAGCAAAGGAACTCAATACTAGTATCAGCACAGGCTTCATGTTTATAAAAACTGTACTTATAGAGCACTGTTTCAAATATGTTTAACGTCCGTTTGTGCTAGCGTCTCAAGAGTGACTAATATATGTAGGTATGAATTTCGTACAATAACAGGATACATCAATAATGATAAATTGCGGTTTGGCAATTCTCTGCCATTCTGTCATCGAAAGGATTATCAGTCTGATATTCACCCAAGCCGTTTAAAGACTGACAACAGTTGTACCATTTCGTAAAAAAATAACTATGCAGCTTTGGTTGTAATTATTTGTTGTACGATCTTCGCCGACTGACGGTTTTTGTATTTACTAGTAGATTTTAATTAGAGTACCTACAAAAACTGCTATAGATGCTATACATAGTTAACGTTCAAGGTACAACCAGAAAAAAAGGTCGCCATCAGAAAAATCAGAGCGGCCAAGGTGGTCACAAGCATCTGAACAATGCCTCTATTCACATGGCGATAAAGAGCATGTTCAGATATTTCTGAGTATCCTGGCCGCTCCCACTATGCTCGCGTGAAATATACTAAGAAAACTCAAAGTTACAATACAAATTTATTGACTAATAATTATAATTAGGCTCCGGCGGGTGATGCGGGAACGGGGGATGTCCGAACGGCGGCGGACCTCGCGGCGGGAACTGCGGCCGGAACGAGGGGGGCGGCGGTCGCCACGGGGGCGGGGGGCGCGCCCCCGGCGGACCGAACCCGGGCGGCCCGAACGGCGGCGGCGGGAAGTGGTGGAACGGCGGCGGGCCGGGCGGCGGCGGCGGCCCGGGCGGCGCCATGGGGGGCGGCGGCGGCGCCATGGGTAGCGGCGGCGGCCGCATGGGGGGCCCGGGCGGGGGCATGGGGGACGGCGGGGGAGGCGGCGCCATGAGCACGGGGCCCATGAGCGTGGGCGGCGCGTCGGCGAACAGCTGGTGCGGCCGGTCCGCGTGCGACAGCGGATTCTGGGCGGCGAGCAATCTGAAATAAAGAGTTAGATGGTTTAAGAGTCGCCAGGACGCTCGCGTGAACTCGCGTCCCCATACAAACGTAGTTCAGCTCTCATTTTAAAACGACATGGTTTAGAAACAGGAAATTTGGCATGGGCATTCTAGCAGTACAGATCTATGTCGGTAATTCGTTTTCGTTGCTAAAAATTGTAATACAAAGAAAATATAGCAAATATAAGTTTTGTATGTAAATCTGTATCTGGCTGTATTTTCTTTGTATTACAATTTTTTGCAACGAAAACGAATTACCGACATAGATCTGTACTACTAGAATGCCCATGCCAAATTTCGTGGGTCTAAAGCATGTCGTTTTAAAATGAGAGCTAAACTACGTTTGTATGGGAACGCGAGCGTCCTGGCGACTCTTAACTTTGAAATGATATATTTTCGACCGACTTCAAGATTTCGAAGGAGGAGGTTCTCAATTCGTCGGGATCTTTGTTTGTTTTTTAATAGGACTTTTTGTTAGAACGTCTAACATGTCTTGCTTCATGGTTTGAAAGGGGGTTTCTGCTCGCTTCTGAATCTAATATTATGATACTAGTAGTCCGCCTCGAACTGAGAACTCGCGATTTACCTTAACGAGTTTGCCAATATAACAAGAACCATATGAAGATTTTTTTTCGCCTTCTAAGTCAGCAACCCTTTAGATCGATCCAGCTCATAAACGAACTCTCAAATTTTATCTCTGCTACAGCCCCAACAAATTTCATAAAGATCAGAAAAACGTTACTAAAGTTATTGTCGAACAAACTCTCAAAATCAAAAAGGCATCGAAATGCTGAGACGCCCCATTAACCAGAAGTTGTTTGTAAGAACTCACTTCGCTTACGCTCCGCTCGTTTGATAAACAAAGATGAAAACAACTGGTTGCTGCAATTAGATTAGCATTAGAATTAGATTAGCATTTCACTTTAACGTAAAACGATTGAAAATAGCTTGAACTTTCACAAACCATGTCTTGTGGCCCAAACCGAAGGTGAAAACCAGAAACAAGCAGTCTTAGGCCTTCTTTGTTACCGCCCGTGATGCGTACACAATTCTGTGCGCGCGGGCGGTAAATATCACTTACCACCCGGAGTAAAGTAACTCTTACCTTTCAGCTGCCGAGCCGTGCCTCTCCCCTTTAACATCTTTCTTAAACGCATATGACACGGATATCGGTCTATTGCAGAGGTACTGATTATTCATAGCCTCTATTGCCGCGTCAGACGCCTCGAACGACGCGAAGTTTATAAACGCGAACGCTTTTGAGTTGCCCGTCTCTGGATCACGCATCACCTGGAATATAAGATGAAACACAAATTACGAAGGTGACCATTACATCTATACTATGCAATATTTACGTCCTTTAATTAATTTTACGTCACTCTGGGCGCTAAGTGAGATTTACCGCCCTAGGGCGCAGCGGAAAATCTCACTTCACACCCAGGAGAAGACGTAAAATTATGTACGCACCACGGACGGTAATAAGGAAGGCCTCAGATCGCTTGTTTATGGCCCTTGCCTTCGGTTCGGGCCACAAATACCCACGATCTGAGCCGTTATTTATTTTACCGCCCTAGGTGCGTAATATACTAATAATGTTTATGTTTCTTAGCTCTAACGATTTCTTACATTTTTTCGTCAAGTATTTTAAAAATTTGACTCAAGTCAGTGTTTATAAAATGCAACTGTGTAATTGTCTAGTCATATCTTTTGATCTATATTTTTAAATCACAGTAAACGGAGATTTCTAATTGTTTGCAGAACATCATTTATACTGAAGTGAATGCCAGCCCTTCTTTATTTTACCGTCCTAGGTACGTAATGTACTATTGTATAAGCAGAACGTCTACTAACGATACCGCAATTTAATAAAGGATATGGTGAATAAATTCGCATCCATCAGGTAAGTCTCATTAGCTCAGTTGGTCAAGAGCGATGGGCATGTTACTGAGAGTTGCGAGTTCGAAACTTGCCTAAGGCAGTCGATTATTCTACTTTTCCTTTATTGGGAGTGTTTAGGCAAACGCACGCGCGGCCGCAGCCTCGGGCGAGGCGCGCGCGGCAAGTTCCTCGCGAGGCGGCGCGCCAGGTGTACCCACGCCTATTCACTCATAAGATGTAATCTAGGCGACTCCATTGTACTCTCTGCTTGACAATGTCACCACCCATCCGTATGCTACTTATTAGGATATTTAAGAGCTGCCAGGACGCTCGCGTTCCCATACAAACGTAGTTTAGCTCTCATTTTAAAACGACATGCTTTAGAACCACGAAATTTGGCATGGCCATTCTAGTAGTACAGATCTATGTCGGTAATTCGTTTTCGTTGCAAAAAATTGTAATACAAAGAAAATACAGCCAGATACAGATTTACATACAAAATTTATTTTTGCTATATTTTCTTTGTATTACAATTTTTAGCAACGAAAATGAATTACCGACATAGATCTGTACTGTTAGAATGCCCATGCCAAATTTCATGGTTCTAAAGCATGTCGTTTTAAAATGAGAGCTGAACTACGTTTGTATGGGAATGCGAGTTCACGCGAGAGTCCTGGCGACTCTTAAGTACAATACCTTAGGTGTTTGTAGAATAACCCCAAAAGCAGAGAAGGTGTCGTATAGCAGTTTCTCATCAACCTCCGGGTCCAAGTTACCGATGAACACATTGGCACCCACATCCAGGTTCTTCTGGTGAGCCGATGCCTTGTTCACTCTGACTGGCTTGCCATACAGCTTTATCATATTCATAACCTGAAAACGAATAAAAATTAATAGAATGAATGAATTGAATAGAAAGAATTAGTATAATTTTTTTTTTCATATACTTTGGCTATGGTTCAAGTATTGAAATACCTACAACATAATAATATACATGGTCTACCTTAAACCAGATTCAAGATTGAAAGGGCTAATTAAACAGCTAATGGACTATCAAATTAACCCTTTGACCGCCAAAGCCGTCATAACACGCGCACGGAAATTCGTGGCATCAGCGCCAGGACGTGATATCACGTCCAAAATATAACCGGTTTGCCTTGTGTGCCGGCGCTGAGTGCACGATTTTTCCATCCGATGCTTGGCATTCAAAAGGTTAAGCCTTATTATAAAAATGTCAACATCTGAATAACTAAGCAATTTGCGTTCAAACTTCTTGTTCTAAGCCAGTGAAGAAAAAAAGGGGAGGCCTTTGCCCAGCAGTGGGACACTAAAACAGGCTAATAAAAAAAAATAAGCCTTTAAATACTGACATTGGTTTTAGGGACATTGACTGAAAAAAAACTATGAAATACGGACTTAATAAAGTTGAGCACCAACTTGACTTATAATCGTCAGACACACTACTAAAAATAAAATAGCCTTTATCTACAGGACAAAGAATAACAGTTGTACATCATCTCTCTATTATCTCCCATCTTTTGTATTCTTTGCTTGCCCTACGGCAAAGGCCTCGTCCAGCCTTCTCCACTCTCCGATCTAATGCCACTCTGCTCCAGGTACGGCCAGCTACCTGTGCGATGTCGTCTTCCCATCTCATTAGAGGTTTCCTCGCCTTTCTTTTTCCCTCTATTGGGTACCATTGGGTATCTAATGGATATAAGTTGTAGTAATGAGTTACCAACATAATAAAAATAAACCGTCTCACCTTGATAGCATAATCGGCATCCTCTTCCCCCATAAACTCCACGAAGCCATAGCCTTGGTGTGTCTGTGTTACTCGGTCTTTGGGCATGTGCACATTCACTGAAACACAAATTAAAATTACGGTTGTTAGGCGTCTTTCACACTGTTGTGGTTTCTGAGATGCGTGCGTGTGTATAGCGCTGTCACGCTTGCCCATCAGCGCTGCATGTGGAGACCATGTAGTACTTACCAACAGGTCCCGACTGGACGAAGAGCTCCCACAGCAAGCTCTCAGACACCCGATCGTCGAGCCCTCCAACGTAAATTGTCGCATCTGAAATATTGAAGTTAATTTGCCAAATTTTGTTTAAAACAATGTGCTGCCTTTCTTTAATGTGACCCATTATTGGCCAAGCGTAGTAATATAGGTCTGTATCCGTTGAAATACCTTAATCGAAGTAAATTTATGTCTGAAGTAACAAAACTAACATAACCTAAACGTACGTATGATATCAACATAAAGTATACTAGTTAGTGATTTTAGCAATTCTGATGTAAAGCACTGGTTTGTTTAGTTACTGTTTGGAGGGCTTACCTTGATTTCTTTCGGCAATTGGCCCTGCTGCCATTTTATTATGATAATAAAATCGGCGTCTGTTGCAGCCGCCATACAATGCGATGACGTGAGTGACGTTTACTTGACAATCTTGACATTTGCGTTTTCGGTTTTCTACAAAAGTAAAACGTTTAGAAATTCCATAGAAATTCAAACATGTAGTTTAAGGGACAATACACACTTGAGCTGAATTGAGAATATTCATGGACAAAATGCTTAAATTTGTCTATGGTTGCTTAAATTTGTCTATGATAGCTGATTGTTTGTATGGAGGCCATAAACATATTTAAGCAACCGTAGACAAATTTAAGCATTTTGTCCATGAATTTGCTGAATTCAGATCAGGTGTGTAGTGTTCTTAAGCAGTGGACCACAGACAATCAATTTAAACTTTTTAATGCATAGATTTTCTGTTCACAACTTGTTTACGTTTTGGCGCAATCTGTGCCATTGATTCATTCATGTGTGACTGGAGCGGTCGTTTGTCCTAATAATATTGGTACTTTTCCGTCACAACAAATACAAAAAAACGTAAACAAATTATTTTAACTCAGAATGCAGAGTGCTTCGGATGTGATATCGTCGTTATTTTGGTTTAAAGATGAGGATGAAGATGATGAAAAAGATCCTGATATTATAGAACAATTTGTGCAATATGTTGAAGATTTCAGTTCGCAGTACGGAAGTGAAATCAGTGTTTCCTACACCGCTTTCAATCTTCGCGGTCCACCGTCGAACTTTCCTGATTATGGCGATTATCCTCAAGCATTTGTAATGGTGAGACTTTCTGAAACTTTTCTAGAAATGTACATAACTTTCTAACATGCCATTGCCTATCTATTCACGTTAGTATTACAGGCATTCCAGTTATGTAGAAATCGCGATCACGTGCCGGCTCTCGTGAAAAGTTGGATTTCCACGTCCTAGAAAATTCAAAGCAAAAGAAACTCATATATATCATACCTATTAGATTAACCATTACATAGAAGAAAGTAAAATCGAATGTATTCTTACTATTTTTGAAGTAAAATTAAGATTTTGTACTTATGTAAAACAAATAGTGTTATTATGTTTTATTATAACATATTATAAAATATGTAAAGCCTAGAAATTTTCAAAATTGGTAGAGTTAAATAATAACATGACTACTATAGGTTTTTTTTTGTAACAGAGAACCTATGGTACTTGGTGGGAAGAAGCCCCATCGGCTCAGAAAGACTACATGCCACAAAACAATCGGAGCATACCAAGCCAGGACTTTGTTGGTTAGTATTATAAAAAAAATAGCCTTTATTTACGGAACAAAAAATCACGATACATCATCTTTCTGTTATCTCCCATCTTTTGTATTCTTTGCCTACCCTTCGGCATTATTAGTATTATTAAGCAAACCTTAGCTGTGGATATAAGAGTAAAAAAATATAAGGAATATAAGAGTAAAAAAATTACTGTGATTTTTGAACCATCCAACTACCCACTTGAATATCCCATTTTGTAAAATCGTCTTCCAACAGAAGTATCATTTGAGAAAGCCGTATATCCACTTGAAGTGTCCGTCTTCGAGACCTACAATCCCGGTGCTCTGGTCCGCATTTGGGCCCAGGGTCCGTCTATGTGGATGTTGCTATGGGAAGGTGAACCGGAATATGCTGGGGACCGACCGAGGATCTTCAATCCTCCGATAAGACAGATTGATGTACTGACAAGGTTAGTAGCAAGTTAACAGATATTGTCATTAAAATATAAAATGTTTTTATAGGTCCAGCCAATTAAATTTTTGTATGGAATAGGAGTTTGCTAAAAACAGTGTGTTATTTAGCCGTGTTTACACTTGGCGCACAGCTCGGCTAGTGTGGACGTGGTTCGGCCGAGGCAAACGCACGCAGGACAATGCCTCGAGCGAGGCACGTCCACACTAACCGAGCTGCCGCGCGCGGCAAATTCCTCGCGAGGCGGTGCGTCTGGTGTAGACACGGCTATTTGAATATATAAAATAAACATCTGTGACTTCTGTGATTTAATCCCTATTCCCTAATGTATAGTTCTATGGCCTTAGTGAAGCCTTAGTCAGTTTGCTATACTATGATTATTTTTAGATATGGACATCTGGCAGCTATAAAGTGGCGGAGGTCAAAGAATGTAAACCACTTCAAGCAAAAAATCCTGGTTCTGGTTTTGATGCAATATTATGAGAAATTACATAAATAAGTATAATGTAATTCATAGTTTTTCGCCTACTGTTTCTGTTTCCACAATAATGTGCAATGTTTTTTTTGTTCTAATGTGAAAATATAGGCCCTGCCCTCTATAACTAGTTACCTATTTTGGTAGAATTATTTTTCAATTCAAAAATTTTGCTAGTCTGTAACTCTGACCTCCACCCATGAAAAGCTGCAAGATGTCCGGATCTAGCAATCTAACCAGACGGGTTTCGTTGCTCTCATTATTGTGCCACATCTGATGTGGCCAGCTCTTAGCCCATACCATAGATAAATGAGTAGATAGATTGCTAACTCCATACATAGAAAAACTACTAATTAAATAATAAGTCGTATGACTTATTATTTAATTAGTAGTTAAACTCCTTTTTACTAAGTTTTAAGCGCTGTAGTCTTTTGAATAATAACTTTTAGCAATGCTCGCTTAAAACTCATTATATATACGCATTTAGCCATGTATGGAGAGAACACTCTAGGTACTTAATTCTCTTTGCCCATACGCTTTTATTGTTTGAATACAATATTTAATATCTTTTTTCTTCCACAGAGTATTAAGACTAGAATTCAACCATAGACTGCTGCCTTACTATACGGAGCTGGACGCTGTGTTGTTGAAAGGGAGAGAGCCATGCAAGTTCCAAATGAAGAAAAAACTAATGTGCCCATCGCTGCTGCATAAGAAAAATGGTCCGGCCATGGAGAAGGGTAAGAAAAAAAAACATATTTTTTTGTCTTGCTTTTTTCCGACTGTGGATTTTTATTATCACACGGTATTCAAGCATGCGATCCGCCTGATGGTACGCGGTAGCCTATGGACGCCTGTAACTCCAGAGTATTCACATGCGCGTTGTCTACCCTTAAAGTGGGTGTGCTTAGTATCCTAATACTATTAATGCTACGAACACCTACTTAAAAAATATTCGGCGAATACGAATATTCGTAATACCACTGATATTCGCCGAATATTTTTTAAGTAGGTATTCGTAAGAATTTCTAACTATGATTTTTTTTCTACTGACCCGACTACTTCTATATACTTACGGTGGTGTTGTTTACATTCATTGTAATTGATTGCCAGACGTGTTATTGCAATAAGATGAATTTTATTAATATTCCTAAGCAGTAAAACGTAAAGTAAATAAAGGAAGCCGTCAAGAAAAGTTAAAAAGTGACATTTGGGAACATTTCGGTAAATATGACTTATTTTATAAATTGGTTTTTCATGGTTTTTATAGTTACAATGGTAAAATGTAGGTACAGTCTACGCCAAAAATATGTATACATTTTGAACCTTATAACAAAGGAGTAAGGTACAAAAATGTAAACATATTTTTGGCGTTAACTATACCTACTATTTTATAGTATGTTGCATCACCGTTTGACATTGATTTAACTAACGAAGTAAGAAGATATTACTGTTACCTTGATGTTATTAATAGTAGCTAATGGCCTAATCATAGGAAGTTATAAGGTAATTAGGTTGGTGTAATGTTTCAAGGGTAAATGAAAAATGCTACATACTGAAATACGTTTGCGGTGATAGGTATAAATTGGAAACCAAAGAGAGGTCGTTAAGTATTAAAATAACACTTATGCGTATAGGCGTTTTTGTTTTATTTCGCTGTATTTAAGGGGCTACTTTGAAAAATTTTAGTTTTTTTCAAACGCTCTAGTGACTTAACGGGAAAAGGGACTGAATTTATGTTCGAATATATATATATATTACTAGACTATATACTCTTGTTTTTGGCACAAGCCGAAACACAATTGCTGAAAGTTGCTTCGATAGAAAAAAAATCCGAAGTTGGGTCCTTTTTCTCCTTATTTTTCTTGGCTTACGTAAGAGATTAAGTAATATAACTATGTAAAAAGTATGGTGTTCTGGTTTATCTAAAAAGTCACAGAAGCAGAATAAGACAATATTTTATAGATTCGCTTATTTATCGTAGTTTGGTGGAAAAGTATGATCCTTAAGAGCGCTGCATCTCTTTCTTTCTTGCACGGGAGCCATAAACGTGTCTCTAACGGATGGGCGTGGCTTGTCCGAATCGAGGAATGGCCTTAAATTTTACATCGACATTGGTAAACAACCAAAAGGACGACCCAAAGTTAGCTGGTGGAAAGTTTTAAAGCAACATGGTCTAAAAATATATTCAGAGGGGTCGATCCCAAATGAACTGGGAAGAGGCATGAAAAAAGAAGTATTTTAATTTTACCCGACTACTGAAAAAAAGGAGCGTTATTTAATCCATGAAAAATATGGGTGTGCCCTTAACTAGAGTTATATGGTCTGTGTAGCCGCGTAAAATATTATTTTCGTTAAAATGTCCCTTTGTCTATTTCGAAAAAGGTATATTTTCTAACTAAACTGCGCGCGCCAACCCGCCTGCCGAGCGTGGCGCGTATGGCAAACCCCTCCTTTAAAGGGGAGGTCTGTTCAGCAGTGGACGTCTTATGGCTGAGATGATGATGATGATAATGATATTTTCTAAATGGTCAAAGACACACATTTCTCGCACGCTTCCTCGCTCATCTCTGGTGGAAACGCAGCCTAAAAGAAGTATATTAAGTATAGATTATACTTTTCGCGAATATAGTTTGTGCTTAAGGCACCCTAACTTTGAAAACTTTGTTTTTAAATAATAGTTTTGTTTCTGGTTGGAAAATAAACGCCACCACTACATAGTATAAAACAAAGTCGCTTCCTGCTGTCTGTCCCTATGTATGCTTAGATCTTTAAAACTACGCAACGGATTTTCATGCGGTTTTTATTAACAGATAGAGTGATTCAAGAGGAAGGTTTATATGTATAAATGCACCCGTGCGAAGCAGGGGCGGGTCGCTAGTAAATAATAAATTGGTGTTTTATTGTTTTGTATATCCTATGTGACACTGGATGCCAAAGGTAATATTACCAATACTAGTACGGGCGGCGACCGTAGGATCTGCTACGTAACGTGATACAAAGATAAGCCCCATGGCACATGTTCATAAAAGTGACGCTGAGTTCCGGAAAAATAATAAAAACACTTGGAATTGGCCATGGAAATACCATTCCTTTTTTAATCGGAAGTGGTACTTTTTTGTGCTTTCGGCCAATTCAATTTTTTTTTTACAATTTTCCCGGAAATCAGCATCACTTTTATGAACATGTGCAATAGGGCTTTTCTTTGTATCACGTTACGTAGCAGATCCTACGGCCGCCGCCCGTACTATAGGAGCTATTGGATGTGCAGCAACTTCAAAATATTATAAGTAAGTATACCTCAAGTTGCAGGGACTGATATAAAAAGGTACCGGTTTAAATGGGTTCGACTGTACCTACATTCACGTGGTTTTGTTTGTCAACAGGTCAACTGTTACATAAAATAATGGCGTCCAACTTGCACGAAGCGGTTATGCCACTGGCGGCTTTAGGGATGAAGCCGATGCAGATCGATACGGGGCCCCCGCTGGGAGACTTCGAAAGATTACCGGTAAGTTTTATTTACTTGTTAACTTTGTGGCGTAACGACCCAAAAATGAATCTTATGGCCTGCGACATAAGAGCGCTCTATTTTGCTCGATTCTGAGCATATTCTCACCAACGTCCTCCGGTGCCGAGGTCGCGAACTGCTATACTCTATCCGACCAGAGATAGTTAGGGTGACCACAACAGCACGGCGTTCAAAAGGTCGCCCCAAATACCAATAGCGGGATAGAGATAGCGGGGCACACAGCACTATCTCTTTTGCACACGTCATCCGGTTCCGGACCAGTGTGAGATCTCACGATCTTTATAAGTAAACCTAAAAAAAAAGTAATTTGTACACAGTCCAGAAAATTATTGCAAGTTTATTTAAGAGACAATTTAGCTCAAACAACAGCTGTTAAGCCACTGTCAAAAGTGTAAAGCTGTCACTGTAGAGTAGAAACCTACGGCAATTTCGACCAGGGGGGTGATTTTTGAAATTCGAGTACTCGAAAGTGACATTTACAACTCAGAATAAAACGATGAAATTATGATTTAAAAATAACAGCTATAGGAATTTAAAATCATGAGTATTTAAACTATTAATTTCATGCGAAAAAAGTGGCGGTAAGGTATTGCGTGAGATTATTTTCGAGCTTAAACTTTTTGAATTCGGGCGCTCGAAAGTCCAAAATTGGCCCCCTGACATTATGAAATGACCGCATTTGTGTCACTACACGCAAAGTCTCATCGGTTTTAATTTCCACGGGTTCAGCAAACCTCTCTCACACGTACGGCCTTGAAGAACGCAATGAACCTTCATGTGTGTGTAAAACGCTAGTGTAATCATAGTTAGCAAGCCGTACAGTTATTACCCTTGCACCAAAGACCATATTATACCTACACAGAAAAAAAAAACATATCTTAATCCAAGATATTCATTCTTGTATATGGAAAATCGATAATTTCTTGAACCAAGTATGATTTTGTTGAACCAAGTATGATTTTGTTGATCCAAGGTAGAACTTACTTGGTTCAAGATATTTTTTACTTGATTTAAGAAATTATCGATTTTCCTTATGTACAAGAATGAATATCTTGGATTAAGATATCCTTTTAACTGTGTAGGCTGTAATAATAAGTATCCTCACACTGTTTGTTCCGTTTTTTACCACGTCTATTGAGCCAATCGCTCTCGTCAATCTAATCCCAGGAATAGGCATAGGCAATAGTTACTATGAAAGCGACTCTCATCTGACCTTTCAAACCAGAAGGGAAAGTAGGTTTTTTCGGCCTTACGACGTTTTCCTTCACCGATAAGAGTCTGTGGTAAATATAAATCGACTGCCGTGCTTCCAGATGATATTTCGTACATAAGTTTAGTAAAACCCGGAGGAAAATAGTGATACGAGCCGGGATTTGATCCCGAGACCTTTCTCTTTAATTCTGCGCCTAGGCAGGTATTAATAGTCCCTGTACTGAAGTAGGGATGTCACGAATATTCGCATTCGCATGCGTATAATGCGAATATTCCCATCATTTTTGACATTCGTATCAACATTCGCATTCGCATAAAATGATGCGAATATTTTTCGAATGCGAATGTTAGTAGAACACATCCTCTTTTGACCGCACTGACCCGGCCCATGGTCATATGCTTGCTCATACATAGGAAGTGAAAACGACGGTATCACTTGACTCCTTTTGATCATTAATATAGGACTCCATCACATACTATTTTTGAACTATGGAAGCATAAAAATGATAAGCAAGATTAAGTTTCTTTTAATCTACTCCGTAACATTCGTATTCGCATTCGCATTCGGACATTCGCATCCTGAATATTCGCATTCGCATTCGTGAATGTGAGAAAAAAAAGAAAAGACATTCGTGACATCCCTGTACTGAAGTTATCTAGACAATAGGACTGAATTTGTGACCTAGACGATTCATTATGAATGAGTCTTGTTATAACATTTACGTTAGGTCTTTTTCTAACAATAGTGTGTTGTGAAAAATTATCATTATTAGAAATATATGCCAATGAATTTTATCAGCCGAGCGAAACGAGTTATAAAAAAGAGTTATAGTTGGTCCCGTAATCATCAGGGCAGAATCTGGTTACTAAGGGGAAATTAAGAGAACTCTTCCAAAAACTTCAAATAATATTGATATTTTTGACAACACATTATGGTGAAGTGGAACTGATGAAAACACCATTAAACGGTGGCATTCTCATTTATGAAGTCGATTATTTTTATTGAATTTAAACTTTCGTGAGACATTTTTACACTATTATCACTGCATCGATCGATCGATTATTTTATCGATTATTTTTGTCAAAGGTCATATGTTACGGAAATCCTCTGAATCTACTTTGTTATAAGCAATTTTTCTTATCTTAATGTTTCATAACTTGGCATTGAAAATACCAGTAGCTTGACATCAAAACTACACTTACTTTGAATTTTATTACCTATTATACTTTTACTTTTAATAGTCAGTTACCATGGAGATTATAAGCAATAGTTTCCATGTAGAAGTTACATTCGCCGTGGGGTGCCCGGCCTTAGAATTGTCCCCCACCATATCGTCCCGTGGTTGCAGTAGGAGTCTGCTAAGGGAAAATACCGGGAGATGGGCAGCAGCATCTTCCGAAAGCCTAAACAACAATAAACAAAAGAGTTGGCGCGCGCCAACCCGCCTGCCAAGCGTGGCGCGTATGACAACACTTCACTACTTTTTAATAGTCTCCTGTAAACAAATGTTTTGCTCGGTAATAACTGTAATAAGGTTCAACTGTGGTTAGGGAAAACGTGTAAGAATTAGATCCATTTCATATAAATTCATGGTTGTAAGTACGTACGTACATACTTAAGTTGTTGTGTGTGTACGTAATACTAATATTCTAGGGTCGTACTTGCCTGACAATCTTACGTATAATATGATTTGGTATTAACGTAAGTTATCCCCTTTTATATAAATAACCCTACTACCGTTACGTGCTAATTGTGATGAGATTAACAACAGTTTCATGTAAGTTTGATTACCAATATTTACGTAACAAACGTAGTCCATGTTACATGTAACAAATCTTAAGGCTTCACTCTAAGAGCGTTATCACACTTGCGATTTGCGAGCTAGTTTTGTATGGAAGCGAGCACGCCGCGTACGAGTTTTGTATATAAATCGCTTTCAAATCGCTTAAGTGTGAATCACAGCCAGTATGAGTAAATCAGTCCTATTATAAATTACGTGGGTCGATCAACTATTTCTTTTTGTGTGCCCATTTGTCAGGCGATAATACACCATACTTATTTAGAAGAATATTATGCCATGGTCTACAAACATGCCTGGGAGACGGCCCATTATAAACAAAGAGGTCTTAAAACTGTCAAGAACATGCATTTGGAGAATGTTTCCATGGAATCGACAACGAGTTGCAAGAAAAAGTTGACTCACCCGAATACATTTCAACGAAGCAAATACGTTTTTAAGAAATATAAGTTGGTAAAATATTCCAAGTATTTAAATATCAGTAACAATGCCCATTGCCATGGGTTTTTGTATAAGAATAACTTGTTATAAAATGTGACCATTTATATAAAAGGAACCATCTTCATCTGATTATGTTTAAGTTGAACAAACGTATTGAAACGTATTGGTCGCTTAGTCCATTCACTTTAATTTCCTGGCAACTAAATAAAGTAACTATTTATAATTTTCATTACATACTGAATGGTATCTACACCTATAGACTTTTTTTACTTTATTGCCACTAACATTGCAATTTTTCAACATTAAATTCAAGCACCATTTAAAGCCCCAGATAAGATACATACAAAATTGTATTAAAAAAAGGATCATCATCATCATCATCTCAGCCATAAGACATCCACTGCTGAACATAGGCCTCCCCTTTGAAAAAAAAAACTGCGCGCGCCAACCCGCCTGCCAAGCGTGGCGCGTATGGAAAAAAAGGATAAAACAATATAATTTGTGATACTTCAAACGTAATGTCCTTTTTACGTCTTTTGTTTTCAATGTACATATTTGTTATGCGGATTGATGAAAATTATGTCGAGGGATGTGGAAAAAGAGGCAAACCTAAGAAAAGATGGATGGACTGTAACCTGTGTGAGAGGTGACATGGAAAGAAAGGAGGTGAGTGATGATGATGAGATGACGGGTCACAGTACAGGTTTAAATCTACCTGTCAGTGGCAGGCCTGTGCGAGTTGAGCGACATTCGAGCGACTGATTGGCGACGGATCGCACAGGATCGGAACGAATGGCGGAATCTAGTGTCGGAGGCCAAGATCCATTTTGGGTCGCCGGTCGCTGAGCCAGCGAAGTTAGTTAGTTAGTCAGTGGCAGGGTGTCTATAAATCCCGATTTCCAGCTATTTTTTTTTTGTTTATTCAGAAAACAAAAGCCAATGTTACAAAAATGGACACAAATTATTTTCAGAATGTTAAGCACTTTTCTAACATTATCACCGCAAAAAGGAAAAGCAATATTTTTGACACTGGATTTAATATTTATGTAGGTAGACTGGCTTATATGTAAATACTGCTAAGTATAGTATTACAATACACGTTTTTTGCTCCAGAACTAAAATGGGGTGTCGACATTTTTTGTTACTCAGTCTGGTATTCTTGTATATTAAACCGTATACAAAACTGAAATAAATGTTTACTTGAACCTATGTAAATTCAGAGCCTGGCCGCTACATGACTCGGTTACATTTTAAATAAGAGTCGGGAGGTAGATTAATTGACCGAGCGAGTGGAAGTGAAGCATCTTCGTTTCGACTTCTTATGTCCGATCCCGATTGGGCAAGAAATTGCAAAGCGAAGGTGGGATGGATCTGGCCCACAATCCATCGGGACTATGACAATATTGCGTGCAATGCTCTATATTAGAAGCCGCCAGGAGGCGAACGTAGATCGGGTCGTCCCGTGCACTCGACCAGGCGCTCTATTGAGGAGATGAATGCCTTTCAGATGAGCTGGAGCGACGTTAGGACCGCTGCTAGGGACTGAGAGACGTGAATAGGTTGCCGAGAGGACCCCAGACTCAATTGAGCCGTGGCAAGACCGGGACAAACGAATGATGGTGACACGTGAATTTTACTTTATTTATTACCTACAGTATTTTTTTGGCATGTAAGATTTTACTTTTTTGACGGGGCCTTACGTATGTTGATTATGTCACCGTCTGTATCCAGTGTTTCATATAGGTAGAGGTCATCTGAAAAACTAACATAAACAATATTACGATTCATAAAAATCCGTCCTCACCAACAGCCAAAATAAACATAAAATGACCTATAAATAGGTCGATATTTATAAGGCAGGTGTGGATAAGGAAATCTTCCTGGTGCCTTTTACCTTGTTTCAATAACTCTTGTATATCACTACATAGTATAAAACAAAGTCGCTTCCTGCTGTCTGTCGCTATGTATGCTTAGATCTTTAAAACTACGCAACGGATTTTGATGCGGTTTTTTTTTAATAGATAGAGTGATTCAAGAGGAAGGTTTATATGTATAATTGCACCCGTGCGAAGCCGGGGCGGGTCGCTAGTAAGATATAATTTGTCACCCTGAGTTGTGGTTACATTGAGTTAATATTATGATCTTAAAAAGTCGGATTATTTTCTCTGTTGGGCGGAACATGTCGAAAGGAAAGCATTATGTTTTTACCACTTAATACCGTGACATATAACACTATCTGCTAGCTTTTGCCTAATTCAGACTTTCCATTATTTTCCTGTTTGAAAATGATACGAATTCATGTAAGACTCGTATCATCTCATCATCTCAGCCATAAGACGTCCACTGCTGAACATAGGCCTCCCCTTTGGACCTCCATAAGTATTGGTCGGAAGCGACTTGCATCCAGCGTCTTCCGGCGACCTTTATAAGGTCGTCTGTCCATCTTGTGAATGGAATGGACGTCCTACGCTGCGTATCATCTACCAGATCTACCTACTCAATATCTTGGTCTTTATGTCCAAGTTATGTTCAAAATATTGTAGGATTTTTTGCATACTTCAGATAGGATCTAGGTTTCTAAATTGTCATGATCTGATTTTAAGATTCGGTAGGTATAGAAGGAACTTTTCAGTCAACAAATAATCAAGTTATTTGGGACGATTATATGGCATCATTAGCTTAGTCTAGCAACAGTCAGGTGGTGGAGACTGAAAGAAGTAATAGCAAGGTTGAGTAGATGGATGTCTAAAGTACATTCGCCATCACGTATATCGGAGCGGACAAGGTCGTCACAAATATCTGAATAACGCCTCTATTGTCAAGGCGATAAATTACAGACGTCCCAGTAGCCAGAAGTTGTTTGTAAGAACTCGCTTCGCTTATGCTCCGCTCGTTCGAAAATGTTATAAAGCGGCGCAAAAACGACCAATGGCAATTTGAACAACACCTTTATTGTCAAGGCGATAAAGCGCTTGTTCAGATATTTTTGAGTACCGACTGTACTTTAGACATCCATCTACTCACGTTGCTATTACTCTGTTCTTTTCTTTCAGTCTCCGCCACCTGACTATTGCTAGTAGTGCACGGTGTACGAGTCTAATTTTACAGTAATACCGCAAATCGATGTACAGTTTAGCCGTTTGGCACACGCATACTAGAGGTCAAAACAAAAATTTTCATCCGCAGTTCTTAAAAAAATTTCCCTTAGGAGGGGGGTGCTGATTCATAATTTTTTTTGTATGGGAAAAAAAAATTTTTTTTCAAAAACCTATCGTGTGTGGTATCATATGAAAGGGCTAATAGAGGCGGTTCTAATAATATACCACATCATTATATTTCAGCCATTTTTAAAAAATTAAAACAAAAATAATTTTCAAAACATACCAAGTTTGGGCTCCCCCAGATACGATATGGCTGGTTTTTTTTTGGTACTTTATATCAAAAATGATAATAGATATCCTCATATCTACCCTCAAGAAAGCAATTTTGAAAATAATTTCATTAAGTATTTATTTTTTATTTTTCAATATTACAAAATAACGCAGTACAAAATGTACTGAAGTAGAGTTCTACTATAGTCCTACTCCAGTACATTTTGTACTGCGTTACTTGATAATATTAAAAAATTAAAAAAAAAAACTAAATGAAATTATTTTCAAAATTGCTTTCTTGGGGTTAGATATGAGCATATCTAGTATCATTGTTGATATACAGTACCAAAAAAAAACCAGCCATATCGTATCTGGGGGAGCCCAAACTTGGTATGTTTTGAAAATTATTTTTGTTTTAATTTTTAAAAAATGGCTGAAATATAATGATGTGGTATATTATTAGAACCGCCTCTATTAGCCCTTTCATATGATACCACACACGATAGGTTTTTGAAAAAAACATTTTTTTTTCCCATACAAAAAAAATGATGAATCAGCACCCCCCTCCTAAGGGAAATTTTTTTAAGAACTGCGGATGAAAAATTTTGTTTTGACCTCTAGTATGCGTGTGCCAAACGGCTAAACTGTACATCGATTTGCGGTTTCTTTTTGTATACAAGGGGCACTATAGTGCTAATGATGCCATAATAATCGTCCCAGACTACCTGTTGAAGAGATATCGGCGATAAGAGCTTATATGGAAAATGTCAAAAAATATCTTTGTTTCAGGACGAAACGATACTGTGCGTGATGAAATATCTCGATATGCAATCGCTATGCCGCTGCGCTCAAGTTAACAGGCATTTCAACAGGCTCGCGTCTGACTCGATCCTGTATCGCAGCATCGACCTTAGGCCGTATTGGCATTGCGTGCAGTCTCAGGTATTTATAAAAACTTACTATTAAGACATAGAAGACAATAGAACATATTCATACGAAATGCACTGTAAATCGTCAGGTGTCAACCAAAACTTACTAATTGCAAAAAAAAAGCGAAAATCAACCTTGTTTTGTGACTGGTACGATTCCTTATGGCTATTAACTTGTGGAAGTACTTAGTGAGTTTTGGTTGTCACCAGACGATTAATAGTGTACCTAAATATGGCTCAGTCAATCGATTATATTCACAAACTTGTGGTACGAGTATCTACTGCGCGTACGTGATTGGAATAACTTTACTTGCATATTAGCATTCCCACTTATTTCGTAGTCTTGCTTAATCTGGTCTTAATTTATTGAAGCGCTTGTTCGGTTATTTGTGACTAGCAATGCCCTTAAAACGATCAGCTCTTTTCGGCAAAATGCGTCATAGGATTGCGCTGATTTGTGATTTTGTGGCATATACGTTATGATAAAGTTGCCACATGCCACATACCATGGCTATGTTGCATCTCAACTACGATACAGCGTTATGACTTGGGGAAATCAGGTAACAAAAAACATGTATTTTCAGAAACTCTGCGCAATTATAAATAGTTAAAATTATTTTTAATTCTTGGCAGGTACTGGTCACTCTCTCAATGCGGTGCAAATTCCTTCAGAAACTGGATTTATCTTGGTGTGGAAGCCATCTTATGATACATCCCAGCTACGTCGTAAAGTAAGTAACTACTCTTATCAATAGAATAGAATAGAATAGAAAACATTTATTCAAACAACACATCTTACAGGATAATACATCAGTAAAATAATAAAACAACTAAATCTAGATGTGAAGCCGAAATGGTCTCCACTCAGCAATGCAGTTGGCACGGCTAGCGTGGTCAACGGCGCTGGTTTTCTGTGGAGCCAGCAGGCAGGGTGTGCGGGACAGCATAATGCGTGACTCGAAGTGGGGACGTTAATAAATACATAAATAAGCACATAGAGAATTTAAAAATATGCAGACAGTAATTAATATGTGTAATTTATATATTGTTATTGAGGTGGGAGTTAGTTAAGTTATCAAAGTTATTCCTTAGTTTTACAATGACACTATGGATTACAGTCGCCATCAAATATATCTGAGCGGCCATGGTACTCAAAAATAACTGCACAAGCGCTTTATAGCCTTGACAATAAAGACGTTGTTCAGATATTGCCATTGATATAGGTCGTTTTTGCGCCGCTTTATAACATTTTCGAATGAGCGGAGCATAAGCGAAGCGAGTTCTTACAAACAACTTCTGGCTACTGAGACGTCTCGGTGTTTCGATGGCTTTTTGATTTTGGAAGTTTGTTCCGCAATAATTTTAGTTACGTTTTTCTGATCTTCATGAAATTTGGGGGAATCTAAATTTAATTTGAGAGTTCGTATATGAATAGGACCTATTAAGGGGTTATGGAGCAAGAAGGCGCGAAAAAATCATCATATGGGTCTTGTTATATCATTGGTAATTTCGTTTGCAAAGAAATCGCGAGTTTTTAGTTCGAGGCGGACTACTAGTTAACTTAGTCGTAGCTTAAAAGTTAAATCCCTCGCCAGCTCTGAATCCAATTGTAAGCAGATCACGTGTTTGCATCCGGAAGTTATAGTGATCAATTGCATTTGCTTAATGGCTCATCATCATCAAAGGTAATCTCTGTCATTATTTCAACGCATTGTAGCAATTGAGAAACTGCCTGGTCATTAAACATAGGGTTTACAAGGATGGTGATTAATTATGATTCTTAGAGCAATGTTATTAGGTTTTTTTCAGTAGGTACCTATCCTATAAACGTTGATCCATTTTTCAATGACATTGAAATTGCAAATGTAACTTTATGACATTAGGTCTTTATAAAACCTGTATATGATTATTATTAGAAGTCTATGGTTCATGCCATAATATAAAGGTAGATAACAAAATATACATATACCTTGTGCAATCTAAGAATGCAGAGTTAGTAGATCAAGGCTGGAACGTACTTAGACGTGATCGCGGGACACCGTGCGGAGGCGTGCTGCTGGCTGCCCGATCGCACATTGCAATGCAAAGGCGTCGCGACTTTGAGACTGACAGCGGAGAAGACTTGTGGGCGACGCTCAATATCAATGGACTAAATTTGTATGTATGTGTTATTTATATGAAACCTAGTGCAATTGATAATATGTATATGGATTGGTTCTGTAAGGTCGAATCAGTCAGCAGTGTAGTTAAATGTCCAATACTAGTCCTTGGAGACCTAAATTTAAACAGTGCATCACAAAATATTGTCAACTATTATAATTATTTTCTAAGTTTTTGTTGTATGAAAGAGATGAATGAGGTGATGAACGATAAGGGAGGTATTCTGGATGTCGTTCTAGCACAAGAGTGTGTAGGAGAGGTGAGCGTGGGTCGATCAGAAATAGACTTGGTGTCTCCCGACGCCTACCATCCCCCTTTAGACATTAATGTCGCACTTGGCACAGCAGTAAAGTCACGGACGCAGGATCCGAGTAACGTAAATGTAGATCACGATTGGAACTTCAAAAAAGGGGACTACTCAAGTTTGTACGATCTACTTAACAATGAACGGTGGCAAAAAGTTTTAAACGAAACCGATTGCGTGAGCAGGGCTACGAACCACTTTTATCAAATCTTGTATTCCCATTTTAATGCGTGTATCCCGAAAAAAAGACGGCCTAAGGGACGTTGTAGGACTTATCCTGTTTGGTTCACTGGTGATATTATTACCGACCTGCGCCACAAGACAGAGTTGCATCGGCGATGGAAACGTACCGGCGACCAGGAAACGGGACAGCTTTTTAACACACTACGAAACGATTTAAAAGTGCGCATAGCTGATGCATATAATGTACATATTAAACAAATCGAAAATAATATTATAACTAATCCACGCGATTTCTGGCAACACATCTCCAGTTTAAAATCAAAAGGCGGTCTGGTACAATCCGTATCATACAATGGCGATTTCCACAGTGGCATTGCGGCAGCAAATGCATTTGCTAACTATTTTAGCAGCGTCTTTCTCCCTAATAATCCAACTCTCAGCGCTGACAACTGTAGAACTGTAACTGATGCGCTTACACCGAATAATAACTTAAACATCCAAATCCAACCAATCACTATAAGACAAGTCTGTGGCGCGCTTAAAAACTTAAAACCTCAGAGTGCGGTTGGGCCAGACGGAGTGCCACCGTACATCTTACGTGCATGTGATGGTATACTTGCCAAACCACTGTGTCATATTTTTAATATTTCACTTAGAACACATAGATACCCGTCGCTGTGGAAAAACTCTCGAGTCACACCTATACCGAAGACCGATGACAAAGTCAAAGTAGACGGGTATCGACCAATAGCCGTCCTTAATTCAGCAGCCAAAACCTTTGAGAATATTCTACACACGGAAATATATCGTCAAATCGATCCATTTATTAGCGACGCTCAGCACGCGTTTAGGTCAGGCCGGTCGGTTAATACAAATCTATTAATACACGTCGACTGCATCAGTAAGTGTCTAGATAACGGAACACAAGCTGATGTCATCTATCTAGATTTTCGGAAAGCATTCGATACCGTTGACAATGACGTCCTGCTCACTAAACTCTGGAGTATTGGATTCAGCCAAGATCTACTAGCGTTTTTCGCTGACTACTTAAAAGATCGAACACAATTTGTCAAATACGGACCTTATATCTCTCCAAGTTATCATACTCGATCAGGAGTAAGTCAGGGATCGAGCCTTGGCCCTCTGCTATTCTTAATAATGGTGAATGACCTTGTGATCGATCTCCAGTATGCCAAATGCTTACTGTATGCGGATGACCTTAAGCTAGTGATGGGCATCGAGCACGAGTCAGATTGCCTGAAGCTACAGGAAGATTTAGATCGGGTATATCGTTGGAGCGTAGCGAACAAACTTCACTTCAATAACAGCAAGTGCCAAATTATGACCTTCACACGTCGCCAATGTCCGATTATATTTAACTACGAGATAGATGGTCAGGTAATAAACCGTGTTGATTCAGTTAAAGACCTTGGAGTGAAGTTTGATCGCGAGCTCACATTCCATGAGCACATCAATAGCCTCGCCAAAGAGTCGTATAGGAGGTTAGGTTTCGTGACGAGAAACGTTAGGGACTTTCACAATTCCGGCGTCATCAAACTCCTCTATACGGCTCTAGTCAGATGCAAACTGGAGGCTAGCGCCTGTGTCTGGAGTCCTAGTGAGGCCAAGTACAAGCTTATGTTGGAGAAGGTCCAAAAAGCATTCCTACGCTTCCTTTACAAGAAGTTGTATGGATACTACCCGTTCATGTACCCAACTAAGTTTTTACTTGGCATCCTAGGTTTTAACTCCCTGGAGGTTCGGAGAGACTGCGAGCGGCTGATTACTGTGTATAAGGTGCTTTGTAATAAAATTAATAGCACGGAACTGCACAATACTATGAACTGCCTAGTTGTGCCCCCGAACAAATCTCGTCGACGGGCATATCTTCAGTTGTGGGACGGCACAGGACCGCGCGCAACCGCTGCACGCCGTCACTCACCGCTGTGTGACATGCTCAACTCCCTCAATGGACTCTTACGTACAGATCCAAAAGTAGACATGTTTCATGATCGCTGGCCTACACTAGCATCCAGATGCCTCTCCTATTGTGAGAGTGCACGTTAAGTATGACAGAGTAAATCTATGACTAGAATAAGATACATGGTAAATACGTACTTGTAACAAGTGTAATTGGTGTAAACCGTTCTTGTGTGATTAAATTAAATAACGTAATTCATAGTATTCAGACCTAGAATAATAAACAGTTACAATTAAATAGATTTCACTAGATGTCAAAATATTAAAATTACGTGTATTATGCTCCGGTTACGCAGAGGGAAAAAGATAGAGATGCACCGAATATCCGGTTACTATCCGGTATCCGGCCTATCCGGCCCTTACTTTAGTATCCGGCCGGATACCGGATATCTTCGTACTATCCGGCCGGATACCGGATGTAGTCAAGAGTCACTCACTACTCACGATACGACTACAAACTTATTTTTTTACACTAAAATACGCGAGCGCGTGTGTACTTTTGAAAGAAGTTGCTCCGTACTGACATAATAAAACTAGTTTTGCTGCCTAGAAATGTGTCCGCGCAAACGTTCACTAGGAAACAAGTCGAAACCTTTACGACGCGCACCTGTGAAACTCAAATTGTAGGTATAGTACCGCCGGCCGAATATTCGGCGGCCGGATACCGAATATTCGGCGGAGCGTCAGGCCGAATATCCGGTATCCGGTATCCGGCCAAACCACTATCCGTTGCATTTCTACTTATCATGTAAACAGACACTTCTCAAAAAAATTAACACACTTTTAAGGATTATCACTTAAAATGTTGTTATACAGGGTGATCAATCCAAAACGGTCAGTTTGGAGAAGTCAGGAACTATGAGAGATAGCCACATCTGTTATTAGGAAACATGCCTTCGATTTTAAATTTAATAATAATGACATTAAATTTTTTTTAAATCTCTCATACCTACCATCTACATAACCGCGAATCGAACCTGTTCAATCTTTATGTAATCGCGTGTAAATAGTATTTGTTTGCATAATTGATCCTGAAAGATAGTGACTTAAGATCCTGTGACTTCAGATTCATATTATCAACAATAACAACGAAAAAACTCGCAGAATTGATACCTAACATTGTTTACATGACTTCGAGTCATTATTATTAAATTTAAAATCGAAGCCATGTTTCCTCAGAACAGATGTGGCTATCCCTCATAGTTTCTGACTTCTCCATACTGACCGTTTTTGATTGATCACCCTGTATACTATCACAAAGCACTGAATTACCCACTAAAAATATCATTTCTAATAAAATTGTCTTCAATAATCGAAATAACGAACGCATAACCTCTACAATAAATGACATTTCGATGTCTAGATTGACACAAGTTTGTTTACACGATGAGACTAGCAAGCATGAATTCTGTATAGAAAAATCACTAGTGTGATCCTTTTTCTTCTGCGTAACCGGAGCATAATACACGTAATTTTAATATTTTGACATCTAGTGAAATCTATTTAATTGTAACTGTTTATTATTCTAGGTCTGAATACTATGAATTACGTTATCTTGTTATGTCATTTCTAAATATACTTATTGTAAAATATCAGAATAAGTTATCTGATACTTTGAAATGGGACCGAGCTCCAATTTCCATATTTTGTAGCCTTTTATTTATTGCCTCAGTTTCAGTTTGATGTGAACTGACATAGGACACAATATGGAATGCATCAGACTTACTCCCAACGCGACCGTTCGCCTCAGACAAACCTGTTTAAAGCCGATCTTCTATTAGGCATAAATGCTAAGGGTCACGGGATCAAATAACATTTTGTATTGATTTCTGCTATTTACTGTTAATTTGAGTCGTGTGTTATATAAGTATATCTAGAGAATGGAACCAGCATAGAGTACCGAACTCTTTAGTGCGTTAGCCGCTCTTATAGAGAAGCCCTTGTGTATGGTTTGTATGGGAATCGACTGTGTCGGTATATGTGACAACTGTCAGATATCTGTGCTAATAGCGTTGGGGTTAGATATTTTGATTGATTATAATAATCATTATGCAGAAACTAACTGTAACAAAGGTTTGAATACTAATGAGTATTCATTGAACTTTTTTCATGATATACCTACTTCAGCCATGTATATAAAATAATGATGTTACTTAGAAACTAAAAGCCAACCCTTAGCTTAAACCGAAAATAGGACCTAGAAACATGACACGAGTTTCATGGAATTCGCCTCTGAATCGTACATCTCATATCGACATGCCGCCAATCAATGTGACACATCACTATTGCCTTCTTTGTACTGCATTTTCAAATAATTCTTAATATTATTCTAGTTATTTTTGCTATAATACGCTCGTATATGTTACCATTCCGTATTTTCTTTAATTATTGCAGCTATTTAGGGCACAAAATGGTGTTCTGAATCCATTTTATGATATTGTTAACTTCACAAATCTCAAACTGACACTGGCGTTAACGGGGCGCAAAGCGCAAGCGGCCATTACAAGCATTTTAGGTCCAACGCCGTATCTAGTCCTAGGCGCTCGCGCATGCGCATAACTGATCTGTGGGAACCAGTAAATAATAAATTAGTTTGAGATTTACCGGTATAATTTTAGACTTTGAAAGTCAACTTTATATTGTGTAGAATTTAGCTACTATTTTGTAAACACTTCCCCTTTTTGAAACCAAATTTTCTTTTCAGGTTATTCCAAATGTAACATTTATTCAGAAAGCTACCTATTTAGACATCATATCCTTATGTAATGTATCTTTATTTACAGTTTCCTGAAAGACAACGGCGCCGAGTTAACACACTTAAGGATGAATTGCTGCAAATTCGTTAACAACGCAGTGTTAAGAGCCATCGTTGACACCTCCACCTGTCTACAAGGTTTGTAAGCATGTAACTTAATCAGAACATCTAAGAACAAATATATTATTTTAATGAAATATTTGGATTTGCGGGTAGTCTGAGGGGCGAACGCCGAAAATAGAAATTTCGTTAACTCTGTATCCGTCGCTTTTGCGTATTCGATAAACAGTGATCCATTTTCAACCGACTCGAAGGATTAAGATTTCGAAGGAGGAGGCTCTCAATTCGTCGGGATCTTTGTTTGTTTTTTTGTTTTTGCTATTTTTTTTTTATGTATGTTCACTGATTATTCGAAGTCGGCTGGACGGATTTGGAAAATTCTTTTTTTGTTTGAAAGACTATCCTTCACAGTTGGACCAGATCTGATAATGGGATCCTGGAGAAATCGAAGGGTCTCTTCAGCTATTATAGGCACACCTATAGTGATTTCAGTATTTTTTACAGCAACTCAAGTGAAGTCGGTTCTTTGTTTGTTTAAAACTATTTTAATGAAATATTTCGATTTGCGGGTAATCTGCGGGGCCCTACCGCGATCGTCGAAATTAGAAATTCTATTATCTCTGTCTCCATCGCTTATGCGTATTCGAAAAACAGTGATGCATTTTAAACGATCGAATAAACGTAGTTCGTGGTTATAGTACTGAAGCGATGAAACAAAAATAGTATTTTAATTATTGTTCAGTTTATAATACAATAGAGCAAATGTTTTGAAACTAAATTATGTTTCTGTATATTGCTATGAAAATATACAAGGATCTGATTTGGAATACGTAGTGCTAAATGTATCGGTGAGTTAGCAACAATACGTTTAAGGCCGTTCTTCGATTCGTACAAGCCACGCCCATCCGTTAGAGACACGTTTATGGCTCCCGAGCACGAAAGAAAGAGATGCAGCGCTCTTAAGGACTAAAGACTTTTTGACCAAACTACGATAAATAAGCGAATCTATAAAGTTTTGTCTAATTTTGCTTCTGTGACTTTTTAGATAAACCAGAATACCAATTTTTACTTAGTTATATTGCTTAATCTCTTATAGTTTACGTATGCTAAGAAAAATAAGGGGAAAAAGGACCCAAATTCGGATTTTTTTTTTCTATAGAGGCAACTATCAATCGTGTTTCGGCTTGTGCCAAAAACAAGAGTATATAGTCTAGTAATATATATTCGAAAATAAATTCAGTCCCTTTTCCCGTTTAGTCACTATAGCGTTTGAAAAAACCTATGATTTTTCAAAGTAGCCCCTTAAGTATGTGTCTCTTTTGTTTGATATTATGATGAGTTGGTAAATAACAGCACTCAAATTATGAAACAAAACGTTGTAATTAAATTACCTAAGTAATTAGCATAATAAATGTTACATAATAAAAATTGCAACTATGCGTAATTTAATACTAATTTAACAATAGTGGGTCGGTCTCATTGATTTATTATGTCTATTGAGCTTAATTACCTATACCTACGTTTTATTGTTACCTAAATATTACCTTAGCACTTATTGCTAAACAATTGACAAATGCTGTTGATTCGTATGCAAAATATGAAAACATGTGCCATAGAGAAAATATTACTTACTATGCCGAGTTCTCACTGTGACGTCACGAATCATGTTATCCCTTCTTAAAGTATGAGACGTTCTCTTTCTCACTATTTTTTTTTGCATACCGGGGCTGTCGTTAACCGACTCAGTGACGGGCTTACTGATTGTGCCATACTTCACAGTAAATTTCGTTAAGTATATCAAACCATTTATTTTAGACCACAAATTTCAAGAAATATACAACGATCTAAGTCCCCCTTAAGTACAGATATGTCATTCTTGAGTACGTTACCGGTTATTATGGGAAATATTATCCAGCGGTAACGTTTCCATTTCCCATACAAAATGGGAAACATTCTTAACAACTCCAGTAACTCTACCTTAAGACTTAACTAATTGAATCAGTATATAAATACTAAATGTGTATTTTTTCAAGCATTTACTGTGCCGATTGTGATTTACACTTTTGCGTTGGCCAAAATAAAACCAAGTTTGTTTTAAATTCCTTTGCAACAAACACCAATATCAAAATAACGTATACAATTGTAACAAAAATGCTCGTGATCCTTTTAAGTGAATAATTGGTATCGTATTTATTGTACTATATATTCTACTACACTAGGGTATAATTGGTATTTCTTGAAACACTTTTTTCTCGTAGTTTTTCTTACAATACGAAAGCAATTAAGTATGCCCTTAAACGGATCACCATTATTTTTGTTACACCCTGTAGAAACAACGATAATAAATAATTTCAAACAAAGAAAGAACAGACTTCATTTTGACTCCACCTTTCCAAAAGGAAATGATATAAACAATGTTTAAATCACTATAGGTGTCTATACTATTTGAAGAGTTCCCTCGATTTCTCCAGGATCCCATCATCAGATCTTGACCTGGTTGCAATGGGACCAACTGCTCTATCAAATAAAAAAAAGAATTTTCCAAATAGGCTCAGCCTTCTTCGAATCGGTGAATATACATAAAAAAAGATCCCGACGAATTGAGAAGCTCCTCCTTCGAAATCTTAAAGTCGGTGGTAAATAAAGAGTGCGCGCTTCGCGTAGACGTTTCCGTGTATTATAATACTAGGTGCCGTATTCTCATTTTAAAATGTATCAACAATACTTTAACAACACAATCTGTCTTAAACATAACTCCAACACTCAACCAATAATCAACCAATATTGAAGTTGTATCGCAGTAATTTTCAAGCAAATGCCGTCATCTTTGATTCAGACGTGTAGGCGTTAGCTGTGTTGTGTTGTTATTACATTGGATTTGCATTGAAGTTGGATCGCGTCTGTGCGTGTTTTAATGTTAGAATACGGCCCCATGTCATGTATTTTGATCATTAATAAGTCTAAAGATAAAACCTGGTTATAAGCGTCATACTGACCTTGCGGCTTGTTACTTATCTATCATAAATCTATTACTATAAAAAGACTTAGCTATTTCTGGAGTCATTATATAATATATTAATTAGCTACTTGAGATGATCTAGATATTAGATCTTATACAGAATTCATCGTTACTTGCCTTATCATGTAAACATTGTAAACACTTATAGTGTTGTGTTCCTGCTGGTGAGTAAGGTTGCCAAAGAGCTCAAAGGGGACCCATTGTGTTGACGACGGGGGACCCTCTTTGTTTCTTCAGCTGTCAATACAGTGAATACTCTTTTTGTAAAGGGTAGGCAACGCGCATGTGACACCCCTAGAGTTGCAGGCGTCTATAGGCTACGGCAGGCGCGGTCGCAGCCTAAAATTTGATGGGGGGGGGGGGCACAGAAAATGGTTTTTCCAATTTTTGAGGGGGTCCGTAATTTTTTTGTTTTAAATATGAAAGTACGATTTTGGGGAGGGTCATCTCATCTCTCATGTGACCGCTCCCCTCTGTGACCGCGCCTGGGCTATGGTAGCTTACCATCAGGTGGGCCGTGTGCTAACTGCGTCGTGGTATAAAAGAAATTAAACAAGCCATTATCACACTTTTCTCTGGGATTATCACTTAAAATATTGTTATATGCTTAATGAAACTCACAAGTCATTGAATTTAACCAAGCAACCACTAAAAATAACATTTTTAATTAAAAATAAAATCGGTAATCGAAGTAACGAAACCAACAATCTGAAAAATAAATTACGATGTCTAGATTCAGTTTTTTTTCATACAACGACGGTGGCAAACAAGCATACAGCCGACCTGATGATAAGCAGCTACCGTAGCCTATGGACGCCTGTAATTCCAGACATGTCACATGCGCGTTGCCGACCCTTTAAAAACGGGAGGATTCACTGTGTTGACGGCTAAAGGAACAAGATAGGTCCCTCGTCGTCAACACACTGGACAACACACAGTTGACATGATAAGGCAAATAAGGAATGAATTCTGTATTAGATAGATTTATTGCTAAAATAAGTTTTTTTGAGTGCGAAAACTTTTGCGTCAGACTTATTGCTTTTTATTTGCGAAAAATCTTTATTTTATTTTTATTTTATTATCCGTATAATCTTGTTTGATTTAAGTTAGTATTATTTTTCCTTTTGTTCTAGAACTATGCCTCCGTTCCGTGGTCGGCTGCTCCGATTGGCAATGCCTCTCATCGCTCACCAAACTCAAACGGCTAGATCTGTACAGGACAGATATAACGACGATCGCGGCTGTAGCTATAGTTGTGTCCAATCCTGAACTACAGCACATTAATGTTGGTAAGTCACACTACTATTCAGAGCAATGACGCGTAGTTACAGTGTCCGCGAGGCAACCGGATGGGTCCCGGTATTTAAGCTCCCTACGTGATGTGGAACCGCCCTGTGCAAACCGACCTGACCCACATTGGACTTGGTATTTCATCCCCCCCTCAATATCCAGTATCTGTGTGTGAACAAGAACGAGCATGTAAATTGCCATTCACACGGGCTAGTCGGTTATCGATCCGTCACAGCTGGAAGCCGTCAGAAAAATGAGGGGGGATGAAAAACCAAGTCCAACGTGGGTCAATTCGGGTTGCACAGGGCGGTTCTACAACACGTGGGGAGCTTAAATACCGCGAGCCATCCGGTTGCCTCTCGGTCACTGTAACTACGCGCCATTCCTTTTATTTGGACTTTCAATATTACCTATAGATACTCACTGAATCTAAAATAGATTTCTCGTGAAAAATAGTCGCCAACAAGATTTCACATGAATTCTGAACTTTTTTAAAACAAGTTAGTCTTCGTTTGTAACAAATCACGTTTGAAAACTGAAGCCGTGCTAATGCCAGCCGTAAGAAATGGCGAAACAATTATATTTTTCCTGGAAATAGGTCATAGTGAAGGTCGAGCATCGGTATGGCGTAAACACAAACTCTTAAATAGGCCGGCCTGGCTTGTACAGCAAGCAGCAAAAGTAGCAAAGCGGGTAGGGTGTTCAAAATGAGCTGGACACGACTTTATTGTTTAGAGAATAAGAGCGTGTGTAGGTAAATTTGAACACTCTACCCGCTTAGCTACTTTTGCTGCTGACTGTACTAATGTACAAAGTAAATAATAAAAAGGTTCCCACAATTACAAATTACGGCCCGAGGCTGTCAAAATAAATAAAAAAACTTTGCTTCAACCGATAAAGTGACACGCCAATGCTTTTACGTATGATTAAAAAAAAATCACTAGACCAGGAGTTCGATTTTTGAATCTCACCGGTGCCTTTTTTTGTATGCAGCTGATGACTATTTAGTACGAAATAAGTCACCCGGTGAGATTCAAAAATCGAACTCCAGGCAGTGAATATTTTATTTTCCCCGTATTTTTCAACATTGTGCAGCACTATCATTAGCATATGTCTTTGCTTTATACTTATGTGTGATGATTGATGACATATGTTTAAATACCTACGTATTTTTGCCCGTGTCGACTGCTACAATATCTCTCTGAGTTTTTATATAATAATGGACCATCCAAACTACAGAGATATCAGAATTTGGTTCGAATCTTGCTCGCTTGCTTGCTTGAGGTAGAAACCTAAGTAAACCACAAACTAACTGACAAACGCTGAGTTAAATAAAAGCTTGTAAAAAGAACAAATCATTCAAATCAAGAGACTTGGGGCAGGCATCTGTCAAACTGACATCTCCAACACTGGACAAGCTAAATTTGTATGGCGGGATGTAGTTTTTAGGATTCCGTAGCCAAATGGCTAAAAACGGATCCCTTATAGATTCGTCATGTCTTGTCTGTCTGTCTGTCTGTCCGTCCGTATGTCACAGCCATTTTACTCGGAAACTATAAGACGTATCATTATCATTTTTATTTTTATTTTTACGATAATGTTTTGTCTCGATGGCTTCAAAATAGCAATCCACCGGTTTCTGAAATCCAAAAAAATATGCTGTAGATTAACGCCATATGGGAGGTTTTTGCATAAGAAAAGCTTTTTGACTGTATACTATAATTACTGTATACGGTTTTCGTACATTATGGACCATTCCTCTTCTGAATTTTTATGTCATTGTATGAAATCTGGAACAGCGCCCTCTACAATAAGTTTTCACCAGCTTTCACGGCCCAACTTCAGAAAAAATCTATATTTTTTTGTACTTTACAGGTTCTTGCAAGATGATATCAGCTATGGATGAAGTGGCCATAGCCCTGGGCATGAACTGCCCCGAGCTGGTCTCCGCGGACTTCTGGAAGTCCTACTCGCTGACTCCCACCGGCATCAGGGCGCTCGGCAGCTGCAGGAAGCTGCAGGAGCTTGATGTTGGGTGGTGGTGAGATATTTATGATACTACAACACTTTATTAAACTTCAGTGAGAGTTATCGTCACTGTGAGAATTCTACAACAGCGCCCAATTTTTCTAGTTATAGCACAAGGTTTGTACAGACTTGGCCCAACACAGCAGAAATTCAAAATGGCGGCTAGTTTTTACTTTTCTAATCATGGTATCAGTAATCTGGATGGTGGTGAGATATTTATGATTCTACAGAACATTTTATACTTGAAAAAATATTGCACCCATTTTTTTCAAATAAACGTGTTAGTTATATCTAGGGAATGCAATACCCGGCCATTTTTGGTACCCGGGTATTACCCGACTTTGATTTTCAAAAACCAGGGTACCCGGGTAATACCCGGTTTTGAACAAAATTTTAATTAATTAGTGGTTTTCATTGTTTTTACGGGTATTTAGTAATAAAATGCGCTTTTGATTGCTGACTTTGCATCTATATTAATTGACAAACAATGATTTCGGACATGAAATATATAAATTTAACAACTTATACTATTAAAACAGCTGTAAATCACAATATTAATTTAGAGAGCATAAGACGTTAGCTATACTTAATCTTTCCGTTTATTAATCAGAAATATCAAAATTAACGGGAAATATGGAATATTAAAATGTAACAATATATAGAAGTACCTACCTAATTAAAATCCCTCATCGCTACGCTACCTACCTGCGCGGCGGCCAGCCTGCAGCGGCAAAAACAAAGCGATGACATGACTGAGTCCAATAAGTTAAGAGTTTAGAAAAAGAAATGGGATTGTTAATTTTTTTTGGAAATGTATATTTCCAAAACCATTTCGGGGTCTAGGTTTATCGATCATCTTTTGATTAATATTTCGCGAAATTAAGGGGCTACTTTGAAAAATTATAGGCTTTTTCAAACGCTCTAGTGACTAAACGGGAAAAGGACTGAATTTATTTTCGAATATATATTATTAGACTATATTCTCTTGTTTATGGCACAAGCCGAAACACGATTGCTGAAAGTTGACTCGATAGAAAAAAAATCCGAAGTTGGGTCCTTTTTCCCCTTATTTTTCTTAGCTTACGTATACGTAAACAATAAGAGATTAAGTAATGTAATGTAACTAAGTAAAAAATATGTTATTCTGGTTTATCCAAAAAGTCACAGAACCAAATACCTATAGACAAAACTTTATAGATTCGCTTATTTATCGTAGTTTGGTCAAAAAGTCTGATCCTTAAGAGCACTGCGTCTCTCTCTTTCGTGCACGGGAGCCACAAACGTGTCTCTAACGGATGGGCGTGGCTTGTCCGAATCGAGGAATGGCCTTAATGAGTGGATTCGGATATTTTCGCAAAAATATGAATGACCTTTGTTTGACTTTGTCCTCAAAACCACCATGTAAAACCTCTTTGTAAAACCTTTGTAAGTTTTCCAAAAAAAAAAAACAATGTCATACGCTACGACATTGTCAAATATGAAAACAAACACTGCCTCTAGGTATTTACCTATGTGAAAAACTAAGTATACACAAAAATTAAGCCAAAAGTGCAATAATAATCAATTACTAATCTTTTAAAATATATAAAAGCTACAAGTAATCATCGTCTTGTCCTGTCTCACATAAGTATTTTGGTTTATCTTATTTCAATAAAATTATAGTTTGAACTTGATGCGATTTACTCCAGTATACAGATATTTTCTAACTTGGGTATGTTTCTTGAGTCGGCTTTTACAAAATTAAGCGCCATGTGTCAATGATATTCAGCCTGTAGACTGTAACTTACAAACATCGTATCAGATTTTTTTATTTTAATTATAATAAAATAACTAAGCTGTTTAAACTGTTTAAAGCTACAGAAATCAAATTAATATCTTAAAATGGCCTATAGTTTCAGAATAAATTATCAAAATGGGGGGTAAAACATATGAACAATCCCAATTGAAGTGTAAAATATGTTCGGACCATTTATGCTATGCCTTTTAATTTAATAGTTATAACACACACAGTAAGGTAGGGTTACGGTTAGAAGTAATAGAACATTTTGTTTTAAGTTTATTCACGTTTTCCCTATTTTTCTGCCGATTTCGTAATTACGGGTAAAACCCGGGTTATGAGTTAAAAACCCGGGTTTTACCCGACTCCAAATATAGACGGGTACCCGGGTACCCGGGTAATCGGGTACCCGGGTTGCATTCCCTAGTTATATCCCAGATTTAAACAGTGATTTTAGTCTGACGAAATTGTACAAAAAAAATTGAATTTCGAAATAGGGGCCATTTTTTACTATTCTAATAATGATATCAGCATCCATGGGCGAAGTATTGGATGGTGGTAATTTATTTATGGTTCTACGTTACATACTAAACTTTCAGATGTTTGTTTCAGTGATACCCATTTATCATAACCTCAAAAAATTTGATTTCGACGCGATCGATCTATTTTTTTGCAAAAGCGACAGTTTTTTTTAAATACTAGTCGTAAAAAAACGACCACCATTTTGAATGTGTATATTACATTCAAAATTGTGGTCGTTTATTTACGACTAGTATTTAAAAAAACTGTCGCTTTTGGTCAATACTAATGATGACTTTATTTGTTTCAGTCTCCAAGCGGGCGGCTCCGGCGAATGGCTAGCCTGGCTGAACGGCGGCGAGCTTCGCAAGCTGTTCCTAGGAGCCCTGCGTGGCGTATGCGACCGAGACCTGAGGAACTTGCTGCCCAGAGTACCCAAACTTACTCAGCTGGACTTGCTGGGTGTGAGAGCTGTCACGCCTGACATTTGTGACGCGTGAGTATCTTAGTTATGTATATTCCTAGGCGCCCTGCGTGGCGTATGCGACTGAGACCTGAGGAACTTGCTGCCCAGAGTACCCAAGCTTACTCAGCTGGACTTGCTGGGTGTGAGAGCTGTCACGCCTGACATTTGTGACGCGTGAGTATCTTAGTTGTATGTATTCCTAGGCGCCCTGCGTGGCGTATGCGATCGAGACCTGAGGAACTTGCTGCCCAGAGTACCCAAGCTTACTCAGCTGGACTTGCTGGGTGTGAGAGCTGTCACGCCTGACATTTGTGACGCGTGAGTATCTTAGTTGTGTATATTCCTAGGCGCCCTGCGTGGCGTATGCGATCGAGACCTGAGGAACTTGCTGCCCAGAGTACCCAAACTTACTCAGCTGGACTTGCTGGGTGTGAGAGCTGTCACGCCTGACATTTGTGACGCGTGAGTATCTTAGTTGTGTATATTCTTAGGCGCCCTGCGTGGCGTATGCGATCGAGACCTGAGGAACTTGCTGCCCAGAGTACCCAAGCTTACTCAGCTGGACTTGCTAAGTGTGAGAGCTGTCACGCCTGACATTTGTGACGCGTGAGTATCTTAGTTGTGTATATTCCTAGGCGCCCTGCGTGGAGTATGCGACCGAGACCTGAGGAACTTGCTGCCCAGAGTACCCAAGCTTACTCAGCTGGACTTGCTAAGTGTGAGAGCTGTCACGCCTGACATTTGTGACGCGTGAGTATCTTAGTTGTGTATATTCTTAGGCGCCCTGCGTGGCGTATGCGATCGAGACCTGAGGAACTTGCTGCCCAGAGTACCCAAGCTTACTCAGCTGGACTTGCTAAGTGTGAGAGCTGTCACGCCTGACATTTGTGACGCGTGAGTATCTTAGTTGTGTATATTCCTAGGCGCCCTGCGTGGAGTATGCGACCGAGACCTGAGGAACTTGCTGCCCAGAGTACCCAAGCTTACTCAGCTGGACTTGCTGGGTGTGAGAGCTGTCACGCCTGACATTTGTGACGCGTGAGTATCTTAGTTGTGTATATTCCTAGGCGCCCTGCGTGGCGTATGCGACTGAGACCTGAGGAACTTGCTGCCCAGAGTACCCAAGCTTACTCAGCTGGACTTGCTGGGTGTGAGAGCTGTCACGCCTGACATTTGTGACGCGTGAGTATCTTAGTTGTGTGTATTCCTAGGCGCCCTGCGTGGCGTATGCGATCGAGACCTGAGGAACTTGCTGCCCAGAGTACCCAAGCTTACTCAGCTGGACTTGCTGGGTGTGAGAGCTGTCACGCCTGACATTTGTGACGCGTGAGTATCTTAGTTGTGTATATTCCTAGGCGCCCTGCGTGGCGTATGCGATCGAGACCTGAGGAACTTGCTGCCCAGAGTACCCAAACTTACTCAGCTGGACTTGCTGGGTGTGAGAGCTGTCACGCCTGACATTTGTGACGCGTGAGTATCTTAGTTGTGTATATTCTTAGGCGCCCTGCGTGGCGTATGCGATCGAGACCTGAGGAACTTGCTGCCCAGAGTACCCAAGCTTACTCAGCTGGACTTGCTAAGTGTGAGAGCTGTCACGCCTGACATTTGTGACGCGTGAGTATCTTAGTTGTGTATATTCCTAGGCGCCCTGCGTGGAGTATGCGACCGAGACCTGAGGAACTTGCTGCCCAGAGTACCCAAGCTTACTCAGCTGGACTTGCTGGGTGTGAGAGCTGTCACGCCTGACATTTGTGACGCGTGAGTATCTTAGTTGTGTATATTCCTAGGCGCCCTGCGTGGAGTATGCGATCGAGACCTGAGGAACTTGCTGCCCAGAGTACCCAAGCTTACTCAGCTGGATTTGCTAGGTGTGAGAGCTGTCACGCCTGACATTTGTGACGCGTGAGTATCTTAATTGTGTATATTCCTAGGCGCCCTGCGTGGAGTATGCGACCGAGACCTGAGGAACTTGCTGCCCAGAGTACCCAAGCTTACTCAGCTGGACTTGCTGGGTGTGAGAGCTGTCACGCCTGACATTTGTGACGCGTGAGTATATTCCTAGGCGCCCTGCGTGGCGTATGCGATCGAGACCTGAGGAACTTGCTGCCCAGAGTACCCAAGCTTACTCAGCTGGACTTGCTGGGTGTGAGAGCTGTCACGCCTGACATTTGTGACGCGTGAGTATATTCCTAGGCGCCCTGCGTGGCGTATGCGATCGAGACCTGAGGAACTTGCTGCCCAGAGTACCCAAGCTTACTCAGCTGGACTTGCTGGGTGTGAGAGCTGTCACGCCTGACATTTGTGACGCGTGAGTATCTTAGTTGTGTATATTCCTAGGCGCCCTGCGTGGCGTATGCGATCGAGACCTGAGGAACTTGCTGCCCAGAGTACCCAAACTTACTCAGCTGGACTTGCTGGGTGTGAGAGCTGTCACGCCTGACATTTGTGACGCGTGAGTATCTTAGTTGTGTATATTCTTAGGCGCCCTGCGTGGCGTATGCGATCGAGACCTGAGGAACTTGCTGCCCAGAGTACCCAAGCTTACTCAGCTGGACTTGCTAAGTGTGAGAGCTGCCACGCCTGACATTTGTGACGCGTGAGTATCTTAGTTGTGTATATTGTGGCGCTCTGCGTAGCGTATGCGATCGAGACCTGGGGAACTTGCTGCCCAGAGTACCCAAGCTTACTCAGCTGGACTTGCTGGGTGTGAGAGCTGTCACGCCTGACATTTGTGACGCGTGAGTATATTCCTAGGCGCCCTGCGTGGCGTATGCGATCGAGACCTGAGGAACTTGCTGCCCAGAGTACCCAAGCTTACTCAGCTGGACTTGCTGGGTGTGAGAGCTGTCACGCCTGACATTTGTGACGCGTGAGTATATTCCTAGGCGCCCTGCGTGGCGTATGCGATCGAGACCTGAGGAACTTGCTGCCCAGAGTACCCAAGCTTACTCAGCTGGATTTGCTAGGTGTGAGAGCTGTCACGCCTGACATTTGTGACGCGTGAGTATCTTAATTGTGTATATTCCTAGGCGCCCTGCGTGGAGTATGCGACCGAGACCTGAGGAACTTGCTGCCCAGAGTACCCAAGCTTACTCAGCTGGACTTGCTGGGTGTGAGAGCTGTCACGCCTGACATTTGTGACGCGTGAGTATCTTAGTTAGTTGTGTATATTCCTAGGCGCCCTGCGTGGAGTATGCGATCGAGACCTGAGGAACTTGCTGCCCAGAGTACCCAAGCTTACTCAGCTGGACTTGCTGGGTGTGAGAGCTGTCACGCCTGACATTTGTGTCGCGTGAGTATCTTAGTTAGTTGTGTATATTCCTAGGCGCCCTGCGTGGAGTATGCGATCGAGACCTGAGGAACTTGCTGCCCAGAGTACCCAAACTTACTCAGCTGGACTTGCTGGGTGTGAGAGCTGTCACGCCTGACATTTGTGACGCGTGAGTATCTTATTTAGTGTATTTAGTTGTGTATATTAATTTTGGAACACAATTTTCTGAATCTTCTGCGCCTTCCATTTTTAGCACTTTATAAATTTAGTTGTGTTTTTAACGAAACTGTTTTTTTTTCAGGATTTTGGCAGAGTGTCACGAGTTGAGGCTTTTGGACGTTAGTTTTTGCGATCAAATACAAGAGTCGCAGGTTAGTTATTGTTATTTTATTACTAATTGATTCTACACTAAACCTTTTTTTTGGAAAAAGTACTTTAATTTTTTTTTAAAAGGTGGTGATAAAATAATACACATTTATTGCTCTTCTACATATGTGTAGAAACTCTTAAACGCACAAGATGTTTTTTCCGATCATATTGTTTTAAAACGGTACCAATAATAATCCGATTGTAGTCCCTGAATCTATCTATCTAACCAGCAATCGCCAACTTCCCGCCTTTATAATTATCTCCACGTTGCAGGTATTCTCGTGGCGCGCGCGCTACCCGCACGTGAGCATAAAGCGCTCGTTCCAGTCCGCCGCGCTCACCGCCGCCGCCGAGCCCAGCCCGCTCTTCCTGGCCCCGAGCCTGGAATGATGCTGTTCCGCGTGCCCCATGCTTGCGGTCATCAACAAAATGGCGGAGATATATTCATTATTGTGTAGGTGTTGCAAGTAATTTAAAGTTGATTAGTGACGTTTTCAATTCAAAGGCACATTGTCGGTTATCAATAAGGCGTTATTGCCATAAAGAAATAAACTTTATTAACGACTTGAAAACATGACAATTATAAAATGTTTACCGATTATTCGAATACTGCTAGACCGATTTGGAAAATTCTTTTTTTGTTTGAACGAGTATACTTCACAGTTGGTCCCATTGTCACCAGGTCTAGATCTGATGATGGGATCCTGGAGAAATGAAGGAAACTCTTCAACTATTATAAGCACACCTATAGTGATTTCAGTATTTTTTACAGCAACTCTGGCATTTCCACTTGGAAAAGCGGATCCAAAGTGAAGTCGATTCTGTTTTTGTTTAAAATCATAATTTACTCGAATGCTTTGAGACATAGATTGTCATTAGTTTATATTTGTTTGAAAATACGTTTAGTATTAAAGATTTGTGATAGTTCTTTGGACAAGGTATCATTTGGCTGAATGCGCTTACGTTGCACATTGTACGGATTCAATATTGCATTCGAGCATTAGAAGCGTAAGTGCCGACCACCAAATGGTACATTTTGATGTAGGCTATCACATATTTTCCCTCTTGATCTTGTGCAATATGTTTATAAGTTTTTAACTAACAAAAGTTAACGTAAGACGTACTTTGCTTTTAATTCGTGGTTTTTATAACTTTGGGGTGCAATTAAAACTTAAAATAGGTTTTTATTTTTAATATAAAGTTTTGATGTATAAGTATATAAAGAGCGCTGGTATAGCCTTGCGGTAAGACGTCCGACTTTCAATCCGGAGGTCTCAGGTTCAAACCCCGGCTCGTACCACTGAGTTTTTCGGAACTTATGTGCGGAATATCATTTGATATTTACCAGTCGCTTTTCGGTGAAGGAAAACATCGCAAGGAAACCGGATCTAATCCCAAAAAGACCTAGGTTCCCGTCTGGGTTGGAAGGTCAGATGGCAGTCGCTTTCGTAAAAACCAGTGTCTACGCCAATTCATGGGATTAGGTTGTCAAGCGGACCCCAAACCGGGATAAACGCTAGGATGATGATGATGATGATGTATAAGTATATAAAGAGTTACCCGCTTATTCATAAACGTGTTTCAAACCTCATTCAGTTTTATTATCTTTTGTCTGTTTTTAATAAACCCAACTGTCAAAGTGACAGAATTTAGTTAAATTATGTTTGAAATACGTTTATGAATAAGCGGATTAAAGTTTAAGAAGTAGTAAAGCATACTTAATTTGTAAGCAAATTCGGTCATAATATATTTTTGTATTGGAAAAGAGGATTATTAGAAGTTAACGTTTGGAAATTCTAAGTAGTTGTATGTAACTTAATGTAATTAATATAGTTCGGTATGAACTGCTTTAATTTTACCCTTACGTCCCTTACACGCACCTAGGAAGGTAAAATAAAGAACAAATCATAACGCGGGCATTTGTGACCCGAACTGAAGGTGAGGGCCATAAACAAGCGATCAGAGGCCTTTTTTTATTTTACCGCCCTGGCTGCGTAATGTACTATTAAATATATTTACAAATTACGAAGTTTCGTTGGTTACAAAATTAACTCTGGGAGTACATACTAATACCTATTCCTCTATACATTTAAATAAAACATTAATTTAACTTAACATATATATTAATTAATGATAATGATAGTTAAACATAAGTATATTTTGCCAGTGGGATTTGTTTTAGTCATAATATAGGAAACGATGGTCTGAATATAACGAAACATGAACTGATAGTATGTATGAATGTATTGAAGACTGATTATTACTTTAAACGATTGTATTATTAATGAAAATGTCACAAAACATCACAATAATTGTTCTTTACAATAATTGTGAAATTTAAAATTACTGATTACAAAATATATAAATTTTCTAGACATTTACAATTTTCGGTGGTACCTATAGTAAATGTCGATGATTGCTTTGTAAAATGGTTTCAATGGAAGTGTTTGAAATTGTTTTTATTTACTTAAAAAGCAGTTAAACACTATGTTAAACTACCAAATGTATCTCAGTGTACATAATAAAAAAACCTCTTTCCTATCACTAAAGTTATGTTATAAAAAATAGTTATGTACACAAAATTGAATCCAATAATGTACTTTGAGTATTTATTAGGTATATTATGCCAGTATGTTTTTGTCTCCTTGAACTATAACACATAATCCATAATAATTATAATAAATTACACATGATAAATCCCCGTGTGAAAGTAACACGTTTTAATATATTTTTTATCTGTAGGTAAGCGAACAAGCAGAAAATGATGACAGCTATGACAGCTGCTAAGCAGCAAACATGAAAATGTGATGACTATGACGCAATTTTTTAAGTTTAATAATTATTGATGTATTGGTTTACTTATTTAATCACATAAATGGACTTTTAGAGAGCAACAGTGAAATTACTAATGGGTAAAATACCCAATCTAAAAATTAACTTAACCTAATAAACTTAATAAAATGACTCAAACTGTAACTGCCATCTTCCGGGATCGTAACTTAGAAAAACATACAAAACTCTGCAGAAATGCAGCATTACGCTACTGTATTGAAATATTTCAATAACTATATTCGTTGAAAACTAAATTAGATTATTTAAACTACTATTCATTCCTCCTTTTGAGGATTTACGGGCGTGTGTAGACACCTCGATCCATTGATAGGCTTGTGGGATCTGTCCACCAAGTCGTGGCCTTCTGGAGAGTTTTGCTACACTTGCTAGAACCCATTCATCGGTACATCAATCGATACCCGTGAACCAGTCCCAGTTATTCATATTATTATGAAGCCTGAACCTATTCAGTCGGTGAACTTGTCTCATAAATTCATAATACTAAACAAGAGCAGGTGTAAACTTTGTAGCTTAATCGCTTATTATTTTTAAGATATTGTTACAGAACATTGATTTCTGTACTCACATACTTTATGTGGATGATGTTATAGTGTTAGGTGCAATATTTCGAGAACATGTTTTTGTACCACAAACACTGCATTTTATGGTATAAAGCTTTGGTAATTATAACGCGAGTCTCGTTTTGATTTTTTTTTCTATTATTCTTTTTGTTTTGATTATCATATATCGTCACTACTTTGAAAAAAAAGTATCTTGTTCTGTCACTCAAAATAAAAATGTGGTAAGTATGTATGCGTTTCATATGGAGTTACTGCGTTTCAACTCAGAGAAGTGTGAGATACGAGGTTTTTTCAAAGTAGTGACGATATGTGCTAACATGTAAGGTATACAGTAAAACCCGCTTAATACGATCACGTTAATACGATCCCTCGCATAATACGCTATTTTATATCAGGCTCTCCAGCTTGAGGTCCCGCAAAACAGTCTCGCATAAGACGCTTTCCCGCTAACGACGCGTTTTTGGATAGGTAGCATAGGTACCTTCAAAATCATCTTAAGCGAGTTTTACTGTAAATATATTTAAATGAACTGACGCAGAATGTTATATGTACACAATTCGCGCCATTACTTATTGATTGAGCTGTATACAGTGTTCAAGTGCAATTTTATAGAAAAAATATGACGATACGTCAAGCGTTGAAATTATAAGAGATATTTGTGTAATAGGGTAAATCGCCAGTAACTGACCACCGTTCAGTTACTAGCCACCAAATACTAAGAAAAAAGAACTCTTTTCACCTACAAACAGAATTCATTTTAGTTTAAGGTTTTAATTACTTACCAGCCTTCAATAGCAGGTCAAGTTATATTAAAATGAAGTCTGTTTGTAGGTGAAGAGTTAATGTGTATGAGGTGGCCATGCAGTAACTGAACGGGGGCCAGTTACTGGCGATTTACCCTATGTATTAAATGTTGTATCATTATAAGATTTATAAGAATACCACACGTCGTTCGCTAGGCGTCCCGAGTGATTTTTAATTTACTTAATATTGGAAGTGTGTTATTTTATATATATACCGACTAATGTATATTGAGGTTGCACGCGTAAAGTTCAATACAGATGACGCTGCAGTGAAACGGTTCCAATGACATGTATCTTTTGAGAAAAAAGGCTAGCTTAAAAAAAATATAAAAAAAAAGTATAAAATAATAGTATTGTCTTGACAGCTAGAGAACAAAATCAAATAATTATTAGTAAGTATTAAATATTGTAATTTGTTGTTTTTTTTAATTGTTTTGAATGGTCAAAGGAACCTTTTCTGTAAAGCGCCCTGTATATTAAACAACTAGCACTTTTTACTTTCATTTGCTAACAATTTTTGGTACAAACAACTGTATAAAAAATGCCAAATAATAAAAATACATGATTTAAAGATATCTACATTTATGTTTAATTTCCGAATGTGGCGTATTTACGTAGTAAGTTGTGTTAATTGAATGTTACTTAGATTTGAAATAAATATTTACTTTTTTACGTGACTTTCATTAGTATCATAATTCATATCTTATTAATAACAAACAAAAAGTACTTACTTATAACACAACTATAACCCGACTACGGAAAAGAAAGCTTGTTGAATCCGGTTAGAATGTAGCCTATACTTAATAACGAATCGATTGAAACAATTTTCATCAAAATCAGATGATGAGATGAATAGTTAAGGGCCTATGGAGGAACATACGTAAATACAAACGTCACAAAAATAATACAGACTGCTAAAATCATGAGTAATTTAATTACGTACAGTTGCATACTCTACTTTATCTACACACATTATAAATCCTAAATGCTGTATTCGGAAACCATTAGAATGACTGCCATTGTACCGTATTTTTGTTTATGTACAGTCGCCATCAAATATATCGGAGCGGCAAAGGTACTCAAAAATATCTGAACGTATGCACTTTGTCGCCTTGACAATAGAGGCCTTGTTCAGATATTTGTGACCACCATGGCCGCTCCTATATATGTGATGGCGACTGTACATACACGTAATGAGCTGGTACTCTGAAATGAGTATACCTATTATCGAACTCGCGGAGCGTAAGCGAAGTGAGTTCTTACAAACAACTCCAGACCGAACTGTCACCTGGCTACTGGGACGTCTCGGCATTTGGATGGCTTTTTGATTTCGATAGTTTGTGCGGCGATAACTTTAGTAACAGACATACATACAATTTGTAAGTTCGTTTATGAGCTGGCTCGATCGATTGTGGACATAGAAGGAGAAAAAAAATCCTCCTTAGGGTCTTGTTATACTGGTCAAGTTTGCAAGTAAATCGCGAGTTCTCAGTTCGAGGAGGAGGGAGGAGTTAGAGGCGGTAGGTATAAGTAGAAATTGAAACTATCACATCGACCTAATCCTACTGCGTATATAGTAACTACATATTGTGGCCGTTCATTAATTCCTGTACTTTACGCCTACAATATTGAGTTTCGTACAGATTTAGTGAGATTTATTAAGTAAATATTCCTGCGTAAGTGCTTTTAACGCCGTTAAGACACTCCGGTAAGATTAGTGTCCAATTTTAGTTTCCTAATTTACCAATATTAAGTTAGATAATATTTATTAGTTAAGTACAGTCAGCCGCAACAGTAGCTAAGCGGGCAGGTTGTTCCAAATAGTGATTGCAAAACCGGATACATTTTCTCAAATCCGGATTTTCGGATTTTGGTTCAACCGAAATCCGAACTTCGGATTCAATCCGGTTTTTAGGAAGGCATATCCAGTGCTAGAAAAAACCGGCCAAGTGCGAGTCGGACTCGCGCATGAAGGGTTCCGCACCATTATTTATAAAAACCAGCCGTAGCTACTATCGAATAAATTATTATCGCAAGGTCGTATCTGCCTAAGTACGTAGTTTTTTGGAGATAACTCAAAAACGCCTTAACCGATAATACTCAAAATAATTTTCTTTGAAAGAATATTTAAAGGTGTGTATCTTCTTGAATTTTTCCATAATTTTTGGACTTACGGTTCAAAAGTTACGGGGGGGGACACAATTTTTTACACTTTCGGAGTCATTATTTCTGAATATATCCACTTAATATTTTTTAAAAAACAAAACCTCTATGTTATTTTTAAAGACCTATCGATTGATGTGCATCATGTTGATATTTGGTAAAAAAAATTTTTTTGACAATTACTTGCATGTATGGAGTGCCCCCCTAAAAATATTTTTTTCAGAAATTTCACTACTTAACTAAGTAGCGGCACACACAATACACTTTATGTAAAAATTTGATAAAGATACGTCTTATAATTTCCGAGTCACAGTCATTGTTGTGACATACGGACGGACAGACAGACAGACAGACCTGACGAATCTTTAACTCTAAGGGTTCCGTTTTTTGCCATTTCGCTACGGAACCCTAAAAAAAAACAAACGACCACAAGGCAGCGGCCTACTCTTTCCAGCCCTGTAACTGCCTATACACGGAGGACCTCCCAGTCATCGGGGATGTTAAACTGGGCCTCTACGCGGACGACGCAGCATTTTTTGCTACGTCCATGAGCGGGGCGCACGCTGCAAAGAAACTCCAGGGGACCCTTGACGCCATCCCCGACTGGCTGGCCAGGTGGAGGCTGACCGTCAACGTGGCGAAGACACAGGCTATGATCACCGGTAGAACTCTCCTTCCGCCTTCGCTAAAGATGGTCGGGCAAGCCATCGAATGGTCTCACTCGGTGAAATACCAGGGCGTGACGTTTCTGCGCGCCAAGTTTGAGCGTACTCAACCCCGTCCAGTGCCCTGCAGCAGCTTCCCCCGCCGCACAAAGCTGGGGATCTACAAAACCTACATAAGGTCCCGCCTGCCATACGCAGCTCCCGCCTGGTACGCCATGACGGCTGAAACTCATAAGAAGAGACTGCGTGCGCAGGAGAACCAAACCCGCAGCGCCATCCTCAAAGCTCCCCGCTTCGTGCGCAACGTAGATATCCAACGCGGACTCAAATGGCAGAGCCTGGACCCCTTCGTGAGTCACCTTTCGAACTCCATGTTCGAACGCGCCGACCACTCCCGACACCAGCATCTTCAGAGCATAGCAGACAGCCGCAAGCCGCGCCAGCTCCCCAGGGAGCTGGAGCAACAGCAGCAAGAGTAAACAAGGAACCCTCCCTGGTACCCCAGGGAACCATAACGCCGCTAAAAGGCCATCAAAGCCACCAAGCCGCAGAGAGGCCACCCGAACTCAGCTCTGACAATCAAACGTCAAGACACCAGAAGCCGCGCCTACATAGGCAAGAAAGCCCCGCACGTAGTTACGGGCGGCGTACAGATACCGCCAAGGATCCGTAATTGGATGGAAAGGCGACTCATAATCCCAATCCCAAGAAGGGACTATGAAAGAAGAGAACGACTTTGAGTGAATTAGTACTGGCGGGAAACAATCCGAAAAACCGGTTTTTTCTTTGCAAAATCCGGTTTTAAAAACGGATTTTCAAACGCTCTAAAATCCGGATTTTCGAACTTCGAATAAACCGGATTGCAATCGCTAGTTCCAAATGACCTCCTCCTCCTCCTCCTTAAGTCGGTCCCTCACTGCTGAGGATCGTGGCTTCGACGGAAACGTTGTAATAAGCCCCTCCATTTGTTGCGGTCTTCTGCTTGGTGAAGGGCCTCTGCCATCGGCATCTGGAGTTCATCGGCCACCTGGTCGGACCAGCGTTTAGGACTGGGTCCTCTTGGTCGCCTACCATCCACTTTGCCAGTTATAATTATTTTTTCTAAATTATCAGTACTTCGACGTGCTATATGGCCAAAATACTGTAGTATCCTGTGGAGACACGTTGCAGAGAGGCGCTGCTCTATGTCTAGCTTAAGCTCCTTCAGGATTGAAATGTTAGTACGGCGTGCAGTCCAGGGAATACGAAGCATCCTTCGCCAGCACCACATCTCGAACGCATCTACTCTCTTTCTATCCTCCGCTTTTAGAGTCCAGCCCTCAGAGCCATACAGAAAAATTGGAAAGACCAGCGTGCGGATTATGTATATTTTGGTATTCCTTCTGATGTTGTGGTCTTTCCAGATCGTATTAAGCTGAGTCATAGCGGACTTGGCAATGCCGATGCGTCTACGGATTTCAAGCTCGCAACTTCCATTGTTGGCAATGACAGACCCGAGATATTGAAAATTTTGCACGATTTCATAGTCATTTAGCAAATCGGTACGCTGCAATGCATTGAAACGGTCGACGATCATCAACTTGGTCTTGTTTTTATTTATGCGTAAGCCGAAATCCTCACTGACCTTCTCTAGTCGTTGAAGAAGTTCCGCCATTTCAGTTTCCGATTCGGCTAGCAGGGTGGTGTCATCGGCATATCTAAGGTTGGATATCTTAACGCCTCCAACCTTAATTCCACCTTCCCATCCTTCCAGTGCTGTGCGTATTATGTATTCTCCATATATATTGAAGAGAATGGGAGATATTACGCAGCCCTGCCGCACTCCTCTTTGAAACTTAAAACGGCTAGATGTATGGTTCTCTATGCTGACTGTTCCAAAGCCCGACTCATACAGATTTCTGACCAAACGAACCATATGACTCGGTACGCCAGTTTTGTGAAGGATTTCCCATAAATATTGCCATCTTACGAAATCGAAGGCTTTTTGGTAGTCCAAATGACCTACACACGCTCTTATTCTCTTAACAATAAAGTCGGACCCAACTTCTGTTGCTGACTGTACCTACTTCCCGTCTTACTTATTTCATCAATAGAGGCCTATAGGTAGGTAGGCCCGTAGATCAGAATATCTTGGTACAGTAAAAAAAACGTTTTTTTTTACTAGTGTGTTACCTATGCGACCTTAAGATTGAAGTTTAGACCTTGACCGTACCTACTTTTTAGGGTTCCATACCCAAAGGGTAATAATGGGACCCTATTACTAAGGCTCCGCTGCCCGTCCGGCTGTCTGTCGGTCTGTCTATCTGTCTTTCCGTCTGTCACCAGGCTGTATCTTATGAACCGTGATAGTTAGACAGTTGAAATTTTCACAGATATGATGTAGGTAGGTATTTCTGTAGCCGCTATAACAACAAATACTAAAAAACAGAATAGGTAAGTAAAATAAATATTTAAGGGGGCTCCCATACAACAGACATGATTTTTAATGCCGTTTTTATAGATTGGTACGGAGCCCTCAGTGCGCGAGTCCGACTAACACTTGTCCGTTTATTATTAATTATATATTCTGCCTATTTTATCGCACGTAATCTTCAGTAAACAAAAATTTAACTTTGGACACAGCATTATTATTAAGATAAACCATCTGACCCTCACGAACTTAGGCGATTATCACATTGGCGCCGCATGCGGATCCGTCACCAGTGTGATAATCGCCTTACCCATTATTTAAATTGTAAACACTCATTGACAGCAGAAGTGAATCATATTCATATTAGCTTCATAAAAGCAGGTACACAGCTATATTTGTGTTATTCAAAGTGTGGTAAACAGCGAATAGTTATTTAGCATTTGAACTAGATCGTGTATTGTTTACAATTGTTCATTATTGTTTAAATGAGAACTGGTAGGAAGTTGCACGTGCGTATAGTAACGATATGATATAAATTGTTAAGTGACTTGATTTGTGTGAGAAGTTGAGTGATATTGGAGGTAAGTGGGTTATGCTGTGGCATTATTGTTATGTACTGCATTAGTAAGAATTCCTAATATGCACTGTAATAAGTAAATGTTTTGTATTAACTTAAATCGCCAGCTAGGTATAGATACAGGTAGGTACTAGTACCTACGTTAGGCACATTTTTAAAAGTCATAAAAATATTATCGATAGTGCAATGGTATAAAAGGTTACCTACTTAAATCTTGCAGTGAATACAATACATGATTACTTGGTCATTTATTTATTGTTTTATTCATATCTTAATTAACGTTCCATCAAAATACATACTTACTGTACCTATTTTAATCAATTGGTTAGTAATTTCAAAGGCGGTGCTAACTATTATAAAAATAGGATGTACTTAAATGTATTTTAGTAGATTTGATTGATATTATAAGATATTTTTTAAAGAACACATAATGCAAATACGCCTATAATTTTTATATGAGCAACTAACAATCGAAAGTGTCTTTCATCGAATAAATCTAATAGCCAATGAACTGAATATGAGTCAGTGATAGATTAGAAATAACCATTGTGACCGACTTGGCTCGCTTCACTGCAAATGAGTTTTCCTTTAAGATAGATAAACACTTAGGTAGTAAGTATACTTACCTAGCTATTTAAATAAATATATAAGCTAGGGATATACGCACAGATATGCCCGCCGGATTTGTCCTACGGATGTGCCCGGCGGACAAATCCGTGCGTGTATGGCGCGAATTGGACACGAATTTGTCTGCGGACACATCTGAATAGCGCCATACACGAACGGATCTGTCGGCCGGACATATCCGTCGGACAAATCCGGCGGATACATCTGTGCGTGTATCCCTAGCTATTTTTGATAGTTAAATGTAGTGGCACAGTTTTATCTTTTTCACGTTATAATAATTACTTATATCGATATCAACTAAAAGATCGCTTTAAATACTTCGCTGCAATACTCAGAGGCGAACCCCGAAGGGCCGAAATTAAGGCATCATTGAGATAATCAAGATGATAAAAAGTTCAAGAAAATGATTACCACATATCGATGAAGCGATACTGTTACGGATGTAAAATTTAAACTATTTTATTAAATCATCCAACGTAACATTGATTCTCATTGACTAATTATATTTGAAGTGAGACAGTCGCTGACTAAATTACTGTTATATGACTGTAAACTTTTCTAAGTTTTTTTTAACAAACCTTATAAATAAAGCCATAGGTACATCGTGTTATGGTTAAGATTTTTTGGCCTGTACTAGGTATTTTAGTGGTACACGTACTTACCTAGGCTTGTTTATGTTTAGGCAGGTTGGTGTTCAGGCACTTTAACTGTCGAGGTTCAAGATATATTTTTAATACTTAGATACTCTACGAAATGTACAATGTAAAGTGAACCCTTTACCTAACATTTAAAGTCGGTGACCGTATCTGTTTTATATTTCCCTGATCTCACCTCTCCCGTGTTCTATTTCAGAAAATGTATGAACTCATACTTCTCTCCCTGCTTGGGACAGTGCTATGTGACCATCACAGCAGAACCAACCAGCTGCCAGACCGCTCGACGATCGTACATCTGTTTGAGTGGAAGTACAAAGATATTGCGGATGAGTGCGAACGGTTCCTCGCTCCGAAAGGTTTTGGAGGGGTTCAGGTAACTTTGGAGGGGTTCTGGGCATTGAACCAGTTTTAAAGGAGGGCAATATGTCCTACCTTATATTAAATAAATCAAAGCCGTAATTTAAAAACTATCATCGACGAGCTGGACAAAAAAAAACCCCCTCCTTATAATTGGCAAGGCCCAACCTTAAATTAGCTCCGCCCTATCTTAACTTGCACTCATCCTCCGTGAAATATTTGAGCCGTAATCCGTAGAACAAGGGATATAGTAAATTAGGTACAATAAAATGTGGTAACTAGGGACGGGGTTAGCCACAGACAGCAATCTTTCAATATAAACCATTATAACTAGAAGAAAGATTGACCTTAATAAGACTGCTGGTTCCATATTTCAAGATTGTAAATGTTCAAGGAAGTATTTCCTTATTTTAAAACACCTCTGGCCCCAGTTATATCGTTTGCCGATAATAGGAGGACGGTAAGAGGTTCATAAATCAGATAGTCGTTTTCGTAGTAGAAAATTTACGTTGGCTCCAGAGTGGAATGATATTCAGGCATTCTGAACTTCCAGATATCTCCACCATCCGAGAACCTGATTATCCACCTGGGCAATGGCAAGAGAACATGGTACGAACGCTACCAGGTCATGTCATACAAGCTGACAACGCGCTCGGGAAACGTCGACGATTTTCTGAACATGACGCGCAGATGTAACAAGGTTGGAGTAAGGTAAAATCCAAATCACTACTTAAAAACCAATTTATAAGCATAAAGAACATAGCCCTAATTTTCATATAATGCAGGCAAGCAGTTGATTTTTTGCTAGGTCAGAAATGCAATCCAAGGGTGTGAGTATAACGTTGCCCGCTTCCTAGCGGTGTTGAGGAAATATGAGGGTCTATGAGTAATTGATGAGTGACGATGAATGACGAAATAATGCAGTTATCCGCTAATTATCGATACACTACACACAGCCCTCAACTTTTCCTCACAAGTGTAAAGTAAGAATAAGTTGCATCACGATATATTTTCTTTCACATAAGAGCTGATTTCGAATCTCATTTCGTAGCTACCTACAATTTTGAGAAACAGGTTGCTATTACCCGGTGATCTAACCACGATCCCCGGTTAGGAAGCCGGACGCCATAAAGACAAAGGTACAATACAATACACTATTATTAAGGTAGACGTCATCAAAACGTTAAAAAGTACATAACAGATTTTACTAAATCCCACAGAATTTACGCCGACGTAGTAGTCAACCACATGACTGGAGACAACCCGAATAACGTCGGTACAGCTGGCAGCACGGCCGACTTCAAGAACTACTCATACCCGGCTGTCCCGTACAGCAGAGAGCATTTCCATTACCCCTTCTGTTCCATTGAGAACTATAATGACGCTTCTCAGGTGAGTCATGTTCGTATGAACTGTGAGTAGTTCCGTACCTATGTCATAATTACAAACAGCAATATACTTATGTGCCAAACTTTTATTTGGCTATTGTGAGGTATCGGTCTTGTATAATATGATCTTTTTTCTCACTAAAAATGACTAGAGATTGAAAATGAAATAAGTATTAGTAATTTTCTGTTTCTTTGCCATTTGCGCTCCAAAAGGATGTCGATACAGGCATATTGCATATCATTCTAGAGTAGGTACAGTCAGCTGCAGAAGTTGCTAAGCAGTTGAGGTGTTCAAAATGAGCTTGACACGCTTTATTGTTAAGGGAATAAGAGCTTGTGAAAGTCATTTCAAACACCCCACCCTCTTAAATACTTTTGCTGCTGATTGTACTCGTACAATAAATAAAGAGGTAAATAATAAAGACATATACACACAGGTTCGCAACTGTCAACTGGTCGGGCTCAAAGACCTGAACCAGACAATTCCTTACGTCCGACGAAAGATTAGACGATTCTTTAATCGCCTTATCCACTACGGCGTCGCCGGTCTAAGGTAGAACTAGCAACAAGTACCAGACTATTCGACTCGTAAACCCAAAAACAATAAACCGTGAACATATAAGTCGAGGGAGCTTCAGCTCTCTTTGCTGTAAAATTAAAATGTGTGGCCAATGTGTTAGTCGAATAGTCTTGATTTTTTTTGTGCTAATACTACTAGAGTCCGATTACGTTAACTATTCACACCAATGTAATGTGATGGTTGTCAATTGAGGTTAAATAAACTCTCGCTCGACCAATGCTTCTGCTTTTGAGCTTCATTAGAGGTGACTGAAATGTTTTTCTCCTCTTTTATGTCTAACTATTTCTAGGTAAGGTCTTGTAACTTGGTCGGCTTGAAGGATCTGAACCACGCTCATCCTCACGTTATTGACAAAGTTTCTTCGTTTCTTAATCTCCTCATTTCTCTCGGTGTGGCGGGATTCAGGTTGGTCCTATGCTTTTCATTACAATCTTCCTTTTTTTGTATCTTATGTTATGTACGGAAAACATATTTGATTCCTAGGTGACTGTAGAACCTTGTCTCAATGAGAGTTGCCCTTGGATACTTATACCTAAACCTACCTACGCACTAGTAAACCAGCTATTATGACAAGGTTCTAGAGTGGCTCAGGAATCAATAAATTGGTAGGCTGTACAGATGGAGAACCTTTTGATTAGTGTTAACAAATTTAATTTCCCGTCTGCCTCTACAACTTGAATCAAGGATTTCACTCTTAAGTATTTGGTATGAATGACAAAACTTGTGATTCCCGTATCATCTTAATATCTAAACAATGAACACAATCATTCATTTGCAAATAGCACAATACCCTTTTGTTCCTTTAAAATTGCTTACAGAGTAGACGCAGCGAAGCATATGTGGCCCAACGATTTGAAGGGAATATACAACAGACTGCACAATTTGAATACAGATTTTGGATTCGCTCCTCAGTCGAAACCGTATATTTTTCAAGAGGTTATATATTACGGCAATGAAGCCATTCAACCGAACGAATACACGGGTTTTGGCGACGTCACTGAGTTCAGAGTGAGTACTGGAAACCCTTCAATGACATTAGCATTGTGTATGATATGAATACTAATTTGTCAAATCTAGGAATTGTATTACTTGTTTATAATCGCAACGAACTTGTTGTTTATTTAATATGAATTTGTTATTATTTTGAGGTGTCCAAAGACACAGTGAGTACCGTAAAAGTATTTGACACCAACGTTTGGTTAGATATAATACTATTCACAAGTTAATCTAGGTGCGTTGGGGTAAGATAGAAAAGTATTTTTTTAGGGGTTAGACCAAAAAATCGTCCATATTCCGGAGCATTACAGACTACTTTTTATCTTACCCCTAAAAAAATACCTTTCTATCTTACCCCAACGCACCTTACCTACAGTCGCCATGGTGGTCACAAAAATCTGAACAACGCTATATTGTCACGGCGGTAAAGTGCATGTTCAAAATTTTTTTAGTACCTCGGCCGCTCCGATATATGATGGCGACTGTGTCTAATAAAAATCGAAAGATTAGCGTAACATCATTATAAAACCTTTTTTGATTACGGCACCTTTGTGTGGTTACCACCACTGGAGTTTTTGACTTTTTTTTTTACCAATCCAAAACTCAGCGACTTTTGGATTTGGATGGGATTAGGACCGGGACAAGTACAACTGGCTTACAATAAACAATGAAGAATTTTTACAGGTAGGATCAGAACTGAAGAACTGCTTCCGCGGGCAAAACGCACTGAAATGGCTAGTGTCCTGGGGCCCACAGTGGGGCTTGTCTCCCAGTGATACGGCTTTGGTGTTCATCGATAATCACGACACACAACGGACAAACGACGTATTGACTTATAAGGAATCGAGGGCGTATAAGGTATATTGCAGCCAAAATTTCAAACTACAATAAAAATGCTTTATTTTTAAGACCACCGCCGCTCGCCATCGGCATCTATCCTAACATAGTGGCAAATGTGTTTAAAGTGATCTTTATTGTGAGGACAATAAGAGTGTGTGAAGGTCATTTTGAACACCTCATCCGTGTACTATTTCTGCCGCTTACTTTTCCTCTTAGCCCATGCAGTCGGTAGTGATAGTGACATCCGTGCAACCGCGCTAGCTACCAAACGCCCTTAGGGTGACTAGTTACCATTTGGCAAGATTAGTCTATGTTTATAAATACAATTGTTTTATCTTACATGTTACATTTACTTTAAAATATTGATAACGCAAAAAATAACTACATACTTTACAAATTTACTTTAACATGATATTCGGACATTAAACACAAGGTACGTCATAAAGCGTTGCACAAACTTTTTGTAAGGTCCTGGCAGAATATCAGCGATGTAGCTTGCCGCATCATTATGCTGAGCCAGCGCCAATTCTCTGCCATGACACATGGTTAATGTCCATTTATGATTTTTTTTCTTGTTTTTTATATGGCACCGTAATTTTAATTTTAAGCTGCATGCCTATTATTAATAATCTTTGTAATTACCATGTATGTTGTGGGAATGAATAAAGTTTTTTATCTATCATCTATCTATCTACTTTATGTAGGGAGCAACAGCCTTTATGCTGGCACATCCTTACGGGGAACCTCGGGTAATGAGCAGCTACTTCTTTGATACCAGCGATCAGGGGCCTCCTGACGACTCCAACGAGAATATTGTATCTCCAAGCATCAATAGCGTAAGTTGAAATCGGAATATGTATACTGTATTGTAGGAGAAGCCGGACCTGATTTGCTTTCAAATTTCTTCATGAGCTCTAGGACGCGCCGCCACTGATACGTTTAGTCGACATCAAAGATATGTTTAGATGTTTGCAATAGAGCGTTTCTCAAAATTTTTGCCACATTTGTTCACTCAATTTTTTTTGGTATGTTTTATGTTTTTCCTGATCAGAATCACGAGCTGATCCGATTTATGCAATAAAAAAAGATGTCCCATAAAACTCCATATTTTTTTATATTTTTTTTACTTTTCCTATTGTGTTACCTCCATAGAAAACATATGGCAAAGGGTAACACAAGAGGAAAAAAAATTTTGGGACACATTTTTTTCTTGCATAAATCGAATCAGCTCGCGATTCTGACTAGAAAAAACATAAAACTTACCATAAAATAAAAAGTCGAGAAAAGTGGCAAAAATAAAAAGAAATGCTCAATAAGGCTCTCAAAAAATTTTATTAAATATATATAAAATAATTGATAAAATCTGATAAAACTTCCAGAGGCGCAGCTTCCTATTTCACTAAGTAGTATTAAAATTTTAAATCCGGTACCTAAGTAATTTTCTCAGATTTAAAATATATTTTTAATTATTGTCCATATATATTAGTATTTAATGACGAGTAAAAACGGGATATATGGATATATGTAGAGTGATATTTAATAGTTCGACCAAATTAAAATAAAAAATACACTAAGGTCCAAATCGATGGTCCATGAAGTTATTTACGATTGTTCGACTTTCACCATCCCCAGGACGACACTTGCGGCAACGGCTGGGTATGCGAGCACCGCTGGCGACAAATCTACCAAATGGTAGCGTTCAGGAATGCCGTAAAAGACACGCAGGTTCAGAACTGGTGGGACAACGGAAACAACCAAATCGCTTTTAGCAGGGGCAATAGAGGATTCATTGCTTTTAATTTAGAGGGAAGAGATTTGAATCAGACTTTACAAGTAAGTTTTCTATCATGACTTGACAAGATGACAATCTTTGTTTTAAAACTCCAATCGAAAAGGAAAGTTTTATCATTCAGACAGAAGCGAAAGAAATATCACGTGCTTATTGCCATACATTATTTAAGTCAGGATTGTCGTTTGTGTAGTTTTAGTTAAAGCAATGACACGTAGTCAGGCGACCGGGAGGCAACCGGATGGCTCGCGGTATTCCTGAAGTGATGAGAAACCGCCCTGTGCAACCCGGACCGAACTTGGACTGGGGCGGAAATAGAGAGGTGGTGTAATTGTTTTTGCCCAGCCCGGATAGTTATCGAGTGAATTTGTTTCCAGTGCCTGTAAGTGATGACGAACAAGCATGATAATTTTCAAGCGGCTGCCAACTTCTTTTTTATTTTATTTTCTCCGCTCTTGTACAGGGCGCCAGTCTCACCTGGAGGGATGGCATTAAAATTTTATTATATAACCAGTGTACATACTTTCAGGCAACCGCTGTTTCATTCAATCGGTTGCCTCGTGATAAAAAAAATATTACACCCTCCCTCTATTTCCGCCCCAGTCCAAGTTGGGTCAGTTCGGGTTCGGGTTTCTCATCACTTCAGGAGCTTAAATACCGCGAGCCATCCGGTTGCCTCTCGGTCGCCTGACTACGCGTCATTGCTCTGAATTGTACACACAACGCCTCACTAGGTATACACTTTTGAACGTTATTACAGCGGAATAAGGTTCAAAAGTGTATACCTAGTGAGGCGTTGACTGTACGACTTGAATGAATGACACGTGTGACGTAGCTAACTTACGTCTACTTGTTGTCGCTACGTCATACATAAGTAATCAATATCTTTCCTTTCCTAATAATAGAATTATCTATATTAAACTGTTTAAGGAGTACATTGACTTGCTCGTTAAATTTATTAATCTGGTCAAAGACTTTTTCACCTCACTAGCTCGGAAAGCCCTTTTTGTTTGTTTAATATCTATTGTGAAAATCGCTTTTTATCCACATGTGGTGAAAGAGTTTTGACATAAGTGACAAGTGGCTTAAGTGACATTTGACAGCTAACAAAACGTAAAACGTTAAAAGTGCAGAATTTTTAACATCGCAATTAATGAATTGCATCGAGTAAAAACACTTAATACAGTCTTACAACTTTATTTTAATTCATAAATATCAGCATTCAACATTAATCTTCATTCTTTTTGTAAAAACGGATAAATTGTTCTGACAGCCGAATAAGTCTACGTACGAACAAAACGCATCTGACATTTAATAAAACCTTTTACGTCAAAACTTTTCATTTCAATTCATCCATCATATCAACGTTAAATATTCGCATGTTTTTCTAGGTTGTTTTGTTAAAAATTAGTGATTCGAGTGATGAAGAAGTATTAAACACCTGAGGAATTACGGGAAACCGAGCAAAATGCACCCTTTTTCTTATTTTCCTCGCTGTAGTGAGGTGAAAAGTTTTGTGTTATACACGGGTGAAAGTTATTTTACGTCTCGTGTATTAAAGCACTCGCTACGCTCAGGATTCTATTTTTGAACCACTCGCTTCGCTCGTGGTCAATAATAGAATCCTTTCGCTAGCTCGTGTTTCAAATAACACTCGCACGTAAAATACAACTTTCACCCCTTGTATAACAAATAACTATTTTAAAACAAGTCTTTGAAATATCGCTGCGTTTAGGTATACGTTGTTATTTCGCTATCAATATAGTAAGATTTTTTTTTAATTTACAGACTGGGCTTCCAGCCGGAGAATATTGTGACGTCATCACAGGAAAGAGACAAAGCAATGAATGCACCGGCAAGAAAGTTAAAGTGGACAACAATGGTAACGCGCAAATATACGTAGCGTCCAATGCTGAGGATATGCACTTGGCTATCCATGTCGGGAAAGAGGTGAGTTTATTTATTGATTAAACTGGAATCAAAAATAAAAATAATTTTAAACAAAAAAAGAACCGACTTCACTTAGGATCCGCTATTCCAAGAGGAAACTACAACTGGCTGAGTTGCTGTAAAAAATACTGAAATCACTATAGGCGTGCCTATAATAGTTTAAGAGTTCCCTCGATTATTCCAGGATCCCATCATCAGATCGTCATCTGGTAACAATGGGACCAACTGTAAAGTACGCTCTTTCAAAGAAAAAAAAGAATTTTCCAAATCTTCCAGCCGTCTTCGAATAATCGATGTTCACATACATAGAAATAAATAAAGATCCTGACGAATTGAGAACCTTCGAAATCTTGAAGTCGCTTGATAAACCACGACATTTAATTTACCTCAGAAACTCAGTTTACGGTTTTTCTTATGTCAGTTATGTCCTTATGTCTAAAATAATATAATCACTCAATTACCTACATTCTATATAATTTATACGAAGATTCTTTATTGCACACCACAAACAATTACAGTAGTAGATCTATCTATCTATCTATCTATAGCAGCCTTTAAAGCGCCCGTCTTCGGACATAGGCCTCCTCTCCATTCTTCCATGCTACTCGGTGGGCTACAGTTAGTAGATAATTTATTATAAACTGTTTTTTGTTATGTTTCAGTCTCGGCTGCTTTGATCGTGATTCAGAAGTTATCAAAATCAGAATACATTTATTTCAAAACACTAAGGCTTCATAGTACAATACAATACAATTGACATAAATAAAATAAAAAAATACATTAAAATAAAATTATACGTTAACATTTACACATATTGGTAATATACACCTATGTAATTAAATATTGTTTTACAAACTAATTACTAAAATATTGAAATTATTACAATTTATTTGTGCGGCTTAAGTTTGGTTTCATTTACCCAATCAATTAATTTTAATAAATTAATTAAATAAACTAACCAAATTAAGGTAATTAAAAAAATACAAATGCGTTTATTTCAGGTATAGGTTAGGTTGGTAAATTGTCTAGTAGTGGTGCAGTAGGTAGGTAGGTAGCAGAGGGCGGTGGGTTTAAAAGTTCTTAGGCAAGCCGGAGCTTAATTTGATTTCAAATTTCTTCATGAGCTGTAGCAAAACTGCTTAGGTGCTTAAAAATTAGACAAGCCGACAGGAATCGTGTTGTATGGCCGCGCTGCCACTGCTAGGTAGGTAGGTATATGTAGGATGTAGGTAGGTAGGGAGTAGCAGTATTTTCCATTTCTCACGCACTGAAACTAAGCGAATCTTTATCACCTTAGCAAGTTGAAAAGTATTTATTTCCGCCATAGGGCGTATTATTTTTACATTTATCAAATAAAATTCGGTTATGGTTTCTAAAATACAAACATATTTTACTTTTCTCGTATTGGGAATGAAAAGTAGAGTATTTAACTCGGGTTAAAAGCAAATTTGAGCGGAAAAATGTCGGAAATGAATGCCTTTCATGTATTGCTTAACAATATACTATACTATAGCGTAATTAATTTACCAGAAAGGGAATAGAGAGAAAGGTAGAAAAGAGAATATGATATTTTTATACTCGGCGACTTTATACTCGGATTGAGATTGTGGTGGCGGAACTACTAGCGCATACTTTTTGATAGAGCTTCTATGGTCGCATATTGTAACATCCATAATAATGACAGAAAGGATTTCCATACAATATTGTGAAACTGTTGTCGGGCCCCGCACTGCGTGTCGGGCGGGCGCCGCCGGCACAATCCACCGGGTGATCGATGTTACTCAATTACATAGAAGCAGTAGGTTGTGCACGGCTTTCGTCGAACTCAATTCTTACCGGCTTGCTTAAGCACTCGTAGAAAAACTATTGTGTGCAACGGTACATAATAAGGGTTCTTAAAATTCTCGGGTCTGTTTTTACAAAATTCGGCTTCGCCTCATTTTGTAACTTCGACCCTCGAATCTGAAGAACCCTTATTATGTAACTGTTGCACAAAATACTATTTATCAACAATGTAATATGTATACTTGTGCATTACGTTACCTCTTAAAGTAGGTACATTATTATGCACTTGCTTGTTTACGCTATTTATTTAATGATTCCAATCATCTCTCAAACATAATTGATCGATTTAGTATCCGGCAATTTTGTAAAGGATTTGTGTTACGTGACCGTCTTAGATAAGTTTCTACTCGTATTCACCAAATTGCACCATATTTTTCAAGGGCTGTGATTTTTCAGTTTTTCGATATTTAACTGCTAGTTGGTAAGATAAATAGTATTCAAGAAAACGCAAAGTAAATAATAAGTTAATTAAGGATGTGTCTCGGTGGATATCGTCAAATGAAAGTATCGGATTATTGGTGCAACCCAAATCATGAAGTAAAACCCTGCCAATGAAGAATTCCGAAGAAAACAAAGGTTCCAAAGTCCAGAGTAAGCTTTTGTGGCTCCCTGCATGCCTCGGATCCTTCCTTTTGCAACGCTTTTGACTGTTTCTATGACTCAGCGCCGGAGAAAACGCCGCGTCTACCATCTTGGCACCTTCAGAGGAGTACTACGGATGCAGAAGATTAGTGGAATCCGGTCCTGAGTGTATACAGCACGAACCACGCATTTTACCACATTACCAACTGAGATGGTCCGGAAATATATATTTTAATTTGACAGTTTTTCTGCCACCTCATTTATACCTTTCTCGTATCTTGTAGGACTATTAGGAGAGAACGCTCAAGGCGGAACATCGGTGATGTTAGGCCTTATATAATGGTGCGTATACATAGGTAAGTATATGTATGGTTTCAATCTATGCAGCAGGAATATGGCAGACTGCCGGACTTGACCATACATGTGACAATAACGTTAACGTTCTCGACATTACATTATTCAGCATAAATTGCGTCTCCTCTTTCAATTTACATATATAGAGATAATAATTTTAAACAAAAAAGAACCGACTTCACTTAGGATCCGCTATTCCAAGAGGAATTGGCCGAGTTGCTGTAAAAAATAGTGAAATCACTATAGGTGTGCCTATAATAGTTGAAGAGTTCCCTCGATTTCTCCAGGATCCCATCATCAGACCCCGACTTGGTGACAATGGGACCATATAGGGGTTATACCTATTCGATAAAAAAAAATTGAAAATCGGTTCACGATTCACGGAGATATCGAGTAACAAAAAAATGTAAAAAAAAGATAATAAAAACAAAATAAAAAAAAAATCAGTCGAATTGAGAACCTTCTCCTTTTTTGAAGTCGGTTAAAACAGGCAAGTTTTTATATTTTACCCTCTACATAAAGCATAAAATAGGAGAAAACATTTTAAACTTATTCTTCGTATCCACGTAGATATTTCGAAGGAAATAGAATTGGGAAAGCTCTCGGCGTAAGAACAATATTTGCATGAAATGAAATCCCATTCAATAAATTCTGTTACACCAATATGAGTCGTATTGGGGAAGGTATTCTACATTTACATAAGTTTATGTAAGCGCTATAGGAGTAACAAACTTCTTGTATCACATAGAATTGATACAGTCGCCATCAGATATATTAGCTAAGGATAGGACACGCACAGATGTGTTCGCCGGATTTGTCCGACAGATATGCCGATATTCAGATGTGTCCGCAGACAAATCCGTGTCCGATTCGCGCCATACACGCACGGATTTGTCCGCCGGACACATCCGTCGGACAAATCCGGCGGCCATATCTGTGCGTGTATCCCTAGCTATTATCGGAGCGGCCAAGATGGTTACAAATATCCGAAAAGCGCTTCTATTGTCAAGGCGATAAAGTGCACGTTCAGATATCTTTGAGTACCCTGGCCGCTCCGATATATTTGGTGGCTGTACCTTCATTTCTGAGCTCCAAGGATTCTTAGGCTAGCCAAGCAGAAATGTGTGTTTTGAATTTAATTTTATTTGCAGTCAGGAAACTAAACTATTCCATTATTACATACCTTCGGTCTCATATCCGCCAGAAAAATCCGGCGGGTAGAATCAAAACACGGCCCTGAGAGACCCCCCCCCCTCCATGCAGGGGGCTACATCCGGCTCTGTTATTTTTATTGATCACTTTGAAGGAAATTATCTGATTATTCGTACAGTAATTAATGACTGATTTCGATCTATAATGATATTTTGATATAAATTAAATATCTCTGCGGGTGGCTATCAGATTCACGAGTGCCGTGTACTACAGTGGTCTGAAAGTAAGTACCTGATTATTTCATTTGTAATTACATGAAGCTACGAAACAGAACATGAAATTGAGGTTAAAAAAACTATTATACTTAGGTAGATTACAACATTACTTTACGCTCCCTTAAGTTGCCTTTATATATGTATGTAGGTATTTATTTATTTATTTATTTATATGTGTATTTTATGTATATGGGTATATGTAGGTATGTATCTATTATTATTTTGTATCTATACGTGTATTTTTGCTTGAAATTAAGATGTTTGTGTTATTTTTCTTCCTTTTGTTGTTTGTGCACTACCACGTTCCTAGCTTTTATTATAAATCTCCTGCTACCCAAAGGTTGTCTGATAGAGATCGCTTTTTAGCGATAAGACCGCCTGTTGCTACCTATGTAGATTCTAAACTTTTTATTACTGTACAATTTTATTTTTATTTTTGGTGCAATAAAGAATATTGTATTGTATTGTATTGTATTGTAGATAAACGTTCTATAGTTACTGCTTGTCGTGCTACAGAGTTGGTATCCTGTAATGTTGTCATCTTTACTCAAATGATATGATTTCAAGTTTAAAGATGACATACTTATGCAGGTAAAGTGACAAGCAATTGGACTTTTATTATTTAGTATTTGGACAGTAGAACAAAGGACTTTATTCCGGTGATTTCAAAATCAAAATCAGTATTTAATTTTAGAGTTTCGTAGGAATTCAAACTCCTTGCAAGCGAAATACCTCTTAATTAATAGAATGACAAGCTCAGTGATTCTACTTACATAATGTCTTTAATAATAATATTCCGTAAATAAAAATACTAATATTGTCGAAAACCCATATTACGAGTAAAATTTATAAAAGAAAAAGAATTGGCAATAAAATAAGCGTTGTACGGAACGGCCCATGGAATAAGTACCCAAATTTAGAATTTCTTAAAACTTCTGACTACATTACCTCAATAAGAAAAGAACTCTTACAATTTCCCTTCCAGGCAAGATGATGCGTATCATCGTGCTGTTGTTCGGCCTGGGCTTGGCGGTAGCCTACAAGAACCCGCACTATGCCGCTGGCCGCACCACAATGGTGCATCTGTTTGAGTGGAAGTGGGACGACATCGCGGCCGAGTGCGAGCGCTTCCTTGGTCCGAGGGGCTTCGGTGGTATTCAGGTAAAACAACTCCATAACCGGTTTCAGCCACGGCGACTGCTGTCAACTCCGATGTTGTCTCCGAAGAGCTCGCACGTGGCTAACGTAGCCAAACCTGTTGACAACGGTACGCAAACATTGGGGTATTCAGGTATTAGTCTTTTCAAAAGCATTAGCGCAGACTATGGGCTTGACGTCAATTAAACTGGTGTTCTTGGACCGTGCAGGTGAAATCCAATTGACTCATGAATTGCGTAATCTGCATACAGTCTCTCCTCTTGTTTATATTTAAGAGCTGTGCTCTTGTCGGTGGAGCAATCTCCAACTCGTCCGGTCCTCTGCCAACTCCTTAACCTTCTGGTATGACACGACCTGAACCTTTTCTTTTATTTGGTTGAAATAATTTATTCTCGGTCTTCCTCTTCCTCTCTTTCCCTCTATTTTTCCTTCTATGATGTTCTTTAGGAGCATGTCGTGTCGTAGCAGATGTCCAATTAGTACTCCTCTTCTATTTTCTATTGTCGCTATTATATTTCTTTTCTCGTTAATCCTATCTAGAACCCTATCATTTGATATTTTTTCCGTCCAACTAATCCCTTCCATTCTCCGCCAACACCACATTTCGAAGCTTTCTAATCTTTCTCTCTCTCTTTGTGTCAGTGTCCACGTTTCGCAGGCGTATAAGGCGATGCTCCAGATGTAAGATTTAATAAAATGTTTTTTAGTGTTAGTAGACATTTACATACAGTGCAGGAGTTTATTTACTTGTAGAGCTACTTATGTTCATGACCCTCAGATATGACGATTCTAAAGAGAGATTAGTAATATTGGAGTGAGTAATTGAGGTGTGCTTTAAACCTAAATAATCGTAATGCTGGTTTAAAATTTGCCCTCCAAATAAATATAGATAAGGTGCTTTTCTATGTACCATCGATATTTTAACCTTGACATTTGATTTTGCATTTTATGGCGGAAGTATGGAAATCCTTTTGGCCTAGGGTGTAAATGATAGTGAGTGCTCACTTTCAAGATTTTTTTTAGATATTAAGTATGCTGTTTAGTGTAAACCAATCGATTTGGTTTTAAAATGTTCATGCCCGCCATAGTCTTTTGCTTAGTAAAATTTTAAACAAACATGCTATTTACTTTAATAATCTTGAGTACTCACCTAAAAGATTACCTCTTTAAATAGTATTTTGCTCAGAAGAAAGATTTTTACAGATTTCCCCTCCCAATGAGAACTTGGTGATCTGGGCTTCGAACCGACCCTGGTGGGAGCGCTACCAGCCCATGTCTTACCGCCTCATCACTCGCTCTGGTAATGAACAGCAGTTCGAGAGCATGGTTCGACGATGCAACAATGTTGGTGTCAGGTTAGTCCTTCTTCTTTATTATATTTCTTCATCTGGTGTTATATTTTAGCGGATGCTAGCTATCATATGGAATATATGGACTTATGACGCGGTAGCGCAGAATAACGTTCGTATCGCAATTTTTAACTTGATTTGAAGATTTTTGACTGACGCGTTACATCTTGACCCGGGTAACCTCTTCTCTGTAATATTTTGAAGGAGGATTTGAAGAAACTAACGTTAGCCGTCATTATCGACTTATTTTTGTACAAAAATGATGCTTACGCCAATGCGGCCACTATCTGTGATGAGACCCCTTTCTTTTCCGTTTCTTGGTTAAGTATGACCGTCTGCTCACTTACCTTAGGAGCTCTACCATTCCCTTCACATCTCTGTCCTAATCTTTCAAGCAAGTTACATTTACTGTAGCGCCTCTTCCTATCAACTTTCCTTTACTATTTATCCAACGATATTATGATACTTTAACAGGATCTACGTCGATGCCATCATCAACCACATGTCAGGCACTTGGAATGACAATGTTGGCACTGGTGGCAGCACGGCCAACTTCGGACAATGGCACTACCCTGGGGTTCCTTTTGGCTCCAATGACTTCAACTGGCCCCACTGTGTCATCCAAGGCAATGATTACGGCTGCTGTCCGGAAAGAGTGAGTATTGGCTTTGGCAGAAGAATAAGCTAGTTACGTTTGTTGTTGGCTCTAATTATTTCTACTAATTTCTACTAAATTCAAGGGAATAGGTAATTGTCGGCTGGTTTAAGAAAAGAATGACTAAAAGTTTGTGTTATCTTACTTTCACAGAGAAGACGCTTTCGTAATTGGTACCTACTGAAATAAAAAAACGATTTTCAAATTCATGTTCAATATATTCTTTTGCACGTATGTTATGTCTCGTTAAATAAGCGTCAGCTAATAAGTAACAATTTCTCTCACTCATCATATGCTGAAGAACTTAGTGATCTGAAACTCTAGGTCCATGGGGTCCCAGCGCACACAAGTTTTTTGTAGAAATCGCAAAGCGTCTGGTTGATGTAACTGGTGACCGAAGAGCTGGCGGTTTCCTCGCACAGCGTATCAGCATTGCGATACAACGAGGAAATGCCGCCAGCATCCTTGGTACAATGCCGCAAGGGCCTAGTTTAGATTTGAGCTAGTTATTAATTTAGTTTAGTATTTGTACTGTAGTACCTCTGTATATTTAGTTATGTAAATAAATGTTCTGTGATCTACATATTGTATATTGATACTAATACTCTCTAACCAAATTCTCGTTTTGAAAAAGCCCCGTCTCGCCAGATAAAAAATGTATTTACAATGAGTGTGCAATTATTAATCTGATTATCTGTTTTTAGGTTCGTAATTGCGAGTTATCTGGACTGAAAGATTTGAATCAGGGCTCCGAGTACGTGCGTCAAATGATTGTCGGATTTATGAACCGACTTATAGATATGGGTGTTGCCGGATTTAGGTAAACAAAGTTTTTTTATCCGTTGTTATGCTATTTATGCAAGTTTTATCTAAGATTGTTTTGTTTTGAGCAATCGAATGTGTTATGTGGAGCAAAATTACGTTCTGGCGAAATACACAACCACCCAAACTCCCATTAAGTTATTGTAGTAGTCAAGTAAAAAAACCCCTCTTTTCTTAATTGCATTGATATAGTGAATGCAATAGTGAACCCGATTTGTATGTTGTATGAAAGCAAAAAATAAAGAGAAATTTATTTAACACCTCAATTTATTTGTAATGATTCAAAGGAGTAGAGGATTAAGCAGCAGCTCAATCAACATCGAGTTAAATTTCGTTTTATCAAACAGAATTGACGCAGCAAAGCACATGTGGCCTGGCGATCTTCGCATCATCTACGACAGGCTTAACAACCTCAACACAGCTCATGGCTTCCCATCCGGCGCTCGCCCTTACATCTACCAAGAAGTCATCGATTTAGGAGGCGAGGCTATCTCCAGAGACGAGTACACTGCTTTAGCTGCCGTCACGGAGTTCAAGTTTGGAATGGAGCTTAGCAGAGCCTTCCTAGGTGGAAACCAACTGAGATGGCTGGTGAACTGGGGTCCAGCTTGGGCTTTGCTAGCTGACGCAGACGCTTTAACCTTTATTGATAACCACGATAACCAGAGAGGCCATGGCGCTGGTGGTAATATCTTGACTTACAAGACATCTAAGCAGTATAAGGGTGCCATTGCGTTCATGTTGGCGCATCCTTATGGAGAGCCGCAGTTGATGAGCAGTTTCGATTTCACTGACACTGAAGCTGGACCGCCTATGGACGGTGCTGGCAATATCATCTCCCCATCTATCAACTCTGTAAGTATCTGTTATCATTTACCATGTACATTTATTAGGTAAACGTTGTTATTTTACGATATATCAGCCAGTGATCGGCAAACACGATACCACGGAACTGATTTTGGTTATATTTTTTTATATGGACGTCAAATATTAAAATTTTATTTGGCAACCCTGTCAAAAAAAATATTCAATTGAAATTTAATAGACTGTTCATGTCTATAATAAAATTAAAAAAAATCTCTTTGGGGTCCCGCGGTGTGGCACGGGGCACGGGTCGTGCCGATCACTGTTTATCAGACTACCGCGATTGTCAAAAATCGAGTGGAAGAGACACAGATAACGACATTTCGAAGTTTGCGGTAGGCCCTCAGAATTCTAAGGTGTTAAGCTCGTGAGAAATGAAAAAATAATGTGTAGTAAAACACAATTCATTTACTATTAGTTCAAATTAACGACACATGGTTCAAGTCCTTAAAATTTACACAACCAATACCTTGTTTTTTTATGTCTAAAACTCTTTATCCAGGATGGTACTTGTGGGAACGGTTGGGTCTGCGAGCATCGCTGGCGTCAGATCTTCCAGATGGTTGACTTCAGAAACGTTGCTGGTACCACCGGCTTAAACGACTGGTGGGACAACGGAAGCAACCAGATCGCCTTCTGCCGCGGAGGACAGGGTTTCATCGCCTTTAACAATGATAACTGGGATCTGAACCAGAGTCTGCAGGTAAGAAATTCTTACTTAGAAGAGGTCTAGAGGAAGATAAACTTTAGGGAAGCTAAGAGGTGTAGGATTAATATCGGCTTTGACGATTTTTGAGGCAGTGATGGTAAACAGGTCGTATGCTTTCATTGCCTTTAGAAAATTTTGATCTTCCCGTGTTAACTTTTAATTGGCTCACTGTTTCTATATCTTTACTTATCTTGTTACTCTAGATGTAAGTTTTGATATTTAAAAAAAAGATAGGTTCTCGTAAGATTTGAACCTAGGTAAAACAGAAACAAAATATTTCTACTAAATCTCTAAAATTTAGCTAGCAGCCACCAAATCGCTTTAGTATGCGCCGTGTAACATATACACACACAAATAACATTTAGAATTTAAATAATAGTCTACGACTCCGTGCTCAAATAATCAGGATAGTCTTGTAAATTATTGTAAAAGAATACTAACTCATAGTTTCTATATTAAAGCAAACAACGTTAAAAAATACATATATTAAATGGTCTTCTTTTCGCAGACTTGCCTACCAGCGGGCAGCTACTGCGACATCATCAGCGGCTCCAAGAGCGGTAACAGTTGCACTGGCAAAACGGTGACTGTTGGCAACGATGGTCGCGCGCAGATCTATCTAGCGGCGCACGAGTACGACATGGTGCTGGCCATCCATAGGGGAGACAATGTATGTATTAGAAAATTAATAAAAACTTACTTAAAATTTGTTTCGTCAATAAATTTCTTACTATTTAAGACACATAATAATTTTATATGTTTTAAAGTGGTGCATTCCACTCAAACTAAAGTTTGTTATGAAATAAATACTTTTTGAAAACACTGAAAAAACAAAAAAGTAAAGCAAGGCGTATCGATGCAGGTTCAAGTCCTGCTGGGTTGGTTATTTTTTCAGTGTTTTCAAAGTTTGTATTTATTTAATAACAAACTTAAGCTAAGTTTGAAAACTGTCAGTACATGGATTGAACATCGCGATCTCGCATGGATATCCACTTGTCACAGTTAGGCATGTTGGATAGTGGTCTTGGAATCTTTTGTAATGTTGATAGTGGAGATGTAGACTAAAGATCCACCCCAGACTGTTTTCAGACCGATTTAAACGTTGACTCTAATTGTAATACATATCTTCATACCTGCATATGATATGAGCACCTTGTTTAATTGTTTCGTAGAAAAAAAAGAATTTTGTACTGCATTAAACCTAGAGCAAAAAATTCGGGTCAGTAACATAAACTTTAATAACTTTAAAATGAATATCAAGATTCAAGAAAATGCCAGTGGCCCGAAACTAACTTTTGCTATGCCGCAAGGACCTAGTTTAGATTTGAGCTAGTTATTAATTTAGTTTAGTATTTGTACTGTAGTACCTCTGTATATTTAGTTATGTAAATAAATGTTTTTCACTTTTGCTCTCGAGTGTATTTGAGATCAGCTTACGTATAGGTTAGGTACACTAGATAATTATACGGTGGATGGAGTATTTTCCTATACTTAATTGATTTTAACATATTTATTTTTGTTTCAGTCAAGACTGTAAATACTGCAAGAAGACAATCATCAGAAGACGCTCAAAAACTTCTTTATTTTTGTCTTATGATAAATTTATATTTTTTGTTGCTTAATAAAAGTCAAATATATTATATACCTTTTTAATTTGTTTCACAAAAATCATGGTGAAATGTCACCATTTTATTTCGTCACAGTTAAGTCAAAAGCGAGGCAGGAGTTTGCTCAGTTACCTAATCCCAAGAACAAACGAGGCGTACTCACTGTTTTTCACGAAAACGACCGCCATCCGACCTTCCAACATAAAAGAGGAAACTAGGCCTTATTAGGATTAGTTCCGTTTTCTCACGATGTTTTCCTTCACTGGTATTTACTTATTCACTGGCTAAGTGACCCAAATTGGTCATAAGAGAACGCTACTCTGCACTATTATGTACCACTACTACCACTTCACGCCAGTCTGGCACTCCGAGGGCAGAGAGATCTTTTAGGACTTTTCTCGCTCCAGCGGTACTTAGGGCGTCCACATGGATGTTTTCGACGTTCACTGGTCAAATCATATTTCGTTTATAAGTTTGGAAAAATATGTTGGGAAAAACACATTTACAGCTTACAGCTGGACACTTTTGCGACTATTCTCGTCCCTTATACTGTGCCTCAGTGGGTGAAATTTTTAGGCAAGCCGAATGTTAATATGGCAGAAGGCCAAGACCCACTTTGGGTGTCAGCAAATGATACGTTTTTAACGACCCAATTAGCCAATGAAACTAATGGAGCTCTCTTTGCTCCGCAGCATAGGTATTATGATGATAGTTTGCCACCCCTCCCACGGGATAAAACGATCGAATACTACAAGTTCCTGAGCTCTTACCAATATGGCATCAATTTTCTTGATGACCTGTAGAAAAACTGCTCAGATGTTTGAAAACGAAGCAAGCCGGCGGGAATCGAGTTCTATGAACGTGCCGCCACTGGTGCCTTTACTCTCCATAAGGGAAAGATAATCCAAACTTCAAATCGATACGGAAAATTTATAGATCAAAAGCAGGCCGTATGCAATGCAACCCTAGTCCCTACCTCATCTAGTGTTCGGATTATGTAGGACAATTCACGGTGAAAAGTTATGTATTTTACTTTAACCTGACCTAAACTTGGAACATTTTGTACATAATTCTGCTACTCGATGAGGTCGGGTTGCCGACGGCCTCTCCGTCTGTCACGTTTATGTTGTCTGTTCCACATTTTTCTCGCTGAAAAGTCGATACAGAGTTAGCGTGTTTGAATTATACCTACTGCTAGCTTACCTACTCCATTTTTGTGCCGTTACACATCGTAAAGTCAAAACAAATTACTCACCAAGATATCGCTATCTAATAAATCAGGTAATAAATGTAATAACACTAATCGCAAACGATCACCTGTGATCAAAATCCCTTAGAAAAGTACTTTTGCAGATTAGACTTAATTACAATGTGCCTATCTACCTACGCTCATTGACTACCTACTCGATTAGTCCATCGAACAAATATGAAAAGTACACACCAAACATTTTACGGCTCGTTACAAAAAAAAACTTAAATTTTCCACCCCGTTTCGTAAACATGACGGGAGTATTTCTCGAATCATATTGAATTGTCTGGAAGAGATCGCTTTTTAGCGATAAGACCGCCAATTGTTTTATCTCTACTTTTCTCTTTGTAACTTGTGTATACTCTGTTTTTTTAATTTGAGGTGTGCAATAAAAAATATTTATATTTATGTTTATTAATATTATTAGTGAACCTTCTTCCCCCTCTTCCATTCCATATCCCTTACATCACGAGAAATATTTTTTTGGATTTCGTTTTTGAAGTTGCATTTTTCGGTGCATTTTAGTCCCATAAAAAGATAAAAAATATATAAAAAAATCATCCCCCCCCAAAATCTTAGTAAAAACCCACCCGCACGATCGTTTCATTTCGTCGCGAGCGACGTAAAGTTTTAGCAATTTTTTTTGGAAAAAATGGTAAGTTTTGGTTAAAAGATAGACTTTAAAGGACAGACTAAAAAGCATAGACGATAAAATATATCAAAAACTATATACAACCTCAACAGTTCCTTTAGCCGACAGTAAATCGTCCTTTTTATTAAAAATTCGGCAACTAGTTCTGCTAGTTCCACGAAAAAAAAACCGATATCGCTTGGGTTTTGACGCTGTCGGCGGGTAGCCTACGAAATTAAACGTATATCCCTTGTCGCATTCGCAAAAAATTGAAGCTTTCTTTCGTTAAAGAAGCGTTAAATGCTCGAAACGCTTGTTTTGTGCACGAAACATATTCATTTCTCTTTATTGAGGAAAACAAACAGCATAGTACGAGTATAACATACATACAGTTATTACAAATGGGTAGATCATAAGCCCGCCAAGTTTTCACGAATTTCTTAGTACTTAAGGTAAAATATACACACAGTGTAAAATAATGAAATAAAGAAGTTATTAAGTTAGTATAAAGAGTTTAAAACATAAACTATAATTTAGTTTAGTGTCTGTATGTCTCACGACAGTTTAAGTAGCAGATATTTACATACATATTTTAAAGAAATAAAATACTTATTCATTACAAAAGAGTTCTAATTAATTTTACATCAGTCAACACACAACTTAACTAGGCCGTATGCATGCAACCCTAGTCCCTACCTCATCGAGTGTTCGGATTATGTAGGACAATTCACGGTGAAAAGTTATGTATTTTACTTTAACCTGACCTAAACTTGGAACATTTTGTACAGAATTCTGCTACTCGATGACGTCGTGTTGCCGACGGCCTCTCCGTCTGTGACGTTTATGTTGTCTGTTCCACATTTTTCTCGCTGAAAACTCGATACAGAGTTAGCGTGGTTGTACTATACTGCTTACTTACTACTCCGTTTTTGGGCGGTCACGCATGTCGTAAAATCAAAACAAATTACTCACCAAGTTATCGCCATCTAATAAATCGGGTAATAAGTGTAATAACACTAATGGCAAACGATTACCTGTCATCAAAATCCCTTTGAAAAATACTTTTGCAGATTAGATTTAATTATGTGCCTATCTACCAGTATGCTGCCAATATGCTGCCAATATGCTGCAAATATCCGAACAAAAACGAAACAAAAAAACAAAACATAACGAAAAAACACACCAAACATTTTACGAAACGTTAAAAAAACCTTAAATTAGCCGGCCCTATTTCTCGAATCATATTAGATTCATGTTATTAGTGAACAAACTGTCAAATTGTCACGCTTAGTAAAAACGCCTTTTCCCCCCTCTTCCGTTCCAAATCCGTATTACCTTTTCCATATCCCATATATTAGGTATTAATTAAACTCTACCATATATTACACGTAATGTAATAAATCATTTGAATAAACTTTGACCCAATAAATAATTGTCGAACTCGCGGAGCGTAAGCGAAGTGAGTTCTTACAAACAACTCCAGACCGAACTGTCATGTCACCTGGCTACTGGGACGTCTCGGCATTTGGATGGCTTTTTGATTTCGATAGTTTGTCCGACGATAACTTTAGTAACGTTTTTCTGATTTTTATGAAATTTCTTGGGGCTGTAGCAGAGATGCATAAAATTTGTGAGTTCGTATATGAGCAGGATCGATCAAGTGGTTATGGAGCTAGAAGGAGGAAAAAATCCTCCTTAGGGTCTTGTTATATTAGTCGACTCGTTTGCAAGTAAATCGCGAGTTCCAGTTCGAGGCGGACTACTAGTATATCCACTTTATCCACTCGTGTATCTTGTTTTCTGCCAATAAATAATTTATTTATTATATATTCATATTTTAAATTCACTATGTGCCTATTTATATAGTACCCTGCTCGGTGGCTCCACAGAAAACCAACGCCGTTAACCACTAGCCATGCCAACTGCATGCCAATTGCTGAGTGGAGATCATTTCGGCTTCAAATTTAGATGTATTATTTTATTATTTTTACTGCTGTATTACTTGTAAGATGTGTTGTTTCAATATGGTGATCTGATGAACTACATTCCTTTTTCTGTTGTTTGCTCTGGAACGCCTGTACTTCTTTAAATTGTACTTTAATGACAGCTACAGCACATAGTATTAACACCGTGTGACCGAAAGAGTTAACCAATGGCATTATTTTATTACACTGTCATGTAGGCAACTATTATGACCGTCATATTATCATCCATGATATCATCCATCATTACGAGGTTGGGTTACCTTATCAAAAACATCTGTAGTTAAACAGTACTAGAGCTTTCACTTATGCCTATAATCGATATATTTAGATAAGATACTGCCGAAATCCGCGATGGAAGTGTAGATTACTGTATTTGTTAAAGTCGATAAGCGCTGCAGGTGGGAACAACAAACGAATAGATTAGTATCAAACATACCGTGACCACAGGCAGGTATGTATTTGTAAAATGTAAAAGTAAAATAATGAATAGTTGACTCGAATGTGATTGATTGAAAAGTGTATTTAATGAATGCTGCTGGTATGTATGTTTGAAAGTGTGCTGGTGGTTGGTTGACGTATAAGTGCATCGATCGAATGTTGTTTGGAATAGTTTCAATTGTTCTGGAATAAAGAGCTGACATAGTTACAGCGTAAAGCAAAGGTGCTGAACACTTTAAGTACATTGGGGTGCCAATAACGAGGCAAATAGGTGAAACTGTAAGTATAATAGGTATCTATGTTATTTATTTGCCGACAATTCATTTGTTTAGAAGGGTTGGAAAGGATCGCATTTAGTAATAACACCGATGTCGTTCACTTAATTCTTAACGTCTATTTAAGTTGTTACTTGTATATGTTTACTTTGGCGCAATACAAACATTTACTTATTTATCTAAGAGCGAAAAAAAATCTTTTTCGCTAGCCTATTTAGTGTCCCACTGCTAGGCAAAGGCCTCCCCTCTTTTTCCCCATTCGACCCTGTTGGTTGACATTTTCGACCACTCTTTACAGAGCGTCCCAGTCATCCCGCCATCTCTTTTTTGGTTTGCCTCTGCCCCGATAGCCGTCCTGTGGGAGCCACTCGGTAGCAAGTTTGGCCCATCTTTCCGGATGCATACGGCAATCGTGTCCTCAGTCCCATTTAAGCTTGTTTTTCATTAAATGTAATCTCAAATATTTCTAGGTCCAGGATGATTCGTACAATCGTCCTTCTGCTGGGCCTAGGCCAAGCCTTGGCTTACAAAAACCCGTACTACGCTGAAGGCCACTCCACCATGGTACATCTGTTTGAGTGGAAGTGGGACGACATCGCTGATGAGTGCGAGCGGTTTCTTGGTCCTAAGGGTTTTGGAGGCATCCAGGTAAGCTAAAGGTTTCAAGTAAGTTGAAGGGCTCTATTTCATTTAAGAGGTTTAGCTGAGTCAAGTTTCAGTGGTTCTGCGGGCGGTTAATCAGATTCGAAAATTATATTGGGTCTATCATCGTTTATTTCTTTCGGTCTTTTAGTCTTATTAACATGCCGTTGTCGATTTGCACACTCACTATATTATTGCCAATCATGGATCTATTGACGAAGCTAATATCGATTAAAATCCAGATTGCGTTGATTTCAATGACCCCTATATTTTTCGACCAATTACGAACTTTTTTGTCGCCTGTTGAAACATGTCGAGCGATATTTGACCTATGTAAATTAGGCGAGTGACCCGTTTGTTTCTACGTTTAAATCTCACGGGCATTTTCTGTTGATAAAAAAAACCTAACTCTGTTTAACATTTTTGCTACCAGGAACATGCGAGGTGTGTTCATTTTGTAGGATTAGAGGGCTTGGCACGCAAAGTGTTAATTTTCAAGGATATTAAAATATATCGATCATCCTCTCCAAATAAAGAATAAACGTCCATAAACTGCTATCATCATGATTTCCGTTTTAGATTTCACCACCCAACGAAAACGTAATTATCTGGGCCCAAAACCGCCCGTGGTGGGAGCGCTACCAGCCCATTTCCTACAAATTAGTGACCCGATCTGGCGACGAGCGACAGTTCTCTAATATGGTTCACCGATGCAACAACGCTGGAGTCAGGTTAGTCCATTAGAGATGCAGTCTCAAACAAGATTTACCGAAAATATAGCTGTTGCTAATTTGTAACCGGCCAGTCTTATCACTGCCTAAAATCGAAAAAAAAAATACCGAGAAACGGCTGTACGAATCGTTCTTACAGCACTAACGATAGTGCCATTTTTTTGGGCTGATTGTGCAATCCATTTTATTACATGTCGGTGGATTGGTCACTAAACTTCGTGTTTGTCTCAGTAGGTACATTCAACTGAGCGGCGAGGTGTCCAAAGTGATGTTAGCACGCATTTTCCTTCAAATTATAAGAGCGTGTTGAGGTCCGCTTGGTCATCTCACCCGATTAACTAATTTTGCTGTTAACTGTACCTAAAACAAATAAAAACAAGGTGAATGTTACCAAATACATTATTCATTATATTCTGCTGAGATGACATGGCAGCATTTTTAGTCTTTTTCTGGTTCCAGAATCTACGTAGACGCTGTCATCAACCACATGACAGGTGAACCCGCAGATAACGTGGGCACTGGAGGCAGCACGGCCAACTTCCAAGAGTGGTCGTACCCAGCTGTGCCATATTCAGCCCAGGACTTTAACTGGCCTCATTGCGTCATCGATGGTTGGGATTATGGCTGCTGTGCTGACAGAGTGAGTTTAAAGACATTTTTGTATTGAGGGACTTACTACGAGTTAAGCACTATTAAACGATTATGCTACACCGCGCCGCCATGGCATGACAAAATGCTTTACTTGATCCGTTTCACCCGACGATTCGATTTGCCTGAGTCTACTGAAGCTAATTAACAAAAGTAAAAAGCGAATATAAACAAATCAATTAGGTATTTTATCTATGAAATTAATATGAATTGCTTACTTTGATTGAGTTTAATAAACATTAAATTTCATTAGTGACGGATGATGACTTAATATTTCAGGTACGGAATTGTGAGTTGGTAGGACTAAAGGATTTAAATCAGAAGTCGGAACATGTGCAGAAAATGATACTTGATTTCATGAACAAACTAATTGATTTGGGTGTTGCTGGGTTCAGGTAACTTATCAAATTTCGTGACATATGAAATGAAATGAAAATATTTATTTCAGACACCAGGTATCCATATTTTGACTATAGAACTACGTTAGTAACAAAAAATAAAAATATTATATTAGTAAAAAATATAATACTCATTGGTTCGAACGTGCATGGACATCCAATGAGTAATAAGAGGGCTATCGACCCTCTCCGCAATCGCCTTCAGGAGAGTGTTGGTGCTGCCCCGTACGCGGTCCCACAGGGACGCCACCCTCTTTCTCATATAACGTGATCATTTTATTTAGTCCGCTAGGCTAGGCTTAACATTGGCTATTCATTTTTAACAGAATTGATGCAGCCAAACATATGTGGCCAGAAGATCTTCGCATCATCTACGACGGACTCCATAACTTGAACACAGACCACGGTTTCCCCTCAGGAGCTCGTCCTTACATCTACCAAGAAGTCATCGATTTCGGAGGAGAAGCTATTTCACGATACGAATACACAAGTTTAGCTGCTGTCACAGAATTCAAGTTTGGACTTGAACTGAGCAGATGCTTCCTGGGGCTTAACCAGCTTAGATGGCTGACTAGTTGGGGCCCCGCTTGGGCTCTTCTTGCCCATGAAGATGCGCTTGTGTTTATCGACAATCATGATAATCAAAGAGGTCATGGTGGTGGCGGCGAAATCCTGACGTATAAGAGAGCTAAGCAGTACAAAGGAGCAACAGCGTTCATGTTGGCCCACCCGTATGGAGAGCCGCAATTGATGAGCAGTTTTGATTTTACTGATTCTGAAATAGGACCGCCTATGGATTCTGCAGGAAATATTATTTCTCCTGCGATTAATTCTGTAAGTATCTATTTGTCTTTACAGTGACGTGATGTTAACCCTTTACCGCATACGAAGCCATATATGGCCGTTATTATTTTAAACTCTATTGGCATGTACCAGAGTTCAAATTTGAACAATTTCTTTATTAATTCATGCGGTAAGGGGATAAAAACTCTAATTTTGTCTGTTATGTGTTCATCGAGTTATAAAATGAGTTAAAGAGAAAAAGTGTTACAAGAGAAAATTGAATAAAAATCACATGGTGTAAATATTGAAGGTATAACCAAAAATCATAAAATATTACAACTTGTATTGGTTGAAGTTGAAAAAATAGGAAAAGTCGAGGGCGATAAGAAAACGAAATTACAAAAACAAATCAATCAAGCAGTTTAGTAGGAATGCATTGAATGTCATCCATTGTTTCTGTCCACCCCTATGATACCTCTTTTTTTATCTTATTATCTCCGAAGATTATTTATATAACCTAAAGATAAAATATTTATTATTATATAACCTTAAGATTATTTAAAGAACAGTGATGACCACAATAGCAACATCACTTTTTTATGGTTTTCTAGGACAATACTTGCGGCAACGGCTGGGTGTGCGAGCATCGCTGGCGCCAGATGTACAACATGGTTGGATTCAGGAACATAGCGGCCGGAACCAACGTCAACGATTGGTGGGACAACGGCAGCAACCAGATTGCCTTCTGTCGAGGAGGACGGGCCTTCATTGCTTTTAACAATGATGGCTGGGATCTAAATGAAAGCTTACAGGTGCGTTTTTATGTACGGCTTTAAAGGCCTCCTAGCCCAGTTGGTAGTCTGCCTACGAAGCAGGAGGTCCCGGGTTTGAATCCTGGTAAGGGCATTTATTTGTGTGTTTATCACGAATATTTGTTCCTGAGTAATGGTTGTTTTCTATGTATCAAAGTATATATATCATCGGTATGTATATCGTTGCCTGGTACCCATAGTACAAGCTTTGTTTAGTTTGGGACTAGATTGATATCAACCTAGTCCCACATATGTGTAAGGATGTCTTCAAATATATTTATTATTATTTTATTTATTTTAAAGACAAGCGCCGTTTACTGAGGCTGCAGATGCCCGGATCTAGATAATAAGGATTGTATAGCAAAAGGAGTTTTGTTGCTCTCATTTTTGTGTCATATTTTTCGGGCCTAGGGTCTATTACTCCGTAAGTGGGCATTGTATCTGTATTCACATTCCCTAATAACCATTTAACTTTGAACTCCACAGACTTGCCTGCCAGCCGGCATATACTGCGACATAATCTCTGGAACTAGGACAGAGCAGAACACGTGCTCGGGCAAATCTATCACGGTGGGCAATGATGGGCGCGCGCGAATCTACCTAGCTACACATGAGCTCGACATGATGGTGGCCTTCCATGTGGGCACTGATGTAAGTAGCTCGCTTGTTTTGTATGGATTGTGGGTCAAGTTCAGTTATAGTTTTGTAACCGACTTCGAAAGTATGTATTTATTTTAATATGTGTTATTTTTTTGTTTCAGTCGCGCATCCAATAAAAAACGAGAGCCGTGACGACATAAATGTAAATAATACTTTTTTTAATTTTATACTAGTTATTTGTGTTTTATTTTTACCTTATCCCAAGATTTGGCGTAGGCACTACACGAAAAAAAAAGCTTCCGGGATATTCTCAATCCAAGACATTATTATTTTCTTGAATATATTTTCTCGCGACAAGTATTTATTTCCTTTACCAAAAATATGATTCTTCGCTTAATAAAACCACGTTTTCTTAAGTAGAAATACAAAAATGTATTGTTTCTAAAAGTATGTTGAGTAAATAAGAGAGATTGTACTTTAATCAAACAAGTATTATCTTAGTTAAAGAAAACTAGAAAATCTGTAAGAATATATTCGCTTCGTTATATTTAAAACTTTAATTTATTTTCAACATAATATAATAATGTCTTAGATTGAGAATATCCCGGAAGCTTTTTTTCCGTGTAGCTTTGGCTTTTCCATCAAAGTGTTCAACAACAATATTGTCAGAATTGGAACTTTGTTTGTTGAACGGATAGCATATCGTTGCCATTTTATCGCTTATCATGCCATGCATCACTTTCGCACTTACGATACGATACTTATTAGAAGGATTAGAACGTGACCGCTATGGTGACAGACGATAATAATTAATAAGTTAATAAAACATATTAGGATGAGATCAATTAGAAATAAATTTGAAAAGTTCCAATTCCACTCCAATCTGCTTTTAAACAGAAGCAAGAATGTAGGAGGAAATAATGGAATTTATTATGAAACCCGATATTACAGGAAACATAGTTCGCCTTGACCCAACGTACTGGCTTTCTTGGTAGTAGCTAATTACAGCATGGTTTAATTCAATGTGGTACCCACAGTGGGAATAAATGGTATCGATTGGGTATTAACAGTGAATTATTGCCATCCTTAATCTTTAATTGGCCGCCGCTGTCACAAAAAGTAGTCATCCCTTTTATAGTATAATTAATTGTTTAAATTGAGTCGTATTTTAGGGGTCAGCAACTCGCATTGCCACTCTAAAGTTGCAGGCGTCCATAGAGCTTAACATCAGGCGGCCCTTTTTTCTTTTTTACCTCCGCTGTGGTATAAAAAAATTAGCTTTCACTTTCGACTTCCAATATTCCAATACTTCCGAGTAGAAAGTAGCAATTGTTAATTATACCTTAATCTTCATAGCTTCTTTCATCCTCTAATGATATTCGTAAGGTAACTGTTATATTTTTTTCACCTCAGCAGTTCGAACAAGCCTACTTTCCTCACTCCCTGGAGTGACGAAAATGCGACTTTCATCACTCCAGGGAGTGACGAAAGTTGCGACTTTCGTCACTCCAGGGAGTGAAATTCTGTTTCTAGAAGCTTTCGTCATAATGATGATGTCTTTCATTCAGGAATGTAAATAAATGTGTTTTTTAACTTTAATATGTTCTCACTACTGAGGTGAAAAGTGTCACACGAGAGAAAAGTTTTTTTACATCTCGTGTTCTTGAGATCCTTCGCTACGCTCAAGATTCTAACTTAGAATCATTCGCTTCGCTCGTGATTCAATTATAGAATCTTTCGCTTACTCGGGACTCAAAATCAACACTCGCAAGAAAAACCAACTTTCCTCTCTTGTTGCACAAATAACTATTTCACCTCAACAGTTCGAACAAGCCTACTTTCCTCACTCCCTGGAGTGAAATTATGTTTCTAGAAGCTTTCGTCATAATGATGATGCCTTTCATTCAAGAATGTAAATAAACGTGTTTTTTAAACTTTAATATGTTCTCACTACTGAGGTGAAAAGTTGTATGTGTCACACGAGAGAAAAGTTTTTTTACATCTCGTGTTCTTGAGATCCCTCGCTACGCTCAAGATTCAATTATAGAATCTTTCGCTTACTCGGGACTAAAAATCAACACTCGCAAGAAAAACCAACTTTCCTCTCTTGTTCCACAAATAACTATTATTGTTTTATTTTTTAGTACCTCTTTAATATTATTGCCCTGCGGTTATGTTTTGAAAAAATAAGTCCCGCCGAGTTTCTTGCCGGTAATAAGTAACACTTCTCGGGTCAGAGGTGTAGGGTTAGACCCAGTAGTAGTTTCTTTTTTCTCTCTGACGTTCATAAGTGCATTGTAATGTGCATAAAATGAAGAATAAACATCTTTTATCTTTTTTATGTTTAAGGTAAAAACATTAAGTCACTTCTTTCCCACATCTTGTATATTTACGAGAAAGCCGTTACGAGTAATTTATACACTTTTTTAACCGACTTCAAAAAAAAGGAGGTTCTCAGTTCGACTTGTATGTTTGTTTGTATGTATGTTTGTTCGCGATTATCTCGCGTTCGGCTGAACCGATTTAGATGCGGTTTTCAGAAAAGTATTTACCGATTTTCATTCCGTAGTCGGCAACAGCGTTGGCATGAGATTCTAATAAGATAATGCTTGTTAAGACTACACAATGAAAGTAATGTTTTACAAGATAAAACACAACTCCCAAGACGCTGGTAAAACTAATCAGAAATTACGAACGTAATTTCGTTTACTGTTGGCACTTTTTCTTTTATTTCTTAACCTAATATGTTATTGTAACTATTTTCTTTTCTTATGTGCTTATTTATTTTAGGCAGAACTATAAACGAACTATGAACTAAAAGCCTGGAAATAAAAAATAAAAATAAAAATAAGAAACTATTAGTAAGTAATTCTAAAATATATCTATATAATTGGACCCGTGACATCGTATCGAGGATGCTGGCAGCAATCCCGTTGTATTGCAATACTAAACTTTTTGATCGAGAAAAATGCCAGCTCTTCACCAGTAAAGTTGAGTCGACGAGCTTTTTTTTGAGCTCTTCAAAAAGTTACTGGGCACAAGTTACTAGCCATCAAATCATAACTTTGATATGCAATTGTAACTAATTTTATTTGCACCGGACACTTCAACGGGCACTTTTGCACCGGAAACGACAACGAACGGCAGCAATGTTTATAGTTAAGTTGACTTATGTAAAATTAATTTGTACGCTGTGATTTAAATTTCAATAATTCGACATCATTTTATTTTATTTTATTCTCAGTAATATACTAAAAGTTTAGTCCCTTCGTGACTTAGGCGATATACCTAGGAGCGATTTGAAAACCTTTTAAGATATTTTATTTCTAAAGTGCCTTAAAAATGTTGTGTTTCTTTTGACACAAAAAATATAAACAAATCGTTTTTAAGAATCATCAAGGTTTATTTTATGCATATATCTTCTTTCATTTGCATATATGTGGACAAAGGTAAATACCAAATCGATAATCCCAATTTTTTAATGTCAAATCATTCACAAAACCACCCGCAATTTACTTACGTAGTTCTGTATTGTCATTACAAGTATTGTATTAAGATTAATAGCTATGCTAGTATAAACTATGGGCGTGCACTTGTGTTGTTCTCGAGTAGGAGCCCCTGTAACAAATGAGGGTCTGGCTGACCCGTGCTGCAACATAAATGAGACAGTGTAATTTATACTGCAATTATATTAAATTGTAAATTGATCACCCTATAACAAAACAGATGATTTTTTTTATATGGTTAATAGTAACATTAGTAACGCAATTGGATAGAGTAAAACTTGAAATATTGTTGTCACTAGTTAGGTTAAGAATGGCTAAGAATAGTTAAGTATAGTTTTAAGTTTTGGTTGCCCTGAAAATCAGCGTTGTGGCTACTCTGTCATGACACATGCTGAGTGGCAACCATTTTGATGTAAACTTTAAATTGTATGTAAGTATAGTTCTTGCTTTCGTTATATTATGTTACACCAAATAAAAAAAATCATTTCATTTCATTTCATAAATTGGGCATAAAAATAGGTAAAATGAGCTTGTAAGTAATATTGTTTTCTTAGATATTTCTTTGAAAATCGTGAAAAGAATCTCACACATTATGTTTGATATAGAAGGTGTAACAAAAATACTGGTGATAATTTTAACGCCATAATTATTATGGTATTAAAAAGTAAGAAAAAAGAATCTTCTCGCGAAAATACTTTTGTTTTTGTATGAAGGGTCGATCAGCTGTGACGACATTTTCCATACAAAAAAAAATTCGCGTCAAAAAATATTCTCCTACTTTTTCTTACTCGCAATATGACAATTATGCCCTTAAACGGATCACCAGTATTTTTTTACACCTTCTATATCAAACATAATGATGTGTGAGATTCTTTTCACGATTTTCAATGAAATATCTAAGAAAACAATATCCACTAATGATGAGCTCATTTTACCTTTTCATGCCCAATTGACTCGATCCAATCTCGTTACTATTAACCATCTAAAAAAAATCATCTGTTTTTGTTATAGAGTGATCCATTTTTGTTAGACCTTGTAAATATATATAAATATTTAGGAAACTAACTATCTATTTGAGCTACTTGTTTTAAACAACTGCGTTACCGTCTGCACGTTGTTTTGCGTGTCTTTCTCTTGTTTAACACTACCTACAAAACTGTCCTGACCTATTCAAATAAGGTTATGCCCACAACGTAGCTAGAAACTAAACACGATGCAAAATTAATCACCCATGCGCTTACTTGGCGTTCAACGCACACACTTAACTTCGAAACGACGTATGTTCGATAGAGGGGATAATGCTTTGTAGCATTTCAAGTTATACATAGTCATACAGTTGTTATATATTGGATGTAAATGGGACGAGGCCGTGTCTATGTCAACGTACACGTACTTGAAGCGTTAAAAATTGAATATTTTAGCCCCCTGGCGAAGGCTGCCTGTTGACGTAGGCTTACATTTTTGAATTTGGCTGTGATGTACGAATGTAATCATGAATCAGAAATGCTGACGTTACGTACTCTGAGGGTATTTTTGAATACGGCCTCCTAGCCTAGTTGGTAGTGAACTTGCCTATGATGCAGGAGGTCCCGGGTTCAAATCCTGGTCAGGCATCCTGGGGCATATTTGTTCTCGAGTTATGGATATTTTCTATGTAGGTATTTAAGTATTTATCTGTATCTATTATATATGTCGTCGTATAGTACCCACAACACAAGCCTTATAAAGTTTACTGTGGGATTGGATTGATTTGTGTAAGATTGTCCCATAATATTTATTTATTTATTTTATTATTTTTAGCTTGTATTGTTAAGTCATCTAAAAAAAGGATGACTACAGATCCATCTTTAACCTTTTTAGTTTTATTAGAGCTTTTTTGGACATTCTCGTTTAGAGGTAATTAATGGTGGTTTCTTCGGTTTTGGAGAAAAAAACATCTATTGTAGGTAATGTAGGTATTAAACGAAACAACTGAATAGATAATTATTTTTCAAAAGTATGATTTTTAGGTTTAATTCATTACAGATATACATATTAAACATTTCATTCAAAAAATTGGACTTGTGTTTTCTATCAAACACAATGTGAGGAATAATTGAATTTCAACGGAATTTTAGACTTGACAGGCTTTTATAAATAAAACCATTATTTTGTAAAAAAAATATTTTAACAAAAAGATACCTAATAAAAGTTTTGATCTAACGCCAATCAGTCACATCTAAACTCAACTTTAAACCGCATTACAAAACGCATGTTTATAGAAAAGAATAATGTTTACGCAGATCACTCAATTGAGCAATGTTTACACTAGAACCTGTCGGTCTGCTTGCGATAATGCAGAATTTACTACTGCATCGTGATCATTATTTCCCACCTCGTTAATATCTCGTTTTTCACTTCGCATGTTTCCAGAAAAACAATATAATACTTACTTCGCTTAGAATCTGGAGCGCCTGCTTCATACTTCTAAACGACTTCGCTTTCGTTCGGCTGCCCCTTATTTCTCGGCCCATGAGATGTAGATACAAATAAATATTTTGTTTTTTAACGAACTTCGCTAACCGGTTTAACAGCAGTTTTTTTTATTTATCGTATGGCTACACGTCACTGGATATAGATAGGCATTTCTTCTCTCAGGTCGTAATAGTATTGGGTAAGTAGATGGTGAAGAAAATCCAGCGAGTGCTGTGAGGTCCAGATGGGACAGTGCAGCTGCCAAGTTTGTTACTCTTTTAGCAACACCCAGGGATCACGTGTAGGGTTGTCTAAGGTGTTTCCTACGGACGCAGAGTAACTTATATTAACAGCAGTAAGATTAGCATATCTATTCGATTTGTTGAGTTTTTAATATTTTATAACAACAGTGTTTACACAGGTAACTCGATAAAGCTGTGTTTACACGAGTGCCCGTCGGTCTGTTTGCGATAATGTTCAATTTACTGCTGCAGTGGGATCAATGTTTATTTTCCGCCACATTTTGTTGATTGAGAAAGACGGATTTCATAGTATTTACGATTTGCTGTTTCAAAACACTATTTGTGAACACAACTGTGAAAATAATAGGATTTAAAATAAAATATCTTAGGCCGGAAAATATCTTTTACATGTGATATTTTTTACAGTAGGTATATTTTGCTATTACGTTAACTTATTGAAACCAGTCTCAAACATGTATTTGGATATCGTCGTCTCAGCCATAAGACGTCCACTGCTGAACATAGGCCTCCCCTGTAAAGGGGGGTGAGTTTGCCATACGCGCCATTTGGATATATATCTAATTAATACACAAAGAAACGTGTTTAAACTTCAATACGCGTCAAAAAAAAAACAAAATAGTTGATAAGATATAATCTGTTGGTTTTTAAATTCATGGCGACGAGACATTTCGAGCAGAATCAGGCTTGCCTGTCTTATTTCCTAAACGACTTCGCTTAAGCTCGGCCGTTTACACGTAACCAGTTCTGCTATTCTAAAATGTATCATTGAAGAGATTTTTGTGTTGCACACTTCAAAAGCTCTCAAAAACAAAGACGAACGTCAGTTGTTACATTTCTCTCGTATTTTCGGATTAACATTTTGCTGGAAGCAAGACGCTGCTAGTTTTGAAATCTTGAGCAAAAAATAATCCATTGTTTCCATTTTATTGTTAGCAAGCCTGTTGTTCTAGATCTTAAGTAAGTGTGTTTTAGTACTACAATGCACCTAAATATTTAATTTTAGAGGCTGCAAAGGGGCCATAAAAACGCTTTAAGTACACTATTTAGTCCATATTTATGTTGAAAGCCTAGTAATTTCAGAAATGTTATTGTAAGAGTGGGTAGAGGCCTGTGACCCTTGTCTAACGATAGGGCACTAAAATAGGCTATAACATATATGTTTAATTATTTTAAAGTTTTATTTAACTGTTTGCGTTGCATTAATGTGTATTTTTAACCATTTTCCATGTTTATTGGTTAATAGTAATTTCAAGTTAAGAAAAATCATTTTGAGATCCTACCTTAATACAGATAATATGAAGTACAATGCCGCAAGGGCCTAGTTTAGATTTGAGCTAGTTATTAATTTAGTTTAGTATTTGTACTGTAGTACCTCTGTATATTTAGTTATGTAAATAAATATTTTTTAAGTAGATATGAAGTATGTATTAATATGGTCTTTTAAACACATTGGCACCATCTAGAATGATATCTATTGCTTGTAATACCTAGATAATATATATGCTATCGGCTTCAGAATTGCATGGCCAATTTATCAAGCATTCATTCATAAATTGGTAATGCAATTCTGAACTCGATGGTACGTATTATTTTTGATAGTATCTCGAAACAGAAAAAGCAACATTATTCTCAATTTAAAAATAATCGCAACATAAAAAGTGAAATGAATTTTCGATGGTTGTAAACATTAGAAAATCAAGCTTGTAAAAGTCATCGTAAAGTAAACCCCAAGACAATTGTTTCATCAGTTTACTCACGATTACCTGAGCGTACTAACAATACATAACTAAACACATAACGTCTTTATTTTATCACAAATAAGGTCTAGAAATAGTCAGGAATGAAACAAGTCGACGCGCTTCAAGCGTTTTGTTCAGGGCAATTTCAGTCTCTCGCTATACACCGTGGAGTGCGCGCGTGTCGCCCTCCCGTTCTCCACGTCGTGAATAATTTAAACCCGGACCGATATTCTTAAGGTTACAGCCTATTTCCACACGAATATCTACTTTACTAAAAATTCATTTTAATTAACGTGTGTGAAGTGAAGTTATGGACTCGTAAATGTGTGTGCGTCTCTCGCTTGTCGGTTCAGTGTGCTAAGTAAGTTTTTTGAAGTGTTTGCCAGTGGGTTCTTGTGGGTGGGCACCCTGGTATTTATTCTGTGGAAAGGTGAGTTAGTTTTGAACGGCTTGTATTTGTGAACTTTACAGGTGGGGTGATTAGTAGCATCATTACAAATGTATGCTATTGCTGAATTATTTAACTGAAAGAAGTCTTAAAGTCAGTAATCAACTTAAGCCTTTACTTATTACCAATGTACTTTAAACTGAGGTCTGAATAATTTATTGATATGTTACATGGTAAAACAGGTGATTTCGATAGATTAAATATCTATTGAAATCACCTATAAACATCACTAAGGCGAAAATGTTTTTAAGCTTCAAACTATCAAGAAAAAAAGTTTTGTTTTGTAACAATGATCGATATCGATATCGATCGATTTGTATCTACTTGATGATGATGATGATTATATCTTGTTATATCATCAGGGACATATGGCTTTCAGAAGGAGTTTCCGTTGTCCACTTATTTAGATTTTTTTAGGTATGTAAGTATCTAGTTAGGGAGCAATTTAGTATCCGGAATAGGGATGCATACTACCTATAATAACCAATTATTGAATTCAAAACACCGCCATTTCTCTGTTTTTGTCTATAAACGTTGAATTATGCTCAAGGTTTAGTAGATATTACTGTGATGTTAAAAACCCACAAATTTTATGGTAACGACTGTAATTTATTTGGAACCAGGAACAAGGCTACGTACTTTCTTGCTTATGGTATATAGATCTGAAATAGGTATTTTTTTATGATTATAACGCTCATGTAGCACAAAACATACCTACTAAAAGTTACGGTACTTAAATAATATTTACATAAAAAGTAAAGAACTAGATTTTAATACACTGCAAACCTTCTATAAACAAATTCGTATCGGTTACAATATTTAAAACTCGAGAACGGCTGAACAGATTTTAATAATGTTTGATTTTTTGGGTTCCTCTCCGCCCCGAATAGCATAAATTACTATTAAAAGATTGGAGACATAAAAAAAATTGTTGGCAGTACGAACTAGTACGAAGTTCACCGGATCAGCTAGTTAATCATAAAACGGTGAAAGTAGGACTAGTTTTATTAATCTAAGCTCACGTCTCGAGACTCTCGATTATTGCTCGCAATCCTAGATTACTCTTTTACGACTGTATCAAGAATTAGAAGAAAACCCTTGCAATCCAATCACGATCTCGTAAGGTTGCCCCAAATCCGCACAAAGGGTACAGATATATTTAGACTTATCCCGTGTAATTGAAATCGGGCACCTCTTGTGCAATACATAGGTTATTAAATTCAATTCAATTCAATTTTTGTGCAATTTTGAATTAGAAGGTTCATTGTCGTATAGATAAGGCGCTACTCTCTCTTTTTCCTTGGTAATTATTATTCCCATCTGGCAGCTTAATATGGTCGGCTTTTCATGGCCTGTCACCAACGCTGTCACGTTCTAATAAGTATGTAAGTACAAAAGTATGGTAGTAGGCTATACTTTTATACAAAAAAACGACTTCACTTAGGCTCCGCTTTTCCAATAGGAAGTGCCCGAATTGCTGTAAAAATACTGAAATCACTATAGGTGTGCCTATAATAGTTGCAGAGATCCCTCGATTTCTCCAGGATCCCATCATCAGATCCAGACCTGGTGACAATGGGACCAACTCTGACGTATACTCTTTCAAACAAAAGAAGATTTTTTCAAATCGGTCCAGCCGTCTTCGAATAATCTGTGAAACATTGAAAAGATAAAAATAAAGATCCCGTAGAATGGAGAACCTCCTCCTTCGAAATCTTGAAGTCGGTTGATAAAATGGCAACCATGCTATCCGTTCTGATGCTGGGGTCTCCATTCCTCTTTTCTCCATCCACTTTGCCCTGAATGTGTAAAAGATAAAAGATATTTATTCTTCAATTTAGGCACATTGCAATGCACTTATGAACTTCAGAGAAAAAAAAACTACCACCGGTTCTAACCCTACACCTCTGACCCGAGAAGTATTACTTATTACCGGCAGGAAACTCGGCGGGACTTATTTTTTCAAAACAGTAATAAATAGTAATACATTAAAGATAGTTTATACAATAATACGTAGTGTAAATTTCATAGACATATATTGCAGCAAGTCTTCCTTACTAGAATCCACCTCATCTTCAGTCTTCCTCTTTCTGGATATAGAGATTTTGAGATTTATTTTGGTATTCAGGATGTGTTAAGGAGGTCTCTTTACATTTCAACAACAAGGCGTTACTGAAATGAAAAAGAAAACTAAGATCAGAGAAGATCAATAAGAAACAATATTATAACAACAACAACAAAACACAACAATATTTAGCTTGATAGCGACGCAACAAAATAAACAAAATGTAAAGATCAATTAACGTCATTAAATCCTAGTAAGAGAAACATATTTTCTTTACTTTCCTAAAACAAGAAGTTATATTATAACTAAAAAATCTGTTTAAGTAAAGTCAATTTGAAGGTCATTGGATGTTGTCAGCTCCTTAAGTACATAATAAACTACATATTTCTTATTCTGTGCCAATACAAAACTTTTCACAGTAAACAGAGATAAAAACAATGAAAGCCAATAAATCAAAAAGTTCTCACATAATTGGTTAGCCAATAATATTCCCCGCTAGCAATAACTCTTACCTGTTAATACCAGAATACTCTCGTTAATTTATTTATGGCTCGAGATATTTACAGCGTCCATTATCTTGATAAACATTTATGCATTTACAATTTACATCGCATTTTATCGTAGAAGTAGAAAATGGAGGTCCTAACGTAATTACAATTACCCAAAATAAAATAAAATCTATTAGGTACAAATAAATTGAAATATTACATCAACATAATCATATGTAATTGTAGCCATATTTGCATTATTCTGCGGCAGCTGACCTTCACGAGGCTTCATTATACAGCGCCCTTAACCACTTAAGTTATCGCCGGGGATGCAATAACCAACGAAATTTATTCCTGGCGGACTAGGAAGATATTGAAAAATAAAAATATTGGTCAACTAGGCTGTTGTAGTTATGTTATTGCCGTGAGTGTAACCGTGTTATTTTATAGTATCATATACCGTAATCCGATACTGAGTGCAGTATAAGGTAAGGTAGGTAAGTGTACCCCAATCAATGTTTTAATCCCTGTCTGGTCATTGACATCCGTGTCAAAGGTTTTCACAGCTGACAGACCAGTAAAGCTTTTATGGGTCCGGCTATAGGCTACAGTGATTTATAAATAAGGTTAGTGTTACGAGAGGCTAAGCTTTTAATTTACATGTTTACTAGAAAAAAATTATTTGAGTTATCGGGAAGTATCGTTTAATGAGCATTTGTAAAAAAAACACTTTTGGTAATTGTATTATTTAATATTTTTTTATACCCTGTATCACGAGATATTTCCATCCCAGAAGGAAAAAAAAGTCGCAAAAATTCCATATTTCTTCCTTTGTGTTAATTACATACAAGGTGTAACAAAAATATTGGTGATCCTTTTAAGGGCATAATTGGTATCGTATTCTTATTATAAAAACTATAAATATGTTTTTTTCACGAAAAAAATTTTGGTTTTATATGGAGGGTTGGCCGGTCAGGACGAGGTGTCCCAAACAAAAAAAAAATTTCGCGTCCTAAAAATTGTTGTTCTACTTTTTCTTACTCGCAATATGATACCAATAATGCCCTTAAACGGATCACCAGTATTTTTGTTACACCCTGTATATTATATGGGAAATTGTAACTGAAAAGAAAAAATACTTTGTAACATTTTGTATAGTATTATATTATAATCGAAAGAGTAGAAAAAACATTACATTTATAGAAAATTTGTATAATTTTGAATTTCCATAATAAGTCCAATAAACTTAATACACATTACGAGTACACACTGTAGACAGGTCTCACAAGACGAAAAATCGGTCCACGAAATGAATCTAAATCGAAATTACGAAAAGAAATATTTTGTACACGAAAAATAGCAAACAAAACCACACGACACATCGCTGCCCCAATATTACAGGGTGCTATGTTACATTTTCAGGGTAGTTAAATTTAGACTTAAGTGTCACTATGACAATGTTCAAATTCCAATTCTATAACAGTGAAACATCCGTGTAATATTGATCCTATTAAGTTTTGACAGATACTATAGAGATATAGACCGCCACAGCCTAAGAACTTTTTGAAGCTCAAGTCAATTGCGCCATCTATGTCAAAGACCCCTAAAGATACCGAAAATGTAAGAGAAATGTCACTTGCACTGCTACTCCACCTAGTAACAAATAGCGTACTAGTAGTACACTAGTAGCTACTTGGTGGAGTAGCAGTCAGGTGACAGTATTTGACATAGATGGCGCAATTGACTTGAGCTTCAAAAAGTTCTTAGGCTGTGGCGGTCTATATCTCTATAGTCTCTGGTTTTGACTTTGACAAACATTTATTGGGTGTCACGGTGCCACGCCCGGCTGTTCATCCCATCACAATAATACGCCGATATCTTTTTAAGGACCCCATTTATGACTTCTAGCTTTATTTCGAGAAATATACGTTTCAACGTTATTTCAAATTGAACTTTTTATTAGCCAATTTAAATTCAAATTTCTTTTAGAATGGTTTTAGGTTTATTCATTATCGCGGTTATAAAGTTAAATTAAAAACAGTATATTCGTATTTTTTTAATGTAATTAACTAAGATTGTAAATTATGTACTTCGTGTGCCTTTTTGAGTGTTTTTGCCCTCAAATGATAATTAAATTTAGTAAAAAAAAACTTTTAAACAAATACTTATTTTAACTAGGGCATGTAATACCGGATTTTTTTGTGTGGAAACCGAAATTTATTTTTAACTCAACTTAAAAGCTTTCATGAATACTCAGACGAAGGCTATCAATATCTTAATCCTTCCTAAATCTTATTTGAATGCATTCATTTTACCAAGCAATGTCATGAACTGGCATTCTGACGTGTTGAATACTGCCTCAAGTACCTCTCAAGATTTAAGGACGAACCACACCTGCTGCGTGTGCGTAGACGTGCACTCTGCGTTGTAAAATAAGAATTCTCATAACACATGTCACACCGCTTGCGTGACGGTGCGTGACATGTGCGTGCGCGTGCGGTGTGACATGTCTCATGAGAATTCTTATTTTACAACGCGAGGGACGTGCACGTCAACGCACACGCAGCCGGTGTGGTTCGGCCTTTAAAAACTCGACTAGTATTCTGTAGCCAAGACGACTTTGGTAACTCAAGTTAGTAGTTTAGTAACTCTAGCTAGTTTAGTAAGTTCGTGTTCTTGTTACACATTAATATTCCTCCTGAATAGCTTATACATTATAGTATACTATAATAGATTAACTTATAGAATACTTGTGAGTTAATTGAATTAGGTAATCTAACATTTATTATAATTACATTAGTATTCTACTAGAAATAAACGCTGGTGTGGTAAGTATTCGTAAAACGTGCGAATATCAATCCGAAGGTCATGGGTTCGAACGGGTTTGGTGAATAAAAACTCCGAGAGGAAACCAGACCTTATCCAAACTAGGTCTACTTGTTTTATGTCCCCTTGGGTCGAAAGGTCTGAATGACAGTCGTTTTCCTGAAAATTAGAGCCTGTACCATTTTTTGAGATAAGATTTCCGGGCGGACCCAAAGGTCTATTTTACCGTGATGTTGTTGATGACATTATTATGCAAATATGTATACGCATTTACGCATTACTGACTTTAGTATGTAAAGCTCGTTTTGTGGCTTAAAAGCACCTTTTCAGTATTCAATAATCTTACTTGACATGAAAAAGCAATATACAAGCTTCGATAAAAGATCAGAACCACCTGGACTGCTATTCCTATATTTACTAACTGTAGTTGCATAAAACCAGTATAAAATACTCATAAGATCTATGAGAACCACGTGTATTCGAAGACCAATCTTATACTGGTTGGAAAGATCAATTTCTGCATTTAATGCTGATATTATCGACTTCAATATTGCAAAATCATCATTTCCCCTTCATAACTCACATTACCAAGTCAAATTCCTGTGTTTACTTGTAGTTTACATATCTATATCTTTCCACACCTCGTATGTCTCAAACTTTGCAATAGCAAAAGTAACCTTATACAGTTTGTTATAATGATTATTTTTGAATACAGACTAAGCGGAGATAAAAATAGGTAAGAGTGCTTGGCGATGGTTATCCTTAGTGTAACGATTACTGGATTTGATTCGTGACATGCAACAGAACTAGGGAATGCAACCCGGGTTTTTTTTAGTGTGAAGATACCCGGGTTTCCGGGTACTACCCGGGTTTTTTCATACAAAAAAAACCCGGGTTGCATTCCCTAAACAGAACGTTGTGTAATTCGATACCTTTGGGTTCAATTGGCGTAAAGGACAAAATGCTGGTTTTCAGGAGACGCAAAAAATAGAGTTTTTTTTTTAATGTTGATAATATCTTTTTTGTTTATCGAGCTATATCTTTGATGTGTATTAGAAAAGTACTCCAATTGTTGGTATCTCTAATCTGAATTAGGAATCCTATCCATAAACTAAGTAGTTTAGAAGTTAATGTCCTTTACAATTGGTTAAAAACGCTATGAGTGTCCTTTATGCCCATGAAATTTATGATAATTTGAAAATGATGGGGTCGTAAGTGACGGTCCTAGATTATTTTACTCCAAATTCGGGGCGTTAGTAACGATCTTAGATTATTTTACCCTAAATTTGGGGCGTATAATTACCGGTGACAGTACACACGTTAACTGTATTTAGCTTAGTTTACTCTTAGGAAGCCTGAAAAGTGTATCAAAACGTGGCTGATTTGATTAGGTACATCCGGATTACATTTATAATATAGAAAACGCAATATTTTTAATCAGTTATGAAATAGAAATGAATAGCTTGCTCAAAAACTAGCTAATATTCATTCATTCATCGCCATTCCGACCGCTGCAGCGCCATATTGTCCCAACGTTCAAATGCTATACGGTACCGTTGGGGCGTATTGGGGTGTTCAGCAGTACATAGTACCTTTACAAAGCCGTCGGTTGACCCGCAAGCAGGAGACGGCTGCTGCCTGGTCTGCAACACCTCATAATATGTTTACTTGTAGCTCGTAGTAGCTGTTGTGTGTGCAGCGGCCACGCCCTGGTAAACCACTTCGACTCGTGTGCAAAACCTAATGAAGGGTGCTATGATATGAACATCTTTGGTGAACATAGTTTGTAGCTAATATATTCCGGTAATGAAGATAAAGTAAATGTCCTATTGTTTAAATCTGTATTAATTGCTGATACCTTAAGTCATAACAAGGGAAGTAACGGATCGGAAGATGATTACTATTAGGATATCAAGAATTAGGACGTTTACTTATTGGGTAAAATTACTGTAAATATAATACTAATAATATTATTCCAATATTTCAAGATATCGTATTGTAAAATACGAAAAAAACAAAGAGATTTTAATTTGAAAGCAATTATTAACTCTTCTATAGGTACTTAGAAATTTCTGTGTCTCTAGAGTCTCAAGTGAAAAGAGTCTATAATTTCCAATTTCACACAATAAAAAAATATAATTTCTATTATAATTAAAGAAAATACGAGACAATTATATGAATAAATTAAAACCAAATCTATCATAACGTCCTATCCGGATACGTTTCAAACCTGTCACGTTTAGTTTTCGACCGGGTACGTCCTTAGACTACTTGCATCTAAAAGAGGGGCATGGGCACTGCGAATGTCATCTAGTTATGTGTGGTAGGGCACAGATTTGCGAATATCATGTTGCTCAAATCTGGAGCAGAGCCCGACTGGGAAAGTACCTCCACCTCACCGAAAACCTTAGGTAAATAGGTTGTGTTCCTGTCGGTGAGTAAGGTCGCCAGAGAGCTCTAAATTGATGCAATATGTTGACGACGGGGGGACCCTCTTGTCTCTTTAGCCTTCAACCCAGTGTACCCTCTTTTCTAAAGGACACATATCTTCATCCATATCTTACTTTTTATTAAAAAGGTAACGTAGTGAATGAAAACGGCGTGTACATAGTGTAGCTTGATCGCAATGCTTTTTTAGATCTTATACTTAGCCGACGAAATTGGTAATAGTTCGGTGTAACTAGAGCAGTAGTTAATTTTATTATGTTAATTTAAATTGTAACTGATGTTTATGCTATGAATTAAAACGATAAAATATTGATAATTGGTGATAATATTACATTTTAACAGAACCGATTATTTATTTTCAAACAATTATTAGATTTATAACACGTTCAATTTAACTTCTCTCATTAAAATACAAACAAATACCTAATAACACTCACGTGCCCTTAATAATCTGGTAATTAATAAAAACATATAAAGGACGTGTTTTCCTACAAAACTTAACTGTATTCATGATAAGTGTCCTTTACACCGTTAGTTTACATTTGCACTGAGCGGAAATGTTTACTAATTTGGAGGTCAAACATTATATTATAGTGATAAAGGTCACATGAAACTACTTATTTAACATTATACACCTTTACATCCATGTTAATTCTGTCAATTTAGGAATTTATAAACTCCTTTATAGCAGTAAAGGTCACAGAATATTAGAAAAGTCCTTTACATCCATGTTCACATCATTACGCTTATGGCAAAATCATTTTAAAGCAGGTCGTAAAGGACAAACGTAATAAAACATGCCCTTTACACCCATCTAGCCCATACGATTTGAAAAATACGCAAAAAAAATGAAGGGCTTAAAGGACGATAAACGAGATGAAAGTCACTTACGATAATATTTATGTTTAGGGGCTTCCTTTACGATTATATCTTTAAACTGTAAATTTTAACTGGTCATTTACGTCCCTTTAAATAAGCTGTTTTTGCAAGCTCATAGTATAAAAATTGGGTCGTAAAGGCACCTTTTTAAGAGATATCGAAATTTTAAATATACAGAACGATAGCGCTTGAAATTCTGAACACAGCTGTATATATAACTCATTTTCGCCAAAATGTCCTTTACGCCAATTGAACCCAAAGGTATCGATATGTTCTAAGATTTCATAGAGGTCAAAGGTTACACGCTTGTGAAAAAAACTGCTTTTTTGTCGTATTCAATGACTGAAATGAGTTTGTGGGGTTTATGTAAAAGGTGCTATAAAATATGACTAAGGCCAGTGTCAATAAAAAAGTAAAATAAGGCAAACAAATATGGCTGAATATTTAGGTAAAATAGCATTTAGGGTAAATCGCCAGTAACTGGCCACCTCAAATTAAAAAAGAACTCTATTCACCTACAAACATAATTCATTTTAGCATGAGGTTTTAATTACTGGCCACCCTTCAATAACTGGCCGCGTTATACTAAAATGAATTATGTTTGTAGGTGAATAGAGTTCATTTTTACTATGAGGTGGCCAGTTGTGGCGATATACCCTATTAAATGACAAAATATTAATCAACAAACCCATGTTCACTGATAAGTAATTAACGGATATTTTTACTAATTATTTATTAGATTTAAAATGTATAAAGAGAATAAATAAGTAGTGATTAATATACTTTTAAGCTATAAAATAATTATTATAAAATTAATATGGCTCACAACAATTTAATTTCGAAAATATAGTTCTACTTATACACAAAAGTTAGCGTTTATCTAATTTGACAAATTGCTTAATTACTTAAGGTAACCTACACTTTCTTATATTAAGTAATATAATAGCAACAACAGGTGTATTCAATTAATAATTTTTAAACAAAAAATGAACCGACTTCACTTAGGATCCGCTATTCCAAGAGGAAGTGGCCGAGTTGCTGTAAAAAATAGTAAAATCACTATAGGTGTGCCTATAAAATAGCTGAAGAGTTCCCTCGATTTCTCCAGGATCCCATCATCAGACCCCGACTTGGTGACAATGGGACCATCTAGGGGTTATACCCGATCGATTAAAAAAAATTTTGAAAATCGGTTCACGATTCACGGAGATAACGAGTAACATACATACAAAAAAAATTGAGAACCTCCTCCTTTTTTTGAAGTCCGTTAAAAAATATAAGGTAAATTGCCGGAAACTACAGACAGTAGGTACAGACGCATTATGCGAGAGCTTGGCTTATTCATAATACTTGACTTTTTAGTTTCCCTCAATCACTCCATCAAGTCAGGGTAACCCCTAGTCAATTAAATTCGGAACAAGTTAATCTTTTGATTAAGTAATACTGACATTTTCAAAAAACCCGCCGTGTACAATTAATCAATCAGAACACAAACGTGCCCAAGATCGAGCATGCAGATATCATTAGGGCGGTATTTTCGTCCGGCCGGCCAATTTCCGTTCAATACGTGACTCGCCAAAAGTACAATGGACAATGTAGGTATACAGGTAAAATTGTATATTAATGTGAATAAATAGTATTATTATTTAATAATACATATAATAATACACATAAATAAAACCACTATTAATTATAATATTGCAAACTATCTAATTATAACACATTATTGATGTATGATGTACTGTAAAGCTGTTTTGATATGCCTTCTTGAAGAACTACGCATTATTGTATATACAGCCTTGGCCAGAAGTGTTGAGCATAGGTGTTTTTTGTTTACAATTTTGATGAAAAGCATTATTTCCCTATCCTAACAATGTACGGTAACGGTAAATGTTATATTTTTTTTATAAATATAGAAAACTTCACTTAATAACACTTTCAAGGTACTTAAAAAATATGAAAACAGAAGGTACCAAAAATGTAAATATAAGTCGGTGCGACATATTGCAAATATTCTATGCAGTTACTACTAACTTCAACAAAACATGCCTATTAGTCTAAATTAATTGACAAAATAACTTAAACAAAGATGGAAACGATGGACTAAACTTTCCAGTTTTGTATGAAAATCGCATTAGTGCTCAACACTTCTGGCCAAGGCTGTAGTATCTTTAATGTATTAGTATTACTGTTTTGAAAAAATAAGTCCAGCCGAGTTTCTTGCCGGTATTAAGTAATACTTCTCGGGTCAGAGGTGTAGGGTTAGAACCGGTGGTAATTTCTTTTTCTCTCTGACGTTCATAAGTGCATTGTAATGTGCCTAAATTGAAGATAAATATCTTTTATCTTTTTTTTAAGTACAAACAACCAATGTTTGTTTCCAACGACCTATAACAACTGTTACCAATAAAATTTTCATTTCATTTCATTTCATTTCAGTTCGGTCACTTTGACACTTTATTAAGTGTTTTGCTTTGATCAGGCTAAGGCTTTGAAGGAAAAAGTTTTTGTGGAGTTAGAAAATGTTGATAAAGATTATTCTTAGTTGAGAAATTGTTTATCAAAGATAAAGTTTTGACAGTTAGAAAGTAGACCCTTAAAATTTGTAGGTAATGGAAACGACACGTTCTCGCCCGAAATTTATTTAAACTATTTCTACCGCATCGTCGCACCACTCATAAAAGAGCATTTCTTTTTATTTTTGCCACTTTTCTCGACTTTTTATTTTATGGTAAGTTTTATGTTTTTTCTAGTCAGAATCGCGAGCTGATTCGATTTATGCAAGAAAAAAATGTGTCCCAAAAATTTTTTTCCTCTTGTGTTACCCTTTGCCATATGTTTTCTATGGAGGTAACACAATAAGAAAAGTAAAAAAAATATAAAAAATATGGAGTTTTATGGGACACCTTTTTTTTTATTGCATAAATCGGATCAGCTCGTGATTCTGATCAGGAAAAACATAAAACATACCAAAAAAATTTGAGTAAACAAATGTGGCAAAAATTTTGAGAAACGCTCAAAAGCTGTATCATTATCCTCAATCTACAGGAAAATGGGGTAGCAACCACCAGGTGAAATATTTATGATTGTGGCGTGCAAATAGTTTACTTTAAATATATGTATACTATGATATATAATAATGACAGATGGGTTATGCACGCTCCAAAAGTGAAGCCCTTAAAATGTGCGAATTCAAACTATTGTCACTAGTCGCGCACCGTTAAGCGAGAGATGTGCACGTGAGTATGAGCTGTCGTCACCAGCGTGAGCAAGAGACAAACTTTAATTTGGAACAATGAGAGTGACAAAGATATAATGATTGTCAAAATAGATAAATATAACGGAATCATTGCTAGGTTAAGAAATAACTTTGGAAGTATTTTTTATACACATTTTGTTACAGTATATCCCATCCATAGTAAATATTATTGTATGTATAGGTAAAAAATAACTTGGTTAGTGTTGCTAAAAGCTACAGACATTAAGACGTCTGTAGCTTTTAGCAACACTAACCAAGTTATTTTTTACCTATACCGAGCACCGAAAACCTGAAATTAACTTAATTTATCACTTTTACTTTTTTTTATTATTTAACCCACTTTTATTTTTAATTTACACTAAATAACAATATTATGCAACAAATATATAAAAAGATCACTTTTACTGTCACAAAGAAAAAATACTGGTGCACCGGTGCCGCATGCACAGAAATCGCAGCAGTGTGAAAGCTGCTTAAGCTTACTTATCTATGACATAACTGTTTATTATAGTAAATATTATAATAAATAATATCATCTACACGCGATTCTGTGTAGAAGTAGTTGTAAACTTTTAATGTCATTTTTATGCTCTGAATTCTGAATATTTTTTTTCTAGTGAAGTGGATACTATATGTACCAGTGTACGGAAAAAGGTACCACTTTGTTGATATGGAGTTACAGATGAAATGTTCGTTTTGTTTTACACTGAGATGTAAGACAAAAACGAACATTTCCAAGAAAATACGAAAGGAAAAGATTATTCACTACATCTGTACTAGTATTTTCGAAAACTACACAATTTACACTATCTATTGGTGAAAGAAAAAAGTGCCCTTGTAAATCGAAAAAGTGGTCCCTTGCACTAAACTCGCCCACATATGTAGAATATATGATCAATATTTGTTATCTACCCTTGGACAGCGGATTAAGCTGACCATTGTCTATGAGTCTCAAGGTAACGCTATTTGATTCTATATTTAAAATAGTCTACTACTCGTATATAAGAGTTGTATATTCATTGAGAATTATTATATAAACAGTCAGCAACAGAATTAAAGTGTTCAAAATAACCTTCTAATGATCTAATTCTCTTAAAAATAAAGTCGTGGCTGGTGGTCGTGGTGGTCGTGTGGCGCATGGCAAACCCCCCCTTTAAAGGGGAGGCCTATGTTCAGCAGTGGACGTCTTATGGCTGAGATGATGATGATGATGAAAGTCGTGCTAAGATCATTTTGGATACCTCACCCGCTTAGCTACAAAACATGTAAATCATTTACCGCACAACAACTTAATCCTTACATTTGAAGGGTACACGGAAAGAACGTGTCTAGTCCCTTTTTTCGTAAAATGAGATTTTTGTATCAAAATGTTGAGCTTGCAATGAACTATTAGCAACAACTTCTGTAACAGCTGGAATTTTTAACATAAATCCACTTTTTAATCCATAAAAACCATCTAGTTACGAAAATAGTATGGTTAATTGAATCGTTCCAAACTTTAAAACCGCTATAACTCAAAATGTTGTCAAAGTGACTAGACATGTTCTTTCCGTGTACCCTTCAATTTAAAATACGGAGTGTAAATCAAGATAAATCGCCGTACAACGACCGTAGCAACTGGCTGAAAAATGCCTCTAATGTGACCGCATGAAAAACGGATGTTGTTTGGAGCAATTTGAAAAACACCCAATTATGAAGGAAGGCGAATTAGAAACACGCAACAACGATTTAGAACAGAAGGCCAATTCTTTGTTTAAAGTTACTTCTTGATTTCTTATCGTTACGTGGGCGAATCAACTTTTTAATGTTGTTTACCATGTACCCGTTGTCCAGGGACATTTGCATACTATTTTATAGTTTTTTTGGTTGTCCAAGGGACTAGCTATAGCAACGAGGGGCAATAAAAAGTTGATTGACTCACGTACACTTAAGAGTCGCCAGGACGCTCGCGTTCCCATACAAACGTAGTTCAGCTCTCATTTTAAAACGACATGCTTTAGAACCACGAAATTTGTCATGGGCATTCTAATAGTACAGATCTATGTCGGTAATTCGTTTTCGTCGCTAAAAATTGTAATACAAAGAAATTACAGCCAGATACAGATTTACATACAAAACTTATTTTGCTATATTTTCTTTCTATTACAATTTTTTGCAACGAAAATGAATTACCGACACAGAACTGTACTACTAGAATGCCCATGCCAAATTTCGTGGTTCTAAAGCATGTCGTTTTAAAATGAGAGCTAAACTACGTTTGTATGGGGACGCGAGTTCACGCGAGCGTCCTGGCGACTCTTAAGAAAAATTGGTCCATCTCGTAAGTATTAAAAGTCAAAGAGCTGGGCTTTGGCATACGAACCCTCGAATTCAAAAAAATAAGCTTGAAAATAATCGCACTGTAAACTTTATCGCCATTATTTTAATAAATTAGGAACCCGGATTGTTAAGCCACTTGCCATTGTTCGTAATTTAGCCGTGCTATGAATGACCGATGTTACCGACTAGCTGTCAACTGGCAGTTACATCGGTTATTTATTACACGGCTAAATTACGAACAATGCCAAGTGGCTCAACAATTCGGGTTCGTGACTAAAACCTTGACATCTCGGGAGTGTATCTCGTGCGCATGAATAATCGAGATGTTTTTATGTATATTGAGGCACAAACGCTGCTGTATTAGAATCATAATTAATTAGCACACAAATCAAAAATCATATATTCATTTTATAAATATGAGGTGACTACTTCACCTCATATTTATAAAATGAAAGGACATAAATACGAAACAGAAATGTATCTGTATAGAGTAGATACAAACAAAAACTAGAGATTACTGTTACTTTAATACGAGAATACTACATTTTAAACTACGCAATATGGATGAAATTGTTCAAAATTCCTAAATAACAATATCTAAAAGAGCAGTATTCAAACTCGCTAATCCCAACAAACTGAAAACACAAAAGTCGTAATGTTAAAGACGTAGATTGGAAATTACAGACCAAGTAAACTTTTTTAAAGCTGGATTCCACTCCGGTTGTTAGTATTCAAAAGATCAATGATCCTTTTTGCACTAAAATAATACTTAACTGTAAAGACATAAAGTCTATTTTATGTTTTGATGTAACTTGTAGGAGATTAGGATAAGGTAACAATGTTTTTTACAAATGAAGACGGTCTGCTGAGCGAACGGTGAATTAAGATCATGGACGAAATGATAATGGATTGCAATCGTATTGTCTTAATGGGGTTGGCCGGTCGAAAGTATTTACAGATGGCGTCAGTATAGCTGGTATAATTATACCTGTCAGTCCTACAAATAGTGTCAAAATCTTGTTCTTTTTTAAATTTTCTTTGACCAGCCTTTAAGCCAAATCCCATACAACAATACTAGTGAAAGGGAACCAGCTATGCTGGCGCCATCTGGCCAAACCGTTGACAGTTGCCAACCCCATTTAGGCAAACGCCATCTATCGCATTGCTAATGCAGCAGCTGTTACGCCTTTTGTACATGTCCGGTATGAAATACGAAATCAACACCGCCGTACCGCTGTACGATTTCGCTGCGCTGTCATGTTCAAACCTTCTTTTTTTTCGGTGAAGGGCACCGCAGATTATAGAAGTTGTAACAAAACTGCTGGTGATGCTTTTAAGGGCATAATTGGTATCGTATTCTAATGATGAAAAACTAAGTAATATTTTTTCTCGCGAAAAAACGATTTTGTATGGAGGCTCGTAATTTTTTTTCGCGTCAATAATAACTTTCTTCTACTTTTTCTTACTCGCAATACGATACCAATTATGCCCTTAAACGGATCACCAGTACTTTTGTTACACTCTTTATTCAGAGGTACTTATAGCCTAAATTTCGGAGAGACGATGTTTGTTGTATAGATATTGGCAGTCCAGTAATTATTCGGTCCATGATAAGGTAGACAATTCATTTCGAGGTAAGACAATCTGCAGGTGATTAGGGAATTTTTAATTAAAAGCATCCTTAGCGTTGTGTTAATCTTGGTTGTTAAATTATATTTTGTTTAAAATTTATTTAATATATTTTTTAAGAATGTGACAGTATTGTTAATGTTTTTGGATTCCAGCCATTTTTAAAATATAACTATTTCTAGTTGTTGCTTGCGATGGCGCTTAGATGGAAACGTTTTTTTTAAATAATGGCAGTTTGAAGCATCAGGTTGTGTATTTTAATATAACACCAGATATTTAATGACAAAGAATAATTTCGAATTGCTCGTGAAATATGCTAAAAATAAACTACTAAATACTAAACTTTTAACATAGCTGTAAATTAACTGCTTTTGTTAAGGCGGCTTTCACACTGCTGCGGTTTCCGCACGTGGCGCCGGTGCGCGAGCGAGATAGCGCTCTGCATGTGTATAGCGCTGTCACGCTTGCACACCGTCGCCGCATGCGGTTGCGGCGCCAGTGTGATAATCGCCTAATACCTTTTTTGATGAATTATTTATCATTACCCATTTTTACAATCTTTGCTACAAAACTAAAAACAAACAAGTTTAAACATGCATTTGAAAACGGTTTAAGTAGAGTAGTGCGGAAATATATTTTAGTCCATTCAACTTCCTAGAATATTCATGGAACTCCGTTCATATACTTTATGTTCGCCGCAGAATGAATAAATACATGTTAATGATACCTTTTCAAATAAAATTTACACCTGGAATGAAGGTTTCTTTCAAGATAAGCGTTTTTTGCAGCAAATAAATTTACTTTGTGTAAAATACTGAAATATTTCAGAGATAGCTACATTGTTTTGTAATTGACATGAAAAAAAAATACTATTACAGATATTTGAAATATCTTTTCTAAATATGTATCAATTGTAACTAAAATAATGGTTTTGAAAAACGCATCGCATTTTTTTTATTCGGTCGCTGTAGTTGACAGTGATGATATAGGTACTGTTGAAAACAAAACTAAGTATGAATTATAAATACAATATAAAGTAAGGCATAAAGTAACATTTTCTGTAGGCGACAGGATAAGTACTCGAGAACACATCGATAAATCGGGAATTGGGGTGTTTTTATCATACAAGTTTGACCTCCACCACATTACAGCTGCTAGATGTCCGGATCTAGATATAAGCATAGTGTAGTAAACTAACTAGAAGGGTTCCGTGGCTCTCATTATTGTGTCATATTTAGCTGACGTGGCTAGACCTCCGTCTAAGGCTCTTGGCTACAGCCGCCCATCATCATCATCTCAGCCACAAGACGTACACTGCTGAACGTAGGCCTCCCCTTTAAGGGGGGGTTTGTCATACGTGCCATGCTTGGCAGGCGGGGTGGCGCGCGCAGTTGCGCAGGAAGGTGCTAATGCCCATCTCCCGGTATATTCCCTTAGCAGACTCCTACTGCAACCACAGGACGATATGGTGGGGGACAACTCTAAGGCCGGGCACCCCACGGCACAGCCGCCCGGTATCTGGTATTAATTTAAACTCCACCCCCACTACAATAGTGTTATTAAATAGTTAAGTGATGTTAACCAAATTTATTTAGCATTAAGGTCATAGTTTTCAATTACTTATATGCTGTAACATATAACTTGCATGTTTAGTTTAATTGTCGATGTAAGTTGATTAATAAATAAATAAATTATACTGATTTTGTATTCCATTATTAAAAAAGATGAAAGGGACTTAATAGAAAAAAACAAAGGGGTGTCAGATCTTAGGGATTATATATTATTTAAAAAAATGTCTGATTCAGCAGACACGTTTTCTTTACACTTATTGGTGTTTTCAATTCACCTTGATTAAATCTAATAAGAACCGGTGCATTGCGCTTGGGATCCTCGCAGATTGCAAAAATCTTTAATATCGTTCACATCATAAATAGATTTTCTCAAAGATAAGCTCGAGAGAAAATTCTTCCGACGCTCGACGAAAGACTCTTGGATAATGCAAGTGCTAAATTTACTTAGTTATGGCTTAAAGTTGGCTTATATTTTCATGTACCTATAATAATAATAAATGGGTTGGTCGTGTACCGTGGTAAATTTTATGAATCTAGTTTAATCAAGAGATAGTTAGCAATATGACAAAATAAAGCGGAGAAAAGTGAAAAATAGGTATCAGGTAACATTTGGTTAGTGACAAGGTGACTTTGTTATTTTATTCATTTTAATTTCAACGAAAAATATTTTTTTAGTATAGACAACAAAACTAAAAAAAAACTAGCTCAAGTTGGATTGGGCTGATGTCTGCCGCATGCACCCGGAACGATGGACTAAATTAACAACTGAGTGGACCGAACAAATCGGGCGGGGCAGAGGCAGACCAAAAAGGAGATGGCGGGACGATCTGGACGCATTTTGTAGCGAGTGGCAAGAGCATGCACTAGGCCGTGACGAGTGGCGGAAGCGAGGGGAGGCCTTTGCCCAGCAGTGGGACACAGTATAGGTTACGGAAAAAAAATACAACAAAATACAAGCAGTGAGGAAAAGCAGAGAACAAAACTAGATAACATACCTATGTCACATTAATGATTATAAGGAAATTGGTTATGGCTGGTCAGAGCATTATTTAACTGGTATTCTTTATACTTAGTATTAAATTTAATAAAAATGGTTGCATTTCCTTTGAAATCCTCCGCAGATTGCGAAAATCTTTAATATCGTTCACATCATAAAGATATTCTGTGAGAATATTCTTCCGACGCTCGGCGGAAGACTCTTACAATATAATGCAATACTAAAACTGGATTTTTGTATCTTTATTTTGTTTTATTATTTACAAATAAAGTAAAAGGGTTGGTGATTTTAAAGTTAAACATTACAATGACATTCTAGTCTAATAGATACTTAGCAATCTACTGTGAAAGAAAAGAACGCGAACGTTTTATCAATTTTGTGCTCATTTTATTACGTACGTGAATGGATTACAAGAGATATCTCGTACAATATTCTTGCTTTATAATATTTGAACGTCTGAGCAGAATATTCAGTATCTTAAGATGCGTCCAGATGTAGCGAACGCGGCGCAAGTGTGCTCACTTATTTAATTTTGCTTGAGATTGCGCGCTTAATTTGGGTAGATCATGCAAAACTCCAGGGCATAATAATATTAGATTATTAATCTAAAGATTATTAGTCTAATTATTCATAATACTAGTAAGTCCGCCTCGAACTGAGAACTCGCGAGTTACTTTCAAACGAGTTGACCAATATAACAAGACCCTAAGGAGGATTTTTTTTCTCCTTCTAGCTGCATAACCACTGGATCGATCCTGCTCATATACGAACTTACAAATTTTATGTATCTCTGCTACAGTAACGTTTTTCTGATCTCTATAAAATTTCTTGGGGCTGTGTAGCAGAGATACATAAAATTTGTAAGTTCGTATATGAGCAGGATCGATCTAGTGGTTATGGAGCTAAGAGGAGAAAAAAAATCCTCCTTGGAGTCTTGTTATATTGGTCAACTCGTTTGCAAGTAAATCGCGAGTTCTCAGTTCGAGGCGGACTTACTAGTATTATAAATAATTAGACTAATAATCTTTCGATTAATAATCTAATATTATTCTTATACCCTGGAGTTTTGCATGATCTACCCAAAAAAGTTAAAAATTAGACTTTTATTGAGTATGGAAATAAATCACTCTAACCAACTTTATATAGGGATTTTAATTTTTCGCAACTCACAATAAGTCACTCTAAATGAAAATAAAATAAATGATGGCACATTCGCAGCGCGTTCACTAGATCTAGACGCACCAAAACTTACCGTCTTTGAATAATCTACAACATAAGTAGGTATTTGACGTTCTTAGTGAATAAGTGACGAGGCAAGATAAGACCTAGTGCATCAAAGTTCGGCACTAAGCACTAATCTTGTTAGGTAACTGCAAGATGGAGCTTTGCGCTGAGTTAATCTTGGGGCTCAGAATGTTAATAATTTAGTGTTGAATAGTGACAGAGTGTGTACCTGCTTGTGAATATATATGTCGTCTTTTTTACCACTACGGTAGCAAACAAGCATTATAAACAGTCAGATTGTAAGCAGTTACAGCTTATGGACGCTTGCAAGGAAAAGGTAATATCCCAACAGGCTCTGCTAAAGGTTTGAGACTTCTGTTGTTCAAAAATGTTGCTAATTGCACCGAATGCATTGGAATCTAAATGGTCAAGTTATAATATACAAAACTGTCTAGCTATATTAATGTAATGGTACAATCTCCTAGTGAGTATTATATTCTTTGGATACACTACATACGTGTACCTATAATAAATATGCTTATATAACTCCACAACGAAAAATTCCATTTTCAACATGACCTTTCCAAATTTATTTCAACAGCGACTGTTTTATAGAACGGTATGTGGAATCAATAGCCGACTGAATTAGTAATTACTGAAACCTGATCGACAATCGTCATGTGTTTGACATGGGAACTAACGGGGGTAAAGTTTTGTAAACGGTTGGTGTATAGTGGCAATCAAGTTTTAAAATCGTGATTGGTATGGATTTGTTACCGTAATGATGTGCTCTCCTTATAATGAGATATAAACCAATTACGATTTTGTGAATGAATGGCACTGACGTACTACATATCTCTCTTTGATTTTGACATTAACTGGGTAACTAATTGGTAACAAGAAAAAATTACCTCATTCGACAAATTTGCTTGATTTCGTAGTGTCATAAATAACACAACGAAACTATCAGTTTAAATATTAGTTTATCGTAATAAACTCTGTTGAAAGAACCAGTCTGAAAATCAACGCTCCTAGCATAATTATTACGAAACTTATATCTTTTACCAAACACTAATAGTTAATAGTTATAAGTAAATATTAGCGATGCCTAGGCCTAATTTCTTCACGCAGCTTTTAAGTAAGCCGAATTAGCTTCGGCTAATCTACGATATTTTTTGACGCGTCGCCATTGGTACTCAGTATAAAATACATTACATTACGCCTTCACGATTGTATTGCGTTTTTGGTAATAATCGTATTTTTATCAGTAAAAAATGCACATCTTCTAGTAATTACAGTGAGATTCAAAACATGGACAATTTATAGAGTATTGGAGTAAATTTATTAATTAAAACACAAATGATACAACAGATTACACGCATTTTCTGGTGCAGTCCATACTAGGCGAGCTTATAATTTATGAATGAACTCATTCATAGTATGTTCATGCAATTTTGAATCTAGCTATAGGCACAGTCACGAACCCGGATTTTTGAGCCACTTGCCATTGTTCGTAATTTAGCCGTGTTATAAATGACCGATGTTACCGACTAGCTGTCAACTATCAGTGACATCGGTTATTTATTACACGGCTCAATTACGACGAACAATTGCCAGTGGTTCAACAATCCGGGTTCGTAACTATACATAATATCTATCTCGATTGCGCCCTTCTTTCTTCCTACTGGTGGCAGAAATTTCTCCAGCCGTTTGGGAACCAGCGAGGCAAGAAATTCCTGTGATCAACAATTATGTACTCTACAACCATTTTAATATTCTCTTACAGGAATTTCTATTAAGAAAAAATGTAATATTCTTGATGTTAATAATGAAGAGGTTTTTCATTTTTTCTGCACATTAATAATATGCTCGTAAAAGCAACGGCAAAACGGATTTCTAGATTACGTTTTCGCGTTTTCAAAGGCCTTAATTATAACTAATGTTTGTCTGGAGTTTCTGTTTAAGGTACCTACATAACTTAAGTAATATCAGTATTTTTTACTTCCTAATAGTGCTTCGCGCGCTCGTACTGTCACAATCAAATATATCGGAGCGCCCAAGGTACTCACAAATATCTGAACAACGCATTTTGTCAAGAAGATAATGTATGTCAGATATTTTTGAGTACCCTGGCCGCATAGAAGTATTAAACTTCCAACCTAATTGTCATCCTCCTACCAGTTTAATTTCAAAAATATCTGGTTTTTAAAATTGCATGCAGGATGTAACAAAAATACTGGTAATCCGTTTAAAGGCGTAATTGGTATCATATTGCGAGTAAGAAAATATGCGAGAAAAAAAATTACGCGATTTTTTTTGTATCGGACACCTTGTCTCAGCCAACCAACCCTCCAAAACCAATTTTCTTTCGCAAGAATTTTTTTCTCTTACTTTTTCACAATCAGAATACGATACCAAATATGCCCTTAAAACATAACCAGCATATTCGTTACACCTGTGTATATAGGTTCTACTTTTAACGACTTGCGCTTCATGTTTGTATATATTTAGAATATGTATTGTTATGTCAGTTCGTACTGTAGTATCTGATCACCTTTTGTCAATGACACCGGAGGTCATGACACTGTGACACCAATAAATCTGAAAACACATGCATAACCTTCATTTGTATTTGATTACAATAAGCGAAAATATATTTAAAATATTTTTTAACCGACTTCAATTCCATTGAGGAAGGAGGTTCTGCATTCGGTTTGGTGTTTTTTTTTTATTTAAAATAAGTTTTCCACTATTTCCCGTATTTGGTAGTCCGCCATTATAGGACTATCCGATTTTAATTAGTAAATATCGATAGCCTTTGTTCTGACTCTTCTGAATAAAGGGGCTCTTTGATCAACAATATAAGTCAGCCTCTAATTAATTATTATTAATATCAAGTTTATAAATAATTAAGTTTTATATTATTAATTACGGTTCTTAACACTATAATAACGACTATTATATTACTATGCTGCAGCTCAGTATTTTACGTGATATTGTTAAGTCGTTTTTAGGGCAACCAGGTGAACTTAACATAACTATTAGATAAACTAAAATATTAATCTTTAAAGCTCCACATTCAAATGTCAAAACTAATTATAAAATAAACCACTGTGTCTTTTATAAATACCACAAAAACTCAGCCAATGGAAGGGGATTAAGAATTCCACAGTTCGCAGTGTGCATTGCAGTTCCGGGATAATATTCTCTAGAAAAAGTAATTCTGCCACGACCTTCCGTTTCTGGTTTCTTATTTATCTTAAAAATGTGTTTTAATTAATTTTCTTTTCTTTGTTACCCGATTGCCGAAGGAGGGTTAAGTTTTCGATAGTATGTTTGTATGTGCATCTATTTCTTTGACAAGACTTACATTAGAGCCTAATTTTTTGATGATATTCATTTTAAAGATATTCAAGAAAATGCTAGTGACCCGAAACTTTTGCTCTCGAGTGTAGTGTGCAGTAAGCAGGTGTCATTATATTCATGGATTATATATGTGTCAAAATAAAGCCTCGTTTCAATTATTTAAGAGACATCAAAATAAAATTGGTGTCAATAATTTTAAACAAAAATGAATAGACTTCACTTAGCCTCCATCATTCAAATTACTATAATGAAAATGACAAATATTTTATTGGTTGTTTATGGTTTAAATACAAAAAGGTTGGGACCTCCTTTTAAGCAACAAATATGCTTGTATCAGAAGACCCCGCTCTTGAAAACTCCATGTAGGCAAGGGTATGAACCAATACAGTTTGTGTAAATCTTAAAACTAAGTACTTCTTTTATAAATTAAAAGTAGAAATAGCATGTAAGTTTCTTAAATACAATACTCGACTACGTATAATGTACCTATAATATTTGAAGATTTCCCTCGATTTCATCAGGATCCCATCGTAAGATCCTGACCTGATGATTACGAGACAAAAAAAGAATTTTCTAACTAAAGAGACAAGAGGATCGTTAATACACTGCGCCCTTTTTGAGCTCTCCACACAACCTTGCTATAGGATTACATGGATTACACAGCACTATAGGATTACACGATACCAGTACGGTCTAGTGTTATTTGGCTGTAATTTACTGTAAGGTGAAGGTACTTCTCTAGTCAGGCTCTGCTCCAGATTTGAACGAGATGACATGCGTCTCTCCTCATACCTCTTTCTTGGACTTAGTTTAAGGATATGCACGGGACGTACAATAGTAATTGTATTACAACATAGAGCACCTTTACACAGCACCACCAAAGCAATTTTAAGCATTTTGACCAATAATTGCTTCAGTATGGCGCCATTCTGCCCAAAAATCGCCCGTGAAAGAGCACCTGAGTGCAGCAATCCGAGAAATTATTGACGAAACAATTGCCGCATCTTCTATCAATTGCTCGTTATTGCTCAATTAATTTCGCCACCGTTTTGCCGGGCAATAATTGCCCGAAAAATCGCCCGTATAAGAGCGAGCACCTTAGACCCCATTTACACATTGATTAGTGTTAAGTGCGAGTTCATATATTTGCTACTTGTGTTTAGTAACAAATGTATGAACTCTCACTTAACAATTATCAATGTGTAAATGGGGCCTTAACTTGGCTGGGAAGCAAAAAGGCAACCAGCGCAAGCAGCACACCGAGTGTATTGGCCTCTGAGACGTCAACTTTTTCTGCCAGAAGTGTAGAAAATCGTGTCGTTCCCGTACCGGTCTTTATAGCCACCAGATGCGTTCTCTCCACAGTGTTCATGTTTGAATCGTCTGCAATAGACGCAAAGGCCAATGATGATTATAAAGAGCACCTTTAGACACAAACGACTATCCGGCCGTAGGTAATACCAGAGACTATAGAGATATAGACCACCACAGCGTAAGAACTTTTTGAAGATCCTGTCAATTGCGCCATCTATGTCAAAGACCCCTAAAGATACCGAATATGTAAGAGAAATGTCACCTGCACTGCTACTCCACCTAGTAGCTACTAGTGTACTACTAGTACGCTATTTGTTACTAGGTGGAGTAGCAGTGCAGGTGACATCTCCTCTTGCAATTGACAGGAGATTCAAAAAGTTCTTTTTTTATTATTATTTATTCATGTAAAACAATTACAGGTTTCAGTAGGTACAATATTGCGCCAAACTGGAGTGACCAGTTTGTTGGCGCGTCGCGCTCAACCACTTACTTAACAATAAAGTAATTGTTTACAATAAATATGTGACTTAATCTATTGTTAGTAGGTATTTAACAAAAGAAAACAATGACATGCAAATGTGTTAGGTAAGAATGAATGACATACATAGTTCTGTTAGTATTAGGTTATACATATTGAATTTAAATTTAGAATTGAATTAATTAAGTAACATTTGGTTGGAGTATCTCTAACATACTAGATTTAAATTTAAATTTAAAGGCCGGTTTTTTTTAGGATGTGGTGGTCTATATCTCTATAGTCTCTGGTAATACCTATCCGGTCATTTATATGGGTCACGTGTTTTAGTTGATTGCTATTGATCGTACTGTTTATACATCTAAATACGACACCGATGTCTGCCGGTGACACACGGCGAGTAAAATCGATAGTTTGTCGTAACGTTGCGTATGGTGGGTTTGTTATTAAACGATTTGAATTAGTTAGAGAATTTTAGGTAGATACTGCCTTTTAATCCGTGAACTTCAGAAATTATTTTGTAGACTATGGAGCCAAAAATGGCTTGAAGTTTTTAATTACCTAGTAATACTATGATTTTATTTTAAGTAGTATCACTTATGATCAGCGGCGCCTAGCCGTTATAAATTCATAAATTGCATACTACACTGGGGAAAATTCGACGGGTGTCATCGTGACTGGGTGGTCTAGAGGTCAGGGTGTCAGCCGTGAAAGCTGAAGACACCAATTCAAATCCGACCTCGGACACTGGAGGACGTAGTCGGTTTTTCATCGGTAGAAATTCAGTTCAAAATAAAAAATACAAATCCTAAAGACTAGTTCTGGAAAAGCGTACGTACTTACTTACAATTTTGAAAGAAACGATACGTAGTTAGAATTAGTTTGATACACTATTCTTATTAGAAGACCCAGGCGTCTGGCAGCTGTTAATTGGTATGAAGGTCAGTTCATTGACAAAAAGTAATACTGTAACTGTCCTTATCAGGAATTGAACCCGGGACTTTCAGCTTTGTAGACAGTCACTACTGACGAGGCTACGGAGGCTGATATTAGTGCTATTACAGAATACGACGTAAGATTAGAACTGAAACACCTTTGATCATAATTATAACAGAGATTTTACTTACGAGTACATACCTATAATATACATCTTCGTTACTATAAACACAAAGCACAAACCACCCTGTCGCTCGATACGTGTACAGTCAACGCTGAAAATATGTATGCTATTTTGAACCTTATTACAATGGAGTACGGTTCAAGTGTATACATATTTTTGGCGTTGACTGTACGTATTCAAATTAGAGATTTGCAATTAAATAGTCCTATCACTGGCCGCATAATAGTCATCTGACCTCTCGATCGATTGTGAATTGCACGTAAAGTTGCAGATAGTAAGGTTTAATTTACAGTACATCTAAGTAGGATATAATCTTAAAGCAAACAGCACAATGCTGTGGCCTTAGTGAAAAAAGGGTATAAGTCAAAACAGCTCAGCGAATAAGGGTACAAGTCCTATAAAATATACGGCACTTGTACCCTTATTCACTGAGCCATTTTGACTTGTACCCTTTTTCACTAGGGCCACAGAATTATATGATTGTTCTAAACCTTCTGCTTCGTCGCTAGAAGGAGTTTCATTTGTTACAAGATTTTGTCCTGTCCCGTTGTCTTGCAAGTTGGATTTAACCCACTTCCCGGTTTCAGACTCAGCTGAAATGTTGCATACTTATATAACACAATATTTTGATACCCTCGAGCTGGTTTGATGATGAAGATCGAAGGTGGTTATAAAAATAAACTGATTTAAACTCACACGATTTTCACTCATTATTTTGACAAAAACGGGACTCGTGGTCGGTGGTGGTATCTGCCTGCGATCACGAGCGTTACGACACGCTCGAAACGTCAGGAAAATAACAAAAGTAAGTGTACGCGATTACGAGTAAGTACAGTTTTTGTCAAAATAATTATGTGATTATAAATATGCTCTAAGGGTTATAAAAACTCGTTGTTAAAACAATGGAAGCTCATTGTGCTTGGGTTTGTTAGAATCATTTCTTTAAATGACTTTTACAAGAAAAATACAGTCGGTGATATTTTTTATTTATTTATTCGTATTAGGTGTATTTTCAAACAAGTCAAAATTAGTTTGTCTAATAGGATTAAACCAAGTTAGGTAAAATGTTCCGAACAAATTTTATTTATTTCCACATTATTTCGTGGAAATTTGAACCAAATTCAGACCGAAATCGTTCAAACATGCGTATGAAGTTACACAAAACAAATATTCGATCCGCGCAAATATTTATTGCGGCAAACTCGGCATTCGTATGGTTACAAAGTGGAATATTACTAGTAGTTCGCCCCGAACCGTGAACTCGCGAATCTTGTGTTTCGCCATAAAATAATGTGCAATAGTAGAATTACTACAAATACCAAAAATAGGTATCGGGTATTTTTTTCTCAACTAACCATCACGGTGAAACTAAACGTCCATATTAAATTGTGCGGTTGATGCGTAAAATTTTACCACGACGAAATCGCTTCAGATTTGACAGTTTTTGTCTCATCTAAATTTAAATCCACCTCTCACATGCCTCTCACTCTGTTGCTTTGACATGTCGTTCTCATCTGTGGACCACCTGTATAGGTTTCGGTCACCATCATTATGCGTCTATGGTAACTCTCTCTAACTAATGTGTTAATGTCAATATGCTGATGGCCCTAGCAGCCAAAGCTCTAATAAATTAAAAAAAAGTCAGTTGTCAAAATATTTACACCAAAATCAAAATAAAATGGAAAATATTTTTGAAATCAATTTTATGTTGCTAATTGTTATGAAACAGTAAGCAGTTAATAAGGATTTGACGAGAGTGTTAATCAATACCTTTCGTTTGATACCAAACTCAACCATACTTGCTCGTAAAAGTAGCAAATAAGATGACCAATGTAACAGGACCCCTTTACAAAACCTTTTTAGGCCTTCTAATTTCAGAACCCCCGTCTCAATCCAGCTCATATACGAACTCGCAAATTTTGTTGGTCTCTGCTACAACCCCAACAAATTTCATAAAGATCGGAAAATCGTTACTAAAGTTATCGTCGGACAAACTATCTAAATCAAAAAGCCATCCAAATGCCGAGACGTCCCAGTAGCCAGGTGACAGTTGTTGTTTGTAAGAACGATCTTCGCTTACGCTCCGCTCGTTCGATAACAGAACAAATACCTACTAACAACGTATTTGTATGAATTGTATTGATGAGATGAATCTGCTTACTGATTTAAACTCACACGATTTTCACTGATTATTTTGAAAAAAACGGGACTTAATCGCGTACACATACTTTTGTAATGTTCCTGATGTTTCGAGCATGTCGTAACGCTCGTGGTTCCAGGCAGATTGGCGAGGAATCGTATCAGCATCTCCTAGCCGCGCGGGTTTTCCGAACTACCCGCACTTGGTCTTGATAATTCCAACCGGCGTTCCCAATAGCGTAAATGCGAATTTTGAATTTAGTGACGCTGGTGCATATTTCCGAATAACGGGAAATCGATTTTATATAGAAATTGAGTCCAGGTATGAAGGTATACTACAGGTATACATACGCTTCTTAATCCTCTCAGAGATGACACAGAGACGTGGTCGACACAATGGTTCCCAAAGCTGTATGGCCTCACGGCGAGCGTATAGCGGAAGCAATCGGCGGTGCATGGAGCTTTTACATCTCACTTCCAAAAAAATTGATGCGTTCTGAGGCAGCTCGCATACAAACAAACAAAGCATTTATTTGCAGAAGAAGGGTAATTTTACATGTGTTTATGTAAATCATGGTTTCACCTTTTTCGACTGTTGACAAACAGTATGCAAATGTTACAATTATAAAGGGTAGGAAGGTGCATTTTATAAAATGCACCTAACTAATATGTGTAAACAAACTAAATCATCTGCTGACATAAATAACTTACATAATTATAATATACAAACATAGCAGAAATAGTTTTCTTATATTGCGTTCAGAATGCATATCACATCATTCATGATATTTCATATATTCCTTGACATGAAAATACATTATTATTTGTATGTATGTATCTCGAGAAGTACGGAATTTTTCTCTATTTCTTTACAATATGGTATCGTTAGCAGACGTTTCTTCTTAATACAAAAATGATGCAAGTAGTGGTGTCGTACAATTCATTAGTTCTCACATGAAAGAAAGAAGAAAGAAAGAAAGAAAATGAAGAAATAAAAAAACCGTCAGCAATAATAACTGCAATCAGTCGATAAAGAATGTATGATTGTCGAGATATATCTATACAAATGAATATAATATTAGAACTATATTTCTACGTACAACAAGACCCAGATTACGCCCCTCAATGCGATGGACTGATCAAGTGAATTTAAAGTTTGATTAAAGAACAATCTCTCTTATTTACTCAATATACTCTTGAAACAATACATTTTTGTATTTCTATTTTAAGAAAACGTGGTTTTATTAAGCGAAGAATCATATTTTTGGTAAAGGAAATAAATACTTGTCACGAGGAAATATTTTCAAGAAAATAATATTGTCTTGGATTGAGAATATCCAGGAAGCTTTGTTTTCCGTGTATATGACTAAGAAGAGATATTTCTACCGTCCAAATACTCCTTTTGTCCCTCGTACCCGTCAAGAGCCGACAAAGCCTCTAATACCTCTCTCTAATTAAACAACTGTTACTCTCACTATTATTGTCTCCGCATTTTGAAACTTATGTATATGGAATAGGAATCAAAATTGCATGGCCATTTCGAGTATACCTTGATAAAGGTACTGCCAAATTAGGCATCAGAAAAAAGTATAAGGTTTCTCAAACAGGAGTGTTTGAAGTGAAGGAAGATCGCTTTTGATAAATAATTACTGAATTTTCGTTTGAAAATGTATTTACAGTCGGAATTCATGACACAATACTGCGTGCCAGGTATTAACCGGCCGTCAGGTATGGACTTGAACCCAGAGGAGAAACTAGGTTTTGTTGGGATTAGGTCCGGTTTCCTCACGATGTTTTCCTTCACCGAAAAGCGACTGGTAAATATGAAATGATATTTCGAACATAAGTTCCAAAAAACTGAGTGGTAGCTGGGGTTTGAACCCACGCCCTTCGAAATTAAAGTTTGACCTCTTACCGCCAGGCCACCAGCGCTCTTTATCATCAATCTTCATGTATCCAGGATTCTTTCTAAGAGATTTTAACGTCACAGCGTCACCCGAGTAACTTTTTACCTATCGTTTCTTCATGTTTTTTATCATAGTCATGTTGATAAACTATCTCTAGCACTAATAAAATAAACAATATAGGTATTTATGTACAGTCGCCATCAAATATATCGGAGCAGCCAGGGTACTCACAAATATCTGAACATGCACTTAACCTTGATAATAGAGCCGTTGTTCAGATATTTGTGACCTCTTTAGCCGCTCCGATATATCTGATGGCGACTTTACTAGAGGTATACTTTATGGTTCTTATGTTTGTTGATCAACCCTGCTATTATCTATTATAGAAGATTGGCGAAGATTCTATAAACCACCTTTATTTTTTAACTTCGGGTTTTTATAGAGCTAAACAAAAATTTGAGTAAGTATGGGTGGGTAATTAATTGAAGTAAATAATTAAAGTTTACTAAACTAGTGGTTCTGTGAACCGTAGATTTCGGAGAACATAAATAACGCGACAGTAAACTTCCCCCCTTTTCCCCCTCATTTTCCTCCCAATAAAAAAAATGGCTCGACAATTTTTGGCAAATAAATCAAGGAACGTACATGCAAAGTTTCATCGAAATCGTATGAAAAATGCGACCTCTAGAACGACACTGACCAACCAACCAACCAATACACACACATCAATCTGCCAAATCGTCGTACCAGTGAAAACGGAGACGTTCGTCGCCTCGCTACGCTCGGCTTCTCAGTCAATAATGCAAATAGCTTGTTGATTGAGTACAATCTTCTTTGAAAAATGAAATTCATACAAAATTTGACTGGTTTGTTAATTAAAGACTTTTAAGGGTTATTTTTATAACCGTTATTTATCAACCGAGCATGCAATTCTGCATTTAGTTACATCTAAATTGATGTGTATACAGTTTATTTACTAAACTCAAGACTTTAATAAAAGCTACCTAGCAATATTGTTTACTAAGCGATTGAGGCGACACCAACCTGCGATACGAATTGACCAGTTTGTCAAAAACACAGCAATCCATCAAATTAATAATCCCTGAAAGGTAATTGAAGCGTCTATTGGTTTGATCGATGTCACCGTTTTTGACATGAAATTGGCTCTCCCAGAGTATTTTGTTTACCCAATTACCAAACATTTGCATTTACATTGTTATTACTTATTAATCTGTTATGCCGTGGGGTGCCCGGCCTTAGAATTGTCCCCCACCATATCGTCCCGTGGTTGCAGTAGGAGTCTGCTAAGGGAATATTATACCGGGAGATGGGCAGCAGCATCTTCCGAAAGCCTACAAACGATAAACAAAAAACTGCGCGCGTCAACCCGCCTGCCAAGCGTGGCTTATTTTGTGGGTACTAGGCGACGATATATATAGATAAATACTTAAATGCATAGAAAACATCCATAACTCAGGAACAAATCCATGATAAACACACAAATAAATGCCCTGACCAGGATTCGAACCCAGGACCTCCTGCTCCATAGACCCTGCCTATGGTGCTCCATGCCCCCTATGTGATCCCGGGACCTCCTGCTGGAGGTCCTGGGTCTACCGTCTAGGCTAGGAGGCCGTTATCAAGTATTTGTTAGTTATTTAATTTTTATCACAATACCTTATTGAAGAGGTTTATTAAAACTGTCTTACCCGTCTTTCCGCTAGGCGGAGATGAGACGTACGGGAATAATTAATCAATTCATGTGCTAAAGTTATAATAATTGCTTTCAATAATTGCTAAAATCGATTTTAGGTTATAAAATGTACTGAGATGACAGGTGTCAAAAACCGCTTCTTGTTGCACAAGGTGTACTTAATTACCAATCCTATGAAATGTCAAGTAACTGGCTAGAACAATCTACAGTTATATAAGTTCCGCGGCCGCCAATTAAGTTTCCACCTGACCGACTCAGAATCAGTCTGTTTCACCTGTCAAAAACAGTTCAATTGTTTTATATGTAAATATAAATGTTAACATTGTTTTAACGACTACAGTACTGTATTCTTGTCTTGTATTTGGGGTTACAATTGAGACTTGTGGGACTCTGAGCCAAATTAATTAATTACCGCCATTACATTGTTTGCTGCAAAATGAAATGAAATGAAATGATAATAATTTATTTCAGAAACATGTCCATTTGGTTATAGCAAATTAATATTAAGTACTAATTATTAAATAAAATATAATAAAATAAAATTACTTTAAAATTATACAAAACTATAATAGTATTGATGCAACGGTTACATAATAAGGGTTCTTAAGATTCGAGGGTCGAAGTTATAAAAGGCAAGCCGGTAAGGATTGAGTTCGACGAATGACCTGCTGCCTCTACACAATTGTCTTCAATCTCCCGGCGGATTGTGCCGGCGCGGCGCCCCCCTTGTCTACAGCGGCGGGCGGCGGCGGTGCGGGGCCCGCCCCGGCAACAGACCCATTATATCCCTAAGAATAGACTTTTAAGTCATCTTATGACAACGATAATAAAGTATATGCTTTGAATATACCTGTCAGTCAATTTATTGGCAAATTAGAATGCAGGAGTAGAAACAACTATATTACAATTTTATTGAGCCAGTGTTACGGGTCACCCCGACCCCTTTTAAAAGTTACGGCAAAATTTCACTAGGTACCTACTCGTACACTCAATAGAAAAGAAATCGTATATGGAAAATTAGTATTACATTTTTATTTATTCTACGAAGGATTCAGGGTTTATTCATATTGCAAGTTGCTAAATTACATTTAAATTTTTCATTAAATTGAATTGTATTCATTAAGTATACATTTACATAACTAAATATACATGGACACTACAGTACAAATACTAAACTAAATTAATAACTAAGTAGCTCAAATCTAAACTAGGCCCTTGCGGCATTGTACCAAGGATGCTGGCGGCATTTCCTCGCTGTATCGTAATGCTGTGCGAGGAAACCGCCAGCTCTTCGGTCACCAGTTACATCAACCAGACGCTTCGCGATTTCTGCAAAAACTTGTGTGCGCTGGGACCCCATGAACCTAGAGTTTCAACTCCAAAAGGTACAAAATGGTACTCTCTACCGAGACTTTTATATTTGTTACGTTTTGAAATTTCGGCGCTTTCCGCCGCTGCGCCCGCTTTTACGTTAGTCCGTTGGAGGTGGGACGGTGCCATTTAAATTGAGTTAACAAAAAAATACATAACAAATTTAAAAGGCTTATAATTTTACGGGCATCTAAAATATGAATCGGCAATAAAAAATTGAAGTTAAATTGCATCTCTATATTTAGATATCAATATAATATCAATGCTTTAAAGCTGTAAAACTATTTATAGTAAAGGTATTTCATTTCATAAATAATCATTTATCACATTTTATTTCGTTTAGAATTCGTTTCTACGTAGATATCATTTAAATTTATTCATAACTGAATTTGAAGGGTTTCATGATACTATTTTGTTGTAATTTTATATGTATATGTCTTATTTATATTAGTTATATGTATATCAGGCATATCGTGAAATTCCTAGGCATATCGTGAAACGTGAAAATCTTTGACTCGTTCCCTAAGTCGACGGAGCCCCGCATTTCTGTGCAGGTTGCCCTTCGGGCATCTGAAGCAACCTAACGAACCTAACCTACCTATAGATTGGTTTAATATGACTATCGTTAATACATTACACAGGAACATTACGATCTGCCTGATTTTACGATCGGCCGCCGACATATACAGAAATTATGAAAAACACATAAATCGTTGTATTTACGGCTTGAAACTATTTTTTTTATTTAATTATTAGTGAAGCTGTTGTCTAATCGCTATGATATATATCGGAGCGCTATTATATATATCACAAATATCTGCACAACGCCTCTATTGTCAAGGCGATAAAGTGCATGTGCAGATATTTTTGAGTACCTTAGCCGCTCCCATATATTTGATGGCGACTGAACACCCTTAGAGCCCTGGGAACCTTAGTCAGGAATTACAGCGTGTTTTTTAAACTGGGATACTTCCCCAGTCTTGTTGCCTCGAATTAGTAGAACTTTGGTCTGCTTCTTTCTTTTGGTGCGAACCCGAAGTTCTTTTTAATTTCTACCAATGTATTTTTTACTTTGAATGGGTAATACTAAAATGTAGTTATTCATATTGTACCTACTTACCGCTCTTTTATACATTTCACAACAAGTAAACTAAACCAACACATTTTCCAAACCAGCCGAGATACTTTTATAACTATTTTGCACGTTAATGTTCCTAGCCAAGCTTATTTCTCACCATTTCCTCTAATTACGAAGGTCACGAGTAAATGAATCAATTCGTTCTCCCCTAGAACACCTACAGCTTAATCAAGGGCTTCTCATAGTCGTGTCACCAAATGAACCACTTGTTGCCTTACGTTTGACATTAGGTATAGATAAAACATTTGAAAACAGTTTTCTTTTTTTTATCAGGCAGTTGTTTCAATATATAATACACCGAGGGCTGTTAAAACCCGACAGATTTTAACAGTGTATTCCTAATCATATATAGAGACTAAAATGTCCTATAAACTTTGCTTGAATATGCCTAGTTTCAGAGTAACAGAGTAACTAGTAAAAAATTTTTTTTTAAATAACTTAGCACAAAACAGCACATCCTTATTGACAAATATCAAAATGCCAAAGAACACTTAGCATAAACAATTTTTTTAATGTACCAATTCGTTTTAAGCGATCATTTACTTTTCATGTGCGTCACATTCAAAAAATAAAAATAAAATTTTTTTGGGGATCTTGACCTAAACTCATACAACGCTTTTTTTCCTTTTAATCTCAGAAATGCGTGGTTAAGATCTGTCGGGTTTTAACGGCCCACGCTGTTTATCTGCATCAAAATACCTAATACCTAATAGATTTTGGCAGGCCAAAGGTAAATCGAAATAGGACTCAGAGTGGCGAGGTGAATACGAGTAAACTTGACCATTTAGTTCGTCGGTTATTCGCTACTTTCAATCTATTAATCATAAACATCGTCTATCAATTTAAATTAAAGAGGATGGGGAATGATTCGTTTCCATGTTATTGACTTCCAGATTTCAATTGTAAGGTGCGTTGGGATAAGATAGAAAGGTTTATTTTTTTGGGGTAAGACAAAAAATCGTCCATATTCCGGAGCATTACATACTACTTTTTATCTTACCCCTAAAAAAAATACCTTTCTATCTTACCGCAACGCACCTTATGTTTTTTTTTCACGATTGGAGTTGTGAATTAGATTCAATATCGATTTGCCATTCTGATTGATTGATATTGAGGGACTATTTCATGAACTATGCATGCTTTTTCCTCAATTGTTTAGAAAAGTTATTTGAGGGCATGTACGAGTATGCTTGTTTAGTAGTTTTTGAGCTAACCAGTCATATCCAGTTGGATAATAAATGGACCAATTTGTCCCCAAAATTAGGGGCTTCTCGGATTCGTGCCAAATGAACCACTTGTTGCTATAACTTAGATTATCTTTATACTTGTCGAAACAATTTTCTTATCTGTTTTTTGTTAGAAGAGTTAGACTTTTGAGAAGCAAGCTTACATACAAGGTGTAACTAAAATACTGGTGATCCTTTTAAGGGCATAATTGGTATCGTATTCTTATTACGAAAAGTGAGAAAAATATTTTTTCGCGCGAAAAAAAATTCGGTTTAGTATAGAGGGTCGGCCGGCTGGGACCACCTGTCCCATAGAAAAAAAAAAATTTTTTTCGCGTCCAAAAATTTTTTCTCCTACTTTTTCTTAGTCGTAATACGATACCAATTATGCCCTTAAACGGATCACCAGTATTTTTGATACAGTTTTGTTTTGTTTTATTTTTGTTTTCAGAAAAGGTACCATTTTTTGGCGGTAAGCACCTTATATGTTTTTATTAGTTGAATACAATATTGAATCTGCATCACGACAACGTAAGCGCTTTTTGTCACAATTAATCTTAAGAAATATTATGGTGGTATACAGGGTGTAACAAAAATATTGGTGATCCGTTTAAGGGCATAATTGGCATCATATTGCGAGTAATAAAAAGTAGGAGAAAAATTTATTTGACACGTTTCGTATCGACAGGTGGTCTCGCAGCTGGCCAACCCTGCATACAAAAACAATTTTTTTTTGCGTGAGATATTATTTTTTTCTTAGTTTTTAATTAAATCGTAAAAGATTTTAATGCAGGTATAATTTATTGGAATTTAAATCAATTTCGATTCAAGGCGAAAGTATTTTTAAGTAGATCATCGATATTTTATATTTCATACAGTTTCCCCTATTAGCTAGGGATATACGCACAGATCTGCCCGCCGGATTTGTCTGGCGGATATGTCTGGCGAACAGATCCGTCCATATATGGCGCGAATTGGACACGGATTTGCCTGCGGACACATCTGAATAGCGCCATACATGGACGGATCTGTCCGCCGGGCATATTTGTGCGTGTATCACTAGGCATTCACTTCAAATACCTATTATTCTTTGGAAATACATTATTCGGAAACTGAGCTATTATTGCGTAAAAAAAATGTATATTTGTAGTTTGAATTTTTAGAGTTGCTGCACCACTCTGTCGCTTTAGCTCATATGGGAATGTGACAGAGATGGGGGAGGTATCTTCAATAAATCTGATTACCTTAATAGTTATTGAGAATTCCGAAACACAACATTTTACCACCTCTCTAATACACTAACGCAAGATAGTTTAATCACTATTTATGCACAGTCTCTTCAGGAATTCTTGATACGATGCTATTACAATATTCACGAAAAAGTTTGATAGGTAATTCGAAGTTTGCCGATCAATGAAGGAGCGGCCTGAAATGCTGTAGTTCGTAGTAAGTTAGAAAGTACTTCAGAACTTCTTAGTTGCTATTCCAATTCGCTAGCTGAGCGTGGGTTTCTACTGTCATTGCTACAGCATGGAATATAGGAAGCATACTCCACATGCAGGCTTTGGTCTCCTATTTTATGCTATACGCGACGTCTGACGTCAGCGTCAACGTTCCTATACAAAAAAAAGACGCCAACGTCGACGTCTGAAACAGACCACAACAGTACATCTCTATAGAAAGCATCGTGACGCAGACGCTGTAAGTGGCCGATGGCGTTTATAGGAGATTAGACAATAACAATTGTGACGTTCTTAAGTCAAAGGTAAATCATTGTCGGTTCGGTTGTTAATAGAGCTTATTTCTAAATGATTTTCTATAGCCGTAACGCTTCATTGACAACTGACAATGACGTACCATTTACTTGAAAACGGCACAAATATCCTTCAAGTTTATGTATGGTTTAGTTTTATAAATTACACAGTCATACACTTTGTAGGTACCTTACTTTCTTTGTATTCAAAATAAAAAAAGTAGAAGTGTACATTCAGCTCACAGAGCCGATAGGTATTAGACAGGGCACAAAATTTCAAAATCGCTCTCCTTTTCGATGCGACAGGCAAACGATATTACTTTTGGGCAACCGGGCTTTTTACCTGGTTTAGACTTAGCTGTATCCGAATTGCCGGTTGCCTTCAAAGAAAATTTGACCGGAAGTGAGATATTCAAGATGGCGGCCAAAAAAATACCCATTTATTACTGTTTCTTAAATAAATCGTAAACCGTGACGTCTACCAAAAAATGTTCTTCTACTTAAGTAATCCACATAAAATTTTCTATTAAAAAGGTTTTATACAGTTTTTTGCTGGGATCAAAGTTTAATGAGATATCGAGGGTATAAGACAGCCATTAAACATATAGACTAATTAGCTTTTTCCCGCGACTTTGTCTGCGTGGGATTAACATTCGCCATAATAAATTTATGAAACACCTTAGTGAAATCTTATAACAAATATAAATTTAACGTATATACTTTTTTACGTCTACAGTGAGCAACAATTGCATACAAAGTTTCACTCCCCTTTTCACCCCTTCAAAAGATGATTTCAGGGATAAAAACTATTTTATGTCCTTTTCCATAACTCAAACTATCATCATACCAAATTTCATCTAAATCGGTTCAGCGGTTTAAGCGTGAAGAGGTAACAGACACACTTTCGCATTTATAATATTAGTATGAAAAAATTGTGCGCATTGAGAAAAAGTTTTAAATTTTTGACCATGGATAGAGTGCCCCACGATGAATATTTTTTACTGTTGGAGGTCCGTAAAATTTTTGGACGTTCACGTCAAAATCCCCTCTGATGTGATTTGAGAGTTTTCCCTTTTCGCAGAATTTTTTTTAAATATATCTATATTTAAAAAAAGTTTTGCGAAGAGGGAAAACTCTTCAAAAATGAATTGTGCATGTCTGTTTTATACGGAAATGATACCACACAACCCCTAGCAGCCTCAACCAGAGTATTTAAAATATAATTTATCTTTAAACAGTTAGTGTGTCTGTTACCTCTTCACGCTTAAACCGCTGAACCGATTTAGTTTAAATTTGGCATGATGATAGTTTGAGTTATGGAAAAGGACATGAAATAGTTTTTATCTCAGAAATCATCTTTTGAAAGGGTGAAAAGGGGGGTGAAACTTTGTATGGAATTGTTGCTCACTGTAGACGTAAAAAAGTATGTACGTTAAATTTATATTTGCTACAAGATTTCGCTAAGGTGTTTCATAAATGTATTATAGCGAATGTTAATCCCACGCAGACGAAGTCGCGGGAAAAGGGTAATTAGTCTATATATTTAAGGTCTATCTTATACCCTCGATATCTCATTAAACTTTGATCCCAGCAAAAAACTGTATAGAACCTTTTTTATAGACAATTTTATGTGAATTATTTAAGTCGAAGAACATATTTTGGTAGGGGACACGGTTTACGAGTTATTTAAGAAAAAGTAAAAAATGGGTAATTTTTTTGGCCGCCATCTTGAATATCTCACTTCCGGACAAATTTTCTTTGAAGGCAACCGGCGATTCGGATACAGCAGGGTCTAAATCAGGTAAAAAGCCCGGTTGCCCAAAAGTAATATCGTTTGCTTCTCGACATGGATTTTTTGAAAAATGGAACTAGACTATATAGTTGTTATAACACTTACTTATTTATTGAGTTATCTCAAGGTCACTTTACAAGGTGTAACAAAAGTGCTGGTGATCCTTTTAAGGGCATAATTGATATCGATTTCTAATAATGAAAAACTAAGAATTCTTTTCGCATAAAAAATACATACATACATATAATCACGCCTGTTTCCCAGAGGGGTAGGCAGAGATCACGGATTTCCATTTGCTACGATCCTGACAGACCACTTTCGCTTCACTCACTCGCATAACGTTCTTCATACATGCTCGTCTCGTCGGTTTAGGGTACTTCTGACCTGGCCTTTTTGTAATCTTTCCCCGATTTGGTCGAGGAAAGTTCGCCTAGGTCTTCCACTTCCAACTGATCCTTCCACTCTTTTGTCATAAACCCTCTTTGTTAATCTTCTTTCATCCATCCTCTCTACATGCCCAAACCATCTTAACATACCCATCTAAATTTTTGTCACTACATCAAAATTTCTCCTACTTTTCTTAGTTGCAAGATGATGCCAATTATGCCAGTATTTTTGTTAAACCTTGTATATTCGCTCGCCCAGACTCGCGTGATCTTTAAGAACACTCAATGTATTCCACCTTGATGTATTGCGATAGTTTTGATTACCTCCAAAATTCGGCTTAAGCACCTTCTGTTAGCTATCTATGGTGCTTAAGTGTAGTTTGTCTGGTTAATTTTGTGCTAAATTTGCCTACTGTCTCCGTAGTACAATCAGCAGTATGAATAGATATAGTACTCTTTTATACTATTTTATTTTTCAATATAATTGAAACTCCTTTTTTAACACAATTGTATTTATTACAAAAAAAGCAGATGAATAAAATTATCCTCACTTTTTTGGAGTTTTAGTACTTCCAAAAGAAAAGACAGTAGCTATGATTTTCTCTTCGTCAAGCTACATAATAATAACTGATACTTTGTGTATTAAGGATAGTATCATTATAATAACTACTTATCGAGAAACTATTTAGATTCGTTTCAAATAAAAATAACAAAATATCTTTAAAAGCTTTCCGATACTTCCGTAACACTTTCAAAATAGCCGAAAAGCATGATTAATTTCGTGATTCCCGATCTATTTCCACTGCGCCATGTCAACTCATTCTGTCAACAAGATGCGCAAGCGCAACGTGTTTCGTCGGTGACGATTCGGGACACATGGTTCTTGGAAGTGATTTTTTTCTTGACATCAACCATTTGGAATCTGTCAACGATTACTGGCCGTTCCTAGTGAACAAGTTGCATTGATAAAATGTTATAAATGTCACCTATTATTTATACTATGTAGTATGCACACAAATAATGTATGTAACATAATGTATGTACAATAAAGTGTTTACAACTTTATTGTACATAAAAAGAAAGTAACAATATAAACATGAGAAAAGAAAAACATAGTACAAAGGCGAACTTATCCCTGTAAGGGATAGGTTTGTTATATACAAACATTCTTTATGTGAATAACTTCACATAAAGAATGTTTGTATAAGATTCGAAAAATTAATTGTCACACTTTTTTCGCCTCATACTCTTACCCACCACCTCAACAGGCTGAATCTCATGAACCGTGACAGTTAGACAGTTGAAATTATCACAGATGCTGTATTTTTGTAGCTGTTTTAACAACAAATACTAAAAAAAACTAGAATAAAATCAATATTTAAGGGGGCTCCTAAAGGACAGACAAAACAACAAAAAAATACTACAAAAAAAAATACATGACAACAACATACAATACATGTAATCAACAGACATGATTTTTTGCCATTTTTTTTGATAATGGTATGGAACCCTCCGTACCCGAGTCCAACTCGCACTTGGTCGGTTTTTTTTTCAATCTGCTGCCGCATGGTGAGGCAAGTAGAAATCTATTCGGGCCATTCTGTAATGAAAGACTATTCCTTACTTACCTATTAGTTTGATATTTATGAACAAGAGAATAAGCACATGCATAATCTTATATCAAATAACAAAACAGACCAACTATTGAATACTGGTAAATCCATTAAATCCTTGAACAAAATTAATTGGGGCTCAATTCTCTTCTACAACGAAACGCTTTGGATTGGACGTATCATCGCAATCGCCTAAGTGCGAAACTCAATGAATATTCTATTAACTACGCACACGATAAAGTCGATTTTAGCTTGAAGTTGAATTACGAAATAGTAATAACTTCTGAAGGTGCTTTTTACGTGCGATCAAACGAGAGCGGCCATACCAACCTGTGCGAATTGGGGCTTTTTCTTTCCAGGCAGAAGAGATCAAACTGGCAGTTTTCTGTTTAACATAAATATATACAAATTGAACGTTTGTGGCTATTACATCCGACCAAAAAGTGTAGAAATTAAAAAGTGGCAACATAGTGTCGTCCCGTTTTCTTAGATTGATTTGAAAGGGACGACACTACGATGTTGCCACTTTTTAATTTCTACACTTTTTGGTTGAAATATACTAGTAATCCGCCTCGAACTGAGAACTCGCAATTTACTTGCAAACGAGTTGACCAATACCATATGTAACTGAACGAAAAACATTTACTCAAACCCGTTAATGTTTAGCTCATACTGAGCATCATTTATTGTGGGACCAAACCCGAAATCGCAAAATAAAAATTGGACTCTCCCATAGGAAATTTCAAAATATGACCAGTGATGTATGAAACAGCCAAATTCTTTTTTGTGATTTCGGGGTTGGCCCCTTAATAAAAGATGCTCAGTATGACCGAAACATTAACGGGTTTGAGTAAATGTTTTTCGTTCAGTTACATAGCGTATAACAAGACCCAAATGAAAAGTTTTTTTGCCTTCTAAGTTAAGTATTTTAAGTGTCGATGTCGAAGACATAAGGTTTCATAATCGAATAAAACACCGAGTACATTAGTGTAAGCATGGCGTCGCGTCGGATTTTTATAGTGTGATTCTGGTCATAGAAAATACTAATATTTGATTCGACTCAATTTGCATCGCGTCTTAAAAATGTGTTACCGCCTTAAAACGCGCCATCTTCACAAGCTCTTATGTCCGGATCGATGAATGTTTAACCAATCGTTCTTTCCGTCGAAGTTAGTAGGTAATCGGATTCACATCTTCCGATTAAAAGCGAGTTGCCGAACTCGTACTACATAGACTCCGCATTATTTAATTAAGTGCTTATAAAATCTCGAGGGATGCTTAAACAGGTGTAAAATTATATGCTGGTAAATTGCTACTAATTGATTAAGAACACTAATAATGGGTCCAGTAGGTACAGTTGAAGCATTATAGGAAGTTAAGGAAGCCAAAAAGAGCAAACATGGATCAAGTAAAGGTTATATACACGTCGTGGTATATCATGCTGTCAAAGAGAAGCAAATGATTGGCATGGACGGAAATTGCTCCACCGACAAAAGCCTAACTCTTTTCATTGAGCATGATGAAAATAATACTGTTCAAGCATTACACCTAAGTATCATATATCATGCTTATTTACGTAATTATACAATGGCAGTCTTAATTCAGTCCTGAAACTGAATTTTCTTGATGTTTTCTTGAACGTAGTATCGTGGATATTTCGTTAAGTACCATAATTATATCCACGATATTCCGTTACCATATGTATATCCACAATATTTCGTTACCATCAACGATAAACTAAGAGCGTGGTTTTAGTCCGCTACTTTATCGTGCCGATATAAATAACGTGACAAATTTCGTAAAATCAATGTTCGGTAAAATCATCAAAGTTTGGTACGTATTACGTTCTGTCTATTAGGTGAAATGGTCTCTGACGGCGAACAAACATCTTTGGCGTAATTGCTCACGCTAATGGAATCGGATAGAAGTGTTTTAACGAATTCTGTGTATTTAGCGATCCTGAATAAATCATCAAAGGGCCTGGTAATTTGTACCCTAATACGTTGTCTGGAAAAGTATCTCGCTTTAGGACCTCGGAAATAAAACTAAGGTTGTAGGTCGGTAACAAAGAAAGTTAATTAACTATTAGAATTATCTCTTCTCTGCTTTGCCTTAAGGTTGACTGGTAGAGAATGCCTCTTGGCATTAAGTTCGCCTTTTGTACTATAAGATTTTCTTTTGTGCAATAAAGATTAAATAAATAAATAAATAATTATATTTTTTATACAAATTTAATAGGCTGCTCAGCTACCGCTTGCGAAAAAGGAAAAAAACAGAAATTACCTACTTAGAAACATGCCACAGTTGAACCCGATAAGAAAAAAAATGGTTTTTTTTCATCATACATATATTAAAAAAATATAGATGCTAGTCTACTACAGTGAAATAAAACTTTTAACACTTAATAGGAAAATTATATTGTACAAGTAAGCAGTAGCGACCTGTCAAACTTTTTTCAATAAAAAAATAAAACAGCCATCATATTTAATGATACACAATCTAGCTAGGTAAGGGTCTTAAGCTCAAAACCTCAAATTTTTATGCACAAGCATAAAATTTGGCACACTTGTTTATTGTCCCCAGAAAAGCCGATTAAGATCGGTACCCAAAGGTACCCCCCCTTCTGGCCCCGGGGAGGGGGGGTTAAAATACCACTCCACCCGGCTTCATTCAAAAAATTCTAACAGTTCACGTTTAGCTAATAGGTCAAGTTTGGTAGCATTTTCGGATAAAATAACCACGTAGAATTCGTTTCTGGTATTAAAAAATGCAATTTACAAAGTAATTTAAAAAAAACATACGAAAATCTCAACAAAAATTTTCACATTCCAGTCATCATAAATATAAATTTGCTAGTTTTTTCACAATTTAAAAATACAATATTAAAGCATATTTCACGTAGATTCAAAAAAATATAACATATGAATACCTTTACTAACAGGAAATAGCATAAAAAAATATTTTACGTCGCGCGTCGCGATATTATTTTTGCCGCCGTCGGCATCCGCGGTCAAAATATCCAAATAACGCACTGTGGATAGGTACCATGTAAACTTGTTATTTATTGAAATCAATTGTATATATAACAACGATAAAAATTGTACCTGAAAAAATGTGGTATTCCGTCAGAAAAGGGACTTTTAGTATAGGAGTTGTGTGCGTAACCTCTTTTCCTTGTGCTAAAATCTTGGGTTTATAAGTGGTATTTATGAAGCTATTTCATTTCATTTCATTTATTCCTTTATAAAACATAGTTTTACACGTCAATATTATATATACAATGGCAATAACAGAATTAATCTAGGTATACTCGTATCTAATCATAGGTTAACATCTAACATTTCATTTCAATTGGTTTCTTAAATACTTATGTAGGTATGTCAAATAAAGGTAGTTGGTATACAGTTGAAGCTTAGAGCAGAGTTAGGTAGGTAGCGAACCAGTTTGTGTTTTATTGTCTGAGTATATATGCATTAAAAAACTCGTCAACACAGCAGCACGCATCGGACGCAAGCTTGTTTTTGAGTTTCTTCACAAAACAAGCCAAACTTGCCTCACTCTCAATCTCTGGTGGTAGGTTTGTATAAATCTTAGGACCTGCCGAGTGAAGACATTTTTATCGCTATCGCTATCAAACGGGTCCTTGAACCAGTTGCTAGGAAAACAGCCCCTCTGGACACGAACAGAGCTATAATTATGGATATCCAAATGCAACTCGACCGATGGGTGGTACAGTATACAAATCTCTATTCGAGTCCAGTTGATATACATCCGGAGGCTATCCAAAGCATGCCCACACTGGCTGTTATGACCGAGTTAGATAATCTACTGCCTGTAGAGGAGTTTGCCAAGGCTATTAAAAGGCTGACGTGCGGTAAGAGTCCCGGCGGAGATGGCACTCAACCCAAGCCGAAATAATAGAACTCGAATGCATGCGATCACTTGTGTTGTACAATCTGCTGTGAAAATGCTGAGAAGCGGGAAATGTGCCAGCTAGCAAGTTTTTTGGCCAAGTCGTTCTTTTAAGACTCCAAAAGCTTGCAGAACGCGTTTATCCTGAGTCGCAGTGTGGCTTCCGCTTCGACCGTTCCTCAGTGGATATGATTTTCACACTTCGTAAAATGCAGGAGAAGTGTCGTGAACAAAATACCCCCTTGGTTATGGCTTTTGTCTACCTTAACAAGGCGTTCGGTACAGTCAGCCGGGCTTATGCTTATACACAGCACTCGAGAGCATTGGGTGTCCATCAAAGCTTCTGAGGCTAGTTTTATCCTTCCACGAAGGTATGAAGGGCACAGTAGTTTTTAACAGAGCGTCATCAGCGCAGTTCGATGTCTCCAGAGGAGTGCGACAAGGCTGTGTCTTGGCTCCTACCCTATTTGGTATATACTTCTCGCTTATATTAAGTACCGCTTTCAGCGATAACCAGCAGGATATCCATCTGCATACGAGGGCCGACGAAAAAATGTTTACCATCTCGCTCCTAAAGTCAAAAAGAGACCTCGAGAATCTTTTCGTCGACAGTCTTCTCTATGCCGATGACGCAGTCTTCGTTGCTAACTCCAGTCCATGGTGAGTCAGTTCTATCAGGCTTGTTCCCTGTTTGCCATGTCCATAAACACGAGGAGGACTTCCGGAGCTCCCTCTATTTCCCTCAATGGCACGCTTTTAGAAGTAGTTGACAGTTTTTGCTACCCAGGGTCGACCGTAACGAACAACCTTTTGCTCGATGCGGAGGTCAACATTCGTATCGGTAGAGCGACAAACACATTCGGGAAGCTTAGTACTCAAGTATGGCAAAACAAACATCTTAGAATAAAGACCAAGATGTTAGTCTTTCAGGCTTCCATTTTAAGCATACTCTTGTACGGAGCTGAAAACTGGATGACGTATGCAAAAGTCGAACGTCGTATAAACTCTTTTTACATGCGATGCCTACTCAAGATTTTTGGAATATGGCAAGACAGGGTGACAAACAAAAGGGTCCTAGAAATTGCACAGCTGCCTAGCTTGAAACGCGTTTCTCAAGCAGAGACGACTGCGTTGGCTAGGGCCGTATGTGGCCAAAAAACTTGCCAAATGCTCAATATGGAGATAGCGCGGTAAATGATGCAGTCGCCGCGGTCACCTTTCCCTTTGTATAGTGTGATATTGGCATCACGCATATCCTGAGGCACATTTCCGGCTTCTCAACATTTGCACAGAAGATTGTACACAAGTGGTCGCATGCATTCGAGTTTTATTATTTAGGTTTGGGTTGGGTGCCATCACCGCCGGGGCTCTTACCGCACGTGAGCCTATTAATAGCCTTGGCAAACTCCTCTACAGGCAGTAGATTATCTAACTCGGTCATAACAGCCAGTTTGGTTTGGGCATGCTTTGCACAGCCTCCGGATGTATATCAACTGGACTCGAATAAAGATTTGTATAGTGTTCAACCCATCGCTCGAGTTGCATTTGGCTATCCGTAATTATAGCACCGTTCGTGTCCAGAGGGGCTGTTTTCCTAGTAACTGGTCCAATGACCCATTTGATAGCTTCATAAATACCACTTATAATATAAACACAAGGAAAAGAGGTTGCGCACACAACTCCTATACTAAAAGTCCCTTTTCTGACGGAATACCACATTTTTTCAGGTACAATTTTCATCGTTGTTATATATACAATTGATTTCAATAAATAACAAGTTTACATGGTACCTATCCACAGTGCGTTATTTGGATATTTTGACCGCGGATGCCGACGGCGGCAAAAATAATATCGCGACGCGCGACGTAAAATATTTTTTTATGCTATTTCCTGTTAGTAAAGGTTTTCATATGTTATATTTTTTTGAATCTACGTGAAATATGCTTTAATATTGTATTTTTAAATTGTGAAAAAAAACTAGCAAATTTATATTTATGATGACTGGAATATGAAAATTTTTGTTGAGATTTTCGAAATTCGTATGTTTTTTTTAATTACTTCGTAAATTTCATTTTTTAATACCAGAAACGAATTCTACGTGGTTATTTTATCCGAAAATGATACCAAACTTGACCTATTAGCTACACGTGAACTGTTAGAATTTTTTGAATGAAGCCGGGTGGAGTGGTATTTTAAACCCCCCTCCCCGGCGCTAGAAGGGGGGGTACCTTTGGGTACCGATCTTAATCGGGTTTTCTGGGGACAATAAACGAGTGTGCCAAATTTTATGCTTGTGCATAAAAATTTTAGGTTCGACGTTTTTATGTGACTTAGGATCCTCACTAATCATGGGTATTTAATTAAATACTTCTTCAAGTAAGAAAAGGTGGTGTCACACTCTTTCATAGACAGAAATTTCATAGAATTTCGTTTCCCAGAAATTATTTCATAGATTATTTGGTTCATGTACTTTCTGTTCCAATATTGTTGTTTCATAGACTATTCAATTGGTAAAAACATATTTCACAGACTTTCATTTCCATGTATATTGCTATCAAACTTTTTTAATTTACAGAGTGATCAAACACTAGAATCATATTTCATGTATTTTTGTTTCGTAGGCACAGATATCATAGATTGTTGTTTCATAGTTATTGTTTTATATAATATTTAGTTCCACTGTTTTCTTTTCCGATATTATTATTTTAGGGGTCGTATCTGGTGGAATACAAACTATTGTCATATTTTCGATTTACACAACACTTTTCGCATACTCTTTTTGATGACCCTAAAAACGTAACTGCTCCCAGAAATAGGTAGGTTAGGGTCATTTTTTTTTTGATGACCCTAAAAATGAAACTTCTCCCAGAGATAGGTAGGTTAGGGTTTTTTTTTCATGACCCTAAAAACGAAACTTCTCCCAGAGATAGGTAGGTTAGGGTTTTTTTTTGATGACCCTAAAAACGAAACTTCTCCCAGAGATAGGTAGGTTAGGGTTATTTTTTTTGATGACCCTAAAAACGAAACTTCTCCCAGAGATAGGTAGGTTAGGGTTATTTTTTTTTGATGACCCTAAAAACGAAACTTCTCCCAGAGATAGGTAGGTTAGGGTTATTTTTTTTTGATGACCCTAAAAACGAAACTTCTCCCAGAGATAGGTAGGTTAGGGTTATTTTTTTTGATGACCCTAAAAACGAAACTTCTCCCAAAGATAAGTAGCTTAGGGTTATTTTTTTTTGATGACCCTAAAAACGAAACTTCTCCCAGAGATAGGTAGGTTAGGGTTATTTTTTTTTGATGACCCTAAAAACGAAACTTCTCCCAGAGATAGGTAGGTTAGGGTTATTTTTTAAAAACGAAACTGCTCCCAGAAAAAGGAAGAATAGGGTTATTGTGGCTATTTATCATTAGGCTCTAAAATGATCTGCATGAAAATTATATGATAGGTGCTAGTTCAATTATCTTTGAACAAAAACATATAGGATGTAATGTATATTACAATAAGTATTGAGTTACTGAGTCTTCTATGAAACGAAAATATTAAGTTTGATAAAATGAGAAACAACATACTATGAACATGCAAACTTTGAAACAAGTGTTATACAAACTAAATACTATACAGATTAATAATATTTGATTTAAAACGTTATGAACTGAAATTCGAAAAAGTAATTATCTGAACAATAAAAAATATACAAAACCAGATTCTACAATGTAAGAGATCTGAAAAATGATCAATCTATGAAATGAAAATATGAGAAACATTTTCTATGAACCAATATTCTGCGAAAATGTAGTCTATGAAACAACGTACAACCAAGAAAAGGTACAATTACTACTGAAACTAAAACTACTTAAAAATATGCTAATATTAAAACTAGATTAAAAACTAAATAATAAATATAAAATATATCTACCTAAATAAAAACCCTAAGCTAGGTCCCCCAGGTCTGATCCCTGCGGAAGGGCTGGCTACATTAGGGAACGTACCCAAACTACGTGACCCATTTTTTTCAGTTTTTGACCCCCCTCCCCCCCTCGGTGACCATCCGTAGTAATTGCCAAGACCCCCCCCCCCCCCCCCCCTAGTTGTCACGTAGTAAAACTCGCACATATAGTTTAGAGTGATGTTTTGGACATAGAAAGGAAAAAAACATAATTTTGCCTACTTATTGCCTTTTATTTACTCGACACTGGCCGCGTGACGCCAAAAGTGCATGGAAACCTATAATTAGAAGCGCGATATTTGAGCATAATTATTGACTACGTGACAGAACCTAAGACTCCCCCCCTCCCCCCTGTGACCTAGAGTAGTACTTTGACGACCCCCCTCCCCCCCCCCTAAACTGGTCTAGTTTGGGTACGTTCCCTTACCTCGTTGGATGGCAATTCCTATTCTTTGCCCGAGGAATGAGCCAGCCCTAGGGTCACGGGTTGCTTCAAAAAGTTTGGGTTGTGCCGCAAAATATCAATAATATACCGCGTGTATATTTGATATTACCACAAAAGGAAACCAGAAGCAGGTCTTGATGTTTTAAATCGACATTGCAATAAATATTTAGTAAATTGTTAATTATCACCGAGTAATTATTTTTTTAATTTATTTCACTCAGCAATGTACTGCGTATACAGTTCAATGTGACACATATCAATTGTGACGTTTGAAAGGCAAAGTAATCAGGTAGGAGCAATACATTGCGTGCTGAAATATTTTATATGGAAAAATAAAAGTCGTAAATTTTTAATAAAACATATGGAAGTATGTTTATTAGGGTCTATACTAACTACCCATAGCTTATGTGGTAATATCAAAAATACACGCTGTAGATAAATAAGAACCACTCTTAAAAATATCTATTTAAGAGAACATCCAACACCTACTTATGTACTCTATATTGATGATCAGGTTATTGAAAGTAAAAATGGTTTTCTATAGTCTATTCAGGTTAATGAAAGCTGAATTGTTATTAAATATACGGTAACTAATATAATAGTGGAGCCTCGATACGTGCTGGATCCAATTACTGGCTCGTTTTATCCATTACTGGACGAGGCGCGTCGGGCAAATTGCAAAGGAATGAAGTAAAATAATTCTTATGCGCGTTTAAAATGAAAAGTTTAATCATCATCATCATATATTTAAGAGCTAGGCTCTTGTCGGTGGAGCAATTTCCATGCCTGTCTGTCATTTGCCTTCTCCTTTACAGCCTGATAGGACACGACGTTTATTTTTTCCTTTACTTGATCCATGTATGCTCTCCTTGGCTTTCCTGGCTTCCTTTCTGCCTCAACTCTACCTTCTATGATATTTCTTATAAACTCATCGTGCCGCAGCAGGTGTCCAAGCATCTTCCCTCTTCTGTTATCTATGGTTCTCAACAAACTTCTCGTCTCTTTTATCATACTTAAAACTTCTTGATTGGTTTTCTTTTCCTTCCAGCTGACCTTTTCCATGCGACGCCAACACCACATCTCAAAAGCCTCTAACCTCTCCCTATCACGTTGCCTCATAGTCCACGTTTCGCATCCGTATAGGGCTACGCTCCAGATGTACACTTTTATGAGCCTTTTACGAATGTGACTTGATATTCTGGATTTCAATAGGCATTTTTTCGCATTGAAAGCTTTCTTTGCCATCGCTATCCTTGTAACAATTTCTTTTGTACATTTGGAGTCATCAGTAATAATACTACCAAGATATTTAATTTGTGGAACTTGTTCTATAGTAGTATCATTTAACTTGATTGGCTTCAATTTTCTTTCCTTTTTTGAGGCGTTTTTGGTCTCTTAGGCGTCTTTCACACTGCCTGCGGTTTTCGCATGTGGCGCCAGTGCGCGAGCGACATAGCGCTCTGCGTGTGTAACCAGTGAGAGACAAAAGGCTCCAAATGATGATGATTACCCTGAATGTATAACTTATGGTTGTGTTAGTGACGTATACTCACTTCTTAATGACAGCTCAGGGCCGAGAAACACATCTTAACGATATGTGGCAAGATGCCTCGTCTATATTAATTTTGGTTGTGTTCATGAGGCGGTATTATGTTACAATATCCTCGTACGGCGGTACGCAGCCGCATGCGGCGACGGTGTGCAAGCGTGACAGCGCTATACACATGCAGAGTGCTATCTTGCTCGCGCACCGGCGCCGCATGAGGAAACAGCAGCAGTGTGAACGCCGCCTAATAGCGAACACGTTGAATACGGTGCTGTATTCAATTAGTGACTCACATTGTCCATTACCGATGACGATGCCGTGTCGCAAATTGCTACACTGGCTTCATATATGAAATGTTAATCAAAGCAACACTGTTGCGTGGTTTTAAATAAAACATTTAATTTTTTATGGCCATATTTGTATTACGGAAATGAAACAAAATCGCAATACAGTCAAGCCGACTGTCGCGCTACTACATAGCGAGGGCCGTATTCTAACTTTAAAACACGCACAGACACGATCCAACTTCAATGCAAACTCAATGCAATAACAACACAACACAGCTAACGCCTACACATCTGAATCAAAAATGACGGAATTTGCTTGAAAATTACTGCGATGCAGGTTGAGTGTTGGAGTTATGTTTAAGACAGATTGTGTTATTAATGTATTGTTTATACATTTTAAAATTAGAATACGGCACCGAGTGTCGCGACTGTGTCGCTACAATAAGTAGCAGCAATGCAAGCAGTAGTAGTAATGGACTGACTAAAAAAAGATTATCATGTTACCCAGTAAGTAATTTTCAATCACACATAATAAAATATTAGGACAATCTTACACAAATCAACCTAGTCCCACAGTAAGCTCAATAAGGCTTGTGTTGTAGGTACTAGGCGACGATATATATAATAGATATAGATAAATACTTAAATACATAGAAAACATCCATAGCTCAGGAACAAATATCTGTGATAAATACACAAATAACTGCCCTGACCAGGATTCGAACCCCTCCTGCTTCATAGGCGGGGTCACTACCAACTAGGCTAGGAGGGCGTCAAATAAAGACTGTGCACGTTGAAATCCGGCCGCGCATGGTGTGATACATCTTTTTATTGAATGTGCATATTCAACCAACACTTCTAATTAATAATTTGGGGTTATCAAGCTACATAATAAAGTTTAAAACATAATATAAACGTTACGTTGACTATGAGTTTGATCACTATATATTCCACAGTGCCTATATTTTTTTGTCCACAGTGTTCTGACAGTGTTTACCAAATTTTCCTGTTAAAAATAGTTTTTTATTATAAATAAGATGAATCAAATGATACCTTATTAAATTCTCTTTTCACCATAGCTAACATTTTTCTAAGTGTATTTAGATTTAAATAGTTCGGAGGTGTTCTAACTTTGGTGAGTTTGACTTTTTGACAAAAAAATGGCTGCCATATAAAAATTACTTTCAGTGCTTGGAGTATAAAGTTTTCCTGACTACCTCAAGTAGAACAGAGTTTCAAAACATTTTTTTTTTTTGTAAGATGACATTCTATTGACCATAAAACCGGTTGTGAAAATATAAATACAATTGTGGTATTGTAGCAGGAAGCGAGTGAAGATTATCAAAAAACGCTGGACAAAACATTAAAGATATGATGAAATACCTTCAGTAAAAACTGAGACAAGCCCATACAATTTTAATATGATTCTATTTTTATTATATACTACTATGATTAGAGATTATTTATAAAAAAGAACTGCTTGAAAATGTGTATCCGAAAGGGAGATGTACCATGCCATGCGTGGCCGGATTTCAACGTGCACAGTCTTTAAACTTTTGTTTTTTTTTCAGGTAACTACTAATCAATATAAAAATACCTTGTATTTCTAATACAACGACCTTCAAGCATACAAGCCATCTGATGGTAAGTGGACACTGTTATTTAAAGATACCTGCAAGGTTGTACGCCTACACAAATTATACAAGTACCTAGGGGGTGATTTTTGAGATTCGAGCACTCGAAAGTGACATTTAAGGCCGTTCCTCGATTCGGACAAGCCACGCCCATCCGTAAGAGACACGTTTATGGCTCCCGTGCACGTAAGAAAGAGATGTAGCGCTCTTAGGGATCAGAATTTTTGACCAAACTACGATAAATAAGCGAATCTATAAAGTTTTGTCTAATTTTGCTTATGTGACTTTTTAGATAAACCAGAATACCATATTTTTTACTAAGTTATATTGCTTAATCTCTTATAGTTTACGTAAGCTGAGAAAAATAAGGGGAAAAAGGACCCAACTTCGCATTTTTTTTCTATCGAGGCAACTTTCAGCAATCGTGTTTCGGCTTGTGCCAAAAACAAGAGTATATAGTCTAATATTCAAAAAATAAATTCAGTCCCTTTTTCCGTTTCGTCACTAGAGCGTTTGAAAAAACCTATTATTTTTCAAAGTAGCCCCTTAAAACTCTGATTAAAACGATGAAATCATGTTTTAAAAATAACAGCGATGAAAATTATTTTTAATCATGATTATTTAAACTATTAACTCGATGCAAAAAAATTGGCGACAAACTTTTGTGTGCGATTATTTTTGAGCTTAATTTTTTTGAATTTGGGCGTTCGGCTGCCAAAAATCGCCCCCCTGGTCCGCCTCAAACTGAGAACTCGCGATTTACTTCCAAACAAGCTAACCAATATAACAATACCCATGAGATTTTTTTTTGCACCTTCTAGCTCTTGTAAAGCCCCTCGATTGATTCTGCTCATATGGGCAATTCCATGGAAATGTAACGCCAGTTACGATTTCATTCATTGTTTATTTATTTCTGACGCTATTGTGAACGATAATTTATCGCTAGGTAAGAATAAAATAGATCCCTAGATATATTGATTTTCACTTCAATTTGTACCATAAATAACAGTGAGCGAATAACTGGTAACTGGCGTTACGCTCTTACGTGGATTTACCCATATACAAATTTTCAAATTAGATATATCTCTGCAATAGCCAAAACAATTTTCATAAAGATTAAGAAAACGTTACTCAAGTTACCGTCGAACAAACTCTTAAACGTCCCAGTAGCCAGATGTTGTTTGTAAGAACTCGCTTCAATTACACGGAAAAAAAAGCTTCCGGGATATTCTCAATCCAAGACATTATTATTTTCTTGACAATATTTCCCCGTGACAACTATTTATTTCCTTTACCAAAAATATGATTATTCGCTTAATAAAACCACGTTTTCTTAAAATAGAAATACAAATATGTATTGTTTCAAGAGTATAAGAGAGATTGTACTTTAATCAAACAAGTATTATCTTAGGTATACATTAATTAGATAAGTCAGTTCGAACCCTTACTGTAAACAAGCCATAAATGGCTTTAGCAGTTAAGTACTCATGAAACTCTGCGTTAATTTGAATATTTTGAACTTTAATAAAAAAAAAAAAAAAAAAAAAAAAAAAAAGGTAAAAGAAAACTAGAAAATCTGTAAGAATAATATTCGCTTCGTTATATTTAAAACTTTAATTTATTTTCGTTAAAGGAAATAAACGCTTGTCACGAGGAAATATTTTCAACATAATATAATTTGTCTTAGGTTGAGAATATCCCGGAAGCTTTTTTTTCCGTGTAAACTTCGTTCGAAAAGCGGTGCCTTTCTTTAAAACACGTTTAAGACCCGATCCAAATTCAACACAACTCCAATATGTACAATCAGAATTTGCTTAAAAAATATTCCGATGCTACTCCAATACAACTCTAATAATATTGGTTGATTATTCGCTGTGTTAAGACTTAAGAGTCGCCAGGACGCTCGCGTGAACTCGCGTTCCCATACAAAGGTAGTTTAGCTCTCATTTTAAGACGACATGCTTTAGAATCATGAAATTTGGCATGGGCATTCTAGTAGTACAGATCTAGGTCGGACATTCGTTTTCGTTGCTAAAAATTGTAATACAAAGAAACTATAGCAAAAATAAGTTTTGTACGTAAATCTGTAACTGGCTGTATTTTTTTTGTATTAAAATTTTTAGCAACGAAAACTAATGTCCGGCCTAGATCTGTATTACTAGAATGCCCATGCCAAATTTCATGGTTTTAAAGCATGTCGTTTTAAAATGAGAGCTAAACTACGTTTGTATGGGAACGCGAGTTCACGCGAGCGTCCTGGCGACTCTTAACAATGTTTGAATACATTGTGTTTTTATTAATGAATCGTTTATGTATTTTAAATTAGAATACGGCAACATATTGACAATAGGTATCCCTCAGCAAAATGGATATAGCTTTACATATCAAATACAGCAGCAAAAAAGGCGTCATCGTGGCATTTCAACCCCCAGCTTAGTCAGCTCGTCAGCTCGCGTGAGCGCCACTTATGCATCTTTGATGTGCGGACCGACGCCTAATGTTTTATTATTTTTAGGCCTCGAAAGCCGTATTTAGTGCAATAGGTCGCCGTCAATCGATTACACGGAAATAGAAACGCCAATAGTTTTTACTGTTGACCCCATTTGGTGAAGGATGGCGCGGTACCTTAAAAAGTCGGCGTTTGATTGTTTAGTCAATAATCAATTTTGACTTATCGTAGAAACCATCTTTCGGAAAAAGTAAGTTGATTGATTGGTTACATATTGCATAGGGAATGGTTATTTGTGCAACAAGAGAGGGAAGTTGGTTTTTCTTGCGCGTGTTGATTTTGAGTCCCGAGTAAGCGAAATATTCTATAATTGAATCACGAGCGTTTCCTCTCGTGTGACACATACAACTTTTCTCCTCAGTAGTGAGAACATATTAAAGTTAAAAAAAAAACACATTTATTTACATTCGTGAATGAAAGGCATCATCATTATGACGAAAAGCTTCTAGAACCAAAATTTCACTCCCTGAGTGAGGAAAGTAGGCTTTTTCGAACTGCTTAGGTGAAAATAACTTTATACATACAGGGTGAAATTTTAATCAGACACCATTCATATTGAGCGAAGTTAACTTAGTAAACCATACTGAAACATCTTTTAACTATGGTGCCAACTCCGAAAACCCGAAAAATGATTTGGCTGTTTCATACATTTCGGCCGATCAGATGTTGTCTTTTTGTATGGGAAAGGCAAAAAAAATTGCGATAAGTTATATTAGTTGGTCCCATAATAAAAGTTGTTCAATATGGCCTACCTAATCACTTAGCTCAATATGAACGGGGGTTATTATATATAACCCCCCCCCCCCCCCCCCCCCCTGTATATGAGCAAGCTTTTGCATGATAATTGTTTTTGGCAAATTGTTAAAATTTGCATGGAAAGAGAAGTCTTATAGGTAGCTATATGGTTTATTATTTTCTAATCTGCCGACTATAATTCTCATTACGTTCATAATTAATATAATATAATTTACTGACTCTATACTTAACACGTCAAAATAGAGAATCGGAACTGTAGCCTCCAAACTAGAAATTTCTATTATACTAAAAAGCTATTTAAATATTAACTATAGTCCGGCAAACCAAAAAGCGCAGTAACGGTCAGAGTAACTTGCTATACTCATCTCGTTTTTAGTAGTGAAAGTACTAGCATTAGAAAAAGACAGTATGATTCTCCCTGTCTATGCTTGAAGTGGAACAAACTCTGGCCAAACTATAAATCGCAATCAAATTACCAATAGCCGCCATTTGAAATGCATAAAGCCTCCAATTATTAATTTATCTGCAAAATACATCTGAACGGAAACGTTCAATTATTAACGCTATAGCGTTAAGCACAATATGGGCTCAATGATTTAATATTTCAACACAATGATTTATTTGGAAGCTGCGAATTTAAACGTTGCAGGTATTTATGTAGCAAAAAATTATGTTTATTTGATACATCAAATTTTAATTGTTTATTTCTAAACTGTAAAAATCAAAATATCACATGATCCACAAATATCAAATAAGATGAAACGAATTCAACACTAACCGGAAAAAAGGTTAAGAGTTATTTTTAAAAATAAAAGCTACTTAGGGCCTAATATCTTCTACGGTTGCCGCGATAGTTATTCATGAAATAAAACAACTTTGAACGGATTATATCGCGTATACTGAATTTTAAATTACATCCCGACGTTTCGAACACTTTACAGCGTTCGTGGTCACGGGTCGACTGAGGAAAACATATTTACCCACATCTAAAATTACAATGTACAAAAGACTACCCACATGTATAACATTAAATGCAAACAAATAAAGGTGAGTGTACATGCCAGAAGGGCAAATAAAGCTAGTTCTACAATAGCTAATTATCGATCTACTACAAACTTTAATTAATTAATTTAAAAGGTAGCAAACAAACTGTTAAATTTAGAAATTAATAGGTCTACATTATTTTACAAAATAGAGCAATATATGTTAACACTATCCAACGCTATGGCCTCACAGTCGTGTGTCCTGCTTGCTCTATGATCAAATGAACCACTGGATCCCAAGCCGGTGGTAAAGAAAAGCCATCCTCCCTGTTAAAGTTTGGATATTTCTTTATCTCAATAGCCTCCCGCAGCATCCTGGGAATATATCGTTTCTCCTTGGCGAGGACTAGAGGCTTGTCAAACTTAATTGAGTGATTGGGCTTATCCATGACATGATCGCAGACTGCAGACCTAGGTCGACGGTGCTTAACATCGGCTACATGTTCCTTCACCCGAGTGGAGATGCTCCGTTTTGTTTGGCCCACATATGAGAGCCCACACTCACAATCCAGCCTGTAGACTCCTGCAGTTTGCAGAGGGGTGTTACTTTTCACGGGCCTCAGGAATTGTGACATCTTCTTCAACGGTTTGAAATACGTTTTTATAGATGCCCGCTTCAGTATGTGGCTGATCTTATCTGTAACTCCTCTAACAAAAGGCAGGATGGCCGGTTGTCGCTCGACCGTAGGAAGTTTCATCCGAGTCTTCTGATTGAGCCGCGGCACCTTGAGCCCGTTCGCTTGGAGTGCACCCTTGGCATGCCGGAGCTCCGCTGGCAGGTGCCGCTCGTCACATATCCTCTGGGCTCTCTGAAACAAAGAATTGCCTACAGTAGCTAGCTGACTCGGATGGTGGTGTGAACTGCCATTTAGATACCTATCTGTATGAGTAGGTTTTCTATACACAGTACGCCCTAAGGTATTATCAGGATTCCTTATCACAAGTACATCCAAGAAAGGAAGCGAACAGTCATGTTCTAATTCCATAGTGAATTTTATCTTACTATGAATGGTGAAAATAGTAAAAAATCGATGGCGTAATTTATGGACAGCCCCTTACTCCTAAATAACACTAAGCAAAACCATGTTACAAAAATAAAAAAGCCTATCCAACAAAGTCGACCCGCGATCTGCCAGACGGAAAAGTGTCCATCACGCTCGCAGCATTTCCTCGTCGAACCACGGTGGACAACCTCTGCATCAGGAAGGAACCGGAGCGAGGGTCCAACCCTCTCTCCCGTAAACGCTTCCCAAAAAAAAAAACAATAAAAAGAATGTAAATAAAAGTAAATACATTGATAAATTGATTTGCTTTTTATATATTTAAAAGTAAATTTTGCGTTGATTATTTTAAGTTGTAAAACTTGTATATAAATTATAAATAAGAAAAAGTAGGCTTGGCTGACGGGTTCCGCTGGGACCACGTGATCTAGTGCGTCTGGAAAATTATATTTCATATTTTTTATTCATCCCGTTATTGAGAAAACCACGCCACTTTTTAGGGTTCCGTAGCCAAATGGCCAAAAACGGAACCCTTATAGATTCGTCATGTCTGTCTGTCTGTCTGTCCATCCGTATGTCACAGCCATTTTACTCGGAAACTATAAGACGTATCATTACCAAATTTTTACATAAAGTGTATTGTGTGTGCAGCTACTTAGTTTTGTAGAGAAATTGCTAAAAAATATTTTTTTTTAGGGGGGCACTCCATACACTAATTGTCAAAATTTTTTTTTGCCAAATATCAACATGATGCACATCAATCGGGTTTCTAAAAATAACATTGAGGTTTATTTGATAATTTTTTAATTAAGTGGATATTTTCAGAAATAATCGCTCCGAAAGTCATAAAAATTGTCCCCCCCCCCTCCTGTAACTTTTGAACCGTAAGTCCAAAAATTATGAAAAAAAAAACAATAATATACACCTTTAAATATTCTTTCAATGAAAATTATTTTGAGCATTATCGGTATAGGCGTTTTTGAATTATACTTAAGCAGATACGACCTTGCTGATAATATGATAATAATTTATTCGATAGTAGCTACGGCTGGTTTTTGTAAATAATGGTACGGTACGGAACCCTTCATGCGCGAGTCCGACTCGCACTTGGTCGGTTTTTATTTATTACTTTGGCATTCCTTTTTCCCATTTTACATATTTAATTGTGTTGGCCGTCACTTTCACCGACGTATAGCTGCCAGGGGGCCGATTTTTGACAGCCGCACGATCGAATTCAAAAAATTCAAGCTCGAAAATAATCGCACACAAAAGTTTGTAGCCAATTTTTTCGCATGGAATTAATAGTTTAAATAATCATTATTTTAAATTTCTATCGCTTTTATTTTTAAAACATAATTTCATCGTTTTATTCAGAGTTTTAAATGTCACTTTCGAGTGCTCGAATCTCAAAAATCACCCCCCAGGTACGTGTGTTCCAGTAGGTAAATAACGATACGAAAATGTTGGCGGTTTCTCCACTTATTGTATAACCGAAGCTTGAGTTGCAATTTGAAACCTTATTATTCATTATTTATTTTATCAACAAATTTTCAGCAATCGAAAACTTCCAAAGTCCAACCCAAATTATACCCAAAAGAATACATCTTAAAGCCGATAATCCCATGGCCGTTATTTAGGTTAATAGGATATAATGATAATGACAGGCCTTCGTAGGCCAGCTGTTATTTGAAGCGAGGGTTCTGCATATTTTATTAGAGACAAAGTGTACCTCAGCTTTACACGTGAATTTGGGTTTCAAAGTATATTTTTGGAGAAATGTGGTGAGGTAAATATTAACTTATGGTACACTCATTATTTATCAACTGACAGTTGGAATATTAAGAAGACCAATGGAATAAGATCTATAAAAAGCGTTTTGAGGAATTAATTCCCAGCTGGCTGGATCTCGTTAAAAAAATATTTTTTTTTATTAAATTTACACGCTAGGTACGAGTATGTTAGTTTTGGTACAAGGTATACTAAGGTATAGTACGAGTACCTTTCGTTTGGTCCTAAATGCGTGTAATCCGTATTTGCCTAACCCCAGGATGTGTGCAGTATTTTTGGGAAATATTTGCTCCTGTGGCGATCCTCATTTCAGAAGGTCAACTATTCCTGTATTAAAACGATTTCCAGTATGCTAGGAATAAATTTTTCAAAAAAATGTAATTTGATTGGTCTTCTAGTTAATAATAAATGTTTCTCTCTAGGCCAATAAAATTAGACTTATTCGAAGAATTAATTCCCAGCAGGCTGGAAATTGTTTTAATACCTTCATTTGGTCCTAAATTCTTGTCATCCGAGTTTGCCCAATACCAGGAGGTGTGCATTCTTTTTGGGAAATTTTTGCTCCTATCCTATCCTGAGCACCTCATTTCAGCATATCGGCAATTACTGGCAGCCCTATATTCACCTAAGCCCAATGAGACCTCCTTGGACAAACTCCGCCACGAGATATCCTCAAAATTCCTCATAAAGCCGACTTTCAATCTGGTCTCTCTACCCCCAACAAATGCAGCCGAATTTAACCCTCCTTAACATTGAATGGAGTGACTTTTTCTACAGATCTATCGTGTTTAAGCTACAAGCAAACAACTGAAAAAAGAGCAAACATTTAGCAGTTATTTTGCTGCCAAAAGTTTTGCACACCTCCTGAAACTGCAAACTCGGATGACAGACCACATGCAGGTATTAAAACGATTTCGAACCTGCTGGGAATTAATTCCTCAAAACGCTTTTTATTGGTCTTACGAGTAGGTATTTGCTTGGTCTATCGTCGTTACATGAACCAAATTAAAACAGCACTTCAACTTAACCCGTGTAACTTCTAAAGCGGGCACAAGCGGGCACAAAACAGCGGCAACGAACAATGTGCATTGTGCAGTTCCGAAGTTACTTTGTTATTCCGTTTTTCAATTAATACCCGTCGGAAACAAGGTGTACTTTAGTTAAAAATTGTTACCGCACATGTTCAGAAAAGACAGATCGATTTACTTGCAAACGAATTGACCAATATAATAAGACTCTTATGAAGATTGTTCTTCGCCTTTTAGCTCCATAACCCCTCTACCAGTGTTGGGCAATCAGGAATAAAATCATGATTAGAATAAGAATTTGTAAGAATAAAATCACGTTGATTTTATTCCCGTCAAAATTATTTCAAATAATTCCGTCTGGAATAATTCTTCGGTGAGAAAATTGAATGAAAATAAATCATTCTTATTCAAATAATAAAAATCATGATTTTTTATTTGAAATAATATTCCATGAATAAGAATTGTAACGTGAGAATCTTTCTTAGTAAAGTCGGTGAAGCGGGTATGTAATATGTAGGTATGAAAGTAGGTAGGTACCTATAGTTTGGATACTTTGGATGGACTTATGAACGGACGCATATTTTTAGTAAACCCGATGGGAATCGGGTTGTATGGAGCCGCCGCTACTGCAAAATATTTTTTTTTAAGTTATGATACTTATGATGATTGGATATATTTTCATGTTTCTAAATTAACTTCGGTGCTTTGTGTCCTTGGTGCTACCGAACTTTTATTACTGAATTATAACATGATATTTTTAAATACTTGTTAAACGGCAAAATAACATGCTCAAAGATCATTTGATTGAAGGGCCGCCAGCCGCAGATGTTCAGCCAACGTTTCAAAAACAAAAACCACCAGAAAGAAATCCTATTGATTTTGGTTTTATGGTATCTATACTTAAAGTAGAAAATATGCCCGGTAAACGATACAGACAATACGACACATTCTAGGCGTCTGGGACTTTCTACAAATCTAGTGATAAGGGTATTTGTTATTACAAGGGTTATTTTTTTACCTGTCGTCATTTGCTATCTCATTTACATTCCATAGATGTGAAAGAGATAGCACACTTAAGCTTAAGAAGTTGGTGGTAGTTAGCTGGTAGGTTCGTGGGTATAAAAAAATACGTACTTTCAGTTGCCTATTGGTTATACACTTATTAGCATCGTATCGCTGTCGGCACTCATAGTAGTTGATATGATATTTGTGAAAGTTCTGAATAATCATGGATGAACTAAGTGGCGAATCAGTTACCTATGTTAGTGGACAGTTGTTGTGATGAACAAAATACTACGCCACTAGGTATTGCAGTTCCCTTCCCATTAACACGAACTCTGAAAGTGCTGCGTCATGGCACCATAATATTGCACAGCCACCAAAAATACTCAAGCATACAAAATTTGAGCCAAATCGAACGTAAAAAAGTGTTAGTAAATCGACTCGCAAGATTGACCTAACGACAACTTCAAACTTCATTCTTATTCTAAATAACATGTTATTCCACTAAAATCTTATTCTAAATAACTCCATTTCTAGAATAATTATTCCGTCTTTTATTCTTCATTTGAAATAAAAATTGCATGATTTATTCCATTTCATGTTATTTTAAAATAAAAAGCGCAAGAATTATTCTTATTCCATTTTGTTGGAATAAGAATAAAATTTCTGTTTTTATTCTTATTCTTATTCGAAATGATTTTTGCCCAACACTGCCCTCTACCACCATATCTCTCAAATTTTATGTACATATCTCTGCTACAACCCCAATAAACATAAAAATCATAAAAACATTACAAAAATTATGGCGGCACAAACGCTCAAAATCAAAAAGCCATCGAAATACTGAGACGTCCTATTAGTCAGGTGACAGGTTGTGTCCGAAGTTATTTGTAAGAACTTCGCTTCTCTTACGCTCTGTTCGCTCAATAAAGATACTACATTCATTATTTAGATAAAAATGGGACTTAATTACGTACTTACTTTTGATATGCTTTCGATATTTCCCTAACGTTTTGAGCGAGTCGTAACGCTCGTGGGCATAGACAGACCAACACATCTGTCACTTCCTGATCATACTGTTAGAAAGTGACAGATGTCTTTCTCACCCACGAGGTACCTGTCGCTGCACACTGTAATAAAAGTAAGTTTACGCGATTAAGTTTACTTAATTATTAACGGGACTTATCCCGTTTTGATCTAAAGAATTAGTAAAAATCGTGTGACTTTAAATCAGTACAAAATACATTCTTACACTACACGCAGCTGTACATACAGTGGGCCAAGAAAGTGGTCTACTAGTTTTGCCTAAAGTTTCTGCGAGATCTAACTATCGCTAAGGTTGACTTTTCTAACGGGGTTTAAAACATGCACGACCTTGTTGTCTCATGACGGTCAAACGAACCTCAACCGTACAACCGTTTTGGCCGACTGTACCTACTCACTTATGTTTAGTCACTACGCGCGACATGTTTCCCGCGTGTAGTGATAATAGTGTTAATATGTCTCACTAAAGTTTAAATTCAATAAACTACATTCTTCCACAATTTATTTAAAAAATCTTCTATTCTTTTATACCACTAAGTATATAATATCTTAAAACCTCTGTTTAAGTTATTTGTCACTTAGGAATTAATAATTATGCTATTGTGAATAAAAATGCGCAAACATTCCTCCACTATTCTCTGTACAATAATACTTCTATGAATGTTTATAGCCAGCCTGATACTTATTTTCACGAGTGCTTTCAATCAAATTAGTGCTTGGAGGCATTTGGCTTTAACCCAGATAACAAACGGCGGCTAATATTCTCAACCACTTGCTAATTCACTAAAGAGTAACGAAATTAGGTCACTTTGTGTATACATTTGTGTACAAAGCGACCTGTTTAATTGCTCCTGTGTGCAGAATAAACGCAGACGGGAAAACTTTAGATTGCTTTCCTTTGATGGATTCTTATTTCAATATTTCTTCCTTTACCGATTGTTGAATAAGGGACACAGACTAATCGCCTAGTAAGGATATCTTTCAAAATAACCTCATTTCTGGGATATTGACAAAATATATATTACTAGTTGTTCTGTGAACCGTAGACTTTGAAGCATCCCCCCCCCCCCCTTTCCCCTCTTCACCCCACCCTCGAAACTTTTTTTTTACAACAACCTCTAAGGAAATGTGGGCTTGACCTTTTACCCGAAAATGATGGAAATCCGTCCATAAATAACGCGACGGCAAACATCCCCCCTTTTCCCCCTTATTTTCCCCCCAATCAAAAAAATGGCTCGATAATTTTTGGTAAATAAATCAAGGAACGTACATGCCAAGTTTCATCGAAATCGGATAAAAAATGCGACCTCTACCTCTAGACCGACACTGACCAACCAACCAACCAATACACACACATCAATCTGCCAAATCGTCGTACCAGTGAGAGACCCCAGACCCAACACGCACCCGCGCGCCCGTGCGGTCTCTCCTTGTGTGTTAAAATGAGACGTTCGTCGCCTCGCTACGCTCGGCTCCTCAGTCAATAAAACCGCCTTTTATTCGATACTTTCAGGGTTGTTTCAGCAAAAAAACGACAGCCTTGTGGGTTACTTATTTAATGTAGGTACAGTCGCCATCAGATATATCGGAGCGGCCAAGGTGGTCATAAATATCTGAACAACGCCTCTATTGTCAAGGCGATAAAGTATTTGTTCAGATATTTTTGAATACCGTGGCCGCTCCGATATATTTGATGGCGACTGTACCTTATTATGGCTATAAGTTGTAACTAAACCTATACTGTAAGTACATTCTGATTTTCTCTATCACGTTTCGACTACAAGATACGTTTCGTTGATATATATCATTTATCAAATCATTTCCATTAGTACCAATCTAACGAACAAAAGAATATTAATCTTTTACCTGCTCGAGTTATTCAAATAAAAATCCCCATACTCCGCGATTGCGACGTTCCGCATACATAAATGATAAGCGCCAGATGGGGCCGATCCAAGTTATTGAAAGTTATGAGTGGAACGAGGGTTGCTATTCTGTACATTATCGCCTCAAAACCAGTTTAACGTTGACCTGTTTGTACTTACGAACTGTGATGAAGCTATAGTATCCGCAGAATTAAGTCGCGACTGAGTTCATAACGCTGTCTCCTTCTCTCTTGCCGTGGTGGTGTAAGTGTGAAAGAGAACTTTTGTGACCTCAGTCGCCACTTAATTCTTCCGGCCTGGAGAGAACCAAATATTTTGTGTTTGCCGAAATAATAAAAATTGGTCTGAAATCCAAATTTGGTTATCTCTCTCTATTGCACTTGCTAATTAATACGAGCGAAAGCGATTTTCAAAGTTCGCAGTAAATCCCTCAGTTTACTTATATATTTACCGCGTAGTCAAAACTATTAACCAGATAGAAAGTAAACAAAAGAGATTTTCGCTTTACCGTTTTAAAGTTGGTTGGTAATAAACTTTAGAATACGAAAGTAATAGGATTTAACTTCATTACCTCATTACCTCGCTGCTTATTACTTACGTAACTCAAATTACCATGGATGTCAAACTGTTTTATACTTCTTATTACTCGTCTAAATTAAATTAGCCTTTAATTGTTTGTCATGGCGTTACGGCTCCTCTACATCATGGGCCATCATAAGGATGCAGCTATGCGTTAGAGGGAGCTAACGATATTGCGATCTCGTTTCGTCGTAAAGCTGCGTCCCTATATGCCCATCATGTAGAGCAGCCATCAGTCGTATGTGTCATGCCTATTCCAACCTTCTATTCTATGTTGATGGGGTTTGACCTAAATTTAAGAGTCCGGTAAACTTTTTTCCGATTTCGCTTAATTTTGATACTATTTTGCAGTAGTTAACAACGCTATTACTTTGTACACATATTTAAGGCACGTTTCTTTTTGAATTGTATAAGGGAAACGCTTCTTTTTATTTTATGTTTCATTTATAAATAATTCACCCTAATCTAACACCTGTTTCGCGATTTTTGCTTGGAAAAGTGAAAAGAGTAAGGTTTTTATTGATTAAAATTAAGTTACTAGTATGTAAAATATATCAATATGTTGGAAAATGAGTCGTCGCAGGAATAAGTGTTATAGTTTTTTTAATTTTTATATATATATTTTAAAAAGAGTAGGTTTTAGATAAATCAATTTTATGAAAAATTGCCGAAGTTTAGGTGATATTTTTGGAAAAGTAGTATTTCACAAAAATAAAAATGCAGAAATAAACTCTACTTTATGCTTTAATCAGGTAATGTTAAATATATTAGGGCCATAAAAATAATAATTAATAATCAAGCGAAAAAATTCGCAAATCAACGTCCTCACTAAACAAGCTCTGTAAGTATTGAGTTTTCGGTTGTTAAATATTGATATAATATAGACCTAAGGTACTTTTTTGCAATAACAAGACTTCAAACTATCTTACCAAATGCGATTCATGTCCATAATGTGATCAGCGATTTTCGTTTTCAAATCGTTACCGGACTCTTAAATGGTCGACTTGAAGCGAAGCTAGCCGAGGTTCATAATAACACGGCGCAGAACACAGTACCTATGTAGCCCTGGGGGATAATCTTTTACCTTGTAACGTAAGCAAGAGGGTCACTTCTTTTAGTAGAGCCATTTATTGGGTGGATGATGTGTGAATAAGATATTACCGTTCGAGGGAGTGAATGGCCGGGCAAATTTTATGTAGAATGAAAACGTAATAAGCAAGGAGCGGAATCGTTATAGCGAAAATCATAGTTTGATAGGGATTGAATATTACGTTTTAAGATTTATTTCAGTATTATATATAATTATTTGTGAAATTTTCAACTTTGGAATAAATGATTCTTTAGTTCACTTACATTTTATCGACTTTTCCAGTTATCGATGTTATCAAATATCGCAGCATGTAACGTTATTGAGAAATGAGAAATGAGAAATGAGAAATGAGATATTTATTGATAAAATTATAAATAATTTTACATGTCATTTATATTAAGATATTAGGTTAAGTAGGTACTAGTTACGGTAGGGTACTTGTTACTGTAGGTACATTACATTACAATGGTAGTTACATGAATAGGACATAAAATGTTACCTATTAATATTATCATTACACTATTATGGGTTAGCATTAGTAGACCTTTGGGTAAATTCACTTATCGTATAACATGTAAGTTCGGTTAACATTTTTTTAAGTTTTTGTGTAAATATTGCGTCACTTGCAGAATTAGTTATGTCTTTAGGAAGGGTGTTGTAAATTTTTGCACCCATGACACTGAGTGACTTTCGAGCCTTGTCTTTTCGACGGAAAGGGATAAGCAGAAGGTCCTTGCCGCGAGTGTTACGGCCGTGGTTCATCCCACGGGTTGTATATACCTCTAGATTTGATTTTACATATTGGCAGGCTTTTAGTATATAGACACATGGTAATGTAAGGATTTTGTGTTTTTTAAATAATGACTGTGCAGGATAGTCATAAGGTTTATGTGAAATTATCCTCAGGGCACGTTGTTGTAGTTTAAACGGTCGTTTACATTGGGCTGCGGTGCCCCATAGATCTACACTCTGAGTTAATATTGAGTGGAAGTACCCGTAGTAAGCTATTTTGAGGTTTTGTGGTGTTAAAGTTGGCGCAAGTCTAGTAAGGGCATGACACGCCGATGCTAGCCTGCCACACAACTCATCTATATGAGGAGTCCAGGTAAGTCCCGAGTCTAATATAAAACCAAGGTACTTCACTTGTTGGACCTGTGGAAGATTTATCTTGTCCACGACGATTTCAAGTGGAAATTTGTTTGTTTTTCGTAGTTCGAAATGCATTACATTGGTTTTTTCGATGTTGAGAACCATGCCATTAGACGAGAACCACTTGGCAATGTTATTTATTACTCTATTTGCATTTGTTATTAAATTGTGAAAGTTGTCCGCGCTGACTATAACACACGTATCGTCGGCAAACATAATATATTCAGGCTCAGAACATGCCATCATTATGTCGTTTACTAATATTAAGAAGAGGTTGTTTCCCATCGTCGATCCTTGAGGCACCGCACAACCTCCTATGGGTTCAAGGTTCGATTCCGAGCCGAGGACGGATGTGATTTGTTTTCGGTCCTTCAGAAATGAGGCAATCATGTTAAGAAAGTTACCCTCGAAACCATAGCGTGCTAGTTTTGAGAGGAGCAGCGAGTGGTCAATCATCTCGAAGGCACGCGACAGGTCGCAAAAAATGGCAGCAACCTGTCGCCTGCCCACGAGATGTGCCATAATTCGCGCGAACGTATCACGCACCGCGTCCGTGGTCGAGCGGCCTGTCTGGTAGGCATATTGTTGCTTATTTAATAGGTTGTTAAGTGTAAGGTGTTGCATCATTCGTGTACTTAGTAGCCGCTCGAATATCTTGGATATTATGGGAATCAGTGATATCGGTCTATAGGATTTAGGTATATGCATTTCGCCCTTCCCTTTATAGATAGGTTGAATTTTCACTAATTTTAATATGTCAGGGTACAGACCCATATTAACACATTTGTTGAATATAAAAAGTAGTAGGGATATAACCGTAGGTGGTAAAAGATCAAGGGTATAGGTTGACATATCATTAATGTCCTTAGATTGTTTACGTTTGATGCTTTTACATGTCTTGATCATTTCCTCAAGCGTGTATGGTTGAAATATAAATGTAGGCGGTGCATGCGGCAGATATCTATCGAGATATGTCATTGCATCACTTGCGCATGGTTTCGCGTTGTTGTTTGAGTGTGTGTAGTAGTGATTAAGTTGGTAGGCAGCGGCGGTGGCGCGGGCAGGCTCGCAGGCACCGGGCGCGCGGCTCACAAGCACATCGAGGGGCCCTCTCCCACCACCGCTGCGCCGGCCCGTCTCAGATGAGATGATGCTCCACATAGCACGACTAACACCGCCACCTGCACCACACACTATTTTGTTATTTATGAATTCTTTACGGTCATTACGTAATGTGGTCCAATACACTATTTCTAGTTGTACTAGGCTCGAATGTAACTCAGTGTCATTAGGATTTTTAGATAACTTAACTTTTGTTGCGCGCAATTTATGACGCAGTTTACGTAATAGGTCATTAACCCAAATGTTTACAGTCTTTTTTATAGGTTGTTTACGACTCGGAAAATGGATGTCATAATAGTGTTTAATAATATTAATTACAGATGTCATCAATTTATTCGGGCAGTGATTATTTACAAAAATGTTATCCCATTCATATTGTTCTAGGGTTTGACTGAAATTGGCTTTGTTTTGATTGGAAAAAATGCGTTTTTTTACATGCTTAATAGGAGAGATGGATTGATTAATGTTTATTATGACATTTACACTCAAATGATCAGATAGATACATTTCTTTACAAGATATGTTACAAATCATGCTCCTGTGTATGTTTGTGTATGCATGGTCTATACAAGTCTGGGATGTTACAGTTATTCTGGTAGGTATACGCACTAACTGTCTAAAATTATGCTGTTTAATGGTTTCACGAAGAGATCGTGTAGTCGAATTTCTATTAAATAAATCAATATTAATGTCACCTAACAATATAACATTATTATTTTGTATACTTTGCAGATTTAATAATATATCTAGCTTATTAAGGTATAAGGGTACATCACCATTCGGCGGTCGGTAGATACACACTATGATAAGGTTCATTCCAACGCACTCGATTGCACAAACTTCGAAGTGGGCCTCAATTGATAAGTCGGTTATCTCCCTGCGTTCAATTGTGGTTATATCCTTTTTTGTATAGATACATGCACCGCCGCCTTTCTTTGTCTGCCTGGAGTACTGGGCGCGGAGGTTGTAGTTTAGGATGTTAATGGTGGCAAGCTGGTTTTGCTGTAGCCAATGTTCCGTAAGACATAAGACATCACAGGAGTCTTGAATTTGAAGCTCGCATTCGAGTCTGTACGTTTTGTTTTCAAGTCTATTTATGTTCAGATGCATAATATGCAGTTTGCTTTCATTTTTACTCAATGAGAGGTTATTTATGTTGTTATTGTTCGGCATTTGGGTATTGTCGTGGGCGTAGAAAGGGTTGCCATTCAGAAATGCTGACGTTCTCGGGCCAAGCTGAGGCAGACAGGAAATTTTCATATACTGCAGGTATATTATATGCTATATTATAGGCTATATTCAGCAGGATATTCATTTATTTATTCGTAATTTTTTTGTATTAATCAGTTTTTAAAACGATAATGACAGGATTAAACGAACTTACCTGAAGTGAAGTTCTATCCTGATTATATGAAATATTTTGTCCGATATACAATTGTATATTTCCCTTCTACGTTCCTCAATACACGCGAATTTAGAGACGCCGAGAGAGAAAAAAAAAACGAATATTTAACACCTGTCAACATTACACATGTCACATCAATTCGTTTAGAGTATTACAAAATAAAGGGGATGTAAACCCTATGGTTTACTTGAGGAGGGTGGGAGTCTCCTTATATCGGACAAAATATTTCATATAATCAGGATAGAACTTCACTTCAGGTAAGTTCGTTTAATCCTGTCATTATATTCATATTTTGTCCGATATACAATTGTAGATGTTTAGAGGCTAAAACATTATTAAATAATATGTACCTATAAGTATATAAGTAAACTACATGGCATTAGTCAAAAACAAGTAGGAAGGATTATAAGCATAATACCTTACAAAAAACCAAGTACTCTTGTTTCAACATCTTTGACTTTAGAATATAAGTGAATATTAGATTAGACCTGCGAGTGAATATTAGATTGCCGTGGGGTGCCCGGCCTTAGAATTGTCCCCCACCATATCATCCCATGGTTGCAGTAGGAGTCTGCTAAGGGAATATACCGGGAGATGGGCAGCAGCATCTTACGGAAGCCTAAACAACAATAAACAAAAAAAAACTGCGCGCGCCAACCCGCCTGCCAAGCGTGGCGCGTATGGCAAACCCCCCCCTTTAAAGGGGAGGCCTATGTTCAGCAGTGGACGTCTTATGGCTGAGATGATGATGATGATGATTAGATTAGACATAGCGAGATGCCCTTAATATACAAATTGCCTCTTATGTCAATGATTAAGCACATTTATTTACACCATTCCTATGCTTATATAATGTTTTTAAGATAAAACCCCATTTTGGAGATGATAAAGCTTAGGACCGTTGAAACTTTTTTAATGGATACTGTCAAAACCAGAAATGAAGAGAAAAATATAAGGCAAAGATAAATCTCTTAAGTTAAAGAGTTCAGGCAACTAGACCCACTCATAGCCCTTGGTTTATTACTATTCCTAGATAGACCTGCCCCGTGATCTTTATTTTCATAAATAAGTATTAAGTATATACCTACATAAAATAAGAATGAAAATAAAAAGACGTTAATGTCCACTTTCTTACTACAAAAGAGTATAAAGAACTATATGACTACAAAGTTTGTAAGGCCTTTAGGCAATGTTCCAACATTTGAGAATTATTATTATTTCATTATTGTTATTTTTTTTGTCACATCTAAGTTGAGACCCTACACCTACATGAGCAGAGATAGAACAAATCAGATAAGATTTCAAAATATTATTTGTGAAATGGCTTGCCTTAATTAATTTGATGTAATAAAATAATACTTCCTTATTTTATTTAAGAACATAATTAGTGTGTCTTAGTTTAAACACAACCGTATCTGGGTGGGTGTCACCTAGTTGTCCCTGTAGATATCACTAAAAGCTTAATGGTCTTTTATATAATATAAGTAAATATGACTTAAAGATCTTTACAGAGAAAGATAATTTGTGCTCTTACAAGGTAACTAATATGAGTAATATGTTACAACTTGAACCCAACCATTGGTAGATACAATGTACTTGAGTATGTAAACATGTATGTAATTTTACAAAAAACTTTTACTGCTATCCAAAAGAATGCGAGTGGTAATTAACCACCAAATGTAACTTTTATATTTCCTTCCAATATTTTACATTAAAAGGGTATATAACTAAAACCTATGCTACCCTGAAGTAGGCATTATAATAAATGTATTATGTTTTGATAACAAATGTTATACCAATGTAAATGTGTCGTTCAGTGCGACACTGTCAATAATTGAAGGTATGCTCCCAAGGGAGGACACATTAACATTTTTAATGTGGTTTAACTAAAAGAAGATTTAACAATTTCGCAAGACTTGGGAGTAAATTTATAACGTTATGCAGGTTAGCTTTGTATTATGATTTCCCTAAAAATGATTATGAAATAAAAGATAAGCGATAAATATAATAATGTACTATTTACCAGTTACGTAGTCGTATTTTATGTACTCTAAGTCAGTCGCAATGCTGTTAGGTATATTTGGTACATTTGACCGTAAACCTTGAAGCAAACAAATCCTAACCTGACTACGTGGCTATATGGGTTATTGGTGACTACCAAATATAATTCTAAATACTACGATATATTATAGTTCCCTCATCTGACATCTTAGATTGATCGTTCACCCCAAAATTATAGTCATAACGTTATGTCTAAGGTTAACGAACCCACAATTATCTTATTAGGTACCTACACAACACATCTCACATCACATCACATGGGACCTCGAAAATGATATTGTTAATGTCAATTTTTTAAAAATTGCAAAAATCGCTTTTGACAAATCAATACATTCCAATGAATTCGTAATTTGTCTGAGGCCTTTACCGGTATTAAAGTTTTACGTAATGTATATTACGTACATTTATTTTTACAGACAGTACTATTATTTTTCAGTGACCTACCTACTGAAAATCAACTTACCATCCTAGCCTACTTCCTAACTCCATTTCTCCCAACACGTTTAAAGCCATGGTACAAGATTTAATCATACAACATGCTGGATTCTGTATGTATGCATGTATGTAAACACTTTATTGTACATAAACAAGTTACAATAAAACACGATAAAAGAGAAATCAAAGTACAAAGGCGAACTTATCCCTGTAAGGGATCTCTTCCAGTTAACCTTAAATTAGTCATAGAACTTTCTAGTAACTCATTGTATTGTTTCATACCTGAAACACAAGGTTAGTTCAGATGCTTATTTCATAAGCTGATAAGCTCTAATACTTCTCAAAATGAAAAAACCAAATAATTGGGAAACTCTTTCGACTTTTATCTTATAAGTGAATTTGTTGTAAGAACTAATGTTTTTACTTTTAGTGATTTCACTAAAGATGTTCAGACTAAAAAACTAAACACATATTTCAATTTCATTTGCATATAGTATGAGATAACAAAATACAAACAAACATTTATTTTTAGATTATTTGTTAACTGTTAAATAAGTACTAAGGCTTTAAATCTGTTAGTTGTGCCATTTTATGGGCAGTCAAAACTAGATAGGAACAAATAGGTATCATCATGTTTGTTTAAAAAATATTGTTTGTACACATTATGTTCCTTTTTTAAGGAATCATATCTACTGTTCCAATTCTTTTTACCATTTAAAATGATACAATTATAATTTGAATATAAAGAAGTAGCTAATACAAGTAGCGAAGATAATACAAGCAGGAATAGACAAACAATATGTAATAGGCATGACACCTCTTATGTCTTAATATGGTTATCTTGTAATATTGTTTATTTATTATATTTATTATGAAGATCACTAAAGGACATAATCAACACCAATAAATAGCATAGCCTTTTTTATCTTTTATCTTGATATAAATGTAATTTATTTTTATTTTGATATAAATTTAAATTATTTATATGCGGGTGACTTAAATAGGAATGCTTATATCCTTTTATTTTCTGTAATCTTTATATAGTATAGAGCCAACATGTATGGTAAATTAATACCAATCAGCCTGTAAAATGAAAAAAGGCTTAACCTTTGAACACATTAAAAGAGCATTGGTCTCACTAAGTATTGGCTATTGCCATTTGACCACCGATACTAGTCAGTGCAAAAAGCTTTACTAGTTGGCTTGATATAATCCTCACTGAGGCAATTGGTTGCTTATAATATCTTTGAGGCCAATGAAAAAACTAATGCAATGTGCATTGTGCAAGTCTTTGCAGCAGGTTTAGACTTATGTCTGAAGTGCACTAGGTATATGTACAAAAGTCTAAGTACCCGAGTTTGGTACACGTACATTTTCAAATGTGGATTTATATTTCTTGCTTTAATAACAGTGGTTTAACAGCATTCTTCTGAAAATCAATCTGTACTTCAATAATGGATGTACCATTTATGTTTTATTTATTTCCTTGTAAGTGCGGTTAGCGCTAGCACAATTTTTGAAATGTTCTAGATTCATTACACATAATGAATTGCATAGGTAAAGTACTGTTAGTTAGTACTTGAGATGGCCACTGAGTAATCAGAATGGTGTGAGTTTTTAGGTAAACATTGAATGCTATTATTAGCAGGTAGAACAGGTGTATCATAGTATTGACAAATTATCATTGTTTAAATTATAATAGGTAAGTAAAGTCTTATTGGGCAACGCCCTTGACTATGACTACTCAATGACTATGACAGGATCTGATGATCCTCCCAGGCGGCAGGGAATTACCAGTAGGTAATTTATTAGGTAAAGCTTATAAGTCACTGGTATAGTATTTTTAGCCTGTTCTGATCTCCCACCACCGGTGGGAGCGCTTCGGAGCCACGCATCCGAGCGATAATATGAACCTCTTGCAACGGATTTCCACGAAATCCGAACAAATTCACCACGCAAATTTGTTAAGTGAGGTTATGTATTTATATTTGGTTAATTATTAAACCTGCTCTTATTTTTTCTGGTCTTCCAGCTTCCCACCGGGAATAACTGTAAAACGTTGCCTTTTGCACAGAATGGAAGCCAGGAATAATGTTATTGTCTAAAATGCGCAAGTATGTAAGTATAAACTTACGGTTTATACTTTCAACTTTTTTTGTCATATTCACTCACGCTACATATCTATTCAACAAACATTGTTTATCTTTAATCCGAAATAACATTCTTAGGCACTAAAGCTTTGATTATTATGAGAAATATCCATATTTTATCGATAGAATCATAAAATGCGCCGTTTGCGTTTGGACGCGAAGGAAAAAATTGATGTGACATGTGTAATGTTGACAGGTGTTAAATATTCGTTTTTTTTTCTCTCTCGGCGTCTCTAAATTCGCGTGTATTGAGGAACGTAGAAGGGAAATATACAATTGTATATCGGACAAAATATGAATATAATTACTTGAATTTGTGAATGTCATTAATGTCATTATAAACACCTAACGCAGGTAAGCAACACCTGGCTTCTAACATATTACTTACATAGTTTCCATAAACTTTGCGAGCACGAACTCTATTCAAAGTTGCAGTAATAAAAGATATAATTTTAACTGAATAATCTCTGTTATATGCCGTAATAATATTTAATAGCATGGATTATACAGCGCCACTCACAATGCCACGTTAAATCTAGGCTGTAGTGCCATCATAACCCGTAAATGGGGCGTATGTATTTCTCCTGAGAGACAGCAAGCACTGACTAATGATATATACTTAGATGCCGCAAGAGGATAAATCTAGGTTACCTCAATCAATAATATTTTACATGTTGTTGCCTATTTCTGCATCCAAGCCATATAAGATTCCTAATACTGATAAATCGTCTGTCAAATTTGTTTTAACGGCCTCCATAGCCTAGTTGGTAGTGACCCTGCCTACGAAGCTAGAGGTCCCGGGTTCGAATCCTGGTAAGGGCATTTATTTGTGTGCTAATCTCAAATATTTGTTCCTGAGTTATGGATGTTTTCTATGTATATAAGTATGTATTTATATATCTAAGTATGTATATCGTCGCCTAGCACCCATAGTACAAGCTTTGCTTAGTTTGGGGTTAGGTTGATTTGTGTAAGATTGTCCCAAAATATTTATTTATTTTATTTATTTATTTAATACTACTATTCTAGTACTCAGGAAGAGGCGAGAGGGGGTTTTAGAAATTGCGAAGTTGATGAAATTGCGAGCGGAAATTAAAATTGTACGGAACCTACACAGTGGCAACACGTCAATAAAGATAATATCTTACAGATAATATCAGATCCAGATCCGCAAGGTTTCAAAGAAAGCGCACTCAGTTAAATTAGCTCCGGGTTATGGCCTGACATTGAATTACTTTGTGATTGTGTACTTGTTTACTTAACAACTTGATTTGACTTGCATAGTCTAGTCGTCTTAAATCTGTGAATGTGGAATGCACAGCCTGCAAGCAGGCGATACCGGCCAGAATCTGCTGCGGTAAGCGGCCATTCCAGTAACTTACCGAGTACTTACAAGAAAGGTCGTCTCTATAACAGGTCATATAAACGACCTTTCTGGTCAGTACTCGGCCAGCCAGAGCTAATTGGCTATTTTTTATTTCAAACGGGCGAAAGTTACCTCCATTGGGTCACAATAATCCGACAGTTAAACCAATTAGGCATAATTTTCATAGTTTACTAGTCCTAAATCTGTGAAGCTAGTGGAATGTACAACCTGCAAGCAGGCGATACCCGCGTGCCGAATCAGCTGTGGTCAGATGTCATTCCAGTAACTTACCGAATACTGGCGAGATAAATCGTCTGTCAAATTTGTTTTAAATGGGCGCAAGTTACCCTTCACCGGGTCATAGTAACCCGATAGTTAAATCAACTAGGCTTGACTTGCATAGTTTAGTCGTCTTAAATCGGCGAAGCCAGTGGAATGTACAACCTACAAGTAGGCGATACCGACTTGCCGAATCAGCTGTGGTAAGCTGCCATTCCAGTAATTTACCGAGTAAGTCATCAAGTTTCGTGCTAGGTACCCAATCAAATTGGTAATTCTTTATGTAGTTGCAATTCAACACACATAAGTTATTGTTTCCTATACACCGTGTGCCTGAATGACACGGGAAATATGAAAAAAATATTCCGACGAATAGAAAAAAATATATTTAAAAAAATATCAGTTGTTATTTAACTATACACGAACTACGCTCTTTACATAAAATATGCCGTTCTTAACCGCATGCCGTTGATCTGATAAATAAGCAGTTTATGACTGATTGGTTGAAAATATAAAAGTTGCCATAAGTAACCCTTTTTAACCGACTTCAAGGTTTCGAAGGAGGGCTAAAATTGAACTAGGTTTTTTTTTCTTTAAAATTATTGACTGTTAAGCAATAGCGTTCACTGAAAAATATCAAAGAAGAAAGTGGATGAAGTTTACTATTTTATTAAGTACTTATATTCAACACCAGAAGTTGCAAAGCGTATGATTTCGGATCACAATTGTTTTCTTAAAAAAATAACGGTAAACAAAATAACAATTTTCCCAGCGGACCGCTGCTACCCTTACATAGGGAAAACAAAATAAGTCTAATTCAAGGAAAAATTGCGTTAGCTGAGAGTAAGATAGGTTACATCACAGAAAAGGCTGCGCAAAATGCTTGTATTTATCTGATGTATATATGCTATTTACGTCAAAAACTAGTAAATGTTAAAGACTGTCATTCTCATATTAAAAATATTTAAAAGCGTCACTCCGCAGGCCTGCGCCATAGCGGAAGGCCACTCAAGATTATGATCATCGTAAATTGATCGGAACATGTCGAGCAAAATCGACCGAAATTGCGTGAGTGACCTGTTATAAATATTTTTAATACTTTAAAGTCGCACCAGGATGTTATAGTTAAAACTGTCATTCTCCATTCACAGTGTGTTTGGAGTCTTCTGTCTCTGGATCTGGATGTGTCTATCAATCAGAACTCTTGCCCTCTGGCTCGGTGGTCGCTCATTAAATATTATGTGGAAAGATATCACTTCAGTTATTTTAACCTTAGGAAAGGCTGAAAATGTCCAAGATGAATTTATTCCATACAGCTATAATAATATTTAAAAGAGTACGAGACAATATTAAAAATCTACCGACATGACTTTAAAAAAAAGATTGAGGTTGTTACTTGACAAATGTTTTTATTCAGATTTTTTTTAATGATAATTATTATATTGTTATTTTTATGCTGACACCTCATGTAAATATTTCTACATCCATACATGCCGGTTGAGTATGTACTTTGTACCATATTATTAGACATTATATAAGATGAATATCATAGAGTCAATGAGTTTTTATATAAACTTTAAAACTCTTTTTTTGTCATAAACTCTACGAACAAAAGATTTCAGACTAAGATAGATTCAAAGTATAGCTCTCTCCATCCTTTGAGTTATTCTGGACCTTTTTATGTGCCCTATATTGTATAGAGACTAGCAGTCTCTATTTTTGACTGGTTTTGGGCTATATAAGGTTTTACGATGAAACGCGGTCTGGGTCAAATGCTCAAGGGTGTGAAAGGTTCAATCATTGTTGCTTTACAATCTTGACATTCTTCAGAAAATTGCTCTTTTGTAAAAATCATGGAAAATGGAATGTGAAATCATTCTGCGAATTTTATATGCTTTGATAGGACCGAGACAAAATTCATATATTTTTAATCGAAATTCCAAGGATTGAAATGAAATATTTGATGGTTAGTTACACTTTTTTATTATAAGATGGTTTAATTTCGTTGATTTTCAAAAGACTCATAGAAATGAGTAAGTATAAATATAGCAGTAGTCAAGGAATAGTTAGATTCCACTCTTAGTGTAATATAAATCTTTTTTAAATTATACAATCATGAAGACGTTAATAATTACGAGTATTAATGAACTTGACGTATACAGTGTGTCAATCTTACACGGGCGATAAATAAAACCAGACATAAAACTCATTAATGTAATCATTAATTAAGATGCTTTTTTTTTAAGTTACACTTAACTGCGACACACAACTTTGAAAATTTAATCAGCAACAATGTAATTGTAAACAAAGGCCATTCCTCGATTTGGACAAGCCACGCCCATCCGTGAGAGACACGTTTATGGCTCCCGTGCACGAAAGAAAGAGATGCAGCGCTCTTAAGAATCAGACTTTTTGACCAAACTACGATAAATAAGCGAATCTATAAAGTTTTGTCTAATTTTACTTCTGTCACTTTTTAGATAAACCAGAATACTCGTACCATATTTTTTACTTAGTTATATTGCTTAATCTTAGTTTACGTAACTTAAGAAAAATAAGGGGAAAAAGGACCCAACTTCGGTTTTTTTTTCTATCGAGGCAACTTTCAGCAATCGTGTTTCGGCTTGTGTCAAACACAAGAGTATATAGTGTAATAATATATCACCAGATCATATAGTCACCAGAGCGTTTGAAAAAACCTATAATTTTCCAAAGTAGCTCCTTAATTTCTTAAGTAATCAGATTATTACATTCATAATAATTTTAATTAATTTAGCATTTATTCGGGTTTGCAAAGTTAATCATTTACTTATCAAATAATTAGCGAATAGATATTGTTACGGCCCATAAAAAATCTTTGCAGTCAAATACCAAGGTTTTTCATACATAAATTCTTCATTTTATTGGCATATTCAAGCGCTTAAAATCAAAGATAAACATTCTCTCAAATCGCGGCAATCACTTGATCAAATATTTAAAGATGGTTCCGCGGAGGAGTTTAACTGAATTTCTCGGGCACGAGTTCCGCCTCGGTTCCTCTAGTTTGAAGAGTTTATATGTTAGAATTTTGCTGTCTGAGGCATTGTAATTATATTTTATATAATACTGACAAACAAAACTACATGAAATAAAACAACTTTAAACGGATTATATCGCGTATACTGAATTTTAATTACATCCCGACGTTTCGAACACTTTACAGCGTCCGTGTTCACGGGTTGACGAATTAAAAATTTATATTATTTAATATATTTAAAAATCCTGTTTAATGGACTTTAAAACTTTTCGCTTTAACCGTGCTTAATTTAATTTTAATAATCCATCAGACGATGCCAACTCAAAAAAGTAGCAGGATATTAAAAATGAAAGTTAATTAGGGTTACTTTTATCTCAAAATTTCCGTGTAAAACTAAGAAAAAAGTATTTTTCGGTAAGATAAAGTTTACCCGTATCCAAGAAAAATAATATAATAGAAACTTTGTTGGGTTTCCAAAGAATCTTTTGAAATGTTTACATGACAAAGAAGGCATACTTTTAAATACTTGTTTGTTACCTTGGCTGTAGTTACCTAGGGTCAAAGAGTTTAACTTTATAAGCAAAATTATAAATGGAGTTGAGACTTGCAATTGATATATTTTTTTAAATGATTCTTACTTGTCAAAAGTAGTGATACACACAACTGAGTTAAGAGTCGCCAGGATTTCCCGTACGTTCCCTTACAAACGTAGTTCAGCTCTCATTTTAAAACGACATGCTTTAGAACCACGAAATTTGGCATGGGCATTCTAGTAGTACAGATGTAGGTCGAACATTCGTTTTCGTTGCTAAAAATTGTAATACAATGAAAATACAGCTAGTTACAGATTTATAATTATACAAAACTTATTTTTGCTATCTTTTCTTTGTATTACTTACAATTTTTAGCAACGAAAACGAATGTCCGACCTAGATCTGTACTACTAGAATGCCCATGCCATTTCGTGGTTCTAAAGCATGTCGTTTTAAAATGAGAGCTGGGGGGGTGATTTTTGAGATTCGAGCATTCGAAAGTGACATTTAAAACTCTGAATAAAACGATGAAATTATGTTTATAAATAAAAGCGATAGACATTTAAAATAATGATTATTTAAACTATTAATTCCATGCGAAAAAATTGACTACAAACTTTTGTGTGCGATTATTTTCGAGCTTGAATTTTTTGAATTCGAGCGTCCGGCTGTCAAAAATCGGCCCCCTGAATTACGTTTGTATGGGAACGCGAGTTCACGCGAGCGTCCTGGCGACTCTTAAGATAGATTTGTTCGCACTTATAACTATGTAATGTTCATTATAAACAAACCATATTGATGAAATCAAATAACATCACCAGACAACATAATCCTTTTTCTGTTTAATTTCAAGCAACATTCAAGCACTGTTTATTAGCTCAACAAGCAATAGCACTTGAACCTGCATGTACAGTCAGCATCAATAATATGTATATGAATTTGCGTCTTATCCCACAGAAATAAGTGCCGAAATGTATACATATTTTTGATGCTGACTGTACACTCGTACTGTAACAAATTACGAACATAGAGGTACCAATATCTAAACAAAACAGTTACAAGTTCGATCTAGTGAGCCTTCTGAAGTGGATCAAGTGGTAACCATTTTAAATTTACTATATCTCTAACCACTATCTTTTTGATATTTACCAGTCGCTTTTCGGTGAAGGAAAACATCGTAAGGAAACCGGACCTAATCCCAAAAAGGGCCTAGTTTCCCCTCTGGGTTGGAAGGTCTGATGGCAGTCGCTTTCGTAAAAACTAGTGTCTATGCCAGTTCATGGAATTAGGTTGTCAAGCGGACCCCAAGCCGGGATAAACGCTAGGAAGAAGAAGATATCTCTAACCACTATCTACAAGGTGTAACAAACACTAATGCGTTTAAGGGCATAATTGGTATGAAACTAAGAAAAGTAGGAGAAAATATTGTTGGTCGCGAATTTTTTTTTTCTATGGGACAGTTGGTCTCAGACGGCGAACCCTCCATACAAAACCAATTTTTTACGTCCATACAAAAATAGACGCGATATTTTAATTCCAACAAGCTAGACGTTGAACAAGGATTTAATTTTAGCAAAATCAAAAACATGACTAATTAACAAGGGTGATGAGACATCATGAATATGAAATACCAGATAAGTACCTAGTAAGCTAAGTAAGATAAGTAACCTAAAATTACAATTGGAGTTGAATATACAAATATATTAAAAAATTACACAAAAATACATTCAATTTTATTCACAATACAGTAAAACAATAAACAACATAATTGGAGCCAAATAAAAATATAATCGTCCTGTCTATTAACGTGTTTAACATCTCCAATTAAACAAAAGTAAAGCAATTTAATTTCCCGAAACCCGAGATTTAATTTTATATTCCGTCAACCTCGTTTTCTTTGGCGTTTTTCTTGTTAATTACTGTCGAGATAGTGATGTGCCGTTCCTGAAAACAATAGCGTATTTCTGGCAACGAGCGGAAAGATATTTGGGTCACACAAAGCTATAGCTAGACCACTCTTCTATGACTATGAAATTTACATAAACCTAACACTTAATAACCAGTTGTCCGCCTCGAACTGAGAACTCGCTCGCGATTGCCTTGCATACGACCTGATAACATGACCCATATGATGTTTTTTTAAAGCTTTCTAGCTCCATGATCCCTTGATCGATTCTGCTCATACGAATGCTCAAATTACATATATCTCTGCTACGACTCCATCAAATTTCATGAAGATCTGATAAACGTTACTAAATATATCGTCGAACAAACTCTCAAAATCAAAAAGCCATCGAAACGCCGAGACGTCCCAATGGCCAGAAGTTGTTTGTAAGAACTCGTTCTGCTCGTTTGAAAAGACGTTGTGTTCCTAAAAAGACCGTTGTGCTCCTAAAAAATATGAATAATTTAAAGATTACTTATCTTTAAATTAATTTAGGGATTTAAAATAGGAAACTAAATTAGAGAAAAAAATAGTTTTTTTTTCATACTTAGGCGTGGATGATTCTTTCGTTTTCACAAAATATTTAAGCGTAATACGTGAGCAATACATTTTATTCATTCACTAAGATTTTCAGCAAACCGGTCCACAACATTAGTTCTACGACGGTTCTCTACCGACCAGTCTATTTTTACAGGCAATATTATCGATGGTATTTTCTGCACACGATATCGACAACAGGACAACACTACTCGAGAGGAAACGAGTTTGATTTATTCGTTAAAATGAAGTGCTTGGATAAGAAATCGGCTCAGAATTCAAAACGATTTACGCGTATTTTTTCCGGCAAAGCGAACAGCAGAATTGACAAGTAATTCGAAAGCTAGGGTACTTTGCTTTGATCCGTATATAAAATACTCAAAAATAAGCATATAGTATGAGAATCTGTTTCACTACTGCCTAAGAAAATATTTGATGTTATCGTGAACGTTACAGAAACGTTACAGAAACGTGACATTGCTATGCGACGTGGCATTATAAGTGTTCACAAATAGTACAATTTAACATATTTAATTCAACCAAATAGACTGTACATACAATTTAACGAGTTTTATCGCTCTTTGCGTTATAGGTGGTGCTGCCTCTCATTAGATTAAATGTGAACCAAACTAAAATGCTATGATATCTTATCATTTGAAAATAAGTGCATATTTCCAGGAACAGATAAGGTTTTAAGTGCTCGCTATGACGCAGAAGTGAGAATACGTTTTCAAAACCAGCGGGCCTACCTCGAACGTCGAAAATCGAAATTTCGTTATCTCCGTTCTCTATCGCTCTTGCATATTCGAAAAATAGGGATGCAAATACGATCAAACGAAGTGATTCGCGATTATAGGCCTTGTCTGATCTTTTCAGGACTTCTAATAATAAGTATTGAAAATCGTAACTAAAGGTGATGTGATAGTGGATTAATGGATAATCTGTTTTTTGCTATCCTGTCGTAGAAAGTAAATAATCAACTTGCGTTCAACTTTATAATTATCGAATTTAAAGCATCGACATTTGTCGATTTTATCTTCGACAAAAAATATATTCTTCGCGAATGCCAAAAACTTACACTAAAAATCACTTGCAGCAAAAAAAAGTTAACCGTTTTATTCAAAATGTGAGTTGATTAATAATATCGATGTATTTTTAAAAAATATTATAATATCCTTTACTGATTTTTCCATAGGTACTACTACACGCATTCGTATAATGCGAATATTCGCATCATTTTTGTCATTCGTGTCAACATTCGCATTCGCATGAAATGATGCGAATATTTTCCGAATGCGAATGTGGGCAGAACGCATTCTTTTTTGGCCGCGCTGACCCGGCCGATGGTCACATGCTTGCTCATACACAGAAAGTGAAAACGACGGTATCACTTGTCTCCTTTTGATCAATAATATAGGTCTCCATCACATATCATGTTCTGTATTTTTGAACTATGGGAGCATAAAAATTATGAGCAAGATTAACTTTTTTGAATATACTTCGTATCATTTGTATTCGCATTCGCATTCGGACATTCGTATCCTGAATATTCGCATTCGCATTCGCATTCGCGAATGTGAGAAAAACGACATTCGTGACATCCCTGATAGGTACCCAGAAACATGTTGCTAAACTGTGACAAGTCGAACAAGTACGTTTCAGTTTTAATAATTAGCGTATATTAACGTTTGTTTTGTTTACAGTATAAACAAGAATAATACGGACATTGAAGCTAAAAGTAAAGTTTATTTAGTCTACTTTAAAGGTCATGACTCCGTGGCCTCACATGACACGCGAATCCCAGAACACCCATTACGGCCCTTGACAGACAATTTTATAATAAAAATTCAAATAGTCTTTACCGAGTAATAATGTTAAATGAAGTTTTTGTTTTATAAGTACGTTTACTTATAGAACAAAAACAACATTTGAAGGGTACACGGAACGGAAAGAACATGTCTAGCCCCTTTTTTCGTAAAATGAGATTTTTGTATCAAAATATAGAGCTTGCAATAAACTATTAGCAACAACTTCTGTAACAGCTGGAATTTTTAACACAAATCCACTTTTTAACTCATAAAAACCATCTAGTTACGGAAATAGTATGGTTAATTGAATCATTCCAAACTTTAAAACCGCTATAACTCAAAATGTTGTCAAAGTGACTAGACATGTTCTTTCCGTGTACCCTTCATTTTATATTATTACGTAGCTAACGCTATGGCAAACTTATTTATAAAAGTAACGCTCCAAGTAAGCTGTTTCGGTTACCTGACCGAAAGACGCACACACACACGTTCGGTTGACGGATTTTGGCCTCACTTTAGGATTTGAAACCTCATGGTGTAGAACCCGGTTACCGTGCGGGGCTCTGGTATTTAGTATGAGATATGCGTCTTCAGGCGACCTGATTCGGTAACTGTATCCGTTGAGCTGACATGCAAACCGGACGTTTACTTTGACCCTAAAGGTTTGACTTTTAGAATAATAACTGCTTTGGTAGTCGATTAGTGACAACTCTTAACTTGTATATGTTTCCAAAAATGAATTTAAAGATAAGTAATCTTTAAATGTTCTTATTCTCCCAACACAAAAATATAAACCATCAATAATATCGAAACTAAGTCATACTTATTTATGTTTAATAATACAGTGTGTTTCTGTAATAGGAGCAAAAAATTAAAACGTAGATTCTACTCCTCAAGCCAGGAAACGTTTGTTCAGCGACTTTTAAAATAACGTATGGTTTGATTTTTAGGACACTTTAAAGTTTTTTCGAACACGCAATGTATTCCGAAATTGACTATGTCTGTAGGGTGACAAGCAATGTCAATTAGACGGATTTTAAAGTTCATTGAAAATACTATTTAGTTTGTATGAAAAAGAGACAATCTACAAAATACATATTTTTTTAAGTTGTAGAACAAAAGTTTTGTAGTTTGAGAAGTAAAATCTATGTTTTAATTTATTGCTCCTATTACAGAAACACACTGTATAGACTTCCAGAAAGTAACGCCAGATTGAGGCATGCAATCCGGGTTTTAATTAAACAAAAAAGAATCGGATTGTGTTCCCTACGATAAATTCAATTAAACTAAAGTCGTATCAAGCCATATTTAAGCATCTCTCCGGTAGAGTTGTACTTTCTCGAGAACGGCGCAAATATACCTTTTGCTACTTCTGCTGCTGACTGTACGAATTCATCTTCCTCATGCTTATATAATAAAGACATAAGGAGCCGTATTATTACTTCAAAAGACGTTTCGACACTTTTACTTTATTTTCTACTTCAAAATAACAATTTGAAATATTTACTTAACAAACAAAATTATAACTTATAACAAAAATAATCGAAAAAACGCTCGCGAAATCGGAAGCGCTGGTAGCCTTGCGGTAAGACGTCCGACTTTCAATCCGGAGGTCTCGGGTTCAAACCCCGGCTCGTACCACTGAGTGTTTCGGAACTTATGTACGGAATATCATTTGATATTTACCAGTCGCTTTTCGGTGAAGGAAAACATCGTAAGGAAACCGGACCTAATCCCAAAAAGGCCTAGTTTCCCCTCTGGGTTGGAAGGTCAGATGGCAGTCGCTTTCGTAAAAACCAGTGTCTACGCCAATTCATGGGGTTAGGTTGTCAAGCGGACCCCAAGCCGGGATAAAAGCTAGGAGGAAGAAGAGGAGAACAAACGAAATTATAACATAACATTTTTACTTTGGTTATCTAAAAATCCCTGGATAATCATGTTATCCAAAACAAAATCCCTGATGTAATTTCAGTCAACAATAGATCATTGTCTCTGAGAATAACACTGGAATTAGTTTTATAAACTAGTTATGGTATTCTAAGAGGATCGTCAGAATATTATATTTCATTAAATGGTACTATAATCGAATTTAAACTTTCGTCAGACATACAACAATATAAAAGTTTAACACGATCCAACTTAAATACATCTCCAATGCATTAACTACGCAATACAGCTAGCGCCTAAACGTCTGCATTGACTTGAAAATTATTCCGAATAATCTCTTATATTGGCCGATTATTTGTTGAGTGCTTGTGCCGTGTTCTAATTTTAAATAAAATACATTAAAAACACAACTATTTCCAATACACAACAAACACTCAATCAACATTGAAATTGTATTGGAGATGCATCGGAATAATTTTCAAGCAAATTCTAATATTTCTGATTCAGGCGTTAGCTGTACTGCGTAGTTAATGTAGTGGAGTTGTATTGTTGGATTGTAGCTCAACGTATTTTAAAGTTAAAATACGGCCCCTGAAGTTGTAATATATTGTGTTTTTACATACTGTATTGTTTATGTGTTTTAAAATAAGAATACGGCACTCAGAGTATTAGTTACGAGATTTGGTCCATCCGTCAAGATGGACGGTAAGCAAACTAAACTCAACTGTGTCCACTAAACTGTTACAACACACACAGAAAATGTAACCATGGACATTCCTTCCTTACCCGCGTGAGCTAAATCGTAAACATTCAGCAATATTGATGTGGTAAGACAGCAGTCCAATGCATTAACTTCGCAATACAGTTAGCGCCTAAACGTCTGAATCAGAAATATCAGAATTTGCTTGAAAATTATTCCGATACAACTCCAATGCGACTTTCATATTGGTTGATTATTAAATAATCAAATTTTGTTTTGTGTTGAAATTATATTTGAGACAGATTGTGTTTTTAATGTATAGTTTGAGGAAAATGACAAGGAAGCTCTACCGATTTCAAATGTAGTAGTTTATTTAGTAAACGCTAACTTTTTTTTAATGTCATGACCCTGCCGCCCTCATATGCCATTCGACCCCAAGACACCTATTACGGCCCTTGACAAACAACTGGACAAACTGTTCGCTATAATAGGTCTATTTGAGTATTCATAATTTATTAGTTTCGTGCAGAAGGTTTGTGTGGTAAAGGTTACCGTACCGGCTGCAACACTGCGTACCTTACGCAACATATTGGAAGACACAACTGGCGAAGACGTGTACCCTATATGTCCCCGACAACTACCTACGTGGTCGTTGCCATCGCCTCCTCGCGAACGAACCCTCACACCAGTTCTCTCCAATCTTCCGCTCCCGGACACTTCTGAACAATTTCTTGTATTTTGCACCATGCTGCGACTTGTTTACTGACAATTATCATTAACTTTATAATCAATTCTTACGTTTTTGTGAATTGTCATCACAACCTCATTAAGTAAGTTATTATTCTCATGTCCATCACAAACATTATGTTATTTCTATAGCTTTATTTTATTAACACATTTAGTTTTACAGCGCATTGGCGCCCCTAGCTGTAATGCTGTAAAGTAATATTTGAATAAATGAAAAAATAAATGAATAAATATTGTGCCGTATTGTAGTTTTAAAATACATAAACATTACATTAAAAACACGATCAATTTCAAACATAACTCCAACACAACAAATAATCAACCAATATTGAAGTTGTACATACTGAAGTTGCATCGGAATAATTCTCAAACAAAATTCTGAAATTTCTAATTCAGATATGTAGGCGCTAGCTCTGCTGTATTGCGTGGGTAACGTATTGGAGTTGTATTGAAGTTGTATCGTGTCGAAAAGTGTTTTTAAATTAGGATGCGGCCCATTGTGACACCTGCAATTTTTTGCGTAACTATATATATTTAATATAAACTTAATTAAAGGACCGAGAGTTGTGGAAGTCAGCGGGAGAGGCCTTTGCCCAGCAGTGGGACACTACTTTAGGCTAATTAAAAAAATAAAATAAAGGAAACACTACCCCGGATTTGTTCGGAGGTCATCACCCCTAAAGGGAATGACCGACTCCTACAAGTATCAAAAATATCCTTATCCTTACTTTATCTTATTAATATTTCGATGTTTTGTCGCATTCCGTACTCTCACTCACTCATCGTCGGTGCGACTAAAAAAATCGCTATGTGTTTTTGAGCTACTTTTCAGGAGACAATAAAAACTGTTTATTTTAATGATTGTAGCATTTTTGTTAGACCTATATTTTTTTTATAATAGAGTTGGGTATTTTATATGTCACCCTTGAAAAAAAAATAGCAGTTTGTTAATTAAAACTTTGCGATATTATTAAAAAACCAGAATATTGCCACATAGCGAGTTAAATTTGGTTCGATTAAAATCGTTATGTGCATATTTTACACATGGCGATTTCTTGCTTCTATTTCGTAGCATTAAAACGGACACATATCGGTTTTTTCAATGAAATAATGTTGGTTATTTTAATACTCTTTCTAACAGAACAACGAGTTCTTGGGTATATCGAAGTAGTAGTGGTAGTAGTAAAACACTCTATTGCACAAAAAAAGTATCGTTAGGAAATAAGAAAAAAGTTTAAAATATGGAATTGAAGTCGGTTAACTAATAAATAAACTGTAACTCGACTACGAAAAAAATAGGCATTATTCTTGTGGGTGTTGGCCCGACGGAAGATCAGCGTTAGCCCAACCAAGCTAGTCATGCTGAGTCGTGACCATTTCGTAGCTAAATATTAACGTGTCCTGTAATGTTACGTATTTGTGGATAGATTTTCTGTTTTCTTCTTTTATTTGTTTGTTTTTATAACAACCTGTATTTGATTTAACAATTATGTTGCCACGGATAAATGATTTCTATTTCTTTTAGTGGAATTCCATGATATTTCATGACTGTTTCTTTGAAAGTACTTTCAATGATTCAGGCTGTGCGTTATTAGGTTCTAGATTACTGTTTTAACCTGTTGATCCGTGGTTGATCCCAACGGAAGGTCAATGCTGACAATCTTCATCATTTTGCGATGCAATTACGTAGTAGTTTCTAAAGCTATGTCTTCATGATGTGTCTTCATCTTTCAATTTGTATACTGGGGAAACATTTATGTGAAATTTTTAAATACCCCATCTGACCTATGTTTACGAATCTATGTAAATATATATGTTTTATAAATCTAGATTATGTAATAAGTCCTCAATTTATCTTAATCTATTATACAGAATTATTCAGCCCTACATATAAACGGCCCTTAGGTCAAACAAAAGGGTCCTGACCTTTGATGTTTGAGTGAGAAGTTTTGGACTGCTGACAAAGGACAGTCCGTTCCAAAGGATTGTTCTTGATCTTCATGTTTCGGCAAGTAAGTCCTTTAAAAGTTTAATCTTATCCTACTAATATTCCAACGATGTATTTCAATCTGTCCGCGCCTTTGATTATTAAACCAACCGGATGCGACACGCGCTCTCATTTCTATCGGAAAAAGTCTGCCGATTTTTGCGGAGGAGGGGAACGTGAAATGTATGCGAAATGTCAAAATAGCCACGTCAAATAAACGTCAGTCCATACAATGAGTATGACCACTGGTCATACATTTTCGGCAGAGGGAACACCTGTCAATGGCTGCTCCGCTTGGTTTAAAGCTCTAAGGTCCCTAAGGCTTAGGTCGCGTGCAGTAAATATAAAAAAAAAGATATTTATTCTTCAATTTAGGCACATTACAATGCACTTATGAACGTCAAACTCTAACACCTATGACCCGAGAAGAATCATGACCGGCAAGAAACTCGACGGGACCTTTTTATTTATATATGAAATATGGCGATGATGGGGTCAGACGGGGTTTATTCCTATGAAAAAAACTGTTACTCTCTATCTTCACTGTGCATAGAACAGCAATACTCGTGGAACTATGTGCTGTAGACCTCACACCTCTTATAAAGAAATATATATCTACTTCCTTTGTTGTCTTATTATCCTAACGAACTCATTATGGGGTACTCTTACCTTATAGGATACCTATTACTCTTGCTTCGAAGAGACCCAACTTATACTCATGCGGAAACACAGACTCTGACAGGGCAATGTGTGGTGGGAAGTTAGCCAGAAAAATTCACGCACTAACTTTGACATTGGAATTTGGGAATTTTGCGAACGGGGACGATGTCACTGAGACTCACGAGTCAAAATTATAATAAGATACGTAGCAGTCTTCATATGGAGAGAGTAGTAAAATGCTACAGCGACTCGATATACACTATTGATTGACAAAGTTGAACTAATTACAACGAACCACGTAAAATCGATTTGTTCACCACTTTCATGTATGTGTACGGCTTCGTAAGTCCCGCTGAGTAAGTTTACGCGGTAATCCGGACCATTGTATCGTGTCATTGGTCTTCTTACTTAAATATGGAAATTTGTTTTTATTTGAGACATAAATTCTGCTGATAATATTTAGACATACTGATCAGGTTTCAGTGAAAAGTTCAGCGTATGTTCAACCACCGTAAGGCATAAGCTTCTCCAATGCTGTCTGTTGTCGGCTGTCTGTTTCTCTCTTCCTGACTTCGCTGCCTGCTTTTTTGATGTCATCGGACCACGGGCAAGTGGTCTGCCTACTCTTATTTTGCCTAGCCAGGATTTTCACTCCAAAACGTACCTTCTCCACTGTTTTTTTATGATGACGACATCGACATACGTGGTCGCTTACGTATATACTTACAATGATATTCATAGTTATTCGACTACCTACTGTTTTTATACGCAATCATCTTTATTCTAATTTTATAATTCATTCCTCTATAAATGATACAATTTCGATAGTATGTACATTGGTATTCCTTTTTTTACAATTAAAAATGTTCCTGGCTGATCACTCTGACCTCCATCGATAAAAAGCTGCCAGATGCCCAGGTCTAGTACAGAGAATATTATAGCAAACTAACTAGAGGGGTTTCGCTGCTCTTTTTAATGTGTCATATTGTCTGGGGCTAGGCTCTTATCATAAATCAAATTTGTTTTAATTTTGATGTTGGACTGTGTTCTCTTTTTTGACGGCCTAGGAGCCCAGCTACCCTGTCTACGAAGCAGGAGGTCTCGAGTTCGAATCCTGGCAAGGGCATTTATTTGTTTACCACGAATATTTGTTCCTGAGTTATGGATGTTTTCCATGTATCTATACAGTGTTGTATTCAAACGCTCTTCGTAAGAATATTAAGCTATTTTAAAAAGAAGATTTTTATATCTCGGATAAAGTATTGAATTTATTAGGTTAAGTAATAAACTTTGAAACATTTTATATCTTAAAATAAAGAATTTTATTTTTTCCTTATATGGGAAACTGGATATCTCTTGATTCAAATAGGTTTCTTTGGTTGAAGAGATTTTTTCTATCTGTGTAGGAGCAATAAATTAAAACATAGATTCTACTCCTCAAACTACAAAACTTTTGAAATAAAACAACTTTGAACGGATTATATCGCGTATACTGAATTTTAAATTACATCCCGACGTTTCGAACACTTTACAGCGTTCGTGGTCACGGGTCGACTGAGGAAAACATATTTACCCACATCTAAAATTACAATGTACAGAAGACTACCCACATGTATAACATTAAATGCAAACAAATAAAGGTGAGTGTACATGCCAGAAGGGCAAATAAAGCTAGTTCTACAATAGGTAATTATCGATCTACTACAAACTTTAATTAATTAATTTAAAAGGTAGCAAACAAACTGTTAAATTTAGAAATTAATAGGTCTACATTATTTTACAAAATAGAGCAATATATGTTAACACTATCCAACGCTATGGCCTCACAGTCGTGTGTCTTGCTTGCTCTTTGATCAAATGAACCACTGGATCCCAAGCCAGTGGTAAAGAAAAGCCCTCCTCCCTGTTGAAGTTTGGACATTTCTTTATCTCAATAGCCTCCCGCAGCATCCTGGGAATATATCGTTTCTCCTTGGCGAGGACTAGAGGCTTGTCAAACATAATTGAGTGATTGGGCTTATCCATGACATGATCGCAGACTGCAGACCTAGGTCGACGGTGCTTAACATCGGCTACATGTTCCTTCACCCGAGTGGAGATGCTCCGTTTTGTTTGGCCCACATATGAGAGCCCACACTCACAATCCAGCCTGTAGACTCCTGCAGTTTGCAGAGGGGTGTTACTTTTCACGGGCCTCAGGAATTGTGACATCTTCTTCAACGGCTTGAAATAAGTTTTGATAGATGCCCGCTTCAGTATGTGGCTGATCTTATCGGTAACTCCTCTAACAAAAGGCAGGATGGCCGGTTGTCGCTCGACTGTAGGAAGTTTCATCCGAGTCTTCTGATGAAGGTGCCGCGGCTCAATCAGAAGACTCGGATGAAACTTCCTACAGTCGAGCGACAACCGGCCATCCTGCCTTTTGTTAGAGGAGTTACCGATAAGATCAGCCACATACCGAAGCGGGCATCTATCAAAACTTATTTCAAGCCGTTGAAGAAGATGTCACAATTCCTGAGGCCCGTGAAAAGTAACACCCCTCTGCAAACTGCAGGAGTCTACAGGCTGGATTGTGAGTGTGGGCTCTCATATGTGGGCCAAACAAAACGGAGCATCTCCACTCGGGTGAAGGAACATGTAGCCGATGTTAAGCACCGTCGACCTAGGTCTGCAGTCTGCGATCATGTCATGGATAAGCCCAATCACTCAATTAAGTTTGACAAGCCTCTAGTCCTCGCCAAGGAGAAACGATATATTCCCAGGATGCTGCGGGAGGCTATTGAGATAAAGAAATGTCCAAACTTCAACAGGGAGGAGGGCTTTTCTTTACCACTGGCTTGGGATCCAGTGGTTCATTTGATCAAAGAGCAAGCAAGACACACGACTGTGAGGCCATAGCGTTGGATAGTGTTAACATATATTGCTCTATTTTGTAAAATAATGTAGACCTATTAATTTCTAAATTTAACAGTTTGTTTGCTACCTTTTAAATTAATTAATTAAAGTTTGTAGTAGATCGATAATTAGCTATTGTAGAACTAGCTTTATTTGCCCTTCTGGCATGTACACTCACCTTTATTTGTTTGCATTTAATGTTATACATGTGGGTAGTCTTTTGTACATTGTAATTTTAGATGTGGGTAAATATGTTTTCCTCAGTCGACCCGTGACCACGAACGCTGTAAAGTGTTCGAAACGTAGGGATGTAATTTAAAATTCAGTATACGCGATATAATCCGTTCAAAGTTGTTTTATTTCATGAATAACTATCGCGGCAACCGTAGAAGATATTACAAAACTTTTGTTCAACAACTTTAAAAAAAATATGTATTTTGTAGATTGTCTCTTTTTCATACAAACTAAATAGTATTTTCAATGAACGTTAAAATCCGTCTAATTGACATTGCTTGTCACCCTACAGACATAGTCAATTTCGGAATACATTGCGTGTTCGAAAAAACTTTAAAGTGTCCTAAAAATCAAACCATACGTTATTTTTAAAAGTCGCTGAACAAACGTTTCCTGGGTTGAGGAGTAGAATCTACGTTTTAATTTATTGCTCCTTTTACAGAAACACACTGTATAAGTAGGTATATCGTCGCCTAATACCCATAATGTAAGATTTGCTTACATCGTTTGGGACTAGGTTAATTTGTGTAAGATTGTGCCCAAATATATTTTTTTTCCTTTGGGCGGTTCATGGCTTTTACTTTATGCCCACCGTTCACGAATACTCTTTAATAATAATAATAATAATAATATATGTTAGCCTCTATACGTCCCACTGCTGGGCACAGGCCTCCTCTCATGCACGAGAGGGATCAGGCTATAGTCCCCACGCTGGCCCAAAGCGGGTTGGGAACTTCACATACACCTTTGAATTTCTCCGCGGATGTATGCAGGTTTCCTCACGATGTTTTCCTTCACCGTATAGCGATTGGTAAATATCAAATTATATTTCGTACATAAGTTCCGAAAAACTCATTGGTACGAGCCGGGGTTTGAACCCAGGACCTTCGGATTGAAAGTCAGACGTCGTTACCGTCAGGCTACCAACGCTTTAACTCACTCACTTTTTTTTAATACTCTTTAACTCATAATTATTGTTTGGCTTTTGTAGGCTTTGTTTGTTCCCAATTTTAAAGCTTTTCGTTGTTTCTAAACTAAGTTAAACGAGAGCTAAATAGTCGACAGTTGAAACGTCTAACCATGACGCAAAATTAGAGTAAGTTATGAAAATTTTCTCATTTTTGGTTTTAAGTTAGTTGTTTCGTGTTTTTGTTTATAAAATAAATTAGGAATCAGTTAGCTGTAGGTATAGTCAGCAGCAAAAGTAGCTAAGCGGGTAGGGTGTTCAAAATGAGCGGGACACGGCTTTATTGTTAAGAGAATAAGAGCATTTTTAAAACCCCACGCGAACCTACTTTTGCTGCTGACTGCTGATAAAATAATTTTGAAAATAATCGCACCTCTCCGAGAGTCCAAATATATTGTTTCCTCGTCTGAAAATTTAAACCAAAACCAAACCAACCTTTACAAAAGCTTTGCACGGAAATTGTTTAAAAAAACTGCTTCTGTCCAAAGTGCATTGTGAACTGAATATATGCCCTTTTACTTTTTGCATCCATATAAAGGTTCGGGTTCGAATCCTGTTCAGAGCATTTATTTGTGTCATTTGTGTTCTTATCACAGATATTTGGTTCTGAGTTATGGATGTTTTTTTTTAAATATATAAGTATTTATTCATATCTATCTATTATATACAGCAACCCTTATTGAGCTTACTCTGAGACTAGGTCGATTTGTGAAAGAATGTTTCATAAAGTTTATTTATTTATTTTAAAAAGGTACAGAATACCTACCTCTTCATAGGCGTGGTCCGAATCGTACTTGGCCAATTTATTTATTGTTATAGATATGTACGTACACCACTTGTTACTTTGTCCCAAAAATCCTCCAATAACACTCAGAAATTAAAGCCAAATAGTCTAACTAGTATTAATTTACCCTTGACCCCGCACTTTCGCGTGCCCGTGCCACGACCAATTTGATTTTATTACCCCCGCAATATTGGGCTAAAATAAAATGTGCGATCATTGCGTCATATTACAGTATAATGCCGTGCTTTAGGGCTATTTTTACCACATTGGGCGAAAATGCTCGTGCTTAATTTTGTCTTTTTGTATAATCCTGTTCTTCCTTTATAGCTTTTATACCTTTTTTTACCCTTCTGCACAGCTCTTGTTATACATTACAAAAACTATTTAAAACGGGATATTTACCATGTGAGTTTTTTGTTGTGAGCTTCCGATATTTCGGCACAGTTGCATGCGCCATTATCACGGAGTAACTGAAGTTGCTGCGCTGTTGCTGTTGTTGTGTAACTCACATGGTAAATATCCCGTTTTAAATAGTTTTTGTAATGTTAATGACCATGTTAGCTTCAAATCTTGTTATACATTTTGACTCAACTATTACAATACTAGTAGTCCGCCTCGAACTGAGAACTCGCGATTTACTTGCAAACGAGTTGACCAATATAACAAGCTGGGTCTTCATATGGGTATGAAGATTTTTTCGCCTTCTAAATCCACAACCCGTTGATCGATCCACCGTGGATCCACCTCATAAACGAACTCTCAAATATGTATCTCTGCTATAGATAGTTTCACGAGAGTTGAGGTGAATGATTACACACACAGCTACATGAAGTACTGATTGCAAAAAAGCGAATGAATGAGTTTAAATGAGTGAGTAAATGAAAGTAAATGTAAATAAAAAAATATTTTAATAGGTCTGAAACAGTAAAAAAATACTTTTATAAACCATCGTCATAAACCATCGTCACTTAGCATTATTCGTTATCTCCGTAGTTATTCTAATAAGAATCTGTAGGTTTATTTATCTCTTAGAATGCAGTTGTCAATAGGTATGACAACCATGTAACGAGTGTCAGTTACTTCAGTCATCTTTGAAGAGGATTGATAATGAAATAACATAGTACCTAATGAAATAGTAGTTTATGTAAATGTTACGTAATAGGGGTCCTTAAAACACGAGTGTGGTTTTATGAAACGAACGAAGTGAGTTTCATAATAAGATCACACGAGTGTTTTAAGGCCTAATTACGTACAGTTTCATACACTGCTTTATCTACACACATATTATAAACCCGAAATTATGATTGAGTGACTGCAATTGCACGGATTGCACGCCATCGCCGTGACCAACTCGATTGTGTCGGCGGTCGGGCGGCGCATGCCCGCACCCGGATTTTCATAATGATATCGAATTTTTGCTTATTATTTGATAATAATAACATCGTTACAGATAACACATTTGTTCTAACTACTAAGAAGACGTTCGAAATTTGAATGTAATTAAGGTATCGGTTACCGATACTAAAATGTAAACATTAAGATGCAGCCACAGATACTCATATCTAAATATAGGGCGTTTGCTCATCGATCCTGACCATAAAATAGACATATTAGGGTATGGGTGTAGATAAATATAAGTAACGACATTTTTAACAGCTACATAAATAAACACAAGGCGATATATTACTTATTTATTCTCATTGGTTTCTACGCTTAATTTTATATTCATATGCCTACGCATATTTGACCTTTAAATTGATGAAAATATGTCATTTTTTTGAGGTCGTTGAATTGTTCTATATAATTCTTAACAAAATAGGTTAAAGAAACTTTTTGGTATATCTTGCAATTCTCTGTTGAACTTGCTATCGGTACAATAAAATAACAGTAATTTCAAAATCCCGCTGTCATTACATGACAATGTTGTTGTGTGCGTGACTTCAACTCTCGAGAAAATATCTACAAGTAGGTAGCATTCAATCTAAATTCTGACGAAACTATGCTAATGTCTCATCAGCGACATAATTGCTATGGCATCAACTTCACTTAATGACAATGAAAATGGATCACCCGCTATAGGAATTTCTTAAAAAAGTGACCCGTTTATTATTGTCTTTGCGTGTATGAATCGTGTCAAAGCGAAACCTAATTATGTAAGTTTGATGGAGAAAGTTTTGATCACAGTTGAGTTGCGTATACTAAAGACGGTAATGGGCACCAGTAAATAATAGGTGGTTTAGGATATTGTTTTCAATGTTTTCCATTAGGTACCTATTGATTATGAAGCGATAGTATAGCTTGTCTGTCACACGTCCGTACACGTACACGTCCGGCTTTCATTTCGAAGTTCTGGGTACAAATCCCGACTCGTAAATTTTAAATCATAGTTTAAGCATTGTTCAAAACATAGAGGTGAATGTTTCACTCAAAGACAAAAAAAATACTTCTTACTTAGTGCTACAATTTTGCCTACGATAGACAACTTTGCCTGGCTTGTAAAACATAGTTTTTTTCGCCAAACAGCTATTTGTATATCAATCCTGCTATAAGAGAAAGGCGGCCATCTCAGAATGAGGATATAATAGCTTTTTGGTGAAGAAAAACATGTTTTTCAAGCCCGGCAAAGTTGTGCATCGTAGGCAAAGATGTAGCAGTTGACGGTACTGTGAAACAGTTATTTACAGTTTGTGTCCTTGATCGCCATCTTGTAAAACGATTTATCGGAACAATCTCGGTTCACTGTTCACAGTGAATGGTCGCGAGAAACAAAAGCCGAGCAACATACGATAGCAAGCTCCGTCACATCACGCTTAAGAGCCAGTAGGAAATATATTTGAATTTAGAATGTATAGCATTAGAATATGGTATATAATCGGATGAGCTGTGGCTGGCTGTTACGGCTTTTATACATTGTGAAATAGAGCTATTGAGTTCACTTTGTTCGTTCACACTGATTCTATCCATTTGTTGGAGGCCTATTCGAAATTTAAACAACTTGATTTGTTATTGATATGATACAAAAATGATACCCACTTTATATGCGTGAGTGAGATCAAGATCTTGGAATCCGAATACTCCCAAAAAAGTTTTGCAAGGCCTCCGGTGTGAAGCAGTAAATAAGGGTAACTAATATAAACTGACTGAGACAGCGCTATACACACGCAAAGTACTATCTCGCTCATCACACCGTCGTGGTATGCGGAAACCGCATTAGTGTGATAACCGCATTAGTTTAATAATCACCTAAAGCTATCAAAAACACGAAAATGGTTCGAATGAATACATGTACACACGTGAGCGCTAAACAATGTACGCTGTTCATTAGGGTGGGTCGATTTAGTATGGCGCATTTTTATTTTTGAGTAATCATAAGTGGGTAGGGCTAAAATTATTGGGTTTTATTTATACTTTTTTATCGTGATTTTTTAATTTTTATTTATACTATGTTTTAGCCCTCTACCGCCGGCTAAAGTTTGATAATTAATCAATTATTTTTTCGTGAAAATATTAATTATTTTTTTTTAAAGATAAATTCTGCAGCATTTTAAACACCTCTTAATTGAATCAACATACATAATTATAATAATTTCTCATTATTATATAATTTTTACGAATTTAACAAAATAAAGGTAAATAAGAAATTAGCATAACTCCAATTTTTACCATGAAATGACAACTTAATTGAAATCTGTTTGTTACATTGTTATAAAGACATAACAAAATAACGATTAAAATTATATTTATTTTATTTGGAATAAAAATTTTTTTTTAATGTTCGTAACATAACAATTTTCAAGATTTGGTAGAGGGCTAAAACATGTACCAGTATTTTTTTTTAAATATTTTTATCATTATTATCTTTCCAAAACGCAACTTTTTAACATCACCCATTGTTCATTTTCATAATTTTACAAAATCGACCCACCCTACTGTTCATGTGTCAGTACCCGTCCTTGACTGGTAATCTACAACGTACCTAATCCATTGCTCTCTTTCCAGAAACGGCATGGCATGAGCAGTGCGGTGGGCGCGCAATGCGGCGCGCGCCGCTCGCGCAACCCGCCGCCCTCGCCGTTGCGCTCTCCATTCTGCTACGACTAGTCAACGCTGGTGAGTGAGCAAACGTTGAACATTCTCATGCATTTGTTGTAGCGCGGTAAGCGCGGTTTCGTGGCCGTGAAAAGGAAGCTCCATACGTTTGTTTTACACGCTCGAGTTCGATAGCGTCATATTTGTAGCGATATCACTTAAAGCGTTTTGTTCTTCAGCATCGTGTTTCAGAAATGCCTTGGAAATCGTGGAATGAATAGTAGGGTCTGGGTCAAAGAATTGCACAAATTACTAATATAAGTATTAAACACAGCATTGCTTGAACATTCTAATAGTGCTAAGCTAAAGTATCCATGCAATTTTGCACGTAGCTTCACGTCGCGTTAAAATATTAAGATTTTACTGTTGTGGCAAATGAAATGTATTAAAATTACTTACCTTACAAAATTTAATTATACATGTATATACATTTCTATTGGAAATAAAGGGCTAAATTATTAATTTCTTTATTTCTCTTTCGTCTTAAATTATTATATTATTGTGGCTTAGTCAACTACCGTGAATAGAGCTGAGTGTGTGGATAAAAAGCAAGTACTAAGTATTAAAGAAGATAGTACCTACCTACCGTAAAATGAGGGGAAAAGGGATTGCCGGGTCAGTCGGGTCATGAATAGGTATAATAGATGGGTGAGTTGGTTTTTATAGGTTTCTGCTACGAATATAATTATTATATTCTATTTACAAAAAAAGGTCGTCCACGGTATCGCTGGGGCGATGCTGTGGAATCAGACCTGCGCGATCTCCAAGCTGTTAATTGGTGAGAGACTGCGCTAGATCGAGACAACTGGCGTAAACTCGTGTCGGAGGCCAGAACTCACTTTGGGTCGGTGCGCCAATGAGTAGTAGTAGTAGTAGTATTTACAAAAAAAGCTATTGTAATTATCATTATCCAAAAGTGTCGAAATAATTTTCTCAACTCACATTGGTAGGCAATCCCATCATAGTCACCCAGCTACGGGGTGAGGTGGGATTTTAGGTTAATCGTTAATGTTATGAAATGGAACTACACAGAATCAATAAAAACCTAAAATTTAAACGGCCGCAACCGTTTTTATGTATAAAAATCAACGTGCAACGTATAAACATACATTTTATCGAGGTTTGAATGTCTGTTTTGGTGGTCCGTTTCTTCAGAGTAAGCCAGTCCCTTAGGGAGCTGGTTCGAAATCCCCGACGCTTAATGTTTCCATACAACACCTGCCTTTCTGTATGTGTTCGAAAAAAAAAAACATGTTTTGACCCGAATCACCCCATTTATTTTGCATGCATTTCGCGTTTCATACACTCGTGTTATACGTGGATTTCTGAAGTTGGTAAGTTAAACTTCCAAGTGCTTCTCGCTGCCCTAGTATATGTCATCTTTAAGATAATATCATCTTAAAACCCTTAGCAATAAAGGTGAAAGCAGGATTGGTAATTAGTATGTCAAGAACTAGAATGTTTACTTTATTCAAAATTGCACAGGAACTACAAAACAGCAGCTAGATTTTACGTTCAAAAGGAATGTTTACGTAATAATTTTAAACAAAAAAAGAACCGACTTCACTTAGGATCCGCTATTCCAAGAGGAAGTGGCCGAGTTGCTGTAAAAAATAGTGAAATCACTATAGGTGTGCCTATAATAGTTGAAGAGTTCCCTCGATTTCTCCAGGATCCCATCATCAGATCCCGACTTGGTGACAATGGGACCATCTAGGGGTTATACCTGTTCGATTTAAAAAAAAATTTTGAAAATCGGTTCACGATTCACGGAGATATGGAGTAACATACATACAAAAAAAAAAAAAATTATGATAAAAAAAAAAAAATCAGTCGAATTGAGAACCTCCTCCTTTTTTGAAGTCGGTTAAAAAAACAGTGTGTTACATAAAAATGTAATACGGGCGAATCTCTTAACGGTGATTAGTATAGGGCATAAGAAATGTAATAGATATCTTTTACTTAGAATTGCAATTAAAATTTTATCCATAACAAAATAATTCGGCCCGCAATGTAATGCAAACACACACTAGCGTTAAACGCTTGTTGACAGTTACTTTCAATACCATGTTTACAGTACATTGCTGCTGAAAAATTAATAGGTAACAGTTAAGTGTTACTTTGAAAAAATCTTAATTAATGATTACACTAATGAGTTATATGTCTACTTTAATTTATCGCCCGTCTTAGATTTACACACTGTATAAAAGGAGGGTAGTAGCATCAACAAAAAATACTGTAATGGGTTTCCAAGCTAAGTTCGTCCTGACCATAAAATAAGACTTGGGTCCCTTCCTGCGGTAAAGGCACCCGAGGGCGGATCGTGGTCGGATTATGTACAATATGGAGATACCTAATTTTAAAGCACTTTGTAAACAACAGGGAATTCAGGCATACATAGTAGGTATTAAGTGGTCTAAGTCATTTTCTGATTTATAATAGGTAACTTATTTCTTTTCACATTTTCCCTAGCATTCCACGGCTCATTGTAATCTGCGGTCTGTTGTAACCTAATCTGAAAAATTGGCCTGAAGCCAAATTTTTACGAAAGCTAATTCCAAACTGACCGTAAAAATCTTATTTGATTTGTACATAAATTTAAAAAAGGCGAGGTTAACCCGACACATTCGGCTAAAGTTGGACGTCTTACCGACGTTAATTAATAGAAGATTTTAGAAGTACATAAACTCGAAACCCAAATTTGACATCTTAACCAAATATGGCAGACAAAGTTGGTTCCCATGAAGTTATAACCGCTTTCAATCAGTTAAAATTATTCTGATTTATGTAAATTAATCCCAGTGTGAGGGTAACTTGGAAGTTCAGCGTGTACCTAACTTATTAGCCTGCCCCGAAGGTAGGATAAGCTGAGGTATTAATTTAGAATGGAATTTAGAGGCAATTATATTGAATACTAACTTAGCTTGCTGGTATACACGTGGAACTCGTTTCAGAGGTAAAATATATACAGAGTATATACAGAGTACAGAGGCTCTCCGAAACATGTCGCAAGACGTGACTTAAGTGCCGTGAGTGTAACCGTGTCATTTTATAAAAGATAAGATAAAAAAAGATAAAAGATATTTATTCTTCAATTTAGGCACATTACAATGCACTTATGAACGTCAGAGAGAAAAGAAACTACCACCGGTTCTAACCCTACACCTCTGACCCGAGAAGTATTACTTATTACCGGCAAGAAACTCGGCGGGACTTATTTTTTCAAAACAGTACTACAAATACATTAAAGATACTATATACAATAATGCGTAGTTCTTCAAGAAGGCATATCAAAACAGCTTGAGAGACAGACATGTACCTGCCTATTGTGTAATTAAAATGAAAAATAAAAATAAAATCCAAATCTGACTGCTTCGCAATACGTTTGATATTCTTTCTTACTTGAACTGTGTCCTCTAAATGTTAGATGATTTTATAGATTCTGGTTTGGTCTGCTATAATGTTAATATGTCTCACGAAAGTTTAAATTTAATAAATTTAATATATACAGAGTGACCAAAAAAGAACTAGATTTCCTTTGGTTGTAAGGTTATCGTTCGATCTGAAGATTGATTTGATTTTTGGACGTTTGTCATGGCCATTACTCACCGCCGCCGCTCAATGGCCATACAAAAATCCAAAAACCAAATCGATCTGGGGGCCGATTTTTGACTACCGAGCGGTCGAATTCAAAGATTTTAAGCTCGAATATAATCGTAAACAAAAGTTTGTTACCATTAATAGTTTTTTTTTTAGCCAGCGTATACATACACAGTTAAAATATTTTTTAATTAAAAATTGTCAACTCCTTCCTTATTGCAATTCCATAACATTAATTACAATGAAATAAAACCAATATGCCTTTGAGTTTTAGGATAATAATGCAAAACAACAGTGTTGTTTTTCCATTTCATTTTACACGAAAAAAATTCAAGTCTCAAAATGGAAATTGAACAAAACCTATATATTTTATTGTCGCAGAGTGAGCTTGTTTACTTTGACAATTTTATTTTCTTTTCATTACGATGGACGTTTTATGAAATCGAATAGAAACAATTAGCAACTGGTCGGATCGTTTTTTGTGAATTGGTAGAGTTGGACTGTAAAAACCGCTGTTTAAAATATTTGTATATGTTGTAGTGGCATTTTAAAAATCTTTATAGAAACAAGTAACTCCCAAAAAAGTTTTTGGTACACAGTTTTATTACTGACTATACCTAGTAGCATTGTCATGTAAACTACGGAAGTATACCAAATTTCAGCTCAATCAGACACCGGGAAGTGGTTTAAAGGACCATGGGCACTTTAGTATGGAGTCTGGTCCATATCCTCAATACTTATGAAACTTATGCTAAATGATAGCTTCAAAGCTATCATTTATTTCATACTATGACGGTTAAGTCGAAGTCGCGGGCCAACATGGTCTTTTTTATATAAATTGAACCCAGTACGGCAACGGTTTCACCATAGTATGTTTTATTATAATAGAAAAAAAACGACACATTATGCATTTTATTATCATTGTATTTATATTAATCAAAAAATAACATAGGTATTATATAGGTGTCTACCTACCTACAATATTAAATATCTCTTCAGTCTCGATTCGGTCTTCGGTTCTTAAGTCGAGGTGACTAGTGGGTTTGTAGATATTTAATATTGTAGGTAGGTAGATACCTATATGATACCTATGTTATTTTTTGATTAATATAAATACAATGATAATAAAATGCATAATGTGTCGTTTTTTTCTATTATAATAAAACATTATTTATTTATTTATTTATTTATTAAGCCTTCTGTAACATCATATATTTATTTACATATGTATATGTTATGTTATTGTAAACTTATAGTATATTAATAAATTAGTTAATCTAACATTATATGCATTTTTTTTATATACTTGTGAACATTATTACTAGATTAAGAGATTATACATAAAGATAAAGAAATATAAATTATAAGTGTATTGTAGTTACAGATCATCCCATTGTTGGGCAAAGGCCTCCCCCATCTTATTCCACATGTTCCGATTATTGGCAAGTTTGGTCCAGGAGCTTGAAGCGAATTTAGTCAGTTCGTCTTTCCAGCGGGTTCGGGGTTTCCCTGGACGCCTTGTGATGTGTTTCGGGCACCAGTTTGTAGCTGACTGAGTCCACCTTTTATCTTTCCGCCTTGCGATATGTCCGGCCCAGTCCCATTTCAATTTCTTTGCTTTTCTAATGACGTCCGTGGTGCCTGTTATTTGTCTTAACTTTTTGTTGGAAATTTTATCCATTAGTTTGCATCCTATAATACTTCTCTCCATTTTCCGTTGTGTAATTTTGAGCATTTTTGCTTGGGTTTTAGTTAGGGCCCAGGTTTGTGCTCCGTAAGTAAGTATTGGAAGTATACAGCTATCAAAAGCTAGTTTTTTCGTTTTTATTGTTATTTTTTTATTTTTAAATATAAATTTTAGGGTCCAAAATCGTTTCCATGCGTTTGATATTCTTCTATTCAATTCTTCGTTGTGGCTGTCATTAAAAGAGAATATTCTTCCTAGGTATATATAATTTTTGACTCTTTCGATGGTTACATTGTCTATCGATATTTCGTATGTTCCTTCGCAGTTCGACATTGTTTTTGTCTTCTCTTTATTTATGGTTAGTCCGACTTGTTTGCATTTTTCATTTAGCGCTGAGACCATTTCTTGCATACGTACGGCTGATGTTTCGAGAAGTATTGTATCATCCGCGAAGCGAAGGTTACTTAGTTTCCGATCGGTTATTTGTACTCCATACTTTTTCCATTTGATTTGATGTAGAGCGTATTCCAGGATAGAGTTAAAAAGTTTAGGTGAGATTGGATCTCCCTGTTTCACACCTCGGCCAATTGGAAACGGACGTCCTTTCTTCTCCAGTTTGATAGATGCAAAACTGTTTTCGTAGATTGCCTTGAGTGTGAGAATCACATCGGTAGAGACGCCGTCTTGATAGAGAGCCTCCCACAGATATTCATGTTTGATAGAGTCAAATGCTTTACAGAAGTCTATGAAAGTTATGTATATTGTCTGTGGGTATTCATGTACTTTTTCAAATATTTGTTGTAAGCTATGAAGGTGGTCGCAGGTAGAGAATCCCGTCCTAAAACCAGCTTGCTCTATTGGCTGTTTTTCATCCAGTGTCCGTGCGATTCGATTTAGGATTATTTTTGAGAAAACTTTATACATCGTAGAAGTTATACTTATGGGCCTGTAGTTTCCGATATCTGCAGCGTTCCCCTTTTTATATAGCAATTTTATTGTTGCGGTACGCCATTGTTCTGGTATATATTTCGACTTTAAAATATGGTTGAATATTTTTTCTAGCAGCGGGACGAGAGTATTCAAAATAAAACAATTCAATAATAAAACATACTATGGTGAAACCGTTGCCGTACTGGGTTCAATTTATATAAAAAAGACCATGTTGGCCCGCGACTTCGACTTAACTGTCATAGTATGAAATAAATGATAGCTTTGAAGCTATCATTTGGCATAGGTTTCATAAGTATTGAGGATATGGACCAAAATTACTCATTGTCCTTTAACTTAATAGATTTGATGCATAAAATAACATAAATAAATAAATAAAATAAACAAACAAATATACGGGGTCAAGCGAAATAAAACTGTGTTATAACCATACCTCGTAAACTGCGAGCGAAATCCATTGAAATTACGTATGACAACCAGTAACAACCCTAGTATTTACTTCAATGAATTTTGATCGCAGTTTACGATGTATGGTAATAACTAGAGAACTTCTTAGAAGAGTTTTTGTTAAAGACAATCAAAACCCGGCGAAAAAAGCAACGCTTTTTTTCTATCCATGATTTTTACTTTTGAAACTTTAGGCAGCTTTTTAAATTTAATCACTCAAATATTTTCTTAGTGAGTAAATCTAATTAAGAAACGTTTTAAACTAATTAGACTACAGAAAATGTAAAAACTGTTTGAAATAATTAATTAGATTCAATGTCACACTAATGACGTTTACAAGTTGGCATTAAAATATTATCGTCCACTTATATTAATGAGGTTTTGACCGTCCTTTTTGTCTGATAATTAAGTAAGAGATTTTCAATTCTTAGAATTATCAGGCATATACTATATACTCGTACATACCAGTCACTATCGACCTCTCAAAATATCAACCATCACAAAAAGTTATCAATAAGAATAAGAATGAATGAGTTCAAATGCGCAAGAACTAAAAGAGGACCCAGTGTGTTGACGACACAGTAAATCCTCATTGTTTGTAAAGAGTCGGCAACGCGCATGTGACACCTCTGGAGTTGCAGGCGTCCATAGGCTAAGGTAGACTTACCATCAGGCGGGCCGTATGCTTGTTTGCCACCATCGTGTTATAAAAAACGGACTAAAGATGTTTGAAAACTGTCATTTTGGGGATCGCTCGCCGGAATGTCGCTCCGCTCCTCCAATATATCCACTTATCTTTTCTCTATTGATTTTGGTTATATTTGTAGCAAATTTTTGAAGCTTTTAAAGTACATAATAAGAAACTAAAATAAGGCATTCAAGCACAAGCATCGAATCAGCAGACTTTAATAAATAGGTACATAAAAATACATGACATAACCTGCTATTCTCACTCCAGACAACTTTTTAATGCCAACCACGACCTTTCAACTGAGCTGAGAAAACATTCCAAGAAAATGTCGAGATATTTTATTAGGAACACTATTAGCTGTTTCAATGTAAAGCCTTTTTCTCTGCGCTGCTAGAATAACGTGGTCTTATTTATTTCTTTTGAATTCTGCAGGAAACATTTGGCAATTTGTCATAAGTTTTCTCCACAACGTGGTCAGACGTGTTTCTTAGAATCATTATTAGTCCTTTTTGTTTACACTTGTGACTTGTTAATGTAAAATACGCTTCGACTTAAATAATTGTAGGAGTTTATAAAAATACCTACTTTTTCTATTACAAATTGCTCTACATTTAAACTAAACTTAACTTTAGTCCATTGAATGAGTGGGTACTTACCCACTTATAAATTAAGTAATACCACTTAAAAATAAAAGGATAACGATCAAGAGAATAGATATCATATATGTATATTTAGTGACAAAAACTCGCACGATTCTTACTTATTATCCAAAAAACGGCACTTATTTAATTGCATATATTTACCGTACACAGATAGAAATAATATCTTAATTCAAAACGCAAAACTCTCTTGCACGCGGTTTCTTAAAGAGAGTAATAAATACCTTAGACCAATAAACATGACTTGAGTTAAAAATATCATGATTTTTAAAAGAAGGATTAAAATTATTTAGCTTTATCTTTACACATTTTTAAAGCGAATGAAAATGATTTGAGTTAAGATAATAATTATTTATGGCAAAAAGCACCAAAATTTTCCTTTAAGAGTTGTATGTGTTTAAGTAAGAGCGATTATTTCTTGGTTTGATGTTTTCAATCTACAGCCAAGAGCCAAAGCTAATTCAAAGAAGTAGCACCAAAAGTTTGATTTGAGATTTTAAAGTTTTTAGGCAAGAGAGATTAAATTTTGATTTGATTTGATGTTAAACCTACAGTCAAGAGCCATAGCTATTCCAAAGAAGAAGCAAATAATTTTTGCTTTGAAACATTCAAGTTTTGGATGTTAGTTACCCTGCGTATCAATAGATGTCTCTGCGTGTAGGTTAACTCGCGCGAACGTTTGTTCGACGTAACTTCATGACAATCATGACCCTCGGCGCTTTACCCGGGATTATTCGAGATTCACAATAGCAATCTCAGCTCTAATTAATACGATTATAAATTGTGAGTGTATAGATAATCATAATCATAATTTATATTAGTATTATCTACTTTTAGTTAAACTTCCTTTCTTGGGATTAGTCCCGAGAAATACAGTTTCTGGTACAGTCGCTATCAAATATATCGGTGCGGCCAAGGTACTCAAAAATATCTGAACATGCACTTTATCGCGTTGACAATAGAGGCGTTGTTCAGATATTTATGACCACCTTGGCCGCTCCGATATATCTGATGGCGACTGTAGTAGCTGTTTAAGTAGTGCACTGAGACACTTATGATATAATTTAGAAAATGTTATTGTTTGTTTCAAATAACCGATTTCATACTCCAAGAAATTTTATTTCTTAGTGTGAAAATATCAAATTTTACATTAAGTAACACATGCTCTTGAACTAATGCGTTTTCTTGTTTCCGTGGAGAAATTCAATTCTCAATTTAAATGATGAGTCTTTACCCAAGAAACAAAGTTTCTTGTCGTAAGTTCTTTATGTGTTGCACTAAGACACATAAAGTTCAATTCAAAAAAATAGATAGATAGATAGATAGATAAAGAATTTATTTGAATACTGCAATAACACACAATATCAAAAGCAACAAAGTATAACAATAACACAGAATAAGTAGAGACAATCAAAAAAATAACAAAGCATAAGATAAGGTAGTTAGAATGAATGATTGTGTGCGTTGCAGCAGAACAAAAGGGTTCACAGCTCAGCTATACGCTTCACTCTTTCGAGCAAAACACTGGTATTCTGCTGAAACCCAGGTCACATTAGTTTCCTAGAGAAACTATACAGAAAGGGAGGTACTCAAAGGTGTAATATACTTTCGTTAATAACTTATAAATTGTGGGTATACAAAGTGGTGTAAAGTGTGCAGTGTGTGTTAGTGCTTGTGTTGTGTAAAAGTAGAAAAAAAAAAAAATTGTACATAGCAATATAAATAAGGCTAAAAAATAGACAAAAGGTAGTGTGTGACATGTGTAAGTCAGAATTTAGACTCTGAAATCCGCAACCAAATAACCGTAAGGTATCCCTGTTTTTTGTTTATCCAGAAGTATCTTTTTGAAATTATGTTTGAAAGATATTTTGGTTTTCAACCGCCTTACTGGTGGAGGGATATCATTCCAGCATTTGGTTGCGAGATATCGAAAGCATCCTGTGAAAGCAGCCGTTCTATGAAGATGCATTTCTAGTAGACAGCGCCGAGTAGACCTAGTACCGTGACGATTATGAAATTTCGATTTATTTATTTTGGAAAAGAGGTACTCGGGTGTTTTAGAGTTAAGAACGCCAAAGAGGAGACATGCAAGGTGTAGATGTCTTCGAGAAGTCATGTTCAGCATGGACGATTTGTTTAAATACGGCGTGATGTGGCTTCTAGGAGGGACAGAATAACAATACCTATAGCATGCGTTTTGGACTCTCTGTATTACGCGACGAGTTTTTTGTTGCAGACGTGGACCGTAAACTACATCACCGTAAGTAAGCTTTGATAGGACCAGAGATTCACATAAGATTATACGGACCTTTTCACTTAACAGATTTCTTATTCGGTACAAAATCTTTAAACGGAAGAAACATGATTTTGATAATTCTCCTACATGCTTCTCAAACCTCAAATGACTATCGATTACTATACCCAGGTTTCTGGCCTCTGCTACCCTTTCAATTGGCGATCCATTGATATTTATTTGAGGGCCGCAGTTTATGATTCGTGAAACCTGTAATTTAGTACCCATAATCATGTACTTTGATTTGAGAGGGTTCAATAACAGACAGTTCCTTTCAGCCCAGGAAGAAATGTTATTAAGATCCTCATTAATTTTATTGACTGAGTCGGCAAAATCATTAGGGCGAGCTGAGTAATACATTTGAACATCATCTGCATACAAATGATATTTACAGTGTTGAATAGCCTTTGTTATATCAGCACTATAAATAATAAAAAGTAAAGGACCAAGTATCGAGCCTTGAGGGACACCACGAGTTACCGGCCTAGCATCAGATACCAAAAACGTGCCATCTTCTTTACATATTTTAACTGACTGCGTACGTCTATCAAGATAACTTTTAAACCACGCAAGTGACTTTGAATCTACGCCATAATATATTAATTTTGAGAGTAACAGATCAGTATTTATACAGTCAAATGCTCGAGAAAAATCCAGGAGGACTAAACACGTGCCTTTGCCTGAGTCTTGTTCAGAAATAATATTGTCTACAACGTCAATCAAAGCGGTCGTCGTCCCCATACCTCTACGAAAACCTGACTGTAATTGAGGCAGAATTCTGTTGTTATCTACGTATTTATATAACTGTTCGTAGACAGCCTTTTCTAAGATTTTTGATAGAAAAGGTAAGATACTTATAGGCCTCAGCTCATTAAAATCACGTGGGCTATCCACCTTGGGCAACGGTGTTACTACGGCAGATTTCCACAATAATGGCACCTCACCAGTCAAAATTGACCTATTAACAATGGCTGTTATCACTGACAGGGTGCGTGGAAGAGTGAGCAGCACCATATCTCTACTAATTTCATCTACGCCAACTGAATTAGTAGTAATTGATAATAAGTATTTGCCTACCTCATCCTCGCTGACTGGCTTCAAGCTGAACGACGATTCACCATATCGTTGCAGTTCAAAGTTCAGCAAGGTAGAAAGTGGAACATGACTATTACCTGGCACATTCAAGAAACTATCATTAATTAAATTTGGGTCATTGAAGTGATCCGGTAGACGGTCTCGAATATTAGAGTCGGTCAAAACTGATTTTTTAAGGTTTTGCCAGAGTGTTTTAGAGTCCTTGTTATAAGCATTTATATTAAAATTATAATATGCCTTTTTTTCATTGAAGATGCTCTGTACAACAAGGTTTTTTAAGTCTTTGTAGTATTGTTTATGTATTTCCGATTTCGTAGCCCGGTATGCAAGATGAGCCTCGTTGCGCTTTTCTATCATAATTTTAATTGTTTCGGTGATCCAAGGTAAATTATTGTTCCATCTAATTGTGAAAGTTTTTAAAGGGGCATGTATGTCAAATAAAGTCAACAATAGACAATTAAAAGCGTTAACCATACACTCCACGCTATCCATTTTCAAAACAGAGTCCCAGTCTAAATCCTGCAGGTCCCTATTAAAAGCAGCTAGATCGATGTCCTTAATTGGCCTACAGGTAAACTTTTTCGGTACTATCTTGGGCCGCTTTATAGGTAATGTAATAGTTACCATGGCATGACCAAGAGAACCAGTAATGTTGGAAACGCATACATCGGTGACAGGCGCATTTGTACAAATAAGATCGAGAAGCGTTTCATTGTCTACAGAAAAGTGAGTAGGCTTCGTGACCACTTGTTCTAAACCTAAGTAGCTAAGAAAGCATGTAAACTTCGATGCGTTACTACTTGTGGTGTCTAACATATTGATATTAAAATCCCCAAGCAAAACAACATAATCATGTCTGGAAAAGTATGATATTGATTCAGTAAGGGCGTCAAAAAACACATCTACGTTAATCCAATTAGGGCGGTATGCTGTACCTATTATGTAACTACGTTTATTAAGTGACACCGATAACCATAGTTGTTCAATGTTAGCAATAGGGTGGGTAGATCGGCGCGCCCGCACGCTGGATTTGATGTAGAATCCTACCCCGCCACCGCGGCCGCCGCGCATCGAAGTCGGCCGCGGAGCATTTATAAATTTATAACCGGGGACGTTCGGAGCTCGCCTTTGTTCACCCTGTCTGATCCAAGTCTCGCAAATTGCAACAATATCCGCGTCAAAATTGTGCATAGCCACTAAAAAGTCATCTTGTCCTGTTGCCAAAGATCCCGGGTTGTAAAGGGCTAATTTAATAAATTTAGTTTTAGGCACGACAACGGGTGAAGTTGGGTGTTAACATGCGTGTACAAGTACACATGTATTTATACATTAAAAAGTAGTCTAAGTTTGTGGCGTAATAACCCGGTTTGTTTTCGTATGTGAAAGAAAATACAGTGTTCAAATGTTTTGATTTGAGGTTATAAGTGAGTTTCGTTAAGTATAAATGACAAGTGTTGTTAAGTGTAATGTTTAGATAAAAGACACGAGGCTTGAGAATTACTATTATTTTTGTAGTTGTTGCAACGCACACCAATAACGTGAAAAAGAGTTGACGAATATACAAAAAATATAATGCACATTTGCGAGTACTGTAGACATACAATGCTAATGTTAGTATTTGAGTGATGTTGATAGAAAAGTTAATACAAACTGTTTTGCGATGTGAAAAGTGAAAAATACATTTTAGGCAGTTTATAACAAAGTGAACCAAGTTACGTTTATACCTATGATCAAATATCAAGAGAACCAAAAACACGAGCCAAGTCTTGTTCAGTGCGAATCCTGTGCCTCGGAGAATCAGTTCCTGGATGTTGTCGCATATAGATTCTGCCGTCACGGGTCCATACGTATCGCCAACCATGGTGCTCCTTGAGCTGCCTTGCCTTCTGGAACAGTCGTCGATTGGAAGAGGTGAGCCGCTCGTTGACATAAAAGCGGCGGGTGGGTTCCGGCAGGCCAGTGCCCTCCGTGGTCGCGCCGCGTCGCACCCGCGCCGCCTGCAGCAGCCGGTCGCGCACGGCGCGGCGCGCCAGCCGCACCACCAGTGGTCGTGGGCGGGCCCAAGGGCCTTGGGCGCCTTCGTCCAACCGCGACGGGCGACCCACGCGAGTGGCATCGACGATGTCGTGCTCAGACAGCGTGACACCGAGCTTCTGACCCAAGGTAGTTACTATGTGCATTGTGTTTTCGCCCTGCTGCTCTGGCACGCTGGATATCTCTATGTCGTTGTGTAACAAGTCCTGGTCGCGATCATTTAACTCCATTTTCAGCTGATCGATGGTTTTTAATAGTGACTCATTATTATGATCAGTCGTATGTGCAGCCTTGCTCTCCAGGTTATCGACACGGGCACACAGATCAGCAATGCGTCCATCACAGCTGTCGATCCTTAATGATATACTTGACATCGTTTGACGGAGAGCCTGGATATTGTGATTCATAGTCCGGATTTCTTCTCGAAATAGACGAAACTCCGCCACTAGCTGCTGAACGGCAGCGGCGCCGGCCGCTGCGGAATCGGTAATGCATGTAGTGTCAATTGAAGCCTCAAACCTGGTGGTATCGTTCAATTGAAGACCGTCCGTGAAAGACATGTCCATGACTGAGTTGTCCGGCTCGTGAGTCGCCGCTGCACGGGGGCGGGCGGCGCCCCGGTGCATAGTTACATTTTCATGAGCGCCACGCACCGGTGTATCTGTATTGCCCGTCCGAGGTTCAACGCTTTTGCATTCTACGCACTTCCACGAGTACTTATGTTCAATAACCATCCTAATATAGTCTAGGGAAACGCTCGCGCAGAGATCACAAAAGGATTTTTGGCAGTTAATACAGTTCAAAAATCGCCAATCGCTTAGTGCAGTTTGACATCCCGCACAGGTAGCCATTGCAAAATGTAATATACGGCTTGATAATAAGGTCGAATTTTCGATGACTGTCACTGACACACTGTCCCTGCGCGCGCGCGAATGCTAACAGCTGATTCGCTGACAGCCCGTCAGCTGACCCGCACAATCGAAAAATACAAAGTCCGGTTAGGTGAATACACTTCGGTTTTGAAGCTGTATTATTTATAATACGTTAAAATTTACGCACTAAGCACTACTAACTTCGTTAGCCACTGATGTTAGGTCTTTAATTATACACCATTTGAGTGTGTAAATAAACTTTTAACAATTATTTACGAAATTTACACGGAGCGAACGAAAAGTACGTCTGACAGCTCTGACGTTCGTCACGTGACCAAAATACAATACAAAAACAAAATTCAAACGCTCTTCGTGAGAATATTATGCTATTTTAAAAAAAGATTTTTAAATCTCGGATAAAGTATTGAATTTATTAGCTTAAGTAATAAACTTTGAAACATTTTATATCTTAAAGCAAGGATTTTTATTTTTTCCTTATATGGGAAACTGGATATCTCTTGATTCAAATACTTTTATTCATAAAAAACACATTAAATTAACATTTTACATTATAGCTTACAAATATACAATCATAATTAACTACTAAATAAGATAGAATATGCCTATTGCCTACATAAAATACACTTAAAATATGAACTAAAATTATCTGGCATTATCCTATTATCTCGTCCAGACACCCACCCCGCGACCCCCCCGACGCAAAGGTGCCCATCACGCTCGCCGCGTTGCCACGTTGAACGGCGATAGACAACCTTTGCATCAGGAAAGACCCGGAGCGAGGGTCCAGACCTCTCTCACGCAAACGCCTCCCAACTTCCCTCAAAAATATCTTCGCCTCGGTACACCAACAACCGGTGGTTTCCACAGCCAGCGGAACAAATAAATAATTGGTAAGGACCGCGTACTTCTCCCGCTTCCGAACCGCTGCCCACTCAGCCGCTGCCCCCGCCGATCTCACAGTGCGGCCAATGTGGGACGCCGCAAAAGTGCTGACGCACGTCGCGTCCCACAAAAGGCACTTCCCTTTTTCCCACGGGATCAGAGTTAATCCGTCTGGTCTCTTACCATCCGACCTGTTAAGGCCCGGAGGTTCTAGAATGCACGGAACATTCGCAGTGACCAACGCCCTTCGCACAATGTCATTAAGGGCGTGATGGCGTGGAAACCTCCCTGCACACCGACAACAACTCAAGGCGTGATGGCCGTTGCTCTCCACAGTAGCGCCGCAGATGCATAAATGGGGCTGACAAACATCACATCCCAGACGGAGAGCCACTGCCTACCGCATAGAGTTGTTGTCGAGAAGGGTACCTAAATGTGGAGATGGGAGCGCATGAAGCCACGCCCCCGAAAAAATAAAAATTCAAATAAAATTAAAAAATAAAAATTCAAATAGGTTTCTTTGGTTGAAGAGATTTTTTCTATCTGTGTACGCAATCAAATAATAGCTAGGGATATACGCACAGATCTGTCCGCCGGATTCGTCCGGCGGATATGCCCGGTGGACAGATCTGCCGGACAAATCCGGCGGGCAGATCTGTGCGTGTATCCCTAGCTATTATCATTGTTTTGTCAGGTGAATTACCTACTTAATAAAAGTATTTGTAGTGGCAAGGGGAGGCCTATGTTCAGCAGTGGACGTCTTATGGCTGAGATGATGAAAAGTATTTTAGTAGATAATAAAACATTGACATTAAAAAAAAGGAGGTTCTCAGTTCGACCCGTATGTTTGTATGTTTGTTTGTATGTATGTTTGTTCGCGATTATTATAATGAAACGTCAGGTTTGTTCTCTTTATATTAGATACGAGTCTCATCATCATCACCATAGCCATAATGAACCATACAGGCAATATAACAAGGTTCATTTTCGTTCAATGATTTTTTTGTATTTAGTGAATTTTGCTTGTCACCTGACGATTAATGACTTGCTTGCTTTATGATTTCAATGTTTTAAGACAACTCCAACGCTTTGGCCAAAAACCATTCAAGCAAAAAATATAAATATATCCTCTTATTCCAGGTTCAATGGGTCCCGGGGTACCCGAGAACATCACAGTGACGTTCCTAAACCCAACCACAGTTCGAGTGTCGTGGTCGACCACGGCGGACCTGGTCGAGAAGTATGACGTCACGTACAAGCCTTCTGACGCGAGGTAAGGATCGGATTCCAAACGTACTCTGTGCTGGTCTTTTTTCTTTGCAAAGCTTGGGCATGGATATAGTTTAGATGAAATTAGTTGTTTTTAAACGTAATAAAAAATATTTTGAAACAGATATTTAGAACCTACGAGTATTCCAGTTGTATTAAATAATTGTGGAAGTATCGTCGAACATACTTTAAAAGGGTAAGCAGTAAGTGCTTGCACCCCTAATCCGAATCATTTAGATATCTAGCCTAGTTGGTAGTGACCCTGCCTATGAAGCAGGAGGACCCGGAAAGGATTTGGAAAATTATTTTGTAAAAGGACGAAATTTACAGAATTTGTGCCAGTTTCGTAATTAAACATAATAACATTAATAACAATATGATTAATGTATAAATCTAATATTAAACTTACTACACCGAAAAAAAGGAAAACGGAACTACTTCGGCTATTTCATCAGTAACCAAAATTCGGTAAGGAGTTAATAAAGTTTATTTGAATATAACTTAAAGTTTACATACTTATAAAAAAACAAAACATTTTGGTAGGTAAGTGGAGCCTTAGTTTTGTAGTCCCAATTCTTAAGAGGCGCCAGGACGCTCGCGTTCCCATACAAACGTAGTTTAGCTCTCATTTTAAAACGACATTTTTTAGAACCATGAAATTTGGCATGGGCATTGTAGTAGTACAGATCTATATCGGTAATTCGTTTTCATTGCAAAAAAATTTAATACAAAGAAAATACAGCCAGATACAGATTTACATACAAAATTTATTTTTGCTATATTTTCTTTGTATTACAATTTTTAGCAACGAAAACGAATTACCGACATATATCTGTACTGCTAGAATGCCCATGCCAAATTTCGCGGTTCTAAAGCATGTCGTTTAAAAATGAGAGCTGAACTACGTTTGTATGGGAACGCGAGCGTCCTGGCGACTCTTAAGTTATTGCTAGACGAAATTTGGTTGATAGTATAAAAAAAAACAGTGTAATGCTAAAATATAATTACATATATTTATAAATATACTTCTACAAACTTACCAATAAAACATGTCAAATAGGTAATGTAATATCCGTCCAAAGAACCCATATATATAGTTTTGCTACACGAGAAACTTTTGCGTAGGAAAACTTGCAACGCTACTGACCAGGAATACTGAAGTTATGAGCAACTGCGACCCAAGTGGAACTTTGTCTGCTTATTGTTTCCGGCTGGCCTTGGAATGTACTAATTACGTGCCCGGACGATTAAATAAAAGAGCGCGTAAACTGCGGTCACCATAAAATACTTTTAATCGTAATATGAGAAATAATATAATCAAACTTTAAAAAATAAACCGAGTAGGAGGGTTTTTTTTTTATCCACGATGTACTATTCAGTGATTGATAACCCGAGTTTAAAGTCTCCCTCAAATACTCAAAGGTTAACGTGATGAGATCCCTAAAGGGATAAGTTCGCCTTTGTACAAATGTTATGTATTTTTTCTTTATGTACTCCTCCTCCTCTTTGAGCTCTTTGGCAACCTTACTCACAAGAACACAACACCATGAGTAGGGTCTAGTGCTATTTGGCTGTGGTTTTCTGTAAGGTGGAGGTACTTCCCCAGTCGGGCTCTGCTCCAGATTTGAGCGAGATGACATTCGCTGTGCCCTACCCTACCACACATAGCGAGATGACATTCGCGGTACCCATACCTCTCTTTTGGATGTAGTTTAAGGACATACCCCGGGTCCAAAAAATTATATTTCGTTGCAATATTTTTGCAGCCCGCTTTGAGCCACGTTAGCACGGACCCGAGTCTTGATGTACGAACAATACCCTCCACTAATTAATACTTAATGCCTCAAATTGCCGAAATACACAAAAGCGCTAATTGGAGGGAGCATTTTAAATGTCTAAAATCTGTTTTGAGCTTACGTTTTAAATTGAATGTTTAAAATCTGTTTTTAATCTAAATAAGGTATTTATTTTTATTAAAACGTCGCTGTTTTCGTAATGTTTGTACAGTATTTTGAATTCTTATATTTCACCATGAAAATAGATCGGTTTCTGTAAATTTACTTTTACTTCAGAGTTTTGATAATCATCATCATCAATTATCATCAATTATTTAAGAGCTGGGCTCTTGTCGGTGGAGCATTTTCCATGTATATCTGTCCTTTGCCTTCTCCTTGATTGCCTAATACGACACGACGTTTATTTTTTCCTTGACTTGATCCATGTACGCTATTCTTGGCTTTCCTGATTTCCTTTCTGCTTCAACTTTACCTTCTATGATGTTTTTAATAAATTCGTCATGTCGTAGCAGATGTCCAAGCATCCTTCCTCTCTTATTTTCTATGGTTCTCAACAAATTTCTCTTTTCTTTTATTCTACATAAAACTTCTTCATTGGTTTTCTTCTCCTTCCAACTGATCTTCTCCATACGACGCCAGCACCACATCTCAAACGCCTCCAACCTCTCTCTATCCCGTTGCTTCATTGTCCACGTTTCGCATCCGTACAGGGCTATGCTCCAGATGTACACTTTTGTAATAATACGAGTAAGATTTGATAATAATAAGAGAATACGTCTTTTTATAAATAAGTTTTGCACTAAACTACTCCTTAAGAGTCGCCAGGACGCTCGCGTTTCCATACAAATGTAGTTTAGCTCTCATTTTAAAACGACATAATTTAGAACCACGAAATTTGGCATGGGCATTTTAGTAGTACATATCTATGTCTGTAATTTGTTTTCGTTGCTAAAAATTGTAATACAAAGAAAATACAGCAAGATACAGATTTACATACAAAACTTATTTTTGCTATTTTCTTTGTATTACAATTTTTAGCAACGAAAACGAATTACCGACATAGACCTGTACTGCTAAAATGCCCATGCCAAATTTTGTGGTTCTAAAGCATGTCGTTTTAAAATGAGAGCTGAACTACGTTTGTATGGGGACGCGAGTTCACGCGAGCGTCCTGGCGACTCTTAAAATGTTTAATCGATTAAGTAATTTTTTAGCAAATTATATATGGTTAAAATGGAGGGTTAGTAGCACGGGGTCTAATTAGCAACTCGTCTATGGGGCAACTCGTCTAAGACGCAGGTTGTCTAAATTGCAGCTTGTCTGTCTACATATCAACTCGCCTAAAAGCAACTGGTCTACACGATTTTTTAAGTAGCAGCTCGTCTAATTAGCTATTCTAAAATTCTCAAAATGTTGAGTCATAAACTTAACTAGACGGAACATAGGTAGGTTAGGTTCGTTAGGTAGGTTCAGATGCCCGAAGGGCAAACCGCCCAGAAATAGGAGCCCCGCGAAGCGGGGCTCCGTCTAGTTAAGTTGAGGATTCAATATTTTGAGAATTTTCTGGTTAAGGGATTTAGCGAGAAAAGTACTATTCCGTTATATAGACCAATAGCTAATTAGACGAACTGCTACTTAAAAAATCGTGTAGACCAGTTGCTTTTAGGCAAGTTGATATGTAGACGAGCTGCGATTTAGACAACCTGCATCTTGGACGAGCTGCCCCCATAGACGAGTTGCTAATTAGACCCCGTGCTACTAAATTGTGTCATAAGCTATGAAAAATTTGATGTTAAATCTAAATAGGAGCCAACATGAATACGTTTGTAATATATTCTACGAAATAATGTTTCAAGACTTTCAAGTGAAGTTACAACAACGTAATACCAGCCTATTTAACAATGTTGATCATTTTTCTTCACTCCTCCACTCCAGATACTCTCAGGAATATGTATCTGATAAATTACTGCAATTTAGCAGACAGAGTCAAAGACAAATGTTAATGTATACAATGTGCTCACGAGGTGCCCAGAATATTTTAAGCATGCATTCCTGAGGCTCAAAAATGTATGTGTTAGGGTAAGTTTTTCCAAGAAAAAATCTTCTAGGTTTGTTTTTGACTGTTCAAACTGTCAACAACGACAACAAAAATGTTGTTATATAATAAAACGTAAATGTTCTCGATAAGACTGTCGCTTTAAATGAATTGGTACTTTTTTTCGTCAAAACTCCTGCCTCTGCTGCTTCTGCTGGTGAGATCGTGGTCAAACGCCTGCCTATTCTGCATAATAAAACAAAACTAGTTTATGCAAAGTGTTCCTTAGTTTAATTTTATTGTTTTTTGTTGTTTTATTTGTATATTCAATATTAATAATTTATTAATATAATTCTATTCAAATATTTGAATTGAGTAATACAAAGCTGCATTAGGCAGAAATAATCTGAACTGGATTTGATTCACTCATCCCGCTGGTACATACCTACTGTTTGTATTTTCGTGCAAGCAGTACACTAATATGACTAAAGCTATGTATCAAATAAATATCAAGTGAAAATAAGGTTTTCAGAGTTTGGATCTTGCTGAGCTTCTAAACAGTAGAATAGGTAAATAATAATCACATTTCAATTAATCAATAATGGTTAGTTTGAAATTCAATAACAACTCAGTATCCGTTTCAAACACCGTGCAATATTTGCCAACACGTACACAGCATGTCTGTTATCTAACACACAACAACCAGTGAAAGCATCGTCTATGATTTCTTATATTTACTATGAATTCGAAGTTCTAACTAATACTGGTATGGAGATCCTCGCGCAGTACGCAGCGGTAATCAAATTTAATTATAATACACCTGAAGCGGACATGTAGTTAGTAGTTAGGAACTAACCTTTGTTAAACTAGAGAATAGGTTATTAACATGGTGTATAGGATGTATTGTAATGCAGTAAGAATGATAGTTTGTAAGGCTGGCTCTACATGATGGGCCATCATAGGGACGCATCTATACGACGGAACGAGATCGCGATATCGTTAGCCCCTCTAACGCATAGCTGCGTCCCTATGATGGCCCATCATGTAGAGGAGCCATAATAAACTCGTATAAAGTAGCAGGTAGTAGGTAGTTTGCTTTTCAGCGTATGTTGGATTGTACCTTTGGTATTAAGTATTTTTATCTCTTCTTCTTTCTTCTAGCGTTTGTCCCGGCCTGGGGTCCGATTGACAACCTAATCCCATAAATTGGCGTAGACACTAGTTTTTACGAAAGCGGCTGCCATCTGACCTTCCAATCCAGAGCGGAAACTTGGCCTTTTTAGGATTAGGTCTGGTTTCATTACGATGTTTTCCTTCCCTTAATAGCGACTGGTAAATATCAAATGATATTGTACATAAGTTCCGAAAAATTCAGTGGTATGAGCCGGGGTTTGAATCCGAGACCTCCGGATTGAAAGTCGGACGTCTTACCGCAAGGTAGCGCTTCAAGTAATAAGTATTTTTATCTAAGTACTTATATTTATGTATTATTTAAGTATCCGTAATTCAAGCTTTACTTTATTAACGAATTTTAGAAAAACTTATAGGACATCTAAGTCTCTAAATATGATCTAGAATTAAATCTTTTGGTTCCTAGTGAGCACATTGTGTACCTACTCCTGTGAAGAGTTAAAGTAAAACATTTTTTCCACTATTTTTAATATTCTCAAACACCACGCATACGCCAAAATCATTAAATACTAGCTACACAAAGTATACAAACCTACTTCAAAGCAAAGAGTGCTAAAAACTCATAAAAATCCTCTTTTGAAGGAACATAATTCCCGTTTTTTGACGAAATATGCTCAAAACTCAAAAGTGGATACAGAAAGCTTACATGGTATTTAGCTAGATGGGATTTTAAAATGCAAAAGCGTAGTGCAGTTTCGTGTTCACATCGAGTTAGGACGTGGAACGCTGTGCGGCATTCTAACTTCAAATCATGATTTGTTACGGAATTGTTATCAAAATGATGTACTATTGTCATCAAAATGACATCTAAATAAATCATAATTGTGACAACCGATCTCATCCGTTTTCTATGTTTTTTATTTGTTTTTTTTTTCATAAGAACAAAGTGGCAAAAAAGAATACGGCCCGTCTGATGGCAAGCAGCTACCGAGGTGTCACTTGCGCGTTGCCGACCCTTTAAAAGCAGGAGGATTCACTGTGTTGACGGCTAAAGGAACAAGAAAGGTCCCTCGTCGTCAACACACTGGGTCCTCTTTGAGCTCTTTGGCAACCTTACTCACCAGCAGGAACATAACACTATGAGTAGGATCTAGCGCTATTTGGCTGTGGTTTTCTGTAAGGTGGAGGTACTTCCCCAGTCGGGCTCTGCTCCAGAATTGAGCGAGATAACATTCGCTGTGCTGTGCCCGATGACATTCACAGTCACCTCTCTTTTGGACGTAGTTTAAGGATACACCGGTGTCCGGACGTAGTTTAGGTACGTACCCAGAGTCCAAAAACAACACACAAACCGGGTACAAATATACAAAAAAAATATCTTAAAAAAAATGTAGGTAATATATGATTGGCCGGTTCTGTACTTACCAGTAGGTGTAACCAACGTATAATCTTCTTCTTCTTCCTTGCGTTTATCCCGGCTTGGGGTCCGCTTGACAACCTAATCCCATGAATTGGCATAGACACTAGTTTTTACGAAAGCGACTGCCATCAGACCTTCCAACCCAGAGGGGAAACTAGGCCTTTTTGGGATTAGGTCCGGTTTCCTTACGATGTTTTCCTTCACCGAAAAGCGACTGGTAAATATCAAATGATATTCCGTACATAAGTTCCGAAAAACTCAGTGGTCCGAGCCGGGGTTTGAACCCGAGACCTCCGGATTGAAAGTCGGACGTCTTACCGCAAGGCTACCAGCGCTTAACCAACGTATAATCTAGCTCAATAATTAATAATCAGTCAGGAACTAGGCCACAGCGAGTTAGGAGATTTAGCAGTGATTATCAAATTGATCATTTATCGAGTACACAAACCGCACTAATGAAATTACCGCCGCTATTATTTCATGCCCACGTGATGAACGTTTCAATACTATACACTGTTGCATTTGCCTATTATACTCAACTGCGCCTGGCTTGAATGGATGGTGTTTCTCACCAATCAGCTGTTTATATCTTATTCCTGAGATGAGAGAAAGTCGTCGATTGTATTCCGAATTAAATGTGTTATTTGCATACCACGGGGTTTTCGGTGCGGGAATGTTATACACTAGCCAAATAACAGGTAAAAACTGTTAAAAACTATACTAATTTAACATTTCTAAGCACATTTGGACCTTACTACCTACTTTTAATTCATAGTTTGGTAATTATTTTACAATAAACAAAGTTATACACGAAATCATTCCCGCACCGAAAACCCCGGGGTATGGTTATTTGGTAGATAGAGATTCGCTGTTTTTACTCATTGGGCAAGGGAAGCAAGGTTGCGGTTGATAGTATGAATTTAATAAACTTATATAGTTGTCATACTTGTCATATACAAATAAAAAAGTGACCTAGGCCTCCGATGCCCAAGGTTGGGATCGAACGCGTCTTCTGCATTCGCGGTAGACGCCTTAACCAACTCTGCCCCCTGGGTCACAGAAGCACCGGTCGGTTCAGTATTTAAATAATAATATATTTCGTGCTTCTAGGCATACCCGATTTTGACATACTAAATATAAAATAGGAACAAAAATTGTTCTGTAACCTCGTTCCTCAAAGACTTTGGCACGATCAAACCTAACCTTTAAATTCATAATCATAAACTTCTTTGTAGACAAAAAGCCATGGCCGTGGAAAAAAGAACGGACGGAAATGGCGGGGCTGGTACCGGATGTGGTTTCACCAATAACTTCCGCCGGAAATCGCGACGGCTTTGTAGCACGACACCCCAACTTGGGACTTATTCTTGGCGGCGTATCAGAATTATATCAGAAATGTATTGGTTGGGAACAAACCTTAGGCATCGTTGCGAATTTTACTCCTACGAACGAACGATCAAACCATATTTAACTCGAATAGGTGTCCCAACTGACAATCGTACGAGTAAAATTCGCGCGAACCTACGATGATCGCCAATTCGCGTTTTATTAGGACGATGCCTTATAAGTTTTCTTTTGAAAAAACCTGAAAATAAGTATCCCGTTGTATATTAGAAGACGAATATGCCGTCTGACTGGAACGAACAATTTTCGGCAGGGCGTCCAGTCACGAACCCGCATTGTTGAACCAGTTGCCATTGTTCGTAATTTGGCCGTGTTATGAATGACCGATGTTACCGACTAGCTGTCAACTGTCAGTTACATCGATTATTTATTACACGGCTAAATTACGAACGATGGCAAGTGGCTCAGCAATTCGGTTTTGTGACTGTACTTTAAACTTTTGCACCTTATTACAGAGCAGTAAGGTCCAAAAGTGTAAACAGATATTTGACGTTGACTGTAGATCGCTTAGATAGAGACTGGAGCCAGCATTAAAATAACAAATCACAATGAAAATGTAGTCGGTTGATTACTTTTGAATCCCCAACCGCTAATGTAAGTGTGTTGAAATAAATAGTGCGAGATTACAGGAAGTAGCAGGATACGTAAGTCACATGTTTGCAAAAGAGAATATGCCCAGAAATTATTTGCTGAGGTTTGATGATGATTCTTTGCGTATACGCTCGGAGATTATCTCGATCGCTGCTATTCGTATTGAATTGGATTTATATGGATGTCGTAGATTTATTTTTGAATAAGGTCGTTGTGATGGATTTGGAAATCAACTTTGTTCTTACGTCAGATGTATAAAGAGAAAGTTCCTGATCGATTTGTTGGCTGTAGATAGGTACCTACTGGTACATCATATTTTTAATTTATGAATGCTGTTTTTTTAATATTTGTGCTTAAATGCTAGAATTTTTTTAAATGGTATAAGTAATGTTAGAAGAAACGAAACTACCCCAAAGAAAAATTTTGAAAGTAGGTAAGCGATTTAAAAAAAAACATAGAAATACAAAGGAGGTTGGTACAAATATTGCTTATTGTATACTTGGTTGTATTATGTACTTATAACAACATATTTGTTCCTTCAGAATAACCTATTTATACCGGCTGCAGATGTTCTTTAGCTATGAACAAAGGAAATTGGATACTTTGAGGCCGCCTTCCATTAGCAAAATATATATACTATTTCAGAGTGCACTATCGTTGAGTACAAAAGTAATATTTACTTGAACAAAACTAATATTCGATTAAGTTAAAGGGTATAGCTACCCTTTAACTTAAACGTATAATATACGACTTAATATTAATAGTTTTGATATATACATTTTTTTTTAAATTCATACCTTATGTATTGAGGTACCTAATTAATAATTTATCTTAATGAAGTTTTTACGGAGCTGTTTTATCTAACTATTCTTCTTAGATGATAGATAAGTGTTTTTTTTTCAAATTAAGAATGAATAATTTTAATTACGAGACAAAAACAAAATTATGACATAGGCTGAAATCGAAGGGCTATGAACATCACATATTTACAAAAACTATTTAAAACGGGATATTTACCATGTGAGTTGAGTTTATATCGGAAGCTCACAACAAAAAACTCACATGGTAAATATCCCGTTTTAAATAGTTTTTGTAATGTTAATGACCATGTTAGCTTCAAATCATATATCACATATTTAATTATCAAGCGTTTTGTACTACATGTACAGTCACCATCAAATATATCAAAGCGGCCATACTAAATAACTAAACGGGCTCCTAGCCTAGTTGGTAGTAACCCTGCCTATTAAGCAGGACGTCCCGGGTTCGAATCCTGGTCAGGGCATTTATTTGTCTGTTTATCACAGATATTTGGTCCTGAGTTATGGATGTTTTCTATGTATTTAAGTATTTATCTATATCTATCTATTATATATATATATATCGTCGCCTAGTACCCATAACACAAGCCTTATTGAGTTTACTGTGGGCCTAGGTTGGTTTGTGTAAGATTGTCCTAATATTTATTTATTTATAACATGTAAATGAAACTCCTGCGAAAGTATAAAAACCTACATTCGGCGTTACACTTATTAAAACCAACAGGTTTCAGGTACTTACATGAGACTAGGATTTGTTAATAGATGTGTAACAGACTTATCTTATTTGCCTAAAGCTTTGTCTTTGCTTCTTCGCCTTAAATGTTCGAGAATCTGTTCTTCTATCTATACTCTTTTCTGTGACGTCTACCGGGATCGCCTGAAAAAAGATTACCGAGGTAATTCTATTGGACAAATTATTTCTTTTACGTCACTCTGGGAGCTAAGTTTACCGCCCTAGGGCGCAGCGGCAAATCTCACTTCACACCCAGGAGATGTAAAATTATGAACGCACCACGGGCGGTAATAAAGAAGGGCTCAGATCGCTGGCAATTGTGGCCCGAACCGAATGTTATTTTACCGCCCTAGGTACGTAATGTAGTATTAAATTATTTTAGACTGCTGTTTTACCACATAAATATTGCTAAAAGTTTACAATTTATCTCACGTGTGTAAGGAAGGAATGTCCATGGTTACATTTTCTGTGTGTGTTGTAACAGTTTAGTGGACACAGTTAAGTTTAGTTTGCTTACCGTCCATCTTGTCGGATGGACCAAATCTCGTAACTAATACACTAAGTGCCGTATTCTAATTTTAAAACACATAATTTCACATTAACGATACAGTAAGTAAAAACAGAATATATCACAACTTCAGTGGCCGTATTTTAACATTAAAGTACGTTGAGCTACAATCCAACAAAACAACTCCACTACATTAACTACGCAGTACAGCTAACGCCTGAATCAGAAATATCAGAATTTGCTTGAAAATTATTCCGATGCATCTCCAATACAATTTCAATGTTGATTGATTGTTTGTTGTGTATTGGAGATAGTTGTGTTTTTAATGTATTTTATTCAAAATTAGAACACGGCACAAGCACTCAACAAATAATCGACCGATATAAGAGTTTATTCGGAATCAAGTCAATGCAGACGTTTAGGCGTTAGCTGTATAGCGTAGTTAATGCATTGGAGATGTATTTAAGTTGGATCGTGTTAAATTTTTATATTGTTGTATGTCTGACGAAAGTTTAAATTCGATTATAGTACCATTTAATGAAAGTAAGTAGTTTATAAAACTAATTCCAGTGTTATTCTCAAAGACAATAATCTATTGTTGACTGAAATTACATCAGAGATTTTGTTTTGGATAACAGGGATTATCCAGGGATTTTTAGATAATCAAAGTAAAAATGTTGTATTATAATTTTGTTTCTTAAGTAAATATTTCAAATTGTTATTTTGAAGTAGAAAATATTGTCTAAAATATAAACAACAATAGATGCCATATACGAAATTAAAAGCGAGCAAAACTGTGCTCATCTGGAATCGATCCAGCGTATTTTGCGTTCGCGGCATTTTATTTCAGTCCATAAACTTTAGTGGTAAAAAGCAAAATAACGGTTAAGAAAATTTCTCTAATCTGATTACCTTAATGATCAAATCAGGCGATCTCAACAGATGTCATTCTTCCTTCCTTCTTCCGTACCTTGCTGGTAGACTACAACGAAATTGACTGATCGCACGTTAGTTACAGAGTGGTCCTGGAGGTCGCGGGGAACTCGGACGCGGTTATACTGAGTGGGCTGGAAGCTGACACGCAGTACCAGGTCACTGTGGCAGCGCTGTGGGGAGGTCACAAGTACAGGAGTAGACCTATTGTCTTCCGCACACTGGGTGAGTACTTACACTATATTTCATCATCCTCATATATTTAAGAGCTTTGCTCTTGTCGGTGGAGCAACCCTCATTCAACTCGCCTCTCCGCAATTGTTTTAAGCTCCCGATAAGACTGTACCTTAGCCTTTTCCTTAGCCTGAGTTATAAACGCCCGTCTAGGCCTAACACGGCGCCTTCTTCATTTAATTTTCCCTTCTATTATGGCTGTAACACTATTTATTGGACGTTACATGTTAACATTATGCTAGGCATTTGAAAAATCTACTCAACAGCGGAATACTGTGCACTTATGTGGCTAAACAGTGCACACGTAAAGCTAGCAGATGTGCAGCTAAACCAAACCATGAAGTGCATTACGGGGACTATCAAAAGCACACCGGTGCAGTGGCTTCCAACTCTTAGCCATACCTGATGCCTCTTCATTTATGGAGACAGCAAGCATTAGTGCGTGAGGTACAGAAGATTTTGTCTCGCCCCGACCTGGTCGCCCACGGTGAGTTTCAGAACCCACCACCACACCACACTCAACTGTTTATAAGAGTAGTAGTAGTATAACATTTTATTGTACAACAAATAAAAATACAATAGGAAGAATACACAATATTTGTACAAAGGCTGACTTATCCCTTAAGGGATCAGTTGAGGGAGAGTTAGAACTAGTAGACATACCTGGTTGTACCAATGATGATGATGTAATCTCGACATCGAACTGCGAGAAACCTTGTTGAGGCAAATTTTGATATCTCGGCAAGGTGGGAAAGTGAATGGAACGATAATGAAATGAATGAAAATGCCATATGAATAAATAAATAAATCCTTAAGCAGGTAATATCGTATCGTGGCGTAGCTTTGTATTCAATTTATATAAGTAATTACTTCTGCCCGCAACTTTTTCTGCCTAGAATGAGTGGTTCAGGCAACATACTTTATAATGTAGTGACAAACATACAATTAGATGGATCAATTCTCGTACTTTTATAGAACCTCCCTTCTTTTAAGGGATGAACTCTGTGACAATCACTAAGTATCATTCCCTTCTTCGGGCCTCAAGTTAAGTGCAACAGAGAGACTTTTTGCACTTTTCCTGCATCTAAGTTACCTAAGTCAAAGTTCAACTCAATAGGTACCGTATTTATCTAATTCTAAAATGTATCAATTTAGGCTGTCAAAAATAACCTCAATTTTACCTCTTTGACGTAAAGATATACGGATGAATGAGTTTAATCAAAATAATACATTTGTAATATACTTAACAAAATTATAAAAATAATGATAAATAGGTAAGCAAGCATATAATCGCACCCACACTCCCTTTGTACGAATTTCAAACTTCATAATTATATTCACGTACCTCATTACCGTACCTTTGTCAATGTCAGAAACGGAACGTTTTAAAGAAAGAATAAAGGCATAACTGAATTAGGAAAGTTAATTACTAAGACGGAAAACGTTAAACAGAACGTTGTGAATATTTAACCAACATTGGAATGAAGATGGATGACCTGAGATTCTAAGTTAACTACTTTTGAATTAAGTTCTTGTCCTCCTAGCGTTTGTTCCGGCTTTTTGCCACGGGTCAACTGAGCCTGGGGACCGCTTGGCAACCTTATCCCATGTATCTATAAAACTTGCCTTGTAGGTAAACACGACGATATACTTATATGATTCTCGGTGATCAGGATTTTTTTTCTAATTCAGTCATCGATACCTACTGAACAATTTTACTATGTGACCAACTCCGCAATCGCAAAATTTATAATATGTGTAATGAACGGTTACAAATAAATAATCAAATACATTCAAAACATCCATAATTTACGAGATATCTGCGAATAAACGAATAAATGCTGCTATAAAAGTGTAAACCAGGATTCGAACCCGGGACCTCCTGCGTCGTGGGCAGGTTCACTACCAAATGGATTAGGAGGTCGTCAAATTATTGGAATCAAAGAAGTTTGAGTTACCGACTTAATTTATCCAAAGATATTAAATGTGGAGTAAGATCTCGAGTCTAATCACTTATCAGTCTAAATTAGAAGAAGTCAACTTAGTGTTACAGACACATTTGTCAAGTATACTGATACGGTCGATTCCTATATAAATCACAGACAAGGGCGCCTCTATCTTAAGAGCGACTAACGAACTAAAGAGGTCGGTCCTCTGTGGTTACAGAGAACATAAGTATTTTCTAGAAAGTTGTCGAGGTTCTACAGAAAAGATAAAAATACGGAAATAAAAAAATACTCCAAAATTTTTAACATGTGTTTAAGAAAAAATCTCTAGACTTGGCTGTTTACCAACATATGTTAAACATAGTGTATTAAATAACACCTAATTGAAAATTACATACAAAATGGCCTTCATTATGAACAATATGATAAATGACATGACAGACTTGCAAAATAATTAATGGTTAAAAGAAGGGCTTCATTAATGTCTTTGTATAGAAAACATCACATACGGCACATGTGTTAATATTTACTCTTGCCAGACAAACACATTAGTATATGGGTGGAATAAATACAGCAGCAACAAAAGTAAACGAACAACTACAATTCGTTCATTTAAATTACTAATGGCAAGTAAAATAAGCAAAACATATCATAAGTATAAAACAATATTTATTTTAATATACCGTACACGAGATTTCACCGATGTTTATAGCAATAAGAGTTTCCTGAATTTTTCACAAGGTGGCAGCACCGTGGCGAGAGCTCTAGCTGTCATAATCCATCAATCATGATTAATCATGATTTTTTGATTGGTAGGTTTTGACAGCTGCTGTCAAAAAGACTGACTTTTGAAGTGAAAACTTCTTTAGCCGCGTTGGGCAATTTTTGGTAGGGGGAAATCTTATGAGTTCGCGTCACCGACACGACACCGTCACGAAAACAAAAACGCATCACAAGATTTTCCTTGGGTTGGAAGGCTCGTTCGATAGTTAAACTTATAGTCGTTCAAATTAAGTTTAATTTTGTAAGTAGTATTTTTCTCTTATGATTTTAATATATGGTACTCGGAGAACACGATTAATGTTGATAATTAATATTAATTATAATTATAAAATTTCAAATTTTAATACTGAAAGTTTTCACTTCTAACGGCAGTCCCTATAACTGCCATTTTCTTTTTTTTTTATACAGTTGCTCAAAAAGTGGCTGTTTGTGTAGTTGTTAAAGCAAACGGAAGACGAAGAGGCCAGAGGCCAGTTTTATAAAGCTACAAGTTACAATTTACAAGCGGAAGTCTCTTTCTAACACATAGGGTTAGAAAGAGAGTTCCGCTTGTAAATTGTAACTTGTAGCTTTATAAAACTGGCCTCAGAGATTCCAAGTAAAATGCCAAAATACATAAAATCCAAATGAATGTTACTATTAAAACATCGATTTTTATTATGAAAACACACCAATTGGTTGAAGTATTCATACAAACAAAAATGTTATTTATAACAAGGACACACCCCTCCCTACAGAATAATGGACGAAGTGGGTCGCTTCATGTCAACGTTGCTAATTTTAAATGACGTACGAATCAGGTCAATGAACTTACACAATACACAGAGGTCAAGTGTCGCCTTCAAATTAAAAATTATGTCTAGAGTTCTTATATTTTTCAGTAAATTATAGACAAAGAGTAGAAATAATGGGATAGTATCGATATGCTTAAAATTTTTTTGGAGAAGTAAGTACTACTGAAGTTTTTATGAATCTGTTCATTATGTTAATTGTTATTCAATTCGATTTCAGTTTTTACTTTTTTTTTAAATCCATTACACGGGTTTTATTCGAAAAAGATGTAACCACATTTCAACATATATATTGACACAAACACAACTTAATCTCGATGTACTAAGGTTTACAACTGCATACAAACTGTGTGCCGTTGTCTGACAACAGCGCTACGATAACGAGTGGCTTGCATGATGTCGCCACTCGGGCATTAGCACGGACGAAGCCCGAGTGGCGTTCACTCGAATTAGGCTAGGGTGGGACATGAGCATGACATCGCAACTTTGATAGATAATAAATTGTGACTCAGAATTTAAAAATACCAAAATAAGTATGAGGAAATTTGAAAGAGAACTAAGGGCGTTGATATAACTCAGGGAATTGCCAGACATAATTTTCAGTAAACGCACCACAGTACTCTTAGAACGGAAGTTCTCTGGGTCAAACAGAAGTTCCTAGTAGTAGTAGAATACGCCCATGCCACATAATAGATCTATAATTAAAAAAATAAGCAAAAAACGAAGTGACTTCACCTTTTCAAAAGCTAGCTCGAGCAACTGTAATAATAAAAAAAAAACTATTTGAAGAGTTGGTTCCCTCAATTTCTCCAGGGTCCCATCATCAGATCCTGGCCTAGTGACAATGGGAAATATAACTCTTTCCAACAAAAAAGAATTTTCCAAATCGGTCCAGCCGTCTTTGATTGAATAATCGGTGAACAAAAAAAACAGCAAAAACAAAGATTTGATTTGATTCGAAATCTTGAAGTCGGTTGAATAAAAGAAGCACTGTGCACTGTGGGATAAGATATTGCAACTTTGATACTAGATAATAAATTGTATAGGAAATATATTTAAAGATAAGTTCCATTAGGTCCAAAGGGGAGGCCTATGTTCAGCAGTGGACGTCTTATGGCTGAGATGATGATGATGATGATAATGAAGTAAGATTAAATTAGGAATGAGGATTCGCAAAAGAACTAGGTTCGTTGCCATGACTCAGTGAACTGCAGTGAAACCATTAACTCTTACTTATTCATTTACAACATTGTAAACTCTGGTTAGATTCTATTTTTTTTTCCTGTAGATGAAATGGATCTCGTATCATATCCATAAAAATGTAGTAGAAACTTACAAGGCGCTATTGTAAAGTATTTGAAATATAATTTATCAACTTTAAAGAGTAATTAAACGGAGTAATCAATCGCGTCTCTTATATCTAGTTGAACGTAAAATTAAGTTTCTTTTTCAGTAATAATTTTGATTTCTCCAAAACAATTTCACTGAAGTTTCTCGAGTTCCAAATCATAATGTCGCTGGAGCCGTTTAAATCTGAAATTAAGCAAAGTTTAATGAACTGAATGAAATCGAATTCTAAGAAAGTAATCTCAGAATTCGTTGAGTCCTTGAACGTGGACTTAATCAAAATCTTGATGTTGAGACATCAATTAATATTTCAAGTTATATTAGTTTCTAAACTTAGTTTACAACATTAACCTGCTGCAAATGTATACTGTGTGGTGCAGAATAAGAAATAAAATAAAATAATTTGTACACAACTTCTTTTTCTTATCGTATGATTGTGACTGGATATAGATAGGCGTTTCTCGGGTAGTAGTAGTGAGAAAGCGCATGATGAAGAAAATCCAGTAAGTACTGCGAGGTCTAAATGGGACAGTGCAGCTGCCAAGTTTGTTATTCTTTTAGCACCACCCCGGGATCACGTGTAGGGTTGTCGAAGGTGTTTCCTACGGACGCAGAGTAACATTGATCCCCCTGTAGGCAACTAAGGGCCTATTACACCCAAAGCAGTGGTTTTACACTCAATCGGTTAAAGAGAGCCCCAGGCTGTAATTGTGTAAGTGAGAAAGGGAACCTGTCATGCATTCAGAAAATTATTCGTGACATCAATTTCCTTTGGACAAGATAATCCCCAAAACATGCTTAGGGTTATATTAAAACAATTTGGGGCCTAATCTAGGGTCATAACGCTTGGTTCATGGGTATCGGGCGCGCGCAGGGTCTATAAAGACCTAGCGTCGCGGCTGATTGAAACAACAGGTGACCAGAGGGCTGGCTAATATTTCAGCGAATAAGCGTTGCCATACAACGTGGCAATGCGGCCACCCTTCTGGGCACACTACCCATTGGCAGCGATCTAGGAGATACTACTTACTTTTAGCTTAAGATTATAGTGCTTAATTTTACGTCAGTTAATAAACATTTGAATCTAATTTGTTATCACGTGTTGATTGAAATACAGCTGTAGAGATGAATGTGGCCAAAAATGTTTCTTGTTCGACACTTCTGCTATGTCGCGTTTTTGTTTTGTTTGGCTGGCACAGTAGTGCATGCGACACATGTCGAGTTATGCACTAGGAACCAGCCAAGGACTATTATAACTAGTGGTCCGCCTTGAACTGAGAACTCGCGATTTCTTTGCAAACGGGATGAGCATTTTTTCGCGCCTTCTAACTCCATGACCCCGTGATCGATCCAGCTCATAAACTAACTCTCAAATATTATGTATCACTGCTACAATCCCAACAAATTTCATAAAGGTCAGAAAAACTATTGAAATGCCGAGACGTGCCAGTAGCCAGAAGTTGTTTGTGAGAACGCTTCGCTTGCGCTCCGCTCGTTCATTAATTGGGCCCAACAATGCAAGCAATAGAGACATAGATAATTTCAATTTTGCAAGTGTGCAGTAGGCCCGCAGAAGTCAAGTTAGCCGAGCCTTATGCATGTTCATTCCTGTGATTTAGATCAATAAAACATTTCTTCGTCTTCAACGACGTTGCAGCTCTACCCCACAACCCCTAACTCTCCCTCCCAGTGATTTTGTATAGACATTGTCAGTCCAGTTTTACATGATCCTTGGCACCAGCGAAAGCATTCCCGTTTCACTTTTCACTTCGCCGTTCTATTTGGGCGGCGAGTTGGCAACAATCCAGTCAGTTCATTTGCCTCTCGTATGTCTGCATGATCTTCCGGTTGCACAGTTATGAGTGCATTCGAATGTAGTGAGTGTTCTGCTTGTTCATTAATAACGTTTGAATAGCCGAAGAGTCTTCTAAGGAATAATATGGCTGCCAGTTCTAATTCTCCCTCAACTGCTCAAAGGTTGACTGGAAGAGATCCCTTAAAGATACTTAAGGGTACAATAAAGTATTACACTACTACTACTACTACTACTACTAATATATCCATATTGTGTGAGGTGCTTTGGTAGGTCATACTGAATAATTTTTTTTAATACAGTTGCTCAAAAAAGTGCTTTTCTTTAGCGTGCGGAAAGTTTGATATCGCGCACTAGTGCTTTTTACTTTTCCAGCCAATCACAGCTAATAACAGTGACAGACAGCCAATCACAGCGCCGCACCGCACCGCGCGGAGCGTTCGGATACAAGTACATGTATCCGAAGTAACCTCAAAGTGAATAATTGACAATTTTATAATTTTTTGGCTTCTGTATTAAAAAACGTCGTTCGATACTCGTGCGTAAATGTCATTCTTCACTCGTCCCGAGTCTTCTATATATCTCGGTACACGTGAAGTAATGACATACTTTCCGCACTAATGTCGAAATGTACTATTCTATTGGACCAACTCCGTAATCACAACCTGTATATCTTTTACGTCTTTTTGAACCAGACGATACATTAGTGTAAGATTATCGTCCAGACATTGAAAAGTCAAGACAGTACAAAGACAGGTGCCATTAAAAGCACACTTAACCCAAATGACGATGCAACTGAAATGAGAGTAAACAGAAAAAACTCTTGTTTTAGATTTTTATGATACATCGTTGGGAGTATGTTGTTTTAAGTACACGTTAATGCTGTAGCGTATTACAGAGTCGGTATCATATTCTATCAAATACAGGAATAATACATTAAAATCACAATCTATCTCTAACATTACTCCACTTAACAAATTAACCAATATTGAAGTTTGTATTGTAGTTGCATCGAGCAAATTGGGATATTTCTATTTCAGATATTTAGGCGCTAGCTATTGCATAGTTAACGCATTGAGTTTGAATTAAAATTGGATTGTATCTAACCGCCCAAGGTTGCCTTAACCCACCTTAAGAGTCCGGTAGTGTTTTTTTTCGATTTCGCTCAACTTTTTGATGCGATTTTGCAGTAACTAACATAACTTCTATAATTTTGTATACATATTATGAAAGATCGTTTCTTTTTGGATGGAATAAATACAACGATTTTTTAATTTTATGCTTTATTTATAAATAATTCACCCTAATCTAACACCTGTTTCGCGATTTTTGCTTGGAGAGGTGAAAAGAGTAAGGTTTTTATTGATTTAAATTAAGTTATATAAGTACGTAAAATATATAAATACATTGGAAAATGAGTCGCCTGAGGAATAAGTGTAACAGTTTTTTTCATTTTCATATATATTTTTTGAGAGAGAGTGTGTTTTGCTAGAGCAATTTTGCTAAAAATTGCCGAATTTTAGGTGATAGTTTTGGAAAGATACTAAAGTATTTTACAAACATAAAAATACAAAAATAAACTTCATTTCATGCTTTATTCAGATAATATAAAACATATTAGGGTCCATAACAAATAATAATTAAAAATCTTACGACAAAATTACACGAATCAACGTCCTCACTAAACATGCTCTGTAAGAATCGAGTTTTAAGGTATTAAATATTAATATATATAGACCTAAAGTACTTTTTTGCAATAACAAGACTTCAATCTATCGTACCAAATGCAATTCATGTGCATAATGTCATTATTAGCGATTTTCGTTTTCAAATCGTTACCGGACTCTTAACCCACCCAAACGACCCAATAGTAAAAGTGTTCAGCGAACCTGCGGGCCGCAGGCCCGAAGGTGTGAGCGGCCGGACACTTTTACTATACGGTCGTGTTTAAGCCCAACTTCCCGACTAATGCGAGTCAAATACCTCAACCCAAGTATTTAAGGTTGCCCTTGGGCGGTTAGATACAATCCAATTTTAATACATTCTTTTCAATACCTTTTCATCAAGAAAAAAATATTAAATATATGGGTTAAGTATATTATGGTCATTTTGGAAACGTACAATGAGTAATGTTGTGGTGATTTAAGAAATCAATTATTGTTACATATTTATAAATGTCGAAAATGTTTCATTATCAGTAAACATTCTAATAAAATACTGTAAGTAATATTTGGGAAGTGTTTCTTGTTTTTATGTAGTTTTGTACTGGACTTATATAGATTGGAATGTGAATAAGCTTTAGTTACATGTAGAAGTAGGTAGATACTTATACAATTTTTGGTTCTTAAACATTTCTTAGTCAGTAATACTAAGTATCTCTGCATACATGCAATCGACACAGACTATTATAGCGCTCTGACTGACTTCTAAAATTGGCAACGGCCTTTTCATTTCAACTCTGCAATTGTATTTTATCATCACTCTGTCGGTTTGAAAAATGTTCACGTGCTAATTGTAAAGTAATGGCAGACCTTCAATGAGGTTAAAGACGTAGAGTAACGAGTGGATAGCCTTACCAGATGGTAAAAAAACACCGCTCTTTATAAATATCGCTGATATCGAATCTATACACTCTATGGTATCTTAATGTAGGTATGTGAACCCTACATATGACACTAAACAAAGATAGTAGAAACTGTTTACTATCTGCAAATTTAAGCGAGCAGGTATTTCTAATATCAGATATGAACTTGACACGCAAGTTTTTATCGTATCAAAAAACAACCAAGTTGAGATTTTAAAAGTTCAAATCAAAATCCAGATGCGACGACAAGCACGCATGTCACTCGATTCTCACCTGTCAGATTTAAATGTCGGGAAGAAAGAGCGTAATAAATTCGCAAGGCACATAATAAAAAGCATCAAACAGTGAAAATTTGACCTACATTTTCAATATTTTATTAATCCGATTGATAATTCGGTAATACAACAACATGTTTACTCATTTATTTTTAGAATCGGTGTCGGTTTGAGTGACATGATGTCTTAATAAATTCTTTTTGTAATTGATTTGGGAGTTGGCCAAGAAATCGCGCTAATCTTGGACGCGATCAATCGGATATTAGCTGATGCGCAAAAATGGAAATATTAAACGGATAATGTGAAACTTACTATATAGAAATCTATAGGTAAGGTTAGGTAGAGGGACGTTTTGAGTTTATCCGGGAGGAAAAGTGTCATAGTTTATATTTATATGGATTAAGATGTTAGTTTGTTTACTAACACTATATGGATGCTGTGTATGTCCGAAATAAAAAAATGAATTATTTATTATTAATGTATTAGTCTAAGATAATAATTAAGATAAATGCGTAGAATTCAGTGAAATAACAAAAAAACCGGTAGGTATATTAATTAATATTTAATACTGGAGCCAGTTTAATGAGCGGTACATACGAGTACATATGTTGATCCTATGCGACAGATATAATAGATAGCATTACGCAAGTGCCAAATATATAATGAAATATTAAATAAATCACGGGTTACTCACGTCTTTTAAGTCGAATATTGCTCGACATGTTTCGCTCCATAACGAGGAGCTTATTCATGAGCCATTCGCGTTGGCTAACCGACGCAGACTGCGGGCCGCGGCTCTCCGCTCGCGAGCGCTCGTCGCGGGCGGTGGTGGCGGCGGGGTAGGCGAGAAACTACCCTCGTTTTCAGCATCATTGTCAAATATAGGGTAACACACCACACTCACTACGTCATGTCCTAAAGGATCGTCCACACTGAGCACCGACGCATTACCTAACACAGTTTTCCAGCTGGGGGGCACTGACCATCCACAATCGCGATTAAAGTCGGATGCCGACTAATTTCGATAGCCTCCCGTACTTCCCGTACTTTAAATCTGATAGTTCCAAAAAACCTACGTTTCTATATCACTAAAAATGGAATCAGGCTTCTTCATATTTGGATTGTGAATAAAAATAATCCACTGTATCAAAAACTTGAAGATTATTTCTTGTCCACAGAGCCACCGCGGACGTCACCGCAACAGGACGGGGGCCTGGCTGGCACGGCGAGATCTTCGGTGGGCCCGCCCGATCCCTCACCTACCTTCCCTACAGTAAGTCTAAGGCTGGCTCTACATGATGGGCCATGATAGGGACGCAGCTATACGACGGAATGAGATCGCAATATCGTTAGCTCTTTCTTACGCATAGCTGCGTCCCTATGATGGCCCATCATGTAGAGGAGCCATAATGCCATGTCCACAGAGACGCCAGGTCTCAGTTCCAAAATTATACATTCACTAGTTATTTGTGCAACAAGATAGGAAAGTTGATTTTTCTTGCGAGTGTTGATTTTGAGTCCCGAGTAAGCGAAAGATTCTATAATTTGAATGTGTTCTATAATCAAAGTTTGAATCTTGAGCGTAGCGAGGGATCTCAAGAACACGAGATGTAAAAAAACTTTCCTTTCGTGTGACCCATACAACTTTTCACCTCAGTAGTGAGAACATATTAAACTTAAAAAAACACATTTATTTACATTCCTGAATGAAAGGCATCATCATTATGACGAAAAGCTTCTGGAAACAAAATTTCACTCCCTGGAGTGAGGAAAGTCGCAACTTTCGTCACTCCCTGGAGTGATGAAAGTCGCGCTTTCGTCACTCCAGGGAGTGAGGAAAGTAGGCTTGTTCGAACTGCTGAGGTGAAAAATAATTTTTCTATGCCTGTATCGGATGTTGGTGTTTCTAATTATTGGCATTTTCCATGTATATGACACATGGGATATAATATGTAAATCCATATATTGTGCACAGGTACGAGGGGTAGAAATTGGCATAGTAGTGATGGTCCTACTAGTCTGGGTCGGGGCCATTGCGCTGTTCTTCAACCGCTGGGGCAAGATCCGCATGCTGCTGCCATACCAGCCGGACTACAAACAGGAGCAGTTGAAGGTACATCACTAGTTGTTGCTGCAAACTTTCTTTTTTAATTCAAAACTTTCGAGACTAAGTGTAAGGCCTGAGTGGACGCTCGATCGTGGCGGGGCGTGCAGCGGGGCGGCCGAGCCTCCATACACTTTGTGCAGCGTCGACTCAGGACACCAGTACGAGTGTCCTTTGTTTGACATGCTGATAGGGTTGCCAGGTGTCCGGCTTTAGCCGGACATGTTTGGCTTTTTACGGCCGTGTCCGGCCAAATTTTTGCTCGTCCGGCCTGTCCGGCTTTTGTTAGGCTTTTCGCCTGACTGCCACGCGAGTGGTACGAGTCGAAAGTCGACCGCTAGTACAGAAGCGACTGCTCCGAGGGCTGTTAATAAGTTGATAAAATTGACATAATATATACTTAAGTGTATTAAAAATAGTTATCATTTGCCTTTGTAAGGTGAAAAGGTGTAAACATATATTTGACGTCGATTGTACTAACGATCGCTGAACTAAGCCGCGGACAGAAGGACCAGGCGAAACTAAAGGGTTCCTAGTTGACTATGTAACCCTAAAAATAAATAAATAATCGTTTCTTTTAATTATAAAATGTTGTCCGGCTTTTCGAACAACTGTCCGGCTTTATAAAAGGCTAAAATGAATTATTAAAAAAGTTATGTCCGGCTTTCAGGGTAAAATGTCCGGCTAAATTAAGCGCGAAGTCCGGCTTTTGTGTTTTTGGGCCTGGCAACCCTAGACATGCACGCCGCCCGCTCCGCCCCGCTGCACGCCCCGCCACAAGCGTCCACTCAGGCCTTACACTAAGACGTACGAAGGACTACGTGGTTTTCCAACCTTTAGCCATATAGAAAAATATAATTATGTAGTCAACAAAATTTTCAATGCGATGAACCCCCAAATCTAAAAAAAAAACATATTACTCCATAGGATACGTCGACATCTGAGCGACCGAAATGTAAGAGACAGCCAATTTTTTTGTAGCCGAAGTTGGCGTAGCAAAAGTATGGCCGAACCACTTCGCACAATATGGCTAAGGGCTGAAAAAACATCTTGTATATTGACACGGGTAGTTAAAGTTTTAAACGAAACCGAGGGTAGTTTCGCTACGGTTGTGCGCCGCCGCACCGAGGGCGCGGTGATGGAGAGCTATGTTCCGCAGTTTTAATCGGTTAGTCAATGCGAAAGGTTCATTAATTAAGCTCTTTGTTATGATATTTTCAAATTTAAGAAACTTGAGTTACCCGTTTCAACATGTTTAATACAATCTTTAGACAATATTTTCAAGTAAATTTTATACCGACTTTTTTTAGTGTTAATTTATTATTAAAGTTCGTAGTCTTAAAAGTTAAATACAGATAAGTATTTCTTGTTATTTTTTTATTTATTAACAAAAATACTGTTTTACGTTCCTTTTTATCGCAAGAACTGACTTTTGTTGATTGATAGGTAACTATTTATTATATTACTTTATTTACTTCGCTATAACGCACAAGTCACGTATCTAAAGTTGTATTCTCTCACATAGATGGTACCAGTACATTCAGCAAAAGTAGTTAGGTTAACGAAATGCTCAAAAACCTCTGCACATACCGCACACGATTGTATCCCAAGTAAGGGATGTGTAGATAATTTTAAACATGTTCTGTGCACTTTTGTTACTGATAAATATGTAGGTATACGTAGCTGCTCCTAAGGCAAACAAAAATAGCTACGACCTCTGACCTATTAACCAGACAGACGAGTAGGAATTATTAATCAATGTGTGGTATTATCTATTGTTATGTAGTTCTATATTTTGTTAAAATAAATAATAAATTCTTTTCTAACGGTAAAGTAAGATTGTTACAAACTTTGTCATAAAATATTAATAGCTGGTGGAAATGGTATTCGTTACATCAAATCAGGCATGGCTGATTTATATGTTATAGTGATAAAATATTTCAAGACCTTAGATTTTAAGACCTTAAAATCCTGTAGGAACAGTTTCCATGCATTTTAAAGTTCCTAGATTTTTTACCGTAACAAGAGTCCTTTGTGGTTTCGAGGTCAGAAACTCTTGTCTAACATAAGTATTTCATTACTTTTAGCATATAAAACAATAAGGCAAACCATTTGATGCAAGGCAAAATATACTAAGGGTCATAAGGGGATTTCACAATTCAGACTCGATTATATTTCATGAAATTATTTGCTTATTTTTTTTATTACAATTATTTCTTATACAGAAGCTATTATATGAGGGAGTATATTTTATCTAACAATGCTTTTTGACAGGTGTCACAGTGTCCCCATTTACCAACTTCGCTATAGGATCATGGTGTGTTTCAGTCATACCCACAACCCCCTAAAATACCAGTAAAAGCTATGACCTTCGTAATTTTGACACCCAAAACTCATAGTGTAGGCCAAGGGTACTTAGTTTTAGTTTAAAGTAAGGACATCTTTTTGTAGATATTTAGTACTATAACTACAGTTAAAACGAGGAATTTACCATGAATTGACGTTTATTGAATTTCTTGATATTTCGGCACTGTGGCAAGTATGAGTTTTGTATTCTACCTACGCAGCATAGCCATTTGCCCTCTTTCGAGTTCACATTTCTGCCCCATTTAATCGCTGCTACTCCCTGCCGAATCCTACATTGGAGCAAGTTACGCCATTGAAATACTCGGAGTTGTCTAATCATATAAACGCCTTTTAGTTTAAGTTATATTTTTTTACAATAATTCGTAGATCTCATGTCATTTATCCAAATATTCAAAACTAGCATCACGTTAGTTATTTTCTCCGAATTACTACTTAGTGCGTGCAATAAGCAAGCACAGCAGATGGCCGATGGGGTCGAAAAGTGCTCGAGTGGAGACCACGGACTAGCAACTAGCAAGCGCAGCGTAGGACGTCCACCCACAAGATGGACAGACGACCTTATAAAGGTCGCCGGAAGACGCTGGATGCAAGTCGCTTCCGACCGATACTTATGGAGGTCCAAAGGGGAGGCCTATGTTCAGCAGTGGACGTCTTATGGCTGGAGATGATGACTACTTAGTGCCAGCAACTGTGCCGAAACATTGTGATATCGGGAAATGAATGATACATAGTGAGCGTAAATACCCCGTTTTTAAGTAGATGTTATGTAAAAGACCATGTAAGCTACAATCGATAATTAAGTAGGTGAGCAGGCGTAGTTGAATCATTAAAGTTTCTCTGTATTCCTAAAGTAGACTGACCTAGAATCTATTAGTGTTCTTTCCATATTGAATTTAATTTAATATGTTGGGTATACGTTTATATCATAGTTTTTCATAAGTACTCCTTAATGTATCGTAATTTTAGTTTATCTTTGACAATGGATACTTACAATTTGCATATTTTTTCATAAAGTTATACTTATAAAAATATTTTTTTCATAATGCTGAAAACAAAATGACAAATTTTGATTTATATCAAAAAGGTTTGTATTTATTTTCGTACGAAAAAAAGATTTTTATTAGAAAATTCACTCTTTCTTGACAGAAAACTGTTGTTGAAAACCAAACTTATAAAGCGCTAAATTGTCAACTGAACTTAACAAATGTGCCATTTCTTAAGTTCAGTTGACTATTTAGCGCTTTACAATAATTTTATTTTTGAATCATTTTCTTTCTTGATAAGTAACTTAAGCTATGTTTGCTGTTCCTACAGTTACTTGACACCTTGAAGTGCATTTTTATTTGTTACTTCAAAATGTGACAAATTATATTCCAGGAAAATGAAAACGCGTTTCGTCAATAATAATTTCATAAAAAGGTTATTTTTTTAAACTTGTCATTGTCTTTAAGTGTAGTCAATGCTATAGTAAAAAAAAAATAGTTTATTGTAAAATGGGTCGCGACATTACAATATTTTTCTACTTATTAATCTTTTTATTGTGTACCAGGTGCCCGGCAGCAGCGCGCTTGCAGCGGCGGCGGCCGGCGGGCAGTGCGCCCACTCCGCACCCTCAGCTTGTTCGGTAACTAAACATCCTAAGACGAGACTACAGATTCACAATAACCAACCTTATTTCAACTCCACAAGGTTCTACTCAAAGCTGTTAGATGCCGGCATTAGTGCTAGTTAAGAATTCTGTACGCTTACCCGGCTTTAACTTACAAATTCTGGACTGTTTGAAACTGCATGTAATTTGTGCGGTTTGTTGATATGTTTTATGGCTTGACATTAAACTTGCAGTTATTCAAGTTAACATTGGCTGCATTTCGTGTGTTGACATAATTCGTTTCAGCATTTCTAGGCTAACTGTGTTTTAACGAGTTACTTTGGGGGCTATTAAATTCAAAGCGAGTTTTCTTACGTTTTTTGCTTATTTTTTATTCGCATTTTATGGATAGCACAACGACCCGTCTAACTTTCTCATGGTTTTCATTACAGTAAAAAGTATTTTCTTGTCGTAAAGTTAGAAGTTTAAATTTATGCTAAGTCGAGACATTTCAATAAGTGTTGTGTTATACAATGTGCTCACGAGAATCTCGAAAGATAAGGTCAAAAGAAAGGAAAATAATAATACGATTTCGTTAAATAAAAATTTTAGGTTTTGTAGGTTTTTGTACATAAAAAGTTAATATTCGTGGTAAAACTATCGTTTAAAATGAATTGGTACAACATTTCATAGAATTAGTGTATACATTGTCTCTTGTCACTTAGATACATGGCAATAACGATGTCTACAATAGGCCTCAAAGTGGCCACATTGCCATCAAATAGGCGTTTTAATGTCATTCTTGGCAGATATCAAAGTGACAAGCAGCATTTTGTTTAAACTGAATATTGGCGAAAATAAATTAGCATATCATTTGAAGCGATAGTTTTACTTCTTTTCGTTTTTTTTAGACTTCTTTGCCATATATTTTTTATTTATTTTTTTGCTTTACAAATGTGTAGTTAAAATATTTTGAGTTCTTTGTAAATACGCTGTATAGAGCGAGCAAAAACATAATTATATACATACTTTCAAGCATGTCCAGTCGTTCCAGAACGGCGAAAGTTGTTTTTTTTATATCAAGTTGGTTAAAATCTGTAGTCTCGTCAACTACATCATATATTATACCTTTCCATTTATGACGTCACTAGTATCCACACTAGAATTGTGATGCCACGGCCGTACCCCCTAATTGACCCTAGCTAGCAGTTAGCCCTTTTTTAGAAGTTATAGTTATGTAGTTATTGCCAAAAAAGTAGTTTTTGCCTTGAAAGTTTTAAAGTTTTGACTGATAGCTAGAAACAAAAAAAAAATAGTTATAAAAAAACATTTTGACAATAAACTTCTACTAAATCACGCTCCTATAAAATGCAATGATTCAAAATTTACAAGGTATACATTACGCACCCAAGGCGGTAAAAAAAGAACGGCAATTTGTGATCCGAACCAAAGGTGAGGGTGAGGGCCATAAATGAACGATCTGACGCTGTTATTACCGCCATTTTTGTGTAATTTGACTTAGTTTACATGTTTAAACTATGTACTTATGCTGATTTTTCATGAATAATTCCTTATCACGTTTTTTTTTCAATTGTTTTAAGTAGCATTGACTTGTCTACAACCATTTAAAATTATAAAAGATTTCGCGATATGACGAATAAAGAGATAGTCATTAAGGGTTCCTTTTTTAACTTTTTGGTACTAAAAATACGAACATAAAAGGAACTATACAAAATTTGCCTTGTAAACCCTATCTCAAGGTTTACCTAGACAAGATTGCAGTAAACTGTACCGTAGCGTGATTCCTTGTACCGCATTGCAGCTAGCGACAAGGTCATGGTAATCCTGCCCATGGCTTAGCCATAAATTAGTCTCACACTTTGTTACGAACACTTTTTAGTCTTTTTACCAGAGACACTTAAAATGTAGACTGAATTAATGCTTGGAAAAAGAACAATCAAAAAATTTCAAGTTCAAACCTGTCTGTGTGTCTACACAGATAGAAATAATATCTTAATTCAAAACGCAAAACTCTCTTGCACGCGGTTTCTTAAAGAGAGTAATAAATACCTTAGACCAATAAACATGACTTGAGTTAAAAATATCATGATTTTTAAAAGAAGATTTAAAATTATTTAGCTTTAACTTTACCTATTTTTAAAGCGAATAGTAATGATTTGAGTTAAGATAATAATTATTTACGGCAAAAAAGCACCAACATTTTCCTTTAAGAGTTTTATGTGTTTACGTAAGATCGATTAGTTCTTGGTTTGATGTTTTCAATCTACAGCTAAGAGCCAAAGCTAATTTAAAGAAGTAGCACCAAAAGTTAGATTTGAGATTTTTAAGTTTTTAGGCAAGAGAGATTAATTTTTGCTTTGATGTTTTCAACTTACAATCAAGAGCCACAGCTATTCCAAAGAAGAAGCACATAATTTTTGCTTTGAAACATTTAAATCTTGGACGTTAGTTACCCTGCGCATCAATAGATGTCTCTGCGTGTAGGTTAGAACACGCGAACGTTTGTTCAACGTAACTTCATGACCCTCGCCGCTTTACCCGGGCTTATTTGAGATTCACAATAGCAATCTCAGCTCTAGTTAATACGATTATAAATTGTGAGTATATAAATAATCATAATTTATATTTGTATTATCTACTTTTAGTTAAACTTCCTTTCTTGGGATTAGTCCCGAGAAACACAGTTTCTGCTACTAGCTTTTTAAGTAGTGCACTGAGACACTAAGGCGATTATCACACTGACGACGGATCCGCATGCGGCGCCGGTGTGCGAGCGAGATAGCGCTATACACATGCAGAGCGCTATCTCGCTCGCGCACCGGTGCCGCATGCGGATCCGCGCCAGTGTGATAACCGCCTTAGAAAATGTTATTGTTTGTTTCAAGTAATCGATTTCATACGCCAAGAAATTTTAGATCTTGGTGTGAAAATATCAAATTTTACATCAAGTAACACATGCTCTTGAACTAATGCGATTTCTTGTTTCCGTGGAGAAATTCAATTCTCAATTTAAACTATGAGTCTTCATCCAAGAAACAAAGTTTCTTGGCTTAAGTTCTTTATGTATTGCACTAAGACACATAAAGTTCAATTTAAAAAAAAATACAATACAAAAACAAAATTCAAACGCCCTTCGTGAGAATATTAAGCTATTTTAAAAAGAAGATTTTTATATCTCGGATAAAGTATTGAATTTATTAGGTTAAGTAATAAACTTTGAAACATTTTATATCTTAAAATAAAGAATTTTATTTTTTCCTTATATGGGAAACTGGATATCTCTTGATTCAAATAGGTTTCTTTGGTTGAAGAGATTTTTTCTATCTGTGTACGTAACACGGAAAAATAAGCTTCCGGGATATTCTCAATCCAAGACATCGTCTCGTGACAAGTATTTATTTCCTTTTTTATAATTGAAAGGAAAAATGGAAAAATTCACCGCGTCGAGCAAGACTCGAACTTGCGACCTCTCGGAACACCGGTCCGATCGCACTGCCAACTGTGCTATCGACGCTTACTCAACCCCGGTGCATATTTCCATCTGTTACTCCTTTTTGCTTACGTCAGAGGGAGACGTGTAGCGACATCTACCGTAAGTGCATATACACATTAACGGCACCGAAGTTCCAAGTCATATTGGAATAACATCGATAACAATGCGCTAACCCGTACTAATTAATTGTTGTTATAAGCAGAAACGTCTGCAAACGATATTTCAATTTTATAATTGAAAGGAAAAATGGAAAAATTCACCGCGTCGAGCAAGACTCGAACTTGCGACCTCTCGGAACACCGGTCCGATCGCACTGCCAACTGTGCTATCGACGCTTACTCAACCCCGGTGAATATTTCCATCTGTTACTCCTTTTTGCTTACGTCAGAGGGAGACGTGTAGCGACATCTACCGTAAGTGCATATACACATTAACGGCACCGAAGTTCCAAGTCATAGTTTGCAGACGTTTCTGCTTATAACAACAATTAATTATTTATTTCCTTTACCGAAAATATCATTCTTCGCTTAATAAAACCACGTTTTCTCAAAATAGAAATACAAAAATGTATTGTTTCAAGAGTATATTGAGTAAATAAGAGAGATTGTACTTTAATCAAACAAGTATTATCTTAGGTAAAAGAAAACTAGAAAATCTGTAAGAATATATTCGCTTCGAAAATAAATTAATGTTTGAAATATCAAACATTAATTTATTTTCGTTAAAGGAAATAAATGCTTGTCACGAGGAAATATTTTCATCATAATATAATAATGTCTTAGATTGACAATATCCCGGAAGCTTTTTTTCCGTGTACCATTTTTTTACCATTAGAAGTAACATCTGCAAGTAACTTTGTGCGTTTAACATCATTAATACATTACACTGATACGAAAAGGTTCATAATTATCATGGTCACATTACCTTTCCAAAATATCACCTTTAGCAATTTTTCATAATATTGCTCTAGCTAAACATACTCTCTCTTAAAAAATATACTAAATACTTATATGAAAATTACAAAAACTGTTTCACTTATTCCTCAGACGCATTTTACAGCGTATTTGTACTTTTTATTTCGCTTTCCGTATTTACTCGCGTCTACTTTAGTCCAAATTCACGGATACGTTGCTCGAAGCAGAAATCTCGTTAACTTCACTGAAAATTCAGCTTTAAATTTGATTTTTAACTACATGTGTGTAGTTAGCTGAAACTTAATATTTAGACACTTCATTTAAAAAGCACTTTTACATAATTATTTTTACGTGTTTTTAAAGTGGTGCATTCCATTCAAACAATAGTAGATGTCGCTAACGGCTGCTGTAAAGCCGAAAGTAAATAAATACAAAAAGATGTTTGAAGGCATTGAAAATTTCGTCAACTTAGTAACTGAACCCATAGCTTAATTGGTAAAGCGATCGAGCCCCGGCAAGGCGTATCGATGTAGGGTTCGAGTCCCACTGGGTTGATTATTTTTTCAATGTTTTCAAAGTTTGTATTTGATTTAATAACAAACCACTTTTACATAAGTTTTATAATAACCTGTATATTTATAATGACGGAAAAAACATGAGAAGACACTATTATTAGGTATGTTTTGATCTCGTCGATAAAAGGTTAAAATGAAAATTTTGTTTGATATTATATTTATATTTCGACTTTGTTTTCTTATACAGTGTGTCTCTGTAATAGGAGCAATAAATTAAAACGTAGATTCTACTCCTCAAACCAGGAAACGTTTGTTCAGCGACTTTTAAAAATAACGTATGGTTTGATTTTTAGGACACTTTAAAGTTTTTTCGAACACGCAATGTATTTTGAAATTGACTATGTCTGTAGGGTGACAAACTGACAAGCAATGTCAATTAGACGGATTTTAACGTTCATTGAAAATACTATTTAGTTTGTATGAAAAAGAGACAATCTACAAAATACATATTATTTTAAAGTTGTTGAACAAAAGTTTTGTAGTTTGAGGAGTAGAATCTATGTTTTAATTTATTGGTATTGCTCCTATTACAGAAACACACTGTATACCTTGTAGGTAATTATAAAATGATTTTTAAGAAGGTGCAGGTTCGTATACTGATCAGGGCATTTATTTGTATATTTATCGCGGATATTTGTTCCTTTAGTTATGGAGGTTTTCTACGTATTTAAGTATTTATTCATGTGAATTACCTAGATCTATTCTATTATATATGTCACCGTAAATTAGTCAAAATCGTTAGTTAATAATCTACCTAGAAAGATTATAAACTATATACAATACAATACAATACAAATACTCTTTATTGAACACCTCAAAAACAAAACCAGTACAGGAGAAAAAATAACTAAACTATCGAAAGATTGTGAACCGTAACATACTGCTTACAATTTAACGGATTATTTTTCGTTAGATTATAAACTATCGATCGTCCTATTGTCAAATGTAAAGCTTCTCGCGCTAATTGGTTAAAATATTACAAAACACAACCTTTAACTTAACAACCATCATGAGTGCATTTTGTTCTCCCGTTTTTCATGGTATTTTAAACACTAGTTAATTTCTTGAGTGCACACAAATTCAGCGTGGAGGTAAAGTTATCTGATTGAATAAACTGTTATTGTGTTAGGTTGCAAACGAGCAACTTTCGCTGGAACATCCAACACTAATTAGGGACGTTTGTGTTTGCAAAAAGTTAGTGCTTGCTTTTGACGTATAGTCTAAATTAATCTAAGTAGGTACGTTTTAAATAGTCTAAATGTTATATTTTGAAATTATGTACCGTACACTATAAAATAGCACGGTTACACTTACGGCACTTTAGTCACTTCGCGCGACATGTTTCGGAGAGCTTAGGTCTCCAGCTTCAAGGGTAAAATAGATTCAGGGCAATGGGAGACTTTTCTGTGGACAATAGAAAAGTTAACGAATTGGGTACATTATAATTTATAACTATAGCTAAAGGGGTTTAATTCAACGGAGAGAAAATAAACCAACAATAGTAAGTGAGTAAAAGAAATGTAGTAAAAATAACAACGTATGACAGGCTTCAAATACAAAAATAGAACATTATAAAAAACATAGAAAATAAAAAAATATCAAAAACTATATACAACCTCAACAAATACCAGCTATAAGGACTTAAAGATGAAGATTTGCACCTGATAATTTAACAAGAAAATTAGGCTTTAAAGTCCGTTAATTTTATAACGTGCACAGAAAAGACGCGTAACAGGTTATGCCCTCAAACACTGGGAGTGCTACTTGGACTGGCGCGTAACATTGCGTGTAGCGGTCTCCAAAACATGTCGCACGACTAAAGTGCCGTGAGTGTAACCGTGTTATTTTATACTGTTAGTATGTCTCACGCAAGTTTAAATTTAATAATATGTACCGTACGTCTATGGTACTCATACTTAAACAAATCAAAGATCTTAAATAAAGACACTTCGTCTATAAAAGTGTGGACAGATGATTTGGCCGTAAAGAATGTTATCACAACCATCCATAAAAATCATCTCGGCTGAAGATGTTTTGTTTTTAGACGGCAACTTTGTGGTGCTATATAATGTGGAATAAAAACCGTTTTACAGGACAGTTTATCGTGCCATAAAACGAAATGTGTTCTTGTTGAGATCTTTGCGATTTTAATTCACATTATGTTTGACTTTATGACACTGAAGGGCGGAAAAGATCACTTGATAGAGTTAACTTTATGTTGTACATAATAGTGAAGAATGTTCCATGTATTGTTTAAGCACATTGTAGAATATCATGTGTTTATGCACAATGATGGGATGAGGGCACCTGGAGGATCCGAAGGAATGCCGAGATCGAAGAGTTAAGTGGACGGACCGGCTGAGATACCAAGAATATGAAATTTGAATCACGTTGCCACTAGTTAGTTCGAGAATTGAAAAAAAAAGAGATTTTATTTGTATTTTTATTTTATTTGCACTAAAACGTCTTCTTAATCAAACAAAAGTCAAAATATATTGGAAGACTACATTTTGCCTCGAAAAAAATAAACTTGTCTTGTGTTATTGAAACCTGACCCAAAAAAGCAGTTGCAACACCTATCATACAATTTGATTGGATGCGTCGTAAACTGCACTTCCCGACCCCATAAATGCGACTAAAAGCTTTCTAAAAATGGCCGACTATTAAACGCTAAAAAGTACGAACAGATAATAAAACGTCTGATGTATGCAAATGGCGTCTTCCTTACTTTGTACTTCTGGTAAAATTGTTTGGTTTGAGATTAAACGAAGTTTTGTTTGAATAAAAGTACTTTTTTGCTTTTATTACTATGTAATTTAAACATAGGATTGGTTAAGGATTTGTTAGAAAAATGATCTTCTTTTATCATCAAAATAACATTCATTGTAATTATGACAATTAATATCACTAGAATATTAAATGTGTCGTATGGCCGATATGCAAACTTTTTTGGTATTACATCGAAAACAAATTGATAACAAGAAAATATTCGTATGAATAAGCCAAGAACCAAGGCAGGTCAAATCCTGCTAAATAACAAACAAAACTTAATTCAATAGGAAACGATTGCATTTTTTAATCCACATAAAATTTAATTTCAATTATAAATTATTTTTCGATTGACTAATATAAATATTTTTTTAGAACAGACTACGTTTTCAAGATTTCATTGGCATAGTAATTATATAAATTAGGCACTTAATACAGTGATATATAAGTTTGTTACTATAATATTTTCATATTATAAGTTTTTCGAAACATAACTTATGAAAACGCAATTTTTTCTAACAGTTTTTTTTGCTTTAATTTAAACTTATGTTGTTTGTCGTTTATAAAATTACTGCGTCAAGCTTTTTTGTAAACTACACGGCACAATAATCGATATTCAAAAACTAAATTCTGAGCAAAGTCAAATAGAATTTCTAATTTCAACTCGAAAATAAACTAATCTAATCTACCAAAGACACGGTTTCAGCATTAAACTACAAGTTCAATAATCAATTCCTACGCTGATAAGCACTTTAGTCTGTCCAACGTCTGTCATAGTCATCTCAATCCATGATTGTAGCCCCAGCATACATAAAGGCCTTATCATCATTAGTATTTAAGAGCTATGCTCTTGTCGGTGGAGTAATCGCCACTCTTCTTTTTGCTGGGCCAGCCTTTTAACTCCCTCGTACGACACGACAGAAACTTTTTCTTTTATTTGGCTGAGATATGTGAGCCTGGGCCTTCCTCTGCCTCTTTTCCCCTCAATCTTGCCCTCCAGGATGTTTAAAAAGAATCTGTCGTGCCGCATCAAGTGGCCAACCATCTTGCCCCTTCTGTTAGCTATTGTGTCTAACAGGCATCTCTTCTCTCCTGCCATGCTCAAGACCTCTTCGTTCGTCTTCCTTTCTGTCCAGCTAATCCTTAGCATCCTCCGCCAACACCACATTTCAAAGGCCTCCAATCGCTCTCTGTCCCGTTGTGTTAGCGTCCACGTCTCACACGCATATAAAGCGATGCTCCAGATATACACCTTAACTAAGCGTTTTTTGACATTCTTCGAGATGTGTGCTTTGAGCAGGTGTTTTTTGCTATTGAATGCTTTTTTAGCCATTGCAATCCTCTGCTTGATGTCCGCCGTGCATCTGGAGTCATTGGTAATAATACTTCCTAGGTATTTGTATTGTTGGACTTGTTCTATTGCTGTGTTCTGTAGTAATAAAGGCCTTATGTACATTATGTAAGTGTAGTAATAAAGGCCTTATGTACATTAAATACAGTTTAGATTTGGACTGTATTTCAAGGCAATAATATATATAATTGCATGAATAGTGAATGGCTGCTACGACTTATGCGCGGCGGGGTTGTTACTTGAAACATCACTCTAGTAAATGCAGTGCCAATCTGTGATTTCAATAATAGCAATAGCATTTTATTTTCATCCGACGTCAAGATTTTGAAGGAGGAGGTATTCAATTCATCGCGAACTTTTTTTTTGCTTTATTTGTATGTATTTAAGTCATTAATTTATTATGTATTCTACTAGATAAGAAATCTAGAACAAATTTTGTGCATTGTTTGGCAGTTGACAGCTGTGACTGAATCCAAGAGTAGTATAGTCTTGTAGTGATTTTCACTATAATTTTTGGGACAAAAAAAATCTTAGGGAAAAAAAATCTCCTGTTACTCAATGCTTTAAGTTCACCGTTTTTTCGAAGACTGCTGGACTAATTCGGAAATATCTTAAATTGCATTAAATTTTTAAGGAAAATTACATACGTCCATTCGGACAGTTTTGCCAGTGTCAAGTAGTATGACAAAGAACGGTTAGACAAAAGTTTGCCCTTAGAGCATGACGTTGTATAGTAGAGGTTTTTCTTTTTGTAGGGAGATGTGCTCCCTACAAATAACACATGGCGACCCTGGCCAGGACAACCAGTTTTCTAAACCCAAACATTATGGCGGCCATCAAGTCAAAGTCAAAGTCAATATTGTCTTTATTCAAGTAGGCATAGTAACAAGCAATTTCGAATCGTCAGTAACAATTTATCTTAAATAATTAAAAGCAATATATTATATAGCAGGAAAGCGGACCCTGGCACTAGGCCGGGAAAACGCTAAGCCGAAGAAGAAGAAGAAGAATTAAAAGCAATATATTGATACGATTGTAAAAACAAATACAGCCTTGGCCAGAAGTGTTGAGCATAGGTGTTTTTTGTTTACAATTTTGATGTTAAGCATTATTTCCCTATCCTAACAATGTACGGTAACGGTAAATGTTATATTTTTTTTATAAATATAGAAAACTTCACTTAATAACACCTTCAAGGTACTTAAAAAATATGAAAACAGAAGGTACCAAAAATGAAAATTTAAGTCGGTGCGACATATTGCAAATATTCTATGCAGTTACTACTAACTTCAACAAAACATGCCTATTAGTTTAAATTAATTGACAAAATAGCTTAAACAAAGATGGAAACGATGGACTAAACTTTCCAGTTTTGTATGAAAATCGCATGGGTGCTCAACACTTCTGGCCAAGGCTGTATATACAAGTTGTAGATGTCAAAAAAAATTCACAATAAGATCGTCAGAACTTTAAAAAAATGTGTTAAAACACTAGTCACTAATCATTCTAGAAAAAAATTCATGTCACAAGGAAACAGTCCGCCTGCAGTCCGCCTGACGATATCGGCCTGTCAGTTGTTCGGAGCCGGCAAAGTTTTGTTCTGACAGGCCGAGATCGTCACGCGGACTGTAGGCGGACTGATAGTCGGTGGCCGCCTTTACAGTCTTAGACTATTCAAACAACCGGACCAGTCTGTCATTTTCTATACAAATAAAGTCTGCCGTTTTTTGCGGGGGAGGGGAACGTCAAAATAGCCACGTCAGATAAACGTCAGCCCATACAATGAGTATGACCACTGGCCATATACTTTTGGCAGAGGGGAACGCCTGTCAATGGCCGCTCCGGTTGGTTAAATGCTCTAAGTTTACAGTTACACGCGTGAGGCCTCAAACGACAATATCCCTATTTTATACGACACATATAAGTTAGCACGCAATTTGCAATTCCGACAGAAGCCGCCAATTTGGCATTCTCGTTACGAGATTTGTTGGTAAGCGAGATGACTATCGATAAGCGGTCGTCGTTAATGCGTGTCGGGCCGCAAAGTAAGCGACTAGCGGACTATGTACCAATTTTTTTTTTCGTATGGCTACATTTCGCTGGATATCAGGGTGTCCCAGAAATCGACGACAAGCCGTGAATGGATGATAGACCAAGTTATAACAGTTATCAGAAAAATACAAAAAAATGTCTATCACATGTTCTTCAAAAATTATGGTCACTTTAAAAATGTACTAGAAGTTAAGAGACCAGCCTGCTGCAGGCTTATGATGGCAGTAGTTGTCCGCCGATAACTTGATAAAAAGCTGACAACTTGACACATTCACACAGCAAAACATGACAATGTGTCAAGTTGTCAGCTTTTTATCAAGTTATCGGCGGACAACTACTGCCATCATAAGCCTGCTGGGCGTGAATATTCTAGTAAATTTTTAAAGTGACCATAATTTTTGAAGAACATTTAGATAGATTTTTTTTGTATTTTTCTGATAACTGTTTTAACTTGGTCTATCATCCATTCACGGCTTGACGTCGATTTCTGGGACACCGTATGTATGTATGTATGTATCACTTTATTGCACATAAACAAGTATAACATTAAAACATAAGTAAAGTACAAAAAGATATGCACAAAGGTGAGCTTATCCCTAAAAGGGATCTCTTCCAGCAAACCTATGAGAAAATGAGAAAGAAGTAATACTATACAGTGATATATATAGGCATTTCTTCTCTGGGGTAGTGGTAGTGGGTAAGCAGATGATAAAGAAAATCCGGTGAGTGCTGCGAGGTTCAGATGGGACAGTGCAGCTGTTAAGTTTGTTACCTACTCTTTTAGCACCATTCACGGATCACGTGTAGGGTTGTCTAAGGGGTTTCCTTCGGCCGCAGAGTAACATTGGTCCCATGTATCTGTTGTAATGCTTCATTAAGCTAAGAAGTAATACTGAAAGAGTCGTCGTACGTTTTGATAAGCTACTTCTAAGTAGTGCAACTTTCAATCCGGAGTTGAACTTCACCTTATACTCCAATAAGTTTTTTGGAACTTAAAAAAATATCAATTAATATTTATCATTTCTTATCCAGTAAAGAAATAAATCGTGAGAAACTGTAGATTTTATCCCAATTATATACCTAATTTACCCCTGGGTTACATAACCTACGCCAAATCTTAGGTTTCCTGTTGATGAACGTAACCCAAGCTCCTTTAATAAGCCGTAAAAAGCACTGTTAGGGAGATACTGACACAGAACATATGATAGTTGTATAATATTATGCACAGCTAGTGTGAGAGAAATACCTCTTAATGCCGCTCCATACTGTCTATAAATCCATTCCAATCTAAACAAATAACTAAACTCCCAATGAAAGTAAGTAGCTTAACAAGAAACTTGGAAAGTTTACGAAAGTTACGGAAAGGTAATGGAAAAGTTATGTGCAGGTCCGTATTGATCAATCAATTGATTTTATGACGTTCTTTTGTTTTTGCAAGTGATAATTATGATTTATTCGTGTAATTCAATATAATTTTTAAAAATAAATGGCATTCTGTCCACAATATTGGGACAATTTTGCCAATGTCGAAGTAGAGACGACAAGTTTACGGTTAATTAGTTAAAATTTCGCTCCAAGAGCTGGACATTGTACGGTGAGTGTAAGGTAATAATCATTGATTTATTATGTGGGTAGAACCTACTAGAAGTGACATTTTGAACAAATTTTGTCCGCCATGTTTGGCGGTTGACAGCTATGACTGAATCAAAGAGTATATAGTGAAGACTTATAGTTATTTTCACTACAACTTTTGGGACAACATTTTTTTCAGGGTGTCATCTCCTGTTACTCAATGGGTAAAATAATTAATAATAATATATTGCCATTTCTATATTATCTATAAATTATAAATCAATATTATTGTGAATAGTTTTGTAGCAAACATTTGATTTCCAAGCTGAAATTCCGATCGACAAGTAAAATATAAGTTTATTATTAGGTACCAATCACAAAAATATTTGAGGTCCCCAAAAGTCTAATATTCTGAATATTTAAACGATAGCACAGGAATTTGCGACATATTTCAAGCATTGTCTAATACTGTTTATTATTCATAGTTGTAGGTGGTTAATCTAACCTGGCTTGGCTACCAGAGGCCGTGGGTCATAATTTTTCTAAGGCAAGCAATTTTAAGCCACATTAAGCTCCGGCTTGGTTTCTCTGCCTTTTCGCCGAAAATTGCATTGCCGAATTTCTCTTGCCAACCATTTTTTCGCAAAAGTTTCATTTGGCCAAACAACGTTTACCAAATACTTATTTCGCAACCATTTCATTTCCCAACCCCATAGTTGGGAAATGAAAATTACCTACTAGGTTGGGTTAGGTTAGGTTAGATTATGTAAAGTTGGGAAATGAAATTCGGCCAAATTAAACTTCTGCGAAAAGGTGGTTGGCAAGTGAAATTCGGCAATACAATTTTCGGCGAAAAGGCAGAGAAACCAATCCGGAGCTTAATTTGGCTTAAAATTGCTTCAAGAGCTGTAGGAAAACTAGTCAGGGGCCTGAAAATTAGACAAGCCGACGGGAATCGTGTTCTATAGATGCGACGCGAAAAGTTAAAACACAAAATATATAATCTTGACTTGTACCATCCCGCATGACATGCTTGACAAACCCAAGAGTACTTTTAGTATTCATAAAATCCAATAATGCTTTTCTTTTCCGTTTTATGTAAATCACGCGTCGTTTCATTCGACTCTTACGGTAACCGTGTTCAGGAGTGATTTAGGGAGCAATTTAATTTGAAACACGGCTCAAATTTATTCGAAATCAGTCTGAATTTGAAATTGGGCTTTCAAATGATCCGATCGTTAAATAATCGTACCGCTGTACGTCCTGGTTGTTATTAAATATCTAAGTCTGTAAATATTTTTGGAGCAATGTTTTATTTTAATATTGTATTCTCGTCCAATTCATACATCCATACCAATTTTCAAGTCAATTTGACCCATTGAGTTATAGAATACGACATCTATCATCCTCAAGAATATTTTTATACCTCCAAAAGTTATAGTGAAAATTACTAATGTCTAAACTTATCTTCATTCAGATTCAGTGACAGCTGTCAACCGCCAAAGTCGTCAAACATGGCGCACTTTGTTCTAGATTTTCCATCTAGTACTCGTAGAATACATAGAAAATCAATGATCCGACCACTGAAAGTAGGTAGTAAATATGTAGTATAGCGGTGATTTGACAAGCAGTAACTATACCATTGGGTAACAGGAGATGACATACCTAAGAAAATATTTGTCCCAAAAGTTGTAATGAAAATCACTACACGTCTATACTACTCGTGGATTGTGCCATAGCTGTCAACCGCCAAAAATGGCGCACAAGATTTGTTCTAGAAGTCACATCTAGTAGAATACATAATAAATTAATGATGTCCAATTAAAATATTGCTTTCTATCGTTTCTAAATACACACAAAGTGGTTCATAAGTCACTTTATCAATATGAAAAATTGAATGACGATTGCAGTTTACAAACGGCAATCCGCAAATTAATTTAAGTCTATACATACGTCACGTCTTGCTCTGATTTATCGACGGTAACGACCCCACCATTTATCTTCCAACAATTTAAATCCTAAAATTCGATTCTAGTCCCTGATAATAAAGTTTATTTTTCAATGCGAGTACACACCATTTATCTTCCGTGTGATTAAATTGAAAAATTCTACTTTATGTGAAAGCAATAAGGTATTAAATTGAATTTACGTATTCTGCATGACTAGCTAATTGATCCGTTGCTTTAAGCGACAGGTCGCGGCTTTCTTGGTAATTAATAATTTGCTTGAGTTTAATTTTTTGATTAATTGAAACTCGTTTTCTTGTTGGTTAGTGTGAAATTTTGTGACGTTAATTTGCTTAAATATAATGTTCCTTTGATTTTTGTTTATTTTCACTGTGGTTTAGTTTTATTGAATGATTCGTTTATAAATATTTAGCCATATTGTATGATGGTAATTTGACATGCGTATAATCTGGTATTCAAATGTGTATAATTATCATTATCATCGTCCCTTACTTTTGTAGAAAGAAAAACTTAGGTAAACATAACAAAATGCACTCCACTTATTCATCATCATCATCATCATCTCAGCCATGAGACGTCCACTGGTGAACATAGGCCTCCATAGGCCGCCTTTATCATTAAGGGGGGGTCCACTTATTATAATAATAATATTATATTTTTTTTAGTCTACTTATTCAGAAGCCTATAAAAGTTTTCCATTTCATTGCCTTGTGAATGTTCATTTATATTAAAATTGATAACAAACTAATATTCATTTTCACATAATTGCACTTACTTTGTCAAGTATTGATACAAATGTATTGTATTGGTGTCAAAATTATTACTTTTGGCTCTGAATCCGATATCGTGAAATTTTTAAAACGAATTCACACATGAGTAGCTACTCGTTGGAAATTCTCGTCACACCCGACGTGGCGGTTTGCGGGCGGAACCGGATTTTCGTTTCAGTGGAACTTGTTTTTTTTATATTTTTGAAAGTAGAATATGGGTCAGTTTGTTTTTCAGAGCAGGTACGTAAGGTACATGCTGGAATAAAAAAATATTGAAAGCTGTAACAAGTCCATGTTTGAGTGATCTTTATGCACTGAAAACTAGGACATGCGAACTAATTCGGCTATTTCATTAATAACCAAAATTGGGTAAGGAGTTAATAAACTTGATATGCTTATAATATAACCCAAAGTTTACTTATAAAGAACAAAACATTTTGGTATAGTTTAGAATTCCCAAAACTTAATTTACTAGTAGACATAGTTTGGTTTCTGCTGACAAAAATTTTTTTTCAGTGTGTAGAATTGATGCGTTTGATCAATTTACGGTTATCATCTTCTGGAGTGTACACTGGCGGAAAAAGAGAGGCGAATTCCTATCGTAACACAGATCCTTGTATTATTAAGTGTAGCAAAACTTGTCTCATTGTATGCTTATAGACTTACAGCTTTCATCGTAAACAACTACGCTTGACGCAAATACATTCCTTTTAATACTCGTAATAAAAGCCAATATCTTAGAACAGTACAAAACTGTTTTTTTTTAGTTCATAAACATACATATTTAATCAACTGCATTTAAATAAAACAATGCACAATAGTTTATTATCAAGATTTCGTTGTTTTCTGAAATTCAAAGCGTGGCGAATGCTGGAATTAATCCAAAACAAATTCGAGCCACGATAGATTGCACATATACTACACATTTGAACAGAATCAGAGATATAAACTGCACATTGAAATTCAAATATAAGCAAAACTACATAATGTTTACACAGATGAAATAACGTCTGGACAGACAGTGATATATTATACGCAGTTTTATAGATTTCATCTCAATATACACGGAGAAAAAAGTCTCCATGATACCAAAATACTGAAATCTAAACGAGAAAATCTAATAAATTCTGGGACAATTCTTAACATAATATAAATAAATCGACTTTAGTGCGTATTAAACAGTTCTATTGAATTCAAGATATAGTAACGTAAAAATAAAGTAGTTTTCCTTACAAGATTGTAGTATCTGTTACAATAATCTATTTTACTAATCGTTCTGGTAGTAAACTTGTCATTCTTTCGTTCCGTGTATTGAAAACAATCGCTTGTCAACGGGAAGACAAAACCACTAAACTACGGAAGCTAATAGTTTAGTGGTTTAGATAGTTTTAATTAGATAGTTTCTCGGTCATTTAATCAAAATTCTTAGTTTTAATTTTAGCTTTAATATTCATGTATTTCGCTAAGATCCCCACGTCACAGGCTCAGCCTAGTGTGGGGATCACTGTATTGCCTCCCACTGTAAAACCAATATATGAAATAAATATATTTTGAATTTGAATAATACAATAAATAAGATAGTTAATTTCTAAATAATCGCCTAAACAAATAAATAAATATTTTATTATTTATTATGGTTCCTTAAGACAGGTTATTTATGGATGACGGAAAATCAGACAAAAAAAGAAACGCTGCCTATATATTTTGATGAATATTTACTTCCCGATGGAAAGTTTGTAGGATTTTTCGTTCAGTCATCTTAGAATGACATTTTAAAACTATATAAACAAAAAAATTGCTGTTATAAATTAATGTTTGAAAAAAACGAATCTTTACTGGAGTATGAGGCAGCCACTCGAAAGCGATACTGGCGTTGTGCGACTTTAAAGAATAAAGTATTTTATCTTTATCTACGAGAATTAAACCGACGATTTCTCGATTTCAATAGAAGGTCTTACATTTAAACGCTTAAACATTATGTTTACGAGGCAATAACAATAGAATACTATTTACAAAAGCGGTTTCCTGTTCAACTTTAACAACCTCATATCTGTTTTTATAGTTTTCAATTTTGATCTTTATATCGTACTCAACATGATTGCTTTTAGATCTATTAGAGTGAGTAAATAAGAGTTTGTGTAAGTTAATGCTTGTATTCACGTGAACAGAGAAGGAAACCTATTGAGACTTGTAATGAAAAGCAAATGGCGTAGCTGTTGTTGGCTTGCGAATGGTTCATTTTCAGTTAATGATAGATATAAATCAAGTTTTGATGTAAAATACTAGGGATGAGAAAAGTTATCGTTAGTAACTTATAAAAATCGGTTATTTTTGTAACGCAAAATCGATTGTGTTGATAGACGAAAAATCCGTTGAAAAAAGGAATATTTGTTCTGAGGTAGGATGTTATCGCAAACTCCAATAACTTTAATTAAATTTAGGTAAGTATTTAATGATATAATATAACATATTTCAGTTATTCATGCTCTTTAAATTTTTACCAGACATATATTCACAGTTTAGTTTTTGTTTAGCTGTCTCTGTTTAGACCTAATTTTTACCATACTATTTAGCTTTAAAGTCCGCCATTTTGTAAATATTTATGAACGACTATTTCAATTGCAAATAATATTGATCCATTAGGTATTTAATCAATTAATTTCCAGTGTCCAGTAGTAGCCGATACATAAAAACATAAACTTTATTTTTATTTTAGCACACTTAACAGCAATATTGTCTACGGTTGCCGCGATAGTTATTCATGAAATAAAACAACTTTGAACGGATTAACTATATCGCGTATACTGAATATAAATTACATCCCGACGTTTCGAACACTTTACAGCGTCCACCCAGCCAGTCAACCCGTGACCACGAACGCTGTTAAGTGTTGGAAACGTAATTTAAATTCAGTATACGCGATATAATTCGTTCAAAGTTGTTTTATTACACTTAACAGTCTTAACACCCCTATGATATATGGTTGTAATTCAATCTTTAGCGAGCTTAAGTGCCTACAAAATGATGTAAAAGTAAATGTGCTTTTAAAACGTGGCTAAATGGTAATGTTGCTGTGGCGGTAAAAGATTTTATATATTTTTTAACATTAAAACGAAGTATTGTTGTAAAAAGTATGTTGAGTGAGACGGCATGATATGAAATTTAACATTTTGGTGTACATTAACTTGCTTATAATCGAATTATTTTAGCTTTAACAACAGATAAGAAAAACAACTTCAAGTATATACTTGCGTCGTAACGTATGTAATACCTATATAATGCTTACCTACCCTCAAAAATAAGCACCCTCGTTTTCCTCTCGGTTAAGCATGAGCTTCAAATGTCGCTTTGAAATGTAAATTAAATAATCTAGCTGTACTTGACATGAGTAAATAACCAAAGTGTAATTATATAGCGCACGACACTGTAGCTCCAATTAAATTAAACACCGTTTTACAAATACAAAATATCTGTATATGTATAAACTACAGTTGCTGGTACGTCTGAAAATATGGATACATTTAATGTGACAAAATAACGATGACAAAATGACATTTAACGCGGCCAGCGTAATGGGGACCATGCCGCAGGCGGAATATTTGGACGGGGTGTTCTTTTTATAGTTGGTTTTTTTGTAGGCAGGATTACTCAAAGTAGGCAGGTTTATTTTTATACTCTTAGTTTTTAGTTTGTTAGTATAGTTTCAATTTTTGAGTTTAATTTTAGTTTTATTACACTAAATATTATATTGTACCAAATGTCTTATTTGTGTGAGTAAATGTCAGAAAATAATAAATAAAATAAAATAAAAATAATTTATGTTCAGATAATTCAGATCCATAGATTGTTAGTTACACATATTTAACTACATTAGTAAACTAATATTAAGTTAAAGACCATCATTTATAACTTATTTTATTTTAAATAAGTTATGGAATCAGGTGTTACTTTGCGGAAGTCCATATTATCAAGTACATTAATAGCAAAACAATAATATTATACTTGATTATTTTATTTTTTAGGTCTTATCACATGCAGATCGGTGTATCGGCGGAGAATATCCGAATCCTATCTCTGCTTAGCCTTCACTGAGAGAAAAGACAACCAGAATTCACGTTCGTTCAACCAAACTCTCATTTTAAAATAGCGCCTACAAGCTCTTTGGTTAAAACTACAAGTTCGATTTTGTTAAGTTTAATTACTTCATTCTACAAGTTACTTGTCATTTTAGTTTAAGTGATTTTTAAATCAACAACTCGATTATATAAAATCAAAATGGCACATATTGTTTAAAACATATATTTGGCTGATTCAATCCAATATCTTTTAACAAGTTTAACCTTGTTGTTCGTACAAATTCGACTTGTATTATCAATATTGGTGATCGATTCCGTTTACTAAAATACTTTAGTTTCAAACTGATAAACACGCAACAAGTCGAATTTGTTAGACTCACAAAGCAAATTTCTCTCAGTGTTGTTATAACTTGTATCCAAGATTTTACGCCTTAGTAATAACTCTATTACCCACATATTTTTGTCACATTAATTGTATCCATATTTGCAGATGTATCCGTGTCAGCATAACTAAGTGGGTGATACTGTTTATAGGTAGTAAGTACTGTTGTTCAGAAGTTTAGGCCGGCATTGGAGTGTAGCTAGTTCTGTTGGTTGAATGCGTTTATTACATTGAGTCGAAACTTAATTAATTAATTAATCTAATACTTGTAAAACATAATTTACTTGTTAATTTATTAACACCAAAATTAAATAGAACTGTAGAACGATTGAAGTTAAACTTATTTAATATTAGAGTTCAGTTTGAAAAGTAATAATTGCAGTCCTGTATTGATATTGACTAACTTCTGACTTGTTTACTGCCTTTGATTATACTTACTCAGCTTTAGGATGCCTTACTCAAAGTTTTACAATATTAGTATAAGTGAATAGGCACATATGTACATTCGTACAGTCGCCATCAGATATATCGGGGCGGCCAAGGTGGTCTCAAATATCTGAACAACGCCTCTATTGTCAAATTAATAAAGTGCATGTTCATATATTTTTGAGTACCCTGGCCGCTCCGATATATTTGATAGCAACTGTACGTCAGTTACCATTCAATTATCTACTAGTTTATCTATAACAGTGTACAGGCTGTAACAAAAATACTGCTGATCCGTTTAAGGGTATAATTACTATAATTAGGATCGTGTTGCGAGTAAGAAAAAGTAGAATAACACATTTTTGGAGGCGAAAAAAATATTTTAATGGGGCACGAGGGAAGCCGGTCAACCCTACATACAAACATTTTTTCTTTTAGTTTTTCATAATTAGAATACGATATAAAAGGCTCTTAAATGCCCTTTACAACATTGTGAGTCATTAACACATACCATGTATAAAACATTGGGCCGTATTCTAACTTTAAAACACGCACAGACACGATCCTACTTCAATGTAAATCCAATACAATAACAACACAATACAGCTTACGACTAAATACACGTCTGAATCAAAAATGACGGAATTTACTTGAAAATTACTGCGTTGCAACTACAGTACTACTTGGTTGATTATTGGTTGAGTGTTGGAGTTATGTTTAAGGCAGATTGTGTTGTCAATGTATTGTTTATACATTTTAAAATTAGAATATGGCACATTGTTTAAATTGGTGACGATTTTGTTCATAATAATTATATCTTTTTTTAAATGGAAGTTTTCCTTTCCAGTTTTCATGAAACTGATGGCGGTCGTGACCTTGGTAAAAGTTTAGCACGGAATCATTTATCAAGCTCCAAAGTCAATACATATAAGACTACATATAAGTTCGTAATACAACTTACCCCACGTACAACTTTAATGAACGAATATTCATTATACCATTATGTTTTAATTACACCAGACTTCATGATTTTGTGGCGCCGCTAGTAGGTAGGTAGTTTATCTAAATCATAATATAAAATAAATTATCTTATCTTATGTTTTTTTTAATCTTACGTTTAACTACCTACAGTGATATAACTTTAGGTATAGGCAAAGGCCTTATGGGAATATACATAGCAGAGCCTGGATACGGCTATCAACTTTTAGTATGTTGTTGGATATGTCACTCAGATCCCAAAACTGTCGAGAGACGGGGACGTAGGTGAATGTCTCCCGAGTAATGACGTCATCAAAATGGCTGCCGTGCAAAATGAAATGCACTTTTTACAATAAAACTTTTGTTTAACAAATACATATTTACAATGCACTAATTAATGTAATTTACATGATAAATTAAAAGGAGATTGCATGGCGTCAAAATGATACCTACATAGGTACGACAAACGTGACATTGATTTTTGGAGTTTTTTGATGATAAAAGATGAAAGTGATGATTATTATCACAAAAAGTCCGTAACAAATCGTGATTAAGAACAGCAATCCGCGTCACGTGTTGTCACCGTGAACGTGTCTAAAACAGACTTTAACAAAAGCTTTGAACATATATTTTTGCCAACAACAACAATGACAAAGTTTTCTCGTGTATACTAAAAGCAGAGTTTCAGGAGCAATATTAGGAGGAAAAGTTTTTTAATCAACAGTTTTTTACATACGAGTATGACGCACCCTAAGCTTTTGTAATCACTTGACTGTAAAAAGCCATAATCTTTTTTGGATATGAAGATATGTATTAAATTTAAAAAGAAGAGATATTAAGTTTATATTGTACTCTGTATATTTAGCTAAATTATGCCCTTATCAGAAGAAATAAGTTCAACAAATTGTCGTTTTAAAAATACTGGCAGTCCGCCTTGAGCTGAGAACTCGCGATTTACTTGCAAATAAGATGACCAATATAACAAGATACATGTGATAATTTTTTCACGCTTTCTAGGTCCATCTCCCCTTGATCTATTCTGCTCATATACGAAATCTCAAGTTATATGTATCTCTGCTACAACCACATGAAGATCAAAACGTAAAGTTATCATCGAACAAACTCTCAGAATCAAAAAGGTCTCAGGTTCAAACCCCTATTACCGCTGAAATTTTCGAAGATTTTGTACGAAATTATCATATTAACTTGTCACTTTTCGGTGAAGGATAATATTGCAAGAAAACCGGACCTTATACCTATAAGGCCTAGTTTCGATCTGGGTTGGAAGATCAGATGGCAGTCGCTTTCGTAAAACCAAGTGTCTATGACAAGTCATGGGATTAGGGGGGCAAGTGGACCCCAGGCTCAACTGAGCCGTGGCAATAGCCTGGATAAACGCTTTGGACACCAAACTACCACGTAATACAAACACGTATTAATGTCACATACTCGTATTTCTGTAAACCTTTAAAAGACTTCCCGGAAAAGCAATTTGTGTTGTAGTTTTTAACGCACACAGCTACGTTTAATTGCCACGTTCTAATTACGTAACTACCACCGTACTTTGTTTCTTTGTTAATTAAAAAGTACTTGTTTGGTTCTGCAAGCTTTGTAATGGTGGTCCCACTCACTGATGTTATAAACTACAGTGTAATAGGGATGCCGTAATCGTGTCATCATCCTTGTAACTCTGTATCGCATGACCGCGATCCGGATTTCATAGTATTATCGAATTCGATGTTATTATTTAGCAATAATAACATTGTTACAGATAAGACATTTGTTCCAACTTCGAACAAATCAGTCTATTTTTGAACGCATCGTGGAAGGTTTATGTTATGGGTGTAGATAAAGTCTTATAGCTTACAATAACTTCAGTGTCATAATGCTTTTTAGTTGTAAAAAGATTATAAGTATATTATCACTTAAGCACTTGTAATGCTGCAGGATTAGGCGTATCTTTCACGCTTGACTGACAAAACATTATGTTGTTCAGTCCAGTGGGTCCCACCCACTTAGCTCTCTAGGCAGTTCATGTGCTCTATAATAGGTTCTTACTGGTGATATAATAGATATTTTCTGTACCTTATTTTTACAAAATTTAAGCGTTTTATTTATGAAGTTGTTAGTCTATAGTTATTATGTTTTGCCAATGGATTAATTATATGTACCATTGGATTCAGATTTGCATTACCAATTTATGAATTCATTGATAAACTGGCCATGCAATTTAGAACCCGATGGTACCTATAAAAATATAACTATGCAACTCATTTTAACACACTATAAAAATAACACTGTTTAGTTTTAGCTAAAACGTAATTGAAACATGTTTGCTAATAAAACTAAATTAATCCAAATGTGTTAGTGATCAAAAAGAGTACTTAATGTCGTTACAAGAACGTGTTTGATACCGAATTGATACGAGGAGCTTTGGGATAATCTCATTCCAATGTCGCTGCTCACTCTTCTGTTGATAAAGTCGAGTAAATGTGTTTATAGTTCTTTTATTTAGTTTGGGGAAGCGTTAAAATTGTTTTTTTCTACTCGTCGACTTTAATCTGTGTATTAGGATTTTATAGACCAGACTTAAACCTTACACATTTAAATGTTGGATAGTCTATGGCACTTCCGGGATTATTAAATAGATTTATTAAACAACCCGCCCCTAAACTAAAATAATTTTGAAAAGAGAATGTCATTCACATCTCGGTAAAATGTGTAGAGTTTGTCCGGAAAGAAAAGTGTCATGGTTTATATGGGAGCTCATACATTGTACGACACTTTTCTTTTCGGACAGACTCAACTTTATAATTTCCGAACGTACTTAATCTGTCAAATTTTCTTCTACTTAAACTTGCTTCTACGTTGTGATTGGATTATAAAAAGACCAATCACAACTACACCAGCATCTTGGAAGTAAGTGTAGACACAGTTTATTCTATCCATCTCTTTCTACTACGCATACAATCATATGTATATCTCTTTTCGGTGGTGTCTGTACCACCGAATAGGCTTAGATACAATTACTTCCGGTTTCAAAAATAGTGTTTGACGTTTGATTGGGAAAAATTTAGAAAGAATGAAAGAAAATCAATTCTTACTACTTAATACTCGTAGAAAAAGTATTGTATACAATGGTGACATAATTAAGCTTTTCAATCTCGTACCTTAATTAGGCCACTCAGCAAGCTTCGTGGCCTAAACGCGGTACTCGACTGAAAAGCTCTTGATTATGTCACTATTGTATAAAATACTATATCTGAGGTTCAAAAAAGATAATTTATTTTACTAGTTGTTCGACCCTTTAAAAACCAAATGTGATGTGATTCTGTGTTTTATAACATTATATAACTAGATTTTAATTGGTCATATAATGCTGATTTTATAATGAGCAAGCATCCGGCCGTGACTGCGTCTGCGTCGAAGTTCAAAGATATAATCATACGAGCGTTCACTATTATAATATTAGTATAGTCGCAATACGATACCAACTATGCCCTTAAACGGATCACCAGTATTTTTGTTACACCCTGTATACAAAGTTTTATTCAACTTTAAACTGCACAACTATTGCCGTTTGAAAACGGCAAAACACCAAGAACACCTTATCTAACGATTACTAAATTATACTTATTTTGGCAATTACATTTGGTTATTACTTCGTGTATGAATAATTGCTCGCGTGACATAAAATTGCTTTTACCGAACACAAGCATAATTATTTAATTACTTTGACCTACCTTTATAGTTTCAGCTCAGTGCATCCACTTGAAAAAATGGTTTTGTTGACCTCATGTTGTATAAGCATTCTATATCACTTCACATGCAATGCCACGCCATTTGTACACGCTGTAGTTAATTTTTATGTAATTCTGCTGTTATTTAATGCAAACTTTTAATTATCAACACGTCAGTTGTGGCGTGAAATATATCAGCATATTTTACGTAATCAAGTTAATTTAATTTTATGAAGAATCTCCCCGACATTTAATTATTTTGCAAATGTGGCTAGATAATTGAATTATTAACATAAATTAAGTCTTTAGATCGCTTGCTAGTACTTTGAGCTCATTTAAGGCAATTTCTTTTTTCATTTGTCTATGGTGAGTTAATGTCAGACTATTAAATTGACTATTGTTTCAAAATATGCAAACCTAACAAAAAGTTAACAGTAAGCTACTTGTCATGAAAACTTACACTAAATCTGATGTCCCAAAAAGGAGATTAAATTAAAACACTTAATAGCTACATTAAGTAGAATTCAACCTGAGAATTCTTAGTAGATCGCTTGATCCCTTGTACCTTTTTAGTTCATTTTTAAAATGGTCCATATACTTACTGTCAGTAATAATATTATTCTAAGTATTCATATGAAGAATGAGAAGGATGAATAGACAAATAATTACTGACAGTGATTGATCCCTATAATAGAAGAGTCCCCGACACTGTACCTAGTTCGATAAGTCTCCTAGATGAAATATTTATAATTTGTCACGTCTTTAATACGGGAACTCTAACTGGCGATGCTGCAATGGAAAAAAACAGGGCGCGTATAATTAAAAAAAAAACAATACGCCGCCAATTTTTTGGCTTTGCAGCATGGCCATTTCGTGTTCCCCCATTAAAGACGTGAATCTAGGAGACTTATCAAACTAGGTTCAGTGTCGTGGGCTCTTATACTACTATAACCCTGTATTATAAACTTTGATCCTATAGCCGCCCAAGCTTGCCCGTTAGAAATGAAAGTAGCTAGATTACTAAAAAGCGATCTCAAATTGGAATGTTCTGTAGGGAAACAGACCGCGGCCGTGGCTGTCCGTGTTGCTTAAATGGTGTGGTGCGCAGGATGTCTGCTGTCTCCTGGACCGATGCTTCCAATATCCACGGCGGAGTGCCCGAGACTGCGGCTGTCAATTTGCACTGCTTCATGCAGCGCCTGAGGACCAGGCTCCGCAGGGTAGCTAGCGCATCCCCGCCCGCGAGGTATCGCGGGCATGCCCTCACTGCGATTGCCAGTGCGCCGGGTGTGATCATCAAGTAAGCCACACGCTTACAATGCGCAAGCTGGTACACGCACAGCGTTGGGGGAGCGATCATTTTCCAAAAATCCATGGCTGCTTCACTGAGGCGGAGAAAGGTGGTTTGAGCGTTTTGGTTGCATCACTTTGGTGTATACATTGACTGTAAATTTTTGTTGCGTTTTGCATTGTTTGGCAAAAGTACTTTATTTCTACCAAACAACTCAAAATGCTCATGCTTCTAAAAATATATCCCCACAAAATTGATCCGATATAAACGCTCAAACAATAACCTAGAAATTAAACGGAGAAGGTCTTTCTCTTCGTTTCCCGGGCCTAAGATGGTTACGTTTATCGCTTGATACTGTCATTTGAAAGCTACCATCTTTGCCACTAAGTCAGAGGTGGGTGCTTAATTTTATCATTATCATTTGATAAACGCCATCATATGCTTTAAGCGGAACGCAATGACATGCAGAAATTGACCAATCAGAACACTGCACCGCATTCATTTTTTTAATCTACATGTCATTGGTCAATCCCTGCATGCTCTCTCACCAATCCGCTCATTCGCCTCAGAGGAGAAGCCTTTAGTTACACATCAATTGTAGTTCAATGTGCCACGAAATGACCTTTGACCTTTGATCACACTCAGACGGAGTGTAGTATTCCACACATTTACTAAGTACTTGAATGGAACAGTGCACAGTGTCCAAACCAATAAAAATACAATCTAATCAATTGTAAACCGTATTTCAATGAGCATAGGGTTTAAAAATGGTTAGCCACGTTGCTGTTGGTTCATAAGATGTGTGATCAAAATGTCAAAGATTTTAGCAGTATACAAGCACAGTCAAGTGCATTTATGTTTATGGATTTTTCGGAACTGATTGCAAGGATTCGTCTTTCATCAAGCACTCGTGTGTCACGTATATGCTACTTGTTTGCGCACTATCATTGGAGAATAAATCCTGGTTTGACGGATCAGGAACCAATCACAATTGAGCGTGTTTCACACCCAGGCACTTACACGATTTGCACTTGAGGAGAATTAGGCCAGAGCTACAAAACGCACGCTCCGAACTTGCACGCTAGACGTTCATCCAATGTATGATGGCGTCTGCCGACCACAACAAATTGGTTGGACGATGAGCGTGAAAGCTTGGGGGGTACATTCTATGGCCCTCAGGATAAGCCAACCTTCAGCTAACAACACTGTACGATTGTCATCTACCTGCGTTTTTTTCATTTGTCTATGAATGTAATTATTGTTGGCCGTTACTTAGAAGTATATTCCGACCAAAAAGAGTAGAAATTAAAAAGTGGCAACATCGTAGTGTCGTCCCTTTCAAAACAATCTAAAAAAACGGGACGGCACTACGATGTTGCCACTTTTTAATTTCTACTCTTTTTGGTCGGAATATGCCTACGCTAGATTCGAAATACTGCCGTTTCAATACTTTTTGTGTCCGAATCTCAGACATGTAAAGCATTGAAATAGTGGATTTCTAAGTTTACTTCTAGGCGGCTGACAAAATATACCAGGAATTTAGAACGTTGCCCTGTCGCTTAAATATAGGTTTCGTTGGCTGAGGCTGTTTATTGCCAACACACACGCACAATGGATAGGTACAGTTGACATCAAAAATATGTTTACACTTTTGGACCTTATTACAAAGGAGTATGGTACAAAAGTGTTAACATATTTTTGACGTCGACCGTACATATGTACAGTTAAGACTGTGTCGACCGTCCAGCAGCGCCCTCATTGGGGGCATTGTATTTCCTATTCAACGAAACAATTTCTGTATAACCCTCATGTTAAGTTGTAGTCCTAATAATTCCGCAAGTTTTGGTCTATGTTATATTCCGACCAAAAAGTGTAGAAATTAAAAATTAGCAACATCGTAGTGTCGTCCCGTTTTCTTAGATTGATTTGAAAGGGACGACACTACAATGTTGCCACTTTTTAATTTCTACACTTTTTGGTCAGAATATACGTAGTTTCATTTCGCTTATTTTTAGCCTCATGATGCCTCATATGATGAAGCCAAAAATAAGAAATATAAAATTGTATCACTGATCATATTGCTTGAGGATGGAGACCTAAGCTCCCCGAAACATGTCGCGCGTAGTGACTAAACACAAGTGAGTCCGCATGCAATGATAATAGTACACCAGTTTGTTCACATTAACTCCGTAGGCGATAAAAACAGCATTCAAGAATCTGCAGTCCATGCACTTATGTCAACGAGTTTCTTTTTAAAGCCCATGTCGCTGTACAGTCCAAATGCCGGGCTGTATAAAGGCCATTTTATTTTTACGACCGTAAAGACACGTCTCAAAGTTACACGGTACCATCTACATCAATTAGTTCACGGTGTTTACAAAGTTTTTAAGTATAAACTTGCATTGAAAGGTATTTTCATTTGGCTTGTTTTAGTTATATTCTACTGCTGGACAAAGGTCTTCTCTCTTTTTCTTTAATCTGTTTGGTATTTCTGACTGAAACGGTATGTAATATATTCTAAACATTACATCACACTATCAAGGCCCTATATTATGGATCTCTACGTATAGATATCTCTACGATTCTGATTACCTACTTAGAAAAGTTTCATGATAATATACGTTTTCTTGCCCGGAAGTGGCATTCGAGCTTCTACGATTTCAACTTGATTTGATGTCAGTTCAGTAATTAATTATATAATTATATTGTATTAGCATCGCCATATTAAAATACATCTAATCCACATCAACGTGACATTTCTGAAACTTGAGTTTTCATAAGTAATTTTAGTGTTAATCGAAATGGTTAATCCAAAAAGAAAATCAATTAATAAACGGATACACAATTACCTATCTTGCTGCAATTTAACTCACTTTAGAAAGAAGTCAAATGTTACATGCGAAGATATTTGATAACATCGATAGTTGGAATTGTCGATAAAACGTAATGTTCAATCCGTATCAAACTTTGATTTTCGCTATCACAATTCCGCTCATTGGAAATTACATCAAGACCTTATTTTAGTACCAATTTGCAATTCACCCATCATATTAAGCTTTTGATAAATGATACTAGTGATTGTTAGTGATAGAAGCTGCCTTCTCTTTAGTGCTAAATAGCGACATTAATCGACGGTTAACGTGATATAATGTGGCTATAACGTGATATACAAGACGGGTAACGCAATCAATGCAGGTGTGCTGCGGACCATTAAATTTCTACGGGTGGTTGATACGAGTAGCTTCGATTAGTGAGTAGGCAACTATCATTAGTATAGCCTGTTTCTCCTATACTAATGATAGATAGGGGTACCAGTAAACCTTTGATACTTAACAACTAATTAGTGTATAGTCGAACGAGGGGAGTGTAAGCGAAGTGAGTTCTTACAAACAACTTATTCTGGCTACTGGTTAGCGTATAATCGAACGAGGGGAGCGTAGGCGAAGTGAGTTCTTACAAACAACTTCTGACTACTGGAACGTCTCGGCATTTTGATCTTTATGAAATTCATTTGGGTTTTAGCAGAGATACATAAAATTTGAGAGTTCGTTTATGAGCAGAATCGATCAAGGGGTTGTGGACTTAGATTAGAAGGCGAAAACAAAATCTTTATATGGGTTTTGTTATATTGGTCAACTCGTTTGCAAGTAAATGGCGAGTACTCAGTTCGAGATGGACTACTAGTAGATATTTATAAATAACACATAGATGGTATTTCCAAATCATCGCATGTTTTGAGTGTAGTGTGTAGGCAAAGTGACAACCCTAGCGTAAATGTAAATAATCGAAACCAAGTGCGGGTAGTTCGGAAAACCCGTGCGGCTAGGAGATGCTGATACGATTCCTCGCCAGTATGCCTGCGACCACGAGCGTTATAACACGCTAAAAACACCAGGGAAATAATAAAAGTAAGTGTATGCGATTAAATCCCGATTTAGTCAAAATAAAAAGTAGATATAAGGTATTATTTTGCCCGATAGGTTCGATTAGTGGAGTAAATTACCTAAATCTGTCTTTTTTTTTCTATTTGATTGAAAAAGGCCCATATCTTGCAGCATCTGTCTCATCATCAATCCATTCAAACATTCATTTGTATCACTTTGTTGAGCTACAATTTATATGTTCCACGCGTACAAGGATCAATGTGGGTTGATTTCAATGAAATTGTCAACGCTACCGGCATGTTAGCTCAAACATAGCTTAACATTTCAGCTAGTAACCACGTGAAATTATTTATAAAAGCGGAAAAAGTGGAAATAACTGTGTTACACGGAATAAATTAATTTGCTTTTGTGTTTAAAAAAAGGTTTATGACCTGATATGATCAAGCGAGGAGCGAAATGTAATTTTTTTGTTCAGTCAACTTAATATAAGCAAATTTAATTATTTTATAAGTATCACTAGTTCTTAAAATTTTCCGAATACATTGCTTTATGGTAGTATACCTGCACGGGTATTTAAATTTTATAAAAGATAATACGAGTCTTTCTCGGGGACCGCAAAGTTTCCGATACTAATTAATTTTAATAACTTATTTATATTCAAGATGCGACTTGCTATGGCTTAAAAAGTATTTTTTTTTCTAAACCTGCTTTAAGGGGCTCCGCACGGTTTTTACCGATTTTTGACCAGTTTTGAGTCGGTATTACTACATTTGCACTACAGATAGAATTATAAGGCAAAGGGCTATCGGTTCTATAATCTTTTATCTCCATTCTGTAGAGCCAGATTTTGAAAATAATGACCACTTATTTTTTAATGATTTTTTTAAACATGGTCTAAAAAGACACTTTTTTCGATATTCGAATGCCGTGAAGAATCTTACATATACAAAATCTACATATCAGGGTTCCTCTTTGACGTCTCTAAAAACTTAAGAGAGATTTTAATTTTAAACTAATTAACACGAAAGTTATGACCAGAAAACCACTTTTTTGATGTCAAATATCTCGAAGACGATGAACATTGAAGTAAATATAGGATACTATATTGATTAAGGACGTTACTGATATTATGATAAGATATAAAACTCATTAGAAAACTAAGGGGTTCAGATCGAAGGTCATTGGCGCCTGGGAGCCCCTTAAAATGTATTAGCACAATAACTCTCTTACGAATTGTTACTTTATAAAAACAAATAGATAAAGAATAAAAAATCGCGATACCACAAAACACGCTTCGTCATCACCAACTAAGCAGAATATAGAATTAACTGAAAACTACCGCCAACAAGCCTAGCTGTTTAATATGCGATGACTTGACTTACTAAACGTGGCTCACGTTGATACCAGTTCCCGGTGGCATATTTGAAACTAGGCAAACTAACTGGCAACGTCTGTGGCCTTTACCCTGGCCTTATATTCCGATTGCCTTCCACGCATATGCGAGTTCACGTATCAGGTAGACTTTTATAACAACAACTACCCTATTGCTCGCAACATCAACGTTGTGTTCGAAGACTTTTAGAAAAGAGTCTTAATAAAATTGAACGTTGGTTCTTGTCACCCCTTAGAGGTTGAATTTCATAAAAATCCGCTTCCTGGTTTCAAATTTCAAGACTCTACCTTCGCTTTAGGCTGTATGTGCATATTCTGTCAGTTTGTTGATTGAAGAAAATACACTACAAAAGTCCGGTCTTTTCGGTTGCTTGTTACAGAGTACTCATGCTCGAGCATTCAGTAATGCCATGCCCCACGTTTTGATAGCCAAATTTAAGTTATACAAAAATACTGGTGATCCGTTTAAGGGCATTATTGGTATCGTATTGCGTATTAAAAAAGTAGGAAAAAAATATTTGGACGCGAAAAAAAAAAGTCGTTTTTTTATGGGCCACGTCGTCACTGCTGGCCAACCCTCTCATCAATTTTTTTTTTCATGACTATTTTTTTTCTTACTATTTGGTAATTAGAATACGATACCAATTATGCCCATAGGATCGCCAGTATTTTAGTTATACCTTGTACACGGATACTTAATTTTCGCTCCGTTTCATAGTTTATGTGCATATAACACTAGTTTTCTATGAAGTCTCAGGCGCACGCTCGCGTAGCATTGAGAACTCGTTGCCCGACTACTGAATAACTCATTCCAGTCACGTATTCACCATTTGAACACGCATGGCATAAAATAGAATTTTCAGGCTCTAGGTTTACACTACATGTTAGATATTTTTTACTAAGACTAACAAAAGAATGTAACTTTGGGCCACCCTCTTGTGTCCGTTGGGACGTGTATAATAATATTAGACAGGGCCTTTTTTCAAAAATTATACATATTGTACGAGGTGATTGATTAGGTAGACCATTGTGATAGGCAGATGCGCATATCTACACGTAGTCGACGTAAGGCGCGTAAACCACGTAGTACAGATAAAGCACCTCTCCATACGAGAAGGGATTTCCTCTCATGAGCACGTAGAGTGAGTAATATATATTGTGATGTATTGCTAGAAGGGGGGGATGGTCTGGAGTGCAGTAGTGGATAGTATAGTTACATAAACTATGGCTTTATAACCTGTGTTTGGTGATTGAACCCCTCTACATCCCAACCCGGCGCTGTGCCTATTTCATGGCGACCGTGACAGCGTGACAGCGTGACACCGTGACAGCGTGACGTCGTGACACCATGACATCGTGACACCGTGACATTAAAGGATATTGCTGTGTGTTGTGTGTGGACATGAGGAAGGCGGCAGGAAGATCGAGCGAACTACACGAGTAACTATAGTATAACCAACATGGGTGACGACGGCGGTGAAGGGGACTGTGAAGAGGACGAGCCGGTGGCGTCGGATCACAACTAATGGCGCGGCTAACGAAACTGCTTCATCGACTGCTGTGTAATCGACGGAGGTCCAGATGGCTACGGGCTTCAGCTACACGTCCGGCGTGGCGGCCGGGTGCTGGGAGCGTTCGAGGTGAAGTTTTTTTTTTGGTGTATTTTGTATGTTATGAAAAAGTATTTTTTTTTTGTGAGTTATTTTACATAATCTTATACTTGGTTGACTTTATGGATTTATTAGAAGTAGTATATAGTAGTGTGTTTTAAGAATATAGATAAATTGTTAACAGGAGTTAGTGTAGGCATTTAGGAGTTTAAGATGTTTGTAAAGAAGTCGCAGCTGTAGAACTTAAAAGTAACGTTAAAAAACAGCAAAACGGTTGAATATTCTAGGGATTAGAAAACTTTGATATGGTATCGAAAATGGCTCATTTTACTTTTAATTTTATTTTTTATTTTTATGGCTGTGAGGAAGTTTTGTAGTAGGCATGGGAAACTAGGGATAGTGATTAGGGCGACAGTTTCATTCTCAAAATGACGATATTAAATACGAATTTTGCTTACGGCAACTATAACAATAATGTGAGTCAACAAGGTCAGCAGCGTACAGCGACAGCGATTTCGCGAGTAGGCAGAAAAGCGCAATGTCAATGTTAATGCGCACATGACTTGATGTGATGGATAAGAGTTTTTTATATAATGAAGAGTAAGTGAAGGTTCAAGTGGAACGGTAGGTACTGTCCAACAATGTTGCTTATGTTGTGAAAAATGTTAAATTGATGTGAATCAAGATTCTCCATGGACGAAGGCACGCTTAGACGTATCGTTCCGAGACTTGGTTAAGTTGTGGAAAATGTTAAATTGAAGGAATCAAGATTCTCCATGAACGAAGGCACGCTTAGACGTATCGTTCCGAGATTTGGTTATGTTGAGGAAAGATAGTAGAGTTAAAATGATTTCAATAGGGAAAATATAGATGAAAGAGTGTGTCTTGTGCGACAAAAAATGAAATACCTATTTAAGTTATACACGGAAAAGAGACAAAATGAAATACCTATTTAGGTTATGTATACAAGGAAAAGGGAAAAAATGACGATTATGAAATATGTAGGAGGAACGAACACGGAACTAACTATGACTAAATTATAACCCAACCATTGTTAAGTTAAGATATTTGGTATTAATTAAGGACAAATGTTAGAATAAACTAAAGACGTACATTGAGCCCCATAGGATAAGTATAGCATAAAATATCCTAGTTTAAAAATAATATAGACTACTTAGTACATAAGAATAGAGTTAGTTTACAAATAGTGTTCTTTTCAGGGGGAGGGAACCCCTTACCTTTTCAGGGGAGGTGTGATAGGCAGATGCGCATATCTACACGTAGTCGACGTAAGGCGCGTAAACCACGTAGTACAGATAAAGCACCTCTCCATACGAGAAGGGATTTCCTCTCATGAGCACGTAGAGTGAGTAATATATATTGTGATGTATTGCTAGAAGGGGGGGATGGTCTGGAGTGCAGTAGTGGATAGTATAGTTACATAAACTATGGCTTTATAACCTGTGTTTGGTGATTGAACCCCTCTACATCCCAACCCGGCGCTGTGCCTATTTCACCATACTGAACAACTTTTTCTATGAGACCAACTCCGAAATCACAATAGTACATTTCGATATTAGTGCGGAAAGTATAACATTTACTCACGAGTATCGAACGACGTTTTTTAATACAGTTGCGAAAAAATTATAAAATTGTCAATTATTCACTTTGAGGTTACTTTAGTACATATATCCGAACGCTCCGCGCGGTGCGGTGCGGCGCTGTGATTGGCTGTCTGTCACTGTCATTAGCTGTGATTGGCTGGAAAAGTAAAAAGCACTAGTGCGCGATATCAAACTTTCCGCACGCTAAACCACTACAAGAGAAGCACTTTTTTGAGCAACTGTATTAAAAAACATATTTTGGTTGTCATACATTTCGGCCGATCACATATCGACGTTTTAAATTCTATTGTAGGCCAAATTATTTTTAGGATTTCGGGATTGGTCCGATGGAAAAAGTGGTTCAGTATCACCTACCTAGACTCTTTGTACAAAACCGGGATTTCTTATGTCCTTTCTTGGGTCTCAAACTACCTCGATCTGTTACCTAATTTCTTCTTAATAAATTCAGTTAGGTATCTAAGTTTCAAGAAGTAACAGACAAGAATCACTTTCACATTTATAATATTAGTAGAGTAAACGAGGTTTAAAATACGCTTGAGTCGTCTTAAAACCGACGATATTCACGATACGGTGCGTTTCTTCAAGGGCCTCTAAAACGAATCACTTCCGACAGTAAATCCTAACAATCTCACAAAGTACCCGCCATGGGTTATTAAGTAGCAATGGTCGTCATTAACATTAACCCCACACTTTCATGGATAGGGAAATAAAGACCTTTACTGCATAAACTTTGTGGTTGTGCTATAGAGAAACATTAAAATGAGTGTTGCGTGACATTGTCAGGAGTTACAGCGAATATTCAATCTAATGTGTATAAAAATAAGATCTTAATGTATGGTTGCGAATGCTGGATACTCACTCTAAAGGAAGATAATAAGCTCCTAGTTGCGGAAAGAAAAATATTCCGTAAGATCTTTGGGTACACACACTTTGGTAGCTCTAGTCACCGGAGAAATCAGGGGAGAGAAGACTTCAATAACTATTTAATACGGGATATTTACCATGTAAGTTTGTTTTGATGAGTTTCCGATATTTCGGCACAGTTACATGCGCCTGACACTCGCAGCAACTTCAGTTACTCCGTGATAATGGCGCATGCAACTGTGCCGAAATATCGGAAACTCATCAAAACAAACTTACATGATAAATATCCCGTATTAAATAGTTATTGTAGTGTTAGTGACCATGTTAGCTTAAAAAAAAGAGAGAAGACTTGGTGTCTAAGCCAAACATTATCGGAGAGACCAAGTCAGTAAGACTCCGCTGGCTTAAATATCTTGAAAGAATATATGTCAGATGAAAGGGCGACCAAGAGGGCTAGCTGGACGCCGTATAGGTCGACGTTCATCTGGTCGTCCTAAGTACCACTGGAGAGATCAGGTCAAAAGAAATCTACGCGTCCTACAAGCAGAAAACTGGGAGGAGATCGCACAAAACAGGGCGCGTTGGCGTTGGGGCCAACCCGTGTCGGAAGCCAAGACTCACTTCGGATCGCTAAGCCAGTTAGTTAGTTATAAGCATCAGAGCTTCTTACTTTTCTATGAACATATTTAAACCAAGTATAGTATACTTATAAATAAATAAAACTCCAACACACATGAAATTCGTACCAGGGGAGAGTCTTGTGAATAATGTTAATGTATGAAGTGTTTAAAAATTGTCATTGTTATTATCAATCCTTTACTATTTTATATTTTGCAAGATGATTATTAATATTAACGGCCTCCATAGCCTAGTTGGTAGTGACCCTGCCTACGAAGCTGGAGGTCCCGGGTTCGAATCCTGGTAAGGGCATTTATTTGTGTGCTAATCTCAAATATTTGTTTCTGAGTTATGGATGTTTTCTATGTACTTATATAAGTATGTATTTATATATCTAAGTATGTATATCGTCGCCTAGCACCCATAGTACAAGCTTTGCTTAGTTTGGGGTTAGGTTGATTTGTGTAAGATTGTCCCCAAATATTTATATATATATTTTTTATATATTTTTTTTTTTTTAATATTATCCTGGTATGAAACTTAAGTGTAAACTATGTCCAGCATCGACAAAATTTGTTTGCCATTATTTTTTTTTTTCTTTATTGTAAATAAAAATCTAATAAGTCAAAATAATCTAACAACAGACCTATCAAAGTATTGTTCGTTTTCCACAACATTTCTAACCACAAAACCCCATCATTAAATCTTCCCCTTAGCGTATGCAAATATCTATTTACAGGCAAAAACCAAAACGACTCAGTTTTATTTCCTTATAAACAAAACTTGCGAATCGCGTGCTTCTGCTTCTCAATGATGCTATCGAAGATTAAGGACGTGTCTGCATTGTCATGCCAAAATAAACTCTAATATCTTAGTAATATGTGTTGTGCGGTATCGAAGATTGATATCGTGTCTACATTGTCACGCAAAATACTCTAATGTTTTGGTAATAAGTATTTGCGAGCGTTTCCGTGTTTGCGGTTGGAGTGGCTCCGATATGTCGCTGTCACAAATATTGTGCGCGTGATATGAGTATGACACTTGCGACACGCGAGTTATCAAAAAAGCTTCGAAATATTTGATCAGCGACGTAAATAGAAAAAAAAAATAGATTTTCATTAAGAGGTTATGGTTTTATAAACAAATAGCGTGTTTCGTTCTGCTTACGCATATTGCGGAAAATATGAACACATTATTTTACTGAGGACCGAGCGTAGCGAGGCGACGAACGTCTCCGTTTTCACTGGTACGACGATTTGGCAGATTGATGTGTGTGTATTGGTTGGTTGGTTGGTTGGTTGGTCAGTGTCGGTCTAGAGGTCGCATTTTTCAATCGATTTCGATGAAACTTGGCATGTACGCGTTCCTTGATTTATTTGCCAAAAATTGTCGAGCCGTTTTTTTGATTGGGGGGAAAAGGAGGGAAGTTTGCTGTACCGATATTTTTGTTCTCCGAAGTCTACGGTTCACATAACCACTAGTATAGTACATTTTTAATTATGATACGTGAAATAACCACTAGGGTCAAATAATATAATGTATAGTATAATAATGTTACACCAAATAAACTGCTACTGCTTGTTCAGTGTAACAGTAAGAATAGTAAATATACATAAATATAACTAATCTACTGAAAGTAAATAACTCGTAGTACGCTACGAGTTATAACTGTATCCATCTCACAAAAAAAAACTAACAATTTGTCAACGCAACTCGTGCAAACAATTTCCAAACCTAACTACAGTCCGTGAGCTCTCAGAAGAACCTTCGGGTTTTAGAAAGAGACGTCGCGTATCAATCAACAATGACTCATGAACAAGCAGAACAGCAATATTACCTTCGTGTTTCATCGTCGATTCCCGAAGGTTCTTCTTAAAGCTCACGGACTGTACATACCGTACAACATTCAGTAATAGTTTTAATGCGGCCGTTGAAACTATGTTTCGTACTTGTTACAGTGCCATCTGTGCAGTGAAACAACAAAAGTTTAGAACTAAATGTTACAACACGAAGAAGGGTAGTTTTAAACTTTTGTGGCTATAAAATTGAATTTTTAAAGGCATTAATCATCAAATGTGACGTTTTCAAGCAAAAGGTATCATTGTCGGTTGCCATTTTAAGGCATTACTGCCATAATAATTCATTTAAAAATAAACTCTATTAACAACCGACTATAATGTAACTTTTGCTTGAAAACGACACATTAATTACGTATCATTTGCGTATTTCAGAGCAAGAAAAGTGGAATATCAAGGCAAGTTTGCATATTAAAAAAACTCGTGTTAGGATTAGATTGATTTAACGTTCATTACCTTTATTAAAGTAACCAATTTATTTGATTTTTTTTTATATTACTGGGAAGTTAATAAATTAACGATTATTGTACTGTAATTTGTATAATAGTTTTTAAATAACGAAGTACAGTCTATGAGCTTTAAGAAGAACCTTCGGGAATCGGCGATGACACACGAAGGAATTATTGCTGTTCTGCTTTTTCATGTGTCACTGTAATGTTGATTGATACCTGACGTCTCTTTCTGAAACTCGAAGGTTCTTCTGAGAGCTCACGCACTGTACGGCATACCCTATCTAGCTAATTTGGTTGAATAATCATGCAAAACTTAGTTATGGGCAGAAATACTTCATAATAACACGCTAGCTAACTAGTTCAATGCCCTGCCCTTAAGAGTCGCCAGGACGCTCGCGTTCCCATACAAACGTAGTTTAGCTTTCATTTTAAAACGACATGCTTTAGAACCACGAAATTTGGCATGGGCATTCTAGTAGTACAGATCTATGTCGGTAATTCATTTTCGTTGCTAAAACTTGTAATACAAAGAAAATACAGCCAGATACAGATTTCCATACAAAACTTATTTTTGCTATATTTTCTTTGTATTACAATTTTTAGCAACGAAAACGAATTACCGACATAGATCTGTACTGCTAGAACGCCCATGCCAAATTTCGTGGTTCTAAAGCATGTCATTTTAAAATGAGAGCTGAACTACGTTTGTATGGGGATGCGAGTTCACGCGAGCGTCCCGGCGACTCTTAATGCCTAATACACTTTTTGAATAAATGTCACTTAAAAATAAAAAAAATATAGGTTGTTGTTGTTTAAAATTGTATGTATTGTCCTGAATAAAACATATGTAAAATAAAATAAAATTGATTTACATTTTACAAAATATCATCGACACCTTCAATGCACTTCAACACGATATTTTTGTACTGCAAGCTTTTATTCACGTCTTCATTGTGCAATTTTTGTTGTACTGCAATTATTTTAAGATCTAAAATGTCTACTGACCTGAAATAAAATCATCAGTTTGTCGAGAAAGTGAAAATTACAGAATATCGACTAACACCTTATAAGTTATATTATATTCCAAACATTTTAATGGTATAAAATATAAGTAAGCTTGACCAAAATATTAGTCACTATCCTTCCATATGTCTTAAATATAATAAATTGAAGCAAGATGGCTTCATTATCTTGGACCTTTTCTTCTAGCTCACAACTGTCACAAGAAAAACTTAAAGACCGAAAATAAATCTTAAACCAAGGCCACAAAGACTTAATTTGTTTGCTTTCATTGTTTCCAGCACATGCGTTGGTCGCACACTCACACGCAGAGCTTGGAGTGCGAAGAGCGCCTGCTGGCGCGCTGCAGTCGGCCTCGGGTGAACTCTGCTATCTTCGTATCGGCCGAGCCTGCGGGCTTCGCTGGCTTCGACGCGAGCGAGTTTTTGAGGAGGCATGGCTCGCAGTCCAAACTGTGTCGGAAGGCTAGGTGGGTAACGGTGTTTTTTAATGGTTATACACTCGAGAGCAAAAATTTCGGGTCAGTAACATAAACTTTAATATCTTTAAAATTAATATCTTTTGAAATATTCAAGTAAATGTTAGTGACCCGAAAATGTTGCTCTCGAGTGTATGATACAGTTACTGACAAAGACATTGATGAACAAGGATTCCCATAGCCGCTTAACCTATAATTTTTGCCATAAAACCTTTTTTTTAATTTTCGACACAGTGACTTTGTAATAGAAAACATGTCTAGATTGCAAATCATCATACTGATACGTTGGCTATAATAAAAAATATTATTTTAAATTATAATTGGATTTTATAATTTATGACTTTAGCTAATAAAACCAGATATGTAGTTAATTTTACTTAATTTTGAAACAATTTATCTTCAATCGAGTGATTGAAAGGCAATAAATAGTAAATATAAGTTTTTCTTTGTAAATATTTACCTTGTCTACATATAAAAATATATACGGTTTGATTAGGAGGCCTTCAGGTGATTGTGGTTTTATAATTATTATTCGGCAGAGAGAAAGCAGAGAATGAAGTTCCTTTTCTTAAATCAAAATATCACGTTTCTACATAACTTGTGTTTACAGATCCGCCGACAACATCCCTCTTACATCAATGAGCGACTCATCAGAGCGCCTTTGCAAGGCCAAGGCCCCTCGCGAAGAAACCATTAGCGAAGAGGCAAAATCAGACGACACGGGTAGCGTCGAAACTGTCAAGCATTTCGGCTTGCCCATCCTCTCCGTCTCCGGTCCCTCTCCCCCCGACGAAGACTACGATCAGATAGATGAGTATCTGTAGCATTTTCACACCAGTTTCCAGCTCAAATACGTGCTGGAAAAGCTGAGGCCGCCCTGGCCCAGCCCCGCACAAAGTCCTTAAGAGACTTTTGGAACTCTAGTTTCGTTTTGTGATAGCTGCCTTTAGTGATGGACTTCAGATTGCCTAGTTGTGGGACCATAGTCTTTAGTATGGCGAGTGTTTCCAGTTTATATCCTGTGGTATTTTCCCCTCCCTTAATACTATGTACCTATCCAATGTGTGTTTATTATAAGAGTAAAATGACAATTTTAATCTTCACTTTAAATATTATAGGGTAGATGACTCATTTGAATTTTAATATAATATTGTAATATCAGTGTGGTATTTTAACGAGGGCTGTTTTACCAACAATGCCGTGCCTCGGTGACGCAACTATCTCTTGTGTGGTAACAAATTAAGTCTTTCTCGGATATTTGTAAAATATGTCAAATACCATATTTTAGATAAGGAATGCACAATAATTACTATTAAAATATTACTATTAACTAACAGTGCCACTCTAAATTTAATTGCATGTGAAAACGTGTAACTATGTAACAATTTATAAGCAATTTTCGTATAAGTTGTATGTAATATACGCTATGTAAATAGCTTATGTATTTTCTTTTCTTAGGTCACTGTAAAAATTGTAGACGTCTTTGTACTAAAATCTGGCTTACTTCGTATTTATGAAATATGATTATAAATCGTCTTATTAGAAATTTAGGGATATAGATGAGTTGAAGGTTGAACTTTGGTCCAAAGAAATGTATTATCTGCACACATGACTGTGTTTTAGAAAGTAAGAAGAAATACTTTTTTGAATGTAAGCGAACAACGAGGTGGTTTGACCCCTGGGATGTATGGGAATTTAAGCTGGCCTTCAGTTTTGAAGTTTGAGGTCGTATAGGAGTAAATTTTAACCCCTTGTTAAGGATATCAAGGAAAATTTATTATCAAATGACGAAATATAAAGGTAAGTAAAACTAGAAATATACATTTAGTGTCTTTTCCTCTATGTAGGATGTTTATAAGTTTTTTGGTACAGAAAACTAAAATATGAAACTTTTTTTTTATGTTAATCAAATTTCGGATTCGTCACTTGATAATTTATAATCTTAAAGACATGATTGAAAGCGATGAAGACAAGAAAAGAAACAAAATGCTGAAAAACATGGTTTAAAAAAATTACAATTTCTACTTTTTGATTCACTCAAGACAGTTTAAATAAACATTATTTTTATACAAAAAATAATATGAATATACCTTTTTCAACATAGAAAAGAATTCGCCATGTCAATTACTATTCTTTAAAAATGCCTAGTAGTGAAATTATCAATTAAAAATGACACAAAATGAACACAGCGAGTATAAAGTATTGTAAAACACTAAATTAGAATTAAATATCTTGAAGATATGTGGACGAATACTGGCGTTAGGGACCAGGGGAAGACATGTCAATGCTAGCTTTACTTGTAAGCCATTTTCCATTCAATGTACGATTTACCTACTAAATCAGGAAAATTTAAAAAGTGACCATAGGTACTTCTCACGTACTTTTTTTCGCTTATTTGGATTCAAATTCGTGCTTGGTTAAAGTAACCAAAAACGTTTAGCAATAATTGCTTGTTTGTCATTAACAAAGCTTTATTCCGTGTTTTAAATGTCTTGGTTGTATGCAACTAAAAATATCTTAACCGAGCCAAATTGGTACTTTGCTAAAGCTATTTTTACGAGTACTACGTTTTACGAGTATTTCGTGTACGAGTACATATCACTTCTGGCTGTACTCACTTGTATTTAGTCACTACGCGCGACATGTTTCGGAAAGCTTAGTTCTCCATCCTCAAGCACTAAAAGTGCTAGGCGAACCGATACGCAACCTGTCGCTGCGGGGTCGCGCCATCGTCATCCGTATGAAGTGAATATAGTGTTAGTGTACTGTAAATTTAGATTATTGTACCTTCTGATTCTAAGTCAGATAAAGCAAATCTTCTTCTTCCTAGCGTTTATCCCGGCTTGGGGTCCGCTTGACAACCTAATCCCATGAATTGGCATAGACACTAGTTTTTACGAAAGCGACTGCCATCAGACCTTCCAACCCAGAGGGGAAACTAGGCCTTTTTGGGATTAGGTCCGGTTTCCTTACGATGTTTTCCTTCACCGAAAAGCGACTGGTAAATATCAAATGATATTCCGTACATAAGTTCCGAAAAACTGAGTGGTACGAGCCGGGGTTTGAACCCGAGACCTCCGGATTGAAAGTCGGACGTCTTACCGCAAGGCTACCAGCGCTTGTCCGCAAGGCTACCAGCAGGCTTATGATGGCAGTAGTTGTCCGCCGATAACTTGATAAAAAACTGACAACTTGACACATTCACACAGCAAAACATGACAATGTGTCAAGTTGTCAGCTTTTTATCAAGTTATCGGCGGACAACTATTGCCATCATAAGCCTGCAGCGCTTGTTAAGTCAGATAAAGCAAATATTTTCGGTTAAGAAAAATGGTCACTTTTTGGATATTCCTCACCAATATAATGTTAAGCTAAGACTATATTATTCCCTCCACTTGACTATTATAGAATATACCCTCAATATTAGATAGATCGTGTGTCACAGAAATTAGATGTATAATTCAGATATCTAATAATAATATAACCTTTTACATCAAGTGGTTTGTATGCAGTTCATACAATATGACCTCTAAACATTAAAATTCATCACTTAAATTTACTTAACTACTGTTTGGAAATTTCATATAAAAAAAAACCTACAAATAAGGTAAATAAAAACGGATATGCTTGTATTGAAATTTAATATACGCAGTTTCTTTTTTTGGTTTAAAATAAATACAGTTTTTAATGACGATCCACTTTCTATGAAAAACCTGGTATTATGTAGGTGTATTATTACCATTGCTGCCAAGCGTGGCGCGTATGGCAAACCCCCCCTTAAAGGGGAGGCCTATGTTCAGCAGTGGACGTCTTATGGCTGAGATGATGATGATGATGATGATGATTATTACCATTAGTGCAGTTAGCAATACTTAAAAACACATACATTGTAAAGGATAAAAATCCTGTGACTGCAAAGATTCTAACAGTTTGTCCGGAAAAAGAAGTGTCGTAGAATGTATGAGCTTCGATATAAACCAAGACACTTCTCTTTTCGGACAAACTCTACCCGCTTGCCGGTACCGGTTTCGATGCTTTGTGACCAAATTGGTTAAGGGGCTACGTTGAAAAATTACAGTTTTTTTCAAACGCTCTATTGACTAAACGGGAAGAGGGACTGAATTTATTTTCGAATATATGTTAATAGACTATATACTCTTGTATATGACACAAGCTGAAACACGATTGCTGAAAGTTGCCTCGATAGAAAAAAAAACCAAAGTTGGGTCCTATTCCTTAGCTTTCGTAAATTGCATCAGATTAAGCAATATAACTTAGTAAAAAAGATGGTATTCTGGTTTATCTAAAAACTCACAGAAGCAAAATTAGACAAGACTTTATAGATTCGCTTATTTATCGTAGTTTGGTCAAAAAGTCTGATCCTTAGGAGCGCTGCATCTCTTTCTTCCGTGCACGGGAGCCATAAACATGTCTCTTACGGATGGGCGTGGCTTGTCCGAATCGAGGAATGGCCTTAAGGCGTCTGCCGCGAATGCAGGAGACGCTGGTTCGATCCCAACCTTGGGCACCGGAACCTAGGCACTTTGACACTTATATTTGCTAGAAACAGCCAAAGCAAAATGAGGTTTGAAACGCGTTTATTAAGAAGCTTTACCGAATATAACCAAAAATCATTAATAACATTTCCATGAGGTAATTTTGTTGAATTGGCTCTATTCGAATTGTTTATTGCAGCTTGTGACATTGCGTAGCGACGGTTTTTTGATAATCGTCGCGAAAATGAGCAGAGAGGAGACGTGCGAGCATTTCATTTCGGTCTCCGTGGAAAGGCGGTCTATAGTGGAGTACAACAACGCCTTTTTAACTTATAAAAATGACAAAACTCACAAGTCCGATTTTATATTGTGCGATTTTATAGAATACGTTAAGTACTACTAATGACAAATATTTTCTAACAATTGTGAGCATTGCGCTAGGTATTATACACGTATTTGTTTGCTACATAAAGAATAGTACATTTCAATATTAGTGCGGAAAGAATGACACTTACGCACGAGTATCGAACGACGTTTTTTAATACAGTTGCGAAAAAATTATAAAATTGTCAATTATTCACTTTGAGGTTACTTTAGTACATGTATCCGAACGCTCCGCGCGGTGCGGTGCGGCGCTGTGATTGGCTGTCTGTCACTGTCATTAGCTGTGATTGGCTGGAAAAGTAAAAAGCACTAGTGCGCGATATCAAACTTTCCGCACGCTAAACCACTACAAGAAAAGCACTTTTTTGAGCAACTGTATTAAAAAAGATTATGCAAGTTTTATTTTTCTCTACCAGACTATCGCTTTTTATTATTGCTACATAACTTAACATTTTATAACGGTTTTGTCAATAGCATTCGTCGTCTTAGCCATTTGTCATTCGTTTAGAATTCAAGGTCACGCATATTTATACAAATTGTTTACGAATATGCTCACATAATGTATTGACCAAACTGTTATAAAATAACAGATGATATTGAAATAGTTGAATGCAATAGTGTGGTAACGAAAAATGTACTTTGGATAATCTTTTCTTTGTGTTATTAACAAATATCTATATAATACCTAGCGCATCGTCAATAACTGTTAGAAAAATAATTTTACTATGACTAATCATATTATATTCTCTAAAAGTTCAAAACTGTTCCTGTACCGTACTAGGTACTAGGTCTAGGGTATTGGTTGATTCCTGCAGTTTCCTCTCATCTTCGTTCATCTCCACTTGAGTGGAAAGACAGCCAATTGGTAAATTCCTGCAGTCTGCTCTCATCTACACTCATCTTTCAGAGGAACGGCAGTATTCGCTGTGTGCATGAGTGTGGCGCCATCTCTTGAGCGGGGGGTAAAAGATATTTTTTTTCTTTTTTATTAATGGCATAACTCCTTGATTATATGAAATGTCACTGGCTGGTTCACTACTTTGTCAGTTGACCCTATGGGTGATGTCAAATATTTTGAAATGTGGTTTCGACAAAAGCCCAATTTCTTGTCACATTGTGCCCTGCGATCGTTCACTTTACCCCCACCATGCACTTCGCACAAAGCGAATAAAAAAAACTTCTACAATTCCATTTACAAACAACTTTTCCAATGTACTTACGTTCCTTATAAGAGGCGGGGAAATTTCGGGAAACTCGTTTAAACTTGGAAATGCGTGAAAATACGGTAACAAATGAATATTGTTTATTCGAATGATGCTCACGGATTTTATTCGTGTTGGGATGGGAAGTCAGAAATGTATTTTCAAAACCAATTTTGTCATATTGCATGTGACGTAAAATACCTAGGTCAACATCATATGGCATAAAGTATTTATTAAAAATAAATTAATGTCACAAGCTGCCGTGTCCCTTATTGATTTTAAAATCACTAAATCTTCAAAAACTGGCATCTAGGTAGGTTTGAATTGTCTTGTGCCAATTTTATTTCATTCTACCTTCGTTTGTTGAAAAAAATTTGAAGGTGCGTCCAAACCAGTTCGCTCTAAAGTTGAATCTATAAATCTTTATTACTGAAAACACTTCATGTTATTTAAGGGTATATGCTACGTTAGAGGACTCAGTTTGGACGCCAGCGAGTAGTGGAGCTGTGATTTGATAGAGTCCAATGTATGAATAGCATTGAACTGTGGCTAAACGCCTACACACTGGCGTCTAAACTGCGGTCCTTGAAACTTATCGTTTCAGGGTAAATTTCACAAGGAATTTAACCACCGGTTCATTTTTGTTACGAATTTATGACATAAAAGGTATAAAAACACGAAAATTCGAAAATGGTGTGTTATATCATATAGCGACATCACTAGCGACCTGCCCCGGCTTTGCACGGGTACAATTATACATAGAAACGTTCCTCTTGAATCACTCTATCTATTTAAAAAAACCGCATCAAAATCCGTTGCGTACTTTTAAAGATCTAAGCATACATAGGGACAGACAGCAGGAAGCGACTTTGTTTTATACTATGTAGTGATTACGTTTTCAACTGACTTCAAGATGTCGAAGGAGAAGTAACAATTCGTCGGGATCTTTGTTTTTTTTTTTGCTATTTTTTTATGTGTATTCACCGATTATTCGAAGACGGCTGGACCGATTTGGTATTTTTTTTTGTTTGGAAGAGTATACTTCACAGTTGGTCCCATTGTCACCAGGCCCAGATCTGATGATGGGATCCTGGAGAAATCGAGGGAACTCTTCAACTATTATAGGCACCTATAGTGATTTCACTATTTTTTACAGCAAATCAGCCACTTCCTCTTGGAATTGCGGATATTAGGTGAAGTCGGTTCTTTTTTGGTTTAAAATTATTTGTGAACTACGAACAACTTTTATGTCACCAATCCGTAAAACAAATGACCTGCTTATGAAATTTACCCTTCAATAAATTTTGTATCAAAGACGTCGTTTAGACGCAAAATGGACGAAGTATACCAATAAGTTGATGATGAAAGTATACCGGTTTGGACGCGTCTATCGAAATGTGTTAAAAAAACGTATTCGAATAGTAATAATTTTATAGACTTAATTATAAACTTATTTCTAGATTGCTTATTCTTTAAAATATAAATTTGGCATGAAAGAGAGATGTGTATTTTAGTAAATACATACATAATGATTAATGTGTCACCATTTTCACGTTGTTTTTATTTTTAGTGTAGCTTTTACAAGAAATATACTTATTCGCTAAAACTAGATTTATAAATGAAGTTGTACATATCTATAAAGAACACTATAAATTATATTAATGCTCATAATTGTAATGTAAATTTATTATATACTGTAAAAATATTATTTACATCCTTACGTCTATTTACTATCACGATCCAATAAAGTATGAAATTCTTTTAGTGCGTTTTATTATCTCTGATTTGTTAATTATGTGTTTGTAAAAATGGTAAAAAATATTTGGTATCGTAATACAAAAAAGTAATATTAATAAAAAATATCTAGGTAATTCTAAATACGGGGTATTAATGGGGGCCCAACCAACATCTTTCGGGCTCCAAGTCAACCTCCCCTGCTCGTGGTATACCCTGCTGAACAACAAACGAGGCTCTGACGACCCACCAACCCGCACTGGACCAGCGTGGTGGGCTTATGGTCCAAACCCCCTCATGAATGCTCAACTCCCCGTCACGGCCCCGAGTGCCCGGCTTAAGGGGTGCTAAGAATCCCCGGGCGGCGATTTCCCAAAATACTACTCAGACCCAGGCTAAGAAGATGGATACCGATTTGCTTAACGTTTTAACATACAACGTCCGCACTTTGATGAAAGAAGAGCGTCTCGTTGAGTTAGAACTTGCTCTTAACGAAATCAAGTGGGATGTTGTAGGTCTGTCAGAAGTACGCAGGGAAGGAGAACAAACTACAGAGAGAATCGATAATGTGTTCTACCACTTCGGAGCAGCAGGAGGACTGCATGGAGTGGGTTTCCTAGTGAATAAAAAGTGGAAAAGCAACATTATCGAATTTAAAGGCTACTCTGAGAGAATTGCTGTGCTAAAATTTTCAATTGACAAAAAACACACCCTGACCATCATCCAAGTTTATGCCCCTACATCTTCACATAGCGATGAAGAGGTAGAACGCTTTTACGATCTCCTCAACAAAGCTTGTGAGGAAAATAGGGGAACGTGGAATGTCGTCCTCGGCGATTTTAATGCAAAGGTCGGCATAAAGGCGGAGCTGGATAACAGCGACGTAATCGGGCCACATGGGCTTGGTATTCGGAACGAGCGTGGCACTCGCCTTATCCAGTTCGCTTTTGGACAGACCCTTAATATCTGCAACACGTTCTTTTTCAAGAAACTCCATCGTCGTTGGACATGGATATCACCTGCCGGAAACACTAAAAACGAAATAGACTATATCATGTCCTCCAACAAATATATAGTAAAAGATGTATCCGTACTAAACCGATTTAGATTTAACTCCGACCATAGACCGCTAAGGGCCAAATTCAGATTTGATGTCAAAATTCACAGACAGCTACTGTTTTCAAGGATTAAGCGTCTCGACAAGGAAACATTAATCATAAACCAGGACAAATTCAATTTAGAGTTAAGAAATTAATTCAGCCTTCTAGATTTAGATACAAGCTCGGACGTACAGACACAATTCAACAATTTAACAAACAGCATTAAAGTTGCAAGCGGAAAAATTAAACGGCACAAAATGAATAGTAACAAACTTACACAACATACAATAGATTTAATAGAACACCGGGAGCAAAACAAACACAACAGACACCAATATTCAACCATAGACAGAAACGTAAAACGTGCGATACGACGCGACATAAGGACTTACAATACTAAGTTAGTAGAAATAGCCATAAAAACGCACACTTCTCTCAGAGCAGCAAAATATGGAGCAAAACCGGAAAGGGCATGGATTACGAGTTTGCGAGATGCTGATGGGAAAAAATATAGTAGCCGAGATAAGGTAACAGAGATATGTACAAGGTTCTATTCATCTCTATATTCGGACCCGTCTGCGTCTTCAACCAGCCATAACTATTCCTGTCCTGATCCCATCCCTCCCATCACAGGGTATGAGGTAAATAAGGTACTAAAATCAATGAAGTACCAGAAGAGCCCTGGGGAAGATGGCGTAACAACGGAAGCTTTGAAGACAGGAAAAGCAACCCTACTACCCCATTTGACGAACCTGTTTAACTCCATCTTGTTCTCCGGTCAATTGCCTAAAGACTTTTGCCATTCAAATATAGTTCTTCTCCATAAGAAAGGGGAAAAATCCGATATTGGGAATTATAGACCCATTAGTTTAGTATCCCACATATATAAATTGTTCATTAAAATTATCGAAAACAGAATAGCCCCTCTACTTGATAAACACCAACCCCCAGAACAAGCTGGCTTCCGTCCCAGTTTTTCTACTACAGATCACCTTCATTGTATTAATCAAATAATAGAGAAGTCCAACGAGTTTAATATACCACTCTACCTTGCATTCGTGGATTACAGCAAGGCGTTTGACAGTATTAAGCACTCTGCTGTATTCTCCGCCATGCGGCAACAAAATATTCAAAACGCCTATATCGAACTCGTTGGAACTATATATCAACAAAGTACAGCCAGTATTAAGGTGCATGTTCCTGGCCCAAAATTTCGTATAGAAAAGGGAGTTAAACAGGGTGACCCGCTGTCTCCGAAATTATTCACCTCCTGTCTACAGGACATTTTCCAGAAGCTGGCGACCAAATGGGACACAATGGGCATCGACGTCGGCGGAAAAAGGTTGACTAACCTGCGCTTCGCCGACGACATAGTCTTGTTCTCCTACACAGCACCCCATCTAGAACAGATGCTGCAAGACCTCAGCACGGCAAGTCTTGAAGTCGGGCTACAAATGAATAGGGCAAAAACCCAGTTGATGACCAATGGCGTAAAACATAGGGTCAGGGTAGATGGGCAGGATATCCAATATGTTGACGAATACATCTATTTGGGCCAGATAGCATCCTTCGACAACAGGCAGTCCAAGGAAATCGATCGACGCATCGAGAACGCCTGGAAGAGCTTCTGGTCCATGAAGGCGCTAATGAAGGGCAACCTTCCTCTAGCACTAAAGCGCAAACTCGTCGACATGTGTATCCTGCCTATCCTAACCTACGGCGCCCAAACTTGGTCACTGACGGAAGTCCAGAAGTCCCGACTAAAGATTTGCCAGCGAGCGATGGAGCGCAGTATACTCGGAGTCCGCAGAACCGATCATGTAAGGAACATCGAACTGCGTTCCAGAACTGGCATTGCGGATGTGGGTGCTAAGGCCGCCAAGCTCAAATGGGACTGGGCTGGACACGTATGCCGAATGCACCCGGAACGGTGGGCCAAAAAGGCTACTGAATGGGCCCCGCAGGAGGGCCGGAGTAGAGGCAGACCGAAAAAGAGATGGCAGGACGACCTGGATGCCTTTTGTAGCGACTGGCGGGAACATGCACCAGGCCGTGACGAGTGGCGGAAAAGAGGGGAGGCCTTTGCCCAGCAGTGGGACACAACATAGGCTATATATATAATTCTAAATACCTGTTACTGTAAAAGCTCGAAGTGCGGTTAATTTTTAACCGACTTCAAAAAAGGAGGAGGAATTCTCAATTCGACTGATATTGTTGTAATTTTTTTTGTATGTATGTTACTCGATATCTCCGTGAATCGTGAACCAATTTTCAAATTATTTTTTAATCGAACAGGTATAACCCCTAGATGGTCCCATTGTCACCAAGTCGGGGTCTGATGATGGGATCCTGGAGAAATCGAGGGAACTCTTCAACTATTATAGGCACACCTATAGTGATTTCACTGTTTTTTACAGCTACTCGGACACTTCCTCTTGGAATCGCGGATCCTAAGTGAAGTTGGGTTCTTTTTTGTTTAATATTATTAAAGTAACTATAAGAAAATAAGTGAAACCCAATCACTCGCCAATTTTTTTTCGAATGGTATAACTGCATCAGACTCGGTATAAAATAATTTTCACTTTATATTTCTCATTTTCGACCCGGATTATAAGTACAAGTGAACTGGTTAAGCATGAAACGGGTTAAAATGAAATAAAACATTTAAGAACAAAAGTCCGCCATAACTCTAAATTAGTTAAAACTGGCGGTTTAACGTTAACGAAGAGTTATGGTCTACAAATTACCTTCTTTTTTGTTTTTATTCTCGTGTGTTTATTAAGAATTGTTACCGCATTAAATAATGAATTCTTAGTCTTATTCTTTCTATGACTGGGTTGGTACTGTTGGTAGGTAAATATATTATTTTTCTCGTTTTTAGTTTAATTTAGTTTTATATGGGTTATAGCTATAATCATGAATAGTTATTTTTAAAAATAACAACGAAAATAAACAAAGATTCCGTCTTAACTTTATAAACTTTCTGTGACGTCCAATTCGCGTCTCTCTTTAAGAGTCGCCAGGACGCTCGCGTTCCCATACAAACATAGTTCAGCTCTCATTTTAAAACGACATGCTTTAGAACCACGAAATTTGGCATGGGCATTCTAGTAGTACAGATCTATATCGGTAATTCGTTTTCGTTGCTAAAACTTGTAATACAAAGAAAATACAGCCTGATACAGATTTACATACAAAACTTATTTTTGCTATATTTTCTTTGTATTAAAATTTTTAGCAACGAAAACGAATTACCGACATAGATCTTTAATACTAAAATGCCCATGCCAAATTTCATGGTTCTAAAGCATGTCGTTTTAAAATGAGAGCTGAACTACGTTTGTATGGGGACGCGAGTTCACGCGAGCGTCGTGGCGACTCTTAAAATGTCACAATAGAGGCAGGTAGGTACTTATTGACAACTGAATGAAACATAAACTAATTAAATAAATTCATCCATTATCGATATTCATCCATTATCGATCGCTTTGACTAATTCGCTTCCCAAAAATAGTCCTAACGATTTGGTACACATGATTAAATTATAGCAAAAAGTTTATGACTAAATTAATCAGTAATTGTTCCACATACCATCAATCTTGAAGTGACTTACTTGATAAAGTTACTTTTCAAGTATATAAAACGGATTAATATAGAAACTATAGCAAAAATAAGTTTTGTACGTAAATCTGTAACTGGCTGTATTTTCTTTGTATTACAATTTTTAGCAACGAAAACGAATGTCCGACCTAGATCTGTATTATAAGAATGCCTGCCCATGCCAAATTTCATGCTTCTAAAGCATGTCGTTTTAAAATGAGAGCTAAACTACGTTTGTATGGGAACGCGAGTTCACGCGAGCGTCCTGGCGACTCTTAAGTCAGCGCACGAAAACGTAGCACCGTACCGAGTTTTAATTGAATTAAACTTTGATTTTCGGATCGAAATAATTTAATTTGGTTAATGACAGATGTTCACTTCGCTTTCAGAATATATTGACTTGCAAACCAGTTTATGTCATGTGAAAAAGACAGCTGACTCTTACTCGCATATTCATAAAACTTTACATCATATGCGATATTTGCCATACGTCCCGTATAAACGGGTGCCGTACTCTAATTTTAAAATGTATAAACAATACATTAACAACACAATCTGTCTTAAACATAACTCCAACACTCAACCAATAATCAACCAATATTGAAGTCGTATTGTAGTTGCATCTCAGTAATTTTCAAGCGAATTCCGTCATTTTTTTATTCAGACGTGGAGGCGTTAACTGTATTGTGTTGCTTTTGCATTGGATTTGTATTGAAGTTGGATCGTGTCTGTGCGTGTTTTAAAGTTAGAATACGGCCCCGGGACTGTCACCGTATTTAAGCACCGCGTCCCGTATTGTTACCCGTCCCGTTTTTGTCCCGTTTTATTGTTAGGTGTAAGTCCCGAAGTCCCGTATTGGTTCCCAAAAATTATGGCAACCCTAGCGATATTATATATACATTATATCTGTTTATTAGAAATCACTACCTATTTAATAGGGATTCAATGTTGTATCTCTCTAGCAAACAGATATGTTAAAATGACAGGTAGAGACAAACGATCAACGAATCATTTCACAAAATATATTAATAACATCATGATTATTCGGGATTGTCCATACTTTGTATAATATTATGAATGAAAAAGTATCGGATTTAGATAAAATTATGTGTCGTCAACTCCTGCAACAATGCTTAACTTTGCATGGCTTGAAAAACATAGTTTTCTTTTCAGAATAGATTTTAATCTTCTTACTGAGATGAGACTATTATTAAATAAATAAACCTATATTCAGTAAAAATAGAGACTTAGGGCCCGCACAAAACCGTTTGTTAATGTCAACGTCATCGTTAAAATAATCTTGTATGAAAAGTTTAACAGTTATCTATGGGATGACAGCTCCGTCACCATACAACGTTGAAGAGTCCGTTAATTAAGCGTGGTGAAGTGAAACCCACCCTTACTGTTTATCGAGCCAAGCAAAGTTAAACATCTTAGGCAATATTTGCTGGAGTTAGACGGTACATAATTTCATCTTAATCCGTTCAGTTTGTTAAGCGTGACGGGGTAACAAACAGAAAGTTACTTTCTCAATTAATAATACTTGACGGTATTTAGATATGTTGAGTTCTCACGAACATGGCATAGTTTTTTTTATCGCGGAAATCATCCCTTATCAGGGATGAAAATGGGGAGGAATTTTATCGGCTTATTTGTATTTGCCATTACCTGTACAATCCACTTGAGCGCGTTCAAAGTCGCTGGCAATAGCTAGTTAACTATAAGTACATTCCTAATTGTAATCGAAATTAATTATAAACTGGTTCGTGTCGAATGGATTAACATTTGTAGGCCAGGAAAGCCGGATTTGCTCCGCACTGCGCAGAAACCGCAGAATTAATAACGACTGGGCGGTAATTATTACCGATCGCAGGTTTTATCGTTTTAATACACGGAGCTTAATACGCTTAATTATACTCTACCACAGATTATGTTTAAAATAGAGACGCCATAAGAAAACTTAAATCGATTTCTTATGAGGATGGCAAGTATGGCAACAGCTAAATTCCAACCCTATCTTCTTCAGTGCAAGTGAAAGAGAAACACTGTGTTACGGTTAGTTACGGGAGCTCATTGCAAATTTTGCATAATGATGAATTAAATAAAAACTACGTATTAATTGAGAAAAATAACTCATTTTTAGTATTAATGTGGTGAAACTTTGTCCTTAACTACAAACGTATAAGTCAAGAAACTAAAGACATACAACTGTTTAAAGCTAATTTTAAGATGTAACTTTGAAATTATTTTCTATCGAACCGATTCCGTTCAATCGTGTATCGGAATTAACAAAGTTCTTAGAAATATAATGAACATTAACAAATATTTTTTCCTTACTATACCTTGTGCAATCTAAGAAGCGGTTTTTGACACCCGTCATCTCAGTACATTTTATAGCCTAAAATCGATTTTAGGTTATAAAATGTACTGAGATGACAGGTGTCAAAAACCGCTTCTTAGATTGCACAAGGTATAGTTGTTTGCATCCATATTTGAACAAACGAACTTACTTTTAATCATAAAAACACAAAGGTCGTTAATCTTACTGCCAAACAGCCTTCCGTCGTAACACAAATAATCAATACTGATAAAATATGTAAAGACTAATAAAACAGTTCGAACAAAACTAAAACTAAAATTGCTTCGGAATTACTCATCAAAATCTATTATTTATGATACACATATGAATGAGTAATGAATGATACTGTAATCATTTACGTATCAATAGAATGGGTATGGTGATGCATTTTTTTTTCCAAATGTGTAATGGCTGCTCTTACATGATGGGCCGTCATAGGGACGCAGCTATACGACGGAACGAGATCGTAACATCGTTAGCTAGCTCCTTCTAACACATAGATGCATCCCTATGATGGCCCATCATGTACCTAGAAGAGCCATAAACCATTCGATTTCCTAACCGAACTTTTTGTCGTAGTTATACGTGAGTCAGTAACAGTTTTTCATAACATAATCAAATCCAGGAAACTCAAGCATACTATTATTCATTTACTTTTCATGTGTAAGTGGTACTTATTAAATTAAAATTCAGTATTAAATTACAATTTTGAATGCAATGTGTTTTCTTTTTCTAAACAAAGATTTATGTAAGTGCGGGTAGTTCGAAAAACTCGCGCGGCTATAAGATGTTGACGTCAACTGGAGCCAGTCTTTCTTCGGGACCACGAAGATAATGTCGTCCTCGAAACATCGAAGGTAATTTTAAAATTATGTACCCATATGCGGTTAAAGAAAGGAGGTGAGTGATGAGCAGACCTAGGAATCGATGGGACAAAATTGTATGACAGGTAAGGAGTTCCCATATCGATAAACTCAATTATCGGTGCTTTTTCCATATACTAGTGATCGCCCCCAGCATTGTATGTATTATTTGTGAGTATTTTTCTGAAGACGAGTATAATGTTCTAACAAAGCATATTTTAAATGATACTAAATAACGTCGTACTATGAAATAGTTAATGTTATTTATTTATTTAAACTTTAATGCACAAAATCCAAAAAAAGTATGTACAAATGGCGGACTTAATGCCAAATGGCATTGTCTACCAGTCAACCATTGGGCCAAACAGAGACATGTGCAAAAGTAGAGTTGAATATTATGTATTTAGCAAACCCTTTTTATATAATTAGATAAAGATAAGTTACCCTTATTATTTTGTTTAATTTATAATTTTTAATAAAATCATATTTTGACAAACAAAACTTGGAGTGGTCACTAGTATAATATATGGAACAAATATCGATACTTGAGTTTATCGATATGGGAACTCCCTACCTGTCCAAAAGTTTTGCCCCATCGATTCTTAGGCCTGGTGATGAGATGATGGGTGACAGAGATGTGTGGTAAAAAAAGACATGCTGCGCCGACCCCAAGTAAATGGGACAAGGGCAAGCGAATGATGATGATGGTTAAGTCCTGTTTGTACAAATAGATATTACAAAATTATGTATTTTTCATTCTCGTAACGTACCTATAATATACCTAAGCTAACTTGAGAAGAATTTAAGCAGATTTGGCTCGTTGCGTATTTCCGGCGTATTTTCCAGCTATTACCCGCGTATAACAATATTCATGGCTCTTTAATGAGCGCATGGTAGACGATGTATAGGGTTGCCACATCTGAAATGTTTAGAAAAAAAAAGTAAAGTAGAAAAATTCACTGCCTCAGGCGAGGCTCGAATTCGCAACTCCATGATACGTATATCAAATGTGATTGCTATATATAAAATTAATTGCCTTTTTTATATTTAAACAACTTTGAAATAAGCTATTGATTAGACACATAAGAATTGAGAGTCATATTCGCACAACAATATTTGAATTGACATTGTTAAATTTCTTAATCAACCAGCCCGCAAAGTTGGGAGGCATACACTCGATTTCCGGTAAGTGCAATTATTTGTGTGACTTATGTTTTAAAAGTTAATTCATTTGTACTCGTATTTTACATATTTGTATGTATGACGTCGCCTTTGCTTTATATCTATCGGTGTTAGATTGTTGCAAATATGTTAATATATAACATATTTGCAACACTCTAACACTAGGAGGTGCTAGTAGCTGTATATAATATCTACTTTATCTTCTATTAGTAGCTGTATATATCTACTTTGTTCACGACCATGCGTTTCACTGAAACTAGAAAGCAGAGATGTAAAAGCAGTATTTAAAAGGAAATTTACTAGTAGTAGGTACCGTCTTGTCTGACTATTAGCTACAAAATACGCTTGACTGAATTTTCAAGAAAACTGGTTACCAGATGTTGTCTCAATTGCTTGTCTGAGAGTTCTCACATCTGGTAAGTCTTTATTAAACGTTACTTGTATTTTGATAGTCTTACCGTTTCTCTATCTCGTGATGTATTTGTTAACTATGCTTTGTTTGCCCACAAAACTAGCTTTGTTATTTTAATGAAAAATATTTTGCCTCAAACCGTTAACCAACAGTTGATATACATAGTATTTTTTTAGTATCATAAAATACTTTAATTTATAAATTAATACTTACTACCTAAAATTATTTATTTATATTTACTACCTAATATTATTTTGTTATTTAAGTTCTTGTAAAATAGTTAAATAGATATCTACCATAGATAAATTTCCGCAACCACAGACGATAAATTCAGAACTGAATTCATATCAAGTGTGCGCAGCGCCTTAGAATGAATTGCGGGTAGTCTTTTATGATGTTCATCTTTAAGTATTTTAATGTGCATAAAATTGAAGATATTATTTTTTATTGTTTTATTTAATTTAAATTTAATTGTGTTGTTGACTATATTTTTATGCTGTTGTTGCAAATATAATGTCCGTTCTTCCATCCTTGGTCGCAGGACAGCTAAAGACGAAGAATATCAGCACAAGCAAGCAAGCAATCTGCATGGATTTTTGCATCATTATAATTAGGTCAGGTTCTACTGTTACCTACCTAATTGTATTACTTTAGACCTGCGATAATAATGGCCCAATTCGGATTAAGCCTACCAAACGCAGTGCAGTTAAGTAGCGGCCGTTGGAATGATTGACAAGTCTCGTTTTTGTTGATTTCATAGGATTTCATCTTTGATTATTAAACCGACCGGATGCGACACGCGCTCTCATTTCTATCGAAAAAAGTCTGCCGTTTTTTGCGGGGGAGGGGAACGTCAAATGTATGCGAAACGTCAAAATAGCCACGTCAAATAAACGTCAGTCCATACGATGAGTATGACCACTGGTTATACATTTTCGGCAGAGGAGAACGCCTGTCAATGGCCGCTCCGCTTGATTTAAAGCTCTAACGATTTTATGCTCCATTCATTGAGATTTCAGTGAAGCAGCCCAACATAAGTAAGATTGTCCTATCCTATTTAATATATTTTAAAACAATCTTCGCTTATTAAAAAGGAAACACATAATACCTAGTGGCAACCCTAGCAAAAATATAACGCAGTTACAGACAGTTTGCATCGTTAATATCCGAGCGTGTAGGTACGAGTATAACGCTCCTTGTTCCTTATTCTACAAGAACAAAGGTAAAAGGTTCGTTAACTTTAATTTAATTCTATTTTACGCCGACTTGTAGTCTGATAAAAAACGTAACACTGTTTTGGAAAAGGTAACATTTGGCGGGAGACACTTACTTTCGTTCTCCACAGATTCAATACTGTTTTGTGCAATACTTATTGTGTGGTTGAGCCATAAAAACAAAATCTCCGTTAGCCAAATGGTACCTTTTAATGTTGACTATCTCAAATCTTTCATTGAAGCTACGATAGGAATATATTATGCTGCCTACCTCCTCTCCAGGGATAAACGCCGTAAACACCATTAGAAAAATCATGCAATTATTTTGCATCACAGTAATCTTGGGAAAATCATTCCATTAAACTGGCGGGGCACACGGCTCTGTGTACCTTAAATTGTAACTCTGTGCCGTATTCTAAAATTTTATTTCTTTTCTTCTTCTTTTTTTTTTAAATAACTCAAAACATAACTCAAAGATACAACAAACAATAAAATAAATTTGAAATTGTATTCAAATTGCATCGGAATAGTTTTCCAGCTACTTATATATTTCTTGATGTTTAGACATTGCGTTGTTAATGCATTGAAGTTGGATTATGTCTTATGTTTATGCACGTTTTAAAGTTAAAATATGGCATTTTGGCTCTCCAAAGTTGACGTTTGTCAATCCAGTTACAACCAATCTTACAGCGTCATAGCTCATGACACTGTCCGCATCATCTATTTCACTTGTCGAAGTCCGGGCATGATTATGTTCTTTGACTTTACAACTGTTCCAGTACCGATACCTTTTCGCCCATTACAATATGCGTATCTACAGCTAGAATTAATAATTTATTATGAAAATAATATACTCAATTTATTATAAAAAATATTCACTACAATAAGGACATATTCTTTTCAGCTTAAAAATCACATACGGTTCTCTGCCTTTTCGCCGAAAATCATATTGCCAAATTTCACTTGCCAACCAACTTTTCGCAGAATTTGGGCGAATTTCATTTTCCAACTTTACATAATCCAAACTAACCTAACCCAACCTAGTAGGCAATTTTCATTTCCCAACTATGGCGTTGGGAAATGAAATGGTTGCGAAATAATTATTTGGTAAAAGTTATTCGGTCAAATGAAACTTCTGCGAAAAATTGGTTGGCAAATGAAATTCGGCAATACAATTTTAGGCAGGATACCATCACATACACACTACTGTACTTAGTACTAAAAGAGCTTATTTGTGTGAGGGCAGGGTAAGGTCCCACTTTGTCAATAACAAGTTATTAGTACTTCCTAAACTACACAATATTCGCTATCTATTGGTTTTATATCAAAATTAATAGTAAGTGGTGACACCTAGTGACACATATCAGTAAACCTAATGTATCTGTATAACTTATCTGTGGTTTTAAAAAGCAAATAAATATTAGTCTGTTGTGAATCTCAAAACGGTCGTTTCATTTTAATAGGTTATGGTCCAGCTTATGGCCTTTAGACTACTAAATCGCGAAAATATAAGTAATTACAGTGTAAAAGCAATTGCAGAATTATATTTCGCAGTAGGATTAGCTAGTTAGTCGGGCAGCAGTTTCAATTCTGTGCATAGAATTGGTCAGTGACTGTGCAAAAAATATGGCCGCGAATTACATTGTTAATGTGCCGAAACTTAAAGGAAGAGAGAACTACGACGAATGGGTATTTGCGGCAGAAAATTTCCTAGTTCTGGAGGGAATGATGAAGTGCATCAAGCCAGAAAGGAATGCGGACGGTGTTGAAGTAGCCGTTTCGGCCGCAGATGATGCCAAGACAAAGGCAAAGTTGATTCTCACCATCGATTCGTCATTGTACGTTCATATTAAGACCGTAGCTTCGACAAAAGAGCTGTGGGAAAAGCTCAAGTCTCTTTTCGACGATTCCGGCTTTACGAGAAGAATAAGTCTTTTAAGAAATTTAATTTCGATCCGATTGGACAATTGCAGTTCCATGACATCTTACGTTACTCAGATTATCGAGACGGGGCAAAAATTGTGTGGAACAGGATTTGCAATTAATGATGAGTGGATCGGCTCGTTGCTCCTAGCTGGATTACCGGAGAAGTTCTCACCCATGATTATGGCCATAGAACATTCGGGCATTCAAGTGACAGCGGACGCCATTAAAAGCAAACTTCTTGACATGGAAACCGGAAATTGTGTCGAAGGCACTGAAGGGGATAGCGCGTTTGCAGTATCTAAGAACTGGCAACACAAAAACAGACATATGGCTGCCGGTAGCAAAGATGGAGCTAAGTCAACAAATGTCAAAGTCAAAGCTGTCAGATGCTTCAGATGTCAACAAGATGGACACTACCGCACGCAGTGCCCAAATAAAACTAATAACAATAAGAATGCACAACGTAAACAAATAAATGCGTTCTCGGCTGTGTTCTTAAGTGGAAATTTTAGTAAAAACGACTAATATGTGGACTCGGGTGCGAGTGTTCATTTGACACCAAACCGAGACTGGATAACATCCAACTACCGTGAAACGAACGACGAAATAGTTGTTGCAAACGAACAAACTGCTTCGGTAACGTGTGCCGGCGATATACAGATAGTAACTTCTGTGAATGATCGTGAATACGAGATAAACATCGAGGATGTCCATTGTGTGCCAAGTTTGACAACTAACCTCATTTCTGTTAGTAAATTGTATGAAAAGGGAAACAGAGTGGAATTTTCAAAAACAGGTTGTCATATTTTCAACAAATACAATGATTTGATAGCTACTGCGATGTTGATAAACGGTGTTTATAAGTTAAACGTAAATACTAAACGACTAGCCGCTGCGGTGACTACTTCAGCTGAGAGCTGGCATCGCAAATTAGGTCATGCACACAGTGATTGTTTAATGAAGACAAAGAATGCAGTAAAAGGTATGGATTTGAATGAAAAAGTTAATATCAGCAAATCTTCCTGCAGAACTTGCTGTGAAGGCAAGCAATGTCGACTTCCTTTTAAGCATGAAGGTACTAGAAGCAGTGACTTGTTGGATCGGGTACATACTGACCTGTGTGGCCCAATGGAGGCAGCTTCACTAGGTGGTTCAGTATATTTCCAGTTATTTGTAGACGATTTTAGCCGGATGACATTCATACATTTTTTAAAGCACAAGAATGAAGCCTTGAAGTGTTTTAAAGAATTTAAAGCTATGGCCGAAAATCAAACAAATAGAAAGATAAAAATTCTTCGCAGTGATAACGGAAAATAATTTTGTAACTCAAGTTTTGAGTCCTATTTAAAGGAGGCAGGAATTGTGCACCAAAGAAGTAATCCATACACGCCTGAGCAAAATTCCTTGTGTGAACGTCAGAATAGGTCCGTGGTAGAGAAAGCCAGGTGTATGTTGTTTGACGCCAAGCTTGACAAAAAGTTTTGGGCAGAAGCCTGCCATACCGCTGTTTATCTACACAACCGCACAGTGTCATCGGTCTCTAATGGTAAAACTCCATATGAGCTATGGACCGGGGTGAAACCAGATTTAAGCAACTTAAGAATATTTGGTTCTCCTGTAATGGTACACATAGAGAAACAGAAAAGGACCAAGTGGGACAAGAAGTCTCGTGAATGTATATTACTTGGATATCCTGACAATGTAAAAGGATATAGGATATATGATCCTGAAACCAATAAAATCTCTACAAGCAGAGATATCATAGTAATGGAAAGGCCTTCTGAATCTGAATATTGCATGATGGAGGTTGCCGAAGACATGAATAAACACACAGATGAAGTAGAATCAAAAGATGACGTGCTGCAGGATTCAGTGGGGGAGGAAAACACAGAATCGACACTGACAGAGGGATCATCATCAGATTCATCAAGCGAGTATGTTCCCAGTGAGTACGAAGACACAATTGATACCACTAACAATGAAGATACTACAAAGATGACATCCAGACCCGTCAGAGAGCGTCGAGCACCTGAAAGATATGGTTTTGAAGGTGTGTTTCTTGCCCAGAATAATATTATGGACAGCACAATCGAACTGACTTTAGAAGAAGCTTTGAAAGGACCTGAGAGAGACCAATGGTTACAGGCAGTCAAGGAAGAATTAAAGTGCTTTGAAGAAAATTGTGCGTGGGAAGTGGTAGATGTTCCTAAAAGTGGTACCATAGTGCAGTGCAAGTGGGTGCTAAAGAAAAAAATTGGACCTGACAATGAAGTGCGTTATCGTGCTAGATTAGTGGCGAAAGGGTTTACACAGCAGCCCGGTGTGGACTATGTGGAAACTTTTTCGCCTGTAGTGAGACATAGTACCCTAAGGTTACTTTTTGCTTTGTCTGTTAAACTAAATTTAGACATAACTCATCTGGATGTTACTACCGCATTCTTGAACGGGGAGCTAAATGAAAACATTTTCATGCAAAAACCAGATTGTTTTCACTGTAGTGACAGTGGTAAAGTTCTAAAATTAAAAAAGGCTATATATGGCTTAAAACAAGCGTCAAGAATGTGGTATCAGAAAGTGGATGAGTGTCTTATTAAAAATGGATATGAAAAATCCAAATATGAGCTATGTCTGTATATAAAAAATAAAAGCACAATAGTGGCGTTATATGTGGATGATTTTTTTTTGTCTTTTCAAGTGATAAAAAAGAAACCAGTAATTTAAAAGCAATTTTGGGATCTCAGTTCAAAATAAAAGACTTAGGTCAAGTAAGACAGTGCCTTGGAATGTCAGTTTTCTATGATAAAGAGAAAAGTGTATTAACCTTAAGTCAAAGTGAATATATACAGCAACTGTTATTAAAATTCAATATGACTGATTGTCATACTATAGACACTCCAATGGAGAGTGGATTAAAATTAACTAAGCATGAACATTGTAACAAAAACTTGCCATATCAGCAATTGATAGGCTGCTTAATGTATTTAGCTATACTTACTCGCCCTGATATAGCTTACTCAGTTGGTTATCTTAGCCAATTTAACAATTGTTACGATAAAGAGCATTGGAATCACTGCAAACGTATACTCAGATATCTTAAGAAAACTAAACATTATTGTATAACATATAGAGACACGGGTAACAAAGAAATTGTGGGTTTCGTAGACGCGGACTGGGGTAGTAACGCTATAGACAGGAAATCATACACGGGGTATTGTTTTAACTTGTCAGGGGGTGTAATATCTTGGGGTAGTAAAAAACAAAAAAATGTAAGTCTTTCCTCTACGGAGGCAGAATATGTTGGAATATCAGAAAGTTGTAAAGAGGCAATTTACTTAAGAAATTTGTATCAAGAGGTTACAGGTGAAATATATTGTATTGATATTTTTAATGATAATCAAAGTGCCCATAAACTTTTGCACAACCCGGTCTTTCATAATAGAACCAAACATATTGATATCAAGTATCATTTTTGCCGGGAGTGTGTCAATAACAATATAGTTCAGGTCAAGTACTTGTCAACAAACAATATGGTTGCTGATTTGTTAACAAAAGCTTTAAGCTCTGTAAAGCATTACACCTTTGTAAATTGATGGGAATGCAACCATAATTTTATGTAACTTTAATAATTTACTGCATGTAATGTAACAATTTGAATGTGTCCCTTGTTTTGATATAGTGGGGGTATTGGTTTTATATCAAAATTAATAGTAAGTGGTGACACCTAGTGACACATATCAGTAAACCTAATGTATCTGTATAACTTATCTGTGGTTTTAAAAAGCAAATAAATATTAGTCTGTTGTGAATCTCAAAACGGTCGTTTCATTTTAATACTATCTATTAGCGAAATAATAAAGTCTCTATTTGTACCAACAAAATGTTATCTTTCACTAAACTCGTTCACATTTTGATTAATATGACAAATACACAAAGCCAGATATTCCGGTTAAAGCCATCGAAATCCACCAACGTAACAGGAAATTCTCTCCGATATCCGTATGGCTCAACAATGTATGATAATAAGTATTGTTGAGTGAGTCCAATGCTCAGAAAAACCAGTGACCACGACTAACAACTGCGTCACCAGCTCGGCGATCCATCTTGTTGAATCTACCACCAAATCTCTCTACCGGCTTTGATGCAGTGACAAGTCAGGAAAATGTAACATCAATTATGCATCTTCTAATCGATTGCACTCGATAATTGATTCCAAAAGCATCCTATTGATGACATTCCCAATGCTCACCCGAATAAAAACGACTTTACTGGCCTGGGCCGATAAAACAGCGTGTGCCGTACCGTAAAAAAAATTAGGTTTTAAGTTGTAGGTATTTCGCCGCATTCGTTAAAGAGCTCTGACCTCTGCTAGAAAAGGAACTACCTAGCATTACTAAAAGACCGAATGAAACCAGCATATAATATAGCTGATATGGATTCAAGGTCTACTTAGACTGGTTAACCCAAACACGACTCGTTCGGCTCCCCTCAATCGATGAAACCAGGAACGGTGATCTGAAATGCAATTTCGCGATGTCCAGTGCGTCGGAGTGGAATGTACTGTAAGCGACAACATGCAACTCTATTACCATCAGCTACACTGTTAAATGAATATAAATCTTATTGTAAAGATATAAGGTTCAACATAGTGTTGGTGTTTGGTGGGTGCAACAGGTTTTCAATTTGGTTGGTTGATGGAGCGAACATTATATGCCTAATAGAACTGCAGGCTGTACGGAGCGTATCGGTAATATAGCACTGATATTTTACTATTGATTTCCTGGAGGCTATGTGGAGGATATAATATGAACAAAACAATTAATAGGCGAAAAAGTTTGCAAGGAACATTAAAGGTTTAAGTTTTATTTGCTATTAAATAAATAGGATTTATCTGCCAAAGTAACTTCAGGGGCCTTAGCATGACATGCGTTGTCGCGCGCGACTCCATACTTCGAGTCGCGCCTGAAGTACTTATGGAGAGTCACGCCGCAACGTAAGTCATGCTAGACGTACATATCATCCTTTCTTGTTATCAATTAGTTATCACGTTCATGTCAATTAAATATAAATATACTTACGATACAACAAATTTTAAAATGACATTCGTTGTCAAAACAAAATCATTATTTGTTTAGATTTTGATAAAAAATCCATAACACGTTATTGACGTTATGATTTCAAAGTTATAGGATCACTACAGTTCGTTTACCTAATTACTCGTAACCTTCGGTCTTTAAATTTATGAAAAAAGTTAAATTTTTGTACCCTTTATAACAAAAAATAATGATAATTAAATTCACAGAGAATCACAGTGAGCAACAAAAGATGCACATAAAAAGGAATCCTTGGGGTCTACCGAAAAGTTCTAAAATCGACATTTCGTTATCAGCGTCTTTATCGCTCTTGCATATTCGAAAGAGAGTGATGCAAATATTATTGGCGTATTGTCAAAGAGAACCGAGATAATACTTATGAGCTCAATGACACTGATACCCTCAGGATGAGTCCTAACTATGTAATACAGCCGCCATCGGATATATTCACATGTATCTGCCAAGTTCACATGTAAATATCTGAATAACGCCTCTATTGTCAAGGCGATAAAGTGCATGCTCTGATATTTTTGAGTACCGTGACCGCTTCGATATATTTTATGGCGACTGTATTCCGGTATCTTAACCAAATAGTTGTCGAACAAGACAAGAACGGAAACGGTGAGTCTCTTGAAAGTCTCTTGAAACAGTTCAAGAATTTACAATATCACGATCGAATTGCATGCTTTGAGTCTTTGAACCCGCATAACTCGCGCTCTGAAACTTAATCTCGGTATATTGATTAGGTTTAGCAAAATAAAAGAATACGGTGTTTCCTCTTACACAGTTTTTTACACAGTTTTATGACACAAATTTGCACAGTTTTATTTTGCTTGACCCCGTATATTTATTTATTTGTTTGTTTATTTATTTAGGTGCATCAAATCTTATTAATTAAATTTCAATCACTTCCCGGTGTCTGATTGAACTGAAATTTGGTATACTTCCGTAGTTTACATGACATTGCTACTAGGTATAGTCAGGGATAAAACTGTGTAACAAATTTTTTTTTGGGAGTTAATTGTTTTTGTGAGGATCAAATAACATAAGTGAGATTCAAAATCTGACATTATAGCTATTATACTACACACTGAAGTAAGTACTTAAATAAGTAAAAAAGATAAGGCGTCTAATCTACCTTGCGTTTCGAACAAAAGTCCTAATAATTTGAATTTGCTAGCCTTGCTTTAGTAGACAGGTAGCTTTGCTCTGACCCAATGACCTCAAGCTCAAAGCTTCAAGTTACCTCACTGGAGCTTATAATTAGCAATTCGATTAGCGGTCTGCTCTGTCAGCCCTAGTATTCACAAAAACAACCAACCACATCACTACAGCTGAACCAGTCTATCTCTGCCCTTTGGTTAAGCATATTTGTTACGGAGCACGGACACAAGGTATAATAGAGTCGATCTTGTCGATAAGTAAAGTGTATTTGGGAATAAGGTTTAACTGCACAAAGAACGGGATCTGTCTGTTACATCTGAGAACCAAATCTGAGCACCAAATTGATTTGCCAAATAGACCGAGAGGGTTCTCATTAGCATTTAGGTGCGGACTTCTTGTCGGGGAGTTTCAGAAGACATTTCAGTTAAATATGTGTGGAAAAATGTAGATTTTGATAGACATATGACAGCGTGTCACTTTTAACTCCAGCGTTACTCATAACAGGACTACGTAAATCTGAGATTAGAAAATCTTTAGTATAATCAGAAAAGTTTGAGAGAAAGTGGGATTTTATTTTATTTTCCTTACAAATATCAAATCCAATTTAATTCCGCGCTGAACCTAATTTAGAGAAACGTAAAACTGGTAATTTCCAAAATTGAGTCATTTTATCGCCTAAGGGTAAACTGCGCCATTTCATAAAAGAGGATTGCCAAGGACCCGGAAATGAACCACAATAAATGAAAAGTCACCGTTTTTAGCCTTCATGAACCAGCGGAATGTAGAAGGTAGGTAGGTATATCCTGATACCTGCATAAAATTTATCAAAATAAAGTATTTCATGTAAATAAATTGGTAAATACTAATATTATTTATTGTATATTAATTGAATCCTTACATTTTACCACAGACTAAACAGACACCTCATCCTTAAGCTTTTACAGGGACCACGAGGTCACCACACATAAGCGCAATTTTATTCGTAATTTTTTATGATTCGAACAGCATTTCTCAATAGTATTCAATACCAATTTGTAGTATAACAATCCAGGTTCACCCTTGTAACTTGATTTTTGTGGATATTTTTAATTTACATCAGTAATGATCAAAAACGTTAACTCAACTGAAATAAGCGGTTGCGCTCTCATACAAAGTTAGTACGGGAGCACCTATGTGTGGTGACCTCGAGTTGTACTTATAATCTTTCTAGTGATTGAGGTTATATGTGATTTTTACAGTAAAAATGTGTCTAGCTTATCGGACTGTATTATGAATGAGTGAATGACAACCGAAACCTCATTAAAAATGTACCATCACCATAAATTTACTAGCAATGAACGTCCGTCTTAACTATAAATGGACATCATAAAGCAGGAGAACAGCTCTGAGTGTCCAAGAAGCCGTTTAATTGTTCTGGCAAGAGTGACTTTCCCATCGCTTACAGAACGTTTGCAACTCGATGCCACACAGAAAGCATTGAAGGACCTTTATACAGGCTGCAACAAAAATACTGGTGATCCTTTTAAAGGTCGAATTCGTATCGTAACCTAATAATGAAAAAGTAAAAAACAATAATTGGCTATTTATGGAGGGTTGGCCAGCTGTGACACTGTCTTCCTCGTCACAGCTGGCATACAACAAAAATATCAGTAGAAAAAGAACATTGCATACGATTTGGTCTACCCTACTCAATGTGACGTCTTGTCGTTTCCTATACAGCGTATGTCAAAAGTCATGAGATGACCATGACTTGCTCAATTTAAAATAAATTACACAAGAAAATAAAATAAAAGATTAACGAGTTCTGTTTTGAGAAAATACTACCGATTTAGAAAAAGTGATTCCGGAACACGATCTAAAAATCACTCTGTATATGTATTTTCTTAATACTTTCAAAAAGAGCGCTCTTTACGTGTTAAGGAAAAACAAGAATTAGCGAAATTCAGAAGGAAATATTTAATTCTTTTATACTAAACGCAATAAAAATATAGTCAGCATGATGTACAAATAGTCACATATAGCACCATCTATCGTGGTGGTAACTTTAAAGGTTAAGTACTAACCAGAACGTCTTTTATACTTGAAAGTGTTGAAATATCACACCAATTCGGGTTTTTGCACGACTTTAGTTTTACATTGGCGCCCAACGTGGGGCCAACTATAATATGTGATTTTTGTTCCACGGGGCTGTATTTGAACTACTTATTGCATGATTTGATCTATCATGTTTAGCTTGCACTTATACATTGATGCGAGGGAGATGCCATGAAAGATCAATATCAAGTTTTTAAGATTGAAATATTTATACTAATCACTGCACTGCACTCGAGGCCCCGATACTCTGGTTTACAAAGAAGACTCCCATTGGGAATACACCGTCAGTTCATAAAACTGGTTTTACAGCACTCCATTTTACGAGGGCTGTAAACAAAACGAGCTCCGTGATATACGGCTTATGTTTGAGTCTTTTCTACGAGCTTTTCTTCTAGTTCTTAATAACGATGTTTTATCTATTAAAGTTCAATTTTGGAGAACATTATTGATGACGAGCTAACCTAAGTTACTATACTATAGGGGATATGAGAACAATACAAAAATATAACCAGATTGTTCGATCGATTTTTTTTTTGCTCATTTAAGTACAGTGTGTAATGTTGATATCTTACTGTGCGGTGATCTAATAAACAAGTGTGCAGCTAATGAAGAATTAAATAAACGGACGGTTGTCCTGGCACGGCCGCCACGTGTTGTTTGTAAGTAACAGCTATCATCTGACAAAGACCAAGGCCTCTACCGAATAACGTATTATAATTATACCCATATTTATTTAAATAAATAAAAGTGTGATTAACGTCGTCACTGGCAACATTTCTTTTGCTGTGTACAAGGGAGAAAGCCATGAAAAAAAGCAATGTTTTATTTCATTTTAGGGCGTAACTTTCTCTGCTAGGTACTTCATATATTATGTCCAGTATGTAACACAGACAATTATGTTGTTTTAGTTATGTATTTGGTTTTAAAATGTGTTTTTTTATCTTGCTAACTTTGTGTTGTAGTAATATGTAGGGGTACTTATATAGGACACCAAAAATGTAGTTTTTGACTTCCTAGCATGTGACACTAGCCCTGTAACGGAAGGAGTGAGGGAAACTAGATCTTGTTCTAAGCTATATTGTAGAACATATCAAATAATATATGAAACGGGGTTCGAACCCATGACCTTCGGATTGAGTCGCATGCATCTCCAAGAAAAGCAAAGTGTGCATGCGACTCAATCATGAAGGTGTTGTGGACCCACTTATTTTAATGATGACCGCTGAGTTGAAAGTCCTCTCTCGACCTTTCGTCCATCATGAAGCTTTTACAATGGAGTCTAGGGAACAAAATGCTCTTAAGCCCAAACCGTTGTTTGCAGATCGTGACCCTTTTGATGAATAGTGAGGTGCAGCTTTGTGGAATAAAACCCAGACAGCATTGTACTCGGGCCTATATTCTAACATCACTAACTTTAAAATAGGTTTAAGATACGATGATACTCCAAATCAAATCCAAACCATATGCAATTTAGGTACATCTCTTTTTGACAACTAAACAAAATCAGATTCTCATGAATTTGAAGTATCATACTATTGAAGTAATATTATTATACGTATACGACATACGGTGTACTTGTTTTAAATTCACACGATTTTATACGACTTACTTACAACTTAGTAAGTGTACGAGGTTAAGTCCCGTTTTTGACAAAATAATAAAACCACGACATACGTTACCTAGCCATATTGATATCAAAAAGTGATAAGGTAGGTCAAACGTCTAATCTGCTGCTTTAACCTCCAAATCAAATTTGTTTGGATATGATTTTGATGTCAAAAGATGTATAAGTTAAAATACATGCTCCAGGAATGTTCCTCAGTATATACCACATCATCATATATACATGTACCACATCAGGAATCTGATATAAAAAATCCCGTGACCGTCAATGCCCGCGTAACATCACTACTTGTGACCCCTTTTGAATTGAGAAAAAAGCGAAAAAATTTAATGGAAATGGAAAAATGGAACAATGTTTGCATAAAGCCCGCCGGTAGGTATGATACTCAAATACCGTGGATAAACAACTGGAATTGAAAACTCGATTATACTAAAGGCAGCTTGATATTTATATTCAGTTGACACAAAATCCGACTATTGTGTTTTCATTATTTTGACAAAAAACGGGACTTAATCGCGTACACTTTTTTTTTAATTAGCCTATTTTCGTGTCCCACTGCTGGGCAAAGGCCTCCCCTCTTCTCCTCCATTCAGTCCTGTTTGTAGTGTTTTCCCGCCATGCTATAAAGAATGCGTCCAGGTCATCCCGCCATCTCCTTTTTGGTCTGCCTTTACCCCGGCGGCCGTCTTTGGTGTCGCGTACACTTAATTTTATTATTTTCCTAACGTTTGTTGTGTCTGCCTCCAATCATGAGCGTTCGCGCTCGAAATTTCAGGAAAATAATGAAAGTAAGTGTACGCAATCAAGTCCCGTTTTCTGTCAAAATAAATAATGAGTGAAAATCGTGTGAGTTTAAATCAGAATATTGTGACTTCGCTAAGATATTGTATTTAAAATCCTAATCGATGTTTTTTATATTCAGTTTTGGATATTTATCGAAATAGTGGAGCTAAAACATCTTTTCAATTTTAGCTATCCTGCGAGATAGAAACGAGATACAAAGCCACTATTATCCTAATGGAAACTTCTGGAATAACCAACATCCTTGCAAGTTTCAAGTAAATTCAAAAGCGATATTCTTTGAACACCGTTAACGTTGTTATAGAACACTCTCCGTTGTAACAGATTTGTCGATGGCAAATTCAATTAGGTCACTCGGTGTAGCCTGAATGAGGGTCTGGCTTGGATTATAACATGCTGCAATAGTTTTACAGGTTGTACACTCATCATCAAATATATCAGAGCGGCCAGGGTACTCAGAAATATCTGAACATGCATTTTATCTCCTGGATAATAGAGGCATTGTTCAGATATTTGTGACCACCTTGTCTGCTCCGATATATCTGGCGACTGTACTGTCTCTTGAATCCCTTAATATTTTGCTTCGTTTTTGAATGGGTATTGTCTAATCGACCGAGCGAGCGTAACGAAATGAGTTTCATTAAAGGCGCCTGCATTTCAAAGTTTTTTTATTCAATTTTGATAGTTCTTTCAGTAATATTTTTAAAAGATGTAATTGATTTATTTAGACGAAAGTTTGTATGAACGTATGTAGTTGATATGATATATTTTATTATGCAGACAATAATGTACCTTTCACTTAAAAAGGGCACATTTACGTAATATTACAAAAAGTAGTTTTATCTGTACGTATCCCTTTTATCTTCATAGATAAATCTCTCTAGGAATGTACGTACAATTTCCATGTTTATCATGAAGTACAAGGAGCTTATCTTAACCCTTTTCTGTACTTATCTATCTTTTAAAACCTTCCTTTGTATCAGAAGATGGCTACAAAAAGCATAGTAAAAGTGAACAAAGGAATCATAATCGCAAACTATTTTCTTTGTTGCTAGGAAATGTAACCAAGATTTTTCATCGAACGAGCGGAGCGTAAGCGAAGTGAGTTCTTAGGGGGTTCACCCACTATCAGACTATCGGACGATATCGGTCTGTCAGTTAGAACAGAAATTTTACAACTCCGTACAACTGACAGACCGATGTCGTCCGACGGACTGATAGTGAGTGGACCCCTTACGGGCGGCCAGCGATTATCAGTCCGCATGCAGTCCACCTGACGGTATCGGTCTGTCAGATGTCCGGAGCCGGCAAATTTTTGTTCTAACTAACAGGCCGAGATTGTCAGGTGGACTACAGGCGGATTTATAGTCGGTGGCCGGCTTTAGGCTGGCTCTACATGATGGGCCATCATAGGGACGCAGCTATACGACGGAATGAGATCGCAATATCGTTAGCTCTTTCTAACGCATAGCTGCGTCCCTATGATGGCCCATCATGTAGAGGAGCCATTACAGACCACTTTGGACACAAAAGAACTTTCAGCCGGCTACCTAGACGTCCCTGCAACTTTAGTAACGTTTTTCTGATCTTTATGAAAGGCCATGGCAGGATAAGGGAACATCTGGTGCCTTAATAGCTTTTCCGACAAATTTTTGTGATGATGGGCCCTGCTGTTAGTAACACTTATACAAAATTACAGCATTCTCCTCTTCTTACTTTCCAAGAAAAAAAATAATTAAGAAAAATAATTTTTCATGAATATTTCCGCTTCTGTAGATTTAATTAATTCGTGCTTTAAACATATAATACACTTAGCCGAGACGGACAATATGTCACTATAAACCGCATAACATTCCATAGACAGTTTCTTTATTTTAAGGGTTAACATTTTTCTTTTTTTTTCATAAGTTCTGAGAGAGGGACACCTCCAATTTTTTAACACATAATAGCCTTTTTGATGGCCTATAACATAAATAAAATTCAAGCTTCTGGGGTTATAGCAAAGATCTATATGATTTGAGAGTTCGTATATGAGCAGGATTGATCAGAGGTTATGGAGCTAAAAGGCGCGAAAGAATTATCAGAAGTGTCTTGCTATATTGGTCTGCGTTTTCAAGTAAATCGCGAGTTCTCGATTCGAGGCGGACTACTAATTTTATAACAATAAGCTGGGGTATACCCAGTGGCGGCGGGTAATTTTTTTTCAAAGGCAAGCCTGAAGTCAATTAGGGTTGAAATTTCTCCATGAGCTGCTGAAAATTAGGCAAGCCGGCGGGAATCGAGTTATATGGTCGCGCCGCCACCGGTATACACAACATTTTATTTGACGTACCCATATACAGGGTGTCACAAAAATACTGGTGATCCGTTTAAGGGCATAATTGGTATCGTATTGCGAGTAGGAAAAAGTAGGAGAAACAATTTTTGGACGCGAAAAAAAATTTTTTTTTGGATGGGCCGTGTCATCCCAGCTGGCCAACCCTCCATACAAAACCAAAAAAATTTTTCGCGAGAAATTTTTGTTTTCTTCGTTTTTCACAATAAGAATACGAGTACGATACCAATTATGCCCTTAAAAGGATCACCAGTATTTTTGTTACACATTGTATTGATTATATTACATTACAGGTAGGTAGGTAATAGGTACTCGTATTCATCATTTTCAGACCTTTGTCGTCCACTACCGAGGACGGGCCTCTCTTTGAGAGGTGTAATTGGATAATTCCGAGACCGAATAATTCTGAAAATCTCTCTGACTCTTGTTCCATCATAATAAAAGTTAGATTTTGGCCTTAATCCTTCACTTTTATCCATTTAGAATTACTCTAAGTATTTCCTTTTTTTTTAAACGTAGATACTTTTCTATAATTTAACTAAATTTTAAACAAAAAACTGTCATGTAGGCTTCCCGTTAAAAGTCTATTCAAAGGGATGAATTTTCAATAAGCTTCAAAACAAACTATTAGCTCACAACATTACATTAGGGTTAATAGCCCATTAGGAACATAGCCGAGACGCCATTCTGAATGGCATGTATTAATCAAACCGCAGCTAATCACCTCAGATACATACCACTAGATCCCGCATTAATCTAATAAACTTATCAGTGAATACATTTTCGTGAGTTGTCGACGTCTACACAGATCTGGGGGCCAATTTTTGACTTTCGAGCGCCCGAATTCAAAAAGTTTAAGCTCGAAAATAATCGCACACAAAAGCTTACCGCTATTTTTTTCACATGAAATTAATAGTTTAAATACTCATGATTTTAAATTCCTATGGCTGTTATTTTTAAAACATAATTTCATTGTTTTATTCTGAGCTGTAAATGACACTTTTGAGCGCTCGAATCTGAAAAATCACCCCCCTGACGGGAGCACGTCATAAATAAGATTACAGGACCACTCTGCAAAAAAAACTGTAATCAGGGCTATGTGGGAAAACGTGAGAAGACACATGCCTAATAGCAGGCTCTTACACGCTGAAGAAGAAGAAATTTAACCATAACCGAGTGGTAAAGTACTTACTTGTTTGATATTTTTGATAGTTTCTACTGCCCTGGTAATAAGGGTGACGGACGGCTGATAACATTACAGAGCTAACAAAAGCAAGTGGGCCGAGAACAGAATTTTCGTTGATTGAATCCACTAGCGTTACTTTTCCATAGTTTCCATTACATGGAAGTACATGAAACGCAATGGAGTTTCGAACATACTAGCTATAAATTGGGACACTTTTCGTATCGTAGTAAAATCAGTTAGCTCACGATTCTAAAGTTTTAGGGCATAGAAACGAAAAGGTTAATTCATATAAAACATCTGAAAACATCTGAATAATAATATTAAAATGAACAATGAAATTTTATTTATATTTTTCTTTCTTTTATACATATGTATAATTTGGGTAAGTGTGTTAATTAATTGTTGTTATAAGCAGAAAAGTCCGCCGGGGTTCACCGGGGTTGAGTAAGCGTCGATAGCACAGTTGGCAGTGCGATCGGACCGGTGTTCCGAGAGGTCGCAAGTTTGAGTCTTGCTCGACGCGGTGAATTTTTCCTTTCAATTATAATAAAGTGTGTTAATGTTGATTGGCATTTGCTTTTGCAACACCTACTTATTTGTTAGTTTACAAAGGTTTCCGCTTCCGAAAGGTTGTCTGGAAGAGATAGCTTTTTAGCGATAAGACCGCCAATTTTTTTACCTCAACTTTTCTGTTTGTAACTTGTGTATACTCTGTTTCTTTAATTTGTGGTGTGCAATAAAGAATATTTATTTTATGTTATGTAATAAACCTTGTCAACGACCGACAATTACCTAACCTAGGTACGTCGAACGAAAAAGTTTAAATAATCTAATGTAATGTAAAAATTCTTTGTTGTACAGAAACAAGTCAAAAACACGGTCAAAAACAATAGGAAAACGCAAGTAGAAAGGCGAAGTTATCCCTTTAAGGGATCTGGCGTGGCGGCTTAAGGTGATATCAGACGGTTCATTTATTGTTCATTTTCGTGTTTCATTTAGCATCTTTCACTCCAAGTGACACGTCTGAACACAAAATGAAACAAAAATGAAAAATGAATTCATTAATGAAAATATCCAACAGTGTTGGATATTTTCATTCGGCACCTTTCATTCGCACTCCGAATGAACCAAAAATGATCAGTCTGAACACGGAATGAACGTTCACTTTGCCAAAGTGAACGTTTACTTTGGCAAAGTGACTTTGGTTCCCCATTTTCTCGAATCCTGTGATAGTGGGGTGGCCAAGTTGAAGCGGAGAATTCTTCGTAGGACTGAAAAGGTTTATACCAATAAGTGGTATCGTTCGAATCAGCATAAGCTACTGATTATTAAATTATCTCTTGTCACTTCATAAAGTGGTGGAATGAGTTTTTATGACGTCACAAAGATGGCGCGCGACTTAGGGTTAGATTTTGTCGATTATTTCAAAAAATATTTAGTCAATTTAAGCAAACGAGGTGTCATATGATTGATATTTTCATGCTTAATAAAATATGTAAATCTACCTTCAACCAAAAGGTTAAATAAAAGCCAAATTTTTTTTTATTTAAATTTCTAACACGCATTAATTTACATTATTAATTATGTTAAACTTTATTGCACAATAATAAAAAAATAAGTCCAAAAGGCGCACTTGATGCTTTGAGACATTCTGTTCCAGTCAACCATAGGGCAAACCAGAGATTTGCTATGGTGTGTGCAGTGAGATAAAAGGATTGTGTAATTATTAGTCTCATATTTAAGTCCTAATTTCTAACTCTACACATTGTAAAGAAATATTTGTATTTATGTACTATGTGTATATGTAATAATCTTTACCTTTATTTAGCCTTATCATTACACATTTTATCAATAAGTAGTGTATTTTACAGTGTGTTTTTAACATACTGTTTACGCTGTTGCGGCAGCTCTTGTAAAACAGTTATCATCGAGGCCGAAAGAGCACAGCGTGCTGTCCTTAAAACAATGTTAAAGGAAGGTTGTATGGAATAGAATGATCTGGCGTTTCTACAGCTAAAAATATGTATATTATCGTCGGGTAAATTAGGTACATAATCCGATATCGTTAGATAGACTTTATTACGTTTCTATTTAATTGTCCTGTGCAACTGCGAAATCATTTTATTTATTATAAAAATATAGACATCTAATATTGAAACGGCCACAATGAACTGTTGTTAGTAAACTCCAGTGGGGATTGAGTTCTAAGGACACCGGCTTGGTTTTCTTTAGATATCGATAATTTTTGCGGTCTAAGAACAGTAAGTATTGCGAATCTTGTGTTTTTTCACATGTAATGTTAATAATGGGATCTCATTCCTTTTTGTAAGTAGGGCTCCTTTTTCTCCTTCCACGTTCTTGCCGTGCACATTCCCACCTATTCTCACCCATGAACCACCCTTTATTTTACTATCAACAACTATGGTCAAAAAAAGATCAAAATGTTATCAACTGAAAATGTAACTGTTTGAAGTTCTTTATATGGGATTGCAATGTACTTGTAAAGTTTGCAAAACCAGGCAACCCGGCTGACATTGCAGTATGTTAAGATTTTCAGAGGCTTTATAGCTCTAATACTAGATGTATTCAAAATTTGGACTTTTGTGGATTAGCTAGAGTTAGAATTCGTATGATCTGTCATATAATAGTCAGTCAGTAACAAAACTTAGGGACTTTGACTTGCAATAATTCTTAAATTATAAGTAAGTAAAAATTAAATGATTTTGAGAATATGTCTTCCTTGTGTTATGACTTCATTTTCACTGAAAATTCAGACTTCTAGCTAACCTTCTAGCACCAAACACCAGAATACCAAAATTAGGGGGCGTCGAAAATAGCTTGAATGGCTACGGGAAAATGATAGTACGGCCGTGAGAGAGACTAATAATTTCACAATCCTTTTATCTCACTGCACACACCATAGCAAATTTCTGTTTTGCCCTATGGTTGACTGGAACAGAATGCCTTAAAGCATTAAGTGCGCCTTTTGGACTTATTTTTTTATTATTATGCAATAAAGTTTAACATAATTAATAATGTAAATTAATGCGTGTTAGAAATGTAAATAAAAATAAATTTGGCTTTTATTTAACTTTTTGGTTGAAAGTAGATTTACATATTATTTTATTAAGCATGAAAATATCAATCATATGACACCTCGTTTGCTTAAATCGACTAAATAGTTTTTGAAATAATCGACAAAACCTAACCCTAAGTCGCGCGCCATCTTTGTGACGTCATAAAAACTCATTCCACCACTTTATGACGTGACAAGAGATATTTTCATAATCAATAGCTCATGCTAATTCCAACGATACCACTTGTTGGTATAAACCTTTTGGGTCCTACGAACATCGAAAATAAGATAGCTCCTACGAATTGGCCTTTCTTCTATGAGTAGTATCAAGACGAATATAACAAATATAACCGCATCAAAATGGTGTTCAAGTGAAACGATCAGAATACTTTGTTGTTTTAGAGAATTTCAAAAATTACCAGTGTCTTTGGAACCGCAAACTAGACGAGTAAGTATAAAGACAGAATAATTCTCTCAGCAATGTATCTGAGGCTCCAAATATATTTACAATGCATGAACTCGGAAAGTGCTCTTTTTCAGAGTAAAGTCGTGTACAGAAAGCGATTCTTTGCCGCACACTTGCGGCAAAGGATTTCCATAGTACTTTTCTGCACAACTGGCCGCTTTCACACCGCCCCTCGTTCGGAAATTAATTGCTTTCTGCACTTGTAGCATAATTGGTAAAACAAAGAAAGGCCGAGATCGCAGAAGTTTGCCGAGATCGTAAATATTCGATCGAGGGCTTTCTTTATTACCTCCCGTGTTGTTTACATCATTTTATGCCTGCACTTGGCCAGAAAGCGTCTTTTTCCGTACGCGCAGCAATATATGTATATATATTGTGGCCAGGTGTGGCATAAATATCTATTCTTCTTGGCAATCCAAGGTCTCACCCACCACCTTCTACGCTTTTTTTCTTGCCTTTTCGTTAATTATTTAATTAAGTAATCGCAAACTAAACTTATTCCGAGACGCACAACCCGACATAGTGAATGAAATAACAAAAAGTGAATATTCATTTTTGTCTTTGCGTGTGAACATGGAATGAAAGAAGAATTAAGCATTAATTCCAGTGAACGTTCATTCGAGTGAACCGTCTGATATCACCTTTAGCACGACATGCGTTGTCGCGCGCGGCTCGATACTTCGAGTCGCGCCTGAAGTACGGGGAGTCGCACGACAACGTAAGTCATGTTAGACGTACTGTTCCAGTAGATGAGAAAAGAAGTAAAAAAAGATCTGTCTAGTACTAGTGATCCGAGTTAATCACAGATGACGAGACGTATTCAGTGAACGCGTTTATTACACATTCAGCATCGGATTATAGCAAGCTGGAGTCATTTTAATTTAATCCTTTGAACGCAAAGACCCGTAAATGCGTCATGATTACTTAGGTATTTGACGTGGTTCTTTAGATGATGGTCAGAGTAAATAAGGCCGTGTTGAGTGGGACGGCTATTCTTTTTGATCGACTGTTTCAACCTAAATGCATAAGCAATAGAACATAAACAATGACTGTTTTCGGCAGCTTTCGTTATGCTGCCACAAAGTGCTGGAATAACCTTCCACCACCGATTAGATAAAGCAGTACTTTTAGTGGCTTCAAATCTAAACTAAAGATGTGTCTAATGGATCAACAAGGTTCTTCACTTTGAGTCACGCAGTATGCTGTCCCGCACATCCTGACTGCTGGCTCCACAGAAATCCCGCACCGTTGACCACGCTAGCCTAACTCGCACGCAACTGCATTGCTGAGTGGAGACCATTTGAAGATGTGTTGTTTAAATAAATGTTTTATTCTATTCTATTCTAATGAATGATAATTACACAATGAGAAAACTCAAAGGAGATGGAGTGGTCACATGCTTATGAGCAACGAAGAGAAATGGTCTAAAGATGGTAATAACAGAGAAAAAAGTCGGTGAATAAAATGGGAAGATAATTTCAGACTCGTAGCCAGATACCTACGGACTTGGACACCTATGGATATACTTAAATGGAGATTTATGCCAAAGGAAATCAGACAAAGGTCTGAGGAAAAAGGCTATCAGTGATCAGTAAAAACATAAGCATGTAAAATCGGCAAAGAAATAGTACCAACATGTAAAGATATAAAATATCGAATTACACAGTCGTTAAAGAAAACAACCCTCTGTCTAGGGACCAAATCAGCTTTAACATAAATCTGAGTTGCTGTTCCTAATACTTAGCAAAGTTCAAGTGAGTCTATTTCTCGTCTCGACCAAGAAACACACGCTTCGAGCACGATCGACGCTCACTTATAGGCAACCACCAGACACTGTCAGTAATAATTACATTATTTCTTTGCTCATCCTTGTCATTCTTCATATACATAGAAAAGGACGGGTATTGAAATAATGACATTATTACTGCTAGTGTCTGGACGGCTAATAGCTACACATCATGTTTCTCATCACACTTGCGAAGAAAATACAAAATTCGAAGCGAAATTAATCTGAAATACGGCGCCATTTCAGATACGTCCACCATTTTGTCATAGTTTTGATAATTAATCATCGAAGGGATATTCTTATTCGGCAAACAGCCACAAATGAAGATAGTGTTACATATTTAAATCGGCTTTTAAATATATAAACTACAATTTTTAAATCATCAACAAAAAATTAAATGATACGAGTAAGTGATTAAAAAGTTTAATGATTGTTAGTTATTTTATAATTAAAACTCATGCCTTGATTTTATTTCAAGCAAATATTTTGCTTTTAACCTTCTTGATTCGTATGATATGGTAAGGTAAGTAAGTATTAGGAAAACTACCTATTTATTTACCTCGCCTTAGCTTGAATTGGCTATAGTCCGCCAATAGAATTACCCCTCTCCTGGCACAGACAATATGTTTGCCACCGCAGACACATGAAGCGACTCCTTTGGGACCGGTCGGTTATACACAAATCTAAACTTACATAGTATAATGTGGGATCTCAACATATTTAATGCTATTATAAAATAACACGGTTACACTCACGGCACTTTAGTCACGTCTTGCGACATGTTTCGGAGAGCCTAGGTCTCCATCTTCAAGCACTAGAAGTGCTACTTAAACCGGCCCGTGGCGCACTGCTGCGCCTCGCGTCGCCGACTGCCGACCTGCACAGCAGTGCGCCACGGGCCGATTCAAGTAGCACTCCTAGTGCTTGAAGATGGAGACCTAGGCTCTCCGAAACATGTCGCAAGACGTGACTAAAGTGCCATGAGTGTAACCGTGTTATTTTATAATTTTAATATGTCTCACGAAAGTTTAAATTTAATATTTAATGCTGTGGACATATTGAAATATGAACCTACAAACTGTACTGTAATTAAGTTTCAATATTAGTATGTATTAAGTACTTTGTTTTTGTTATAAGTTTTTATTTGATAGAGAGTTATAATATTAGTTGGAGTGGCAATTAAACAAAAGATCAGTTATATAAAAATACATGATAACAGAATATATATTTGAGGCAATACAACTCCTAATCACAAAAAAATAATTTCTATAAATAGGTGTGATGAACAAGGACATGCCTTAATAAAAGAAATTGTAGCGTGAAAAGTGCTACTTACCGATGCGTTCATTATTTTACATTAAACACGAGTTATTGATTTTATAATAGTCGGTCAGTAGGTGGGCATTCACGTTCACGTCTATGACCTTTGTATATGTAGTCACATTTGAGTTAAGTGCGTTGTATATATTGGATTGGGTTGTTTGCAGAAAATTATTATTTACGTATTATTAAGTATACATCAGAATAAAACCATTTGAAGTTTTTGAAATCGGAAATTTCGAATCGAAAGAGTATAGAATTTGTTCGGAAAGAGTAGAGTTGTGGTTTACATGAATATAAAAAACTTACCTCTAAATAAATTTAAAAAGACATTAAAAAACTGGCTTGTGCAAGAATGTTTCTATACAGTAGATGAATACTTTGAATACTACAATATAACTTGACATTTTCGCCTATAGTACTTAGGTCAATAATAGATAAATTAAAAAAAAAACCATCTCTTTATAATATATATACCTATTTTGTACATAGCTCATTGTAAAATTTTATGCTGACATGATATTATTATAAGTTTAATTTTTGCATGCCATATTCTGGTTAAATGTGTGAACCTTGAAATTTTGTAAGACCTTATGTATCACATTTTGAGCAAATAAATATTTGTATTTGTATTTGAAGCTCATACATACGGCATTTCTATGGCGAGAACAGAGTCCTAGGTAGTAAAACATTAGCAATGCTTTTATTTACGACAAAAATCTAAAAGTACCGATTGGGTAACAGAAAAAGAAAAATATCGTGTATCTTGATGAAGATTCGTGAAAAAAATTCTAATAAAAATTGAAAGATCTTTGGAAAGTAATGAAGAAGGTATTGCCATCCCTAAGGCTGCGTTTCCACCAGAGATGAGCGAGGATGCGTTGCCAGGAATGTGTTTGTTAAGAACTAGAATCACCTCAGCTATCTACACGGAAAAAAAAGCGTCTGGGATATTCTCAATCCAAGACATTATTATTTTCTTGAAAATATTTCCTCGTGACAAGTATTTATTTCCTTTACCAAAAATATAATTCTTCGCTTTATAAAACCGCGTTTTCTTAAAATAGAAATACAAAAATGTATTGTTTCGAGAGTATATTGAGTAAATAAGAGAGATTGTACTTTAATCAAACAAGTATTATCTTAGGTAAAAGAAAACTAGAAAATCTCTAAGAATATAATATTCGCTTCGTTATATTTAAACCTCTAGTTTATTTTCGTCAAAGGAAATAAATGCTTGTCACGAGGAAATATTTTCAACATAATATAATAATGTCTTAGATTGAGAATATCCCGGAAGCTTTTTTTTCCGTGTATCCTCAATCCGCCTACGATTCGAAAGTGCTTGTTGCTATGCCTACTTGAATAAAGACATTGTGCCGTATTCTAATTTTAAAATGTATAAACAATACATTAACAACACAATCTGTCTTATAAGTCCAACACTCAACCAATAATCAACCAATATTGAAGTCGTATTGTAGTTGTATCGCAGTAATTTTCAAGCAAATTCCGTCATTTTTGATTCAGACGTGAAGGCTTTAGCTGTATTGTGTTGTTATTGCATTGGATTTGCATTGAAGTTGGATCCTATCTGTGCGTGTTTTAAAGTTAGAATACGGCCCAATATTGACTTTGACTTTGACTCACGCGCAGCTCTAGCGTTGGTTCCACACATTCCTCGCAATGCATAGTGCTCGTCTCTATTGTAAACGCAGCCTAAGGATGTACAATGATACCTAGATACAATACACATACTACAAGTCGCTCTATCTGTTTTCACATTACTAACACTCGTATTTAGGTCAAAATCCCAAAACTATCGATCAACACAAAAACAAACAGAGTATTCCTAAACGCTCAAATCAAGGTTTCGATTCATAGTTGATGAGTCTCTAATGGCGATACAGCCGATACAGGTTGCATGTTATCGTTGGGGTTTTAATTATTTATTGTGGACACGTGTTGTTTTCTGTGGCTGTGTTTGACTTACAGGGATTTTGAATGGTGATATGAATTTACCAAATAGTCACATTTTTTAAGGTATCATCATCATCTTATAGTTTGTCCCGGCTTTTTGTCATGGTTCGATAGGATCATTTCAGTTTAAAACTTTAAATCAAAGAAAATTATATATTTTGTTTGGTTTAAAGTGTTTACAAACTTTTTACTGCATTGGTCATCATTTTGCTTAAACAGTTTATGTTGAAAATAAAAATTGAATTAACAATTTTTTTTGTAAGTAATAAATTATTATTTCAGTGAATTAAACGTCTCTGGTTTTTATAGAATTTGTCTCTCTTATTTTATTAAAAAGTTATTTGTTAGGCTACAAGAGCTAATAATTGTATTTACTTTGACGTAAGTAACTAGCTTATAGTTTTAGTATCGGGTAAATTAATAATTATCATTGTTTTGAAATAAAAATATTTTGCCCTGGATTTGTTAACGTAGTGTTAATTGCCGATTACCTTCAAATTTACGTTACTTAAACAGTAATTTAATAAAAACTCTTTATTTGTGTGGAGACAATTGTTTTGACTTGTTTGTATTGTATTGGATTTGACCTTTGCGATCATAATTATAAAAGATACAAACAAGACAATAGTACATTTCGATATTAGTGCGGAAAGTATGTCATTACTTCACGAGTATCGAGATATCTTGCCACGAGCCGTAGGCGAGTGGCAAGACTCGGGACGAGTGAAGAATGACATTTACGCACGAGTATCGAACGACGTTTTTTAATACAGTTGCGAAAAAATTATAAAATTGTCAATTATTCACTTTGAGGTTACTTTAGTACATGTATCCGTACGCTCCGCGCGGTGCGGTGCGGCGCTGTGATTGGCTGTCTGTCACTGTCATTAGCTGTGATTGGCTGGAAAAGTAAAAAGCACTAGTGCGCGATATCAAACTTTCCGCACGCTAAACAGCTACGTAAAGTAGCACTTTTTGAGCAACTGTATTAAAAAAGATATTTATTTATTTATTTTATTTTATAATTTGTTTAAATATCATTTGCTGACAAAAATCATATTATATTCCTCATATCTTAATTAAAATCCCAACTGTAAAAAAGTAATATTTATATGCGAGTCCCTAATGTGTCTCCACTTTAAATACATAATATACCTTCATAACAGCAACATTACAAACTTTAAAAAAAAATTACAACATTATAATGTATTTTTTTCTTGTATCAAGATTTTCCCCAGCACAGCACAACCACAAGTGTCAGTCGAGAGTCGTTAGATACTTCATGCGCTCTTGACTCCGCTAGTCAAGGTCCGCTCAAATGCGGTGCGGGATACTTTTGAATACTTCCGTTTTTTATGTAAAAAAAAGTATATTCGGGTTATTTCCAAGAGAAAATCTCTAGAATAGTGGCGGATGATTTCGATTACAACAGACACTTTTGTCAAATGGAATATACATTGAACATGATAGTTATCCCAATTTCGGAAATATTCGAATGCGTAATAAGTTTTACTATTTACATACAATAGATAATGTATAAATAATTAAGTAAATATTCTTTATTGCACCAAATACAAGAAAAATAAAAAGAATTTTAACAAATTAACTGAAAATTTGGTAACAAGCAGTAGTTTCGCTAAAAAGCAATCTCTTCCAGATAACGTTTGTGTAGCAGGAAATGAAGAAATTAATTTAAGATAACAATAAGTGCAAAGAATTTGAGGTAATAGTATACATTTTACATAGGCTTAGGTCTATTTGTATACGTCATAATCTATAGGTTTTGCGAATAAAACCAGAATTGTCACGTGTTTCTATTATCTGTAACGACTGTAACTCTATGGTTTTATCATAAAAACAAACGGCAATACTTCTCCACAAACGGTAATACTTCTCCCCTCGTTTTCAATAGACTCATAAAATAACACGTCACCCGAAATAACCCAGCTTTGTCTCCATTGTGGCAATACATAAATAAAAAAGGATGAAATTCGGCACCTGAATAACGTTATTGATACCGACCTTTTCCGATTCGTTAAACAATTCTTTTCCACCTTTCTCTTGTTTTTATTCTGAAATACGACGATGACGCATTGGGACTGAATTTTATTGTCCTGATAAACTCTGTTTTTAAATAATCTATCTATCTTAAATAACCTTTGCGTTTAAAAAATTAAGCATGGGGCCGTATTCTAACTTCAAAACACGTTAAGATACGATTCAACTTTAATATAACTGTGATGCATTAAGTAACTACTCAATACACTTACCTAACGTCTGAATGGAAATATCAGAATTAGCTTGAAAACATTCCGATACAACTCCAAAGCATTTTCAATATTTGTTGTGAGTTTGGAGTTGTTTTAAAGAGACTGTATTTTCAATGCCTTTAAAAATTAGAATCCAGCACAGGGATTGTAGGCCAATAAAATTACACTTTTTCGAAGAATTAATTCCCAGCAGGCTGGAAACTGTTTTAATACCTTCATTTGGTCCGAAATTCGTGTCATCCGAGTTTGCCCAATCCCAGGAGATGTGCATTATTTTTGAGAAAATGTTGCTCCTAAGTTGATCCTGAGGACCTCATTTCAGCATGTCGCGGCGAGTCCTGGCAGCCCTAAAAACCTAAGCCCTTGGACAAAATCCGTCACAAGATATTCTCAAAATTCCTCATAAAGCCGACTTTCAATTTGGTCTCTCTACCCCCAGCAAATGCAGCCGAAATTAACCCTCCTTAACATTGAATGGAGTGACTTTTTCCGACAGACCTATCGTGTTTGAGCTACAAGCGAACAACTGAAAAAAGAACAAATATTTAGCACTGATTTTGACTTTCACGGTTTTTACTCATAATTATTTGTAATAAACGGGACTTAACCGCGTATATAATTTTTAAATTACCTTCGACGTTTCGAGGACGACATTGTCCCCGTGGTCGTGAAGAAAGACTCGCGACCACGGGGACTCGTCCTCGGTTAAGTCCCGTTTATTACAAATAATTATAAATATTTAGCAGTTATTTGCTGCCAAAAGTTATGCACACCTCCTAGAACTGTGCAAATTGGGATGACATGCCTTTAGGACCACATGCAGGTATTGGAATCATTTCCAGCCTGCTGGGAATTAATTCCTCAAAACGCTTTTTATTGATGTTGTTTTCTTGGCCTATTGTGAATAATACCGTTTTTATTATATATTATTTGAACTAAAGATACAGGAGTTATGTATTATTGTATGCCATGGTGGTCGACACATTAATAAAATAGATTTGTATTATACTTTTAGCGCTGAATACAGGCCTCTATATGTGATAAATTGAATTGCACGAGGGAATTCAATAGTCACATGGATTGAAATCAATTTACATTAGGGGTGGATCGGCACTCGATGATTTTCATAAGTTTACCAAATTCAATATATCACGGAGAGAGGTTGTTTGTGTAAATATAGGTAACAAAGGCCATATAATATTTATACAATTCACGTTTCCTCAAAATGTAGGCTTTATCACCGTTTTTGTCTACTCGTAATGGCTTTGGTTTCTGGGTATCACCATACAGGGTGTAACAAAAATACTGGTGATCCTTTTAAGGGCATAACTGGTATCGTATTCTTATTATGAAAAAGTAAGAAAAGAACATTTTCTTGCTAAAAAAAATTTGGTTTTGTATGGAGGGTGGGCTGGCTGGGACGACGTGTCCCATGCAAAAAAAAATCTTTTCACGTTTAAAATTTTTATCTCCTACTTTTTCTTACTTGCAATACGATACCAAATTATGCTCTTAAACGGATCACCAGTATTTTTGTCACACTCTGTATGCAATGAAATTTAATAATTGAAATATAATACATACTTAATAATTATTGCTGTTAGTCTCTACAATGTCAAGCTGCACGGTTAGTGTGAGTGTGCCACGTAGGTACAGTCAACAGCAGAAGTAGCTATGCAGTTCAGGTATTCTAAATTAGGTTTAGGTAACTTGATACGACTAGCTAGGATCTAGGTAGCTTGACACGACTTTATTACACATTCACCGCTATACTACGCGCGTAGCGCTACGCCGTAGCCGTTCCCGATATGTAGCGAAAATGCTTCCTAGAGCCGTGACGATAACGCGTCATCATTAGCACTGAATGGGTTAAAAAAATAAGAGCGTGTGAGGGTCATTCTAAACTTCTGACGCTGACTACTTCACGCACGAGATAAATTAAATTCCTATTCTTATCAACAGAGAATAACACGTATAGTCTCGTATGTGGTCGCCTGTGGTTGTGTGACGTCACGACTCGTAGGGTAAACAAATAGGTTCACTCAACTTAAAGCTTGGTAAACTAGTTGACTACGGAACCCTAATAAATCAGTTCGTACTTGACCGCCCCAAAATTCTGACGTTTCATTTATACAGTGTGTAAATCTAATACGTGCGAATCTCTTAACGGTGATTACTGATTAGTATAGGACATAAGAGATGTAATTAGATAACTTTTACTTAGAATAACAATTAAAATTGTATCCATATAAAATAATTCGGCCCGCAATGTAATGCAAACACACTCGTTGACAGTTACTTTCAATACCATGTTTACAGTAATTTTTTTTTTAAAAGCATTATTGGGTCACAGTTAAGTGTAACTTAAAAAAAACATCTTAATAAAAAAAATATTAAAAATTTATTTCAAAAACACCAGTGTCCTAATTGACAAGGTTCTGTTTGTAATTAAAAACAACAATGCATTTATCAAAAGATTATTAGCCTACTTACTTGTACTTACTTACTAGTATCTTAATTAATGATTACACTAATGAGTTCTATGTCTGGTTTAATTTATCGCCCGTATTAGATTTACACACTGTATGTACAGTTACGATACCGGATTGTTGAGCCACTTGCCATTGTTCGTAATTTAGCCGTGTTATGAATGACCGATATTACCGACTAGCTGCCAACTGTCAGTTATATCGGTCATTTATTACACGGCTAAATTACGAACAATGGCAAGCGGCTCAACAATCCGGGTTCGTGAATATACACGGAAAAAAAAGCTCCCGGGATTTTCTCAATCTAAGACATTATTTTATTACGTTGAAAATATTTCCTCGTGACAAGCATTTATTTCCTTAAACGAAAATAAAATAAATTTTTAAATATAACGAAGCGAATATATTCTTACATATTTTCTAGTTTTCTTTTACCTAAGATAATACTTGTTTGATTAAAGTACAATCTCTCTTATTTACTCAATATACTCTTGAAACAATACATTTTTGTATTTCTATTTTAAGAAAACGTGGTTTTATTAAGCGAAGAATCATATTTTTCATAAAGGAAATAAATACTTGTCACGAGGCAATATTTCCAAGATAATAATAATGTCTTGGATTGAGAATATCTCGGAAGCTTTTTTTTCCGTGTACATGTGTTCCTATATAGTTAAATATATACCTAAATAATATCAATGAGGGTTTCCGGGAATCCAGGTGGCGACACTGTGAGGAGAGTTCTTTTTGACAGCAGCTGTCAAAATCCACCAATTAAAAAAATGAGATAAACATGATTGGATTATGACAGCTGGACCTCTCGCCACGGCGCTGCCACTTAGACCGTGGTCTCCTATAAACGCCATCGGCTGCTTACAGCGTCTGCGTCACGATGCTTACTATAGAGATGTACTGTTGTGGTCTGTTTCAGACGTCGACGTTGGCGTCTTTTTTTGTATAGGAACGTTGACGCTGACGTCAGACGTCGCGTATAGCATAAAATAGAAGACCACGGCCTTAGTGAAAAAATCGACTTGGAAACCCTCATTATCTCACCATTCTGTCACGTGCGAGATACTGCCGCATCGCAGCCGTCCTGTCCTAATTGTGTTGCAGTGTGCCGAACGATTGGGCGTGACACTTCCATTGCCAGTTGCCACTTGACACAAAAACAAATGCAGACGATTCCACAGCCTGGAGTCTACTCAACAACCCGCTTTTCTGTTCTGCTCGTGTTTTTACAATAAAGTTCAAATATTTATTTTATTTTATATAATTAAACGGGCTCCTAGCTAGGCGGTAGTCGCCCGAAACCTGCCGGGTTTGAAATTTTGAATCGTGTTCAGGGTATTTGTTTGTTTATCACAGATATTTGTACCTGAGTTATAGATGATTCCTACGTATTTAAATATGTGTTTATCTATTCACTATAGGTATACATCGACGCTTTGTACAGTCGACGTCAAAGCTATGTTTATACTTTTGCACCTGATTACAAAGGAGTAAGGTGAAAAAGTGTAAACATATCTTTGATGTCGACTGTAGCCACAATACAAGCCTTTTTAACCTTACTGAATAGGTCGATTTGTGTAATATTGCCACATCATATTTATAATCTAATGAGGGCTACATATTTGCGCCGTTTGGCGTAGAAACCCTGGGACCCAGCGCAAAGACGCTTTTCAAAGAAATCTCCAAGCGCCTTGTCGATGCCTCAGGTAACCAGAAGGCTGGCAGCTATTTCGGCCAAAAGATAAGCCCGGCCATCCAAAGAGGTAACGCTGCCAGCCTTCTGGGTACCATAACCCACGAAGGCGACTTGGGGAGCATCTTTTATTTATAAGTTTGTTTTAGTTTTATATATAGGTTTATTGTTTCTGTAGTTTTATTGTGTACATATTTAAATAAAGAATACCCAATAATAAATTAAATATAATCTAAATAATATACCGCATATTGGTTTAAAAGTTCACAACATTCACACCACGGTGCAATCTCTAAGGTATAATCTTTTTGTCTGGATTCAAACACAAAACTTAATATCTTAAACTAAATTTGCATACATAATACGACCTTGATGTTGACATTGTTTCTATCGGCCTTCATATAGCCTTAAGTTTCAAGCCGTTCTTAGTTGGCAGGGATCCAACAAGAATAAGGCTGAATAGGGAACTTTAAAATGATTACATTGTAAATTTTATACACTTGTTTTATTATGATCATCATTGTAAAATCGGACTTTTATCGTTTGGGAGAAACATTCAGTAGTTCGTTAAACTAAAAAAAGAAGAGTATATTAAAATCTAATGAGTCAAACTAGAATTGACATCGATACACCATCTCATTGGTTTAATCCTCTGAGGCTTTCGACATTGTGCCGTCAATTGCTACGTTGCCTACTACACACAACTTTGCCTGGCTTCATAAATAGCTGTTTGGTGAAGAAAACCATGTTTATTTGGTGAAGAAAACCATGTTTGTTTGGTGAAGAAAACAAAGTTGTGCATCATAGGCAAAGTTGTAGAAGTTGAGAAGGCGCAAAAGCGATGTTCATAAGGGTCTTGTTATAGGAATCACGAGTTCTCAGTTCGAGGCTGAGTACTAGTTATTCTACAATTCATAAGAAAATATAGGCATTATGTTTCTCATAATAAAGTAAAGCCTTCAAAGAACTTATCTTAGTGCTTTCTGAGTACTATGTGCTATCAAAGAACTCACTGTCTTTTTCTTTTGCGCTGCAGAAAACGTCTCATCTCAAACGGGAAAAATATCACGCGGACAAAATGAGGGTTTTGTTCAAGTAAATTAAGTTGCTGTTATACTAGATACTGTATATACAGTACGAAAGGTGACCTCGATTTTATATCATGTCTTCCCTTGACGTTTCTAAGTAGGGTTGCACAACGTATCTGAAAGGGAAGATCCGTGGATTGGCATCCAGATCCGGATAATTTCATACATTTCGGATCTACATTGCAAACCCTGTTTCTAAGCTATAGTCGTAAATAGGTAGGTGACGTAGATATCGTTACATAAACTTTTGCGTACTTATTGCGTGTCTAGTTTATTCTTATTTGAAAAAAGGAGAATTTTTTAATACATGCAATGCAATAAGCAGCAAATATAGCGACATATACCTAATATACCTATACTTCGTTTTTTCTTTTAGATTAGAAAAATCATTCGATTGTTGTCGTGCGATTTTTGGGAAAACAATTTCCAAATTTTCCAAATTTCATCTTATTGGCTTAAGCGTATCACTAATAGCGGAAAAAAGTAGTATCATTTAAATTTTGCCCAGATAAGGGTGAAAAAAATAAAGATAATTGTCGAAATCGACCGTAATTTTTCTAGTTTAAAAAAAAACGAGTTATAAAGTAAGTAAGGTAGGTTGGTATAGTACTATGCAATGGAAATCGTTCCGCAAGTATGTCCGATTACTGTAAGTACTGATTTAAAACACTACTTTGATATGATAGTATTATTATAATTGTTATAAAGTGTCCAACCGGAGGCCTGGGTCACTTTATCCATAGTATTATGACATCTATATAAAAGGTAAATAAATATATATATTAATAGAAATAAATATAAACTATTGTTTTAGTCTGTACTCTGTGATAAAGGATAAATGCAGCTGTTGGATCCCTCGGAAAATAACTTCAAAGGGCGGCCGCGGACATGTAAAGTGCCTTTGCTTTTTCAGTATGTTAAAATAAGCATTTGAAACTCCATTAAGTTAATTAATATAACACAGAAGAAGTGACTCAGTACGATGTTCAACAAAAATGAATGTTTCTCGTCTCCTTCCTATTACTTATCTCTCGATTGTTTTGTTTGAAATTCGTCGAGATCTTAATTTTTTCAAGATGGCTGAATTGATTTTTTTAATGATAAGATCCTGAAAAAATCGGGGGAGATTTCCAAATGTCATGTGACGTCACTTTTTTGTTACTTTTAACCGACTTCAAAAAAGGAGGAGGTTCTCAATTCGACTGTTTTTTTTTGTATGTATGTTACTCGATATCTCCGTGAATCGTGAAACGATTTAAAAAAAAATAATTATCGAATGGGTATAACCTCTAGATGGGGGTCTGAATAATCGGGGGGGGTAATCGGGGTCTGATGATGGGATCCTGGAGAAATAGAGGGAACTCTTCAACTATTATAGGCACACCTATAGTGATTTCACTATTTTTTACAGTAACTCGGCCACTTCCTCTTGGAATAGCGGATCCTTAGTGAAGTCGGTTTTTTTTTGTTTAAAATTATTATAAATTACTTATGTCATAAATAATTCTTACCCTTACGTACAAAAAATAATGAAAAATATACACATTTTTTACAGAAAATTAATAATAAAACCTGTCATGTACCTATTTATGTATATATGTACAGCTGAGCAGCAGAAGTAGCTAAACGAGTAGGGTGTTCAAAATGACCTACATACGCTCAGTCGTGTCCAGCTCATTTTGAACACTCTACCCGCTTAGCTACTTTTAATGCTGACTGTACGCTGCCAGCGTGATGGAGGCTTTTGAGCCAGGTACGATTCGAGATGGGTCCTTTAGCTACCTCCTGTTAGTGGAGCAGTATGACGAAGCCTGTTGCGGATAAGCTTTTGTAGCCATCAGACGAAGCCTGTTTTGCGGATCTTTATTAAGCGTTCATTTATATAAATAACATTTCGGGATTTATACACTTACTATGATATAAAATGGATTTAATCATTGCCGCATGCCATCTTTATGAGAAGTATGAAATATAATATCTCTTTTATGACACGTCGGTAATCAAAACCACACAAACCATCTTTTACAACCCTTGCAATAAATCCCAGTGGATCGAGCTGTGAATGGAATTGGCGGCTTTAATGTGTTTTACTAGTTTATGATTATGATCAATATATAAGTAAGGGTAAGTTTAGAGTTGCCACCTGTTTTTCGGGCATATTGTTTTATTGCTTTTGTAACTTTTTTTCAACAGTACGATACATCAAATTGTAGTATATACATCTATAGTAAGTACTACATATAATACTAGACAGGCAGATCAAGAGAACGGGCTCCATCTCTCGATCGACATATTAGCGTAGCGTCTGAATCCGAGAAACCAAAATACTAATAAACCTATTATCTTAGTCGAATATTACATCTTCCAACTTCCTCAGCGGCTCCCAATAACCTTTGTGCGCTTTCTGAGCATATCTAGAGATTTTATTAAACTGAAAAAAAAACAGTAAAAAGTGCCTGCTCTACCGTAACAAATGTTTGAATATTCCCCACTAGGTTTTTACTAATCGGCTCCTGAAAATATTTAAAAACGCGTAAGTTATTTCTGAAATAATGAACATAAGGCGTTTACTTTGGCACCGTATTGGAAACAAAGCTGCCGACTTAATGGCCATATTGGCAATAATTAATTAATAGTAGTAAAGGGGAATAAAAGATTTGCGTTTATAGACGCTTGCTTTATTCAAGTTCATGTTGATGAGATTATTAATATCTATTAAAATATAACTTAGTATACTATAGGTACAAGATTGTGGCAGTCAATGTCAGCAGAATATTACCCTTGATCAAGGAACTTGCATTTGTATTCCTTAAAAATTCAAGCTACGGTATACCTACCTACCTACTATCGGTATCAAATACCAGCAGAGCCATCTATGGAACGAAAGTTATTTTCATAAAGTCAAAGTGCCTCAAAAAACATTGTGTGGTTTTATGAAACCACGATGCAAGTGAAACTTTACTATGTTAGCATGGCGCTTAGAAATTGGTGCCCCATTGGTACAGTACTGGAATGACTTGCCAAATGTAATTCATTAAACATAATCGAAATATGTTTTTAAAATTTAGAAAAAAATAATTCGTCCCACGGGGTTTGAACCCTCGCCCATTCGATCGTAAGTCTCATGCCATACCACAGTGCCACCGCTGCAGGTACGCTAAGACGCGAAATATAGATTTGTATGCCGCGGTTATCAGCGTTACAGCTTGTAACGCATGTCGCGCGGAAGACAGGCCTAAATTTTTGAGGCGATGGAATAAAAGTTTCACTTTAAAAATATATGGCATTTAGACTTGTTGAATCCTACTACGTACAGTCAGAAATTGCTAAGCGGTGCTCAAAATGATCTTAGGATGACTTGATTGTTAAGAGAGTTCATATGGTAGGTATGTGTATTAGATATAGGTAATTTCGAAGAAGATTTTCCACTTCATTTATATACGGAGTTAGCTGAACTAATGGAAATAATACCGAACTACTAAAATCACTTTGAAATGTAACTGAATACTTATAATAAATAAGCTGTAGTAGTGAATTCAATTAAAATACACATTCGCCCTTTAAAGAGAGCCAATCATCGTATCGATAACGCAATTACGGTCATGTTCAATTTATAATTAAGTTTATTACATGCGATGGAGCCAGCAATATTGTTAGTGTAATTATTATAGACAGCGCTTCTCTGAAAAAGTGTTGTGTAACCATAAAAATATTTAATTGTAAAGAGCTATAGGAAAATGGGCCCACAGCTCAACTTACAGTAATTCTATAGATTAAAGTTTTAATTTTCTCCTTTGTATATAATATGAAATTCCTGTTGTTGCTTGCATAAATTATATTTAATTTGCTTTGAGCTTTTACGGCTTACTTTAATATCCTGAATACTTTAAAATTTATTATAATAAGTAAGGTACGTTCGCGGTTGTAAACAGAATTAAACTAAGATTAATCTTAAACTTGTTACCGGCTAAAGTTTGCGGACGTTGTTTGCCTAACTTTTAAGAAAATAATATAAGAGCTAAAGCATAATAATCTGAGAAATAGTGCTCTAAGTTGTACATAGTTGCTATATAAAGATTGCTTGTAAAGCTCCATAATAATGTTTGTGGTAACATCACGGTTAGCACAAGTGTGCAGCGACAGTATCACGCGGGTGAGATAGACATCTGTGCACTCTCTATAAGAAGCGTAGACTCTTGATAGTCAGAATGTCCGTAGGTATAATACAACTAGTAGTAATTATTGAACTAAACGAGACAATTATTAAACACACACTTTGTACAAAGACAAAATTATCCCTTCAAGAGATCGAGAACGAGCTGTTCTGGTATTTTTTTGTAAAAAAAACTAAATAGACTTTGCTCTAACCAGAGACTATAGAGATATAGACGACCACAGCCTAAGAATTTTTTGAAGCTCATGTCGATTGCGCCATCTATGTCAAAGCCCCCTAAAGATACCGAATATGTAAGAGAAATGTCACCTGCACTGCTACTCTACCTAGTAGCTACTAGTGTACTACTAGTACGCTATTTGTTACTAGGTGGAGTAGCTGTGCAGGTGACATTTCTCTTACATATATTATTCGGTATCTTTAGGGGGCTCTGACATAGATAGCGCAATCGACATGAGCTTCTAAAAGTTCTTAGGCAGTGGTCTATATCTCTATAGTCTCTGCTCTAACTAACTATTATACTTGTAGTATGAATACCTATAAACATTTGAATTAGGCAACATCAGGAGAGGCTAGGCTAGTTCATTAATTATGCAAGCCTCTACAAAATTTGTAGCACTCCTTCACCGAGCCAAACCCAAAGCCTCCCCGGCTGTAGAAAGTATAATTACGGAATGTCAAAGACTTTTTCACAAAGCAGTAATTGTTTGTTAACTGTTACAAATGGAATTTATTTTTGCGAGAAAATTTAATTCTTGACATTTTTGTTCAAAGAAGCGATTTAAATAGCAGTGGGCGTTGCCATTTTGCTCATAAAAGTCGTAAATATTTAGTTGGAGCAGGAATCTTATGCTCCAACTACTTACTAGATACAACATCAATATATTGAATGTAGATTTAAAAGTTATCAAGCACATGGAGAACTACACAATAATATTTAGTTTTCAACCGACTCGACTTCAAGATTTCGAAGGAGGAGGTTATCAATTGGTCGGGATCTTTGTTTTTTTTATGTATGTTCACCGATTATTTGAAGACGGCTAAACCGATTTGGAAAATTCTTTTTTTGATTGAAAGAGTATACTTCGCAGTTAGTTTCATTGTCACCAGGTCCAGATCTGATGATGGGATCCTGGAGAAATCCAGGGAATTCTTCAACTATTATAGGCACACCTATAGTGATTGAACTAATTTTTCTTTACAGCAACCTGGCCACTTCCTCTTGGATTAGCGGATCCTAAGTGAATTCGGTTCTTTTTTTGTTTAAAATTTAAGTAGTTCTCAACTTTAGCCTCGAAGGCTAAAGACGTTGTTTTGTTTTTAGCTTCGGGAACTAGGGGCTAGGGACCAGGTCGCCAACTACGACCAATGCGAACATCGATCAAAAATATCTGCCGATAGATAACGAAATTTTCGAACATATTAGCTTAGAAATGTAATGAATTAAGATTATTTCTTCAGGTTAGTTTTTGCCGGAGAAATATTTCTTTTAGTGTAGGAAACGCGTATGTGACACCTTTGAAGTTGCAGACGTCCACAGGCTGTGGTAGCTACTTGTCACCAGACAGTTGTATCCTTGTTTTCAAACCTCATGGTATAGGTAGGTCGATAAGGTAGCCGTACTGGCGAGAGAAAAATATGCGGTTCAACGGAAAGTACGGGAGGCTATCGAAATTAGTCGGCATCCGACTTTTAATCGCGATTGTGGATGGTCAGTGCCCCCCAGCTGGAAAACTGTGTTAGGTAATGCGTCGGTGCTCAGTGTGGACGATCCTTTAGAACATGACGTAGTGAGTGTGGTGTGTTACCCTACATTTGACAATGATGCTGAAAACGAGGGTAGTTTCTCGCCTACCCCGCCGCGACCACCGCCCGCGACGAGCGCTTGCGAGCGGAGAGCCGCGGCCCGCAGTCTGCGTCGGTTAGCCAACGCGAATGGCTCATGAATAAGCTCCTCGTTATGGAGCGAAACATGTCGAGCAATATTCGACTTAAAATACGTGAGTAACCCGTGATTTATTTAATATGACTGATTCTCACGGAAGTTTTGTGTTTAAAATCTCATGGTATAGGTAAACAAAAGGTTGTAGCAGGATATCTTGCGAATGTATCACCACTAATTAGTGCCGGAAAAATACAGGCGCGACACACAGAACCGTCATCGAGTTCAACGCTAGAAGAAAAACTACACTAACCTTGACCTTCGTGAAATGTCGTTGGTTAGTGGGCAGATAATTGTAGGGATGACCTTTACTGGTGTAAAATAAATCAATACGATCGCTTATTAGTAATTTAACGCGCGTTGACTTCGGTTTCTATAGAACGCGTTACGTGAGAAAAAAAGAAAACGTTTTTTTTTCACGCGTTTGAATAAGCCAAACTTAACTTCTGCAAGAATCAAATCTGTGTCAAATTAATCATCATCTCAGCCATAAGACGTCCACTGCTGAACATTAAGCCTCCCCATTAAGGGTGGGGTTTGAAAATTAAAATCAAATAAAATTATTACTTTATTTTCCTAATAGACCTGTCTCCTTAGGTTAAAGGTGGCAGACTCTATAAGATTACAATTACAAATAATTTGATGAAGTGTAAGAAAGGACGATTTTTAAATTACTACCACAAAACAAGAAAGTGCGTAATAAGTGTGTATGTAATCGTAATGAGTGTAATTTTAAGATATATATGGGAATTTTCAATGTGTGTACTTATAATAAAATAATTATAATAATATATTTTTATTAAACATTATCACTATTATCACTGCATGTGGCTATACTCACTTGTGTTTAGTCACTACGCGCGACATGTTTCGGAGAGCTCGCACGACGGGTCGCAGGTCATGACGGCGCGGATCGGTTCGCCTAGCACTCTTAATGCTTAAGGATGGAGACCTAAGCTCTCTGAAACATGTCGCGCGTAGTGACTGTTGGGTACGCAGGTAGAAAATGGTAGGAAAACTCAGATTTTTAAAGTGAAATGAGAGAGAGTGCTCGCGTGTCGCGTGGTGAGCAGATAGGTAACGGTAAATTGCACATGTGTCATAGGTTAGATGTACACGCCAGCGCCCTCTGAGACTTTATTTGCATATTCAGGCGAAGCTCAACAGATGGAGTTAGTATGCACGAAATAAATCTATATAATTAATATTATGACTAATTAAATAGGTAATGGGTAGCCAGAGACATATGAAATTAATTCTACAGTAAAGAAACATTTCCGGCTTTCATATTTTAGGAACTGACTTAACATTTAAATACTTAACTAAATCTATAGGTAATAATATATTTAGCAATGAAAATAGGAACCATCGCCTACATCCCCGCCCCTTAGTGCTGACAAGCACTAGCCATCTACTGGGGAAAGTAAAGCGACTCGTGTGGCAGGTCTGCGCAGTTGACCTAAGCGTGTGCGCACATCCACCACTCGAACGCGACCATCACGACCAGCGTGCGCCGCGCTCACTACACCATGTCGCCAGGAGCCACGCTCTAAATTGGGATCGACCAGTACTACGTAATCTCCTACTTTTAACGACCTAGACTCCTTAGTCCATTTCTGACGTGGTAAAAGCGTGGGTAAATATTCTTTTATCCACCTGGCCCAAAACATATCCGTAAGACGCTGAGCTACGCGCCATTTTTTACGGAGGCAAAGGTCAAAATCAAAATACTTACCGATAGGGGCACTAGTAGATGAACTACCTATTAAAAAATGATTTGGCGTTAAAGCCTCGGGATATGCGGGATCCGTTGACACATGGGTTATAGGACGGCTGTTCACCAGTCCTTCGGCTTCCGCCATCAAGGTAGACAGGGTTTCCGGATGTGGTGCACGTTCCTTCAGGACGACCTTCAGCGCTGTCTTGACCGTACGGATCATACGCTCCCATGCGCCGCCCATCTCAGGGGCTCCGGGAGGGATAAAGCGCCACTCAGTCCCTCTGACAGATCCATCTTCCCGCAGTTTGTCGATGTTCAACTGCTGGATGCTCCTTTTCAGCTCGTTATCGGCTCCTCGTAGGTTTGTTCCGTTGTCGGAGAACAAAACGGCTGGAGTTCCACGGCGAGCCGACATACGTGTTAGCGCCATTATGGCAGAATCCGTACTCAGGGATTCTGTAATCTCAATATGAATAGCTCGGACGGTGAGGCATGTAAAGAGCATACCATATCGTTTCTGCCTTCCTCGGCCGATCGTTGTCTCCATAGGGCCGAAAAAATCGACTCCAGAGTATGAAAACGGCCTTCGACTATACTGCAAACGCGCAGCGGGCAAATCACCCATTCGCTGAGGTTGTGGTCGGGCGCGCCGATAGCGGCAAAACAGACATTGCGCGGCGACGCTGCGTACAGTCGGACGCAGATTCACGATCCAGTAAGACTGGCGTAATTCATTGACGACGTGCTCGTGCGCTACGTGCATGGCACGTCGGTGGTAGTATTCAACCAACAACCGAGTGGTTTTGTGTTTACCATCTAAAATCGGCGGTCGTGTTGTTGACAGTTCTACCCCTGCAATCTGATCTATGCGGCCGCTTACACGGAGTACTCCATCGTCGTCTAAATACGGTGTCACTTTTAGTAAGCGACTGTTCGACGGTAGTGGTTTGCTCTGTGCTAAACAGGCAATCTCCGCGGCGAAGGTATCTTTTTGACACTTTTTAATTATATATTTTTCTGCTATCTTCATCATTTCAGAATCGAGCTGTATTGTTTCTTTATTCTTCTCAATCTTCTTTCTTCCTTGATTCAATTTTCTATCCTTGCATCTCTGTTTACATATTTTTATGAAATATATTACTCTTGTAGCAGTGCGTACAAGTCGGATCCAGCTGGAGAAACGTCCTTCATCGGGTACAGGTAAGTGTATGTCAAGTGTACTAATCACATTAACGCTTCTTTTTTCGCAGGTAGCCTCTTCGACGACCTTCGTGCTCTTCAAATCCTTCGGCCACTGATCTTCGGGTAGACGCAGGAACGCTGGACCTTGGAACCACGTATCACTGTAGTTCAGTGGAGGGCTATCAGTTTTGGTAGCGATATCGGCTATGTTCAAACGAGATGGCACGTAATGCCATTCGTTGACGTTAGTGAGCTCATCAATCTCTCCAAGCCTGTGAGCAACGTAAGGCTTGTAGCTCCTAGGGTCACTTCTTACCCATTGTAACACTGTGCTCGAGTCACTCCAAAAGTATCGCTTACTTGGCACCAGATTCTTTTGTTCAGTGGCAATGGTGTTTGCCAATCGTGTTCCAAGAAGACATCCTTGTAACTCGAGCCTTGGGACCGAAATCGGGCGCAAAGGACTTACGCGGCTTTTACTGGCAGCTAAACAAACAAGTACGGAACCATCAGCACGCGTAAAACGCCAATATATCACCGTAGCGTAAGCTTTAATCGATGCGTCACAAAAAATGTGCATCTGAGTGTCCATTATCTTTTCGCAAGACGACGATGATGATGATGAGTCATAGCATGGAGTCCAAGTTCCGGCGCGGAGGTACCAGCGCGGTATACGCAGCGACTCCAGCTGTTTTAACTCGTCGAGCCATAGCATCCAACGAGTATGTTCTTCGGGTCGGATATGGCACTTCCAGTCGACTCCGCTTCGATGTACGTCTTGAAATAATATTTTAGCTTTTATTACAAACGGTGTGAGAAAACCGTGTAAGTCATAAATTGACATAATAATGCTAAGCATTTTAGCCTTTGTAGGCGGAACGCTTCCATTAGAAATCTCGGGTGAGATCTGCCCAGTCGACACTTTAACACTAAATGTGTCGTCAGCAGGATGCCACATCAAGCCGAGAGCGCGCTCAGTCATATTCGTAGCTCCGTCCTTGAACTGAACAGCTGACTGGGCCAGCGCATCAGCTGGTATCGCGTTCAATACCTTTTTGCTGTTGCTAGACCAACCACGTATCTCGAAGCCGCCCATGCTGTGTATATATGTTATATCTTTAATTAATTTAATAGCATTGTCCTCACTGTCCGTGGAATAATAACAATCGTCCATATAATGAGAGTTTATTATCACCTGAACAGCTTCGGGATACTGGTCTTCGTATTTAAATTGTAATTTGCGCAATAAAAGGCGCGCAGTTCGCACCAAAAATCAGGCTTTGCATGACGTATGTTTTAATAGTATCAGTGGCTGACGGTTGCCATAAAAATCGAAAGACATGTTGATCTTCGGGACGAATTTTAATACGTAAGAACATGTCCTTAATATCCCCGATAATGATAAACTCTTTTTCGCGCAACCTCAACATTATACCTAAAAGCGAGTTATATAAATCAGGCCCGGTCAAAAGATAATCATTTAAACACATATTGTTCCTAGCGCGAGCGCTTGAATCAAAAACGAGTCTTAATTTTCCCGGTTTGTTTACATTTTGTACCCCGAAATGAGAAACATACCATACATGCTTGGCTGAAAGTTCGTTTTCCTGTAACTCACGCGCATATCCCTCGGACAATAACTTATTTATTTCCTGTTCGTACCGATTAGCGTAAACACGGTCATACTCAAATTTGCGTGATAAGGATTGCATACGAGATAATGCATAGTTATAGGTATCGGGCATAACGAAGTTATCCTGTTTAAACGGTAAACCTACCTCCCACCGGTTATCAATCAAACGTGCAGTTTCATCTAAAATCTTTATAGCACGCAGATGTGCCTTATTCTCGCGACATAAGGTCGAAACTCCTATGGAGTCTAGGCAATACGATTGCTTTATTAGGTCATTAAGTGCATTGTTATCGAGAGTAGTACTGTCGATCCCATCGTAAGAATGAGCAAGATGGCAAACATGGTGACTTACCTGAGACGCGGAGGAGTGAGCGCGACTGCAGTAGCCGTGGATTGACCATCCCAGACGACAGCGTGTTCCATAGGGAGCGTTTCTTCCACCATGAATTATCTCGAGCGGTGCTATTAAATAATAATTATCTTCACCTATAAGCAAACGGGGCACTACACGTTCGTTACAAACAACATTCTTTATTTTAGATAGTTTGTCGCACGAAATTTGATTTACGGCTGTTAAATTTTGTGGTGGTAATTTTAATTTAGAACTTTTACGCAAACTAATATCGTAAGACGTATTGTCCAGTCCAGATATCTTAGCGCGAACCTTTGGTGCGTCGTTTTGGTACACTTCAATGCCGAACGCGTCCACGAATCTGATCGCACTAGGGTTTTCACTTTGTAGACCGAGTTCATCCGCAAGATTAGAGTCCATCATCGAAACGGAAGCACAGTCATCAAGTAACGCATAAGTTTGTATCTCACCACGGGGTCCATACAATGTCACTGGAACTACTTTTAATAACACGTTATCTTTCGAATCGGTTGTCGTATCAGTAGGTGTCGCGACGTGGGCGACCGTCGTAGCATCGACGTCGATGGCGGCGGCGGTGTTGCGCGGCTGAGCAAGCGGCGGGTCCGACGGGAGCGACGCGCTCGGTTGCTCGTTACTCACGGAGTCCGATGATAGTGTGGATGTAGCCTTGTTCCAGTGGAGTGAGCGATGGTGTTTTAATCCGCAGTCATCTACGTCACAGTCGGGTGCCTCGCAAGTGTTAATGTCGTGGCGGGCGATTAAACATTTGAAACACAGTCTTTGTGTTTTAACAAACTTCCATTTATCTCTGCGCATTGCACGTTTAAATACACGGCATTCGGGCAAAGTATGTGCGCCTTTCTTACAAAATGAGCATGATATATTGTCAGCGCGTAAAGTAGTAAGTATGGGGCGCGTGTACCGATTCTTGTCCTCGGTCTTGTCTCGTTTAAAATGAGGCTCGGTTGGTGCTGGCTTTTTGAATTCTCGTGGCTGCACAGCTCCGGTAACAAGGGTCATATTGGCTTCTTTCTTGAGAAATTGCGCCAACAACTCTAGTTTTCATTCTCCTGCTAGAATCTTCTCGTAAGCATATTCAGTCCATTTTCCCAAAAGTGTGCTCGGTAATTTGCTTGTAATAGCGGACGCGAGCTCGGGGTTGCGTAAATGATCACCCTGTTTTAGTGCACGTATAGTAGCAACACAGTTGTTTACCTTTGTGGCGAAGTTAACTAAGTCTTGCTGATAGTGCGTAGGTAATGGCTGTAACTTACGTAATTGTGCAGTTATGTTGCAAATAATTGTTTCTGCTCGTCCGTATTTAAGTTCGAGAGCATCCATGATATCCTTGGACGAGGTATTGCCAATCAGTAGGTCAGTGACGGCTTCTTTAGCTTCGCCTCGCAATGCTCGTCGAAGTCTGGACAGGGTTTCGTACTCCGAGTACTTACAAGAAGATAAGGATTCCTCGTAGGCACTTTTAAAATGTAGCCATTCTAGGCTATCTCCGCTAAATACGGGTAGATCGCGCGGAGTAGCCAGACGGCTGAGCAAGCGTTCCTCGCGTTGCGACGATGATTGGCCCATCATGCACTTTAGCGTATTAGCCAATTCCAGGATGCTGCTGGCGGTGTCCACATGCTGTGCTGGTGCTGCACGATCGGAAACGGGCGCGACCGGCTCGGGGAGCACAGTTGGGCTGTACTCAGCAACATGCTGATTTTTGTTCAACCAGTCGATCTTCATGCACTTCACTTAAACTGGCGTCTGACTTTTCTTGGTCTTCGGCGTCAACGGCGGCAAGGTCAGCTTCGAGGCGTTTATCAATTAGTTCCAGCTGGATTTGAGCCTTTTCTTCGGCCGCTTGCAATTCCAACTGTTTACGCCTTGCTATTGAGGATGCTGTAGATTTCTTACTGCTTGCAACAGAAGGTGCTTGTAACTTAACTTCCTTCTTGGAGTTAGAAGTGCAGGGAATGGCATCTACAGTACCTGGCGGTTCCGAATTCGCTTTTGTTTCAGCCATCACTCGTTGGCGTCGAGTCAGTACCATATTCTGTGGCGTATGTATCATTAATAATGCACTGTTCACATGAGATCCGGTTTGAAGACCAACTTATTGTTGGGTACGCAGGTAGAAAATGGTAGGAAAACTCAGATTTTAAAGTGAAATGAGAGAGAGTGCTCGCGTGTCGCGTGGTGAGCAGATAGGTAATAGTTAGGGAGGCGAGGTAGCTAAATGGCGTAATTCAACGGCGCCGTCGAGACCTATCAAAATCGAAAGATAAAATAATTTCGAAAAGAAAAGCTCGTATGGCAAAAACCATTTTAGCGGTGGGTTTGGCGTGTACGGTTTTTCAAAAATGTTAAAAAAAACAGTTACTTGGGCATTCTCGAGCGCGTCAGATATTCATACTACGTATGCCCCGAGTGCCTCTGATAACAACGGTATACTAATCTGCCGGTTTGCGTGGTGGGGGTAGGCATATAAAGTAGTCAAAAATGCAAAAAAAAAAAATTTACTCGAGCGCGTCAGATTTTCGGAAGGGGTGTTAAGTAGGCCCCAAGGAAGCTCCCTTTAAAAAAACTGACGATTTCGGCGTGACGATAAGTTACGATGAATTTTTGAAAATGCAAAAAAAAAAAGTTTTTTTGAAATACTCGAGCGCGTCAGATTTTCATAGGGGAGGTTTATCTCGGTATCCTGAAAGCATATTTTTTTAATCTGACAAAAATGTTGGTGGGTTCTCTTAATCTGACCGAAAAAGGTTTAACTTTCAAGTCAAAAAGTTTTAACTTTGGAAAAATATGTAAAGACACCTTTTTTGTGTAAAATAAAATTACCTTTTTTGTTTATTTAAACTTTTTTTTGTAAAATGTATCATTCGCGACTTATATGCCGTAACGCGTTCTTAGGAAGACGAAATGGCTCCTCCACACTTCCGGTCATGCGGAAACCGGCAGATTTTGTATTTTTAGTAAGTTTTAGATTATATTCTTCAAAACAAAATAAAAAAAAATCGCGCTCGAGAATGCCGGATTAACGTTTTTTTTTACAAGTTCGCGACCCTATAACTCGGCAGCGTCAAGGACTTATCGTCAGATTAGTTAAATTTAGTCTTTAAACACTAAAATCAACCCCCAATATCTTAAACTGACGCGCTGGAGTATTTCAGACTATCCATTTTTTTTTACTAATCTGATCGTCTATCCTAGGCGCGCGTCACTACATATAGAGCTAAATACTTTACAAGGTTGTTCTATTAGGTCTAAGGTATCTCTCATATCTTAAACTGCCACGCTCGAGTATTGCAGAAAATTCCCCTATTCGCCTCCCTAACTATAACGGTAAATTGCACATGTGTCATAGGTTAGATGTACACGCCAGCGCCCTCTGAGACTTTATTTGCATATTCAGGCGAAGCTCAACAGATGGAGTTAGTATGCACGAAATAAATCTATATAATTAATATTATGACTAATTAAATAGGTAATGGGTAGCCAGAGACATATGAAATTAATTCTACAGTAAAGAAACATTTCCGGCTTTCATATTTTAGGAACTGACTTAACATTTAAATACTTAACTAAATCTATAGGTAATAATATATTTAGCAATGAAAATAGGAACCATCGCCTACAGTGACTGTTTATTATTATTATTATAGTTTTAAAATCCTCCCCCCACCTCAGTCCCCCGCGCCGCTCATTGCTATTAGATTGACATATGACAGACGATAACCGATGCACCTATCGAAATGGTGGGGGGATCATTTTGGCTACGCAACCCTAAAAATAGGAAAGGATGAAAATGAAATACAAGTTCTTTATCGAATCATGATTTTCATGACTTATGTTTATTAATATAGATATCAAACAGTTTCATGCAACAGCCAATCAAACACCAATGTTACTGTATATAAACACATTTTTCTTATTATTACTGGTTTGGAAAATTAGTATTTTTGGCAACCGACTTTAGGTCTATGATAGTTTTCTTTAAGTAAGTTGCGTGATGGGTATACCTGAGTAATTAAAAAAGTTTCAAATAAATATAAGTAAGATGTCGAATTGTTAGTAGTATACTTTAATAAAATTCCGTCATCTTAAAAATACTGCCTTAACTAAAGTTAGTTTGAATAAAAGTGAAAATAAACAAAGAAAACGGAAAACGGAAAAAAAAAAAACAAAAAAAGAATCTGCTACGCTACTGTTTTTTTTTTCATAAAATTACTCTAGCTTTTAAATAGGGACAAGAAAGAAAGTGTTAGTACACTGATTGAAAATCGGCTTTACTATAAAAAGAGACTATAGAGATATAGACGACCACAGCCTAAGAACTTTTTGAAGTTCATGTCGATTACGCCATCTATGTCAAAGCCACCAAAAGATACCGAATATGTAAGAGAAATGTCAGCTGCACTGCTACTCCACCTAGTAGCTACTAGTGTACTACTAGTACGCTATTTGTTACTAGGTGGAGTAGCAGTGCAGGTGACAGTCTCTGCTATAAATAACCCTTAAAGTTAAAAAAAAACTACATATCAATTACAAATTAAAAAATAAAATGATTACAGTCCAATAAAACTTAAATAGACACTTAAGTCAGGTTGCCTAAATTACTGCAAACATCAATATTAGAAAATGTAAAGTACTTAGACCATAAACATAACAACCGTAAAATGTTCTTATTTAAAAATTATATATAAATTAACATTTGGTACATAATGTAACTTGAAAATATCCAATTATTTAAACAAAAATATTTTGTGTAGACATTTTAAGTGTAATGAAAAGAGGAAGAAATAAAAGAAAGTTGAGATTTATGTTATATAGATGATATAAATATTTATCACTCCACAAAGTTACAACAGCGATTGTGGTTTTGGGATCAATATATATAATATAACTTTACTACTCCGATAACACTGATAGAATAATAAAAAAAAATATTTCTTCAAATAACTTGTTAGTTTCATCTTTTGTATTGAACATAATATGTATATATTTTATTTAAAATCCGTGACTTGACAAATCAGCCTTTAGATTATATTTTGAACTTAAGAATTTTTTTTTTCAAAGCCATGGAGTTACACTAGGTATATAGATACAGTGCCGCCAAAAAGAGTAGAAATTAAAAAGTAGCAACATTGTAGTGTCGTCCCTTTCATATTAATCTAAAAAAACGGGACGACACTACGATGTTGCCACTTTTTAATTTCTCTCTTTTTGGTGGCACTGTACGTTTGGAAATTCAACCTCTATGAGCTTATAATGGGATTAAAAAGATTTAAAGACCTCTAAATACGTGGTTTATTCAGTAATTCCAATCAATGTTATCGGAGCATCATCACACGCTATACATATATTTATATACAACATTACAAAAATACTTTCAGGTCAGACAATTTTTGTATAACATCGAAAATACATGGTTACCCGTCCATACCGTATAAAAGTACAACGAGTGTTCACACTCGAGATTATGTTTATATCCAAAACGACATCAAATGTGGGGAAACGAGACAACAGGCACATTCAATCCATAATATAGTTTGGATTTATACAATTACAATGTATAATAACAACAGATATAATGTTTACTCTGGCGCTAATAAATCTAATTCTTGTCAAAAATGTGGAGGCTGGAGTGCGAAATTGCATGCAGTTTTCCTACATTGAAGAGCAATTAAAACAGGTCACTTTTTATAGAAATTTACATGAGAATTATCATGTATTCATGTTTTTGAGTGTACATTAACCCCGGCTTGTACAATATTTTTTTAGTGGTGTCTTCAGATCAAAACCTTGTAAATTTCTGCTATTGATCTAGAACTAGAAAATAGATTGGTAAAGCTTTGGATTTGCTTTTTATAAATAACTGAAATTCTTGTATAAAAGTTAAAATTACTAAACGTTTACGGAACGTTACATTTCTTTATGGCCAGATAAATATGAATATAACATTATCAGTGAAATTAACGTTTATGTACATTATAAATCAAAAATGTATTTTGAAAATAACACTGACTTAATCGAACAAGACATTCTTAAAATTATCATTGGGTTGTTAATAAATCTGATTTGAAAACCACGTGAAATACCACACTTTTTTAAGCAGTAACTTAAAATAAATTACACAATTTATAAATATTACAGCAGATTGAGAAACCTTATAAAATGGTAATTAAATACCTACAACAAAGCCTACATAAATTGAAATATTAAACAATTTTTCTTTGAAATCCAGTCTTCAAAGTCCAAAATAATTTATGACTAATCTACATGTATTTTATGTATAACTTATTTTCCATACAACTTTTTTGTTGGTTTACTTAGAAATCCTTATAAGAAAATATTGAGCATGTAGTAATAAATTACAGGTAACTGTATGTTATAACATAACATAATATACATACGATTATAAAAAAAAATCAAGATCACTGAGGTAGAGTTGCAAAAAATAAATCGTTGTAACAACATACATATACACATACATACAATCACGCCTATATCCCAAAAGGGGTAAGCAGAGATCACGGATTTCCATTTGCTACGATCAACGTAGCAGAACGGCTCTCCGTGAGCCGCTTCTCGCCCCCGTGAAGAACGAGACGTGATGGGTGGCGAACCGCATCGCCGCCATGCGGATGATTATTAGTTAAATGAATCACCACAGCGCTCCCACGAGTAGTAGGGATCAGACAACAATTAAATTGATTTATAAAATTATCAAAAAATTTGAATTTTTGACTACATTAGGGACTCATGAAAAATACTTTGCATGATTTTGATGATTTCTATTTGTATTTTGAAGAGAAAACAGAAGGAAATACTCATTTTAGATTAGATTAAAGAAATAAGATCTGCATTGCACACCATGGGGATATGTCAAAGTTTGTTTCTACCAAACTCCAAAATCGCCTCATAAAAGTGAGACCCAGTATCGCGTTCTAATTTTAAAATACATAAACAATGGATTAAAAACACAATCTATCCCAAACAACAAATAAGCAACCAATATTGAACTTGATCTTCTCCCATCCTCTCGAGGAGATCGCTCAGTAAAAAGAGCATATCTGGGTCGACCGACTGAACGCCGTCCTGTCGGTCGTCCTAAGTATCGCTGGGCAGACAGGGTAGGAGCTGATCTTCATGAGCTCGGTGCCGGTGAAACCTGGCGTGAAATAGCGCAGGACCGAGCAAATTGGCGTGCTTTTGTGTCGGAGGCCAAGACTCATTTTGGGTCGTTGCGCCAAATAAGTAAGTAAGTAAGTAAGTAATATTGAACTTGTATTGGAATTGCATGGGAATAATTTTCAAGCAAATTCTGATATTAGGAGTAATATCAAAACCGGAATTTGCTTGAAATTTGATTTAGACGTTTAGGAGTTAGCTGTTTTGAGTAGTTAATGCATTGGAGTTGTATCGTATAACTAAACATGTTTTAAAGTTAGAATTATGACCCTTGTTCCTATTGTAAAATTTGTAAGTACCTACACTGTTATATCATTGTTATATCATCCTACACTGTGATCAACACTGATGGATTCAAATTCACAAAAAACGGAAAATGTTTTTCAATAATATGCTATACATACATGGTTTAAAATCTTTAAGGTACATACAGTACATGACATTCTGTTTATCCTTATCAACATTGAAACAAGTTTTATACGATGTGTACATCCTTAGATCTTAATTCCTAAAAATTCTTACTTAATACCACACAATCTTGACACATCCAAAAGGAGGACCAGCCCCTCGTTTCATAAGATGAAGAACATTTCATTGAAAGCGTATTCATTGAAGTAATTTTTGGCGAACCGTAGTTTAGAGACGCCGCTAACTAATCTATGCTAGCCTTTCTATTGTGGAGAAAAGCGCGTTGATCCTCGAGTACTCCCACCGCTATCAGCGGTCGCGCTTAAAGGAGGTACTCTCATTGGTCAAGTCTGTCAAATGATGTGTTTGGCGTACTTTCCACTTTTTTCATCACTATCCTGAAAGCGAAAGTGTGTTTAGGAGAAACAGAGGCTGGACGGGGAGTTTGAGGTGACCTTGGAGGCGGATCGGGAGGCATTTCAGAACGAGTACGAGTTCGCCGCGGCAGATCGCGTATAATAGGAGCTGAAGATGGCTGGCTTGTCGACGTTAGCTGGCTGGCTGAAGATTGTTGGCTGGTTGAAGGTAGTGGGCCGGCTAAACTGGGCTCTTGCAACCGCTGTGACTCTTTTGGGGATAGATTTCGCTGAGGAGATAAACGATTCGGTGACAGACGACCTGGTGATGGATCTGGAGTACTCGGAGGTAGCATGAGCGGTGGAAGATTAGCACAAGGGGAACCTCGAGAGCCCCGACGCTCTTTCAAACCCATCGGTGGTGGTGGTGACGCAGGCGTCTCATCCTCAGCTGCAGCCACTACTACAAGCGACACAGGTTCAGTACGAAGCGCCAACGGTTTAATTTCCCCAGATTCTGCCATTGATTTCCTGAAGTAGTTCAAACCGTTCTCTATCTCAGCTAACGCACGTCTCACAAACGGAAAGCTCTCGGAAATCTCAGAAGTCGATTTACGTACAGGAAATTCGGTTTCACTGTCTCTCTTTTTAGGTCTGCATCGTTCGAAAGTCGGATCTCCAGAAGCGGCAGCTTCGGAAACTTGTCGCGTGAGCGCTGCATGTTTTATGGAGTCCGACTTAGATCGTGGTTCTCTAGTTTTAGGAGTAGGAGAGCGTCGGTCCCCGAACTTTTTACTGGCTGCCCTTTTGATAGAAGAGAAGAGACCAAGTTTTTCTGGTGGCTTATCGACAGGTTTGTCGGGAAGAGGAGTGGTGGGTGCATTGGAAGGGCCAGGGGTGGGTTCAGGCGCGGGACGGGGGAGGTTCCCCTCGCGTTAGTTGTGCCGAGAGTCTGACGATGGGATGTCGCTCGAGCCGGTGGAGGAAAGGGTGGTGTTGGACCCGTAGGGGTCGAGCGAGGACTGCACGGACATGGAGCGGCCCGCGCGCCGGACTCGCGCCGGGGACAGCTTGCCTGGGTCTATGCTGGCCGGGTCTGCCTGCAACAAGAGCGTTTTCAGCACTCTAATAACAGTCCTACTTCTAATGTAGCAGTGAATTATTAAAAACATAATGATTATTTATGTAAATATGATATTAGAATAGTACGATAGCAGCTGCTTCATGATATTGTTCTCTGGGGTAATAATTAATTGGTTTCCGTCCACGGTTTTATTGTGTGAAGAATCTCATTTGTTATGGCTCGGCCTTGAGATAGATCTTATTAGGATAAGAGAAGTACTTGTCTTTTGCCTTACAGATAACCACAGCCATAATATTATTGTTATTTTAATTATTAATTCATATAAATTAATCGTATAACACAATATCCAAGGTACAATAAATTACACCAAATGCATGCCAAATGGAGTAAACACGGACCATTTGGTCTGGAATAAACCAATCACTTACTTAAAATTAATAAGGTGGGGTTACTTAATTATTACTAAATTGCATTTATGGCTTTGAGAGGTCTTTGTATGTCCCTTGCCTATTCAACACAGTGAACCCATGTACACTTGAATAAATACGCCCATTTAGCTACAATGATGTCTTATCACGCAGGCCAGACGTATGTTTGCTACAGTTTGTTGTGTCATAAAAAAGGCAAAATCAATCGCAATACCGCACCTGATAAGCCAGCGCATTCATGATGATAGAGTATGGCACCAGCCCCAGCGGGTGGACCTCGCGCATCAGCACATTCGCCGGAATCTTGTGGAACTGAATGTACTCCAGGAAGTTCCCGATCACCTCCTTCAAGTTGATATTGGGGTTGGTGTCGCAGTACTTCTTGCTCCACATAAGGGCCGCCTGGAATCATTTGTAATTTATGCTTAAAAGTACTTAGTTAGTAACTGCATTAAAACTAATTTTCTCCTTCCTGAACGCACCAGGAAAAAAATGTTAAAAGACATACCTATCAAAAACACTGACGGTCAAGGTAACACCGTGCATATAGTTACATAGTTAGGGTTCCGTGCCAAAATGATAAAAAAGAATCCCTTATAGTGCGATTTTGTCTGTTTTTAGTTTTCCTACAGTGTTCAGATTTGGTATATATCGAAAGCTCAGAAGCCGAAAATATAACAAGCACTAGAATGTCCAAAGAGCCATGGAGCGCCTGATAGCTATCCAGCGTAACAGCAGAAAACTATGAAAACCGGCCATAAAATAAAATGTTCCGAACAGTGTTATGTTGTCAGAAAACAGTTTGGTGCAATCGACTTTATAGCTTAGTATATTATATTCTTTACCCATTTATGCTATTTCGGTCAGATTCATAAACTAGAGAAAAAGTGGCAAGTTATGTTTCTACAATTTGTAAGCATTAACCATCTAAAGGAAATTATTACCAATTAGTAACTTTATTACAATTGAAATGTAAGAAATATGTTGTATAAAGGTGATGTTACTTGAAATTTAGTGAACTCGTCGGCTCTAAGCTCGTCTCTGGCCAGGATCAGCCTCACGACATGCTGCGGGAGGAGGGTGAAGGATCCCAAGTTGAGAACTTCATTTCCGTGCTCGTCCACAAACTCCAGGACCTGGAACGTTTGGAATATATTTATGACAACAGCTCAAAGCACTAGTTCACCTGTGTACTTGGTTAAAAATATTTTTTCTTTTTAAAGCAGGGAGAAACTGCACCGGGGTCAGGGGCGAGCAGTAATTTTTGAGGCCAAGATACACTTTGGGTCGTTGTGGTCGAGGAGTAAAAAATGTTTTTTTTTTTTCATTTTATCATTCTCCTTAATAAGTAGTACGATTTATAAAGAAACAGAAAGCCGTTTTATGTACCTAAGTCTCATGAGATTTGACGTGTACCATTTTATTTTAGCCAAAGAAATTTTTTTTAATAGTGAAAAATTGCGAATTCGATCGTATCAAAGTCGGGGAAGGTTTTTAGTTTAACGTAAAGTAAACGTTAGTTATCATTTTTCTTACGTTTAGTAAATTAAAGTCTCAAGTTGTAACCATGAAAAAAATATAGTAACCATAATTCGGTAAACTTGATCAAATAAGTAAGTAACCTGAGTAAAGTTTCCTGAATAAAACTTCAGTATTGAAATACACAACCAAATTCAATTAAACTAAGCTCACTTCAGCGGGGCATGTGTTAGCGCCATTTACTTTTATGGAGCGTTTATAGTGCTCCAACGTGATAGCATACATTAATGCATGAGCGTGGCGAGGCTATGAATAACTAATGACTGTTAACGTAAGTTTCTGCGATAACCACGTGTAAGATTTCTAGCCAACGGTGTAGAGATTCTATAAGGGCCGTTTTTCTGGTGGAGTAACTCTAGAAACGGTAGTTGAACTTTAAAATGATTTCGTACAGATTTTTTATAAATTTTTTTTTGACATCAAGAAGACGACCACAGCAATCTGATTTTGATATCTGTTTAACCAATTAATAAACAAGATCCGAGAATTTTAGAGCATATACCTATGGAGTAAGCTTAGGTAAATTTCCCCTCTGTCAACGTTATTAGCAGGAAAATCTAATACGTTTATAAAAACTATTTCAAAAATCGATTACACGCATTTCGTTCATCGTTTTCAGTGAGTAAAGAGCTCCGTGAAAATGCCTTTATGTATTGTTTTAGGTGTAAAAAATGTTCTACTACCTATGTCTAGTTTACAAAAATATGAAATATAATTTCACATGTAATTATAGTTTTACTTTTTTTATCATTACTATTATGATTAAAAAATTAATCCATATCGAAAATCCAGCGTCGTTTACAGAATCGATTCAAAGATAATCGTTTATTTTCTGACGGGCAGTAATTATTTTGACGTTTGACACTTATGCATATTTAACGCCCCTAAGGATTGCTGCCTTCTATATTTTGTTTGAAAATACAAGCAAAAATGATCCTTGGCTTTTTTGTTTGACATTAATTTTGCAAGGACTGCATCCGATAATGAACCATATTTCAACATATGTAAAGTCGACTATCTGTTGCTCCATTTAGTGTCGCGAATTACTGTCAAATATGCGTGATATTTTCAAGTCAAAGGTACATCATTGTCGGTTATTAATAAGGCGGTGCTGCCATAAAAATTAATTTAGAAATAAACTTTATTAACAACCGACAATGATGTACCTTTAAATTGAAAACGCCATACGTATGCTACCTCGCCCCCCTCAGATTTTGGCAGACTTTTTTGTTTGGAAAGATGAGGCGATGCGTCCTCTAGGTATGGAGCTTTATGCCCAGAATAAGCGAAACATCACTTATACCAATCCTGTTCAATATCAAATTGAAATTGAAACAAATACTAGTTTTGAATGAAAACCACACCTATTTATAACAAATCTAGGTTTTTGATAAGCGTGCTAAAGGGTCATGGTCTACACATGGATGTCCACCAGGGTGGCAAAAGAGCTAGAACTTATACTTAATTTAGCGCTCAGCAGAAACTAACAGAGTGCACCCTGTGTCCCCGGTTCAGCACTAGATAAAACCTGATGAGGAGCTTATTTTCTGCACTAAGGACTTAGTGTATTTATACTAGATGTAGCGTTCAGCAGACGACAACAGAAGACAGAAGGCACATAGTGTCCACGATTATTACCAGGGCTTGTGTGCGTATGGACAGTAAAAACTTGGTGCATTTATATTTATACTGCACGTAGCATTTAGCATCATAAGCCAACAGAGGGCATACTGTGTCCACGTCTATTATCACGGTTAGTGTGTGCTTGGACATCCAAACCCCACAAGAATCTTACCTTCTGCACTAAAGACTTAGTGCACTTATACTGGATGTAGCGTTCAGCAGAAGCCAGCAGAGCGCATACTGTGTCCACGGTGATGCAGCATTGGACAAATCCAGCGCATGCACGTCGGAGCTCATCTAAACCGTAGTAGTCTGCTGCGTTCATTACCCCTGAAAAAAAAATGTATCTTTTTATTGGTTTGATTATCATAGTCTTAGAAAAGAACAGAGAATTTTGGCTAAAGACTGACTTAAATCAAAGGTTCGAACCGCAGCTAGAAATGTGTTTATTGGATCTTATATGCCCACAAAATATTTTGTGCAATTTTCCAGTCAAAAGCGAAAGAAAAATATCGTTAGGACTTAATTATTCCCAACAAGGTTCAGTTTCATCTCTGGGTTAGAAGCTCACATTCCAGTTGCTTTCGTGCAAACTAGTACCTACGTTGGCGTAGGAATTGGTAAGGATTAGGTTGCCAAGAGGACTCCGGGCATCCTAATGAACCGTAGCGAGAAGTAAGAACAAAACACTAGAAAAATGATAATAGCATTCGTCTTTTTTTTACGTATTTTTTTACGACATTTGATATATGAGCGACGTCGTAAATAAAGCCATTACACAACTTTATTGAGACGCAGAGCTGAGCAGTGGTGCTTGAGTCTCTTCAGCTTACACTTCAACTTATTGATTCCTGGCTTGCGTATAAAAGTGTTGTTTTGATATTTGCGTTTTTTTAGTAGGTACAATAATAAGGAGACAGTAATGAGAGTATTTATATCGTGACCGCAAGTTTTCTTATAAAAGGTGATGAGCTGAGAAGTTGATAAATGATAACATATGCTGTCCGATTAGTAAAATATTTACTCATCATCTTAATATCATCTTTTCACACGTGATATATATCTGACGTCGTAAATAAAGCCATTACACAACTTTATTGAGACGCAGAGTTGAGTGGTGCTCGAATCTACTCAGCTTACACTTCAACCTATTGATTCTTGCACTGCGTAGAAAAGTGTTAGTGTTTCCAAACCCGCGTTCCTTTTACTTTTTTAAGGGAGACAGCAATAATATTAATTTTATATCATGGCGCTGTATGCATGACGGTATGATTGAAGACAGGAAAGATATTGATTAGCACGGGAGTATTTTATGTGGTGACCGCGAGTTGTCCTTTAATAGGTGAGCTGATAATCTATGCTGTCCGATTAGTAAAATGCTCATTATTAGTATCATCTTCCCACACGTGATATATGTCTGACGTCATAAATAAAACCATTATACAACTTTATTAAGACGCAGATCAGTGGTGCTTGAGTCTACTCAACTTACAATTGAACTGACTGATTCTTGCCCTGCGTTACGAGGAATATTAGCCGAAGGCTACAAAGAAAAGACATTTATTCGTTAATACATACTTGATAGAAAATCATGATTACATCATAGTGAAACGAGGGACCCAAAAGATTTTTCCATATTAAACAATATATCGATTGATTCCTTTTGCATTTAATTGAAATATAAATTGTATATTGACAATTATACAACAATTGGTTTTAACAGCTATAGTGGAGCTTCATTTTCATTCTAGTTAACCATGGATTGAACAACTTTATCATTAAATAATAATTATAAGACTTGTCACGACAAAAAATCCGGATTTTGTGTAGCAAACAATCTTCTAAAATTGTACGCTCCGAGCGAAAACTTTTCCTTTGTTTGATAAAATATAGAATATTCTTCGGAAGCAAAGTAGAATTCGTTATCTTGTTAAGCTTGTTAGGTATACGTTACTTTTAAAAGTAAGCAATTAACTTATGGAACACGGGACAGACAACCTAAAGGAGAAAAGAAATTACAGCCTTTAAAATGTAAATACCTAATACAGGGGATTACAATTTACTATCGATATGATTCAAATTTGACATTTAATAAGATGGAGATGTACGAAATGACGTTTGGCTAAGTCAGATCAACCTTTACTCGTTATCATCTCTGACAGATATCCATATCTCATGAGGTTGATACGATACCTCAAACGATTTATGACATTGGCTGACAGAATCAAACCATAACCAAACTTTGTTTAGATGTATCATTTTAATAAGAAAATAAGATCATACCGACAATAAGTTCGAAATACATCTGGATTTTAGAGTTTAACAAGTAATTCAGCGATTCAGCGCGGGAATGCTGCCTGTGTGATGGGCACCTTGCCGAAAGGTCAAGGTTTGGAGGGGCGGTTTTACGTAAGTATGTGTTTTATTTTTTTAATTATGATTTAGTTTTAATAGTTTTATTTTATAAGTAAGTACTTAGTTATGTTTGTTTTGTATACCTTATCTTTGTGAATAAATGATTTTTATCTACATCCATACCCTAATATGTCTCTTTTATGGTCAGGATCGATGAGCAAACGCCCTATATTTAGATATGAGTATCTGTGGCTGCATCTTAATGTTTACATTTTAGTATCGGTAACCGATACCTTAATTACGTTCAAATTTCGAACGTCTTCTTAAAAAGTAAAAATTAGTAGTTAGAACAAATGTGTTATCTGTAACGATGTTATTATTATCAAATAATCGGCAAAAATTCGATATCATTATGAAAATCCGGGTGCGGGCATGCGCCGCCCGACCGCCGACACAATCGAGTTGGTCATGGCGATGGCGTGCAATCCGTACAATTGCAGTCATCCAATCATCATTTCGGGTTCATAATATGTATGTAGATAAAGCAGTGTATGCAACTGTACGTAATTAGGCCTTAAAACACTCGTGTGATCTTATTATGAAACTCACTTCGTTCGTTTCATAAAACCACACTCGTGTTTTAAGGACCCCTATTACGTAACAGTTACATAAACTACTATTTTATAGTAATTCCTATATTATTATTTTTTGCGTACGTTCACGTACGTACACACTTATAAATATAAGGAAACACGTAAAATTAAGGTGTTCTTGTGCAAGTTTTATGATGAAATCAAAGCACTTGGGAACATAGATGTGGCGTGACGTGGCGTGATCTGAAGGGACAGTCAGGTTTAATGTTAGCTTAATGGTTTTGGTCCTGTATATCATAAATAGGTATATAATTAAGGGATATTTTTAACGAGTTTGTAGGGCAGCTAGATCCCGTGCCGCCACGCAAAAATGGTCTTAGAAGATCTTTCCTTAATTTTTAATTGTTTGTAGCAGAGATTCATAACATTTTAGAGTTCGTTTAAGAGCAGGATCGATCAAGGAGTTATTGGACTTGGAAGGCGAAAAAAAAACTTCATATGGGTCTTGTTATATTGGCCAACTCGTTTGCAAGTAAATCGCGATTTCTTAGTTCGAAGCGGACCACTAGTTTATTTTTATTCAGCTCTACACTTCGGGTTCCCTCTATTTGGCATACTTTTATTTTTCCGAAACCCATGTCGCATAACGGACTTGGCATAATTTGTTTTAGACGAATGATAATGTAGCATAAACCTTATTTGGTATAATTCACAATATTGCGAATTTCTCTTTGTCCGAAAATTATTTTGCATACTACTGTTGTAGCCGAATGTTATTACGAATACACTTAATAAGCATATGTGTATTTGGCATATTTTTTTTTAATTCGGAAGTTTTTTGGCATACACCGAACCCAAAACGCATTGCTGCGAAAAAATTGGCTCAGGTCAGGTTAGAACTGCGACCTTGAGAGGCAAGTAGGTAGTACTACGCAGAAGTGGGTTAGAACTGCAACCTCAACAAGAAAAAATGCTACGAAAGTAGGTTAGGTTAGAATTATGACCTCAATGTAAGGGCATTTATGCGTAATAGTGGGTTAGGTTAGAACTATTACCCTCTACAAAATAAAGCGGCTGCCAGAAAGTAGGTTAGGTTAGAACTATGAATACAAAGAAACGCATCACACCTTCATTGCTGCATTGACGTGACAGTAAGTACTTATACAATATGACCTGCCTGTGATTTGAATGATGCAATTCGGCCCTAACACTTTTCTGCCAAATAAATTTCTGCAACAGAATTTTCGCCAATTAATTTTTCTGCACATACACTTTATGCCTAACTAGGATTCGGAATAATGACTTTATGACCAACTAATATTCGGACCAATAAAAATCTGCCAAAGCCAATTATGCTCAACATAAGTATGCCAAAACAGTTTTTGGTTACAGCTAATTATGATCATATAGATTATGAACAATATAATTATTACCACAATGATTATGCGAAAACAGGGTGAACCCTACACTTCTGTATCCAGAATTAGTTCCTTTATTATCATCGCCAGCAACCTTCGACCTCCGATTTAAAATAACTCGGATCACTTCAAACTGTGGTTCGCTCAGCTACCCTCATCAACGTTAAGTGACTTTGGTGATTCCACGATCACGCGGAATGCATAATGTAACAGTGCAGTTACATTGAGTAGGAATGGGTATCGGTTCTTTAATAACGATCTACTTTCATTGGCAATCTTTTGGAGCATCTTTGGCAATCTTTTAATAAGCTTTTCTCAAAGAAGGGCAAAAATATGGTCTTTAGGATAGTTGGTGTCTGCAGGCATCATTTTTAATTCCACTTGAGTTGAAATTAAGCACATAACCCGCCTGGTTACTATCGGTTACTCTAAGTTATTTAAGTAAATGGTCGTAATTTCAATTTCCCAGCCGCGGCTTTAAAATACCAAGGATTTTTTTTTTCATTATCGTGCTTAGCATTTTATTGTATAAAAGTGAAACATGTTTTGTTTTCTAAAAACCGTCATATGTATTCCTATAAATTAAAAAAACCCTATATGATTTTAAGGACATACAAAGCAAGTCTTTTGTGGTGAGCACCAATAATATACTGATTAAAGTTCACACGATTTTCACTCGTTATTTTGACAAAAATGAGAGTTAATCGCGTGAACTTACTTTTAATATTTATCTGACGCTTCGAGCATGTCGTAACGCTCGTGGTCGCAGGCAGACTGGCGAGGAATTGTATCAGCATCTCCTAGCCGCACGGGATTTTCGAACTACCCGCACTTGGTCTTGATTATTCACATTTACGCTAGGGTTGTCACTTTGCCTACCCACAACACTCACTACATCCGATAGTTTGGAATTGCAAGTATTTCCACGCTTACATTTTCTGATCACTGGATTCCACGAAGACCAAACACCCTATCCCTCGTTCTGGTTGAAAATTGTATACTTCCTAATTTCAATAGCCCCTCGTACCATACCAGTAACGTACACAATTATTTCGTTAATAATTACCTTTCCGTCATGAACAGGAAATTTATTGAAGTGATGATGTCAGTCGTGTAATTGGGTGAAATTATTACTGTGTTCGTTGTTCCAATTAAATTATCGAGATATACAATTATTTAGTCAAGCGCCAGCGAATGAGATTTAAAGCCGTATTCTAACTTTTTACGTTATAAATTTGATTTTATTTCATCTAAATATATTGTAATGATTTTGACAATCGATATCACTAAAACATTTGAAATGTGGTAATAAGATATAAATCAAACGTACTTAACAATCACATTGACATTCAATATCAAATTAAAATAACAATTATCAGTTTCCCAATATTGGCTATGTTTGAAGTAGTTGTGAGGGCTTAAAGCCTGATGATGATTTTAAAGGTTTTATTGTAATTAATCACTAACATAGCTAGACGGCTAAGGGGGTGAGGAAAGAGCGGGCAGGGGGCGTGAATTGGGCGTTTGATGTAAAATTCGGTCACCAGCCCGCTTCTCTTTCAGCCCATTTAGTCGTCTTGTCTTCATAATATCAAGCTCTTGGGCTACTAACCATTTGTATGGAGTGAGCACTATATGCTATCTTATTTCTCAATACGAATGGTATGTTGTGGCTTACTAAATACATCTACATCACAAACATACAGGAGTATTCGTTAAGCAACCACGCGAGCTGAAAGTGCACTATAAACGAATTATGCGGATCAAATACCATTAGTTACATTAGCTTTTGCTCTGTGTATATTCCGGACTAATGCTGTTTTACTAATGCTGTTAGTCGTGTCAACGTTACAGTCTCTAGAAAACGAGTATGCAGGCAGTAGTTTGGGAGTGAGGTGCTCAAAATTACCTATAGACCTTAAATACCTGGCCAGCTTAGCTAATTCTGTTTGTGATACCTTCTGTTAAGATGTTTTTGAACGCAACCCAAATAGTTTTATTTTTCTTTTATCTGTCACCTTTTGCGCTTTTATGCGTGTCATTCTGTTGTACCGTTAGACGATAGTTTCATTAGTATAAAACCTTTATTTCCTGTGAAAATACAATTTTTTTTTCAGTAATCAAACCACGAAAATCCTTTACCTTGAACACAGTTTTAGTCACAAAATAATCAAAACGAAGCATGGTGAAAATGTTCTACTGAGAGTTATTTTCCGAAATTCGGCTCTGACGCTTGCATACTGCCTTTTCCAGCTAAGGGTCAGTTGCACCAAAGCGTCTGTAAACGTTAAAACGTTCGCTAAATTTTATAGTATGGAAATTTTCATAGTGCCCTGCCAGGTGACGCTGAGGAGTCCGTCAAAAGTGGTTGGTGCAACTGGCCCTAAAACGTATCAAAAACTCCAGATGGTTCCATCATATCATATTACTTGATTTTATTTTAACAGTGACTATTATGACGAATAAATTTATTCAACCCATTTTGTTCTATTTAATTATATTGTTATATCTCATCGCCGACATCACCCTTGTTAAAGTTCGTGAGCATAAGAGCAATAATCCTTAATTAATTGGACTAGCAGCAACCACATAGTGGCATATATTTCGCTGCTTGCGCGTCGTCAACTTTAATGAAGTACATACAAGCTTTAATTAAGGTGGGCTAATTAGGCTTTTATATGTTGTCAGTACAAAAGGGAGACTAAAGAGGCTTTAACTTGTCTCTGAATCGTACATCTCATATTGACATGCCGCTAATCAATATGTCACATCACTATTGCCTCCTTTGTACTGCGTTTTGTAATAATTCTTTATGTTATTCTAGTTAGCTATTTTTGATATAATGCGCTTGTATATCCTACTATTCCGTATTTTCTTTAATAATTGCACCAATTTATGGCACAAAATGGGATTTCGCAACCATTTTGTGATAATGTTAACTCCGCAAATCTCCAATTGACACTGGCGCTAACGGAGCGCAAAGCGCAAGAGTGATACAAGGTTCTTGGGTCAAACATCATGTCTAGTCCTCTCTTCTTTCTCGTTCCCTCACTGCTGAGGATCGCAACCACATGTAGCTCGTTTCCATAACGTGCGGTCATAGGCCATGTGAACTGCACGGTTAAGGCTGCCTAGTCCTAGCACTCGTACATGTGCATTGCTGGTCTGTGGTACAAACGGTACTGAGACTTAGTTGCTCACAAAGATATAAAACGCTCTAAAGTCATACAAACGGCAAATTTGCTCGGAGTGGTGTAAAAAGGTGGTCTGCAAAAATAGGTCGTCGATATACATTTGCCAGACTTAATGATGACTGAATGAGACTTAATGGTGGAGATGAAATTTTTATTGAACCGATGAAAAACGGACTATTAAGAAACGATTGCAAACCGAGTGAAAAATCTGGAGAAGACTCTTAAAAAAAGTGGACCGATGACATAATCAAGGTGGCAAGGAAAAAAATCAATGTTGGGAAGATTTAGAACTCTTAGGAGGATGTATGTAACCAGCAGTCACATTGTTTGAATAATAGTAGTTTATGTAACTGTTACGTAATAGAGGTCCTTAAAACACGAGTGTGGTTTTATGAAACGAACGAAGTGAGTTTCATAATAAGATCACACGAGTGTTTTAAGGCCTAATTACGTACAGTTACATACACTGCTTTATCTACATACATATTATAAACCCGAAATGATGATTGAATGACTGCAATTGCACGGATTGCACGCCATCGCCATGACCAACTCGATTGTGTCGGCGGTCGGGCGGCGCATGCCCGCACCCGGATTTTCATAATGATATCGAATTTTTGCTTATTAAGTATTTGATAATAATAACATCGTTACAAATAACATATTTGTTCTAACTACTAAGAAGACGTTCGAAATTTGAACGTAATTAAGGTATCGGTTACCGATACTAAAATTGTAATAGCTGCGGGTGTGCTATTATGGTAATCTAAATTATGAAAAAAATTGGGGAATTAAGTTCCCGTAAACCTCCAGGTGAGTTACAACTCCCAATTTGTACTTACTGCAGAAAAACAATTCAACACAAAATATGCAAAATGCTCACGGCTAACTAAGGGTCTAAGTAGGGTCGCGGTTCAGGCCACTATGGAGCGAGAGTACTGACCAAAATTTAAATTAGGACGCCATGACCAGAATCTCGACAAACGTATGACGTTTCCAAATAAAAGACAATATATTTACAAATTCACACATTTAATTTATTCTTTAAGTAATTGCCCTTAATACTTTATAGTAATCGCTACTATGGATCTACCCAGTGATGCATCACGGTGATTACATATGTCTTAGGAACGCTAAAGTACCACAGTATATTATATTATAATAGTTTACAATCTAAATGCAGCTCCAACTTATGCCGCCTTACAACATCACTATATCAAATCTCAACGTTGATTGCCTTTTGGTTTTATACCACGTTTAAATATAACCTATAATTGAGATTACAAGATACACCAAGTTTTTAAATGTTCAATTACTCTTTTATCACTCAACACTGATTACTAAATTAAAGTAAAAGTTTAACTCACAGTCCTTTGGTTAGAAATTACCCCGAGTTAGGGTTTTACCGAGCAACGGGTTCACCAGATGAGTAGGACTTCCCAGGAAAGGTGCGTCACCGACCCCGGAGAGTAGTCTGTCCCGCTGACATCACACAGGATCAGAGGCTTAGAGATGTCTGCCCGAAACAGGGACCTTCGCCCGAGATAAGGAATCTTCGCCCGAAGTAAGGACTCTTCGCCCGATATAAGGACCCTAAGAACAAAATAATGTTCTAGGTTACAGGTTACTAATATTTCAAAAATGGCCTAAATTGTATTTTTAACATGGGCCAAGTGGTGAGAATTACAAATCTTAACTTACTTACCGGGTTTTAAACCGGGTCCTTTTCAGCTTGTAACATTTATGGCGACATATGGGCCACGTGCCTCGACACAGCAGAGTTTGCTTGGTGCAAGGAAACAGCTAGAAAACCACATACAAAACAGCATTAGCTAAATGAAAACAATACTAAATACTTCGTTTTACAATTCGTACAATATTACCGTGTGAAACTTACCAAATTATTTAATCAAGAAAGGAAAAATCGAACGCCATTCCGGCGATCCGTGCGACACGAATTACCCCGACATTATTAGGATTACGCTGCAACAAATAAAATACAGATCACAACGTTGTACGTTAGGATAATATAGGAATTACCAATCCTCAGTTAAACTACATACCGGAGCGAAATTATATGTCGACGCACGCAAGATTCGTGCCAGTCGATGAAATGAGTAGCCGGAAAATGAACCAAACCACAGACAAAGAAAAGCTGGACCTTCGTCCCTCTGACAGCGAGTGACCGAGTCAAATTCTCTGAACATTGTTAATCATAGAAAATAAAAAGAATAGTTTATTTCGACACCTAAAAATATGCCTATTATTTATAACTAGGAATTATAAAAACACAGAAAAACCTCCATGAAAAAATCCAAGAATACGAAACACGTTCGATCACGCTGGTGCATAGACAACAAACCAATTGACACTGACAGATGTCTTTATACCAAGTTCTCGTCGTCAACAAATCGTTCGGCTTCGCTTATTTATCTAGGAATCCATGTTATTTTAGCCTCGTAGACCAAAGTTATAACTATATTTCAATTGTGAATATGTGTATGATGAGACAAACAAAGCTTCCACGCCATAATTCAACGCTTCAACGAGAAATGTGTGAGAATGCTTAGGATGACCTTTACTTTCGGTGAGTATTATCCTTTAAATACAGCCACAACTGTAACGGTGAGGTTTCACAACAATACCACAGGTTTATATCTCGAATTACTTACCATTACCACTACGCTAAACGACTAATTACCTATCATATACGTACTAAACAAAACTCTCGACATCTATCCTACCAAATACTATATTACGGCTTCCAGCTCTGGGTTTAACACTCTAAAGTGTTACACCCCACGTGGGGTCCGACACGTGGTCAACCAAGGAAACCTTACGACTATTTTTGGTTCGAACCTTCCTAATCCTAATGCGCGCTTACCTAAATCAAACAAAAAAGATAAATGTCAAGGACGGCAACAACACCAAACTTTCCCTTTATTAAAGCAATTGCCTATCACCGACAAAAGTGGAATTAAGTAAAGAGCTGTAGTCTTAGCTATTACACAATTCCTTATACATGAACTACAGTTCTGTCATAGTAAAGGGAACAATGGGAAACGCAGTTCATTTTTATAGATTTCTATGGCATCATAGATTATCATTTATTATAAATAAGATTATTCTCAGCTTTTATGTCTTTATAAGGACATAATAAAATCGATATTGGTCCGTATGCATCCGGTACCAAGTTTAGAATTCAATACCAAACCCTTTATCCCATCTGAGGAAATCATCCTGCGACAAGTGTCATTCCGTTCAGTGGGTACGTTCAGGTTTCAGTATATCATAGAATAATTAAAGTTTTAGGAATTGAACCCAGAGTTGTAAAGACGAGTACCGCTAAGAGGACGGCTCGGCTTCACCAGGTCGTACAATATCCTTTATATGAAAGTTACCTAGAAGTTTACCTTCTAGAGATTTTAATGAGTATACGAGAGGACTCAGTTTTTTATGAATGACACATTTGTTGTACCGGGGTGCTAATTTAGCAGAGAAATGTTTTGCTGCATTTGACAATGGGAAACATTTTTTATATACGATTTGCCCTTCCTCCAATTCTACGTGGCGCTTCCTCATGTTGTAATACTTCGCATTACGTTCATGGGAGGCAGTTAACGAGTTGCGCACCTTTTGAAATATCGTTTTGAGCTCTTTAAGTTTCTCAGAAAAACTACCACTTGTATTCAGCTCGAGTGTGTTTTGATCGAGGGGACCTTCGCTATTATAAAGAGTGCCATCTAGAATCATTTGACGACCATGTGTTAGAAAATATGGTGTGTTTTTGGTAACTTCGTGACGAGCTGTATTAATTGCACACTGTATTTCCGATACGTTCTTATCCCAGTTACGGTGATCAGAGCGTACGTACGAGGCAATGGTTCTTACTAATTCACGGTTCACTCGTTCCGTTTGGTTCGTCTGAGGATGATATCTAGGGTTATAGAAAATATGAGGAACTTCATATTTTGACATTAAGTCTCGAAAATCTTTCGAAGTAAATTGGACACCATTGTCGCAGAATATATATTTAGGAACCCCATGTACAAGGAATATCCCCTTTTTCATGCACTTAACTATAGCCTTTGCAGTTACGGAGCGCAGTGGGAACAAAGTCACATACTTACTGAAATAATCAGCACAAACGAAAAGATACTGATTCCTCAGATAAGATGGAGGAAAGGGTCCAAGAATGTCACAAGAAATTGCTTCGCCTGGTGACGATATGCGTCGGGGGTTACCCATGAGACCAGGACGAGCTAAGTTAACCGGTTTATAAGTTTTACAAATTTCACATAAATTGACGTATTCTTTCACGTCTTGGAATAAAGTAGGCCAATAATAAATATCGGCTATTTTGGAATGAGTTTTAGCCACCCCAAAATGACCGGCAGTTGGATCATCATGATACTTATTAAAGATTTCTTTTCGCTGCTCATAAGGGAGTACCAGCTTCCAGTCAAATTGAGCTGTCAGACGATACTTATTCTTTGAGTAACGGAAGAGTTTATCATGTTCAATTTTAAAGTTAGGAAAGAGAGAAGGTTTTTCAGACACCTTTTTGTATAAATCGAGGTACCAAGGATCTTGGATAGTAACTGAATCTATAGCACTGACCTGTATACGAGAGAGACAGTCAGGTATGACGTGTTCTTTGCCCTTCCGATGGATTATTTCAAAATTAAATTGGCTTAACCGACATGCCCATCGATTTAATCGTCCTGTAGGATTTTTTAAGTTTTGGAACCATTTTAACGACGCATGATCAGTGACAATATAACATTTTCTACCTTCTACATATGCACGATACTGCTCGAGACCATAAATTACGGCTATAGTCCCCTCCGTTATGGGAGAGGGCCTAAGTGATAGTTCAGATCTGGATACGGTTACCAACTTTTAGTATGTTGTTGGGCACGACACTAGGACCCCAAAACTACCGAGAGACCGGGACGTCGATGAATGTCTCCCGTGTAATGACGTCATCAAAATGGCTGCCGCTTTGTTGCGAAAAGTGTAAATTTCATCCAAACTGTGCATTGCACCTATACGTGTGTAGTATCAAACGAAAGAAGATTAAATGTGCTATATTGTTGTAATACATTTTATACTACTGTATATTACAGTTTGACAGCTATAAACGAAAACCCAAAATCAGGCTAAAAAATAATTCGGATATTTGCATTTTACAACAAAATTATAAGTCCAACTTTAAAGCCGAGTACTACAATAACAAAACAGGCTATTTAAGCTATACAATGCTATAAAAATTATTAAAATCTGGTAATAATTGTGGCAGCTATGTTAAAAAACATGTCGGCACTGCCGAGCTATTTCCTTAGAGTGAAAAAATAACAATTTTCACATATTACAGAATATCCGCAGAAGCTTCGAGTATATTGTTGGTCAAATAATTTGGAGCCCTTAAATGTCGGAAAAATATCTCTATAGTGCCTGAGGTCCAAATAATGACTCAATGAACGTGACCGCTACCGAAATTTGTAAAACATAAATTAAATCTATACCATGACACATACACACATGCGCGTAGCATCGATCGAAAGCTTATTGAATTTACTACAATACATACATACATTATTTGTGAAAATAATGTATAGTTTAGGAGTTGTTGACAAAATAAAATATTTTTTTAGGAAAATAAAATGTATATGTTAAGTCTGTGGCCAAAGAAAATACAATACACTAATGTTTTGTATAGCATTAAAAACACCAACTATTCAGCTTTAAAACACAGTTTGAATTTATAAAATTTGATAAGAACTATAAAAGTTGTGCTTACAACTCTAAAGCACACTCACTATTTTACCTACAATGCACTCATACTATGAGAAGCTTGGGCCTAATAAAATTATTGACTAGTTTTTAATAAATTTTGTAAGGATTTAGGGTTCCTTGTCATTAAAGTAAATAAAAAAATTGGCCAAGTGCGAGTTGACTCGCGCTCCGAGGGTTCCATACACATCACACAATTTTAACAATTTGTATTTTTAAGACCAACTTACGCTTGACCGCAGACTTATTAGTGTTTTTTTCTGTAATGTACGGGTAAAGAACTATATTACGAATTTTTTTCTTAAATGTAGGTTCGTCGGTTTCCGGGGGACGGAGAGCAATGGAAAATTTTCGCCTTATTTCTTAAATTACTTACAAACTATACCTTGTAATATATCAAATGAAAGGATTTGATGTGAAAACTACAAATATATAACTTTTATAATTTTAATTTTAATAGTTTTGAAGTTATTCAAGAATAAAGGCGAAAATTGACCATTCCCCTCCGTCTCTCGGAAACCGAAGAAACTACATTTTAGAAAAAAAAACCTAATATAGTTTTTTGCCTGTACATTAAAGAAAAAAACACTAAAAAGTCTGCTGTCAAGCGTAAGTTGGTCTTAAAAATACAAATTGTTAAAATTGTGTGATGTATATGGAACCCTCGGAGCGCGAGTCCAACTTGCACTTGGCCGGTTTTTTTATTTACTTTAATGGCAAGGAACCCTAAATCCTTACAAAATTTAGAAAAAACTAGTCAATAATTAGGCCAAAGCTTCTCATAGTATGAGTGCATTGTAGGTAAAATAGTTAGTGTGCTTTAGAGTTGTAAGCACAACTTTTATAGTTCTTATCAAATTTTGTAACTTCAAACTGTGTTTTAAAGCTGAATAGTTGGTGTTTTTAATGCTATACAAAACATTAGTGTATTGTATTTTCTTTGGCCACAGAATTAACATATACATTTTATTTTCCTAAAAAAATATTTTATTTTGTCAACAACTCCTAAACTATACATTATTTTCACAAATAATGTATATATGTATTGTAGTAAATTCAATAAGCTTTCGATCGATGCTACACACATGTGTGTATGTGTCATGGTATAGCTTTAATTTATGTTTTACAAATTTCGGTAGTGGTCACGTTCATGACGTCATTATTTGGACCTCAGTCACTATAGAGATATTTTTTCGACATTTAGGGGCTCCAAATTATTTGACCAACAATATACTCGAAGCTTCTGCGGATATTCTGTAATATGTGAAAATTGTTATTTTTTCACTCTAAGGAAATAGCTCGGCAGTGCCGACATGTTTTTTAACATAGCTGCCACAATTATTACCAGATTTTAATAATTTTTATAGCATTGTATAGCTTAAATAGCCTGTTTTGTTATTGTAGTACTCGGCTTTAAAGTTGGACTTATAATTTTGTTGTAAAATGCAAATATCCGAATTATTTTTTAGCCTGATTTTGGGTTTTCGTTTATAGCTGTCAAACTGTAATATACAGTAGTATAAAATGTATTACAACAATATAGCACATTTAATCTTCTTTCGTTTGATACTACACACGTATAGGTGCAATGCACAGTTTGGATGAAATTTACACTTTTCGCAACGAAACGGCAGCCATTTTTATGACGTCATTACTCGGGAGACATTCATCGACGTCCCCGTCTCTCGGCAGTTTTGGGGTCCTAGTGTCGTGCCCAACAACATACTAAAAGAAGGTAACCGTATCCAGCTCTGAACTATATTCCCATAAGGGAGAGCACTACTAAGAGTTCGCGCTCGGTAGCCGAATAGTTCGTCTCTGGTTGGTTAAGTGTGCGACTGCAGTACGCAATAGGATGATCTACACCGTTATACGATTGAGTCAAGACAGCGCCTACCGCGTATGAAGATGCATCAGTATGAATGTAGAAGCTTTCTTCGAAGTTAGGGCATTTAAGAATCGGGGAAGACACCAAAGCAGATTTAAGTGTGTTAAAAGAATCGTTAACTTCATCAGTCCATTCAAATTTTACTTTCTTACTCGTTAAGCGAGATAAGGGACGAGCTATCTTTGCAAAATTATTAATAAAACGACGGTACCAACCGCACATTCCCAGGAAACGTTTAATACCTTTGGCATCTTCGGGCATGGGGAAATTTAATATTACATCAATTTTAGAAGGATCGGTTCGCAGACCGTATCTATCAACTAAGTATCCAAGATATTTCAGTTCACTCCTACAGAAGGAAGACTTTTTCATATTAATAGTTAGAAAGAAGAAAGAAAGAAGAAAGAAACATTTATTCATGACAAACATATACAAAGGAAACAAACAGAAAAATACACACACTTTGTCACGAAATGGTTGCAACTCAGCGTTAATGCTGGCAAGGCCAGCGCTGGTCTTCCGTTGCAACCATTTTGACGACACGGCATAAAGACGGCGCGATCACACACGCTTACACAAGGAAAGGAAAATAAGACGGGTCACACTAATTCAAAAAATTAACTAAACATTAAGCTACAACTTTATACAAACACTAATCAACTTAAACTAGCAGAAAAACGCCTAATAGCTAAAACACCGTACACGGCTTATTGACAAGAATGACAGGAACATACTACTATTGCCGCCATGTTGCATTCCGTAGTAAAATATCTGTACTTAAAAAGTAGGTCACGGACACGGAGGAAAAATTACATAACAAATAGATAAAATAGAACACATATGACAATAGGAGGCACAGTAGAAGAAAAACAAGAAAGAAAACAATAGTGATATGTGAATATAACAGGACTCACCGGGATTTAGGGACATAAACGACAGGTAAATACATATAAAGCTAAAGATTAACAAGAAACGCGGTTTGTTCTCCTATACATAAATTTTATTCCTAAACACAATGTCATCTTTCTAGGTACCTGTTAAAACGGAGATATGAGATATCGATAAATTAAAACTAGAAAGATGTCACAGTGCCGCTGAAAGCCTATGGGACATAAAACAACAGGTATGTTGAACACAGCAAGTAGAAAGAGATTAAAAGCACAGTTAATTAAAAGTTAAATTGGCTGATTTTAATTTTTCAAAAACGGCCTTAAGCAATCTTATATGTTCATCAAAATCGGAGGTACAAATAATAATGTCATCAATATAACAGAAAACTTTGTGATCGAAATGAGAAGTAAAGAGATTATCCATGAGACGTTGCATGGTCGCACTAGCGCCTACCAACCCAAAACACATTCTATTATAGTGGAATAATCCTTTTCCTGGCACAGTAAAACTAGTTTTCTCCTTGGAGTCTTCACTAAGAGGGATCTGATGATATGCCGCACTTAAATCAAGCGAGGTCAGAAATTTCGCGTCGCGTAAATTATCTAAAATATACTGAACGTGAGGTACGGGATACGCATCAGATTTTGAAACTGCATTTACTTTCCTACTATCCAAACAAAGTCTTAAATCTCCGTTAGGCTTTTCTACCATAACGACTGGAGAATTCCAGGGAGAGTGAGAGGGTTCAACAATTCCCTCGTTAAGCATACGATCAACTTCTTTTATTAACGCAGCCTGTTTAACAGGACTAAGGCGATAGTATTTTTGTTTTATCGGAGGAGTATCACCTGTATTTATGACGTGCTCGATTAGATGAGTCTTTCCCAAACCAACCTTATCCGTATCAATTTGATCATACAGTAATTTAGTATCCTCAAGCAGGGATTTTTGTTTCAATGACAACGACTCAAAAGTAGTGAGTCCTGTCTCCGACGGTAGAACGTCGAGACTAGCGATATAATGAGAGTCATTCTTTTCTACGTCCGTAATGAGACCTGGAGCTAATCCGAAGGCTCTCCAAAAGTTTAATCCAAGTATCATCGGAGTAGCGATCTCCGGTTGAATATTAAAAGTTATAAGTTTGACTTGACCTTTATAATTTACTGGTAACACCATATATTCGGAAGCTACGATACGATGATCGTCAGCAACGTTTACCATCATCGGCTTCACATGTTTCTGAATAGGTATCCCACCTGTGGTGAATACTACATGACTGCCGTGACCCAGAAAACTAACACTGGCTCCACTATCTAACAACGCCTTAAAATTCAAATTGAGAATGTTTAATTGAGCATAAACTCTATTATCTCCCTTAGGAGGATTAAAGAAGATGGTCTTTTCTGCACTACAGAAAGCAGAAGACCGACATTTGTTATTATCAGAAAAGACCCTATTTAGTTTTTTGAATTGGAGTTACATTTACCACATTCCGGAGTTTTCACCCCTTTTTCTCCACACTTGAAGCAAACAATATCTCTAGAGCTCCTACACTCTTTAGTATTGTGGTTGGATCTACCACATCGGAAACATTTTAGTTGAGAAGAGCTTTGTGCTGCCGCAGCAACAAAGTTTCTAGAAGAATTCGACAAACGAGGTGGATACGACTTATTCCGAGTTTCAAAGTTCTTCGGCGGATGCTCAGATGAAGAATCATTCGACCTATTCGATAGAACTGGTTCTCGAAACTGCTTCGCCTTAACTTGCGCCAATTCAATGCGCTTACACAATGACTTCAGTTGCTCGATCGATTCAATGTCCTGTAATGCTAAATCCTTGGAATACTCTGGCCTAATATTTCTCATCATGGTATCCAGCTTTTCTCGTTCAGGAACCTCCTTCGTAAGACGCTCGTACATTCCTAGAATGGTCGATACGAAATAGACAATAGTCTCAGACTTCGCTTGAGTCCTAGCCCGTATTTCTTGTAGTAACTGATGATCTAAATCAGGTATATCAAATTCATCTTGTAAAGCAGCGGTGACTTCTTTATAAGTAGTGAGTTTCGTACGTTGAGACCGGAACCACGACAACGCCGGACCTTCCAGAATCTCAGGAAATCCTCTGTAAATTTTGTTCTCGGAAATTCCTCTGGCCTCTCGCAGCTCCTCGAGACGAGAAAGAAACGTACGAACGCATGTGTCACCTTTAAACTTCAAGTTGAGTGAATTAATATTAAACGTCTTATCCGTTTTGTATATAATCTCCCTAACAATGCGAGATTCGTTAGGCGATTGGAAATCATCATCCGACCCAGACGACGCAGATGAGCCTTGATCGCCTAACCGATCCAATAAAGAAGAGATGACCTCCTTCAACAGGAGTACCGCTTCGGTCTCCGGTGATAACCGAGAAACACGACACAAAAGATATTTACAACGCGAGGATAGCCTGTCAATCGCCGCCGCCGACAAATCTCTTTTCGCTTCTAGCTCTATCTCTTCTACCTTATGCTGACAGAGTTCCAATTCGGAAGCTTCGTTGCTCATGACCAAGTCCTGGAACTTAAGACTACCCTTTTTCGCTAAAACTTCAGTTTGCTTTACAGCTTGACATAAACTAGATCGACGTGATACGGGGTTAACCGGAAGTTTTCGAATCGCCAACTCATGTGCCAATTCGTCTTTATGTAAGTGGGTAATTTTACACCCTGCCTCTATAAAATCCATTTTTAAGATTAATATGTACTATCCGAAGTAGGTCAATTTTAGTTAAAGAGTTGTAGTTACAGGTGAGTTAAAATTTTATCAGATTTTAACTTCGTTTAAATTCTTTTAAAATAGCTAAATAGTTAGCATAAGAAGTGTAGTTTCATTTATAAGTTGGTTAAATTTATAAGTTTAACCTTGTGTTAAAACAACAACTTGTAATCTCCATTTACATAGAATAACCTTAATACTAAAATAACGCTAAAAAGTTTTACTTGGAAATGTCATACTCCATAGGCCAAACGTTGGGCACGCCACTGTAATAGCTGCGGGTGTGCTATTATGGTAATCTAAATTATGAAAAAAATTGGGGAATTAAGTTCCCGTAAACCTCCAGGTGAGTTACAACTCCCAATTTGTACTTACTGCAGAAAAACAATTCAACACAAAATATGCAAAATGCTCACGGCTAACTAAGGGTCTAAGTAGGGTCGCGGTTCAGGCCACTATGGAGCGAGAGTACTGACCAAAATTTAAATTAGGACGCCATGACCATAATCTCGACAAACGTATGACGTTTCCAAATAAAAGACAATATATTTACAAATTCACACCTTTAATTTATTCTTTAAGTAATTGCCCTTAATACTTTATAGTAATCGCTACTATGGATCTACCCAGTGATGCATCACGGTGATTACATATGTCTTAGGAACGCTAAAGTACCACAGTATATTATATTATAATAGTTTACAATCTAAATGCAGCTCCAACTTATGCCGCCTTACAACATGACTATATCAAATCTCAACGTTGATTGCCTTTTGGTTTTATACCACGTTTAAATATAACCTATAATTGAGATTACAAGATACACCAAGTTTTTAAATGTTCAATTACTCTTTTATCACTCAACACTGATTACTAAATTAAAGTAAAAGTTTAACTCACAGTCCTTTGGTTAGAAATTACCCCGAGTTAGGGTTTTACCGAGCAACGGGTTCACCAGATGAGTAGGACTTCCCAGGAAAGGTGCGTCACCGACCCCGGAGAGTAGTCTGTCCCGCTGACATCACACAGGATCAGAGGCTTAGAGATGTCTGCCCGAAACAGGGACCTTCGCCCGAGATAAGGAATCTTCGCCCGAAGTAAGGACTCTTCGCCCGATATAAGGACCCTAAGAACAAAATAATGTTCTAGGTTACAGGTTACTAATATTTCAAAAATGGCCTAAATTGTATTTTTAACATGGGCCAAGTGGTGAGAATTACAAATCTTAACTTACTTACCGGGTTTTAAACCGGGTCCTTTTCAGCTTGTAACATTTATGGCGACATATGGGCCACGTGCCTCGACACAGCAGAGTTTGCTTGGTGCAAGGAAACAGCTAGAAAACCACATACAAAACAGCATTAGCTAAATGAAAACAATACTAAATACTTCGTTTTACAATTCGTACAATATTACCGTGTGAAACTTACCAAATTATTTAATCAAGAAAGGAAAAATCGAACGCCATTCCGGCGATCCGTGCGACACGAATTACCCCGACATTATTAGGATTACGCTGCAACAAATAAAATACAGATCACAACGTTGTACGTTAGGATAATATAGGAATTACCAATCCTCAGTTAAACTACATACCGGAGCGAAATTATATGTCGACGCACGCAAGATTCGTGCCAGTCGATGAAATGAGTAGCCGGAAAATGAACCAAACCACAGACAAAGAAAAGCTGGACCTTCGTCCCTCTGACAGCGAGTGACCGAGTCAAATTCTCTGAACATTGTTAATCATAGAAAATAAAAAGAATAGTTTATTTCGACACCTAAAAATATGCCTATTATTTATAACTAGGAATTATAAAAACACAGAAAAACCTCCATGAAAAAATCCAAGAATACGAAACACGTTCGATCACGCTGGTGCATAGACAACAAACCAATTGACACTGACAGATGTCTTTATACCAAGTTCTCGTCGTCAACAAATCGTTCGGCTTCGCTTATTTATCTAGGAATCCATGTTATTTTAGCCTCGTAGACCAAAGTTATAACTATATTTCAATTGTGAATATGTGTATGATGAGACAAACAAAGCTTCCACGCCATAATTCAACGCTTCAACGAGAAATGTGCGCATACGATGCGATTGTTGGAATGCTTAGGATGACCTTTACTTTCGGTGAGTATTATCCTTTAAATACAGCCACAACTGTAACGGTGAGGTTTCACAACAATACCACAGGTTTATATCTCGAATTACTTACCATTACCACTACGCTAAACGACTAATTACCTATCATATACGTACTAAACAAAACTCTCGACATCTATCCTACCAAATACTATATTACGGCTTCCAGCTCTGGGTTTAACACTCTAAAGTGTTACAAAATGTAAACATTAAGATGCAGCCACAGATACTCATATCTAAATATAGGGCGTTTGCTCATCGATCCTGACCATAAAATAGACATATTAGGGTATGGATGTAGATAAATATATTACATGACAAAGCTTTTTGAAATAAAATGATCCATCATACATCATATGTACATATACATGAAACTTCAAAGAATCACAGATAATGCCAGTCGTCATTGGAAACTTATTCCAATAAAATTGAAATTCTTTTGAAAGCGATTTGCTGCTAGATCGGAAATTGAATCTTTGGTTCCATTTTACGTCCTTCCGCGCCAGTGAACAAATCATTTCGGATTGCCGATGGCTTTATTGGAACTTTTAGTGGTTATTTTTGTTCAAGAGTTTTATTCTGGAATATGCTTAGTTACATGACATTATTTTGTCAATTCGAAACTTTTAGATTTTTTTTTGCTGAGTATAGATCCGAGAATTGGCATATTTATCTTTATCTAAAAAAAATCGCAATTAATTTTTTTACAGACTACTACGGGCTTCCTCGTGTTATCAGTATCCTCATATGAAAGCTATATGATTGTATAAATGCCTATTCAAGTAATCTTATGATAATCTTAAAAATCTCATGGTAAATAATAGTTAATAGTGCTTCACAACAATAGTACCATGAAAACATTTTGTAGCCTTTGGTAATTTATAAAAATACTTCGTAAAACTTCCCAGATAGGTATTATAAAATCTTTTATTCAACTTTTGCAATATCGGCAAATTCTTTTGAAAACAACGCGCCAATATTTTTTTGCGTTATCAACATACAGAAATTGAAAACAAAGGCAATATAAAACAAAATTTAAAAACAATGATTTCCACAAATTTCAAAGCAGATAAATAACATCACAAAGAAAGACTGATTAAACTGGATTCGTTTAACAAATGAATTCATTTCAAAGGAGATTCGTAGCAAAAGGGGCTATACAATATTTGTTTAGCTGAAATAATTTCTCCGTGGGATCCTGTACAAATATTATGAATTAGATTTCTGGGATGATTAAACTGTAACTAATTGAATGTTAATATTTTCTTATTTTCCTACGATCTTTTTTCGAAATTACACGCGATCCCCTGTTTCGTATAATGGCGTTAAATTATTTCAGCTGGTTCAATAAATTATTGTCCACCTTGACATGTATTCTAAATTTTTATGTTATTTGAGACTACTCTGTCTAATACACCAACGTAAATATTGTCAATCGCAATGCAAATGCCCGTTTCCGTGAATTTTGATTTTCTCTCTTTAGAAAGCAATCTGCCCATTTTCTACTAGGTTTCAGTGGCCACACCAAAAACAGCTATTTTTACTAAAATCTCTTGGAAAAAGTCGAACTTTGTTACGGTTTTGTCCATAATATTATTAAAGAGTGACAATAGCTCTTATGCAGTTTGCTATATTAAACAAGTAAAATTTCAAAAATATGTGAGGCATAAACTTACCAAGCAAGGTCCTCGGCTGCAAGGTAACACAACCAGTGTGAATGTACTCGATGAGCTGACGGAACACATCAGGCTCAAACTCCTCGATGATCAACGTCTGATGCTGCTGTGAAGACGGCTAGATGGATATGAAAAACAAAATCAGATCAACGCAAAATGTATAAATTATCGAGATCATTGATGAGCATATCTAAAGTTAGGTTTATATAAATACAATCATTATATACAAGTCTGTGTGACCGTTAAAGCTAAATGTATATTTTGCTGAGAAACAAGACTGTGCGTGACGACGGTGAGAGAAAAAATATTTTTGAATAAGTACACTGTCAATTGAATCACATGCTTAAGGTTAATTAAGTCGATTTTCAAAGAATAAACAAGAACAAAGTTGAAAGAAATTGGTTTACGTTGGTTTTTGATGAATAAATAATATTTATAAAGGTAATGATATAAATCATGTTTATTCTTCAAACTGTGATATTGTAATAATGTCTGTGGATACTAGTGAAGATAAATTGAGTAGTACAAAATATTTTACAATTTTCACGACATTGAAATGCCTTACCTTCACAAACTTATATTATCATATAGAAATAGTAAAACATGCAACACCGATTAGCCTATGTCAAATAAATTGCCACGTTGGTCTATTAAAGAAGATCCATTTTGCAGAATAACCAATCCTAACTACATAACGCAATGAAATTCAAAAATGTGTACAAGATAAACATTGAAAATTTTCAAATTGATCCCCTACAACACCGTTTAATTTAGTTTTTACCTCTTGAATTGGAGCCAATTGCTGCGCGAAAGCGGATCTCTGTTGTAAAAATAATAAAAGCGTTTATCCTTATGAATTTTCCTAAAAAACATCTTTTTATCTTCTCAATCAATGTCGGATGGTTGATACCATCATTAAAAATCCAATTTTGATAAAACGCAACTTATAAAACTTTTGCAAAAAGGCCTGACGGATATGGAAGCCTTCTTATCTCACTAATGACGCAATATTCCTTCGGGGAAAAGGAAAACTGGTTAACTCAAAGGATATTGATTCTACTTATATACCTCATTATATCCAAGCAAAGCTAATAAAGGATTTCTTACTATAGGGATATCTTTAGGGACTATATCCGTATGTACTTATTCATGGTCAAGGATAGATGGACATGTAACATTCACACACTAGCATTTGAATAAATTGTTATGATACCTGCTGTGCTGCGTTTTGAAGATTTAGAAGCGGTTCCGATGATCGCTTTAGAAACAGCCGCAGTTTATTCTCTCGGGGGGCAGGTTCCTTCTTTCGTTGAGGACTTGGTGCTTGATAAAGCATTTTTTGGAATACCCTAAAACAAAGCATATTGTAGTAACATTTATCGCCGCAATAACACAAATTTGCCGGTGATCTTTATTAATTCAATTTGTTTTACCAAATCTTGAAAACAACCTTAAATCTCAACTGTCTGGTGAAGCAAAAATTATCATGTTTTTTATTAGGTAAAGTAGTAACTACAAAGGCCGGATTTAGGTTGTGTATCTTTTTACGGCAAAACCTAGTGTTTTTGAAATCTAAAATGTATTGGAACATGTCGGGAAATCCTGAGATATTTTGTGATCGTTTTCATCGTAACCAATGAGTTGTTAATTGTTGTGACAACAATCGCAGCGCCATTTGCTTGACCTTTACGAGGCTCTCCTCATTAATGTTATTTTAAAGGTATTTTCATCCATATAATGTGTCTTAACTTAATACTCTCATCTTTATTAAATACCTTTGCATGAAAATGTAATAAATAGCCTCAGAAGAGCCGTATCGCTACTCTTTGTTTAGATTTAAGCAGTAAATTAACATATCTTTTATGTTTTGTGGGCTTTTGTGGGCCGTTCTGAAAGGGCTGCGTGGGATGGCTAGCCGCACATATCTAGTTTACTACCCAACAAGTTACGTCAGGAATTCCGACCCTCGCTTTTATGACTAAATACTTGACATCGCTTTGAGTCGTGTAGTATATTGGGTTGGCCTTTAATGAGTGTTTTTCCTAAACGAATTTGTTGAGTTAGATCTATACATATACAGACGTAATAATCATCTTTATCATGTTTAAAGATTATCCTATGCTAAGAATGGTGAAATAGGCAGAGCGCCGGGATGGGATGTAGAGGGGTTCAATCACCAAACACAGGTTATAAAGCCATAGTTTATGTGACTATACTATTCACTACTGCACTCCAGACCATCCTCCCCTTCTAGCAATACATCACAATATATATTACTCACTCTACGTGCTCATGAGAGGAAATCCCTTCTCGTATGGAGAGGTGCTTTATCTGTACTACGTGGTTTACGCGCCTTACGTCGACTACGTGTAGATATGCGCATCTGCCTATCACAATGGGATGAAAGATGACAATTTTTTATATCTCAATATTCTGTCGCATGGATGACGGTGCGAAAGGAAAAACCCAATTTTCACAGAAAATCCAAGACTTTATGGAAAGCGTCCAATCGAAAAAGGGATAAGAGTTTTTAGGACGACGACGTGTCGCAAAAGGATTTTCAAGGATTTATAAATATGGTAAACTGGAGATAGGAGACGGATCATGTTAAGTATTAAATGTTTATTTATCAGAAAAAGTCTGGGGTAAAATCATGATTGTATCATAGTATTTTATTAAATTCAATTCTGATATTATTTTCATATCGGTATATCAGAAACTAAAAGTAACTGTTTACTAAAAATTTATTTGATGTGTGACTTTTTATAGAGTTTCTATCTACTCAATTTATGACAGTAACTGAAAAAAAATCTAAATTTGGGAAATAAGTATTTAAATTTTTTATCTTGATGATGTAGCTTAAAATTCAATTTATTGGCAATGTTTGCCGAAATACTAATTTGTATGAGCTAAAAGCTTTTAACGTCCAATGTAATTATTGTTATGAGACTTATGAGCTATCACGTAATTATATTCACGAATAAAAGTATTGATTTGAAAAGTATTGGTGAAAAATGCCGTCTAAAAATTTATCACGTTTTTTGTGCAGTGTAAATGTCCCATATAATAAGCAATAGCACCCTCTAGTCTATTTCTATTATTTTATTTCAAAAAAATTCCACGCATATAACATCCTTGTTACCAAATGATGATTTTCTTTTTTATACCACGACGATGGCTAACAAGCACACGGCCCGATAGGAAGCACTAAGCAGTTACCGTAGCCTATGGATGCCTGCCAAGCGTGGTGCGTATGGCAACCCCCCCCCCCCCTTAAAGGGGAGGCCTATGTTCAGCAGTGGACGTCTTATGGCTGAGATGATGATGATGATGATGGATGCCTGCAACCCCAGAGATTTAACATACACGTTGCCTACCCTTTAAGAACCTTATAAACTTCTTTTTTGAAGACCCTCATGTAGCTCGATCACATGTTTGCGTATACCATCGGCACCATCGCCTTATATAATATTTATCTTAAAAATCAAGGAATGGGTAAAATATTAATACATAACACACCCTTGAGGCCCCGGCCTCTATAGTCCGTTTTTTTTAGATTAGAAAAAAGTTGAAAGGCGCATGTACAGGGTTCTTTATCAGGCACGATACGGCATGATACATGTCACAAGTGTCAAAGTGTCAATGCGGCCAATAAAAAATATTTAAATATATTTGTATTTCTAATAAAGCCATGTGTAGCTATTTATAAATGTTAAATTGAATAATATTAATTATTTTACAGTATTGTAATAGTAGTCATCATTAGGAAATAATTTATTCTTATCATTGTTAATGATTTAGTGAATTTTGCACTATAAAAAACCTGGAGAAAAAGAGGTTTGAGACATATGGTTTTCCATTTATAACGTATGCGTGTGTCGTTACTAGTATATTTCAGGATTTGACTATTTTGAAAAAAAATAAAAAATAAAACAGGATTATGAGAATCATAATTATGGATTTGACTAAATACATGGAAGAGACGCATTATACCTGGAATTGAATGAAAACATTATGAAGACAATAAAAGCTACTGAAGACATTGAACTCGGAATTGACCTAATATGAATAGTATTTACTGAAGACGTTAAATTGGACTGAATTCATTAAAAGGAAAAAAAAATACTTATGACAAGGCAGTATGGCTTAGTGCTTTAGCCTGTCCATTTGGACGAACAAATAAAAAAAAAAAAAAAAAGTATGCGTGTGTCACTGTCAGTTTTTCAATTGTCATGTGTCTCTAACGTGATAATCAAAACGAAATTGTGTTTTTATTGCTGTTATGGATTATAATCTGCAAATTGTCATTATTTATTTACAAATATGAACTCTTCATCATGTTAACTAATCGTTTGTTGGTGTGCTTGCAGTGTGTTTAAATTGAACATTCAAACAGAACAGAATAGAACAGGTTGGCAACTTCTGTTTCTATGTTTACTGAATTTCTAATCTAAAAAAATGAAATATAGGTGACGACGCTGTTCCATAAATAAACCCATATCTTCAAATCACTTTTGTTTGAATAAAAGTCATTATGCGTGGTCTTCAAGATTTAGCTTAGAGCATTTAACCAACCGGAGCGGCCATTGACAGGCGTTCCCCTCTGCCGAAAATATGACGCTGATGTTTATCCGACGTGGTTTTTGTGACGTTTCGCATACATTAACGTTCCCCTCCCCCGCAAAAATCGGCAGACTTTTTTTGTATGGAACATGACAGACATGGCCGGTCCGGTTGGTTGAATAGTCTAAGAGATTTAGCAAATCCATGGCATATTGTGTTTTAATCGTGAAAGTTAAATACCGTTCAGTTAGTGATATGAACAATGTCCGAAAATCACATTACAGTCGAGTCATACGGACTACCATAAAGATGCATAAAAAAGATTCACTACCTAATCGTTTTTAGGATAGGACAGTCCACGAAAGTGAGTGATAAGCTGTGTTTGTAAAATTCCAATTGAAAAACGAAATCAATAAAACCATTCATCATTCTATCTGTTTGAGTTTTTAGCAAATATATCAGACCATATTTTAGCAAATATATCATATAATTCCTAATGAAAATCGTTTTGAATATCTTTGCATAATAACGTCTTAATGGGAGAAATAAATTCGTCTCTCTTTTATTCATCGCCAATTTCTCGCACACTTTAATTAGTTACAAGTTGTTTTCTGTTTTAATTAAGAAGCACGGTAATCTTGGAAACAACTTGTAATTTCCAAGTTTCCAGAGGCTAATTAGGTCATTTGCTACAAAGCGTCTTGTTACGCCGACACAACTATAGTGCCCCGATTCGTTGCCAGAGGCGAAAATCTTCTTTGCCGCATAAAATGAAATATCAGATTATTTATTTGTTCTTGTTTGCGAACTAATATTTATTCACAAAACAGGTTTGATATTTGAAAAACTAGTACATAAAATATTTGCGCTCCGTAAGCCTTTGGAATTTGTAAACGTAGAATTTAAGAAGTAGATTCCTTACTCGAGAAACGACTGCTGTAAATAAGTAGCAGGGATAGATACAGGCTGCGATGGCTGAACTATTAATGATGATATTACCTGTTCTGGAAAGTAAGTAAAATTTTTGACTATCCCGCCTGCGCGGCTTGGGCCAGTAGAGGTAATATACATACGTCTGGCAGCCAGGAAACCCTTCACAACCCACACCAGTTCCCTGGTATCTCGAAAATGGAACGTGACGTCACACAGCTTGGGCACGGACGCAAGGATATTCATATCTTCGGCAAACCTGGTATGCTCTTGAAGGTAAGGTCTGCTTTTAGATAATAATAATACCTGCTCCTTGCAGCTAGCACAGCCTTCACAGCGCACACTGGTTCCCTGGTGTCTCCAACGAGGAACGTGACGTCACACAACTCGGGCATGGACGCGAGGAACTTCATGTCCTCGGCCAGCCCCGATTTATTCTCGAAGGTGCTGAGGTCTGGCTCCGCCTCCATCGCTGCTAACGCTCCGCTTCGCATTGACGACTGTAACAAAATTGTAATTAGTACTTGCTGTACAGCAATCACCATGGGTCTCAAAGATAGGCCCAAATTCGCTCAAAGGGCAATGAAGTGAGCTATTCTCGGAATCGTTCTTCAAAGTCAGTTTATAAATGTGGAGATCGATATAACATCATATTGATCCGACGTCTCGCACTAATACTTATGTTGGTGACTTATAAAAAAATCAAGTATCTAATTGAGGAGCAACGTAGAGAAAAAATCACTGGACTTTTATGACGTTTAAGTGGTAGAAAAAGGTAAATTGACTGGAAAATGTTGCACAGAACGATAAACCATTCTAAGTTTCGAGATATATATAGCTAAGAAATATCGTGCAAAAAATACTACGAGATCCTTTCCCAAGTGACAAAAGGAACAAGTTCTAAAAACCTTTTAGCAGTTAGTAGGAGTTCAGATCTCATGATTCCAGTAAATTTTTCGTGTACCCTAATTTAGACGAGTACTATAAGGCTCGTAGAATAAAAGGCTTCCAATCGACGGTAAATATTTAATCCTTTTCTTTTTTACTCTTATCCGACTGTACAGCACCACCAGCTCGGATGACTGCCACCATCAGAATGTTCCCGAAATGAACATCGTTCGACTGACATAGAATGCGGGAATTCTTAATTTAAAACTAGCACTGTGCCAGACAGTGCTCGAGAAGAGAGGTTGTAAAGGTAGTGAATCTTTACGGTACCTTAACCTTGTGGTACGTTAAAGGTCGGGTACCTTTCCAACCTTTGTTCAAAGTTTAAATAGCAGACGCTCGCGTTAGTAATTTATATTTAAATTTGCATTGTCTTTGTGAAACAGAGGAAATTGCATTGAATTGTTGAGTTGGAAATATACGAATCAGTTGCTGCTATAAAATGAAAAGGTGGTGTTAGTATAGGAGGTGTTCTTTTTGTAACTGGGATTTTAGTTAAGCTTTTAGGTAGTATTTATATTTTTATAGTTGTATAAGGTTTATTTTAATATTAACTTAGTTTTATAATTGAATTTGAGCGTGTTCAATAAAGCATTTTACACATATAAAAAGGTATTTCAGTATCTTTTTTCGTTATAGTTTCGTCATGTCCATTTTGTCTGTCCGTCCATCCGTATATCACATCACAGCCATTTTACTCGGAAACTATAAAACGTATCTTAATAAAATTTTAATGTGAGGTGTATTTTGAAAGCCGCTGCTTAGTTTAATAGTAAAATTGTTGAATAAATATTTTTTGTGGCATTGTAACTAAGTGTAAAAATTAAATTTTTACTAAATATCATGTAAATCATATTGCACATCAATCGATAGGTCTTTAAAAATAACATTGAGGATTTTAAAAATATTTTTGATTAAGTGAATTTTTACATAAATAATCACACCGAAAATCTAAAAAATTGTGTTCCCATCCTGTAACTTTTACAGCGTAAGTCTAAATATATGAAAAAAATCAAGAAAAATAAACCTTTGCATATTCTTTAAAAAAATATTTTGAACATTATCGGTGAAAGAGTTTTTGAGTTATCTCCAAAAACCTCCTTTCACAGGCATGTACGACCTTTCGATATTATTTATTTGATAGTAGGTACCTACGGGACCCTCCATTATGCGTGGTCCGACACGCACTCGGTCGATTTTTATTAAGTTCTTTGTCTTAATAAAGCACTTTATTTTTATGTTTGTAAAGCTCAGTGAAAAATATGGTTACACAATATTTTTCTGATTAACTAAGTTAAGGAGGAAAAGTAAACAGGAAATATGGTTCTACCAGTTGTACAATTATTACGATTAACTTAAGGTTTAAACTTTATCCGGAAATTTTACTGAGAAAAATAAGAGATTATTTTTTTGACGTAAACGCCTTAACGAAAGTATTTTGCAAAAAAATAAAATGTAACAATAATTTTATTCAACTATTGAATTTGCCAGATATGACTTAGTCAAGATTAATTTTAACTTTTTAGACAAAAAACGTGTCTGAGTATAAGGCGTATAAAAAAAATGCACTGCCAGTTTTACAAAGTGAATAAATGAAACAACGCTTTTTGCGTGTAGGTATTTAGTAAAACATATGTAATAGATGCACTTGCTGTGATCCTATAAAGATTCCGTATTTTTTTGAGGTACGGAACTCTAGTAAAATCGAAGACCCATAAGCGTTACGCGGACCAAGATTAGAACTTACTAAAAATTATCACAATTTTATCGCAATACCCTTTTAACTATTAAAAATAAATACTAACATCGTCCAAACTGAAGTGCCTAGTTATAGTCAAATCCATTTTGAGTGTGTTTCCACTATCCGTTACTTAAAACGACCGCACACCGCGGCGCCCGAGTCCCAACTGCCGGACTGCCGGACCGCCGACTGGCAGGAAATGGAAACGGTGGCTGAAATGTCCGGTGGCCCCAGGTTATGAGCGGAAACGGTTTAATGGTTTTTCAAGCGGACATTTTGCTGTTTGAAAACGGCTTGTTCGGTGTGTGCATGATTGTGGCGCAGTCTTTTATGCCAGGCCTCATTTTTTTCTTTTTGTTAAGGGCTTTTAGCTTACGCCAATGCCTTTCCCCCTGATCATAACAATATGGCAAGAATTGGGCACTGATGTGTCTGTTGACAGATCTGAATAGCGCCATGCAACGGATCCGCCCGCTTGGCATATCCACCAGACAAATCCAGTCCAGTAGACAGATTTATGCGTGGGTGTATCCTTAGCTAATTTTCTTTTTCCTAGGGTTTGTCTCGGCTTACGGTCCACTTGACAACCTAATCCCATGAATTGGCGTAGCAACTAGTTTTTTGAAAACGACTGCCACCCAACCTTTCAATCCAGAGGGGAATCCTAGTCATATCGGGAATAGGTCCGGTTTCTTTACGACGTTTTAATTCACCGAAAAGCGACTGGCAAATATCAAAAGATTTTCCGTACATAAGATCCGAAAAACTCAGTAGTACGAGCCGGGGTTTGAACCAGAGTGACGTACCCTCAGCCTACCAGCGCTTCCTACTAATATCCTGTGCATCCGTAGCTATGTGTATCTCTGCTAATATGTAATGAAATACCTACTCGGAATCGTAAATAAAAGAAAGATGTTTCCTGAATTGGGTCAGAGCAAAAGCGGATGCTTTTAATGAAACTTTGTCAAAGCCAGCAAACATCTAAGGTATAAGTAAAAGGCACGCATTCATAAACTTTTCTCAAAGCTTCACGTAACATTCTGAAGTAATAACGCAGTGCGACCGTTAACGATTCATGTCGAAATGCCTGTTTTCCATTGTCCAAACAAACGTCAATCTTATTTTTAAGGACCTATGGATTGATGTGCAACACATTTTTTTTACTCATAGTTACTCGTACATGCATGGAGTGCCTCCCTAAAAACATTTTTTCAATGGTACTACAAAACTAAGTAGCGGCACCCAAAATACATCTAATGTTAAAATTTGATAAAGATCCGTCTTCAAGTTTCCGAGTAAAATGGTTGTGACATACGCGGACGGACATAACAAAACTATAAGGGTTCCGTTTTTGTCATTTTGGCTACGGAACCCTGAAAAGAGAGGTAAAATTTTCAATTGTAAAACCCGGTCTATTATATGGCTGTAGAACGATATTCATTTCCAAGAGTGTTTCTAATCTCCCGACTTAACGGGACCGCAATGTTGCCGTAGCAATTATACTGTCGTCTGAAGCTTGGAGATAAAGAAACTTTTTTGATTTACAAGAAAATAAGAAAGAATTCTCTTTCGGAGACTGGGTACGGTTACAAAATAATGTCTCGTACAGAATTTTCACGTCTAACAAAAGCTGTTTGACTCGGTCACAAATAATTATGTCCCTCCCAAACTTAGGGGATTAAACCAACCGGAGTGTCCATGTCTGTCATTTTTATACAAAAAAAGTCTGCCGATTTTTGCGGGGAAGGGGAACGTCGAATGTATAAGTAACGTCAAAATAGCCACGTCAGAAAATCGTCAATGATCGCTCCGGTTGGTAAAATTCTCTTTTAAGCTCCCTAACGCTCCGACACGTGGAGCCGTATTCTAATTTTGAAATTAAAAAAGAATACATTAAAAATATAATGAAATCTTGACGGTTACGATCTTAATATTTTGTAAGCGTAATATTTTATAAAAAAAAATACGAGTACCTGTGCATACGTTATTATTTACGAGTAGGATGCTTCAAAAATATTTAAATTTTAATCTTGCCTGGAATCTATTCCCTAAGAATTTGGTCTGTATAGCTTATATCACCGCTATGAAAAGGCAAAACGTTACACTTTTAAGTTCTCGTCGCGAACGTATCGATATTCTGATTCTATTTAAAATTATTAACAACATCATCGATGCCCCGTCTTTGTTAAACTCCCTTTCCTTCAGAGTACCCCGTCGTTGTGAGCGTGCTTGTAGACAGAAACCTCCGTTTCATATACCCTATTGTAAGACTGCATATGCAAAAAACTGTTTCATTAGAAGGGCGTGTAGGCTGTATGACAAAAAAATTCAAAATGTAGACATTTTCAATGAAAAAATATGTAGGTTTAAACAATTATCTTTTCACTGTATTAAAGATCCATAGGTTGGCGTTTTATAACTCTTTATCTACACCCATATCATAAACCCTCCATGATGCGTTCAAAAACCGCACGTTATAACCACCATAAAAATTGTTTCGTTAGTAGTTAGAACAAATGTCTTATCTGTAACGATGTTATTTATTATTATCAAATAATAAGCAAAAATTCGATATCATTATGAAAATCCGGGTGGACCCCTCCCGGGCGCCCGCCGGCACGCGCCCCGCCGACCGCCGGCACAATCGAGTTGGCCATGGCGATGGCGCTGCAATCCGTGCAATGGCAGTCATTCAATCATCATTTCGGGTTTATAATATGTGTGTAGATAAAGCAGTGTATGCAACTGTACGTAATTAGGCCTTAAAACACTCGTGTGATCTTATTATGAAACTCACTTCGTTCGTTTCATAAAACCACACTCGTGTTTTAAGGACCCCTATTACGTAACTGTTACATAAACTACTATTCTCTTTGTTTTTTTTGTATTATTTGTTTTTGGCACTGTTTCTATTATGTAATCGATTTAAAACGGTTAACGCCGTATATTTAGTATTTAGTATCGTTATAGTCAAGCTCCAAGGAAACTGTAAGTCTATAACTTAACACATTCAGCACCGAGAACCCGACAGTCGGGTTCTCGGTGAACCTTCTATTATGTCAATGTAAATGTATACGACTGTTTGTTTCTAAATAAATAAAATAAAAATAAATAAATAATGCCCTGACGAAGTAATTGAAAAAAGTCCATGAGCCGTATTGAAACATCAACTGTAAAAAAAATCCAATGCCTTCTATGGAATACAGCTAACGCCTCGATGTCTGAATCAGAATTTGCTTGAAAATTATTCCGAACTCTCGCACAACTCCAATACTGGTTGATTATTTGTTGTGTTGGAGATAGATAGTGTTTGAAATGGTTTTTTTTAGAAATGGCTTTTTCTCCCTTTGTCCAAAGCAATGGGAATTTTGCCAACATCTAGCTGTCGACGTTCATCATCATCATATATTTAGCTAGGTTCTTGTCGGTGGAGCAATTTCCATGCCTGTCTGTCATTTGCCTTCTCCTGTACAGCCTGATACGACACGACGTTTATTCTTTCCTTTACTTGATCCATGTCTGCTCTCCTTGGCTGTCGAAGTTGATCACATTTTATTTATTTACATAAATATAGGCAACGTTGTTCAGTAGAGGCCTTCCTGTTTGTAAGGTGATAGCCTCCCTACAAACACGTGGGTGGCCGAGACCCCGGATAACCGTTGGTTCGACTAAAGGGTGGTTACGTGCGTATTGAGACTAATTTTTCATTAGCTGCACACTTTTTCGTTAGACCACCGCACAATAAGCTATCAATATTACACACTGAAATACGTAAATGAGCAAAAAACAAAGAACTGTTCTAAAGACACCGCAGCCAGCTTGAGCTCAAACGATTATCCAAAAATATGGTTTGTTTATATTATGCTTATTTTAAAGTTATATTCTGATATTTTCATCCAAAAATGTAGATATTTAGTATACGTATATTTTGCAATAAAACAGCATATCCGACCCATATGCAAATACGTTTCCATTCATGCCCCACCCTGCACTCAAAGGATAACCGCTAACTTCCACAAACTCGTATCTTCCTCCAACGCGTGCTTGCAATTTAATCTCTAACTGCACGACGGAAAGTGCAATTTGCAACAACGCTAATGAGCGTAACATGAGTTTGTTATGACGCTGTGTATGTAGGACGCGGGCACCGACCCAAAAACTGCGCTGTAGAGGAACAATGCAGTAAGCGCCATGGAAAATGTGTGTAGTTTTGTCGTTTAGAGTGGGGCTGGCACAGGAGGAAACCTATCCAATATTGATTTCAGGCCGGGGCTAATGAAATTCCTGTGTACACTGCACTTTGTGTTTCAAAATGGTCGAGAAGGGCTATTTTTGCATAATATACAGGGTGTAACGAAATACTGGTATCGTATTTCAAGTGAAAAAAAGAAACAGATTTTTTTTAACATGAGGCAGCCTATTGGTTGATTCCCACACGTCTCCTCTCATCACCGCTCATTTCTGTCTCAGTTATCAAGACTCTTGTAGACTTTACTATGAGACTTCCTAATTTTTCATAGGTACATACATTTACGTATAGGTATTAATTAAGTGCATTAACAAACAACTCTGAATAAATGTACATCAGCAGCAGAAGTAGCTAAGCAGCTTGTTTTATTGATAAATTCGTGTCAAGCTTTTGAACTTAGCTTCTTAACATCAAAGGATAAGCCTATTCCTTTATTACAGTTCAGAGCAGTAATTGAGCTGTACCACCCACGCTCTGTCTGCCAGATGATACGCCCACACAGTCTGCCGTAACACCGACCCAATTGTATCTACACATTTGACATTTAACCAAAAATGACACCAACCTGTTGATATAGTTCTTCTTCACTATCACTTTTAACTCTTAAAACCTTATAGAAACCATGAAAGAAAAAACACTTGGAAACACTGATATGTTAACGCTTTTAATATTTTAATATTAAATAGTGTCTGTTAATTCGTTTTACGCTACGCGATATCTAAATTGATATGGCTAACTAGTTAATAGTAACAGCTTATTAAAAAATCTAGAAAGATATTTGATACATGAAACTACATAACAGATAAACTGGAGGTGCCGAGAGCGCATGCGTTAGTATGTAGTTTAACATCAAAAGGACGTAACTGCGTATATAATCTTGTTTGAATAAGCCGTTTTAGTTTGGGATAGTACTGCGCATGTCTGGTTTTGACATCAATATGACACCGTCCAGGGTTGCAACTACCTTAGCACTCTTTAGAACAAATCCAGAATAAGTGTGACCTGACATTACTAATGTTTATTACGAATGATAAGCTCAGAGTTGTTCTGGTTTTGTTATCAAAGGACTGGAATATCAGGACAGCGATGGATGGCCGGTTTTCAATGGGCGAAGGTGAATCATGAATGAAAATGGTAGTAAAAGTGTCTCTTGCATATAAGTCGATTCCTATATCAATGTGGAAGAATGAATTCTCCTTGGCTTTCCTGACTTCCTTTCTGCTTCCACTCTACCTTCTATGATGTTTCTTATGAACTCATCGTGCCGTAGCAGGTGTCCAAGCATCTTCCCTCTCCTTGGTTAGAGCAGCATTTCGTATTACCTTTTATTATTGCCTAATATCTTATTTTTAATTCAACACAGGAGTTCGATTTTTGAATCTCACCGGTGCCATTTTTTGTATGCAGCCGATGACTATTTAGTACGAAATAAGTCACCCGGTGAGATTCAAAAATCGAACTCTAGTACCTAATCTAACAGTTCCTTCCATACAAAGTGATTTAGAATGCAGGGCAGCTGTCAGATCTTGAATTAAAAATACGATATTACTTTCTTAAGTAAATAAATGTACTTCAAACACGTAAATTCCATTTTAATTTTCTTCGAATTTCATGTTTATTACGCTAACGGAATATTTGAATGATAATCGCGATCATCAAAGGGCAAAATATATAAAAGTTACTCATTTTTCTTCTTGCTTTGATCTATATCAGCGCATTAATAATGAGAAATGTATTAGAATATTTCTCGAATATTTTCTGGTCCTGTAAATATACATGGAAATTGATTTTAGAGACATCTGCATTACTTAAATAGGTACTACATTAGTTTTCAACAACGTGTGGTGGACAATGCTTTCACGCTGTATAACCATCAACAAAAAGTTCAGGGAAATGTTTGCAGATGGCGCTGTTCTCAATATTTTTAAGTCATTGAAAACTAAGCTATGATTATCTTTTAACTATAAAAGTATATTCAAACGTTTTAATTTAATTTGTGTAAAGGCTTAAATAAATGGACAAGAAAAAATAAGGGAAAAATAAAATTATAGCATATACATATTTCTTCGTTTTATTTTAAACAACAGTTATATATATATTAAGCTAGCTTTGACTTTATAGACATAGGAACCAAACAAAATAGCGATTTTATGAACCCTCATGTTTATGATGATGATGAAGTGGCTCACGGAGAGCCGTTTTGCTGCATTGATCGTAGCAAATGGAAATCCGTGAACTCTGCTTACCCGATTTGGGATATAGGCGTGATTGTATGTATGTATGTATGAAATAAAATAATAAGATTCATCCTAGTTTTGTTTCAGATTGCGGTTTGCTAAAATAGCATGCTTTTTTGCTGGCATAAGCATGTTTTTTTACGACATATAGCAAAGTCTCATTATAAATAATTTAAAACAAAAAAAGAACCGACTTCACTTAAGGATCCGCTATTCCAAGAGGAAGTGGCCGAGTTGCTGTAAAAATAGTGAAATCACTATAGGTGTGCCTATAATAGTTGAAGAGTTCCCTCGATTTCTCCAGGATCCCATCATCAGACCCTGACTTGGTGACAATGGGACCATCTAGGGATTATACCTGTTCGATTAAAAAAAAATTTTGAAAATCGGTTCACGATTCACGGAGATATGGAGTAACATACATACAAAAAAAACATAATAATGATTAAAAAAAAATTCAGTCGAATTGAGAACCTCCTCCTTTTTTGAAGTCGGTTAAAAAACGGAACGGAATGAATGGAGGTTATATGACTCATAATGTTGTGCAGTCGACGTCAAGATATGTTTACACTTTTGCTCCTTATTACAAGGGAATAAGGTGAAAAAGTGTAAATATATCTTTGACGTCGACTGTACATACCTTAGATGATTGGCCAAATGCGCCTTAGCATTTACAAAGATTGCATATACACGGGAAATTCGACCGGTGCTTTCGTGGCCAGGTGGCGAAGTTGGTTAACGCGTCTGCCGCGAATGCAGAAGACGTTGGTTCGAATCCAGCCTTGGGCGCCGGAGGCGTTGGTCACTTTTTCCTTTGTAAGTATATGACATCTATACAAGTTTATAATTTAAAGTCTCATTATGTTCAAACTCTTCATGATGTTTCCTTCACCGAAAGAAAATCGTCAAGCAATTGTTAAATTAAAAGATGTCGAACTGAATTAAAAGGTTTACCAGATAACTATTAACCCTGCGTTTATCCCACGTCACATTCTCTTGATTGTCACGGAGGGTTAATTAATAACAGGCGTCGGGGCGGAATCTCATAGGATTAGTTGTGTAATGGAGCAAGAACAGGGACCAGACGTCTTCACGGGTGGCTAAGCCAACAGTAACGAAAATAGTCAAGAATGTACACATTTCAACTGTAAGAGCGTTATCACACTTGCGATTTGCGAGCGAGTTTTGTATGGGAGCGAACACGCCGCGAATTCGCAGCGTAGGTACTAGTTTTATACAGGTGTAACAAAAATACTGGTGATCCGGGGCATAATTGGTATCGTATTGTGACTAAGAAAAAAAGTTTGAATGAATTGAATGGGAATTATATTTGTACTCTATAATTTTGCATAGAGTGCAAGGAAAATGCATGCGGATGGGTCAAGTCACTCAGCTACATAAATACACTCACCCAGACAAACAGGGCGGCACCCAAAGACATCACATTTCCTGAACCCAAATAGTTATGACCTCGGTTGAAATGAGTGCCAGTCACATAGACTTCATGAACCATAATCCTTCTTTTCATAGGTATCTACGAGTATATCTATCTTTAAAATCATCAAACCCTGTTCAATCGAGCGTGAAATAGGGCACGGATGGGTCAAGTCACTCATCAGCTAGACATTGACGTATTCCCGGCCTTAGCCCTAAGGATTATCTCCTCGATTAATATCCAAGGCAATGACGGACGTCCGATAATAAGATTAGTATTTGAACAAATTAACGACGTTGGAAGTTAAATTGGGGTGATTTGGATGTCGAAAGTAATCTGGACCCCTATTCGACTTGACTAAGTGTAACACTAACATATGTCACCTCTATTGCGATTGTATTGCGGCTCTATTGCGATGGTATTGCTGTTGTGTTTATCTGTCACATTTACAGTAGGTATCGCTAGAAGGTTTGTCTTTGACTATTGGCCACCATTTTATTTGTTATGACAGGACGTCGGGAATCCCATGGCAAAGAGTAAAAGGCGATTTTTTTAAATTGTAAAATACAAACACAGATTAACGCAATATTTTTCTACACGAAGTAACCAATATCAAATCATAATTTTTGCCATGAAGGCGATCAACCTAGTGTCACTGTCATCTTGTGTGTAACAGGAAAACTCTCGTAGATGGACGCATCCAAGGATTGTATTTGCGTCCCTTTCTCTCGTTAACGAAAGAAGAGGCGTTTGTCTATTATTTGAAACTGGAGTATACTCTTCAGCAACAAAGTAAGGCCGAAAGAGAGCGAAATAGAAGGGGCCGCTTCTCGTTTTGACTAAGGAGGTACAGTGCCACCAAAAAGAGTAGAAATTAAAAAGTGGCAACATCGTAGTGCCGTCCCGTTTTTTTAGATTGATTTGAAAGGGACGGCACTACGATGTTGCCACTTTTTAATTTCTACTCTTTTTGGTGGCTCTGTAATCAGACAATCAGAATGTCAATATTGTCTATGTGACTATTTTGTAACGAGTGCGAACGATATTATGCTCTCTATCTGACCGTTTTTAAAGCCTTTTTTCAAGACACCTATGAACGACTGTTTAGCTCGGTAATAAGGTTCCACTGCGGTTAGGGAAAAATGGAAAGAATTAGATCCACTTCATATCCATGGCTAGCATTACCTACCAGAAGTTTGCGCAGCGGTGAGTAGTGGAACTATATTACATGATGTCTTTTTATCTGCTTTTTATAAAACTGACTGTATTATTAATCACTACATAAGTATAAAACAAAGTCGCTTCCCGCTGTCTGTTCCTATGTATGCTTAGATCTTTAAAACTACGCAACGGATTATGATGCGCTTTTTTAAATAGAGTGATTCAAGAGGAAGGTTTATATGTACCGTACAATTGCACCCGTGCGAAGCCGGGGCGGGGCGGGGCGGGTCGCTACGCTAGTTGTCAATAAAGGCGATTTTACAATTTACATTTTACGGCACACAGAGGGCTGAAAATCAGCTTTTATAGAAATAGCAACTGAGTTCTTAATTTGTTCCTTTTTTTCTTGAAAAAGCTTTCACTAGTTATTAATATATCCCAAAATAACTCTGAAGTAATTTGGTTGGGAAAATATTACATTTTTTTTTCAAAAATTTAGCGAATGAGAAAAATCGAACTTTCTTCAAAAATAAAAGGTGAACCGTTATATCCTCACAAATGTATATGGAACAAATTATTCTTTATTTGTTAACATACTCAAAATGATTATATCAGGTGCACAGGTGCGGGTTTTATGAAATTAATAAAAAAATTAATAGTTTTGTTTTTGGAAATAGTTTTTACTCACTATTTTGAACTTGTGTGAGTCAAAAACTTAGAAGCAGTGAGTTTTTTTTTACAAATAGATATGGATCGTATCGAATATATCGGGTTTTCTACAAAATTAAAAGGTAAACCGTTATATCCTCGCCTTAGAGCTTTAAACCAGTGCTTGGTTGAATAGTCAAAGATCCTCGCAGACGGTTGTTGTAGCAATTACTGTTGACTTTTTGACATACCCACATTTTTTTATCAGGCTTAATTAAAGGTTTTAATACTGGTACTATAACAATCTGCGAGGATATAACGGTTTACCTTTTAGTTTTGAAGAAAGTCCCATATATATGTGATACGATCCATACATCTATTTCGAAAAAAACAAGGTACAAATTAAGAAACCAGTTTCTATTAGATTTTCAGCCCACCGTGCGATATTAACAGTTCATTGACAAATGATAATAAGATTAAATTTGCTTGAAAATCATACATTCATATTGAATAGCTCTACATATTCGTTTGTAAACGTTCAAAATAGTAACAGGTAAAACAATTTGCTCAGACTCAAGCCATTTTTGAATTACGTTTACAAAACAAAATGTTTGCAGAATGATTCTCTTGAAAACTGTAACTTGTATTGGCTTGAAAGTAGGTGTTGTGCTATATTCTAGAGAATCAGCTGCAACGAAACCGCAATTCCATTCGTTCCAAAGTTTTTCAAGCAGGTAAGGGAAACTCTTCATCCATAACATAAAGAAAAATTTGTAAGCTTATTTCTCTATGTTCATGCTTGCTTATTTGATGCAGATCAAATAGATACTTAGTGACAGGTTAGTGGCAAAATATACCTACCAATTGCAAATGCAATTTATCAACTGGAGCCAATATTAGTTATATTTGACTGTTTTGACTATCACTACAATATGAATATATAATAATATGGAATATCTACCTCTTATCAGGACTAATTAAAATTCTTAACAGAATTAAGTACTTACTATAAATAAAAATATTCTGGAATAAAACAATTAAACAAGATTTTACAAAGTTTACATATACATTTACCCAACAAACGGGAGACGCTTATGGTACTCGGCCATATAGGTCCAAATTAATCATATTCTTATACATATATTTCTTCTACATAGTGTCGTAGTGCACGTCAAAGAGCTCATAAAAACACAAGTCTTATAAGAGGATTTCCGTCCGAGACGCAGGGTAGCGTACCAAACCGAATGCAGAACCTCCTTCTTCTATGGAATTGAAGTCTGTTAAAAAAAGAACCGACTTCACTTAGGATCTGCTATTCCAAGAGGAAGAGGCCGAGTTGCTGTAAAAAATAGTGAAATAATTATAGGTGTGCATATAATAGTTAAAGATTTCCCTCAATTTCTCCAGGATCCCATCATCAGATCTGGACTTGGTGATAATGGGACCAACTGTGAAGTATACCCTTTTAAACTAAAAAAGAATTATCCAAATCGGTCCAGCCGTCTTCGAATAATCGGTGAACATATACATAAAAAAATAACAAAAATAACAAAGATCCTAACGAATTGATAACCTCCTCCTTCGAAATCTTGAAGTCGGTTGAAAACAGAACTCAATCCTAATAAAATAAAGCTTTTTTTCTCTAGGTTGGAAAGCCGGATGGCAGTGCTTTTGTAAAAACTAGTTAATTCACGAGATTGGGCTGCCGAGAGGACCCCAGGCTCAAAGCTGGGAAAAATGCTAGGAAATTTGTGACCTAAACACGTAAAATGTGTTTACGTATTTTTATTGTAGTTGTTGTTTGTACAGCTCGCTGTGAGAGAGCGATTTCACGTGTAAATAAATACCCTCAGATTCTCGAATGAGGTCCCCGAATCGAATCGTAACCAGTTCAATGAAAACGACCAGGTTCTACATCTGGTCGCGGGAGGGCCCTTTAAAACCACCGGTGTACCTCGTTACTTTTCCATACAGCCTTGTGGTTATCGGGGCCACAGGTTTACGTCAATTATACTTTGCTAATAGGGAGAGCGGAGTGGGCTTCCTGTTTTTGCTGGAAATAGTGGAAATAATGATTCTTACTACCATATAGATCTAGCAGATCTATTTAATTATACTTCGCGGTTGTGGAGTCTTAAACGCTTGTGGCGATTGAAAAACCGCAGCCCGTCATGCATTGTTTAATCTACCTACCTAATAATTAATATATTATAAGATACATTACCAAATTTACACGACTTTCCTTTTTTTTATACTGAATGAAGTATAGATGACATATTTCAAACAATAACCGGTTGACAGCTGAATGCAACGATTAAAGCGAGGTTTAGACTATCAAGTTTACTTGCGGCAAGTAGGGACGCAGCTATAGTTCAGAATGAGACATTAATCATTATAACTATTTCATTCTAGCATATACTTGCTAGTCTAAACCTCGCTTAATGTAAAGAACGCTGAATGAATTTGAAGTACCGAATTTAAAAAAAATACAGGAAAAATGAGGTATGTATGTTCAAGCATATAACCCCATATATCATAGGTTTAGAGTGTTAAGACTTTGTTTAGACTCGAATCAGGTTTGCATTTCAGGTTGCCGTATACCATCCGTATACGGTTACAGTGCCACCAAAAAGAGTAAAAATTAAAAAGTGGCAACATCGTAGTGTCGTCCCGTTTTTTTACATTGATTTGAAAGGGACGACACTACGATGTTGCCACTTTTTAATTTCTACTCTTTTTGGTGGCACTGTACCTAATGAGTTCGCCCGATCGGATAACCTGACGCAAAAACCTAGCGTTTGCCTGAAACCTAAAAGAATGCAAAATTAACCCGCCGCGTCCGATAGGAGGGAAGGAATCAGCCAACCTGACGCCAACACCGAACGCTTGCCTTGAACCGGATCAGATACTCAGCTTTGTATCTTATTCCAGCCTTAACAAACATTTGTGGTCAATGTGTATTTTTTTAAATATATTATAAACAATGAAGTACCGTATTTTTATTATGTTGCAGACCGAAGGTAAAGCCCTACCAGAAATATATGAGCACGCGCCATATTGCGGAACTTCATTGGAACAAAATTTTTATACTAAACTGAACTGTCACCACAGAATAATATAATAGTATTTCATACAGAAATTCATCTTCCTTACAAAATCGGCGTTTGACATAACTTTGACAGATAAACAGTGACACATGACGTCTCCATACAATTTTGCCTTTCGACTGTCTAGGGTTGACAAATACGCGATTAGTTTGATCGCAGGACTTGCCCTAATCTGCCTCAATCTTCCTAATCCATCAATAATTTTAACATTAAAATGGATAAATGGCAGATTTATTGCCTAATTTATCCAATCTAACTGTTATTTTAGAAAAACACCACTACTTAAATACCAGTGTTGGGCACTCAGGAATAAAATCATGATTAGAATAATAATTTGTAAGAATAAAATCACGTTGATTTTATTCCCGTCAAAATTATTTCAAATAATTCCGTCTGGAATAATTCTTCGGTGAGAAAATTGAATGAAAATAAATCATTCTTATTCAAATAATAAAAATCATGATTTTTTATTTGAAATAATATTCCATGAATAAGAATTGTAACGTGAGAATCTTTCGTAGTAAAGTCGGTGAAGCGGGTATGTAATATGTAGGCATGAAAGTAGGTAGGTACCTATAGTTTGGATACTTTGGATGGACTTATGAACGGACGCATATTTTTAGTAAAACCGATGGGAATCGGGTTGTATGGAGCCGCCGCTACTGCAAAAAAAATTTTTTTAAGTTATGATGATTGGATATATTTCATGTTTCTAAATTAACTTCGGTGCTTTGTGTCCTTGGTGCTACCGAACTTTTATTACTGAATTATAACATGATATGTTTAAATACTTGTTAAACGGCAAAATAACATGCTCAAAGATCATTTGATTGAAGGGCCGCCATCCGCAGGTGTTCAGCCAACGTTTCAAAAACAAAAACCACCACAAAGAAATCCTATTGATTTTGGTTTTATGGTATCTATACTTAAAGTAGAAAATATGCCCGGTAACCGATAAAGACAATACGACACATTCTAGGCGTCTGGGACTTTCTACAAATCTAGTGATAAGGGTATTTGTTATTACAAGGGTTATTTTTTTACCTGTCGTCATTTGCTATCTCATTTACATTCCATAGATGTGAAAGAGATAGCACACTTAAGCTTAAGAAGTTGGTGGTAGTTAACTGGTAGGTTCGTGGGTATAAAAAAATACGTACTTTCAGTTGCCTATTGGTAATACACTTAGCATCGTATCGCTGTCGGCAGTGTCGGCACTCATAGTAGTTGATATGATATTTGTGAAAGTTCTGAATAATCATGGATGAACTAAGTGGCGAATCAGTTACCTATGTTAGTGGACAGTTGTGATGAACAAAATACTACGCCACTGGATATTGCAGTTCCCTTCCCATTAACACGAACTCTGAAAGTGCTGCGTCATGGCACCATAATATTGCACAGTCACCAAAAAATACTCAAGCATACAAAATTTAAGTCAAATCGAACGTAAAAAAGTGTAGTAAATCGACTCGCAAGATTGACCTAACGACAACTTCAAACTTCATTCTTATTCTAAATAACATGTTATTCCACTAAAATCTTATTCTAAATAACTCCATTTCTAGAATAATTATTCCGTCTTTTATTCTTCATTTGAAATAAAAATTGCATGATTTATTCCATTTCATGTTATTTTAAAATAAAAAGCGCAAGAATTATTCTTATTCCATTTTGTTGGAATAAGAATAAAATTTCTGTTTTCATTCTTATTCTTATTCGAAATGATTTTTGCCCAACAGTGTTAAATACTTTACCTTATCTAAGGTCATCACGCAAACGAACAAGGGGATTTTGACAACCCCGAAAACGTATCCGATACGTTCCAAACCCGTAGCTGTCACTTCATGGAAATGGACCCCCCTGCTGTCACCATATACATTGAGATTAAAGCGCCCTCCTGACAATACTCATATATTTCGTGTAGGGCTTTAATATATACCTACGAGTATAAGTATATTTCTACAAGCGTCATCATCTTCTGTGGAATAGGAAAAGGTAAAGAAATTAGAGTCCAGATAGTCCTTTTACTGTATTTTATTATACCGAGTAAAACCAGGGGGGTACAACTCAAAGTAAATCTGTCAAAAAATTTGAGTTTGACACGACGTATCCGATACGTTTGCATAAGTGCGAAAAAGAACTTGTCATGCGTTAAGAAGGGACAACATGCTTCGTGACGTTACGTGACATTACAGAGGTCTCTCTGTTATACTATTATTTACTCTGTGGTAAAACAGTCGTTCATAGGTGACACGGTCCGATAGAGAGCGGTGTCTCACTCGCACTCTAGTCATTCATGACGCAGCCCCCTATATCAAACTCTCTTTCGGCCTCACTTTGTAACTGAAGAGTATACTCCAGTTTGGGTCACAACATACCTAGCGTAGCGGAATTCCTCGCGGAATTAGCGGAAGTAGCGGAAATTTGTCTATGGCTTCCATAAAAAAAATCTGCTACCATAGACAAATTTCCGCTATCATAGACAAATTTCCGCTACCTTAGACAAATTTCCGCTACTTCCGCTAATTCCGCGAGGAATTCCGCTAGGTGTGTTGTCACCCTTTATCATTTAAACGGCTATTAGACATTGCAACCTGCAGGGCCCAATCTGTTGTGTACCCTGCCTCTCCCTGCCCTTCCTTCAGCTCCCTACGGTCCCTACCTTTAATTACACCTTCCAACTTGACTGATTGGGCCCTGCAGGTTGCAATGTCTAATACCGCTTTTATAACTTCATGTTGCCAACATAGTTAAGCCACGAACCAAGACAGAAAACAGACATTACTTACTCTATTTTCCTATTTAGTAATTATAAGGGTGACAACACACCTATCGGAATTCCTCGCGGAATTAGCGGAAATTTGTCTATGGTAGCGGAAATTTGTCTATGGCTTCCATACAAAAAATCTGCTACCATAGACAAATTTCCGCTACCATAGACAAATTTCCGCTACTTCCGCGAGGAATTCCGATAGGTGTGTTGTCACCCTTATAATTACTAAATAGGAAAATAGAGTAAGTAATGTCTGTTTTCTCTCTTGGTTCGTGGCTTAACTATGTTGGCAACATGAAGTTATTCCGCTAGGTCTGTTGTGACCCTTATTGTGAAAATGAAGATACTAAAATATATTACTTTTATAATTTATTTGGATCCCTACGTGAATTAATCTATTTAGCAAAGAAAGATGATGATGTCGTTAAAATTGTATATGACAAATTCAAACCGTGACATTATTTTGGAATAGTAACTTTTAGAAAGGGTCAGAGGTCTCCCCGTTTGCATCTCTCTCTCAGCTCGTTTTACTCCTTCTCATATGTCGAGCGAAAATGAACCTTAAAATAATTAACATAGAGTACATTTTACTCAGTGATATTTTTAACTGTGATAGCTTCAGTTTAAAATAATACCTTCATGTACTAGGTGGGATTCCCCTCATCTACTGACACCTACGTCAAAACTAAAAAGATGGCAGCCATGCCCATAGAGGCAATCCTCTAGCGATAGCTGTTGATTTTGACGTAAGTAACATATCTCACTTAAGTCATGCAATAGTGAGATATCACAGTGGTATTGTGCTTGTATGGCATGACACTGTCATTTATGCAATGTCGAATAGGGGTCCTGATGATCTATGGGAATCTAGGTAAATATTTCTGAAATTATATTTAATCGTACTTTTATAAGAAAATAACATTTAGAAAGGTTAGAGAGGTTAACTAACAGCACAGACTATATTACCACAGCCTAAGAACTTTTTGAAGCTCATGTCGATTGCGCCATTTATGTCAAAGCCACCTAAAGATACCGAATACGTAAGAGAAATGTCACCTGCATTGCTACTCCACCTAGTAGCTACTAGTGTACTACTAGTACGCTATTTGTTAACTGTAACCATGTATAGCTTAGTAGCGCCCTCATTAGGAGGATTGTGTTTTCTAAGAAATTATAAACAATTTCTGTACAATCCCACATGTTAAGTTGTAGTCCTACTAATTCCGTAATTTTTGGTCTTTGACACATTTCATTTTGCGTATATTTTGCTTCGTTAATGCTAAACGGCAAATGGTGGCCACTTTTTTCCGTTTAGGTGATCTACGTCGACGAAGTCTTAAAAGAAAAGTGGGAGATCACATAGTTTCCATTTTCCTCTGAAAATTGTTATTATGAAAAATTCTCATTTGATTTACTATAAATGTAGCTGTAAGTAAGTGTATATGTAGCCGCTTGCTTAATTTTTTTAGAAGATGAATCGGATCTTGCAAAAACGAGGTGGATTTTAATTTTCTCATTTGAAGATCTACACAATTGATAACAATAAAAGAAATGGAAGATTTCACAACCGCCAAAGAATTATGAAAAGTCTATACTAAAATGTTTATTCCTTTTGTAAAGGATACGTATGTGTGCGTATCACGAACACTGTTTGCGTAGCTGATGAGTTGTTTGCATCGCAAACGAGCCCGCAGCGGGATTCTTTCAGACATATCGCGAGTTGGGAACTGCCTGATTGTTGACCAATATAGCGTGATAGGGGAATATGGAGATTTCTTCGGGGTGAAAACGAGAAAAGGTACATTGGTTTAGGTAAATTTATAAGAGCTGTCGAAAGCCTATGTATGTAATTGTTGATTCGCTACAAATCTCGCGCTAGCTTTTAAATGCCGATGTGACTCCGTAAGTGTTCCGTTTTCGAAAATTTTGATACGAAACACCAAAAAAAACCCAGGGACGAAGGGAAATGTTACAGTAAAGAAAGAAAAGTGCTCTGTAGTAGTTAAGTAGATTTCGCTGAGAGATTACTCCGGAGAAACTAGACAGAATGTAGACGGCCAAGTCCGGCATTCACACAAACAATCCTTGCATCAACATGTTTTTTTTTTGGAAAATTAATTTAAATCAATGGTAAATAACTACTTATTAGTAGGTACTAAATATTAGATCAAAACGTGAAAGAATACTTTGAAAAGGTGGAGATAAGTACGCCTATAACGGTACTTATCTTAAGTATACTGTAAATAAAAGTTAAAGCTCATTTAACTGCGACTGTACTCGTATAGAGACATGAAATAGTAGATTTAGTCTGGATGGCCAAAAAGTGCAGTAACAGTGGCAATAATAAGTTGTTTTTTTAGTAGCGGGGGTATTAGTGTAGGAAAGCGACGGTATGGTTAATCTCTGTCTGCGCTTGAATTAAAACGATCTCTGGCCAAACTATATGTGGGTCGTTTTACTGATGCATCTAGTTGGCGCAGTTGCCCCCGTTGGTCACTGTCCAAGTTCACTTTTGTTTTTCTTTTTTTTTTTGGTAACCTCGTCTCCGCCCCTAGCTTCGTCCCCATGTAAGTTGCCTTACGGGTTTCCATTATAGGAGTTTAATTTCCTAAAATCCTTTTTTAGTCGCGCTCCATTATGTAGGTAATTTTAAAAAATCCACAACGTTCAATGGTTTAGGCTGTGCGTTCTCTGTCAGTCTTTTAAGAGGCAACGCGACTATTTTATAAATTTAGATTTGATAGCCATATTGTGCGAGGTGATTAAGTAGGCCTTACTGAACAATTTCTTCTACTATTGGAACCTCAAACTCTTTAACCTCCTTTTGGCCTCCATAGGTATAGAAAACGTCGACATCTGATGGACCATAATTAAAATTTTTTAAATATACAAGAACAAGTTTTTTCGGAGTGTACATATTTTATTTTCGTAATCACTTCGCACAATATGATTACGAATTACAAAATCATTCCGGAAGTATACGTACTGTTTCATGAGATTCTAAAAAGTTTCTATGGCCAACTACAAAGAATTCCCATCTTAAGAAAACATAAAACGTTAGTACCATCTCTTGTTTTATTGTTTGTTCTTTACCGAGACACTTGAGAGGGCATAAAACAACGCTCCATCTTATTTATGAGGAAAGAAATATACGTTACGATATCAAAGTTGGAGCTGGTGCTAGTTTTAACGTGGCCATTTTTAAAAACTTTTTTGCGACAAAAATTCTGTCATCATCATCATCTCAGCCATAAGACGTCCACTGCTGAACATAGGCCTCCCCTTTAAAGGGGTGGTTTGCCATACGCGCCACGCTTGGCAGGCGGGTTGGCGCGCAGTTTTTTTGTCAACCAATAAAACCAATAGCCTATAAAATTCTGTACTAAAAATTAATTATAACATAATATTATTTGGGATACATTTTTTATGTAACTTGCAGCGGGAGTTTTTAAGTGGGTAAGGTGCTCAAAATGGTTTTGATAAACAGGTTAAATTCTGGGCCGAGAACCATAATTTTTTTTTCTGTTTCTGACATTGACAATAAAAGTCAGTGACAATTTTCATGGTTCTAAATATTTAGGTTATATCAACAAAGACACTGTTTAATACTCTCCTCAGATTATAATCAATGCCGTACCTACTATCAAACTAAACTATCTAAGCCTGCCTAAATTGCTCGAATGCTGGTCTTGCCTCTATTATAATGCTAACTCCACACCAAAGTTCAATTAGTTCTCACAATTATGTCCGCAGAGTAGTTATTTCGATCGCTTACCAACGACCAGTTGCAAGTCTGTTTGAATCAGAAGACCTCGTGACCCTCGAAAATAGAAACTTCGTTATTACTCTCTCTATGGCACTTGCTGATTTGAGCAAAAAAGATGCAGATAACGAAATTGATGTTAGAGGTACGCAGTAGGCCCTCAGTTTATAGGCTCTATTTCTACAAGCAGATTTTTTTATTAGGAGAAATGTGGAACTATTCCCGGGTTCCGAACTTGGGACATCTGAAGGCCTAACCATTTAAGTTATATTAAATAACGAACGTACATTTTCAACTGTTTGATTATCTTTTTCTATTTCACGATGGTTATCTTGGCTTCCGTCCTGGCCTCGGACTACATCGTTAGTTCAGTTGTCTATTTTCATCAATATCTTTCCAATAAACAAAAGCGATAGAGAGGGAAAAAACTAATTCGATTTTCGACGTTCACGGTAGGCCTGGGGTATAAGTAACTAATATCCTAGAACAAGTGATTCTACTTTTGGTATGAAAGAAACAAAATCACTAAATTTTTTGCAGATCAAGCACTAAGCCGGCTTGAAATGCTCTGGTCACCTATATTTAATTGCAATTGCCGAAAAATGTTCTGCCGATAACGTAATTTTTTATTTGAGAACGTATTTTATTGGTTTATCTGCGGCAACAACTCGCGCATACTATGCTAAATGTTGTAATTACACTTGAAATATACGTCCTAGATAATGCCTGCATTTACACCTAGACCATTGTTCTGCGGAGTACGCGATATTATGCATGCATGTCGCTGGTATACGATGTATACGATTAAAATAGTGAATACTGTAAAGGTTCACTACCTTTACAACCTCTCTTCTCGAACACTGTGTGGCACGGTGGTGTTTTTTCAAATTAAGAATTCCCGCGTTCTATGCCAAGCGAACGATATTCATCAACCGACTTCAAGATTTCGAAGGAGGAGGTTATCAATTCGACGGGATCTTTGTTTTTTTTTCAATTTTTTTTCATGTTTGTTCACTGATTATTCGAAGATGGCTGGACCGATTTGGAAAATTCTTTTTTTGTTTGAAAGATACTTCACAGTTGGTCTCATTGTCACCAGGTCCAGTACGTCTAGCATGACTTACGTTGCGGCGCGACTCTCCATACTTCAGGCGCGACTCGAAGTATGGAGTCGCGCGCTACAGCGCATGTCATGCTAAGCCGCCAGATCTGATGATGTAATCCTGGAGAAATCGAGGGAACTCTTCAACTATTATAGGCACACCTATAGTGATTTCACTAAGTATTTTATGTTATGTTGATTTAGAATAGAATAGAATAGAAAATAGTTTATTCGTAGATACAGATACAAACATAATACATAGAAGAATAAGCAAAAAGAAGAAAAAACAGAAAGTGTCACGAAATTGCCGCATCTCAGCATGGTGCTAGCGATTGCCAGCGCTGATCTTCCGATGAGACCATCAGGATTTAAGGCAATTGGCCCCATGTAGACATTTGATCCTCACAACAAAACGAATCGATTGATACCATGCGTGAAAAAAAAATCATCAAGCCTATTACATGTAATATATTTCACTCCTACATTCCTTCACTCAAAGTCTTGTATAATCCCTCTGGATTACCCGCTAAAACCCAGTTAGTTTGGCTCAATTCCACAAATAGGTCACCTGAATGCCAAGCGAGCTTCAAGGTGTGTTCCTACTGCTTTAGGAGTCGAAAACTTCAACATACTTAGGTAAAAGAATGATCTAGAGATTCGTAAATAATCCAAAATCTAACCCAACCCAAAGTGGACAGAAAACGTCTTAAAACCTTTAAATTATCAAATGAATTAATGAAATCTTAAAAGTTTCTTCGCCAAATAGCTTTGGCATTTTCACGAAAATAACTGCCATATTCTGTCCTAAAACCGGACTGTATTTAAACTTGGATAAACTGGACGCAGTTGTAATAAGCCCAGTTTCTTTGTTGTCTATGTATATTTTCCACCAAATAGTGACTAGTGAATAACAGATTATATTTCTTACATAAGGGGCAAAAACCGAGCTGAATGGAGGAAGTAATGTATGGAGGCCATAGACAAATTTAAGCTACCATCGACAAATTTGCCTATGAATTTGCTTTATTTAGCTCAGGTATGGTTTGTCCCTAAGATCCTAGAAACTCAATGGTACGAGCCGGGGTTTGAAACTGCGACCATAAGATTGGAAGTCGCACGTCTTACTCGTACAAATGGACTACCAACGCTTTTATAATAAATTACTTACAAATAATGTTTTGTCTGGAGCTTGAATTCACTTGCATTCTGTAAGTTATTGCAATAACATCTGCGAAGCGTCTAAAAAGATTGAACGTTGCATAAAAAGATTGTTCGTTCAGCTATTTTTATCGCAGTCTCCGCTATATTTATTGTCGCTTATTTTATGCACTTCCGTAATTTCTAGGGTTCCTTTAAAGTTACAAAGTAAAAAAAAATAACTTCTTAGTATGCAACATACTAATGCCCTATAGATGACACACTGGTGGTACGGTACCTAATGACTTAATCTTAAAGATGATAATTAATAATTATGTAGGACAGTGATGAGCAGTACGGACGTCTTTTTTAAGTAATAACGATCTGGACAAAGAATTATTATAGCGAAATGGAGTGATTAATAAAATAATACATATTTACTTTGGGGGAGTTTAATCAAAACATTTTATAATTATGTCCATATGACAGGCTCACAACAGTGTCACGGAAAAGAGAAAATGAAGAAAAGATGAGATGAAGTATTCATCATTTTCCCATTTTCGGTACGATAATTAACCATATAAATGAATGGCTAATTTTCGTAAAGAAACTAAGAAAATAAAGATAAGATAAGACAAAGGTACAAAGAGTCTAAATATTTTACCGGGAAAGGTTACGCCGAGATGACATAAGCCAGGTCACGCTAAAGCTCCCTTGCTGAATGCTCATAACCATTCCCAGAACTTTCCATTCCAAAATTGCTGAAGTTACATAATAAACAGGCAACAAAATGGCGGCCAAATCTCCATCATTAACAACCAGTCCTTTAAATTCAAGTTTAATTAAAAATAATCCCCCTTCAACGTGTAATGAATGTTTGGGACTGGGAAGTATCCATTTAAGCCTAACTAGCGGTCCGCTTCAGATGCATTAGCATGGGAATATGTTCTCATTGGTTTGAGATACAGGGAGTGTTTAAGATAACCAGTGTATGTACGTTTCATTTCGTTAACTGGGCTGGATAGCCTGGCACTTTTGAAGTGCATAGCAGGTAAGTATTTTGTATATTATTGGGTATAAACCTAAAGGGAAAAACACTTACCTGCTATTGTGTAATGTGTAAAGGCCTCTTCATAACCAAATGGTTTGTTCACCTATGACCATACAGTGGTCGAATCTAAATGCGGACATGAGGTTTCCATGCCAAGCAACTAACATTGTTTGCATGCGGCGAACTAACCAGTGTAATTGTTTCAAAAAGCTAGTTACCGGAATTATTACTGGTCACAACATTTTCAATATATTTTATATATTTTTTTTATATATTTTTTTATATAGGTAGAATATAACATCAAAAAAAATAGAGATATATTTTTTTGTGATTTTGGAGGGTGTGCAAAATGCCACCAAAACTATAAACTCCAGAGAATCATGCTGAATGAACCCAACTAGCAATAAATTGCCCGACAGTTACCTTCATTGTTCTATTGACATATCATCCGCAGATATTTTTATGACTCAAGTCAAGTTACTGTTTTACTTATACAAGATCTTAGTTTAGATTTTCTTCCAGTACGATCTATGCCATGATTTTCCTGATTTTGATAACCTTTAGGTTCCCTCTGTAGCTATTCCCTTGGTTCATCCGGATCCGATAACTCATTACCACACATCTGTATGACAGCACCTCCACTATCCAACTCACTCTCGCTTTTCAAGCGAGTGGAATAAAAACCCTGTTCTTAGCAAAAGCTGGGAGTGTTGGAAGTTTTAAATGTGCCTTTTTAATTACTGGGTAACGTGGAGATCTTGGTTTAATTTGGCTAACTCTTTAGTGGACTACTGCAGCATACTAAATGGCAACTGGCAAACAAACATAACATGAACTGCAGAAGTAAATCAGAAGTACACCAAAATACACAATAAATATACAGTACATTTTATAACCTATAAAATCGATTTTAGGTTTTTTTTTTATATTTAATGGCTTTCTACCTTTGTCATAGCAATGGGAATTCTGCCAATGACGACGTTTCACACTTTTTTATTAGGTATAATAAAATATAGGCAACCCAGGGTGATAGCCTCCCTACAACCACGCGGGCGGCCGAGACCCCGGATAACCGTTCGTTCGACTAAAGCGTGGTTACGCGCGTTTTGAAACTAATTCTTCATTAGCTGCCACTTGTTCGTTAGATCACCGCACAATAAGCTATCAATATTACACACTGAACTACGTAAATGAGCAAAAAACAAAGAACTACTCTAAATACGTCGTCGCCATCTTGAGCTCAAACGATTATCCGATTTCAGGTTATAAAATGTACTGCGATGACAGGTGTCAAAAACCGCTTCTTAGGTTGCACAAGGTATAATTTATAACTTAATACCATGAGTACCGGTGAGACTTTCCTTACCAAAAGGCACTTTAAAATGGCGATTACATAAGGTACATTTTGATTTGGAGAGCCACATACACGGTGTACAATCGCCATTAAATATATTGGAGCGACCAGGGTACTCAAAAATATCTGATCATGCACCTTATCGTCTTCACGGAGATTTTTTTTACTAGAAACAAGTAAAAAATAGTTATTCCCAGGACAATTCAACGTTTACTAAAAACAAGTATACCCTTTCCTTGTTTTTAGTACCAAAAGTTTACTTGTTTTTAGTAAACTTTTACTTGTTAACCGACTTCAAAAAAGGAGGAGGTTCTCAATTCGACTGAATTTTTTTTTTTTTTATCATAATTTTTTTTTTGTATGTATGTTACTACATATCTCCGTGAATCGTGAACCGATTTTCAAAATTTTTTTTTGAATCGAACAGGTATAACCCCTAGATGGTCCCATTGTCACCAAGTCGGGATCTGATGATGGGATCCTGGAGAAATCGAGGGAACTCTTCAACTATTATAGGCACACCTATAGTGATTTCACTATTTTTTACAGCAACTCGGCCACTTCCTCTTGGAATAGCGGATCCTAAGTGAAGTCGGTTCTTTTTTTGTTTAAAATTATTTTTAGTAAACGTTTCCTTGTTTTTAGTAAACTTTTACTTGTTTATAGTAAACGTTTCCTTGTTTTTAGTAAACGTTTCTTGTCCTGGGAATGACTATTTTTCTCCGTGTTAACAATAGAGGCTTTGTTCAGATATTTGTGACTTTAGCCGCTCTGATATATCTGATGGCGACTGTACCCCAGTTACACCTTTAAAGGTACCTACTGTAAATTCTATAAAAAATGAAACATGTTTCCTTTTCATTTTCCTTGTACGTTATATCACGTGTCGCTTAATATTCCGGTCCACGGTTGCTATTACCCTATCGGCCGCGTGACATGAGATAACGGTGGAGTGACAAATGTACTTCACTGTCTAGCGACATACGGTTACTAGGACAGCTTTGCCTTTCTAGTTCATAATTGCATACCTACAAGATGTTACAAAAATGCTACAATGGTACAATTGGTATCGTATTCTAATTATGAAAAACTAAGAAAGATAACATTTGGTTTTGTATGAAGGGTTGGCCGGCTGAGAGCACCTTTACCATTAGGCTAGACCACCAAACCAAAAAAAATTTCGGCGTCGAACATGTAAACTGTATGTTATGTAATAGCTGCATTTGTACAAAGTAAAATAAATAATATAATAATAAATATTTTGGGGACAATCTTACACAAATCAACCTAGTCCCAAACTAAGCAAAGCTTGTACTATGGGTACTAGGCGACGATATACCTACTTCTGTAGATAAATATATACTTAGATACATAGAAAACACCCATAACTCAGGAACAAATACTCGTGATAAACACACAAATAAATGCCCTAAACAGCATTCGAACCCGGGACCTCCTGCTTCGTAGGCAGGGTCACTACCAACTGGGCTAGGAGGCCGTTAAAGAGATGTTTCAAACGAGTGAATTTTTATTGTGACTTAGTTTTCTTTCTTTTACGAAGAAATTCTGTATTTATTAAACCCTAAATCATTGATCGTAATAGATTCTTTATCAAAAGAGCGTTTTTTTTTATAAAAATAATTATAAAGCAAATTGTAATTTTAAAAAGTAATAATGTCACTTAAACGTTTGACGTATCTTTTTAACAATAAGCAATCTTTGCAGTTACTTTTTTATTTTTTTACTTTTATAAATTACATGTTACATAAGAAGCTCAAGAGCAAGCTTTACCTACTAAATATGGTTGATCATTTTTTTGACGGCTATCAATTCCGAATTGCAATATTTTATTCTACGAGCGTACGTCCCAAATGAAGGTAATACGTTACCCATGTAACGACAGCCCCCGATTCTATCACTCAATTTTATCCTTTATAGCCTTATAATAAGGTTTACAATGAGCCAAAATTCGGGTCGCGTACATCTCGTCAGGCTATTGGTAAAATTAAATAAGCCACGAATATCATATAAAATAAAATGTTTTCAGGATCGTAAATGTTTATCGGGCAGTAAAATAGGTTATATTTTAATACTGACATACGGAAAATAAAGTTGATGAAATGTGGTGTGTCATAAAAAGCTTACTTTGACTGGAGACTGCATTATAGAAGATCAATTTGGCGCAGTGTGATCACTAATGACGTGTTCGGTTTGAAGTCTCGTTAGAAAAACATGGTGTTTATTCGCTATGTGCGAAGTGCATGGTGGGGGTAACGAGAACGATCGCAGTGCCCAATGTGACAAGAAATGAAACTGCGAATCCCCTGTCTGCTGTCAAAATAGTGAATCAGCCAGTTACATTTCATATAAGCAAGGAATACAACCTATTTATAAAAAAGGAAAAAAAGAGATAGACCACCTGCCCAAGAGATGGCGCCACAATCATGCACACAGCGATATTACTTTGTAACAGATTTTTTTTGACGTGATACCGTCTTATAAATCGAGGAACCGGTAACATAAACGAAAAAGTGTCACGTTGTGGACAGATCTCCATGGTAACGTTACGGCCACCTTATCACGCAAAATAATCATCCGTAAATCGACTTTACAGACAACCTTTTTTGTTGTTTATTCTACACAGTTAAACGTGCTTGGCTCATGAATGCCTATTCTTTTTACAAACGAATGTCAAAATTCAGCTTGCCAAACCATATTTTTCGCAAAAATAGAAATAAGAAACGAAAAACAACGTGTTTTCGTCCGCACCGAATTTGATTACAATGTGCAAATTTCATCAACGACATCTGAAAAATAGAATGGGTCGTACCTTGGTCTCCCAGCAGTCTTTGCAACTGTTGCTCAAACTTTCTTTAAAATTCTTGAAGGGCTATATGAGGTGACAAATCATGTGTGAAAAATCAAAACCAGTTTTTTTTAAGATCATAAAAACCGTGTGATCGTAGTCGTACGATTTCTGGGAAAACTAGTTTAAAACTAGCCAATAGCCATTTTGCCTCTTATTGCCTCAACCGTATTTCTACTAATTAAAACAAGTAGTCTCATTTATTTTTTTGACATGGCTGAAAAGGCGATATTCCCGTGTATGGTAAAATCGAGTTTTTTTCTAAGTCTAAAAAAAGGGATACGAGTAGAAAAAAATCGTACCTAGCTAATTACCGAATAAACAGAGGACATGCATATACATGTAGGTACTTATTGGAAATGAAATATGAAAATATCAAAGCTATTTAGGATCTTCGTCTCATTAATCATGCATCAAATTTGTTTCTTCTTCCGGTTTTCTAAAATTTTAAAGTTGTAATTAAATCTAATTTGAACTCAATATCACTTCCCGTGGGTATTCAAATTCATAAAATTCCATACTACCTACACTAATTTAAATTTCATTGTTTGCATGAGCGTATGATATAAAAGATACATAAATTGAGCTGCATCTCTATAAATAAAACATCCCTTTGCGGCATTATATTTTACACCAAGCTATTTCTAAAAACTCTAAGCTCCTGTGGATACAGAACCCGTCGTAAAGTTTGGAAACGCCTGACCAAACCGAATCGGCAGCGCTCGAATTTGCCCGGAACTTTCCGACGAGTTTAAGCCAAGTTTGCTGAAAATTTTACCGCCTTATCTATTCGATTGTGCCCTTCGCGTCACAAACTGGAATGTCATTGCCAGTGCGAAGCGAAGATACGTCTTTCACACTGCCTCGGTTTCCGCATATGCCGGTGCGCGAGCGAGATAGCGCTCTGCATGTGTATAGCGCTGTCACGCTTGCACACCGTCGCCGCATGCGGTTGCGGTGCCAGTGTGATATGATAATCGTCTAAGAGTAGAGGTAAGGAAAATAAAAAAAAATATAGTTTTTTGAATAGTTAGGTACAGAAACTGACAAAATGAAAATGTGTCTTATTTAAGGAACGCTTACTAAAAGCAGCCTACTAGTGCTTTTGAACTTTAATAAATTCAACTTTAAATATTTGACATCCATACGATATAGATATGTGACAGCTACATACGCTGTTTTCATTCTGGGTTTCTACTCTGTGTGTTTCTGGGTTATCTTTGTACTATGAATTAACCTCAGTTATACTGGTTTGTCTGAGACGAATATTAGGTAATTGATGGAAAATAGCATCCCTGCATACTATTTGCGAATAAGGGCAACAATATTAAATGGAAGGAAAGTTGCGCAAAGTTTCTTGGCTGTATTTAGGTTTTATTGTACGCTTGGGTGTGATAAAAAGTTTATTTGATATTGTATTTATAGCACTGTGTTAATAATGATTTGTCAGCAAAAACCATATTATTATACATAAGTATCAAAAAAAACGGAAACGTGCAGTGGTTTTTGAATAAACCATTGTGACAGAGTTCACAGAGTGGTCGTTTTTTAATAAATAAAAGATTTAAGTTTTACCACTCTGTTACGGTATTTTGGAAATAAATCTGTTTTTAAATATATATTCGCAAGAGAATTTTTTTCCTATAAAAATTATATTTCATCCAAAACGAATCCATATCGGGATGAAGGGAAAAAAATTGTCGATGAAAAGAAACGACCCAACTATCTTTCAAGCACAAAATATGATAGCAGTAAGTACAGTCACCGGCAATAGTATCTTCGTACACGAAGGCCGCAAAAATATGTGACACTCTCTTATGGCCCTACAAATAAGAGCGTGTCACATATTTTTGCGGTCTTCGTGTAGGAAGATACTATTGCCGGTGACTGTATCAGGATTCCATTTGCCTTATTCTAATTTAAAAATACATTAACAATACATTAAAATCGCAATCTATCTCAAATATAATGTCAACCTACAACCAAATTTAATAATCAAGCAATATTTCTATATCAATAGTCTAGTTTTATATTATTTTTAGATAGTTTGAATAATTGTAGATATTTTATTAGTTAATTTTTTGTGTCCTTATTTAATATTTATTCCCATTATTATTCATGGTCAAAGTTATGCACACCATAATTGTCGTATTATATAGGATTAAGTACCTTAGAATTAAGAGTATTTTAAGTTTTAATATATACGATGTGGACGTGCTTAAATAAATAAAATAAAATAAAATATTGAAGCTGTTTTGGATCGGAATATTTTTGAAGTGGTAAACTCTGATATTTCTGATTCAGACGTTTAGGCGTTAGCTGTATTGAGTTGTAAATGCATTGGAGTTGTATTGAAGATGGATCGTGTCGAAACGTGTTATAAAGGTAGAATACGGCCGGCCCCCTTAACAAGAATATCGCCATCGATAGGATTGTGGATTTTTTTACTGATTTAGCATACCTAGTTGAAAGTCATATTATATTACTCATATTGCTTCGATTACATATCAGCTTTTCACAAGACACACTACCTTGTCAGTACTGACGCGTACAAAATTGTTTCCCTACATTCTGGCGGGGCGTGACGCGAATCTTGATCACTTGTGTCCTTGATGGTACTCCATCACGAGGGAACATGTTTCTGCGCTTGTCACGCTGTAATTTTATATGACATGAGACGTGGAAGGAGTGAAATGATTGTATACCTGTTGCGTAGTTCATACTGACAGTTATTTACACGTATAAAAGTGCGAAAAACGTTTAGACTTTTTTCATTCATATCGAAAAACTCAAAAAATATCTTCTTCTTTCTTCTTCAGCGAGTATGCGCTCACTGTTGGGCATACGCCTCTCCAATTTTCCTCCAATAAACCCAGTTCGCGGTTACTGTTCTCCAGAGCGGGCCTGCCACCTTTTTGATATCGTTCTCCCATCTGATTGGCGGTCTATGATCTGGTCTTACTGACCGAGGTCTCCATGCTAGGATACGCTGGCTCCGTCTCTCATCATCTCGAAAATGCAATTTCTGCAGAAAATATAATATGTACTTTCTTATACAGCACGTCATTAAGAAACTACATATAGCTATGCCATCAAAATTAGGAACAACCGTATAAGAAGAAGATAAGAAGAGAAAGAAGAGAGAAAGAGGAAGGCGGCCATCAGAGGAGAGTGGCGGCGTGTTGTGAAGCTTGCCACCAACACCTGAAGTGATGACCACGACCACTCTGTCAAGAGTGATACCGACAAGGAAGAGAGAGAATTTTGTTAATTTTAATTTTCTATTAAAATTAGACACTTGAAGATTTCTGAGATTACATCACCTTTCCCTTTGTTTAATAATAGAAAAGTTCAGGTGTTTTCTCAACTGTAGAGCCAAAAGATTATATTTTACGTCAATTATTTTTCACCTCAGCAGTTCGAACAAGCCTACTTTCCTCACTCCCTGGAGTGACGAAAGCGCGACTTTCATCACTCCAGGGAGTGACGAAAGTTGCGACTTTCCTCACTCCAGGGAGTAAAATTTTGTTTCCAGAAGCTTTTCGTCATAATGATGATGCCTTTCATTCAGGAATGTAAATAAATGTGTTTTTTTAACTTTAATATGTTCTCACCACTAAGGTGAAAAGTTGTATGTGTCACACGAGAGGAAAGTTTTTTTACATCTCGTGTTCTTGAGATCCCTCGCTACGCTCAAGATTCAAACTTTGAATCACTCGCTATGCTCATGATTCAATTACAGTATCTTTTGCTTACTCGGGACTCAAAATCAACACTCGAAAGAAAACTTTCCTCTCTTGTTGCACAAATAACTATTTATTGTAGAGATACTTTTCACTCATTTACGAGAGGAATTTGTGAAAAGTGATCATGATCTCATCTCATTAGCTGGGGATACACGCACAGATATGTCCGCCTGATTTGACCGCGGATATGCCCGGCGCACAGATCCGTCCGTGTATGGCGCTATTTAGATGAGTCCAGACAAATCCGTGTCCAATTCGCGCCATACACGGAGGGATCTGTCCGCCGGGCACATCCGTCGGACGTCGGACGAATCCGGCGGACACATCTGTGCGTGTATCCCTAGCTATTATCATACCTACAAAATTCCTATGGCATTTAATCACCGATAATGCATCAAGCTTTCAAACAACATAAAAAATAGACCTCGCGCTCGCCCAAACGCCCATGTAACCAATCCGATTATTCGAACGTTCTACCGCATTCTACCAATTTGCGAACACCGACCCATCGCATCAAATCATGCTTTACGTACCAGTAAAATTACTTAACTCAAACTGCCAATAACTCCAATCGTAGTCAATTTTGTAGTAAAACTGTGAAAGTCGGCATTTAACCAGTGGAGTATATTTGCCATCAAGCCACAAATGGGTATGCATTTTTGGTACACGGCGGTTTGACCAAATTATAATAATTATCGTTATGCGTTGGCTTTAATTTAGCCTGCTGAAATTTAAGACTGCGTCGACCGTTCAGTGACGTCATCATTAGAGGGATTGTGTTTCATAAAACGAATCATTTTCGGTATAATCACTCATGTTAAGTTGTAGTCCTATTAATTCCACAACTTATGATATAAGTCATACAGTTTTATATTACTCACTTTTGGCTTCATTACCGAAACGGAAAAAAATGGCCACCATTTGCCAAAAAACACGCAAAATGGAACAATGTAACGAAAACCATAAGTTGCGCAATTAGTAGAGGACTACAACTAAACATGAGGTATTATACAGAAATTGTTTCGTTTATCAGGAAATACAATCCCCCAAATGAGGGATACTCTTTCTTCAAATAGGCAATCTCCATAGGTTCTATCCTTTTCCTTGGCACCTAGTAGCATTACCATAGGTTAGTAATTTATCCATTCTGATCCCGAAGTAGATTTATATTTAAATAAATTGTAGGACAGGACAATAATTTGCAAGCGCGCCGAAAGTTGAGCCATAGTATACATCACTGTCGCAGAACTATTTTGGTCAAGCCGGGAAAGGTACGTGAGTGAAATTATATATCCTCTACGAGATTACTTTCTGAGCTAGCGGTGACCACTGAAACTTTCACTTCTTCCTCGTAGATAACCAATTCTGATATTCTATAAGGAATAATTTATCTATTTAATAATTAACCCAGTCAACTCATGGTAGAAGAAAACAAGGTATTGCGCTCACTAATGCAGACTCCATTATAGGAATAGGCACAAGCACTTTTACGAAGCGTAGTTTAAAATAATCCAGCCAAGTGCGAGTCGGACTCGCGCATGAAGGGTTATTGCATGGGTGCATGAACCATTATTTATAAAAAAAGAGCCGTAGTAGCTACTATCGAATAATTTTTTTCGCAAGGTCGTATCTGCCTAAGTGCGTAGTTTTTGGAGGTAACTCAAAAACACCTAAACCGGTAATGTTCAAAATAATTTTCGTTGAAAGAATATTTAAAGGTTCTTGATTTTTTTTCATAATTTTTGGACTTACAATTCAAAAGTTACAGGGGGGGGGGGGGCAATTTTTATGACTTTCGGAGCGAAAAATGTTCAAAGAAACCTCAATGTTATTTTTAGAGACCCTATTTGATTGATGTGCATCATGTTGATATTTGGCAAAAAAAAAATTTGACAATTAGTTACATGTATGGAGTGCCCCCCCTAAATTTTTCTTTTAGCAATTTCTCTACAAAACTACGTAGCGGCACACACAATACACTTTATGTAAAATTTTGATAATGATACGTATTATAGTTTCCGAGTAAAATGGCTGTGACATACGGACGGACAGACAGACAGCAATTACGGAACCCTAAAAAGCGACTGCTATCTTAGTCTACTTCCTTACGGGAAATTTCCGAAGACATAATTCAGAGCTGGCAATCGTTACTAAATTTTAGTATATTGATGGGCATACTCATACTCATATTCATTACCTTGACAGTGTATGATTAATACCAATAAATCTATGAATCTACTAGTACTGGGTTCTCCGAAACTGTCGGGAGACAGTGACGTACCAAGGTGAAATTCTCCCGCGTATTAACATCATCAAGATGGCTGCCTCCTCGTTTCGAAAAGTGCGAATTGCATCCAAACCATGCATCGCAAAATTAAAGGGGGTTTGCCTCATAACATAAAAGTTGGTAACGGTTGACAGCTCTGAACATTTTTCCCGTAAGGGAGTGTACTATCTCATATTCTAAACCAGAGGGAAAACTAGGCCGTATTCGGATTAGGCCGAGTTTCCTGGTAATGGTTACCTTCATCGAAAAGTAAAACCCACTAATAAATATTTAAAATTATTATTGATTTTGAAAGATGTCAATACAAGGTGTAACAAAAATGCTGGTGATCCTTTAAAGGGCATAATTGGTATCGTATTCAAATTACGAAAAAGTAAGAAAAAAATATTTTCGCGCGAAATAAAATTTTGGTTTAGTATGGAGGGTCGGCCGCTAGGACTAGTGGACCACCTGTCCCATAGAAAAAAAAATTCTCCTACTTTTTCTTAGTCGTAATACAATACCAATTATGCCCTTAAATGGATCACCAGTATTTTTGTTGCACCCTGTATAATAAAAATCAGTTGAAATCCTTAAGTCCCTCGTTTTCGTGGTTTAACCGAAAGTTGTTTATTGTGCTCACAGCGGGGTCTCACAAAATGAGTTCTATCCTATTTTAACTACACTGGTGATTTCAGGCATTCAGAACACATTGGATTTTGTACTTAGGTTAAAATGGAACTTTAGAAATAAAGGCAATTACATTGCACGAAGACTAAGGACGCTTTGTACTGAACTGAACTCACACGACTTTTACTCATTATTTTGAAAAAAAAGGGACTTAAACGGGACGGATGAAGTAAGTGCACACGATTAAGAGTCGCCAGGACGCTCGCGTTCCCATACACACGTAGTTTAGCTCTCATTTTAAAACGACATGCTTTAGAACCACGAAATTTAGCATGGGCATTTTAGTAGCACAGATCTATGTCGGTAATTCGTTTTCGTTGCTAAAAATTTTAATACAAAGAAAATACAGCCAGATACAGATTTACATACAAAACTTGTTTTTGCTATATTTTCTTTGTATTACAATTTTTTGCAACAAAAACGAATTACCGACATATATCTGTACTGCTATAATGCCCATGCCAAATTTCGTGGTTCTAAAGCATGTTGTTTTAAAATGAGAGCTGAACTACGTTTGTATGGGGACGCGAGTTGACGCGAGCGTCCTGGCGGCTCTTAAGTCAAAATAATAAGGATGCTTTATTTCGAAATTCAGATTGTACAGTCACAGTCGCCATTAGATATATCGGAGCGGCCAAGGTGGTCACAAATATCTAAGTATCTGAATAACTTCTCTATTCTCAACGGGATAAAGTGCTTATTCAGATATTTTGAGTGCATTGGCCGCTCCGATATATTTGATGGCGACTGTAGATACAACAAATATTGTATATTGATAGATCGATGTAGTTAGGCGATTATCACACTTTCTCCGCAACCGCACGCGGCGACGGTGTGCAAGCGTGACAGCGCTATACACACGCAAAGCGCTATATCGCTGGCGCACCGGTGTCGCATGCGGAAACCGCAGCAGTATGAAGACAGATCCTTACGTATCTGAAATGTATGGAAAATCCGTCGGATCCGGATATGAATACTGACATATATTTTGGATATTTTTTGCAAACCGTAATCTTTTAATAAATGATTTTATTTTACTTAAGTATAGCATAAAGAGACGATATTAAAATTGAGAATGGCTTTATTTCACTCGGAGTTTTTTACAGTAATTAAAGCAGATCTAAATTATGTTTGTCCAAAAAGTTAAGCCGCTTATACATTTTACAGAGGCCATTAAAGAGTGGCACAAAACAAAAGTTGCGGAAAAACGATGGATCCCTAGGGACATGACCGCGTCAGAGTTGAATTTAAAGTGAATTAACATCGAATGAGGGTTTCCTGAATCCATTTTCTCACCAGGTGCCGTATTCTAATTGTAAAATGTATAAACAATACATTAACAACACAATCTGTCTTAAACATAACTCCAACACTCAACCAATAATCAACCAATATTGAAGTAGTATTGTAGTTGCAACGCAGTAATTTTCAAGCAAATTCCGTCATTTTTGATTCAGACGTGTAGGCGTTAGCTGTGTTGTGTTGTTATTGCATTGGATTTGCATTGAAGTTGGATCGTGTCTGTGCGTGTTTTAAAGTTAGAATACGGCCCCAGGTAGCAGCACCGTAGCTAGAGTGAAAATCGTGTGAGTTTAAATCAGTACACCGTAGCGAGAGGTCCAGCTGTCGTAATCCATCAATCATATTTGATTACAATTTAAGGTTGTCTGGAAGTCTTATTAGCCATAAGACCGCATTGTTTGCCTCTTTTTTGCTCATTGTATTTTTTCTACTGTGTTGTAATTTTTGAGGTGTGTAATAAAGCATTCATTCATTCATTCATTTTTTTCTGATTGGTGGTTTTTGACAGCTATAGGAATTAACTATCTGGGAGTTTGAAATGATAAAGCACGAGTACTTAATTATGAACGTGTATTACATAGCTCACGACCGGGAGACAACTGAAGAGCGAGCTTAGCGTTGGACCTCCCGTAGGCGCGCGGAATGCTGACAACGCATAAGCTGTCCCTATAGTCGTCCATCCCAAAAAATAAAATTTTACAAAAATTGCTGCGAAAAAGACCAGTCACAGTTGCGTTACCTGTATTTCCAGAAAGTGTCATTGATAAACAAAATTCAGGTAAAGCACATGTCATAGACAATGATATTTACTATGGATGGGTTATACTCTATCAAAGTGTGCATAAAAATACTTCCAAAGTTATCTCATAATCATAACCTAGCAATTATTCCGTTATATTTATCCATTTAAACAATCATTATATCTTTGTCACTCATTGTTAGAAAATTATAGTTTGTCTCTTTCTCACACTGGTGACGGCAGCTCATTGGCACGTCTCTCGCTTGCCGGTGCGCGACTAGTGACAATTGTTTGAATTCACTAATTTTAAGGGCTTCACTTTTGGAGCGTGCATGAACCATCTGTCATTATTATATATCATTATATATCATAGGTCATAGTTAGACAATGAAGTTCTTTAAATGAAGGAAGTGGTTCTTATCCTGGTAAGGGCATTTATTTTTGATTTTATCGGATATTTGTTTGTGAGTTATGCATGTTTTCTATGTATCGCCCAGTACCCGTAGCACAATCCTTATTGAGCTTTGCGAATATAATCGGATATACCAGGGTCACATTTAGGATGAATTTTACTTGAGTCTGTTCGTCTATAAATTAATACGTCCATGCCTCTAGGTCAGAAAAAGGGAATTATCGCACGTTCGACGAACAGAGCAGAGATTGATCGGCTTACGGCCGGAGTCCATCTATTATTTTATACCGATAAGAGTAGTGCGGGGAATATAAGTACATATGTTTCCTGAGTCGGTTTTAATGGCCGATCATTTCTGTCTCTAAAAATATAGGAAATAAAATTGGTTTACTAACAATTCCTTGACGAATGCTTTGCGAATTGCTTGATTGGTTAACTGGTGGGCGAGCCCAACATCATCGGCGAAAGCAAAGCTGCGCGACTTCGCTGGCTCGGCCATGTGGAGAGAATGGGAGAGGATCGAGCGGCCAAGAGAGCATACCTGGGACGACCAAGTGGGAAACGTCCGAGCGGAAGGCCTAGGTATCGGTGGATCGACGTGGTCCAGAGAGACCTGTGCGAGTTGAGCGACATTCGAGCGGCTGATTGGCGACAGATCGCACAGGATCGGAACGAATGGCGGAATCTGGTGTCGGAGGCCAAGATCCATTTTGGGTCGCTGAGCCAGCGAAGTAAGTAAGTAACAAGTGCTTGACGAACACAACATGTATTTTATTAAAAAAATAAGTGTCGTAGAATTGTATGAGCTCCCATATAAACCACAAAACTCCTCTTTCAGTGGAAACTCTAAATATTAAGTATAAGAGAAAACACACAATAGCGTCTTTTGAGCGTCTGCATAAAATTAACTCTATGTCTGCTGGTTGATGCAATGACACGACGCTATTTGCCATAGTGTTGCCTAGAGTCTAGACGCCGATGCTCAAAAGCCATTGAGATTGTTAATTTCACTCATTTATTCATTGTGTATTCTATAAATGCGCTTTATAGAACAATTTTTTATTTTCTTTGCCATGTTTGGCGGTTGACAGTTGTCACTGAATCAAAGAGTAGCTTAGATTTTTATTGATGTTGACTATACAACAATTTATGTATAATTTGTATTCGTTTGTTCGGATATGTGGTTGCGATAGTGCGTAGCCTTAGTACCTATTAGTTAAGTATATTGTCACTAACTGTGAGTTCCTATAATTGGCTTCCTGTATTTACTACAATGTATAATGTTTATGTCATAGCTGTTGGATCTCCAAATAAATAAAATAAAATAAAATAAAATAACTTTAGGCGCAAATAATTTCTCAAGGATGTCATCTCCTATTACTCAATGATTTCACTTATATAAATATTTTCATCGAAAAATATCATAAAAATCAAAACCATTTCCTAAACAGTGGGTACAGTCGCTATCAAATATATCGGAGCGGCCAAGGTACTCAAACATATCTGAACATGCACTTTATCGCCGTGACAATAGAGGCGTCGTTCAGATATATGTGACCACCTTGACCGCTCCGATATATTTGATGGCGACTGTACCCATTACACTCGCCCTTCATATATCTGTAATATTCTAGAAAAACATAAACAAAACTCATAGTTAGGCTGACTTTCCTCTGAATCAGATTACACATAATAAAATCCTTGAACAACGAAAAATATATGCGTTAAAACAAAGCACGTATTTCATTACCATTTTTTTTCATGAACTCGTATCTTGTATTCACTGGGAATTTTTATTTACTCGTAGGATAGGTAATTATATTTAGGTAAGTACCTACTTACATTTGCGTATTACATCAGTAATTATGATTAAATATAATTAAAAAGTTATATTCCATAATCAGAAAAACTGTATGTAATTCCAACCAACTAAATCAATCCAAATATATATTCGGAAGCGAGCTTGTATTTAATCGTAAAATGTATTACCGCCATAATGAGATTACGACCAGTCCCAGAACGTTCGAATCGCTCCCGGGGAAATTTCCGCCATTTTCAATTTAGTATTTTATTCTTCCTGCTAGCAACATTGACATGGTTGTAAAAGTGAAAGAAACTGTAAGAACCAACTTTTTGCAGCGACTTAAGGTGTATTCATACCTTAGAGCTTTAAACCAAGCGGAGTAGCCATTGACAGGCGTTCCCCTCTGCCGAATGAGTATGACCAGTGGTCATACTCATTGTATGGACTGACGTTTATTTGACGAGGCTATTTTGACATTTCGCATACATTTGACGTTCCCCTCCCCCGCAAAAAACGGCAGACTTTTTCCGATAGAAATGAGAGCGCGTTTCGCATCCGGTTGGTTTAATAATCAAAGATTCATACACTGGGGAGGGTAAGGTCACCAATAGATGAACGATTAAGCGACTACACCAACTTTGGTATTTTTTGTATGTCAGTTACAACCAATTTTCATATAGTTAAATTTTTTTATATGACTCTGCATATAATCCCATTTAAAACAAGCTATTCCAAACCCTCCTATGACCATACATTATTTTTATAAAAATGATTATGTGCCGGGATAGGCCGTTTTGCCCAGAAGATGAACAAAGTGCCCTAATTATGAACGTTTTGATCCAAAAGATGAACTAGTAAAAAAATATGAATCGGTGTCCAATTTATGAACGACCTGACTCCAATAGATGAACTTTATATAGTCCAACTTTGCCCCAGATTTAATTTACTCACACATTAACTATAAAAAAATGGGTTAGCAGTATTTAAACATTTATTTACAAATATAAGATATTAATAAAGCAATAGTTTTAATAAGTTATTTTAGCCATTAAAATTGTTCACATTAGAACTGCTTGCCAAAACATGAACTAATAAATTTTGTTAGTTCAAGTTTTGGACACGATACTGACAAAATGAACCAACTAATTTGAAGCCAAAGTCATTTATTGGAATCCAACCCAAAAGATGAACTAGGAAATTCTCTTAGTTCATCTTTTAGGTATAGAAACATAAGTTGAACAAACACGTTTTCATACTAAATAAAACCCTAAAATCAAGGTGCTAGGGAAAGAAAGTGCCGTTCAACTTTTGGTCAAAAAATAGTGTACCAGACAGCAATCAGATTAAAATAATATATATATGGTTTGTCTATCGTTTATATCAGAATTTATACAAGCATTTGAAAAAAGTAGCCCATGCCCAGAAGTTGACCGCCGGTCATCTATTGGAAATTACACACAATATTGGAACCATAACTTGACCAGCAAATATATCATTAAATAATAATAAAAACGCAAATTTTAGTAACGTGAATGAAAGAGATATTAGTCTAGAATCTAAAATGACCAAAACCATGTCAGTAGGTCTAGTATTCTATTTTTTACGCAATTAAAAGCTTATATTTTAAAGCGCTTACCTTATTAAGATTTTCATATAAACGGCGATTTTGGCGCGAAGCCCAGATGCGACGAGCGATCACGGCCACACGCGCGGCGCAACTGTCTGGCAGTTTAAATGACAATACCGGCGCAGTGTTGCCGCGTTACGGAAAAATACTCTTAAGCGCGTAACATAATTCACGATTTAATTATTTAGATTTTAAGACGTTTCGTTCATCTTTTGGGGGGCAGTCAACTTTTGGTGCCACTACCCGATTACATTTTAATTTAAAGTTAAACATTCCATTTTTTTATTTGGAATTTTTATTGTAGGTGATTTTGACTCAAAATCACGAGCTCTTTCGACACACCACGTCTACAATGAGTTTGACATCGACATTTTTCGTTAACGAGTAACGAAATTTCTATCTGTGCATCTCGTTTACACTAATATGTTAAGCAAGATGCACAGATAGAACACTCTATACTCGTTCTCGAAAACGTCAATGTCACTCATGCTAAGCGTAAAGGACGAACAAACGAACATTCATTATATTTCGTTCCTTCCTTTCCATTACCGCCATAAGAAGTCTATGGGGAAAATGGACACGGAATGGAAAAAAAAACTCGGAACACATTTTTGTCCTGATAAGATCGAAATAGCTCGTGATTCTGACTCAAAACACCTAAAATTCTAACTAAATTAAAAAAGTGGAATGTACAACTTTAAATAAAATGGCCCAATTGCTCTTCGGATCGGAGAGGTTCTCAGATTTTTTTTTGTTGGTTTTCCTAATCTGTATCAATATATTCTAATGGGGCACAAAAAGTATGCCTATATTTTTGAGTCTAGACTTTTCCATGAGCAGGGAAAGCCGTTAATAACTAAAATTTGATACTTTTCGTGCCTTAGCACAATCGATTCTGCCTACACTTATGCAGCTTATTTTGTACAGTCGCCATTAGAAATCAGAGCGGCCAAGTTGGTCACAAATACCTGAACAACGCCTCTATTGTCAAGGCGATAAAGTGCATGTTCAGATATTTTTGAGTACCCTGGCCGCTCCGATGTATTTGATGGCGACTGTAGTGAAAAACTTTTGTAAGTCTTGCAGTACAATTGCCATCATTTGTAAAAAACGCCCATCTCGCAAACTCCCTCGCTGTCTGGACACAGTCTAAGAAACTCTAGATGCAAATTGCACTCCGTTGGCAGTATTTACAGCGTCGTAAATTCGAATCGGGGCGCGGCGGGCAAATCATTTAGATAAAAGACACACGCCCCTGTGACCGGTGTGTTTACGGTTTTAATTACTTATCTATAAAATAATCTGTCTGTTTTTTCTTAGTATCCTTACAGTGTTTAAGAATTCCTGCTCATTCCTTTCCAAAGAATTTTCACAACTGGCCTTGTTTGGCGGATCCTTGCCACCTCCTTTATCATCTTTAGATCATTGGTCCAAATCGGGGTATTTCTTGCCCGTGCTCTGATTCGTGATTGCCTATCAAAAACCACCTTATCTTAAACAATGAGTATAGGTTAAATATGTATACATTCTGAGAGTTAATGGTGCACCGCCTTTGTCTTGTAAGCCTGCGCTTTTTGCCGCTCTAGTCCTCAAGTTAATACCTAAGTGATGTCTTTCGTATCTTCTTATCGCTTTGCATAGCCACATTTGTAGCTTATCCCAAGTTACAAGCAAATCAAGTCTCATGTGAGTTTGACGAGTCAAAAATTTAAGCCCCGATTTTAAGGTAATTTCATACCTAATCTCTCCCCACGGTGGCACTAATTACGGGACCTCATAATAATTTCATGGACCAAATTAGAAAGTTCAGAAAACTTTTTACGAGGCCCAAACTTTTGGAAGGTGACATTTACTAAGGTCAGGACTGTCATTCGAATGCTTACAGAACTTCAGCGAGCCGAAGGTGTGGATGGACCACCTCACGTTTGATACCTACTGACTGGGCCGGGCCTAGGCGGCCGTTGATCCGACCAGACGGCCTACACGGTGCATGTGGATCGTATAATGATCAAGGTGCAATGGATATCCGGCCTCTATTCGGTATCCGGCCTATCCGGCCGCAATTTTACTATTCGGCCGAATACCGGACAGTTGCGTACTTTCCGGCCGGATACCGGATAGTAAATCTGATACACAGTCAAGTTAAAAAACGGGATGAATACATAGTAAACCACCAAATAATTTAAATTTTTTAATATTAGTTTATAACGTCACGAGATTCTTTCATTTAGTAAAGGGCGTACAATTAGGTAGATTACAATTTATTTAAACAAGTCGCGACCTGCACGGAGTGCCACGCTAGCTAAAATTTGTAGGTAAAACAGGGCCGGATATCCGGCTATCCGGCCATCGGGTACGCCGGATATCCGGTAATCGGTATCCGGCAAAACTACTATCCGTTACGTCTCTAATTTCCAAATTTGACATTTTTCCCATAGAAGTGAAAATAAAATGACTGTACTAGGTATTTTCGCACCAGTTTGCTATGCGCTACGCTCATAACCGACCTTTACGAATACGTAAAATGTTGCATTTGCTTTCCATACGAGGAATACTTCGTATGGAGAGCAAGGTTACTAGGGTATATTGGGGTAATTTCGAAAAGCGGGTCCAAAAAATCGTTCAATTATCTCTCTTATTCCACTGTAATAAGAGTCAACTTTCGGAATTACCCGCGCCTTTTTTCCTATCGAAAATACCCCAATACACTCTACAAATGAGCCCGCTTAGCGGTTCCCAGGTGCTCAATGTATTAACTATAATTATAATGTATCAACTAATGAGCTCATTACAGTAGTTTATGTAACTGTTACGTAATAGGGGTCCTTAAAACACGAGTGTGGTTTTAATAAGATCACACGAGTGTTTTAAGGCCTAATTACGTACAGTTGCATGCACTGCTTTATCTACACACATATTATAAACCCTAAATGATGAATGAAGGACTGCCATTGCACGGATTGCACCGCCATCGCCATGGCCAACTCGATTGTGTCGGTCGGGAGGGCGCGTGCCGGCGGTTGGATGGGCGCGTGCCGGCTGTCGGGGAGCAGGCCGGATTTTCATAATGATATCGAATTTTTGCTTATTATTTGATAATAATAACATCGTTACAGATAAGATATTTGTTCTAACTTCTAACAAAACAGTCTTTTTTTATGGTGGTCATAACGTGCGGTTTTTGAACGCATCACGGAGGGTTTATGATATGGGTGTAGATAAAGTAAATTATACAATGTCACCTCTGAAAATATGGATACATTTAATGTGACAAAAACATGTATCCAACATTTTACGCCTTGGTAATAGAGTCGTGGGTACATATTTTTCACATATATACCTATGTATATATATCATACCGTAAGTATGGATTCATTCCATACTTTCAGACGTGACTATACACAATGTAGCCCATCATCTAACCAGCCATAGATCCAGAACGTGATACAGCTGTAAATAATAGTAATAGTTTTAGTTTATAATGTAATATGTATGCTAGTCTTTAAGGTATTTATCTATGGGCCACTAGTTGCCTGAAAATAAATGTTTTTCATTTCATTTCATTTAATTTCATCAACGGGAACGCAAAATCAGTCACTCGCACTCTTAAGAGCCGCCAGGACGCTCGCGTGAACTCGCGTCCCCATACAAACGTAGTTTTGCTCTCATTTTAAAACGACATGCTTTAGAACCACGAAATTTGGCATGGGCATTAAAGCAGTACATATCTATGTCGGTAATTCGTTTTCGTTGAAAAAATTGCAATACAAAGAAAATATAGCAAAAATAAGTTTTGTATGTAAATCTGTATCTGGCTGTATTTTCTTTGTATTACAATTTTTAGCAACGACAACGAATTACCGACATCGATCTATACTACTAGAATGCCCATGCTAAATTTCGTAGTTCTAAAGCATGTCGTTTTAAAATGAGAGCAAAACTACGTTTGTATGGGAACGCGAGCGTCCTGGCGACTCTTAAGTTCAAAGTACCGAAGATTCTTTCGCCTTCTCTCGCACGCCTACTTCTGAATCTAGGGGTCAGGTTACACTGGTTTCTGAACTTGATTCGTCAACACTCGCGTAACTAATAGGAACACACGGCCAGGATTTTAGCCCAAAGGGCATGCATAAAGCTGGGCTCGAAACTTTTCCATTTAACTTGCCCCGTGACGTCCTTATTACTTATCTTTACTTATATTAAGAAAGGTTGTGAGGAACTTTGATTAACTAGGAAGTGTATACGAAAAAGTTATTAACGAGTACCTACTTATTTAAGTTGAAATATTAAGGCTGGATTAAATATATATCCTACGTACCTAAGCGGGTTGTGGAAAACAGCGGGAGAGGCCTTTGCCCAGCAGTAGGACACTACTTTAGGCTAATTTAAAAAAAATCGGGTATTAAAAGTACTGGGACAAGTGCTAAAGCTTGTGACTTCAAACCAGATAGTTCGTAAATAAATAAATGGAGCCTAAAGGGTCGGACACTGCACGGTTTAAGAGGAATTTCCTACCGCGAACGCTCCGACTGTGGAATGAACTCCCTGCCGAGGTTTTCCCAGAGGGCCACAGTATGAGGTTCTTCAAAAAAGGAGTGCATAGGTTCTTAAAGGGTAGGCAACGCGCATGTGAATCCTCTGGAGTTGCAGGCGTCCATAGGCTACGGTAACTGCTTAACATCAGGCGGGCCGTATGCTTGTTTGCCACCGTCGTGGTATATAAAAAAAATACATATTGTGGTGATTTAAATCTGTTTCTAGTTCTTCTCGGTAGAAACCATTTGATATAATATCATTATGTTATAAAGCCCTTTTAAAAGTCCCATGACTCGCGCTTTAACGGAATCCCCTGTTCGTCCTGACAAATGATGTTCACAGAGCCAGGATCATCCAGCTCCATTATGTTTCTGATTCCCTAACGATATGTTATGAGGCATGGTAATCTTATATTCGCTGTGTGCATGAGTGTGGCGCCATCTTTGAGCAGGGGGTTAAAGGGGTTTTTTCTTTTTTATTAATGGCACTCCTTGCTTATATGAAATGTCTCTGGCTGATTCACTATTTTGACAGTTGACCCTATAGGTGATGTCAAATTTTTGAAATGTGATATTGACAAGAGCCCAATTTCATGCACGCCCACCATGCACTTCGCACATAGCATTTGTATCACAGAGTAAATAATAGTATAATACAGAGAGACCTCTGTAATGTCACGTAATGTCACGAATCATGTTGTCCCTTCGTAACACATGACAAGTTCTCTTTCGCACTTATGCAAACGTGTCGGATACGTTGTGTCAAACTCAAATTTTTGACAGATTTACATTGAGTTGTACCCCCCTGTTTGTATTACTTGTTTTTTTTTTTATGTAGTAGAATAGGCAGGCGTTTGACCACTTTGACCACGATCCCACCTGATGGTAAGTGATGATGATTGTTGTACTACATTGGTATTTTTACTTGTAAAATTGTACGTTTTTGTGCCGCAGATTTAATACGATGACTGTTACCGTACCTACCATTAAAGTTTCAGTGAAGTAAAGTTTAATTAATTAAAATAGCACTTATAGAAGGACGAGGGTGAAATTATTTGCCTTTCAAAAAAATCATGAATCACAGTGTAAACCGTTATCAGTTTATTTGTGCTGTTTGGTCCTATTCTTCATTAAGGTGGTATCCCTGTAATTATTTTATATAATTTTTAATAATCCGCTTCCATTTTATTTGAGTTTCAACTTTTTTCGGGGGTTGGGAGGTTGTGATACAACTATTAGTGATTTTAGTAACATCGAGGTGACTGCCCGCCCCGCATAGGCAGAGCCATATTTACATAAAATAGGTATATTATTTTATTTTAATTTTGTAGTTAAACCCAAAATATAATATTACCCCGTTTTGTACCTTTATTTACCTTTTTCAGTTCAAGGTCTAATTAATTATTCTCGACACGGCTGCCCCGCCCTTATTTATTTAAACATTTTACCATCTGAGCCTCGAGTACTCTTAAAAGTACAATAAATATAAATAAATGTAAGAGGTATTTTATTTAAGTGGTAATTACGTGGGTGACGCTCGATCGATACCAGTGCTTATAACACAATGTCAAATGACACATTCTTCCCATCCTTGGGGTATTTTTGTAAAAATCAAGCAATAATTAATTATTAGAGTTATAAAATCTGTTGGCAATAATAATCTTAACTTAAATAACTATATTTTAGATAAAATGAAAGCAAAATAGACTTTTTTGTACAATACACGAGGAGGCAGATTAAGGCGATTATCACACTGGCGACGGATCCGCATGCGGCGCCGGTGCGCGAGCGAGATAGCGCTCTGCATGTGTATAGCCGGCGCCGCATGCGGATCCGATCGCCTCAATATTTGTAATTGGCGTAATTTTGATATTATAATGATTATAAGTTGTAATAGGCCTTAAGTTTCTATTAAACGATTCCTTTAAAACATCGCATGCTTTGTATGTCGGGAAAATAAGTAAAGTCGCCATCAAATATATCGGAGCGGCCAGGGTACTCAGAAATATCTGAACATGCACTTTATCCCCTTGACAATAGAGACGTTGTTCAGATATTTGTGACCTCCTTGGCCGCTCCGATATATATTTAATGGCGACTGTAGGTACTAAAAGAGTTTACTACGCTAATTGCTAAAAGAACAAAATATTTAGTAATATAAATAAAAGAGTACCTACTAATATCGGAAATAAATCGATAAGAGCACAATTATATTACAAATCCGCAATTTCTAGCAAAGCGACATTCAAAGCGAAAAACGTTATTCCATCGTCCAAAGAAAAATAATTACTTGGCGAGTTCAAACGAAAACTTTTGTTGTTTTTCTTGAACTACGAGTAAATTAAGTTTATTGGTAGAGACGGAATCAATGTTCAAGATCTTTTTGATGAAAGATTTGATTTGCTTTTAGAGACTATATAAATAAACACAAACCACAGCCAAATAGCACTCTACCCTACTCATAGTGTTGTGTTCCTGCTGGTGAGTAAGGTTGCCAAAGAGCTTAAAGAGGACCCAGTGTGTTGACGACGAGGGACTCTCTTGTTCCTTTAGCCGTCAACACAGTGAATCCTCCTTTTTGTATAGGGACGGCAACGCACATGTGACACCTCTGGAGTTACAGGCGTCCATAGGCGACGGTAGCTGCTTACCATCAGGCGGGCCGTATGCTTGTTTGCCACCGTCGTGGTATAAAAAAATAAAAAAAACATGCTGCGTGACCGCCTATCAGGATAGGATTTCAAAACACGTATCCCTCTAGACCTTATTTCTACACCATTAACGCTGACTAAAATCTTAAGTCATAATTCTGAAGTTACTTGAAATATTTCTTAAAATTCTCAAGTCTAACGTCGGACGTGCGCATGAACTTTTATAAACAGTTTTTTCAACGAAAGTGTTTACGCGAGCTCGTTGATTTTAAAGTGAAAATGTTAACTTGCAATTTCATTTTAAAATGCGGTTTGAAATTTTCTAACTATGTTTTATATTTGCGTCTTTATGTTACTTTTGTTTCTCGACAAAAGCAAATGCTGCGGTAAGACGTCAGACTTTCAATCAGTAAGTCTAGGATTCAAGTCCCGGCTTGTAACCACTTGAGTTTTTCACGGGATTAAATTAGGTTCAAAAGAGCCGTGGCAAAAAGCCAGAAAAATGCTAGGAGAAAAATTGACTACTATTTTAAACTGTTTTATTATTTAAGCGTTAAGGCCGTTCCTCGAATCGGACAAGCCACGCCCATCCGTTAGAGACACGTTTATGTCACCCGTACACGAAAGAAAGAGATGCAGCGCTCTTAAGGATCAGACTTTTTGACTAAACTACGATAAATAAGCGAATCTATAAAGTTTTGTCTAATTTTGTTTGTGTGACTTTTTAGATAAACCAGAATACCATATTTTTTACTTTGTTATATTGCTTTATCTCTTATATAATTACGTAAGCTAAGTTTTTTTTCTATCGAGGCAACTTTCAGCAATCCTGTTTCGGCTTGTGCCATAAACAAGAGTATATAGTTAAGTCTAATAATATACATTCGAAAATAAATTCAGTCTCTTTTGCCGTTTAGTTAATACAGTGTGTACACAGGTGTAAGATTAGGTGTGGCCTCCTTTGAAGAAGCCCGACTTAAACACCTAGATCAGAAGCGCCATTTTAGGAAGACTCGGCCTAAACCGACCTATGTCGACTTACGACAACCAGGGGCAGCTTTTCTGCGCACAGTGCGACAGGACTTTCAAAACAAAATTTGTCTTTCCAAGTCACATACGGGCTCATCAGAGGGTGTAAGGGTCGCCGTTGTCGAATACGACATGGAGGACTATATACAGCGTTTGAAAAAACCTATAATTTTTCAAAGTAAAAATCGTCTAAAACCATGTCAAACAATTTCTTATAATGATCATTTTAGTATAAGTATTTTATTATACTTAGTAGTAACTTCTTTGCCCAGTTCCGACCTTTATTCGGCTGACATGATGATGAAGATGATGATAGTTTTCAATCATGAAACATTTTGGTTCAACAACTGTCAAACAAGTTTGTCCAACTGAATCTACTTACAACAAGTATTAAAAATTACGAAAGAATTCGTAACAGCAGTTGTTACATGATAAATGGTCCGTCGATAGACGTATCACGGACGGTGAAAAACGACGCGATACGGTGACGTATGACCGGCGACAGGACGCCATTGCGATAGCTTACTAAACACGGGTTTTTGAACCAGAACGCTTACCATGAGTTATGGCGTTGACGTTTTCGTGAACGAGTATCGAGTGTTCTATCTGTGCATCTTGCTTGTAACATAATTAGTGTAAACGAAATGCACCGATAGAAAATTCGTTACTCGTTAACGAAAAATGACAGTGTCAAACTCATGGTAGCCGTACAGGTTATTTGAAACTAGGGTAATATAATATCTAACTAAACTAGGATCATAAAAATAGGAATCATATAATATTTTGGATGAATTTAGCCCTGCCTCTGTTGGTGAAGCTTTACATGCGAGGACCGATTGTGAACTGAAGAGTTAGCAAATCCAGTTGTAGTTCGATTGTATGAGCAAAATTGATCCTTACATTTAATTATTGGTCAGAGGCACATGTATGGTAATCTTGGTATGATTTTAATTTAATATTGTGTGGGATTAGTGTCAAGAGTGCCGATTAGATTATCGAGATCACCTTGTTATTAGTTTGTTATTTAAATGTCAAAAAGATATTCATTAGATATCAAAATAAGATTGCAGAAAGAAACAAATGCACACAAACAAATGCACATAAACAAATGAACAAATTTGGGGTAGTTTAAATCCTTTATGAAACACTATAGAATTCAGACGAGACAGTATATTATAAGCTTTCCAATTGTAAAACCACTATGATGGCAGTGAGCAGTTATCGTCGGGATAGCGTGACATTACCGCCATTTTTTCATATGATAATTTTAAGCAGCTTGTCATGTCATCCACAGAAAATTATGCCATTCGTCATTATGAAAATTCCTCATAGGCGATTATCACACTGGCGACGGATCCGCATTCCGCGGCGCCAGTGTGATAATCGCTTTAGGCCTGCAGGTCATGTTATTCTGGATTGCTAAATTGGACTTCTCTGCGCCGACACAATCCTTGGGAATAAAACCGGGGCGTAGGGCTATTATTTACGGCAAAACCGATTTCTGGGGCAGTGGGATTCTGATTTCGAACGGTCACGAAAATTGTTTTACAAGTGTATAATTTATATAAGGAAACTATGCAATTTTGTTATCAGTTTTATTATTGTCAAGCTAATTGTTATTGAATCAGGCTATTGCGGCAGTGGAAAAACGTGTAAAACTTTGCTATCATTTTAACAATAGCGTCCGCGGCAAACGATCAAATACATACCATCAAAGTTCACTTTTTTGCTAAATTCAGAACAATTACCGATTCCAGTTCTGCTTCCACGTAGGTACTTAGGTTGTCCCTGCTAACTATTCCTTTAAATTTGTCTTAAATTTAGTCTTTAGCTTTCTTTATCTTGATTTCCTTGCTTTTTAATTCGATTTATAATCAATTTCCGTCTATTTTCCTTACTTCCCTACTCCTATTTGTTATTATTAACAACATACAATCTATTTTACCGTAGCCGAAGTTTCCACCTCCTTCCCACCCACATCATTGCACGTTCCAACTTTTATTCAGGTACGAGAAACTTTGATTGAATATTTTGACAGCTAACAAACTTTTTCGCTTTCGGCCCGTATCTCAATTGCAATGGATTTGGTTAAATTACCCGATTTCGTAGGGTTATACATTATTTATGTTGTTTAACTTGTTCACTTACACTTTGGCACATGTTTCTTAGGAATAATTGAATCGAAATCTGTATCGAAACTTGAAACAAATCTGTTCCCAGTTTTTTTTTTGTCTTTTATATTTAAAACACTTTGTAAGCTGCTTATACCACGGTTGTTAGATTTTCTTATAAATTATTTTTAAGTCATGAAATGAATACAAAGGCTATAATAATACCACGAGAGCTTTAAAATGTAGTCAACATGTAGTCCTAAGAACTTTAATTTCTTTATACAATGTTTTTCAAGTAATTGTAATACTTCTATCGTGATTTCAACTTGGGACCTTCTAGAACACCAATCTAATTACTCTAATCTACATACATATGGCAGCTTTCTCGAAAAACGAAATAAACTTGCTTGTTTCCTTCGTTATAGAAGAAGAACAGAACTGCTTGTTTTCATCGAAATTAGTAGACGATTTTACTCCCTAATCACCACGATTTATTTCGTTAAATACATCGTTTTATTCATAGAAATGTTCTTGGCGTGAGTTACGATCTAAGTTGACTCATCAACGATTAATCTTTGCTTAAGCTTCCGAAAGGATTTCGCAAACATTGACTCGAAATTAATTACTTCGAGTGATGAACTCATGCCCCGCTGCGGCTGCTATTTAGAATTTACATATTTAATGGCTTAAACTGTTCAATATCGCACAGTTAATGTTATTTAAATAATTAATAAGTAAGAATTTAAGGATGTTTAATACGGATTGACCAAAAATTTTTTTTTAAATGACGCTAAGCTACGCTAATTTTATTGATATTCAAGATTCGACTTCTAAAGGAAAACATGATTAAAGTTCTATCGACTTCTACGCGAAATAAATCGCGGGAGTTGTGCTATAATTGCCGTGGGGTGCCGGGCCTCCGCCGTGGGGTGCCCGGCCTTAGAATTGTCCCCCATCATATCGTCCCGTGGTTGCAGTAGGAGTCTGCTAAGGGAATATACCGGGAGATGGGCAGCAGCATCTTCCGAAAGCCTAAACAGCAATAAACAAATAAAAAATGCGCGCGCCAACCCGCCTGCCAAGCGTGGCGCGTATGGCAAACCCCCCCTTCAAATGCCTGCCTATGTTCAGCAGTGGACGTCTTATGGCTGAGATGATGATGATGATGTGCTATAATTATGATTTTGTCATTTGTCCGTCTGTTTATGAAATTTGACATTAAAGTGTGCATAAATTGATACACAATCGCACAGGCTACCTATTTTATTTTTATACATAAGACAATTTAATTTCACAACAGATGGAACTACCTCGATTGACATTATCAAGACAAGTAGACCAAAGTAACCACAAATGCTTAAACTTTATGCTTCAGTTCATCAAAGTCTTCATCTTCATGTCATAAATCATCTTCTTACCATCATCCCAAGGGCGATAATCGCTTGAAGCTCACGTCAAAATGAGTTGAACTTAATGGCAACCGTAAGTTGAAGAGGGGCAACAAATATATTCTGAGTTATCACGAATTTATGATAATACCCACTTTCCATTCATGTCATGTCGTATTGTGATTGGCATATTGTATTTTCAAACATATTTTCACAAATAATATAATTGTGTTGGCTTTTGATGTATTTTGTGTGTTTCGGGCTTTTATCTGACGTTTTGATCATACATTTGTATTGTTAGTTGTTTTCTCTGAATTCTTTACAAGCATAATATACAGAGTTTTTCCTGTAATATGAGCAATAAATTAAAACGTAGATTCTACTCCTCAAACAAGACAGCGTTAGTTCAGAGACTTTTAAAAATAAATTATTATTTGATTTTTAATACACTTAAAAGTTTATTAGAACACGCAATATATTCCGAAATTGATCATCCTTACAAGTGCGGCGAAAACATTTTTGTGTGTCGGTTTTCCATATGACTGGTAAGTGTGTACTAATCCTACTTTTTTCAAATATTTTAGTAACACAAGAGTTGTATCGTTAAAGAAAGAGTAATTCTATGTATAGAAATAAAAACTTATGACGTATAAAGAAACTAAGTTCAGAATACTCGAGACACTCTAACAAATAAAACTTTGAACACGGCAGCGAAACCTTACAAACTTCCAAGTTAGTACGTGTCAATATAAATTGGAACAATGTCTGTGAAGTCTTCACAAATGCGGGTTTTTAAAAGGTTTTTCTTTAAAAAGAGAGTAGTTCAGACATACATAGTTACAAACATTTGTGAGCGCATAATTAATTACAATTTTATTCGTTTTTGTCATCAACATGAACAACAGCAATAGTTGAAGGACGTTTACTCCTGTATTGGAGTTCCCACAGTATCAGCACTTACTTACTTACTTACTTCGCTGGCTGAGCGACCCAAAATGGATCTTGGCCTCCGACACTAGATTCCGCTATTCGTTCCGATCCTGTGCGATCCGTCGCCAATCAGCCGCTCGAATGTCGCTCAACTCGCACAGGTCTCTCTGGACCACGTCGATCCACCGATATCTAGGCCTCAGTGCAGACAGTATCAGCACTGTGGTCAGCAAAGTGATTAGTCGTGCGCTCGACTATAGGTTCCTAGCTATCTTGACCTTTATCTTAGACTATTCAACCAACGGACCTTCCATGTCTGTCACTTTCTATAAAAAAAAGTCTGCCGATTTTTGCGGAAGAGGGGAACGTCAAATGTATGCGTAACGTCAGATAAACGTCAGTCCATACAATGAGTATGACCACTGGTCATATATTTTCGGCAGAGAGGAACGCCTGTCAATGGCCGCTCCGGTTGGTTAAATACTCTAAGACCTTTATGGATATTATGTTCATAATATTTATGTACGCGACAAACGCCTGCCGTTTGTTTTTCAAAATATCCGTCCAAAATCGTTTTAGCTCTTTGTCCGCTGTACTTAAAATTTCCTATCCCTTCTTAATGCTAGAATGTTCTCTATGATGAAATAATGAGACAACCAAACTTTTTTAACAGGTTTTCTAAACCGATGGGGTGAAAAGGAACCCTATACATTTGTTTACTGCAGAACACCCAGTAACCCACACGGTACGCGTCAGTTTTCAACCCACGACCCAGGGCAATTTTTCTCCATCCGACCCTTTCAATATGTTGCGGGAATGTTAAATTTCCCATTTATCTCCCTTCAGCCATTATGCTAAACAGCTGAGCGTCCAGTAAATGGGAGCCTTAGATGATACTATGAATAAGATTTGCGTACCGTTTTAAATGTTATTGATTGCTTGTGTAGGATTGAACACGCGTGTTTAAAGCGCACTGATAAATTCGCATTATACTAGGCTTATAATGGCCCGATTATATGTTATAGTAGAAACGTTTTACGCGGACCAAAAGCATTTCTATCGCGTCAATTCAGTACCGTAAAATGAGTAGGGATAGCGGGAGCTATCAGGTCATGAATGGGGAGAGTAGGGATGATTGAGGGGTGAGGTGGTTTTTATAAGCTACGGCTACGAAAATAATATATTCTTGTTAATTAAGCTATTGTAAGTTTTATTATCCAAAAGTGTCGATCTAATAATTTTCAAAACTCGCATTACTATGAAATCCCACCTCACCCCGTAGGCACCACGATGCACGTTTCTCGTTTTGGACCTCTTTTGCCAGTTGCAACTTAGAGCATTTAACCAACCATTGACAGGCGTTCCCCTCTGCCGAAAATATATGACCAGTGGTCATACCCAAGTAACATTTTGAGCTGTATAATAGCTGTAACCGCCAATTTTTCTGCTGTATAAAGGCTGTATTGACGGGCTTGGAGACCGTTATATCCTCAAAAAGGGCCCCAAATTATACAGCTCTAAGTGTTGATATAGCTGTTTAACGACGAATTTTACAGCTCTAAGTGTTGATATAGCTGTTTACGACGAATTTTACAGCTTTAAGTGTAGATCTAGCTGGTTAACAGCTGTATTATTACTGAGTGATGGCTGATTTACAGCATAAATAAATTCCATTATACAGCTAATACTCCTCGGCTACACTTTTTATGCCTATATACACAGCAGTAAACTGACAAAAGTCTACATAAGAGATTTTTTTACCTTAGTTGTGTTTATTCTACTTTGGAACGTCATAATTCGAAGACATCTTGTAAAATATACGCATCCATTAAGTGTACAAAAGGAAACTAAACCAAGTGCGGTAGTAAACGATATTCTGTACCTATTCTGCTTACGGCTGTTAGTTTTATGTGAATGTATATACTAATTGTAAACAAAAAACTCACGCGCCCTCGAAATTATAGAGATAATTCAATAATTATTGTATATTGTGATTTAGTGGATCGAATCTTTTTTTTTAGATTGACTCTTTTGTGTTACTTATGCTTCTCTATTTAACAATAAAGTTATTTTACTACATGTAATTAGTAACTACTTAAGTGTTATAATTGGGAAACATAATAACAAACCCATTTTAGGATTTTTAAAGATTGTAGGTTATGGTATTAATGGCGTTCGTAATTTAAACAGCACTAGCTCTTCAAGTACTCGATTTTGAAGCTATATGCTGAACTATGGAAAAAATTGAGTGTGTTTACCAGCCTCGAGTTCAATAGCTGCTGTGTAATAGTATTTAATTTTCGGGTTTATAAAATAGTATGAATACGCTTTTAAACAGCTTATAACATTACATAAAACTCTCGTAGAGGTTACAGCTTTATAAAGGCTTTCTATAGAACCATTATTCAGGTATTATACAGCTTCATGTAATGGCATTATAACCGAGTAGGTTTACACCATTATTCAGACAATAACATCATTGTATACTCTTATTCCGCCGTTACAAAGCTTTAGTTTTCAAAAAATGCAGTTCACTTTTTTTAGCACTTAATTCTGTATAATGGTGTTTTTTTATGTTAATATAAAGCCAAAAGTAATACTTTCGACATTATACAGCGGTAAATCAGCCTCACTGTATAAGAGAAACCTTTTCTGCGCTAGTTCAGCTTTAACAGATTTTCTACTCCGTTATTCATCAGTTTTTAAGCTCTAAGCTGTTTACTAGCAAATTTAAGCATCTTTTTAGCCTAAAATGTTACTTGGGTACTCATTGTATGGACTGACGTTTATCTGTCGTGACTGTTTTGACGTTTCGCATGCATTTGACGTTCCCCTGCCCCGAAAAAATCGGCAGACTTTTTTTTGTATAAAAAATGCCAACCATGGTCGGTCCGGTTGGTTGAATAGTCTAAGAGTTGCAAAGAAAAGCATCCAAATCCTTCCGCCATCTTTGTTTCGGCCTGCATCGTTCACGTTTACTCAATGATTTATACAAATTAAATCCACGCAAAGTTAACTTTAAACCACCACATTAAAGGGTTAATGTTGCCATTAATTCGGTCACACATCCTTGACATTACTGGGCCCTTACTTAATCACATAAGGATTATGTGCTTCACAGCGGGCGCGGTGAGCCAAATGCCAAAGGAATTTGAAACCTACGCTCCTATATTAATGTTTAAATAAAATACTATGTTTAACAATAGCGTCAAAGATACACTACTAGCCTGGAGGACTATTGAAGTGCAGCACTTTTGTGCTGCGATGGGAACTAAGGTCATAGGCTTTGAATGTTGGATGGACTGGACATTGGGTTATGGGAGGAGACCAGCGGACACCTTCCATGACAATCAGTCTCAAAATTGTAAAAGGCAGGTGGTGACTCGCCAACTCATTAAGTGGACCCCGCAATGGCCGCACGCACAGTGCGAGAAAACTCTTGCGACTCCACTCTGGCCAGCCAGTTAAGGCAAGCACAGAGGCGAGGGCCAGATGGAAAGGACCCTCTGGAATAGGGGTCCGCGGTGTGACTTTCGGCTTCTAATTCGGAGATCTTAGCTGCAAACCCCGGCTCAAACCTTTTTCAGAACTTGTGTACCTATGAAATATCATTTATACTGAAAACTCACTTTATTTCAGTGGAGATTGAAGGAAAATATTTTTCACCACTCTACTTCGGAAACGCGCTCTTTATCTCTTGAAAGCGGTGGGGAAATACGGATTTTATCCACATGTGGGAAAAGTAATTTGCTACAAGTTACGATTTGTTTTTTTTTTCACGTTATCTGGCTGGATGCACTTAAAAAGATGATTTTTGATTTATATATTTTTGAAAACATTTCATTTGGCTTCGATTTTTTACATTTTATTTTTATAACTTATATTTATTCTGTGGTTGTGTGGTCAAACATTTTGTATTATACTCGGAAGCAAAGTTTGTTCAACCTCAATTGCCTTAAGGCCCTCGTACGCTCAAGATTCCGTTATATCTTTCGCTAACTCGGGTCTCGATAAATGCACGAGACTGAGAGTTAAACATCAACTTTGCTCCCTTGTACGTATAATAAATAACTATTGTTCACTGGATTAAAATGGGTAGCCAGGAAAGCCTGGAAGCGGAGTGCGTTGTCTCATTTAATTATATGAAATCTATCCGTCATTGGTACACTCAGTTTCAAACCGATTTAATCCCCTCCGGGGGCCGTATTCCAACTTTAAAATAGGTTTAGACACGATCCAACTGTAACAAAACTCCAATGCATTAACTACGCAATACAGCTAGCGCCTAAGCGTCTGAATCAGAAATATCAGAATTTTCTTGAAAATTATTCCGATGCAACTCCAATAGAACTTCATATTGGTTGATTTTATATGTTGTGTTGGAGCTATGTTGGAGATAATGGAGATAAGTAGGTTATGTTTTTTAATGTAGGAAAAGATGGGGAGGCTTCGTACACTTTTTTTTCGGAGCCTTGTAAAACAAAATGTAACAGATATTGTACAATGAAACTAATGCTATGTTAATGTCCATTTATCTGCCTAAAATAATAGCGCATTTCTGGCTTGATATAAAGCAACTTGGCCAAGCTATAACGTTTTTTCCAAAAAATGGGAACTGTACGAATTCACCCCGCCACGCGGGGTAGCTCCGTACACTATTCGTTTCTCCCCGGGATTCATTATTTTACCAGCTATTTCGCCAGTTTCAATCAACTTTTAAACATATCTTACTGACCTGTTTTTGCAATTATGATATTTTTGATTTTAACTTACATGGGGTGCATTCGTACAGTATGAAATTACATACATTTTTAGTGTACGAAGGTAGCAGACCAGAAAATAATCAAAATAAAAAAAATATCGTTAATATAATCCCAAAAGTATTGTCTAAATAACAATATTTAGCATATATTTACAAATAATACTAAAGCATTTTTTCTAAGTCCATTCAAACTTTTTGGAAACAAACGCATTCAAAGGAGAACTCAAAATTACTTGTGAGTGGCGAAAACACATATCAGCTCTTTCTGGCGAAATCTTGTACCGCACTGCCATTACACGGAAAAAAAAAGCTTCCGGGATATTCTCAATCTACGACATTATTTTATTATGTTGAAAATATTTCCTCGTGACAAGTATTTATTTCCTGTAACGAAAATAAAATAAAGTTTTAAATATAACGAAGTGAATATATTCTTACAGAATTTCAAGTTTTCTTTTACCTAAGATAATACTTGTTTGATTAAAATACAATCTCTCTTATTTACTCAATATACTCTTGAAACAATACATTTTTGTATTGATATTTTAGGAAAACGTGGTTTTATTAAGCGAAGAATCATATTTTTGGTAAAGGAAATAAATACTTGTCACGAGGAAATATTTCCAAGATAATAATAATGTCTTGGATTGAGAATATCCCGGAAGCTTTTTTTTCCGTGTACTTTTGGAAGGTAGCCTATGCATGTAAGTAGCCATATTGTATAGAAATATGAACGCCTCAGCGTGTTGGATAGCCGAGATATGACCACTGTACGAAGGCTCCCAGTGTACGAATCCGCCCTGTCTTCCCCTATTGTTTATATATTTTAAAATTAGAATACGGCACCAGCTCAAAGTTTGCATGCTATAAGCTAAGGATACACGCACAGATGTGTCCACCGGACTTGTCCGACGGATATGCCCGGCGGACAAATCCGTTAGTGTATGGCGCTATTCAGATGTGTCCGCAGACAAATCCGTGTCCAATTCGCGCCATACACGCACGGATTTGTCCGCCGGGCATATCCGTCTGACAAATCTGGCGGACACATCTGTGTGACAGATTATGTTTTTAATGTATTGTTTATGTATTTTGAAGTTTTCCATGCTATATACCGTTTGCATAACCAGTGTAGCGTACCAGTGGCACCACTTTTAATCCAAATTACTACGATTTATTAACGCCATAACATAAATTTCAACCTCAATAACAAAGATAATATTTTCCCAGGAAAATTCTACTTAAAACTTTTATTCAGGTGTCCCTTAATTAGCATATTTGTCATTTAAGAAGCGATTATGACGCTAAGTGGAATCTCCAGTTCAACTCGCGGTATAACAAATGAGGCTTGTTCTGCCTAACATCGCAAAACAGCTATAACTGCCCTTGTAATTCCAGTATAAATTGAGACTCTGTGCCTTGAGAATACAGTGCATATTTTGATGGGTTTTCCAACTGCTTTGTGGAGGTTAGTGTTAAGCTTGCCTTTTAAATTTAAATTTAACAAGGGCAGAAACAACGTTGTTGTACCCAAATCGCTTTGTGGCCATTTTGGCTTAAGAATAACGGTAAAATGCTATATTTACACGATCTGATATGAGTTTAGTTCTAAAAGCAAAAAAGTTTCGTGCACACTAAATCCAATTAAGGAGATTAGTTAATGAAATAGTACTCAATTGCTTGTTTATTGTTTTCTTTGACTTTGTGGTTAACTAAACAAAAAAATCTAAAACCAGCTTCTATCTGTCTAGCACATATAATTTATTTTTTAATTTTCTCTCGTTTACAAATAATTCGCTTCGTAAAAGGGTTCCGTCACCAAAAAAGTTTGAGAACCGCTGTATTATATTACTGAATCGCGATGAGAACGGGATTGATTTAACTGTCAACCCATACAAATTTTGACGTAAGCATATGGAAAAACTGTCAACTCTAATCCCATTCTAATCGCGGTCCTGTAATACAATATACTCGGCTCAGATAGTTATATTTGACTGAGGAGCCGAGCGTAGCGAGGCGACGAACGTCTCCGTTTTCACTGGTACGACGATGTGGCAGATTGATGTGTGTGTATTGGTTGGTTGGTTGGTTGGTCAGTGTCGGTCTAGAGGTCGCATTTTTCATCCGATTTCTATGAAACTTGGCATGTACGTTCCTTGATTTATTTGCCAAAAATTATCAAGCCATTTTTTTGATTGGGGGCAAAATGAGGGCGAAAGGGGGAAAGTTTGCTGTCGCGTTATTTATGTTCTCCGAAGTCTACGGTTCACAGAACCACTAGTATAAACGAGTAGACGACTAAACTCAAAAACTATTTCACTCTAAAATAACCGCAGCTTAATGATAAAACTCTCATCTGTCCTTTATACGACTTTATTGTTTCACATTTCGAATTTTGCCTTTAGGTCATAGACTACTGACAACAGACACCGTGTTTGAGTAAAAACAACTACTTGTATTTTAATTTGAAACACATTTATTGGCGACTGTACTTTGTACTCCCAAATATGGATCAATAACACTAAAAATGGGTATAATTTTCATCGATAGTGAAATCAAAAATTGCATATACTGATATACAGCTCTTAGAAGTAAATTCGTGGACTTGCAGGATTTTATTACATTGTTATTAACTTATACGTTATTTACAGTGTAGTTTAAGGTAAGTATGTGTTTGAAAAAGGTCGAGAAAATGTCGCCATAAAATTACAGCAGGCAGGAACCTACTCGGCTATGCGCGCTGTCTGTTCGTAGTCGCTTTCTTATCTCTACATACGAAAACTGTAGTATTAGCTTCGAGCGTAAAGAGTAGTGAACTGTGGCCCGGATAGTGTTAACATATTGGCAGCCAGTCCGCTAGGTTCTCTGTGTGTAGCGGTTCTCCTGTGCAAAGCGGGAAAAAGCTGGGATCGACTACGACCGTAGCGCGTAACCAACTGCGGCATGGAAACGGGCGCGGGCCCGCTAGTTTGTCCGCATAAAAATCTATGGAATATTCGACGCTGTTTTCACCTCCTTAGAGGCTGAATTTTATAAAATCTTCTATTCAAAAAAGGTTCAAGACAATACGACAACAACAAAAAACAACAATGACATAATATTTATACTTCAAATTTAAAGGTTCTACATTTATCGGCTGCAGTGCGTTGTCTGCTTGTCTGTCAGTTTCTAGGTGCCTATAAAATATTATACCTAATAATGTACCTAGCCTACATTGACTGTTTTGTGGTCTGCGCAGAAAGAAATTTCCCGTAGAATGACTGACTTCTGAAACTTCTCTTTCAAAACTCTATACTAGAAGAGCAACTGTGTATGCCCGAGTCGTTTTTAATACATGCACCATCTTGTAGGTAAATAATCAATGTGCCAGGTGAAACTTTCGGGACATAGAAGGTTCTATTTACTGTAGGGTACCCGTATGCCTTTTACTTGTACCGCAATAATGTCCGGATCATTCCGTCCCTTTCTGCGGTTGAGGGTCAACGTGCAAAAGGTTTTTAATGGAACGTTTGAAGCGCAAAAAGTGTTTTGTCTACCGTTTCAGTTTAAAGGTTGACGGAATATTCGTAAATTGGAGTAAAATGGGGTTGAAGCTGGACAATTAAATATGACACTCTGTATACACACTAGAGTAAACCAAGGCAAATCTGATCGCAGGGCGAAACGGGCCAAGTTCGGTACAAGTTTTGACTTGTTTTTTCAAGGTTTCCGATAGGATGGACTTTAAAGAAATGTTTTTAATATTATATCTTAGAAAGCATTAATTGGCTTCGATTTTTTTTAATGTTTTCTGTGATGGTATGGTGACAAATTTAGTATTACACTCAGCAGCAAAATTTGTTCAACCTCTCTTGCCTTGAGGCCCTCGTACGCTCAAGATTCCATTTTTGAGCTAAGCTCGTGGCTCAATTTTAGAAGCTTTCGATGGCTCGGGTCTTAATAGAAGCACTAAAGTTAAACATCATTCTTGTCCCATTGTATAATAAATAACTATTATAACAGCATATTCTTCCTCGCATAACTCTGTAGTTCCGGCATCAGTCTGTCAACGTGGAAGTTGTCCATAAACCATTTCTGGTGCAAATCCGCTGAACACGGCAGGAGAAGTATCTTCAAGCCAACGTCAGCATACTCTTTTACCGTCAGACATTTCTGTGTCTGCATGTGTCTTATGTTTTGCGTCTGGAAATCGAAAGCATAAGCACCTTTAAATAATAAACTCATGGGAAAATTGGCCAAGTTCATGTCAGTTTTAGGGTATTTTAGTCGTTATCACTGTTTCAACTAAATTCCAGAACGTATACAAACCGTTTTACTAAATAAACCATCAAATAAAGAAATACATGGAGATAATCAACTTTTTTACAAAAGTTTGAGACGGTTTCAAATTGTTTCAATGACTTTTGTGAATGCTTTTTGTCGATAGATTTTTAACAGAATTCTGGTGCGCGTTTTCTTGAGATGTCCAAATAAAAAGTGAAGAAAGAAATGCATGGTTTTACTGACTTAAAGCAAGCTATGGTAGCTCAGCTGATTGAACGAGTGAACTTATCGTCTTAAACGTGCAGCTTTTTGTGTTTCCAAACTTTTTATTGTTCTTTTGTGCATAGTTTGTCTTTCACCATTTAGTATTTATTCCTTTCTCAATTCTCTCATGGATTGGCTAGAAGAGATCCTTTTTAGGGATAAGCTCGCCTTTGTGCATATCTTTTTTTTGTTGTAATATTGTTAAACTTGATTATGTGCAATAAAGTGATATATACATTAAAGGTCGTTGGCGATTATTTGGCAATAAGCAGAACATTTTACAATATTTCCCCTCATAATTATTTCCAAACCCAAAATCATTTCTACTGTTATACTTAAAGGCTTCTTACCCTTGTATCATAGAGCCAGATTTGTGATGCTGACCGCTTGCAGTAGAAAAGTATGACGGTCTTAAACATATAGTCTAAGCAGTAATCATCTCGACGTAGCTCTCCATCCTTTGCATAGACCCAGTACTATAAAAAAATTATAAAATAATATACTTTAACGGCTCATAGGATATATTTTGTATTTTTTAATGAAATTTGAAAATTGGAACAATTTTTGTTTTGGATTGGTTGGGAACCTTTGGTGTCAAGTGTAAATTGTTTCAAAGTTATAGAAATATTGGATAATTATCTTGGTCTAGCACCCGTGTTTGCATATTTTGAGGCTGGTAGTGTGTAAAATTCGTCCCCAAATACATAAAAATATCAGAAATTAAATCAGCCTCCATTAAAAGAGCAGAAAGTGATAATTATGGCAAAAATTTACAGGATTTTTAAATTATCACGTGCATGTGAAATGCTGATACATACATAAATACATATAATCACGCCTGTTTCCCAGAAGGATAGGCAAAGATCACGGATTTCCATTTGCTACGATCCTGACAGACCACTTTCGCTTCACTCACTCTCATAACGTTCTTCATACATGCTCGTCGGTGATAAATGCTGATAAATGCACTTTAGTACCTGATTTCCACCTTCATGGTGACATCTAGCTATCTGCACATCATGCTGTGGTTTCCGTATCCGATTCGGAGCATCAAGGCAGTGTCCGTATTTGCCAATATGAAGTATCTAGAACATAAAGTATAATGGCTAAAGCGAAGTTGTATTTATACATTCAAAAGTGCATGTAATTTGCCTAAAAGGAATAATACTCGTATTTTATTTTCAAACAAGCATCATACGGCCCGCCTACCACAGCAGTCTTTGAGTATCTGCAATCATCTTTACAAGCAGGTCGTTCAACTATTAAATTTAACTTTCGTGAGACATAATAATACTATAAAATAACACGGTTACACTCACGTCACTTTAGTCACTTTATGTCGCGTAAAGTGACGTGAGTGTAACCGTGTTATTTTATACTTATTTATTTAGGTCGTTCAACGCCTACACAGTTTATTTTGATGTCAGGCTACCTTACTCACCAGTATGAAAACAACACTATGATTAGATTCTAATGCTGGTATTCCCTTATTGGGCACTGCTGAACAAATAAGCGAGATGAGACTCACTATGCCCTACCATAACGACATAATAAGCCTTATAGAGTTCTCACTCCATACAACTGGTTATTAGCCCGCAAGCTTGACATTTTGAAGGCTAGACGACTAAGGGGTTGAGGGAGGAGCGGGCAGGAGGTGTGATTAGGGCACCCGTTGTAAAACCTTGGTATTCACGCCCCCTGCCCGCTCCTCCCTCAACCCCTTAGTCGTCAAGCCATCAAAATGTCAAGCTTGCGGGCTAATAACCAGTTGTATGGAGTGAGAACTCTATAAGGCTTATTATTTCTCTATGGCCCTACCTCATCTGATGGCCTAGATGATGATTATAATAATGAGGGTTTCTTCGACCGATTCTTTCTCCACATGGCAGCAACGTAGCGATAGATCTAGCTTCTATAATTCACCGATCATGTTTAATCGTTTTTTTATTGGTTTATTTTGACACCTGCTGTCAAAAAGATCTCTCACCACGGTGCTACCTGGTGAAAAATTCGATCGAAGTTTACCCCCTACTTGTTATTAATGATAATGATTAGTTCCTGTTATCCGTCATTAAGGAAATAGAGTTCGTACAAGAGTTTTTCAATAGTGACGGTCTTGAGCGGCTACTCTTCGTTGATCTTCCATTGTTCAGGAAATATCCAACTTACTTTTCCACTAGCAGCTAAGTCATCAGGCACCTCGATTTCAGGATAAACGTTATCCAAGTACCATTCAAAACTCTTGCAGTTCAGCTGTTTCCTTAATTCTTTTCTTTGACTGACGTCTCCAAAATCTCCTTTCTGGTAGTTTATTCTCTCATAGTAATATTTGGCATAGTCATCCATCCACACCTGTAAAATAGTTAAAAGTTTGATACATCATTCACATTTTGAAGCTGCCGGTACTTACGATGTGACATGTGCTAAGTAGGTATCGATTTGACGAGTTTTAGAATTATTGAGTACATCTTACACGAATGGCAAAAGAATATTATGCAATAATATTTACGCTGGTGGCCTGGAGGTAACACGTCAGAATTTCAATCTGGAGGTCTCAGGTACAAACACCGGCTCGTACAACTTTTGGAACTTATGTACGAAATATCATTTGATATTTACCAGTCGCTTTTCGGTGAAGGAAAACATCTTGAGGAAACCGGACCTAATCGCAACACCATAGTTTCCCCTATGGGTTGGAAGGTGAGATGACAGTCGATTTCATAAAAATTAGTGCCTACTCAATTTACTGTGATTAAGTTGCAGAGCGAACCCCAGGCTCAATATAGCTGAGTAGCCGCGACAAAGGGATGACCTAACTTAAAAAACAACACGAAACCGTTATAGAAGTGAACAAAATAGTTAAAGCTAATGTTGTTCTAATAATACGTAAAAAAATATCAAACCTCTGCAACTCTCACTAAATTCCTCCTGATGTTACTCTTCCCCTCATAAGGAAACCGTTTCCTAAAAACATGGCCGACGTGCGAGCACGGCAACATTTCCAAGCTTCCACCGCACATCCACACTTTAAACGACAGTTCCAGGTTGTCTCCTCCCCATATTTCCATTCCTAATAAAAAAGTACGATCAAGACGAGTACAAATAAGGAACTGCAGGGGGCCGCAACTGGTACTGGTGCTACAACGCGCATATGCTTATATGTTATTTAGTTGGTGCCTAAAACCCCTTGACAGTCTTCAGAATATCCATTAAGCAACAGTTTTAACTGCACGATTAAAGTCACAATTGATGGGGATCTACAGTATTGCGGTTAAATATTAAAGTCCTAGTTGTGTTTCTATTGTGTTAGAAGTACAAAGAGTTTATAAGAGAGTAGTAGTTCATTAGAGGTGTATAATTTCATTTGCTATGCGGGGAAGAGTGTAGTATATTCAGTTATTCTTTATTTAAATATTAGCGCATGCGTGAATGCATTTAAGTTTTGACACACTCTCTTCCGTTGGTTCGGTTTTGCATTGAAGTCTGTAGTAGCTAATTTTAAAGGAAATAAAATATAAATAAGTGTTTGTAAGTGAAGTGATGTGTATCAATTAATTACCGTCCTACTGCGGCACCCAAATATATAATAAATTGGCCAATTTATTATATATTTGGGTGCCGCAGTAGGACGGTAATTAATTGATACACATCACTTCACTTACAAACACTTATTTATATTTTATTTCCTTTAAAATTAGCTACTACAGACTTCAATGCAAAACCGAACCAACGGAAGAGAGTGTGTCAAAACTTAAATGCATTCACGCATGCGCTAATTTTTAAATAAAGAATAACTGATAACTAGGTAATGTAGCTATAGTAAAACTTACCTTCATCATAATAACCAATTTTCTCAAAATACTTCTTATTTATCGCAAACAGTCCCCCCGATATCGTCGGCGTTTTCACAGCTGAAACCATTCCCGTTCTCTTTGCTTCTATGGAGTCTGGTATTCCAATCCAGATGAACTTGAGGTCCCAAGTGAAACCTCCGACCCTGAGGTCAAAAATGTCTTGCGCTATGTACTCGAAGGTGGTGTCAAGGATTACATCGACCATAGGACTGGCGACGATTTCGGGGTCGGCGTGGACCCGATCAAGTAGTGGTTCTAGCCATCCTGAAAGAAACATGGTCACTTTAACAATCGAATGGTATTGTTAATCAATCACCATTATTTTTAGCATTTATAATACTTATCTCATCTACACTGGAATGCTCCTTCCGAGCTTACGCTCCCAGCGAGAGAGACTGAAGTGAGTTCAACCAGATCAGAGTGAGTAAATAGATAGGTATCGACTGATGGGAGTTAAAGATTTGAGAAGAGCCAATTGCCGTCTAGTACAAAGTAAAGTAGACAGGCAAATCTGACAAATAGGTATTTTTTTTGCCTCATCGTAGAAAACGTCGACGTGTGATCAGCCGATATGTATGAAACAGCCAAAAAAATGTGAAATTATGTAGTTGGTCCCAAAAAAAAGTTGTTCAGGCCTACCAAATCACCTCGCATAATATGGCTACTTATTGAAAAAACCTGTCTATCATGTATATAGGTATCTAGTAGATATAATGTAAAGATACCTTCAGCACATTCGCAGTGGCTATCCAAGAATACGACGACCTCACTAGTAGCTTCCTTTACTCCTAGCATGCGAGCCCTGATCAGTCCCTCACGACGTGCTGTCCGTATCAACCTCACCTTAGGGAGCTCGCGCACGTAGGATTGCAGACGTGCCTTCAGATGCGCTGTAATTTCCAAGCAATATTTTTGAAACTAGTCTGCCTTGAATTTAGAAATCAATATCTTGATAGTTTTGTGAAGACGTTTGGTGAAGATGTTTGGTGGTTAGCTTATTCTTTCGTACTGAATTCTGCGGGGCTTTCTCTTTCCGCACAAACTGTGCCTGTATTATTTGTAATTTATTTGTTCTTGTATGTAACTGTATTATTTGTTCTTTCGCTAAACTAAAATATTTTTATTTTCTATTTCCATAAATATTCGCATTTAGTTTGAGTTCAATTGTATGCCAACTTATTTGGTAACATTATATGAGTTTGATCTTAGATGTGATTTAACGATTAAGACTATACTCTGATTTCAGTTTAAAGGATTCTTTTGTTTGAACGACATTTCGTTTTGAATAATACATGTCGCATAGAATTTATTTTTTTAGAAATAGGCCAACCTTAATATAACTATGACTTATTATTTAGTCATTTTAGCATTGAAAATACATGCAATGTCAGTGTGGTATATGTACCTATGCATGAAGCCAACCTCCGGGAAAACGGTAGTTTACGGACGCTTTGCCTCTGATATGTAACCCTCAAGTGACTTGAGCATGCAAATATACACACTACACGGAACGTGAATCTACAATACAAATACACGTGTTATGCCCTCATGCCGTCAGTGTGTACGTAGCTTAAACGTATTTTAGTTTCATTGAGGCTAGTGTTGTAGTAAACATTTTCAACCTCCTTTTCACCCCCTTCGAGGATATTTTTTTCGGTGAAACTTAATGGCATTATTTCCTTTGTTTCGAATTTCAAGGTCCTAACCTTTAACGGTTATCGTATCATTATCTAAATTACACAGATAATATATGTATTTATATTCATATACCTACAACATACATGGCAGGTAACGTGACCGTTTTATACTATTCAGATGTTGGTATACCTGCTTTATTTATTGTGTAATTAAAGCTAATATTGCATTTCTCTGTAAGCGATTACCTGTAATCTTTTGAGAAATAAATATCTTAAACCAATATAGAGGTACAAATCGGCATAAAACGATACCTAAGACTACCTAATTGGATCTGTATCAAACGGTTTGATAGCTTTTTGTAATTTGGAATCAAACGGGAGCACTTATAATACTCTTGTCTGCTTTGCTATTTGCCAAAGACAGTCCCCAATATTAATCATTTCAATGAAATCGAAATCAAAGTCATACTAATTGGAAATCAGACCAATTTAAATGTAAAGGGCAGTACACAGAAGTTTATGCATAAATTTATACGTGAAATCATTTCTACTAGTTTGAAATTGTTTTGTGTCATTTGCAATGCTAATGTTATTTACAATCTGACTTGAACTTTAATTGGGCATTCGTATTTATTCTGTTTTATAAATATTATAGACTGAACATTGTCTATGGGTGTCTTTTTAAGTGGCAAGACAAATGTACTCGTAAATATAAAAAAGTATAAACGTCAAATTTATTGAACGAGAACATTCAAATTTAGGCAAAAATCCACTACCGGCTACAGAAATATCTGCAGGTACTAATTGCAGAAAAAAAAGACAAATATTTCACGTAGTTCATAGTTGATTCGTGTAAACTCATGCGAAGCGTGCGGCTCAGTAAACTCTATAATTCAGTCAGTAGTCGAGTAAAACGGGCGCAAAATATTTATCTTTATATAATATGTAACTATGTATAAATAGATATGGCACCTGCCATATTTGAACCTTCTAATATCCTCAATATGTTTCCAGATTTGTGCTTGCGTCTAAATTTGGTCACCGTTGAACACTGATGTTTGCTTTGTATTTATCTATTACGTATGTCTAATAATAATAAAATATATTATGTTCAGTATTACAATATAATATATATTACCTGTATCGCTCTAGCGGTACAGAGAGGTAACGCCGCCAGCGTTATAGGGTCAATGCCGCAGGCCGATCTTCTAGACGGAGTGTTCTTTTTAGAGGTAAGTTTTTTTTTTTTTTTTTAATTAGTTTTTAGTTGTTATTTAGTTTTAATTTAGTTTTAATTTATTTTAATTTAGTTTATTTTTGTAATTTATTGGGAAATAAAAATGATCACTTAAATATATATTACTACCAAAAATTAATAACTTACGCATGGTAGAAAAATCATCAATCAAAATAATTTCATTAAGAAGTTGACGTGGTGATCGGTCGAGCACCGAATGTATAGTCCGCAGAAGCGTCGACCATGCTTCGTTGTGGAAGCAAATGATCACTGAGGCTGGAGGGAGGTCTTTGGGATACGTTATATCTCTGCACCTATAACAACCAATATTACCAATAAAAATAAAAATTATTAACAAATTCCTTACCCTAACCAGTCTAAACTACTTAAAACTAGAGATAAAAAATTTGGCCCAGATTGCTGTCAACGGGCAGGGTGCCCAGAAAGCCACACTGAATGGCGATAGCTATTCGTTGCGCAAAATAGTAGCCAGCCCTCTGGTCACCAGTGGCCTCTATTAGGCGCGCCGATAGATCTTTGTACGGTGCGCGCTTGGCCCCCACGGCCCCAAAGATTCAAGCCCGAACGCCGCAAATACGTAGCTACTTCCTACTCCATTTAAAACAAATCTTGTCCATAATAAAAACCTCTTTATTAGAACATATTTATTGATACTGGATTTAAAAAAGCCGATCGAAATCTCCATGCTTTTTTTATTTTACATCTTCAATGATGACATTAAGTACGCAAGCACGCAAATGTAAGCACGTACTACACCGTCTTTGGGAACCTTGGGATCATGAAGCTCAATCTAGTATTTTGGAACACACTCCGGCAAATGTTTGATCACAGAAAATCGCGTTCAAGGTAGAATGAATGAATGAAAAACGTTTATTTTCAGGCAACTAGTGGCCCATAGATAAATATATAGCTTAAAGACTAGTATACATATTACATTATAAACTAAAACTATTGTTTTGGTGACAAGACGGTTTTCTGTTATGCCACCTGTCTGGTGTATTATTACAGATAAATCCTGGCTCTGGTGTCCATAAGCTGCAGTCAATCATTAGAACGCCTCGTGTTGGTTAATCATTATGTCCGTCAATAACTAAATTTGATGTAATAAGAAAGTGCGAGTCGTGTTCTTACCTATGATCTCGTACATCAGGCAGCGATCGGTTTACGGGTATTACTTCACTGACGAATTCGTTAAAAGCATGGTCCTCCCAGCCTCTGGCGACTAGAGCTCGAATGCTGCCCTTTATGTCATCCTTTACTCTAACTGGCGTTCCATTGTTTCCTGAATTTAAATTATATATTTGCAGTTAATCTGTTAGTGTTAAGCCAAAATCTTAGAGTAAACTACAGAAACATCAGAGAATAGGCTGGAAAAAGAAGGTGATTAGAGGATGCAGTTAAGAGGTTTTGATAGGTATATATTTTTAGCCTACATAGTATCCCACCGCTGGGTAAAGGCCTCTACGCTGATCTAAATAACTCTCGGTCATGTGCTTTTTTCAGCCAGTTGCTAGGAGAAGTGTCCATAGCACCATCTCTTTTCGGGCCTGCCCCGTCTGCTCCTCATTTAATATACTTAAGTGGCAAGAATATCTAAGAATGAAAGTGAAGTTTTTACCTGGTGGGTAATCGAATCCACTCATTTCCGCGAGTTTGTCTTCATACGATAACGTTGGAGAATAAGCATCTAGCATATCCCATGCTGCAACAAAAAGCTTTAAATTATGACCATAATATTAGGACGATCTTACAGAAATCAACGGAGCCCGACAGTTAGTTCAATAAGGCTTGTGTTGTGGGTACTACGTGACGATATATAATAATAGATAGATATAGACAAATACTCAAATACATAGAAAACATCCATAACTAGGGGACAAATATCATGATCATAAACACATCATCAGACATGGTGATAAACACACAAATAAATGCCCTGACCACCATTGGAACCCGGGACCTCCTGCTTCATAGGGAAGGTTTTTAAAGTTGTTATAAAAAAAGACATCGATATTTAGTTTTACCTTCAAATCTGGACAATGACTCATTCCCGAATCCATACCGAATTCTATATTTATACAGGGAATGATCCCGTGTCTTGCTTTCATCTAACACAACTAGCGTGCCACTTTTGAACTCCCTCCATAATGTAAAAAGCGACACTAACCACGCTAAAACTATCACAAGAAATACCTTTAACACTTTTTTTAACATTTTACTAGTGTGTTCCGTAGCCATTTCGAATGGGAAGTGAGAAATCTCGGAGACAATTCGTCGTTTGTACACTAAAATACAAAAGAAAGTTTGGTAAACAATGTGAGTGGTTTGTTTATTCAAGTTCTGGGAAACGAATCAGTTTGGTAATCATCAGATTTGTGGTATTTAACTCTGAATCTTTCTCTCCCCTAATCTAATGAAGTCGTCATCACCCTACTAGCGTTCGTCCCATCTTTTACTATACCACGGCCCAATTGAGCCTGAGGTCCAGTTGGAAACCGGTGGTAGCTTTCTATATTTTTTTATTTATATTTTGTATACTAAATAATATGCCTAAATTGAATAGTAAATATGTTTAACCGTTTTTTTAATCCTATGGATTGGCAAAGGAACTACTTTATAGGAAAGCATCTGCCAACTAACTCTCCAACCTAGAGGGGAAACTAAGCTTTATTGGGTTTAGGTCCGGTTTTTTTACGATATTTACTCAAAAAAGTGACGGGTAGATATCAAATTATATTTCGTACAAAAATTGCGAAAAAGTTAGCCGGGGTTTGAACCCGAGACCTCCAAATTGATAGTCGGAAGTCTTACCGCCATGAGCAGCGTCTCTAATAATCTAATGATTGAAACCAATACAACCAAGTATAGTTATTTATTTTACCCTTTTACCCATTGCTGGGGTGTAGGGCTTAAACTAAATTCTTCCACTGGCTTCGGTCCAGTGCAGTCTCCCATCCATAATATTGTATTGTATAGTATACATTACAATATTATTAAAGTACGCATCCAAGCGGATCACGGATGTCAACAATTGTATACTCCTCTAACGAAAATTTCTGAGCCCGTCTTAATTAAATGGGACAATGTAAACCTTACCCTTTGGAAAAACCTTCATTATACTCATAATGAACATAAAACCTTGGCTTACATATTATCAAAATTAGCTTCCAAAGGATTTTGAATTTTAACACCGTGGGTTTAAGACTATGAGCGTTTGAAGAAGGAAGAAAAGAAACGCAAAATGTATGTTGGCAGTTTTGTATTAGGAGGACGACAAAAAAGGTCTCTTCAGATTTACTTTACAAGAGCGTCATTAAGGTACGAGTAGATTGAGGTTGAGTAGATTAAACATTGCAATCATAGTATAAATTCTTATTTTTTGCCCATTTTTATAAGTTTTACCGTGGCTTAGGCATAAAAGAGTTAACGACCCTCATATAACGTGCCTTAATTTTATGAAAGTCAGTTTTTACTTTTTTACCAAAAATTTTAAAACCACACTTTTTTGAAACTGACTCAAATTTTTACTCGATACTAGATACGATATTGTGTCACCCAAGTTTGTAAAGCAGACAAGGTGATGCACGGATAGCAATGCACCAAGGAGAATTTTCCATACCGAATGTTCTCAGAACTTAAATTTTACGAACAATAAAAATTATTCAGGAAGTCGCTGGACACTGCCGTTATCAATTACTTTAACCGACTTTATTTACTAGTTTATAAAAATAATACTAATTATATATTATTTGATAATTCCTATAGGCAATGTTCTCATTGGAAATTTATTTTTAATTCTCGTGTAAGATTCCGAGAATTTTACTGAATTTTTGAGAATGTTCTGCAACTTGTACATGTACATTGCTATGTAACCAAAGCAGAAAAAACTTACCCCAAAAACTATAATAATATACACATTTTACTAACATAATAAATATTCACTCGCAAAGTAAGTAATTTATAGCGTTTCTATTTCTGCTGATTGACTCTATCGAGGAACAGGAAATGACATCCCTAAGGATTTTCTTCGTCCCAAAAGTTGTAGTGAGAATCACTACAAGTCTATACTACTCTTTGATTCTGTCACAACTGTCAACCGCCAAACATGGCGCACAAGATTTGTTCTAGATGTCACAGCTAATAGCGATAAGACCGCCTGTTGTTACCATTATTGTCTTTATGAATCTGGTTATGTAATAATTTTTCATTGTGTGGTGCAATAAAGAATATTAATCTAATCTAATCTAATCTAGTAGAAGACATAATAAATCAATGAGTCAACCCTCAAAATTATAGCCTCTAAAACACAATCAAGAGAAAAGAAAACGGGTTCTTTCTATAGACATTGCTGTGCAAAGTGTTTAATGCTTCGGCGGTAAACAGTAATTCAGTTGTTATTGTTTGCATTTGCAAGTTGAATTGCAGCCGTGGGAACCGAGAAGGATATTAGAGTAGCTCTGAAATAAGCATTTCATTTATGATTATAGAATTAGGAGTCATAGCTTATGTTTAAGTTTAATGAAAGCGCCACCGGTGCGTTTTGGTGTTCAAAACACCTGAAAAGTTAAAGATTACCATAAATCTATTAGGCGCCTATCACACCGGCGCCGCAACCGCATGCGGCGACGGTTTTAAGCGTGACAGCGCTATAGAGATGCAGAGCGCTATCTCGCTCGAGAACTCGTGCCGCATGAGGAAACCACAGCAGTGTGAAAACCGCCTTAGAGTAAAATTGGTTATTCTGTAACACAAAAAGTGGCCCGATATTTTTGAATTCACCGTCAGACGGCACTTTTCCATGTAGATTTTCCATGTATGAGTGCATTCCATTGGAAAGTCAAAAATTCTAGGTATCATTTGGGGCACTTTTTGTCCATTACAAAAAAATCTACAGTGCCTTATAAGTATTTCTTATCTAGGAATAATCTAAAACTTCTCAAAAAAAGTCCGTACTTATGAGGTTCTTCATAAAGGGAGTGTATATCTAAGTTCTTAAACGGTCGGCAATGCGCATGTAAATCCTCTTGAGTTACAGGGGTCCATAGGCTGCGGTAATTGCTTTTATCAGGCGGGCCATATACTTGCTTGCCACCGTCGTGATACTAAAAAAGCGCCAATTTAAGACGACACGCAATAACGATATTTTTGTGCATGGATTAGACATGTGCGCCGCGCCGCCGCGCCGCCGCCGCCGACGATTTTTCCACGCCGCCGCCGCCGATGATTTTGACCGGCGTAAAATCGGCGTGGCAAATTTTAGTGTTTTAATGCCCGGAAACGGTAAATGACTAATGAGTGGCCAGTATAATACGTATTTTTTAAAGATTCTTTTGCTTCATGACTTATCCTTCGCCAGTTACATCAACTGACGTCATTTCGATGCTATTGTAGGATTTACGTCAACGACTTATCGGTGATTTATGATGGCTGGTTTTTGGATTACAGGCTTTTATTTGTTTTGTCTATTTGTTATCTATCTTCTTTAATTTATTTTTCGTCTTATTCACAATATTTTTATGAAAGTAAAATACAAAAATAGATCAAAAACATACGAAAACAATAAATATATTATAAAAACCCTAACCTAGGGATCCGTCGGCAACGGAGCAAGGCCTAGGTCAGGGCCGCATAGAGAGGAACCTTCGGGCTATGCGCGCCGTGTCTAGGATTACCGCCATCTGAATCTGACCCTTGAACCAACCTCAACCCCCAAGCGAAAGTCTTTCAAGATGTTGGCCGAAACTCTTCGCAATGAGAGCGTACGCAAAACTACTGCCGGTACAATAATCGCCGAACCGAACCGACCTCCAACATGGCGGTTACCTCGTGAGCCAAGTCTAGGTACTTGCTGGACTTGTCTTTCTCGGTTCTCCTTTCACGTGGTTCTCGTGACGGTGATGTCGACGAGCATTACACTGCGAGTGATCTTTCAGCACGATATCAGGCTTATTGGTGGCAATAGTTCTGTCCGTGATGATAGATTGGTTTCTTAATAGAGCGTGGCACGACCATTTTCGAGGACTGGCGCATGTGTGTACTTGCTGCTGGTTTATAAGCTACGAGATTATATCTGTGTAAGTGCTCGCAGCTAGCATGATGAGAACAACCGGAGATGATATGCGTGAGTGACTCTCCGGGACAGCGACAGGATATATTATCGTCATGATTCGGGCATGCAATACCGGTCTTACATGCCGTAGTCATGATACCTTCGTCCGTAATTGCACAGGCAAAACCCTCGGTTTGTTCGAAGAGGTCCGCAAATCGTAACCAGTTCACCGACGCGAGCAGGTCTAAGTGTCCCGTAAGGGCCCTGTAGAACCGCCCGTGTAGCTCTTTACTCTTCTTTTTTTTTTGTTAAATGCCCCTTAAGTCAAGTTTGCGCACCGCGTACCGCGTGTAATTTCGTGAACAAAATGGCGGCGGCAAGAGCCACGCGTATTATTTTGGTTGCCGATGTGGAAAATATCCACTTTTATACAACTAGAACTGAACGAACTAAACTAGAATCACTAGAATGCATCTTCTTCATCTCACATCCTTGTCTTTTAGAACTCTACGTACAATTTTCTCTCACGAATTACAAACGCGAAATCAGTCGGTTTTGCACTTATTAACTTCGGGGCTTCTTGGGTTATCGTATTCACTGTACAGGCAAGTGGTGTAGCCAGTTCTACATTGATAAAACAAATAAGTAATATCTATTTAACTAGTCTATCTTTTGTAAATTTCTCTAAAATAACGTCTTGTATTTAAAATATGCAAAGTTTGCTAGACAATCATAATCATACATTGTCAGAGATTTGGGGAGTTTTATTTACGCAGGTTATACTTAATAACTCAGTAGGCTTCGATTTAGAGGGTATTTTGTCAATTTCCCCAGTAATATATAAAAATATATACCACGCCGATTTCACGCCGATCACGCCGCCGCCGCCGGTCAAAAAACGATCGGACGCCGCCGCCGATGATTTTGGCATCGGCGCACACCTCTAGCATGGATTAACGAAAAGTATTATAAAGAATTTTCGAAAATTGTTTTGGAAAATGTTATCCAACTCAAGTAAAAACTCGAATAAAATTTCTAACCAACCTATTTAAATAAGTAACGAAGTGACTTTTTAAACTTCTGCCGCCAAAAGTTACAATGTAATTTATTACCAACCTAACATTTAATGAAATCAAATGGAAATTTGGTCGCGTTTCAAAAACTTTGGAACCCTAACGATCTCCATTGTGGGGTTCCGTAGTTCTCTCCATTAACGCCTCTTAATTGAAAATAAAAAGGCAGCCGAGTTTCTTGGCGAAGTGCATTGGAATCTAGAATTAGAAGAGTAACTTCTCGAGTTGCATTTCACGAGGATTTTTGCGATTTCGCAGTAACTTTCGCGAGAATTTCACAGTTTTGTTAGAGTTAAGTAAGACTCTATTTAAATGCAGGATCGTTTCCAGTTAATTGGCTCCTGTAAATATTATTTTTACTCGTGGTTGGAAAAGACGTATTTTAAAGACGTTTACTGGCAGAAAATTTACGGTTGATTATTTATTTTGGAAGAGAAATAGCGTATTTTTTTAGTCTGGTTTACCGCCCCTTATTTAATTACGTCGAGTTTCCTTGAAAGTAGCCTGCTTTATTTTTGCTTAAAGTGTTTTTCTTTACCTTCTTTTTGCTTTTTCATTACAAAATTTACCTTAGTTACCTCTGGCCTGTGATTGACAGACAGTATTTACACCTTTTGATGAAATGGCGGAAAGTAGGGATATCAATAAAGGAATGCCACGATATCTGCTTTCACCTGAGCCTCGTGGTAAGACTTAGGGCCGGTTGCACCAAACTGTCTGTGAACGTAAACGTAATCGTAAAAAAATCTTGTATGAAAAGTTTGACAGTTTTCTATGGGATGACAGCTTCGTCGCCATATTTAACGTTGATGAGTCTGTTAATTGTGCGTGGTGCAACCCACTCTTAGAACGTGTGTAGAATGACATTTCGGTGCCTGCATCAAACGACGTTTACATACTGTTCAAAATACTATTCAAATACAGACCTACACGGCCTACACCTGCACTTACGGCTTTTGCCATGAACTTCGCCAAATTGCATGAATATTAATCACATCTAGCGATATTAAATACTCCAAACATAAATCAATATTTTCAGCATTTTGTAAATCTGGACTCCAAAAGTAGAGAGCACTAGGTAGGTACGAAATTTTCCTCCCGCTAAACAAATTACTCAAGAAAATAAAGCAACAGCATTAAAAAATACTTAATAAGATGTCCTTTTGACATCGCTTTTGTAAAAAGCTGAATAAACGCTTCCGCAAATAAGCCGCCGCCAAACCAAAAAGCCTCTTCATTTAACCCCATCACTTAAAAGTACAAACTAATGACATCACTCGTCGCGTGAGTGATGGTGTCGTTTGGGACGAATAAAGCCGTCACTCGGTGCCGCGTGCCATTCTCAGCTAACGACTACATTAATCATACGCAGTGTGAGACTTGGCTTTAGCTGTGGGAGAAGGCTGAGATTATGACGGACAAGTTTTTTTGTCATAAAGTTTTTGTGGATGAAACATAGGTTTTATATTGAAAAAAAAAACAATGCAATATTGGTTAAATAATGCTTGAAATGTATGAGGTTTATTTAAATATTCTTTATTTACAAAATGGGAATCAATGGTTTTTGTCAGTTGCACTTAAATCCAAAACACGAAATTTTTTGACTTATCTCTGAAGTGAAATGTTCTTTTTTTTCCTAAATTTCTTTAGGTTTCCCTCATTATAAACCTACCTTGTGAAATACTATTTCACAAAAAAAAATATAACCCCAAATTAGTGAAAAAAAAATGCCGCCAATTCCAAAACATCCTCTTTTGAAGTCGTTAAAAAAGGTAACCGAGATTTTGACGACAATTTTTTGGGAAACTAAAGAAGAACGAAACGAAAACAAAAATATAAACGAACGTTATGTTTACTTTTAATTCCTTTCCACAATATACCCTTTATACCATATATAATCTTATGTAAATCATTTTCATTGATAGGCTAATTACCGCATTAATAGCTCAATTTGCGCACCCTGTATCTGCACATGAACTCAATGGCAAAATTAATTGAATCCTATAACATGTGCATGTCAAATTAAACAATCGATTAGGGCGACATTGTATTACCCTTCTCGTGATTATGCATATTATCCACACAATAGCCTGCTTCCTTAAAGAAACAAATAAACTATAGTATCCTCAAACCAAACGGACGACTGCGGTCATAAAACTTCTCTTTCACACTTGCACAGCCGCAGCAAAAGTGAAGGAGACAGCGCTATGACCTCAGTCGTCCGTTTGGTTTGAGGATACTATAGTTAGGTATATATTACACTTGAAAGGAGCTTACTTGGCATCAGAAGACAGGACAGAGTGACCCTGAAACACATCAGACAAAGAACTAAACTTGCAGATGTATCACATACTATCAGAAAGCTGAAGTGAAACTGGGCAGGTCATCTGATAAGAAACAAAAAAGAAAAATGGACTAAACTGATGTGCGAATGGTATCCCAGAGAGGGATTAAGGAAAAAAGGAGGGCAGTTCCGTAGATGGGATTATGAGTTTGTAACAGTCGCGGGTCCATTATGGCGAAATTCAAGCCACGACCGCATCCACTGGAAAGGTTTGGAGAAGGCCTATGCTACAGCAAAACAATCCACAAGCACGATTACCGAGGTCTAAAGGAAGGAAAAAAGAAAAAAAATATATAACTTTAGATTAAGCCAAAACAAATGTAACTGTAAAACTAGATTTAAGATTGTTAATAAAGGCTATTACAAATTACAAATTACATTACACTGAAAAAAAGGACAAGCAAACTACTTCGGCTATTTCGTCAATAACCAAAATCTGGTAAGGAGTTTAAAGTTTATTTGATTACAACTGAAATTTTACGTATAAGTAACAAAGAATTTTGGTAAGTAATAAGCCTTAGTTCTGAAGTCCAAAAACTTAAGTTACTAGGTAGACGATGTTTGGTTGCTGGTAACAAAAAAAAAACAGTATGAAACGTTGATAATTTACTGTGAGGCAGAAATGCATTATCATGCCGAGCAATGGGACGTTTATCATATCCAAAACGCATTATATTTTTGGGTATACTTACTAGTATTAAATTTTTTCCTCTATAGCTCACCCTTGAGGTCGGGATTGGGTTTTCCAGCACAAAACTATTTCTAATCACAGACCCAAAATCCCATAAATCATCCTCCCCATTTACGCCATCTTTGCTCTAAATTGATAACACCTGCCGTAATATCGTGACGCAGTTTACAACAATAGTCTACTTGAACACAGTTGTTCCGACCGCTTATCAAATATTCGCCTCTAATGATCTAGTACTAGTATAAGACTATCTAAACATCAGTCGCATTACCTAAAGGCTAGGTGTTATGGTAGGTCGTTGGTCTGACCAGATCCGCACCGCCCTTGGCTCTACTTTTCACAACGCCCTCCACACCGCCAGAGACTGAAACAGATGGAGAAAGATCGCACGAGAGAGAGTGATACAGAACTGAGGAATACGAATCAAGAAGGAGGAGGAAGAGGAGGTAGTATGATAGAACCTAAAGTCGAGTCTCGCTGGATGAAGTTCAGTGGAAGCATTTGGTGTAGTAGAATTACTTCAGGTACGGAAGATTCCCGGATGATCCCCTGGCTACTTCCCTGCCACACATCTTAATGCTTCTGAAGAAAAAATCAAATTATTTTAATAAATTATGTTTATTTGTTCATTTAAATAGACACACTACGATATAGCCAAATATATGGCCAATTTGTGCGTCTGCCACGAATGCAGAAGACGTTGGTTCCCAGCCTTGGGCAACGGAGGCCTAGGTCACTTTTTCCTTTATATATGAGATCTATTAAGTTGATCTTAATCCTTGTGAGGGAATGGTCAATTTTCGCCTTATTTCTTGTATAACTTCAAAACTATTTAACTGACACAGAACGTTAAGAGTCGCCAGGACGCTCGCGTTCCCATACAAACGTAATTTAGCTCTCATTTTAAAACGACATGCTTTAGAACCACGAAATTTAGCATGGACATTCTAGCAGTGCAGATCTATGTCGGCAATTCGTTTTCGTTGCAAAAAAATTGTAATACAAAGAAAATACAGCCAGATACAGATTTACATACAATACTTATTTTTGCTATATTTTCTTTGTATTACAATTTTTAGCAACGAAAACGAATTGCCGACATAGATCTGCACTGCTAGAATGCCCATGCTAAATTTCGTGGTTCTAAAGCATGTCGTTTTAAAATGAGAGCTAAACTACGTTTGTATGGGAACGCAAGTACACGCGAGCGTCCTGGCGACTCTTAAAACTTCGATAACACTCTAGAGAATAGCTATAACTACTATAACTCCTCCTAAGCCTAAGTGTGATGAAGAATTTTTAGTTTATAAAACCAAAGAGCTCCGTGTAGACATTTTCATTTTTCTAAGCATGGTTCAGTAGCATTCCCAGGCATACGATACAGTCGGCCAAAAATGTGGTCTAGACCACCCTACGGTTGAGGTTCGTTTGAACGTCATGAGACAACAAGATGTTTTAAACTCCGTTAGAAAAGTCAACCTTAGCGATCGTTAGATCTCGCAGAAACTTTTTTCAAAACTGGTATACCACTTTCTTGGTCGACTGTACCTCGCCAAGCCACTGCAACAGTAGCACTTTCTCACCAAAAGCCTTTCGCCACGAATCAAGCGCATTGTTCGGGACAAAAGCTCCGAAATAAGTTCCAGGAAGCTTTCTTTGGGAAATTACTTCCCAACTGAAGCTTCACGGGGAAAACTTGGAAACGTTTTTTAGAGGTCTAATTGCAGTCTGTTAGAGTTGCGAAGTAAACACCCGCATGGTGTTGAACGTCTTAACTCTAAATAGGACTTTCTTTTGTTTATTTTAAAGCTGAACTATTCTAGTTAAAAACGTAGACAGGATTATTAACACTTTCCGTACCGTAGTTCGCTACGCGCTACGCTCGTAGCCGATCCTAGCGTTTTCCCGCTTTGTAGCGGAAAGCGCCTACAAACAGAGAGCCCGCCTAGCGGGTTCCTGGTTGTGAAAGTGTTAAGACATGCAACCTGGTGGAAAATATTTTTTGTTGTGGTAGTTTTGGTAAAAGAAATAAAATCGTTTAGGGAAATGGGTGACATTTCTGTGGAAATTATAAAAGTTAATGATTTGGATAGGTACATTATACTAAAGAGACCTTTGTTATGCAGATTTAAAGAAGTTTAATATTTACAGCTAAATTTATATGTAGCATGTAAATCCTCATGGGTTTTTTTTTATAATGTCTACAGAATAGACGTATTAAGCTTAACTCATGCTAAGAAAGTTTATATCCCAGCTGTCAACGAGGTTAGAATAGTTTTGTTACTATTTCATATTGTTTATGAGTCATTAACCGACTTCAATTCCATAGAAGAAGGAGGTTTTGCGTTTTGCATTCGGTTTGATGTTTTTTTTAATGTATGTTCACCGATTACTCCGAGATCCGTGGTCCGATTTGACTAATTCTTTCTTGTTTTTTGTTTATTTTTATATTTTTAATTTTTTTACTAGTTGACAACAAAATTTTGCTCTGTACTAGTCGGCTGTTTTGGCTTATAGTTAGGCTTTCCAATCTATCGAATTTTCAACACCAGTAGGATTAGGTAGGTGGATAATGGCTACGCTCTGCTGTCTTGTACCAGTCATTAAATGTTGCTTTAAACCATATAAAACGTTTAGCAGAATTAACTTCTGTCAATTACGATTTTGTTTCCCCTCACGGCTTACATTAATTTTTATGTATGGTAAAAACATTTCAAATAAAAAAAATGTTGTCCAAGCCTATAGGGTAAAATTGGATTTATAACAGCATTTAAATTTTAAAACGTACTTTTGGCAAATATGGCCAAGGCTTATAAAAATTCAGTGTCACTTTAACTTCTAATTCTTGCAAACTTGTTTTGAAACTGTGCCAAATTTCTGCGAGAGAGGTTATTCAAGCACTTATGTAGGTACCTACTACTTATAAATAGGCAGATAAATAAAAAATATTAAAATAATGAAACCACAATATTATTCAAAATAAAGGTAATAGTTACGCGGGTGATTTCATACACGAATAACGAGAGTCACGATTTCAGATGTTCCTTTAATGTCCTATACAATTTTAGATTAATTTTTTTCATCATATAAAATAAAGATTTCTTTTTATCCGGAAAAAATGCATACTTCGAGAAGTTAATTTTTGTGAAACGCCTAATAAAATATAATCGTAAATATCTAATTATAGCTTTTGCTTAGTATTTAATTCTTCACCTGTTTTCACTCATTTAAGGGATGCTTTTTGTGATAATAACTACCCTATATCTTAAAACTTTAAGCCTAATTCCATTATTTCAAACATAATTTTGATGTACCGTACCAAAAAAAGTAGTTAATTAGACTCGACGGTAAAATATCCTATTATAATTTCAGCTGAATTAGTGATCACTTCTCCTTTATAACACCAGAGACTATAGACATATAGCCGACCACAGCCTCAGAACTTTTTGAAGCTCATGTCGATTGCGCCATCTATGTCAAAGCCCCCTAAAGATACCGAATATGTAAGAGAAATGTCACCGGCACTGCTACTCCACCTAGTAGCTACTAGTGTAATACTAGTACGCTATTTGTTACTAGGTGGAGTAGCTGTGCAGGTGACATTTCTCTTACATATTCGGTATCTTTAGGGGGCTTTGACATAGATGGCGCAATCTACATGAGCTTCAAAAAGTTCTTAGGCTGAGGTCTTCTATATCTCTATAGTCTCTGATAACACCGACCAATAGCAATCTCGTCCCAGTACCTGGTTTAGTATGATTTGTGTCTCCTATTCCGAATTAACAACTAAATCGATCTGTGACCCAATTATCTAGGTACAGTAAGCGTCAGAGATATGTGACCCCCCTCCAGCAATAGACAAATGTGGTCGCTAGTTCGAACCCCAGCATAAGAATCACACTTTTTGCTTTTTTTTACTTTTGTTTTATAATCCTGGTTTTAATATTTTTTTAACATTACCACAAATATTTATTTTATACGTTTTGTTATTCCTTATTACCTACTCAGTTATTAACTCGGAACATTAAAATTACCCTTTTAATCAATTTTTAACTAGAACAATAATTTCGTTAACTTCACAAGAGTCCGTGCAGCGTGATGGATAGTGTAACAGACTAGTAAACACTAGGTTCGCGGTTCGAATCTACGTAGAGGATACTTTTTGTATTTTTATACTTGTTCTTTTTTATTAATAATTTATTAACACCCTATTTAATATAGTAAGTTTAATTAAAATAGAAGTTAAAATCTTTTTTTTAAGGACTAATAATGAAAATTCCATAGTCACTGGTAACTTTTTATTAACTAAAAAGTAGGTATTTAAATACTATTATATTAAATATTGTTTACTAACTGAATAATGGGGGTAGTATATATATATATGACAGTAGATATATTATGCGTGTTCTGTAAACTGATTACTATATATTTTACAGCTAAATATTTACTAGTTAAATTATAATGATAATGTGTAGTCAATTATACATCAGTGAAACTTAAAGTTAACAAGTAAAATACCTTTAGCTTAACTCTTACTGTTTAAAATTGTGGTATTGGTGGTCTGAATGCTATTAAACTTTATAAGGCATTACACTTTGGTTGTTTACTTTAGATTATACCTACATTTTACTTCATTGAGTAGAACCGTAAAAACATGTTGGGTCATAACTTTTTTTATAAGTAATACCAAACTACTCGGTTAAAAGTGAAATGTATAGTTTCCCTTTTCTTTGATTATAAATTAATATTCTTATTGCATTTAACACAATTTTTCAGTTATACTTTAGACAGAGATGGCGGGACACAGCGGTGGGAGTTGTGGAAATTGCGGGAAGAGGCTTTTAAGTATAAAATGGGCTATTCAAAAAACAATTTCAAAAATGAGTATAGGTTAGACCGCCCCTCGCCCTATTAGTCTGTATGCCATTATCAATATGTAATACGTAATCTAAACCAGCTATTTAACGTTGCAAAGAGAAACGACATGTTATCAAAGATAACAATAATTCATCTCTTAGCCCGTTACCAATGCAATGCAACCTTACCACAATCTTAGTAAGCATAGGGTATTTCTCCACTAATTAGGTCGAATTCAAACAGCTCCCATTAAAGTTACATTGAAATTTCCTATTAACAGAAACACTTTATTCAGTCATGTCACATCAAATTGACTTGAAATAATACTAATGAAGAAGAATCCATGTTAAAAAAACTACATTAAATGGCTAACAATATGTATGGTTTTTAAGGTAGAAATTAACGAGTTACCTCTTGGAAAAGCCTACTTGTTTAAGCACTATCTTGTTATTTGCAAAAAAAACAATATAATTTGTTAGACACTACTTATACAATAGCATTATACCTACTCATTATTTTAAAACTTGCATGGAGTAAATATTTGCCCAATAATGGAGAAATACCAACGACACATTTTTTTTACAATTTTTACTAATAACATAGAGGAAAACCTTTTTTATCTTCTACCTGTTTTAGCCGGCTTTTCATGCTTGAAACCATGTTTGAACATACATTGGTGTTCCTCATCAATTCCCACTTTCAATAAACTTCTTCGTCTAAGTTTTGTCTTGATTTGACTTGTGTAGGGTCCCAGTTAAGCACCATAAATTCTCAATAGGATTAAGGTCAGGGCTTTTAGAAGGCCAATCTAATACAGTGATGTCTGTTTGTAAGGCTAACCACTCTTTCACTATACGGGAACGATGCACTGCACTATTGTCATGCACCAATGATTTATGTCTTGCACTAAATAAATTTGTCCTTCGGGATAGGCGACGCGAACGGAAGGCAACATGACGTCACGTAACACTTCGAGGTATCGCTCGCTGTTCATTCGGCCTCCAACTTCAACGAGCTGCTCGGGCCCCATAGATGACATCCAGCCCCAATACGCTAAAAAAAATATCATGAGCATACCATAACTTGAAAAACGTAAAACTGAAATCACAGTTTTTTTTTTAAAGTGCAGGTAATGAAAATTGTATACTTAATATAATATACCCACCTAATGATATCCTTCCGCTTGTTCTAAGGTCTAGCATATTTTTGGGGTCAAATCGCTCTCCACTTCTGCGCCACAATATTTTTCTTCCATCTTTGTCTGACTTAAAATATTTCTCGTCAGTAAATACGATATAACGAATCTCACCCATCTGCGAATCGTATTTCTCTGCAAGTAAAAATAGTATTAAATTTGCTCGTTTATGATGATAAAACTTAAAAAACTCAAATAGCTTTAAAAATAAACATGGCTCTAAGACTATACCTATTACTTCACATAAAAAAGCTGCCGATTAAAAGACTTTTCCGTTAAATATATTTTTCTATCTTATCCCATATATAGGTAAACACACGACAGTAAATCCTCACAAACAAAATCTGGTGGCTTAACTTATTGATAACATTTTACTTTTTTTACTAAAAAATAAATGTCCCAATGGAGTCACAGGTTACAAACTTACCGTTATATTCAGTACTCGTGTGCTATTTGTTTAATACTTTTGTTCTCTTCCCAAAGAACCACAATTTTATCGAACCATATTGTCATTGAAACACAAAAAAACGGACGGGGGCAGTTATTCAATTGCTTGAAATGCAAAAGGATTGTCGAGAGATCGTAATTGCGTTGCGACACAGGTATGATTCGCACACGCAAATTATGACTTACCCTCAGACAAATTTTCTCCACGAAATAACTAGACGCATTTACTCCAGTAAATTAAACCTTAAAATGTAATTGGTAAAAGTCGTTGTTAGTCGTCTGTGGAAATAAAATGAATAAAAATGAGGGTAGAAAAATATTGATAAACCAAAGACATTACTAATATGATCCAAGACAAGCTTGCAAAACAGGGACGAGTATAGATATAAGTAATAGTTGGAACAGAATATCTATGTTAAGGGACCTCGATGTCGATGGCGCTTACGCCATTATCAGCGATGCTCCAATAAAAATGCAACGATGCGCAACCCGATGCGGCGTAAGCGCCATTGCCAATAAAGTCCATTTTTATAGATTTTGTCATAGTTCTCTATTGCCGGTCGGAACTGGTTCATATTTTTGTTGTGTAGTCCATGTGTTACGATAGCCCAGCGGAAAAAAGCCGGACTAATGTATCAGTGAAGCGAATGAGTGTGAGCCGAGGCCCCAGGATCGATCCCAGCTTAGCTGACAAGCAGATTTGAGATATTTCATTTTTGAAAGAATTAAATGACAGTGTGGTAAATGCCGATTCTCGTGTCGAACGAGAGTTCCAGTTTTACACCTAGGGGGGTCACGTATCTCTGACGCTGACTGTACACGTTTCACGTTTGTACCTAACGTTTCTCGAGCCAGGCAATCGAGGTTTGATGATACAATTTGGCGTTTCAACCTCATCAATATTGCCTTCAGATCACCTCAAGGCTATGCGGGATTTTGGCATGGGCAATCTATGAATGAATCCATTGATAAATTGGCCATGGAATTATGAACCCGATGGTACATTCGCCATCAGATACAGGCTGTTTTTTCAATAACTGGCCACATTGTGAGGAATGATTAGATAGGTCATACTGACAAACTTTTTCTATACGACCAACCCCGAAATCCCAAATAAAAATTTTGGCATCCCCATAGAAAACGTTGACGTCAGATCGGCTGAAATTAATAAAACAGCCAAAAAATTTTTTTGTGATTTCGGATTCGGTCCCATAGAAAAAGTCGTTCAGCTTGACCAACTATATAAATCACCTGGCATAATATGGCTAGTTATTGCAAAAACACCTTGTATATCCAAGCGTAACATATACAATATCACATATATTACGACCAAGGTAGTAACAATGTGAACAACACCTCTATTGTCAAGGTGATGGAGTGCATGTTCAGATATTTTGAGAGGCCTGTAATTGCGGGCCCAAAAGATTCCGACCGAAATATACAGATATACCTAACGTTTTTAATACAGATCAATGTTAAAGCTCACTCTTGCATTATATACTTTTATTTACATGATTAAATATACAGAGGCACTATAGTACAAATACTAAACTAAATTAATAACTAGCTCAAATCTAAACTAGGCCCTTGCGGCATTGTACCAAGGATGCTGGCGGCATTTCCTCGTTGTATCGCAACGCTGATACGTTGTGCGAGGAAACCGCCAGCTCTTCGGTCACCAGTTACGTCAACCAGACGCTTCGCGATTTCTGCAAAAAACTTGTGTGCGCTGGGACCCCATGGACCTAGAGTTTCCACTCTTGCATTATATCTGGCCACATTTGGTCTAGAACCTTAGAATTTTAAGAGTAAATTCCTCCTGCGAATTCTCCGGCTGGCAAATAAGCTCTCTGCCGTAGTTATCTTACAAAAAGCAATTAATTTTGATTCCAAAAATAATCCATAGAGCTCAAAGGGGTCGCAATGTGTTGACGACGAGGGACCCTCTTGTTTTTAACTTTTATTCATCCCACAGTGTATCATCCTTTTTTGTACAGGGTCGGCAACGTGCATGTGACACCTCTGGAGTTGCAGACTGCCACAGGCTACGGTGGCTAATTACCATCAGTCGGGCCATATGCTTTTTTCCCATCGTTTTGGTATAAAAAAATCCCGTAAGGGATGAGACGATCTCTGTGTTGTTTGCACTGTTTTTTTTTAGTTAAAACATCTATTTTTATTTAATCAAACCTAAAATTTTACAACTGAAACACCAAATTGTTAATTAATTCGAAGTTTAAGCAAGTAACCACACCATTAGTCGAGTTTGAATCGAGAATTTAGTCGTTCATGCACCCTAACTTAAGGCGGGATATAGATATAGACATCTTACCGAAACGGGCATTACTAGTGACGTGCTACATTGCAAAGTACTATGAACGCTGCTATAAATGTTACCGTATTAAAAAAGTATGGCAGACCAGTTTTTTTACTTACATATAAAATATAATTAAGAGCTCAAAGAGAACTTAGTGAGTTGACGGCGGGGGACCTCCATTTTCCTTTAGCCGTCAACACAGTGAATACTCCTTTTTTTAAAGCATCGGCAACGCTCTGGAGTTGCAGGCTTCCATAGGCTACGCTAGCTGCTTGCCATCAGGCGGGCTGTATGCTTGCTTGCCACCGTCGTGGTAAAAAAAAAATATATATACGAAAATATCAAAAATATGGTTGACTGTTGATTAATGGAAGAACGGAACCTTCTGGAACAAGTATTCATTTTACTTAAAACAAGGTTCTTGTTTTGTTACTAGTGAAACCACATTGTTTAAGTAATATAATTTTTCATTTTTTTCTTTTAAAAAAAAGTAAGAAAGTAACTGTATAGGTAGTTGTTTATTTCACAGAATCTACAAATGGCAGTAACAAATCGTTATGAAGCTAGTATAAATCTGAAAGTTTAGCAATAAAAGTTACGCACTTACACGAACGATGCTTTTATTTTCAACCATTTCAGATCGATACACACATGAAAGTCGCATCAAACTTTCCTTTTTTGTATCGAAACGTACACGGAAAAAAAAGCTTCCGGGACATTCTCAATCCAAGACATTATTATTTTCTTGAAAATATTTCCTCGTGACAAGTATTTATTTCCTTTACTAAAAATATGATTCTTCGCTGAATAAAACCACGTTTTCTTAAAATAAAAATACAAAAATGTATTGTTTCAAGAGTATATTGAGTAAATAAGAGAGATTATACTTTAATCAAACAAGTATTATCTTAGGTAAAAGAAAACTAGAAAAACTGTAAGAATATATTCGCTTCGTTATATTTAAAACTTTGATTTATTTAAGTTAAAGGAAATAAATGCTTGTCACGAGGAAATATTTTCAACATAATATAATAATGTCTTAGATTGAGAATATCCCGGAAGGTTTTTTTCCGTGTATAACGTTTGAATATAACTTTTATATGACAGTTTTAGATAGAAAACAAATTGTATGTACTTGTATAGTTACATAGTTGAAATTTTACTAAAGAGCACTTTTTAACATTCACATAATATAGTTATTCTAGCCTACTAACTACATTAAATAAGTTTTTTTTCCGAAATAAATAAGGTAAATACATAGTAAAACTCTCCAAAAGGCCTGCGTGTTGGATCTGTATCCCCATGCAAGCCTACCAAAAAACTAGGATATAAAGGGCCGTGAAATCCTCAAGGAGAAACAAAATAATTGGCCCGCATAATAAAAATATCACCTTTGAAAAGGGAGACATAAAAAACCGGCCAAGAGCATGTCGGGCCATGCTCAGTGTAGGGTTCCGTAAACTGAGACCATTAATTCAAAAGGTCGTTTCTTACGGGAAATTTGGCGGGACTTACGTCATTTTTACTTACGTCCTTTCACTATGGGTTTTTGAATGATAACTCAAAAACGGCTCAACCGATTTATTTCAATACAGTTTTCATTGAAGGTACTCATTAGGCCTTAAAATTGTTGTAAAAGACCCTAATTCTATTTAAAAGACCTATCCAACGATACCCCACACAACTTGGTTGGAACGAAAAAGATTTCGCCCCCCACTTCACGTGTAGGTACGGGAGGTACCCTAACAAAATATATTTTTCGCATTTTTATTCTACCGTTTTGTCGGCTTGGTTAATGCACATATTCAACCCAAATTTCAGCTTTCTAGTGCTAACGGTCACTGAGCTAGACCGCGGACGGACGGACGGACGGACGGACATGGCAAAACTATAAGGGTTCCGTTTTTGCCATTTTGGCTACGGAACCCTAAAAAGTTGGGTCCACATAAAATAATATTGTAATAAAAATTTAATTAATTTGTGTTAGTTTTTATTCGTTTCCAAATTGTGATTTTTTTTCTAATATAAAAAGCAAAAGGTTAGTCATAAAATTATTTGCCAATGGCAATATTTCCGGACCAAATGATTGGGAACGGCACATCACTAGGCATTACCTACTAATCCTGGGATAACTTGAAGTGTGACGCTGAATATTAAACGGGGCTTAGGTAGGTCACCCTGGATTAAATGGATTCAAACTTTGGCTACAGGAACTGTAATTATACTGGGTAAGAATATTGTGAACTCGACGAGATTTGAAAGAGGTTTTGGTAATTATACCTAATTGAATGTGGGATTAACTCCCTGCAGAAATAATTAGAGCATGGAATGAAGTATAGGGTTTTAAAAAAAGGATTGTCTTGATTTATTTAGCGTATGGCTACACGTCACTGGATATAGAGAGGCATTTCTCCTTTCAGTTGGTAATAGTAGTGGGAAAGTAGATGGTGAAGAAATTCCAGTGAGCGCTGCGAGGTCCAGATGGGACAATGCAGCGACCACTTTGTTACTCTTTTATCACCACCCAGGGATCACGTTTAGAGTTGTCTAAGGTCTTTCCTACGGACGCAGAGTAACATTGAGTGTCATGATTGTTAACATGCATGTAACTCCCGAGTTTCTAAGGCAAGCAAAGGCTACGCTAGCGTATAAAAAATGCTCATAATACCTATGGTATAACATTTTCTTCTTGAGATTTCTCCTAAAAACTTTAAGCTTGTCATCTGACAGACAAAATTAATTACAAATTGAAATAGGCTGTAGAGTTTTCATTTTTAATAAATAATTAATTAGATTCGATAGCAACTAAAAATATTTGAATATTAATTTCTTATACAGGCGGGCGATTAGTCACATAATTGCTACAGTTATTATATTAATCGCCGAAAAATAGTTTGACCTTGACCTTAAAAAAATAATCGAGGTCAAGCGAGTAGATCGATTTTCATAATTATCTTGTCTCATTAACTTTTCGTTTATTTAATGTTTATAACTTGTTTCTTCTGATGTTTACATTGATTTCTTTGGTCATACAGTCAGCAACAAAAGTAGCTAAGCTGTGAAGTGTTCAAAATGACCTTCACACGCTCCTATTCTCTTAACAATAAAGTCGAGCTAAGATAATTTTAAACACCTCATCCGCGTAGCTACTTCTGCTGCTTACTGTACCAGTATCAATTGAAGTACTGCTAAAAATCTTAGGAATGTCATCTCCTGTTACTCAATGCTTATAACTCAACGCTTAAAGAACAAAACATTTTGGTAAGTAATAAGCCTTAGTTTTGAAGCTCCAAAACTTAAGTTACAGTCCGTGAGTTTTAAGAAGAACCTTCGGGAATCGGCGATGACACACGAAGGTAATATTGCTGTTCTGCACGGACAAACGAAGTTTGTAGCTGGTAACATTTTATTTTTATCAGTGCGTCCTTGAAGCAACCTCAATCACGTTATAACAACGTATTATTCGCCTCTAAAACAACAATCTGTATTGTGTATAGTTCCTCTGCTAGACCTTGAGCTTGTTCAGATTATCTATTCACGATTGTATTTATTCAAAAGCTCAAGCCGGAAATTTGCCATAAAAGAGATTAAGAGCGCTAATTGTTGCTAATGTAGGTATTAACAACTTTACGACTAGGCCATTAGATGCAAAATAAACAAAGCAAGTTAAAGCATGCTTTGCGTCGGGCCAGCACGTGCCAGAAGGGAACGTGCCATAATAATATAACATGGTAAACGGTGCCGCTAGTTGAACATATTTTACACACACACACACACACGCACACACACACACACACACACACACACACACACACACACACACACACACACACACACACACACACACACACACACACGCACACGCACATACACACACATACACACACACATCTAGCCTAGGTCTAGTGTCATAGGTAAAAAACATATATTTACGTTTTTGGCAAATAAACTATTTCTTTTTATTTAATCCGAACAAGCTCAGGGTCCAGCAGAGTAACCATACAAAATCGTTTCAAATTGTTTGAACATCAGATTCTAAACCACGAAACTAAATCTAATCATAACTAGAACTCCAAACATATTTACAACGGACACCGGCTTCGTTTCGCAAATTGCTAAACTACTGCTGGGTCACAAAAGGGTGTTCGTTGTTTTCAACAATAATTGGTTTGCAGAGTGCGGTGGACGCGAATTCCACTGTTATAACAGTTGCAGAGCTTGGGAGTTCTGTTTACTGTGAGCGACAATAGCTTTGAGATTACTAAATTTGAAATGTAGGGATGTTAATTTAAAAGTTTCTATAATTTACCGGGCGAGTAAAAAGTGCGAAGGGAGGTATGGGTACTGCGAATGTCATCTCGCTTTGAGTAGTAGGACACAGTTCAGCGAATGTCATCTCGTTCAAATCTGGAGTTAGAGCCCGCCTGGGGAAGTACTCTTATAAAACTACAACCAAATAGCACTAGACCCTACTCATAGTGTTTGAAATGTAGGGATGTTTATTTAAAAGTTTCTAAGTACATCTTTTTACCAACATAATTTACCAGGCAAATAAAAAGTGCGAAAAAGGTATGGGTAATGCGAATGTCATCTCGCTTTGTGTGGTAGGGCACAGCACAGCGAATGTAATTTCGTTCAAGTCTAAAGTAGAGCCCGTCTGGAGGAGTGCTTCACCTTACAGAAAACCACAACCAAATAGCACTAGACCCTACTCATAAGTGTTGTGTCCCTGCCGGTGAATAAGGTCACCAAAGTTCAAAGAGGATGCAGTATAGTGATGACGGGGGACCCTCTCCTCTTGTCGCTTTAGCTGTCAACACAATCCTTTCTAAAGGGTCGACAGTGTGCATATGACAGCTCTGAAGTTGAACGCGTTCATAGGTTACGGTAGCTGCTTCCCAGCAGACGGGCCTAAACTTGTTTTCCACCGTTGTGGAATAAAAAGTTTCTAAGATTATCGGTTTACCTACACTACCGAGTTAAATGAGCGACGCATTTTCTTTTCAAGTTCGAGCGTGTTGAGATCATTTTGAGCACCTCGCTTGCTTAGCTTCTGACTGTACCCACTAAGCCGCACCGCAATAGCCGCCGCACAAAAGAGCTGTTTACTCAAGTAAAGAGCTTTTGCATTTTTAACTCGCGCCCCGTCACCCGCAGGTCCGGAAAAGAGGTTGGGGACAGCTGTATCACTTTGAAAACTGGGGTGACAGGCGATAAAAACCCGACCATATTAGGCTAGCTGCTAGCCTATATGGTCGGTTTCTTATCGCCTGTCACCATAGCTGTCACGTTCTAACTAGTATGTAAGTGCAAATGTGACGCATGACGCAATAGGCGATGAAATGACAACTATGGACGGCCTTCTGGTTTCTAGATGTCAATTTGACATTTAGAACATGAAAACACCACGTGTGTAAGTGAAAACACTTATAAACTAACTTCGGTCAAAGTCTTCGCGGACTTTGACTGAGAATTAAGATAACAGCGAAGTCAAAGTAAATAGTCTGCATTTTGTTTTGATTAAGGGAAAGAAATTACATAATTAAACAAATAATGCCAATGCGCATCGTGATAAATACATACATAGCAATAAGTGCAAGTAAGGCGCCATAGCCCCATTAATTCGTTCATCCGTAAACTTATACTAAAATAAATTGCATTTTACGTGTTGTTACGATTTACTTAGGTAATTGATTCCACCTCTAATGGCCACATTTTGACCAGACTTAGTTTTATATTTTTTTTACTTCTCATGCTCGTAAAGTTTCACTTTATGCTGGGTATGGGCGGACTAAAACTCAATTTTATGCACAAGTGCATAAAAAATTACCATTGTCAAAATAGCCTTAAAAGAAGTCAATTTTTTATGCACTTGTGCATAAAATTGAGTTTTAGTCCGCCTATACCCAGCATAAAGTGAAACTTTACGAGCATGAGAAGTAAAAAAATATAAACACTTATGAAAGAAATTCCTATTCTTTTTATTTCCTCACAATCGAAGTAAAAAGTAGAGTGTATAACTCGTCCATAAAACCCATTTTACGCTCGTACTTTATATCCATCCTCGTTCGCAAGCTCGCTCGTATGGATAAACGCCTCGCGTAAAATGGTGCGTTTTATGCACTTGTTGTACAATCTACTATACTTTGAAAACTCTTTCATGGCATCTCGGCACGGAGCGGTTTGGGTGGCATTTTTTTTTGTAAATAAAGCCAAAATATTAGCAATTGATAATTAGAGGACTTGATTAGTTGAAAAAGTTGATAAACGATTAACGGAATTACGGACTTTTGCCCAAACTGTTTAAAAGTACCTTAGCCGTTCTTTTCGAACTATAAACTGGTATTCCAGGTTTTATATCAAGTGGGGACCTTTATCTTTTCAGGTATTATATCTTTTACACCTTTTGCGGTTTTAATGAATATGATAGAGACCTTTACAAAATAAATGGACTGAGATTTGACGTTTTAATTTAATATTTTACTTGGCTGCCGCAGAATAACGAGTCTTTTTAGTTGAAAAGTGGAACGTTAATTTAAAAATCAGTATTTTTATGCAGATTAACTTTATAGTAACAAGTTTATCTTAAATTTCAGTAATAAAAACCGTAAATTCTGTATTTCAACAAACAGTACTTATTTGAAAGTGCGAGTAACTATGTTCCTAGATTGCAATTTTACCTATCATATAACAACTATTATCATCCTCCCAAAGACCCGGTTTTCGAACGAGCGGAGCGTAAGCGAAGCGAGTTCTTACAGACGAACTTCGTACATAACGGGACTGTCAGCATTTTGATGTGTTTTTTATTTTGATTAGTTGGTGCAATAACTTTAGCAACGTTTTTCTGATCTTTATTAAATTTGTGAGGTTATAGCAGAGATAAGTATAATTTGAGAGTTCGTTTATGAATACCATCGATCAAGGGGTTATTGAGCTAGAGAACGCGAAATGATTTTCACACCGGTGTTGTTATATTGGTCAACTTCTTTGCAATTAAATCGCGAGTTCTCAGTTCAAGGCGAACTACTAGTTATTATACATACATACATACATACATACGCCTATATCCCAAAAGGGGTAGGCAGAGATCACGGATTTCCATTTGCTACGATCAATGCAGCAAAACGGCTCTCCGTGAGCCACTTCTCGCTCCCGTGAAGAACGAGACGTGATGGGTGGCGAACCGCATCGCCGCCATGCGGATGACTATTAATTAAATAAATTACCACAGTTATTATACAAATAAAATACAATCTTTGACCCAAACAAGTCTACCAACGCTGCTATCATCTGTACTCGTACAAATAATAAGGAGTATAGGGACCTCCCCCTTACTTATAAAGCCCTGGTACCTTCGTCATAACTCATAACAGTACCAGGAAAATAATAGGTAATAAAAAAAATAATTTAAAACAAAAAAAGAACCGACTTCACTTAGGATCCGCTATTCCAAGAGGAAGTGGCCGAGTTGCTGTAAAAAATAGTGAAATCACTATAGGTGTGCCTATAATAGTTGAAGAGTTCCCTCGATTTCTCCAGGATCCCATCATCAGACCCTGACTTGGTGACAATGGGACCATCTAGGGGTTATACCTGTTCGATAAAAAAAATTTTTTGAAAATCGGTTCACGATTCACGGAGATATGGAGTAACATACATACAAAAAAAAACATAATAATGATAAAAAAAAATTCAGTCGAATTGAGAACCTCCTCCTTTTTTGAAGTCGGTTAAAAATGTCACACAGCTATTCGCTATGTGCGAAGTGCATGGTGGGGGTAACGAGAACGATCGCAGTGCTCAATGTGACAAGAAATGAAACTGCAAATCCCCTGTCTGCTGTCAAAATAGTGAATCAGCCAGTTACATTCCATATAAGCAAGGAATACAACCTATTTATAAAAAAGGAAAAAAAGGGATTGACCACCTGCCCAAGAGATGGCGCCACAATCATGCACACAGCGAAGCCCTGACATTTACCGTTCAAATATTCTAGCTTTTCAGTTTGTCTGGTTTACCTGACCTGGTAACTTTGTTCTCTACACAATAGATTCAGACGAGCAACTTCCACTATGGGATTAAATTTTACTTAAATAAATTGGATTAGTTTGAAAACGGTCTTGGGAGTTAAAAAGTTTTTTTAATCTTTTAAGAAACCCTGAACCATTGACCCTGAAAAAAGCTTTTGAGAAATATTTCAAGAGGTCTATTTAATACTAAGAAAAAATAATGTTCATTTCCTTGTCGCATTTTTTATTTGCTAAGTAAGACAGATATAAAAAACACAAACACAAACGCAAACAATCTAAAAAATAAAAAAATGTGAGCTTAGTTAATTAATATCTAAATTAACTAAGCTCACATTTTTTTTATTTAAGGGCCCTTGCACACCGTGCTTTGTAATTTATTTCAAGATGAAGATTGTTTGCGTTTGTGTACCTAAGGCGATTATCACACTGACGACGGATCCGCATGCGGCGCCGGTGCGCGAGAGAGATAGCGCTCTACATGTGTATGAACATTATTTTTTCTTAGTATTAAATAGACCTCTTGAAATATTTCTCAAAAGATTTTTTCAGGGTCAATGGTATTATTAATTAGGTTTCTTAAAAGATTAAAAAAAACTTTTTAACTCCCAAGACCGTTTTCAAACTAATCCAATTTATTTAAGTAAAATTTAATCCCATAGTGGAAGTTGCTAGTCTGAATCTATTGTGTAGAGAACAAAGTTACTAGGTCAGGTAAACCAGACGACCTGAAAAGCTAGAATATTTGAACGGTAAATGTCAGGGATAGTATATAGCTGTGTGATATTTTATTACCTATTATTTTCTGTTACGACGAAGTTACCAGGGCTTTATAAGTAAGAGGGAGGTCCTTATTATTTGTACGAGTACAGATGATAACAGTGTTGGTAGACTTGTTAGTCTGGCGGTAATATGAATATATTGGGTCAAAGATTGTATTTTATTTGTATAATATTTAACTGTGGTGATTTATTTAATTAATAGTCATCCGCATGGCGGCGATGCGGTTCGCCACCCATCACGACTCGTTCTTCACGGGGGCGATCCGCATGCGGCGCCGGTGCGCGAGAGAGATAGCGCTGAGCATGTGTATAGCGCTGTCTCGCTCGCACACCGGCGCCGCATGCGTATCCGCACCAGTGTGATAACCGACTAACTTTTACTGAAAAAAAACGATTATTATTATGTTTGTGCTCAACATTGACTCATACCTTCAGCCTTGTGTGTGCCTCTACATCGCAGCTAGCAAGCAATCAGTAATTAATTCTCAAACAATTAATATTAATTTATTTTCCTTCTTATGCTAGGATTTTTTACAATATGTTATTATTATTATACAAAGGGCTGAGCTTGAAGCGCTGGTGGCCTGGCGGTAGAACGTTAGACTTTCAATCCGGAGGACTCGGATTCAAACCCCGGCTACGGTCACTGACTTTTTTGGAACTTATGTAAGTACGAAATATAATCTGATAGTTACCAGGCGCTTTTCGGTGTAGGCAAATATCGTAAGGAAACCGGACCTAATCCTAACTAATCCTAGTTTTCCCGCTGAGTTGGAAGTCGTTTTCGTAAAAACTAGTGCCTACATCAATTCCTGGGATTAGCCGAGCGGACCTTAAAAATTATAGGTTTTTTCAAACGCTCTAGTGACTAAACGGGAAAAGGGACTGAATTTATTTTCGAATATATATTATTAGACTATATACTCTTGTTTTGGCACAAGCCGAAACACGATTGCTGAAAGTGACCTCGATAGAAAAAAAATCCGAAGTTGGGTCCTTTTTCACCTTATTTTTCTTAGCTTACGTAAACTATAAGAGATTAAGCAATGTAACTAAGTAAAAAATATGGTATTCTGGTTTATCCAAAAAGTCACAGAACTAAAAGACAAAACTTCATAGATTCGCTTATTTATCGTAGTTTGGTCAAAAAGTCTGATCCTTAAGAGCGCTGCATCTCTTTCTTTCGTGCACGGGAGCCATAAACGTGTCTCTAACGGATGGGCGTGGCTTGTCCGAATCAAGGAATGGCCTTAAGCTCAATTGAGCCGTGGCAAGACCGGGACAAACACTGCTGGGTAAAGGCCTCCCGTATTTTCTTACATTCGTCCCGGTCTACCTCGTGAAAGACTGGCTAAACAATTATTTAGAGAAAAAAACCGGCCAAGAGCATGTCGGGCCATGCTCAGTGTAGGGTTCCGTAAACTGAGATCATTAATTCAAAAGGTCGTTTCTTACGGGAAATTTGGCGGCGCTTACGTCATTTTTACTTACGTCCTTTCACTATGGGTTTTTGAATGATAACTCAAAAACGGCTCAACCGATTTATTTCAATATAGTTTTCATTGAAGGTACTCATTAGGCCTCAGTTTAATGAATTTTTTCAAAATTTTAGGACCCACGATTCAAAAGTTAGATGGGACGGGACGCCCTGTTTTAAACTTTCGGAGCTATTATTTCCGAGAGTATTAGTTTTATCCAAAAACTGTTTTAAAAGACTCTAATTCTTTTTAAAAGACCTATCCAACGATATCCCACACAACTTGAAAAAAAATTTCGCCCCCCACTTCACGTGTACGGGAGGTACCCTAACAAAATATATTTTTCACGTTTTTATTCTACCGTTTTGTCGGCTTGGTTAATACACATATTCAAAACAAATTTCAGCTTTCTAGTGCTAACGGTCACTGAGCTAGACCGCGGACGGACGGACGGACATGGCGAAACTATAAGGGTTCCGTTTTTGCCATTTTTGCTACGGAACCCTAAAAAAATACTTACCTACCCATTCAAGCTTCCTTCCTGCATTCTGAAACTTCCTAACTCCTTCCACGTTCATCTTCAGAAGGTTAACACCGTTTTATACATACTCAAAGATAGTAAAACCATCCGTTTGTTACCTGACATTGCATTTAATAACAACATCAGTTCCGATGGGGATGCAGCTGAAATCCAATTTGCTGCCGACGGCAGCGGCCTTTGTCTCCCGCTGTCTCGGGAATCGGGTCGAGAAATTTCACTTTATAAATTTCATCGGGGATTGTGCACGACAATATCACAAAGGAAGTGTTGGGGGTTTCCTGGACCACGAAAAAATTACATCGGCACAAAAATTAAACGTCATAATTTACACTGCATTCATGCATTGTTTGTTTTTATTTATGGGCATTTTCACTTAATTGTGTACCCTTAACGGCCGGTTAGCGATCGTCACCAAACTGACGTTCAATGTCATATTCCATACATTTTGACAGGAAATATGACGTTAAACGTTAGGTACTGAAATAAGTGAGACACGACTCAAGTCATGCTTCAAAGTAAAAGTTAAAATAAAAATGCCCTTATAGTTTAGTTATTGAGGTACTGCAGTGGCTCAACCATCCGAAGTGGATTTTGGCCTTCAACACAAAGGCGGTCCTTTCAGGTTTCTTTGTTCAACGTTTTTTTATCCAGTTAACAGCATCTAGCATGCTAGACTCTGCGTGTCATGCGGTCTTAAGCGAGGTTTAGACTGCTAGAATTTTTATGCTAGAATGAATTCATGTCTCATTCTGAACTATAGCTGCGTCCCTACTTGCCGCAAGTAATTAATCTTGCTAGCCTAAACCTCGCTTTAGTTTGTGAGTGACGTTTGCAGCAAGATATATATAGTTTTCCTTCATTAGAATCTTTATTTATATAGCACAATTGTATAGTAGACGAATGGTCGATTCTCATTCCAAAGTACAATGGTCCCAAAATACATCCCTGAATAGTTACAAACATCATCATCATCGTCATATTTTTAAGAGCCTTGCTCTTATCGGTGGAGTAATCGCCATTCTGTCCTCTTCTCCGCTAATGTTTTTAGCTCTTGATACGTCATAATGTTGGCTTTTTCTTTGACTTGGTCTAGAAATGGACGTCTTGGTCTTCCTGGAAGACCAAGTTACAAACAACGCATTCTAAAATAAAAACGGGCGATTCCTATCTACTAATAGACGGAAAGCTACTCCGCTCTTTTCATTCTCCGTCACGGACGACATAATTACAACACAGAATTTGCTGTATTAAATTCTTTGACCGAATTAATTTAATGTTATTTCTGCCTTGAGAAATCAGCAGCATCGCTATTTTGTTATGAAATACCTATTGTAATTGAAGCTTCTAATTGGGACTAGTATTTAATGCTACATAAAACCCAACTAGGTAAAATAACCTTTAAGTATTTTGAAATTGATAAAAAAACGAATCTTATTGTCACAAAACTTTTTCCTTTACCGTCCGACTAATAAAAAAAGTAATAACTGCGACCAATTAAAAAAAGATAAAAGATTCTTCAATTCAGGCACATTACGATGCACTGCTTTTACCTGGCTTTAATATCTTATTCCTGAGATGGCCGCCTTTCATGATCATCCAAGTTTTACAAGCGTGAAGAAAACCAAGTTTTGCAAGCCAGGCAAAGTTGTGCATCGTATGCAAAGTTGTACCAGTTGACGGTACTTGGTTTTCGGTACGACCTCGAGTCGTGTCGTGAGTTATTTAATTTATTTATTATATTATTCATTTAAACTTTACTGCACAACACGTTAAAATGTACAAATAGAAGACTTAATGCCAAATGATATTCTCTACCAGTCAACCATTAGACCAAACATGAACTTATAAGTTGAGAAATTAATTGACCCTCGTTTGGAATATTTGACTTACCCACTATTACCGCCCTGGATGCGTAATATACTATTACATTAAGTATGGTTTACCATAACGTAAGTTCTTACCAAAAGAACTCCAACAGTGTAATATGTATGTGTCTAGTCTACTAATACACCTCAGTTAATACCCATTAAAATCCTAAAATAACTATGTATAAGTAACAAACGTAATTTACATCAAAGTAATCATTATAATCCGTTAAGTAGCGCCAGTTTCCATCAGCACGTGTAGCGTTCGACTTTAATATGGACACGCGGGCTGCCACTGTGTATGTCAACCTAGGAAATTTTCTCTATACTAGTACTAGAGTTTCCAAAAGGTAGTCAGTCTAAAAGTTTGGCTACAGTACAAAGGTAGTTTTCATCAAAGTAATCATTATAGCCTGTTAAGCGGCGCCGGTTTCCATCAGCACGTGTAGCGTTCGACATTAGTATGGAGCTATGCACGAGTGCTGCCAGTGTGTATGTCAACCTAGGACATTTTCTCTATAGTACAAAAGTTTGTCCAAAAGGTAGTCAGTCTAAAAGTTTGGCTACAGTACAAAGGTAATTTGCATCAAAATAACCATTATGTTTAAATGCATTTATACATTAAGAAGCGACAAGTTCTCTTAGCGGGTCTTGTTCAACATTAGTATAAATATTAGTATGGAGTTAGGGACGCGTATTTGACATTAACGGTCAATTTTGTGACGATTGCTAACCGGCCGTTAATGGTACACAGTCGAGTGAAAATGCCCAGGTACCACTGTGTAAGAACTGAGAACTTTGACAAAAACATGTTTATCGAACCTGCTCACAATATCGATTTAGAAATGCGATCTACAGATGATAACGGGCAGATTTACAAAAGAATACTTGCTCAAGCTGAAACTCGCTTCACTCACTCGGTTACTGGTAGTAAAAGCGGTCATAACCTATAAGCCTAAGTCCTAACTGTCAGTAGCAGCCATATCGTTGCCTAACGGGGTAGAAACTAACGAGCTCCGATATAACGCAGAATCTAGCGAGCCAGGCGCTTATTTCTACACGAGTGGCATTCGAACTAATGATTGGACATTACCTAGTTTAACTATCTCCTAATCATACCAATTATAAGTTTCTAGGTACAGTCAAGTGCAGTAATACGTATGGTTTTAGTCAATTACCCAAAAACATTTCCTAACGCTCTTATACGGGAGTAATAACACCATCGCACATAATTGTTTGTAAAGATTATTTTGATTTGAGATTATAATTAAAATTTGTTAAAGTTTGTTTTGTGTATTGCCTTTGATTTTGTATTATTTTTTAGTTTAAATTTAAAGAGTACCTACTGTTAATTCGGTTTCCATGATTGCAGTATTTCAATTAGTGATTGTGAGCTTTAGGTTTAAGTTTAGTGTTAATTTGACTTGTTGGTTGTGGACTACAAAATGTATATTTTTAACCTGCTTCATGTTCTTATACTTCATTATAAAAAAATTAAAATTAAATCAAGACAATGTTTTTAAAGTCTGAATTGTTCCGTGCATCTATGTACAGTCAGAATCAGCAGCTTGCATGTTGATGTCAGAACTTCGTAGTATTTGAAGTTTGACAGTTCCCATACCACCTATTATGCCAACTTTTTTGGACTCATCAGCTCCAGTTTGATGGCGAGATTCAAAAAATGTCTGTGAAAAGAATGATGATCGAGAATATTTAATCATCATCATCACAGCTTTTACATGTCACCACATTAACAATACAATCAATAATTATTATTATTATCGTATGGCTTTATTTTTCTATCCTCGTTGTAGTATAATTTTTACAATAATTAATTCATTATATTATTTTATATCTAAGTTTAGGCCGGCAAAATTGAAGATCTCTACGAGCTCACAGCGGACGCCAGGGATTGGCTGTCAAACTTAGATATAGATTTATAATATAATGAACAATTAATAATAACTATTTAATTTAATTTTAATAATCTGAAATGCAGACGTGCATAGGTTACGTACGATAGCTGTTTACCATAATGCGAGCCGTAAGCATTTTTCCGGAGTTGTGATTAAAAAAATTATCCTTCTTTGCGATCTTAAAATAAATATTTAAAATGATTCAATCCTATCCTACCCTAAATCAGCCTCCAATTTATTAGGAAGCTAATATACAGGATGTAACAAAAATACTGGTGATCCGTTTAAGGGCATAATTGATATCGTGTTACGACTAAGAAAACGTAGGAGAAAAAAAATTTCGACGCGAAAAACTATTTTTTTTCCTTTGGGGCAGGTGGTTCCAGCCGGCCGACCCTCCATACAAAACCAAAATTTTTTTTCGCGTGAAATAATTTATTTCTCACTTTTTCGTAATTATAATACGATAACAATTATGCCCTTAAAAGGATCACCAGCATTTTTGTTACACCTTGTATAAGCACATAAGTGCATAAGCAAGTAATACAACTGAAGAACAAATGAAATTATTTATTTAATAAATATTTTGATTTGTTCATTTAAGTAGTGCCGCGAATGCAAAAGACGCAGGCTGGTTCGATCCCCTTGGGCACCGGGGGCCTAAGAGGTCACTTTTTCCTTTGCATATTACATCTATATATAAGTTTATAACTTATGCAAGCTTGTATTAAAAATATATGCTTAAGATTCAAATTTTCTTCCAGCAGGTGAAGGATCTAAAAATTGGGCAGCCCGGACCGGAAGCTTATTGTCGGGCAGGACCACTTCCGCCCTAACTATCCCCTCGCCATACCAAATGAGCGGACAACAGGGCTGCCAAAACTAAACTGCAAAATGTTTTAAGTATTTAATATTCTTTATTACGCCAAAAAGGAAGGCCGGGAAAACTTTTTGTAGAGGGCGCTGTTCCAGATTCCATACAATAAGAGAAAGAGACAAATACAACGAGAGAAAGAGTCAGAAGACGAATGGTCCGTAGCATGTAGTCGAAAACCTTTTCTTAGGCAAAAACCTTCCCGTTCATCTACAATATTTTTATTTTAGTGTATTCCAGAAAATGATGGAATTCAAATTCGGAGCAATTCTGGACAAAACATTGAGTCATTTTCGCGAAAATGAATAAAAACTACTTTCCGCCATACAAGTGTAGCTTTTCTAATGACTAATGTTGGTAATGTCACTTTGACAGTTATAACTTCCCCATTTCATAACACGCTTGGAGCTCAAGTGAGCCATCAGGCTGCCTCTAGGATACTGCAATTAGGCGTCAGTTCTCTAAATATACGTTTATTATGGATTAAAAGGTATTTTTAATTTGTGACTATTATTTACTTTTTCTACTCCGGTACTTTTATCTGTAAATTATATGTAAATTATATGGTCCCGCCAACGACTATAAAAGCATGTCTGATGACATTTCAAAAAAGTCTATCTTGTCTATTCTTCATAAAGACCCTAGGGTTATTATGTGATAAAACAGAAGAGAGCAACTGCTAACAGTGGTGCCCTGTGAACCCAACAGATAACAAAGAAAAACAACACTAAATTTACAACGAAAATCAAAACTGTCAACCTAACAAACAACTGAATACATATGGTTTGGAACAATAACAAAACTAAAATAATTGCTGCCAACATAAGGAAAAAAGCAAGTAAGTTGATAACATTTAAAAAATATATATTACCGTGTCTATGATTACGTTCTCTCAACTGTCATTTGCCACCACTTCTCAACTTCTCGCTCTTTCTTAAAGCAAACTGCGTTTAATTTGTGTTTTATTTAATCCCTAGTCGTAGAAAAAGTAATGAATGCAACGTTGTATAAGTAGTTCAAAAAAGGCTCATGGCGTCGTTATTAACAATTTTCGGCTTCGCCTCAAATTGTTACACACGCCACTCACCCTTTTTTGAACCCTCTTATACAACTATTGCATAAAATACTAATTGTGTTGTGTTTTATGTCTTTCCCGTTCACGAAACAATGATGCTCCGGACCTTTGGGAGGCGTGTTGTGTTTTATCATTATGTATTTTGGTTTATATAGTATTTTTATCCTTGACATGTATTTATTACACAAATAAAATAAATATTATCTGAATCTGTGTTAGAAAATGACTGTTATCAAACAAGTCGCTAATAATAAATTGAACCTTTAAAAAACTCAATGTTTTGCGTCCCTAATACAAACGAACCTTATTCCGTTCCCGAATACTGGTCTAAACTATCCCACTTTATATTTTGCAACGGCTTATTCTTTCGTACAGTCACGCAATAGTATCTTCCTACACGAAGGCCGCAAAATTATGTGACACGCTCTTATTTGTAGGGCCATAAGGGCGGTGTCACATATTTTTGCGGCCTTCGTGTAGGAAGATACTATTGCCGGTGACTGTACCATCGTTGCTATATCTGACTTAACATTCATGAACCCTAATACAATGTCATAAGGTATATTATTGCTCAGTGTATCGTTAGGACAGAGCTGCATTTAGAAATGTTTGCATTTTGTAGAGAGCTTGCACAAACGTTTAAGAGCTGGGTAATGAATCGTTTAAGCTAAACTATATTTTACTTGAACGTCTTAGTTAAGTTACTGAGTTTAATGAAACTATTTTTTAGATATACATATAAGTACTGTCTTATAACCCTGCAGGCTTACTGCAAATGCATTTATTACTCAAAATTTAATAAAGTATTTTCCTTAAAATATTACAGAGTATTTTCCTTAAGACTTTCACAAAGTTATAGTTACCTACTAACGTCATAACGTACAGTCGCCATCATATCAGAGCGGCAAAGTTACTCATAAATATCTGAACATGCCTTGACGTGAACACGAATAAAGGCTTTGTTCAGTTAATTAAAGACCACCTTGGCTGCTCCGATATATCTGATGCCGACTGCACAGCGCCGTTCAGCAGCAGAAGCAGCTTAGGCGTGGTATTCAAAATGATCTTCACACTCTTGTTTCCATGAAAATGCAGTCGTATCAAAGTAATTTTGAACAACACGCCTTGTACAGACAATTTTAGAGATTTCAATATAAAGTAACCCTTTTTCATTATCCTTGAGAGTATTTTAGCTGTTCGTTTGACGTTTAAATAATTATAATCTGTTTCTAGCCCCCTTTCACAGTCAGATGCAATAATATCTTCCTCGAAAATGGCCACAAATATGAGTCACGCTCTTGCTCCTACGAATAAGATTGTGTGAGACATTTTTGCGACTTTTGTTGAGAAAGATACTATTACAAGTGGCTGTACATTTAAACCTGGAATCCTCCAACAACAATGCGGCACATCCTTGCTTAGCCCCGACCTGCTGTATTGTAAATGAGACATTTCCCGATGTCACGTCACGACTAGTGTCCGAGTACGAATTTACGACGAGTCTGGAAGAGTTCTAGTTTTAAAAAGAACACCGGTTGTGATAAGAATAAACTTTTTAATAATGCTAAAAGAATAAATGACTCCTAACCCAGTCAGAAGTGACCATTCTTACGAAGTAGGAGGTCCCGTGTTTGAATCCTAGTCAGGGCATTTATCAAGTGTTTATCAAGAGTATTTGTTCCTGGTTATGGATGTTTCCTAAGTATTTCAGTATATATCTTCCCTCATTCTAAATATTCTAATCTATTCTTATTACCTATCTAGTTAAAACTAAAAATTTAAGTGCAGTAAGATTATTTGTACAACCAATTTATATGAGTTAGTATCGAGTTCGGCCAAAATCGGACACCGGGTAAAATCGTATGACTAAATTTACGCACACGACTTATCAGTGGGGGGTAACAAGGTCTGTAAAGAGGTACGATACAAAATAACACATGACACATCTTTTCATCTTGCTTCAGAAGTTGGATCATGTTGAAAAGTGTTTTAAAGTTAGAATACGGCCCCTGGTGTCCGATTTTGCTATAATAGGTATAAATTATTACAACAGCTTATCGAGAAATCTTACAGTCGAAAATCGCCAAGCATTTTCGGTCAATCCAAGATTAACCGCGCAACCTCAAGCAATACATCACTCGTGCCGGATTATCCACTACCGATCTATTGATACCACCATTAATCATCCGAGGGAAGAAATCTCAGGAGGCACTTAGGTTAGTTTAGTAGAGAATACTGAGGGGAAAAGTGGGTAGAAAGTTTATTTGGCAGATTTAGTGGGATTCCATTTGCCAAGCAAATGCTTTAACTGATATTCTGAGCTAAGTTACCTGTATACTGTTAAGTGGGTTTTAAAAAACTAAAATACACTACTGCTTTATTTATGTGTTGTTGTTTTTGATGGTCTTGTATCAAACGCTCTAACTAAATTAAATCAATTTGACTGACCTGCGATTTGGATAATGCCGTACCAATATCATTAAGAAGACAGTCATTATTTTGTGATATTAATTGATGTGATGATGCTATCGGAAGGTGTCATAAATAACTCCTTGAGTAAATAACGCTTCCAATAAAATTACATTTTCAATCATAGCTGTTGTATGAATTTATGTCTCTGCCTTGACAAAATGGCTTACAAATATCTGTTATTTTACCGCATTCAACTTTCGCTAAAATTTTAGTTTTTTCTTCGCGAGTGTGATGAATAATAGTGTGACCTGGTAAAAGTCGCGGGTGTCCACTGTATGCAGGCGACCCACGACCGATGGATATGGCAGTCCAGCAGTGGATGTTAAACGGCTGCTAATGATGTTATTTACTTCGTAAAATTGCACTGTAGCACGCTACTACAAGTACTCATCAGATGTCGAAAAGTTTTACATCATAATTCTGACCAAACATGGGCATTGTTCAATCGCAACAAACAACTCCGAAACGTCAAAGCGAACAATGCTCAAAACATTGGACCAGCGCAGCTGCCGCGCCTATGACAAATTGCTGCCGACTTGTTCAACTGTCCGTGCTTATGTTACCACTTGATGCTTGTATTGACAAAACCACGCAGTTTATGAGCGAAAACGAGCGATGAAATCGTTGGAATATTTTGTTTATTTTTTATTTCTCATACTCTAAAAGATACTCGTATATAGCGGTCGAAAATTGATTCATTCCCGGCCTAGGGATAGTAGGGATACAGAAAAAAAGGACAAGCGAACTACGAGTACTTCAGCTATATCATAAGTAACCTTTCATAAATAAAAATTTGGTAAGTAGTCAATAAAGTTAACTTCATTATATCTCAAAGTTTACGTATAAATAACAAAACATTTTGATAATTAATAAGTCTTAGATTTGTGTTGTGTATTATCGGGTAGTTATAAAACCACTATGACAGGCAGTCATTAAATGGCCATTTTGGGAACCACACCTAGTCTTTTATTTAACAGTGGCGACGAGGATGGGGTAACCTCTGAGTCGAGCAATAGCAAATTGAGCGGGTGGTGGAAGTGGGAGTTCTTCATTGCCTTTTAAATAGTAAATAATATAACGCTTATCCACCCAATGTAATTGCTAGACTTAGTAATGTAGCTTGTATTGTACTGAACTTTGTATTATATGTACCTAGATGGGTTAAAGACTATAATTTTACTGTATGTAAACAAAGGGGTACCTAGGTTGAAACTTTCTGTCCTATCACGTTCAATCATCGATTATATTTACAAAAAAATGTATTGTAGGCACCTACTATTATTATATTTTTGTAAATATATTCTTTAGTTTATTAATTTCTTTGGAATAAGGGTGGAGGTGTTGTGTATTAACGTAGTTATAAAAACCACTATGACAGGCAGTCATTAAATGGCCATTTTGGGAACCACACCTAGTCTTTTATTTAACAATTTGAAGACTTAAGAACTAAAGTTACTAGACAGTAGTCTAGTAACAATAAAAATCAGTGGAGTTTTACTTTTCTTGTCCCTAATAAATAATTTTCATTTATCACAATAAGCAATTAAAATTCGGTAAGGTTTATTTCGTCGTATTTGAAATGAAAATTAGAGTCCACCCGGATGACAGGCACCCATTTGAAGGTCTTTGTATTAGCTTGAGACCCAATAGGGAACCAAGTAACTCCCACACAATGAAAAACGCCCAAAGCGTAGGTTACTCTAGTGCCAGAAATGTAAACATTATCTAACTCTGTTTGCGAAATGGCAGTAGGCCTCCTCTTTCATATGCAAATTGGTAGTGTCAGTCAATATGACACCATCAACCAATATAACACGGTTTCCCATACCCCTCCTTTACTACGCTCAGATCAGGTTGAAAGGGGGTTAAGGAAGGTGAATCGGGGTTCAGGGATATTTGGTCAGCCTAGTTGGTGTTCGTCTAGGTAATTTATACAAAGCCTGGCTTTTGAACGGTGTTTGAACTATGTGTGACATCGTCATTGGTATCAGGTTAATCCACTTTCGTGTGCTATTTTAGTAATAGTTATTAATCTTGTACAGTCAGCAGCAGAAGTAGCTAAGCGGGTAGGGGTGTTCAAAATGACCTACACGAGCTCTTATTCTCTTGACAATAAAGTCGTGTCAAGCTCATTTTTAACCGACTTCAAAAAAGGAGGAGGTTCTCAATTCGACTGATTTTTTTTTTTTTATTTTTTTTTATCATAATTTTTTTTTTTGTATGTATGTTACTCCATATCTCCGTGAATCGTGAACCGATTTTCAAAATTTTTTTTTGAATCGAACAGGTATAACCCCTAGATGGTCCCATTGTCACCAAGTCGGGATCTGATGATGGGATCCTGGAGAAATCGAGGGAACTCTTCAACTATTATAGGCACACCTATAGTGATTTCACTATTTTTTACAGCAACTCGGCCACTTCCTCTTGGAATAGCGGATCCTAAGTGAAGTCGGTTCTTTTTTGTTTAAAATTATGAAAACTCCATCCGCTTAGCTACTTCTGCTGCGGACTGTACCATTATCGATAGTTTTATTTTGACATAATTTAAGAAGTATATTTTATGAAACAGGATTAAACGAATGTTCCTATTGATCTCTAAAAACGTTGAAATTGTTCCAATAATACTAATAATTTATAATTTATTGTAATTCGGAAAAAATGTCTCCTTCATGGGACAGGCACTGCCTAGTGTGGTATGGATAAACTGTAACCCTTTTTCTGCAATAAACCATTTTCATTTTCATCTTTAAAACAGCTTCACCGATTTTTTGCGGTTTCCGGCAAAGATGGTAACAAAGGCTCTTGGACACCTACTGTAAATATATACATATTATTTTTGTTTACGTAAATACAGTAACAATTTATGGTCTGATGTCTATTTGTTCTTTTCTTTTCGACCCATTTAGAGTTAGGTTAGGTAATATTTCATCGATAGTTTATTGGTTTTTCATAAATGGCACCCTAATTTTGCAGGGAGTTTTTGAGTGTTCAAATTTTATCCCGTATCTATTGCATGCGCTTATAGGATATATCCTAATACGAGTAAACGCCATAAATATGTGTACACTTTTGCACCTTACTCCATTGTAACAAGGTTCAAAAGTATAATATATGTTAGGCGTACCGTCTTTTTTCCACGTTTAACCATTTTTGTACTTACTGCTATGGAGCCATCCGCAAAATATGTAATTATAAGGCTACCAGACGCCGTCAGTGCTAATGACATTATTTCTCTTCTCATCCATCTCATCGTCCATATACTTACAACAGATGTAGTGGATAATAGTTTTCCATCGTATTTTCTTGTAAAAATTCATTTTTATCGTGCTCTCTCAATCAGCTTCTACCTATCTAGCTAATTGAGAGAGCACAATGAAGACGAACTTTTCCGAGATAATTTTAAACAAAAAAAGAACCGACTTCACTTAGGATCCGCTATTCCAAGAGGAAGTGGCCGAGTTGCTGTAAAAAATAGTGAAATCACTATAGGTGTGCCTATAATAGTTGAAGAGTTCCCTCGATTTCTCCAGGATCCCATCATCAGATCCCGATTTGGTGACAATGGGACCATCTAGGGGTTATACCTGTTCGATTCAAAAAAAAATTTTGAGAATCGGTTCACGATTCACGGAGATATGGAGTAACATACATACAAAAAAAAAAAAAAATTATGATAAAAAAAAAAAAAAAAAAAATTCAGTCGAATTGAGAACCTCCTCCTTTTTTGAAGTCGGTTAAAAATACGATGCAAAACTATTATGCACTACATCTGTACATAGAAAAGGATGGGTACATAAATAATGTCATTCTCAGTATTATGGAAAAATACCACGGACCAAAAAGTCTTTAAAACGTCAGTGTATAAAAATCTAAATCAAACCATATTCGTAAATTTAATCTAAAACTCTTTTGTAGTCAGAGATTTTTTGTAATCTGCTCCTATTAAAGGTTGTTCCTAACCTCGAAAATAAATGTGGCAAAAATATCCAGCGAAAAGGGTAATATTTAATCGACTAAATGTCTGGGAACATAAAAGGTTTCAGGGCCTTCACATTGGTAGAGTCGAAAATTTGGTTGAACCAGTGTTACGTGAAAATATTCGCTAAGGCGTCCAGATCTAGCGTAAATATTTACGACTTTATTGTTAAGAGAATAAGAGCGAGTGAAGGTGATTCTGACCATGTAACTCACCCAACTTCTGCTGCTAACTGTATATCGGTTTTATTGAACAAAGAGGATTAATGTATTTTACGTCACTCTGGGCGCCAAGTGAGCCGCTCTAGGGCGCAGCGGCAAATCTCACTTCACACCCAGGAGAAGACGTAAAATTATGTACGCACCACGGGCGGGAATAAAGAAGGCCTCAGATCGCTTGTTTATGGCCCTTACCTTCGGTTCGGGCCACAAATGCCAGCTATCTGAGACCTTCTTTATTTTACTGCCCTAGGTACGTAATTCACTATTTACACACTCGGGCTCTGCAAGCATATGTTATAATGCTCTTGGGTGAAATGGACGGGATTAAGACATTTTACGCTTAAATCCAAATCAAGATATACTAAAGCGTAGGCGTTTTTTTAACATTTTTATTTAAATACTGTCAAGTCGACAACTGTTTCAGATCAAAGCCACTTTCGTTAACTGAAAGTGAAAAGAAAATAATTTATTTCTTGACATTTGGCAATTCTTTACACTGAGTAAGCCAATTAACCGAACATTATTTTGAAAGGGAAATATTATTCCACATAAGTATTAAGAAATACTTGCGCAGCAAAAAAATGTGAATGCACGTCAAAGTGACGTTTTGGTGTTAATTTAGTTCGTTTTGCTGCGCAAGTCAGTATAATAGTTAGGTTATGGTTATTTTTTTGTTGCATCTTTTAAATACTCTAGCCATTTTTAAATAATTCCCTGAGATGCACACAACAAATATGTCCGTCTAATCTAGCGGATGTGCCTGGCGGACAGAGGAATTGGAGACAGATCTGTCTGTGGACAGATTTGTATAGCACTATACAGGGTGTAACAAAAATACTGGTGATCCGATTAAGGGCATTCTTGGTGTATTATTGCGAGTAAGAAAAAGTAGGATTTTTTTTATGGTACACGTCTTCCCAGCTGGCCAACCCTCCATACAAAAGCAAGATCTAGATTTCTCTCAAAAAGGTAGCAGGCGCTGGCAGCCGTAGGTGCAATTTACCATCTTCTGAGGTACGAGTATCTAAATATTCAAAAGCTTTAATTAAATAATCGCTATCATTAGGGAAAATATTAAACAGACCTACTTTGTGAATTGTTCGTATTATCTTGATGACTGAAAACGGATAACTTTTCCTAGTTTTCTGTTCATTGTCTTTCAGTATATTTTTAATGTAAAAAATGTCAGTAAAATTAAATTAAACCCTTAAAAAATACGGCAGAAACAAATTTTATAACTTTTGATGTTCGCTTCAAATTGTACCCAATCTCCGATTTTTCACAAAGCGTAACATATTCACGAGAATGGAAGCCATTTTGGAATGAGCTCGGTATTTACGGGTGCACGGGGATGCACAACACGGATCGAGTGCCACTGAACTTTTGATGGCATTGGGTCGTTTACACTCCACTGTATAAACGAGTAACAAAAACACAAAATGGGTTCGATTCCTGTCATGCTCCAGAGTTCTCCATGGTTGATTTTATTTATTAAACAATTCTAGTAAATTTTTAAAGTGACCATAATTTTTGAAGAACATGTGATAGTTTTTTTTTTGTATTTTTCTGATAACTATTATAACTTGGTCTATCATCCATTCACGGCTTGACGTCGATTTCTGGGACACCCTTTATAATGGATATCTGTTTCCAATTTGTGGTTTATCCACAAAATGGGGTTTTATACAGATATTATAATTGCTTTAAACTGTGTTTTGTTTCGGAAACATGCACAAAACAAACTTTTCTGTTCAATTTTTATTATAGAATTAATTGCCATTATAAAGCTTCAAGTTGGATTTTTGTGGTTTTTTGTTCGTTTTGATAAAAACATTTGATACAAAGATATACACTCAGCGGAATTGTATGTAAATAGTAGTAATTTAACTTGCTGCTTACATTTTTTCAATTGACTATCTAGAGGCCTATTTAAAGAGTTTGGTTATTTTTTCCTGGGCACCTATTTGAAAGTAGCGTAAGGAAAAGTTGAAAATAATAAGTATAAATTGAAACACTTTAATTATCTTATTTTGATGTCTGTTTAACATGAACTTGCTAGACAATGGATTTGAAGAAAAGAATCGATACATAAAAAAGTCCAATGTCACTTTTGACAGTTGCAGCCGAGTTAAAATAATAAAAGTTCTTCTGTTCGTAACGCAGGGTAGTTTGGACGTCTTGAGAAACATTTTTTATTTTTTGCTCATTTAAGTAGTTCAGTGTGTAATATTGATAGCTTATTGTGCGGTGATCTAATAAAAGTGTGCAGCGAATGAAGAATTAGTCTCAAAACGCGTGTAAACTCTCTGTAGTTTAATGGACAGTTGTCCTGGCATGGCCGCCACGTGTTGTTTGTAAGGAGCAGCTATCACCCTTACAAAGAGCAAGGCTAAAACCGAACAACGTTGCCTATATTTATTTAACAAATAAAATGTGATTAACGTCGTCAACTTGTCATTGGCAGAATTCCCATTGCTCATGTGCAAAGGGAGAAAGCCATTTATTAAAAAAATAAAAAAAATAAAAAAAAAAAAAAAAAATAAAAGTATCCATTAGGCGATTATCACACTGGCGACGGATCCGTATGCGGCGCCGGTACGCGAGCGAGATAGTGCTATACACATGCAGAGCCTTAGACCCCGGCGGCTTTCACACTGCTGCGGTTTCCGCATGCGGCGCCGGTGCGCGAGCGACATAGCATCACTGTCACGCTTGCACACCGTCGCCGCATGCGATTGCGGTGCTAGTGTGATAATCGCCTAAGCGCACGAGTCGTGCCGTGTAAAGAGCTCCGAAACGACAATTTCCCAGGACTTCCCTCGTTATTGTTTCAGCCAGGTTCAGCCCCGCACTTTTAAGCACTGCCACGTCACCAGCCCTAAAACGTCTTAAGTCAAGACGTGTATAATAAACGTATGACATTTCTTTACTGAGTGCGCTGACACTTTTAAGAAGCTGGATTTGTATTCCTATCGCTATTCAAGGAAAACGCTTTTGGTAAACCAGTAATTTCTGAACTCTGTCGACAAAGTTCATTGCACAAAACAAAAAAAATACTACGTAGGGTACCTAAGCTCCACAGTGTTGAGTATAGGTTGCCAAGCGAACCCCAGGCTCCATTGAGCTTTGGTAAAATGCCGGGACAAAAGGTGAAACTGAGTTTTTTAAACGATTGTACCGCCATTTGCGAAAATGTACCTAATAACCTGAATTGTTAGAAAGTCTAAAGTTATATCTCTATATATAGACTTACACACAGAAAAAAAAGCTTCCGGGATATTCTCAATCCAAAACATTATTATTATCTTGAAAATATTTCCTCGTGACAAGTATTTATTTCTTTTAACGAAAACAAACTATAGTTTTAAATATAAGGAAGCGAATATATTCTTACAGATTTTCTAGTTCTCTTTTACCTAAGATAATATGATACTTGTTAGATTAAAGTACAATCTCTCTTATTTACTCAATATACCTACCTCTTGAAACAATACATTTTTGTATTTCTATTTTAAGAAAACGTGGTTTTATTAAGCGAAGAATCATATTTTTGGTAAAATAAATAAATACTTGTCACGAGGAAATATTTTCAAGATAATAATAATGTCTTGGATTGAGAATATCCCGGAAGCTTTTTTTCCGTGTAGTGATTTTCTCTATAAATCTGGGACTCAGAATTTCTTAGGGATCTTATCTCCTGTTACTCAATGTGTTCGGTAAGCTAATAGCAATAACAACCGAGCGAACGTATCGAACAGCGGAATGTTTCTATTAGAACGTACGTGTATACGCTTTACCGTGCGCTGAGCGCAGTCAATGGGTTCGCGAGACGTTTTTAAGGTGCTTAAGCAGAGTGCTACAGAGTGCGAGATTCCAACTCCATGATACCCAGTTATAGTAGAAATATTTTATTAGCATTTCATTTTTAAAACATCCGCGAGCATTCAGAGATGTAGGTAGTCTAAATCGAATGGCACATTATACCTTGTGCAACCTAAGAAGCGGTTATTGACACCAGACCTGTCATCTCAGTACATTTTATAACCTAAAATATTTTAGGTTATAAAATGTACTGAGATGACAGGTGTCAAAAACCGCTTCTTAGGTTGCACAAGATATAGGGATACACACGAAGGGATACACGCACAGATCTGCCCGCCAGATTTGTCAAGGATTTGTCTGCGGACACATTTGGATAGCGCCATACATGGACGGATCTGTCCGCCGGACAAATCCAGCGGGCAGATCTGTGCGTGTATCCCTGGCTAATAGAAATAATTATGATTGTTGATGGCAAATTAAAGGAACTGTTTTTAGGGTTCCGTAGCCAAAATGGCAAAAACGGAACCCTTATAGTTTCGCCATGTCCGTCCGCGGTCTAGCTCAGTGACCGTTAGCACTAGAAATCTGAAATTTGGTTTGAATATGTGCATTAACCAAGCCGACAAAACGGTAGAATAAAAACGCGAAAAATATATTTTGTTAGGGTACCTCCCGTACACGTGAAGTGGGGGGGCGAAATTTTTTTTCGTTCCAACCAAGTTGTATGGGGTATCGTTGGATAGGTCTTTTAAAAACAATCAGGGTCTTCTAAAACTGTTTTTGGATAAAACTAATACTTTCGGAAATATTAGCTCCGAAAGTTTAAAACTGGGCGTCCCCCGTCCCCCCCATCTAACTTTTGAATCGTGGGTCTTAAAATTTTGAAAAAAATCATGAAACTGAGGCTTAATGAAAACCTTCAATGAAAACTATATTGAAATAAATCGGTTGAGCCGTTTTTGAGTTATCATTCAAAAACCCATAGTGAAAGGACGTAAGTAAATATGACGTAAGCGCCGCCAAATTTCCCGTAAGAAACGACCTTTTGAATTAATGGTCTCAATTTACGGAACCCTACACTGAGCATGGCCCGACATGCTCTTGGCCGGTTTTTCTATATAGTTCGGATTCTTGTGGTGCATTCAACGATTTGTTAGTTATCAAATGTGTACTTTGTCGCCATACTAAGGAATGATAACATTATTCGGTTACACCATTTTTCAAGTTTATTCTACACATATAATTTATTAGCAGCAAATGGGCAGAAAACTAATAAAAAAATTCAAGTGATATTAGATTCAAAACTAAGATATGTATACGTTGGCTGAAGTATACCGACCGACCGATTCCCTAGCAACACGATATCATCATCATCATCATTTATTTATTGCACGCATTTCACGTAACGCATCTTCCATAACGTATCTCAAACATGAAAACTGCGCATAATAAAACTATTCTAATAGTACTTTGCAAAACACAAATCAAATTCCTGTGCAAATACCGGAACTAAAAATGAAAAATAATCCAATAACCCCTAATAGCGAGGGATACACGCACAGATGTGTCCGGCGGATATGCCCGACGGACAGATTCGCCCGTGTATGGCGCTATTCAAAAGTGTCTGCAGATAAAGCCGTGTCCGATTCGCGCCATACATCGTCTGTTGGGCATATCCGTCGGACAAATCCGGCGGACACATCTGGGCGTGTATCCCTAGCTAATAAAATCCTGATTCCAACAAAACACCCACGCAAAGCTTCAAATCTCCAGAATGATAGGAACGTGTTTGATACATTTTTCCATTCGGAGTTCGTCTTGTTCGTATTTTAATTTCCTGCCCATACGTTGAATTTTCAACGGACGCCATTTTCGTATTACATGCATGCGGAGTTTTGGACTTGGAGGAAATAATTGAAAAATAATTTTGAGCAGTAGGCTTATGATGGCAGTAGTTGTCCGCCGATAACTTGATAAAAAGCTGACAACTTGACACATTCACACAGCAAAACATGACAATGTGTCAAGTTGTCAGCTTTTTATCAAGTTATCGGCGGACAACTACTGCCATCATAAGCCTGCTGACTTTTAAAAAGTCACCAACTTAAAATAGAAGGAACTTGTCAATTCGTCGTACCTATGCGATTGCGTCAAATTAGGAACTAAAATTATTCTTCTATTTTATTCAGTGTTTTGAACGCGATATCAAAATAAAGGATTAAAATTTAAATATTCGTCTAAAAACTGGTAACTTTAAAATGTATAATTTTAGGTATACGATAATTTTATATTATTGGTAAGTAGTTAAAAATTGTTTAAAGATGCATATTCTAAATAGTTTCAAAACATATTAAGAATGTTTGAATTTAATTTACGTACATAATACAATACCTTAAGGGGCTACTTTGAAAAATTAAAATTTTTTTCAAACGCTCTAGTGAGTAAACGGGAAAAGGGACTGAATTTATTTTCGAATATATAATATAAGATTATGTACTCTTGTTTTTGGCACAAGCCGAAACACGATTGCTGAAAGTTGCCTCGATAGAAGAAAAATCCGAAGTTGGGTCCTTTTTCCCCTTATTTTTCTTAGCTTACGTAAACTAGAAGAGATTGAGCAATATAAGTAAGTAAAAAATATGGTATTCTGGTTTATCTAAAAAATCACAGAAGCAAAATTAGGCAAAACTTTATAGATTCGCTTATTTATCGTAGTTTAGTCAAAAAGTCTGATCCTTAAGAGCGCTGCATCTCTTTCTTTCGTGCACGGGAGCCATAAACGTGTCTCTAATGGATGGGCGTGGCTTGTCCGAATCGAGGAATGGCCTTAAAGCAAATGATAAAATAAAATAAAGGCACAAACAAATGTAATGCGATATCAAAAATTGGTGAAAATGCCCGCGGCATTCTGATTGCATATGAATTTATAAAGGAACGAAAATGATTCATTTCTAATACAATTCGAGCGAACAGACGCTCAGTAAACAAGGTATCCCAATAAAAGCATTGATGGTATGAATCAGATATATTCCTAGTTATTCTTTTACGCTCGGCTAGTGTTGTAGTCATGGGAATATTTCGCGTACTGGGAATTTGAGTAGGTATTGCGCTAGGCTATTCAATAAATCAATAAATAAATGTCATTTACTACTTAGTTTTTTTTTATATTTATGGGTTTTATTTTTGATGTGTAAAAGGCGAGTTGTGAAAGAAATTAAGCTAATACTTTTGGACCCAGATATGTCCTTAAGCTACGTCCGGACACGGGTATGTCCTGAAACTACATCCACAAGAGAGGTATGGATACTGCGAATGTCATCTAGCTCAAATCTGCACCAGAGCCCGACTGGGGAAGTACTTCCACCTTGCCGAAAACTACAGCAAAATAGCACTAGAACCTACTCGTGTTGTGTTCCTGCTGGTGAGTAAGGTTGCCAAAGAGCTCAAACAGGGCCCAGTGTGTTGACGACGAGGATCCTTCTTGTTCCATTAGCCCTATACACAGTGAATCCTTCTTTTTGTATAGGTTCGGCAACCCGCTTGTGACCCCTCTGAAGTTGCAGGTGTCCATAGGCTACGGTAGCTGCTTACCATCAGGTGGGCCATAGGCTTGTTTGCCACTGTCGTGACATTTAAAAAAAACAAGTAAGATTACCGGGAATCACTATGATTATGTCTGTTTATGTCTTCCTTGCCAGCGAGAACTGTGTAGCAAAGCGGTAATTAAAAGATAAATGTAGTGTCGGGAATATTACCGAGAATATGTCTAGTAATATCCAGTGGCAATCACAGAACACTTGCTATTTGATGCAGATACACACAGGACAATGGCGACAGAGTGACTAATATAATCGGTAGATAGATTTAACTACTCGCAGTTGCTTCAATTTCAAAAGACAAAAAAAGGATATAAACAGACTATTTACTTAGGTATATTTTCCTGTCCGGCGGTGACAGTGCGCTGAGCACGTGGTAAACCAGTGAATAAAAGATAAATATAGTATCGGGAATATTACCGAGAATATTTCCGGTAATATCACATCACTACTGTGGCAATCACAATAACACTTGCTATTTCTGTTTGTGCATCGGCAGATTGATTTTACCCGCGACTGCTTCCAATTTAGATGGACTGATATAGTTTAAACCCACACGATGGTAAGCAAATACACGTCTGACTGTATTGATAGTTTCTATTTGAGGGATTTTACCCGGTAGCTATATACCGGGTGTACAATTCAAATGGGTCAGTATGGAGAAGTCGGAAAATATGAGAGATAGCGAGATCTGTTCTTCAGTTTCAGATCAATGTGTATAAATTCAGCAAGTCAAATGGCTACCATTTTGAACATTTACTGAAATAAAATAATTATCTTATTGGTGGGTTTTTTATTTCAATTATTTAAACAAGATTCCATTAGTGTTGTGTTTCTTGCGACTTGCAGAATTAATACACATTGATTTTGACCAGGTTCGATTCCCGGTTATGTATGAGAGTTAATAAAAAAGTTTGAATGTAATTATTATTAAATCTAAAATCGACGTCATGGTTCCTAAGAACAGATCTCGCTATCTCTCATAGTTTCCGACTTCTCCATACTGACCCATTTGGATTGTACACCCGGTATAGTTGGGTTCGGGAAATTTTTGAATAAATCAATGATGTAATTTGGAACACATTTTGATTGAGTATTTGTACATTCAGTTTATCATTTAAAAAAACTGAGTCATTTTTTGTTCCGGCGTTTTACCATTGCTCATTGGAGCCTGGCAATCCTTAGGCGATTATCACACTGGTACGGATCCGCATGCGGCGCCGGTGTGCGAGCGAGACAGCGCTTTACACATGCAGAGCGCTATCTCTCTCGCGCACCGGCGCCGCATGCGGATCCGTCGTCAGTGTGATAATCGCCTTATCCCAGTAATTGACACTACTTAATACGAATGCGACCTAACCTAACAGTCCCACCCGGAGGGTAAACTAGGCATTGTTAGGATTGGATCCAATTTACTCACGATGTTTTCCTTCACAGAAGTAATAAGTAAGTTCTGGGAAACTCAGTGGTACGAGGCTACGAGCCGTGGTTTGAACCCATGACCTTCGGATTTAAAGCCTTCTTACTGCCAGACTACTAGCGCTTCTCCTTGTCTGAAATGTTCAAAATAATGCAAAATAAAAGAAATGTGGCGTCTCCTCTGCCAGCTGTCTCTAGCGTCGCGCCACAATTCCGATAGATGGCGACGTAGTGGCGACAAACTGTCAACTTCCATACTACGAGTGCAACTTGTATCAAGCGTCCATATAAGTTCTAAATCACGCTAACGAAGTTACGGATGTCAGTTTGTATATACATAGCTTCCAACCACCTCTCATTGGGACTTCGGTCCCTGAGAGATCTCTCTTTGGCCACTTCTATCTTTGGCTACATTGGTGACCACCGACACTGGACAGCAGCCTCTGAAGACTTCAAGATCCTGACGCAGCATCCGTTAGTTTAATAGTTAAGGAAAAACAACCAAATGATATGCCAAAATTCAAACAATAGGTATATGGATGGTAGAAGGTGGTAGAAGGCATAAGGTTGACAGCCTCTATGTAACAAAAGTGTCCGTCAAAAGGCGTTCAATTGGTGGCGCCACGATAGCTAGTATAAGGCTCTTCTACATGATGGGCCATCATAGGGACGCAGCCTATGCGTTAGAGGGAGCTAACGATACCGCGATCTCGTTCTGTTGTATAGCTACGTCCCTATGATGGCCCATCATGTAGAGGTAGTCATAGAGTAAGTATATGGTAGCGCATATGCAGCGCACTTCACTCAGTCAATAACTGCTAATAGGTGCGTTAAGATACCTGTATTTTCCGTTGGACTTGACTTCATATATGTGTAGGTAAGGTACTAGTAGTACACTAGTCGTTACTAGGTGGCGCTGATTTTATCTCATGCATTTTGGCACTGTTTAGGTCGCTTTGAACTAGATGGCGCTAAATACTTGGAGCCTCAAAAAGTTCTTAGACTATGGCCGTCTACTATAATATTTAAGTCTATGCTGCTAAGTTGCTATAGTTATATTAGCGCCGCTCGGAGAGATTGGGAACTATTATTTACTGTTTACAGCTAGACACTTTTTAGAGCGTTCTCCTATAACCACTTGACCGTCCGGCCCGCGAGACTGTTTTCCTCTCAACCGTCCGGGTTTTTTTAGCGACGCACGCCCCGCGCTGCGCATCCACATTATCTAAGCAACTTGTGTACACTGCCATCTATATTTTTAGGTGTGAACTATTTGGTTAGGCTACGTTGTTGCATAAGAAAATTTGTAAATAATGCCGAAATATTACATTATATGGCTCTGAAATCAACCGTTCCTTCATCCACCCCTTTGGATAGTAAGGTTCCCGCGGACGGTTAAAAGCATATTGGTTTCGGATACTATGCTATCGTCGGACAGTCAAGTGGATAAGAGATACTTATCCTCCTTATACCACCCATAAATAGGTAAATCAATAAATTAAACATGAACCGTTATTCGAACGCGCTCCAAGTTTTTGAATTTCGAATTAAACACGTCGATAGAGTCAGAAAAGCGTTCCGCTTTACCGAATTGCACACAGTCGTGAATACATTGAAATCTTTATTTTATTTTGAACCATATCTACGTAAGATAAGGTTTACATTCAAATGACTTTTCAATGTGAGTTACGATGAAGCGTGGTGGTGCCGAGAAACAATCTGTGACTCCGAGTTGGAAGTTGCAGCAAACTTCAGACATGTGGACTGAAGTTTCTGTGTCTCTGTGTGAAAATGTCAAGGGAAGTATAAATTTTAAAGCTGTGTTCGAGCGATGCAGTTGGAAATCGGATATGAGTAAGAGGTTTATTAGAAGTAGAAGTTAGATACAATTTGTTTTTTTTCATGCTAATAGAAACTTAGCAATTTAATATAACTTATAAAATTTCGATATTTATTTGCCGAGTTAACAATGTAAATGTCCCAAGGGAACCTCAGACTCTTTCAGTGAGCTACGGCCAAAAAATCCGGACAAATTGACAATGTACAGTCAGCATCAAATATATTGTAACAGCCAAGTGACCAAAAAGTTCTTCAAACCATATATTTTGTATGGTGTGACGAACTATTTGGCTACTCTAGCTGTTACAATATATTTGATGCTGACTGTACAAGTTGCAGAACATTCTCAAAAATTTAGTAACATTCTCGGAAATTTCCGGATACTAACACAAGAATTTAAATTAAATTTCCAATGAGAACATTTCCTATGGAAATTATCAAAAAATAGAACCGTTTTTCCCCCGAAGGGTAAAAAACGGATATTTAGGTTTCTGCCGTAGCATGAACCACTATGAGATAACAACCTTTGTAACTCGGCCCTAATCAACTGAATTCATCGACTAGTAGCGCCATCTATCGCGCCATTCAGGTACTAATGTCGCCCGGTGCCAGCGCCAGGCTGTTTTCTCCTCAGTACCTTAAATGAGCCGGCAAGGCCCTTAGGTGTGGTTCATGCTACGGCAGAAACCTAAATATCCGTTTTTTACCCTTCGGGGGAAAAACGGTTCTATTTAGGTGTTCAGCCTCCGCATGAACCACTATGAGACGTGTTTAAACCTCTGCCGGCGCTGGTCCGGGCGTACTATGAGTAGACATTAACCAACAAAAATATCGAAACAAAATATATACACAAGAGATTATTTTTGCTGTTACGTATACCGTAAAAGTTTTTATTTTGCGTAACAGTATCAGCTTAACTAGCGTTGACAATATTTTTTTTTTTTTTTTTTTGAGATTTGTACTTAATATCCTTATCTGCAGTAATTGGCAGTTTAGCTTATATAGTCAATGGCAACTATTTCTTTTAATTATTAAGATAGGTAAACAGTTGTGTGATATACCCTAAAACAACCGATCCTTTATTCGTATTCTCATAATTTTTAGCTGGGCAACCTTCGATATTCCTAGCTGGAAATATTTCGTTGACAACCTAAGGTAAGCTTTCCGTCAAACGCGTCATTTTACATCTGATATTTACTTGTAACACTTATGGATGATGTAAAGTGTTATTTGATTACTGGTTTGTATGATGTACCATTATTATTTATTATAATAAGGCCAGATTGAAAGTTTTTTAAATAAAACTGTTTTAAAAAGTTGTTCTTAATTGAGAAAACCGGTTTTCCATCAATATCTGTACGACCTTTTAGTATTAATTGGCCCTTTAAAGTCCGATGTAAAAATATTAATAATTTATTGTCTCAATAACATCGCACGAATATTACGTACAATTAGATACGCTGCTTTATCTATACACATAAGCTCTCTATGATGTGTTTAAGTGCCGCATGTTACGACCGCATTGCGGCATTGATTGATCGGACCTATTAGGTAGCGATCATTTATTAGTGAAATAATGCAAAAACCAAATGGGAAATGCAGGTCTTTATGCGAGATCTTACTAGTATATTTCTAAGACGTCTCTGAAAGAAAGCTATCGTTGCTATCTTTAATTACATCCACAACATGGATTTAAATTAAGAGTGTTACGAGAATGCTAAATATTGCCGACGGCAACTATCAATTTTGAAACAAAATGGTACTGCTGAATTAACAATACTCCACCGAAAACAGATCAGGTATACTAGGTAAGCCCTGTTTATAGATTTCAGAGAAGGACTAACATATTAAGTGATTTAGTGAACGGAATCACGCTAGCAGGTAAAACAAACATACCGATAAGAATGTTAATGAAAAATATGCCATATCGTCTTCAACGGCTGTAGGTGTAGGCTATGATTATTGTGTGTTAGTTGCTTGTCTCTGCCTTTATATACCAATACCATTTACTAGTTGACCGTACGTCTACCGAGTCTTTTTTTTTTTTTTTTTTTTTCAGTGAACTATATTTCTCGGGTATGTAGTTATTTTCTATAGCCGGGATAGAGGTCATTTGGTTCGCAAGGATTGTTCAGGTCTTTAATTTGACGTACGTATATACTCTCTGTAGCGGCGATTTGGTTCACAAAACTAAAGGAAGAGCTTTTGTGCCTTTGTTGTGTACTGATAAGTATGGTTACCCGATGTTTTGTTATCCCACATCTACGTCATATATATGTACGCCAGTAAAATATTATCTTCCAAATCAGTGTAGATACTGACACACAAAAATAATTCTAAACACTTAACCCCTTTACTGCTAATCACGACACATTGTCGTCACGGTTCTAAGAAGCATTTTCACTACATAGCGGGAAACCCATGTTATCGGCTACGGGGTAGCGCTACGCACGTAGCGTAGCAGTGAATTTGTGTAGGACATTAAAGTTTTAACCTTATATTCTTTAGATGTTTTGGAGCTCCATTAAGAGCTATCTCTTTTTTATTTTCCCAAATTTAACCTGTAACGGCGTGAAATGAGATTCAACCATTTTGAAATCTTTAGCGGTTAAATTCATTGGCAGTAACTATGTATTATAATAGTAAAGTTAGCATTCAAAGGTAAACCTTTGTTTACTCCCAGAGATTGTAAAACCCTGAATAATAATACTAGACCCGATCAGGCGAAATGTTCGCCTTGAGTTTTAGTACAACCACAAGTCCCATGTTGACGTCGCAGACCTTTTGAGAATTTTACAAGCGTATTCTTTTCTGATAAACTGTGCATTCCTAAGTACTTATACTACCTATACAAATATATTACTTGACTGAAAATATAATTGTATTTTCAAAAGCCTTCTTGCTTAACTTTTAAGCAGCTGCATTTTCAATGACCCTTTGTCTTATAATCACGACATGATACCAGCTAGAATCGTATTTAGGATATTCTCAGCCCTTTATTGGTTACGCTGTCAATATTGTTTACTAAGTTCTGCTACACTAGGCCTGCTGCTATTCAGTTAGGCTATACACTTATAACATAATAACTGTCTTCGATTTTGAGAACATGTTGGATTAATTCTGGGGGCCGATTTTTGACAGCCGGACGATCGAATTAAAAAAAATTCAAACTCGAAAATAATCGCACACAAAATTTTGTAGCCAATTTTTTCGCATGGAATTAATAGTTTAAATAATCATTATTTTAAATTTCTATCGCTTTTATTTTTAAAACATAATTTCATCGTTTTATTCAGAGTTTTAAATGTCACTTTCGAGTGCTCGAATCTCAAAAATCACCCCATCATTATATTCGACAAGCCAACCTGTGGCACGTGGATTTTCATGCGAGATCATTATGTACTAGTTTGACATATCTACTAGAACTCACTAGCGACTGTTTGTTTTAAGACCGGCGACTATATTGTAGTCTTAAATCACTACGAGAGCCAAGGTGTTAATGTAGTTCTATGAGTATTATGACTCTAACAGTGTACCTATTAGGATCCGTTTGAGACTACCTACTAGCTATAACAAGTTCAAAATATTCGTAGTCAAGCCGTGACTAATTTGGCTATTGTTGTCTGTAGAAAAAAACTTATAAGGCAAGCCGTCGGGAATCGGGTTTTATGGTTGCTTCGATACCGCTACCTATATGCTTGACTATCTTATAGCAAGTTCGTGTTTAAGTAATATGAAAATATTAAATTTTCATCTAATTTTGCCTTAATCACAATGCAAAAAGTTTGTGACACATTCCGTAAGCACTTAAATTTCTGAGAGGGGTACCTCTCATCAGACAAGCACTCAAAATAGCCAAACGACCTTATTTTAGAACCAAGCATTTTCAATTCTTATATCTTGTCGTAACTATTCACGTGATTTGCCCCGCAGTCCAAACTGCTTTGAGGATATTGAAGCGATCATTCAATTTGTGTTGAATCTGGATTATTGGTTATATTCCTTTGAGATCCCATTTCCCATTAGATGTTTTTTATTCGTTGCTTACTGAATCAGAGGAATATCACAAGACAACAGGAAGTCCCAACTCTGCTACAGGAATTTACATGACATTTTGTCACTTCTTTGTTTTTACTCTTACACCGTAAATGAGACTTTCGAATCTCTGTAGAGAAATCAAAGCCCTCCTAAGTGTACACGTCCGATACGTCCATCACAACTAGCAAGCTCTACTACTATTTAAGGAGTATTTAAAACCAAGTTTGGCCTAGCCAGCCATATTAGAGATCAGAATAACAAACTTCCGTCAGGTTTTCTTTTAAGTTCACCAGCATCGAAATCGATAGACGACTATAAATATAGGGAAAAGTTAGGTACCTTTCCACTATTTTTACATATTGTAAGTTTGTTGTCATGCTTATAGTAGGAGTTAATTCTATCGAAATGGAATCTTGTAACCTTTATCTTTATACCTCACTTGATCCATCTAACACCTCTGTTGTCACACTAATTGCAAGTCTATTGAACCGTTGCTCTATTATAGTTTCCAGGCAGGATGCCTATCGTACATTGATGATCTTCCAGGCTAGAGCTTTTAAGTGTAACATTAACTGAGACGTCTCAGTCGTCTACCAAAAAGCAGACGTTTTTACGTGTTTGATGTAACTGAAGTGATATGAATGCTTTTGTTTACACTGCTACATTTGTCGATTTTTTATTTCGGCGTTGATTTACTAGATGAATTATTTCGGTGTTAATTAATATTTTGTCGCTTGGTTAAACAACAATCCTTCTTTGTGACCAGCAGTTATTTTAATTTGGTGACTAAGACATAATATTTGTGAGGTGCTTCAGTATGCCTCAAGACACTATCAGGATTTGACTCACGTGTGCCCACGACGGGCAGGCGTTTGCTGTTTAGATTGATGACACAACGTCGTTTATTCAGCTCAGTTTTAATATTCTACAACCTTACTACAAAATTATCTTTGATGTTATAGGTCAAAGCCAAAACGGTTATGCTATTGCTTTCTAAAACAATACCTATTGCGTTTCCTGGAGGAGAAAGATCTAGACTTCCTACGTCCAAGGTTGTTTTTTCTTGCCTCCCCCTCCTTTTTAAAGTATAGGATGTGGTTAGGGGATGCAAATGCTTATTTTGCGTTTAGTCGCACACATTTGTAGTATAAACCGTATTTGGCAATATTTTTAAATCATTATAGGTTTACGAGTACCTACTTCCTGGGTTCAATCAAAATGCCAAACCACAAATTAGTTTTTGGTGACTGTGGACAACTTTTATACAAGCAAGTCTACGAGAGGCCGCGTGTCCTCCATTCTTCTTAAAAGATGTACCAGACAGTTGTTTTACCCATGAACCATACTTTATTAGTGATTGAAAGAATTAGTGTATTCTATTTTCCGCGTCTGACATACGAGAAACGACGTTGGAACATCGTTTAATAAATCGGCATTATGTCGAATAATATCGTAACCATGCCAATGTTAGAATGATTTCGACTATGCAACCGTTGGCGTCGTTTGTTAATGGGATAAATCAGACATTAAGATAGCAGTTTTCCAATGGTATCCACATAATCTGTGGAGCAACAGCTACAAAATGATGCATGGACATTACATAGCGTCTCAAGGGACGACGCTATATCATGATGCAGGGCGATACATGCCATTTGAGACGACGTAATACCGTTTCCCGGAAGTATAGTCTTCCAATATGACGACTTTGTATGTTTTCCAGGATGACACACAAGACGGTATGATGCACGACGCATGTCGTCTCCCAGGAATCTCAGGAAGACGCTTGTCGTCTTAACAGGAGACGTAATATCATCTCACAGGATGACGCAATGTCGTTTCTCAGGACGACGCATGTCGTCTCAACAGGGGACGCAATGTCGTCTCACGGGATGATGCAATATCGTCTCATGGGCCAAAGCATTTCGCCTCACAGGTGGACGCAATTTCGTCTCACAGGTCGACGCATGTCGTTTCACGGGACGACGCATGTCGTCTCACGGGACGACGCATGTCGTCTCACGGGCCGACGCAAGTCGCCGCACAGGTCCACGCATGTCGTCTCACGGGACGACGCCTGTCGTCTCACGGGACGACGCCTGTCGTCTCACGGGACGACGCATGTCGTCTCACGGGACGACGCCTGTCGTCTCACGGGACGACGCATGTCGTCTCACGGGACGACGCATGTGTTTTGACGGTACCTATTAGAGGTCATTGCGTCTCGTCGCTGGGCCACGGGCACCGAGCGGAATTTCACAATATCTACGTCTCACGGGAAGACGGATGTGTTTTGACGGTGCCTATTGGAGGTCACTGCGTCTCGTCGCTGGGCCATGGGCACCGAGCGGAATTTCACAATATCTGCGTCTCACGGGAAGACGGATGTGTTTTTGACGGTGCCTATTGGAGGTCACTGCGTCTCGTCGCTGGGCCACGGGCACCGAGCGGAATTTCACAATATCTGAAGTAGCAACAATCATAATACTATTTGCTTTTTCATCTTTTGAGCAATTTGCACAAAATAAATTACAAAAACAAATTATGCAATGTCACTATATCTGCAGTAGCAAGAGCCAATTGCACAATTTGCATTTGTAATTTACTTTTCGATATTTTTTAACTTGACTGTGCACGTGTTGCTCGGCTGAGTTACAAAAGCGTACTGAGGAGAAAACAGCCTGGCGCTGGCACCGGGCGACATTAGTACCTGAATGGCGCGATAGATGGCGCTACTAGTCGATGAATTCAGTTGATTAGGGCCGAGTTACAAAGGTTGTTATCTCATAGTGGTTCATGCGGAGGCTGAACACCTAAATATACTGTTTTTATAAACTCGTGTATGAGGCAGTCAGTTAAAATAATTGATAACGGTGGTGTGCAGCGACTTACTTAATAATTTTTGTTGTTCGTAAAATTTAAGAGCTCGCGTGAACTCGCGTTCCCATACAAACGTAGTTTAGCTCTCATTTTAAAACGACATGCTTTAGAACCATGAAATTTGGCATGGGCATTCTAGTAGTACAGATCTAGATTGGACATTCGTTTTCGTTGCTAAAAATTGTAATACAAAGAAACTATAGCAGAAATAAGTTTTGTATGTAAATCTGTAACTGGCTGTATTTTCTTTGTATTAAAATTTTTAGCAACGAAAATGAATGTCCGACCTAGATCTATACTACTAGAATGCCCATGCCAAATTTCATGGTTCTAAAGCATGTCGTTTTAAAATGAGAACTAAACTACGTTTGTATGGGAACGCGAGTTCACGCGAGCGTCCTGGCGACTCTAAGTTCTAAGGGCATTCCGTTTGGAAAATTTCTCAACTTTGGAAACTTCTCCTTGGCGTATTGCTAGGACCAAGATAGAAACATATTAATTATTAATGATTTAGAATTCCTAGTTGTCTAATACTAACAGTCTCTCAGGTCTGTGTACCACTAAACATAATATTATCAATTTATCATAGTCTTATCATTCATACCACACAAAGATGCTCTAAAAGAGATATAAACATAGCTAGGGATACACGCACAGATGTGTCCGCCGGATTTGTCGGACGGATATGCCCGGCGGACAGATCCGTTCGTGCAATCGTGTATGGCGCTATTCAGATGTGTCCGCAGACAAACCCGTGTCCAATTCGCGCCATACACGCACGGCTTTGTCCGCCGGGCATATCCGTCGGACAAATCCGGCGGACATATCTGTGCGTGTATCCCTAGCTAATGAGAGTGAAACTTATACTTAATAGTGCATTACAACACTTCAAATATCAGACAATAAAACGTATCCATAGAAAAACAGTATCCATAGTAAGTAAAACGAAATACGAGGCAAAGGTTTTTCCAACACGACTTACTTCCACTAGACAACATCCATTCAGTGCATAGATTACCTCAATTAGAAGACGCATTTTAAAATAGTTTCTATGACTCGCACTCACCACAACCTTGCGCTGGTCGAACGAGCGGAGCGTAAGCGAAGATCGTTCTTACAAACAACATCTGTCACCTGGCTACTGGGACGTCTCGGCATTTGGATGGCTTTTTGATTTAGATAGTTTGTCCGACGATAACTTTAGTAACGATTTTCCGATCTTTATGAAACTTGTTGGGGTTGTAGCAGATACCAACAAAATTTGCGAGTTCGTATATGAGCTGGATTGAGACGGGGGTTCTGGAATTAGAAGGCCTAAAAAGGTTTTGTAAAGGGGTCCTGTTACATTGGCCATCTTATTTGCTACTTTTACGAGCAAGTATGGTTGAGTTTGGTATGAAACGAAAGGTATTAATTAACACTCTGGTCAAATCCTTATTAACTGCTTACTGTTTCATAACAATTAGCAACATAAAATTGATTTCAAAAATATTTTCAATTATATTTTGATTTTGGTGTAAATATTTTGACAACTGACTTTTTTTTTAATTTATTAGAGCTTTGGCTGCTAGGGTCATCAGCATACTGACATTAACACATTAGTTAGAGAGAGTTACCATAGACGCATAAATGATGGTGACCGAAACCTATATAGGTGGTCCACAGATGAGAACGACATGTCAAAGCAACAGAGTGAGAGGCATTTCGTCGCGGTAAAATTTTGCGCATCAACCGCACAATTTAATATTGGACGTTTAGTTTCACCGTGATGGTTAGTTGAGGAAAAAATACCCGATACCTATTTTTGGTATTTGTAGTAATTCTACTATTGCACATTTATGGCGAAACGCGAAACACAAGATTCGCGAGTTCACAGTTCGGGGCGAACTACTAGTATTAAATAATACAACAGTCACTATTATAATGAAGTAGGTAAATAAGTACCAATACTGTGCGAACGCAGCAACGAAGTTCTTAGAGACAGATTAACACAAAAGAACTGACAGCTGGCTCTTGGGACGTCTGTGCATTACGATGGCTTTTTGATTTTGAATATATATTCTTCAAAACTATTTTGGAAGGAAGAATAGAACGCAAGAGAGGTCGAGGCAAACCCAGACGCAGTTGCATGGACCAAGTGAAGGAAAAAGTAGGAGCCGCCTCGTATCAAAAGGTCAAGGAACTGGCGCAGGATAGAAGTAGATGGAAAATACTCCACCGACAAGAGAATCCCTCTTAAGTTGATGATGATGATGTTCTGCGATAACTTTAGTAATAATTTTACTAATCTTAAAATTTAATGGGGTTGTAGACTTGTATCAGAGCACTGAAAAAAAATTTTGTTACCAGCAACCAAACTTCGCCTACTATAGTATCCTCAAACCAAACGGACGACTGCGGTCATAAAACTTCTCTTTCACACTTGCACAGCCGCAGCAAAAGTGAAGGAGACAGCGCTATGACCTCAGTCGCCAGTTTGGTTTGAGGATACTATAGTAAGTTTTGGGACTTCAGAACCAAGGGTTATTAACTTATTACTTACCAAAAGGTTTTTTTGTTATTTATACGTAAACTTTGAGTTATAATCAAATAAACGTTACTAACTACCTGGTTATTGATGAAACAGCCGAAGTAGTTAGCGTGTCCTTTTTTCAGTGAAGTAAATATAATTAGAAAGTTCTTATATGAGCTGGTATGGCCGGGGAGTTCTGGAATCAGAAGGTCTAAAAGCGTTATGTAAAGGGGTCTTGTTATACTGTTCAACGCGTTTGCAATAATCGCGAGTTCTTAGTTTGAGGCGGACATTTGTGCAGCTTCAGCTCGCAGTCAAGATTGCTTGATCTAGTGGGCTAGTGATTCGCGATTCCGTATGAAAAACGAACCGAACCCACTGAGCCATGTTCACGATATGTACGAGTCGCTTCTACTCTGATACTATTGTATGTTCTTTCGGCTGTTTTTAAGATAACGCAGAATGTACTTTTATGTACTTGTACCTATACTTTCAGTTAATGTTTTCTGATGTTACTGCTGTAACTTGGACATTTAGTTTTATTTTTAGAATACTGTTTTGCTTGTACCCGAACGAGGTGAGTATTTTTTTTTCAAGTAGATTTACATCCTGGAGAGAGCGCTGGTAGCCTTGCGGTAAGACGTCCGACTTTCAATCCGGAGGTCTCGGGTTCAAACCCCGGCTCGTACCACTGAGTTTTTCGGAACTTATGTACGGAATATCATTTGATATTTACCAGTCGCTTTTCGGTGAAGGAAAACATCGTAAGGAAACCGGATCTAATCCCAAAAAGGCCTAGTTTCCCCTCTGGGTTGGAAGGTCAGATGGCAGTCGCTTTCGTAAAAACTAGTGTCTACGCCAATTCATGGGATTAGGTTGTCAAGCGGACCCCAAGCCGGGATAAAAGCTAGGATGAAGAAGAAGAAGTAGATTTACATCCGATACAGCCTGACATATTTTAAAATATGAGGCGTCATAAGTCTTGGTACCTAATGAAAGTGTAAAGTACTTCAAAGGTAATTATAATGGTTTTTTACAATTACCTACTTAAATCAAATCCATCAAAGGTAAGTATGTACATTTGAGCCAATTAGATACGCCTCATTTTTTATAAGTAATGTTTTCTCTATAACTTATGTAAGACCATACGAAGATACCACTTCGCTTTAAGTACATACAGTTGACTGACTTAATATTATGTATTAGTAGTAGTAGTAGTATAATACTTTATTGTACAACAAAGAAAAATACAACAGTAAGAAAACACAATATTTGTACAAAGGCGGACTTATCCCTTAAGGGATCTCTTCCAGTCAACCTTTGAGCAGTTGAGGGAGAATTGGAACTGGTAGACATACCTGGCTGTACAAAACGGCAATAAATAAATTAATAATAAAAGATTAAAATTCTAATCTAGGTACATATAAAATAAAATAAACCATATATGTGAATAAATACCTAACCAAATACATACACTATACATAAATACTAAATACATATAAACATGCATACATACATATATACATACATACATGCCTACATACATAATCTAATCTAAACCGCATATATCACACATTTCTGAAGTCGTCCGAAAGCCATAACTTTGTCAAATTCGCCTTTAACGATGCGACCGATTGACACTGTCGAAGAGAAGAAGGCAAAGAATTCCATAACTTGACAGAGTATACCGTAAAGGACTTGTTATAAGAACGCTGATTGTGGGGTGGGATGGAGAGAGAGAGATCCGCACTGGAACGAAGCCGGTGACCGCTCCCGTCTGCCAAAAACTTAAATCTCTCCGAGAGATAGAGTGGAGAAGAGTTAAGGAATAAAACTTTAAAGAGAAGGGAAAGAACATGGACGTCTCTGCGTCGGCGGATAGGTAGCCACTGAAGTGTATTCATTAGAGATGCACCGAATATCCGGTTACTATCCGGTAACCGGCCTATCCGGCCCTTATTTTAGTATCCGGCCGGATACCGGATGTCTTCGTACTATCCGACCGGATACCGGATGTAGTCAAGAGTCACTCACTACTCACGATAACATTACAAACTTATTTTTTTACACAAAAATACGCGAGCGCGTGTGTACTTTTGAAAGAAGTTACTCCGTACTGATATAATAAAACTAGTTTTGGTGCCTAGAAATGTGTCCGCGCGAACGTTCACTAGGAATCAAGTCGAAAACTGCACGACTCGCACCTACGAAACTCAAATTGTATAGTACCGCCGGCCGAATATTCGGCGGCCGGATACCGAATATTCGGCGGAGCGTCAGGCCGAATATCCGATATCCGGTATCCGGCCAAACCACTATCCGTTGCATCTCTAGTATTCATACAAATAAACTCGATGAGAAAACATTATTCGCTACATATCATCCATTAAGTGAATCGTTTTTGACATGTAATCTTAAATGTCTGATATAAATATGCGAAGACGTGTTTCCTCTCGCTAGCTTAAGAAGAATCTCTATCGTTTGTTTAGGGGTCAACATCAGAACCCTCAGTATAAAACACATAAATATAGTGGAAATAAATTACTCAAATAGACCTATTTATGTAATGTACTGATTTAAACTCACACGATTTTCACTCATTATTTTGTCAAACACGGGACTTCCAAACCATCAAACGTGCATTTCCAAACCATCGGATGTTGTGAGTGTCGTGTGTAGGCAAAGTGACAACCCTAGCGTAAATGTGAATAATCAAGACCAAGTGTGGGTAGTTCGAAAAACCCGCGCAACTAGGAGATGCTGATACGATTCCTCGCCAGTCTGCCTGCGACCACGAGCGTTATGACCTTATGACACGCTCGAAACGTCAGGAAAATTAAAAGTAAGTGGACGCGATTAAGTCCCGTGCCTATTTATGTAAGTTATTCGATTAGTTTTGTGTAAATTAGATTTTTATGTGCATGTAGTTAGTTGCGCTCTCTCGAAACGGTTTTCACTGAAGACCAGCGTCGTGGTCCTGAAAAGGTACCATAGTCACTAAGCTGAGTGGAAACCTTTTCAGTGACGCTTAACAATAATGGGTCTACATATGTATTTTCTTATAATAATAACTAGCTGACCCGGCGAACTTCGTACCACCCACAACTTTTTTTTCTATTTCATTTATTCATTTTATTCATTTATGCAAATTGCTTTGTCATGTACATTACATAATAAGGTGTTGTTATAGTTTTGGACCAGTTCATGACACCCTATCAGGGCACACAATACATGCTAACTTATGACTAAGTTTACATATATAATAAGTATTTAATTAAATTATTATCTTACTGGATTATTGCGCATGAGGTTTCGATTTTAATTTTTAACATCAGTAATGAATTCTAGAAAAATTTGATTGCAATTAATGTCAATTTACTTATCAATGCCGCAAGGGCCTAGTTTAGATTTGAGCTAGTTATTAATTTAGTTTAGTATTTGTACTGTAGTACCTCTGTATATTTAATTATGTAAATAAATGTCTCTTTTTAAAAGTGTAAAAAAAAATTACTTATTACTATTGTTTCTTCAATATTTTAACAGTTGCTCGGGGCGGAGATAAACCCAAATAATCAAACATCATTAAAATCGGTCCAGCCGTTCCGGTGTAACCGATACGACTTTGTTTTATATATAAGTAATTAATAGTAAAATAAGTAAATAATAGTAATATTTCTTCTATTTATATTCTATTCCCAAAGTAGGTAAACTAAATAACGCAAACTGAGTGGACGCTAAAGCGAGGCGGCCCGTATGGCGTAGCGTCCATGTAGCAAATTCAAGGGTATGCGAGCAACTATTAACCCAAAACGCTCCAAATTTTATTCTTCGATTCCTGCTCAATTTTCTTCGATACTGGACACGTCAGCGAATACCGTAAGAATCCATACTCTGGGTACCTATAACCTAAGTGGCCGCTCGTGCGGCGGCGTCAGCGGCGACTGGCGGACGGCGGTGCGTTCAAAATCAATGCCAACGTATCGGAGTGGCTTGACTGAACGCTGCTCAAATGCCTTGCAAGCACTGATCGGGAAGCACCGACACGTTAAATAATTACAATGGAAATCTATTTCGCAGAAAATTTCAATTTGCTTTTATTTTGTGATTGCTATTTCTGGTAAAGCAAACCACGCAGATATGCCTTGTCGACAATTCAAGAAACAACTTATTTTTGTTATTTTTTATAGATATACGGGACCCGTTACTAATATTCCCGTTACACACACCAGGGTTTCATAAATAAGAATAAATTTGACGTTAGAGGCTTGTTGGACGTAAGTTGTAGTGACGGGTATATTTCTCTCGACTGCTCGTCTTGTTTGTACGTATATTTTCTGTATTTTCACCGAGCGCTTGTGAATAGGGATTGCTTGAGTGAGTTGGCGTATGAAATTATGTTAATGTACATATGTTTTGTTGGTTATTGCTATTCATGGTTCATCATCATCATCAGCTGTTTGCCGTGACATAATTACTGGCTTATAGCGAGTCGGTTTCCCGATACTATTACTTTTTTATTAACTCGTCGACTTTAATGCTTGAATTGAAACTTATCCCGAACTAGTAAGTACAGACTTTTCAGTGGAACTTTTATGGTCACATATTTTAGCGTCGCCGTCGATGGTCTTAAGGATTTTTATACAATATTAGTACGCTTGGGTGCCGGTCTGCCGGTGCCACGCTCCCCGGCGGGGCAGCGGCACAATCCACCGTGAGATTGAAGTTAATAAATTTTATAGAGGGATTGCCGGCTTGCCTATTTTGAGCACTCGTAAAAGTATTGTATACAATATTGACATAATTAAGCTATGCAATCTCGTACATTACTTAAGCCCCTAAGCAAGCTTTTTGGCCTAAACACGGTAGGCACAGAACTCACCTGAAAAGCTTTTATTATGCTACGATATAAAATACTATTGAAAAAACTGTTTTTTTTAACACTGTATCGAAAGTTAAATACAAAATCTCATCCAATATAAGACTAAATTGGAACGTTATAAAGCTTAAGGTTTTGTTAAAAAACTGTCACACGCCAGACTTTGTATCGCTTCCGCTTCGAGCTACATCGGACACTTCACAAAAAGTAATAAATCGCACCTTGGTTCTTGTAGCTCTCTTTAACACGTATGATCGAGACAGATTTATTTTCAAACTTCAGACCAGACTGGGAAAATGTAAAGCGAACAGCTTTGCTAAGATTTGTAACATTTTTACTAAGTTTTAATATCAGATACCTACCAGAAATACTAATCTCTTACCGGACGAACTGTGATTCGTTGAAATATGTTATTTGTCTAATGGGGCCCACCCACTATCAGTCGGCCTGACGATATTGGCCTGTCAGTTGTTCGGAGCTGTCAATTTTTTGTTCTAACTGACAGGCCGATATCGTCAGGCGGACTGATAGTCGGTGGGCCTCCTAAAACTCTGGTGGTGTGATCTGGTGGTAGTTACTCCTATTGAAATATTGAGCACCTATAAAAGCTAATAAATACCTATGGAAGTATACTTGTACAGTAAGGGCAAGCTAGATTCGCTGGGGATATGAGTCCACAGTAAAGATTATAATGTTTAGACAACTATAATTTACAGTAGAAATAATTTACAGTAAAAATTTACGCTAACGCACTTAGACCAATTAGTAATCTTAGGGTGAAAGCAAACGTACGGTGGACGGCACGGCTGCCTGGTTCGGTAACCCGACCGAATCACACACGCACACGTCCGGTTGTGACATTTTGACATGACATTAGGTTTTTATGCCGTACGGTGGCGAACCGTATGTGTGCGGGGAACTGGCATTTAGTATGAGAAATGCGCCTTCAGGCGACCTGACGCGGCGACCGTATACGGCGACCTGACATGCAAACCGAACGTTTGCCTGGGCCCTTATACAGCACTGCCGGTCAACTCTATTCTACGAAAAGAGTTTTTAAGAGTAAGTTTGGCCTGGCCAGCCACATAAAAGGATAAATGCTTAATTGTTGAGGTCGCCGTCATCGAAGTCGATGTGGAGGACTATAAACAATCTTATTGACCCAATGCTTCCATAAACAATAACAGGCGGTGCATGCGGTACGGCAAAAAGCCATTTATCTAGTCTACAATATTTCAAAACTGCCGTATTTATGTCACCTCTTTGTCGGAAACAAATACACTTCATCCTTGTTTACATAGTAAGTTTTACAAGTAAAGTAACAGGCAATCCATTACAAGCGGTATCTATCCCCAGAGATACAATACAAACTCCAGCCGTGAAGCCACGGGTCCCATGCCGATTATGTTTTTACAGCAATCTGTCGTGAGTATTCCAAATATTTACCTAATTGACGACTCAGCTGACCAGTTAAGTATAAGGTTCGTCTGTGTGCTCATTGCACTGAAAAAAAAGGGTAACAACTTCTTCGGCTATTTCATCAATAACCAAAATTCGGTAAGGAATATAAAGTTTATTTCAGTTAGTTACGAGTAAGGGCCCAGGCAAACGTTCGGTTTGCATGCCAGGTCGCCGTATACGGTCGCCGCGTCAGGTCGCCTGAAGGCGCATTTCTCATACTAAATGCCAGTTCCCCGCACACATACGGTTCGCCACTGTACGGCATAAAAACCTAATGTCATGTCAAAATGTCACAACCGGACGTGTGCATGTGTGATTCGGTCGGGTTACCGAACCAGGCAGCCGTGCCGTCCACCGTACGTTTGCTTTCACCCTAACTCAAAGTTTACGTATAGATAACAAAACATTTTGTTTGGTAAGTAATAAGCCTCAGTTTTGTAGTCCCAATTCTCAATTTACTGGTAGAAGTTTGGTTGCGATGTTTGAAGCAATTTCGGGATTTCTTTTCACCAGTTTCATATTTGCTGTTTGCCATGAGAGCGAACTAAGTATTCGCTGAGCAGAATATTTAAGAGTCAAATACTAATAAAATTCGTGAAGAAACAAAAAGTCAAAACAAAATATGATTTATTTGACTAAGCCTAGCAACTATTTACTCATAGCACTTGGAATTGTTATTTTGAATTGTTGTGCCATGTTTAACTGTAATAGACAATGATTTTATTAGAGCATGGTTTATAAAATAGGTCAAGGCGTTATAAAATTGTTACATTCGTATATTAATACTTGTGGTAACCTAGTAAATAGAGTGATAAAAGACAATCTGACGCTGCCGCAGAGCCAGTTTAAGATATGGCACCTGGTACGCTACTATACTAAAATAAGTACTTACAATATAAACAATACATTAAAAAACACAATCCATCTCAAACACAACTCCAACACACAACAAATAATCAACCAATATTGAAGTTGTATTGGAGTTGCATTAGAATAATTTTCAAGCAAATTCTGATTCATGCGTTTAAGCGCTAGCAACTATATTGCGTTGTTATTATATTGGAGTTGCATCGTTTCTAAATGTGTTTTAAAGTTGGAATACGGCCACTGCTTGCCAAAATACACATTTCAAATCACGTTTTACGGATCTCAATGTTTTCACCAGTTCGCACAAAAACTGAATTTGCGCGCGTTCGCGCTACCATCGCGAATATAGTTGTCTTGTCACAATTCGCGTCGAACGCTATCGCGGTCTCGCGCGACTTATCGCGTCAAGCGATCGCACGCGAACAATGCCGAAGATGCCACGCTTCCGGTACCGTCAGACGCAAAAGTGTTAAGCATAAACAGCTAAAAATTTACGTTTTCTAGACTTAACTCGTGTATTTTTACTATGCGTATGTTTCGGTAAGCACTATCCCTCAATTTTGAACTGTGTTCTAGATGATATAATACCTACCACAGATCGGACAGATCCTGGGTATTTAACAAGACTTTTAAATCAAAATACTATTGGGCTGTTTTTTTGTACAACTTGTACTAGCTAGAGTATGTAAATTGCCTGTGATATCATTGATATATTTTTTTTACCCATTCTATGTCTCTTTAATATCGATTATGATTATTATGAAACTATTTAGCCACCGTTGTCTTGATCTATTTCTACTATTTTTCATTTCATCAGATTTTATATAAACTGCTTCTGATCATTATTATAACGTTCCCTCATCTAGCAGGCTTTGGGTTAAAATATTTCACACTTTGTTTAACACACAAAAATATTTCAACTTCAACAAACTAAACAAAAAATAAGTACTATTATTCATATGATATAAAAATAATATGTCGATAATTTAAATAATTTATGTTAATTTAACAATTTCAGCTGCTAACTCTACCTCTTGTTGAGTCTCAAACACAAGAGAGCAGGGGGCGTATTGTGACACAGTGTTAATCTGATAGTTTAATTTATGCGCCAGCTTTGTTGGTCATTTGTCTGCTGTTCGGTACGGGAGACAAAGGAGATTGTCAGGAAAATAAGGCCTCAAGAAGGAAGTTATATCAACAGGACAGAATTTATTTATGAATAAATTATGTGACATTTTTTAATAACCTGAGATATAATGTAGAAGTTTTCACAATAAAACTTGAACCCTACTTATAAAAAAATCAAAAAATATTTAGCTCTCAATAATGACCTTTCAATAAATATGACAACGAAGGTGGCACACAAAATAAGGCATATACATGATTCACGATTAAAAAATCACCCAGTATTCTAGTCAATCATAGCTTCGATCCACCAATTAAAAGTTTGTTTTTAATAGCCAGAAATTGTGAATAAGTCCGGGAAATGGTAACACACCGTTGTCTAAATATAGGTTTGACTGAAATTTTTGATTGTCACGATGTTAGAGATGCAACGGATAGTGGTTTGGCCGGATACCGGATACCGGATATTCTGCCTGACCCTCCGCCGAATATTCGGTATCCGGCCGCCGAATATTCGGCCGGCGGTACTATACCTACAATTTGAGTTTTGCAGGTGCGCGTCGTGCAGGTTTCGACCTGTGTCGTAAGTGAACGTTCGCGCGGATACATTCCTAGGAATTCTAGGCAACAAAACGAATTTTATTATGTTAGTACGGAGTAACTTCTTTCAAAAGTACACACGCGCTCGCGTATTTTTGTGTAAAAAAAAATTTTTGTATGACTAGTGACTCTGACTACATCCGGTATCCGGCCGGATAGTACGAAGATATCCGGTATCCGGCCGGATACTAAAATAAGGGCCGGATAGGCCGGATACCGGATAGTAACCGGATATTCGGTGCATCTCTACACGATGTGACCGATCGCTCGTCTAGCTTATTATATTACGGACAGGACATCCGCCGCTGACCGACCGGAGCCTAACCTAATTTAGCCGTAAAATGTGGAATAAAATTAGCTTTACAATATTCTATTCACTGTAAACTACGTAAAGAGCTGCAGTGCCTTTATCGGCCTTATTCAATTATTTACTACGCTGAACTTTAGCAAGTTTGTTGGTGTGCATTAGATAATGTCAGATATTCGCTGTGTACATGATTGTGGCGCCATCTCTTGGGCAGGTGTTTAATCTTTTCTTTTTCTTTTTTATGTATAGGTTGTATTCCTTGCTTATATGAAATGTGGTTGTCTGATTCACTATTTTGACAGCAAACAGGGGCTTTTGCAGTTTCAATTCTTTTCACATTGTGCACTGCGATCGTTCTCGTTACCATACATGCACTTCGCACAAAGCGTATATAATTGCGATAGGCTTTTGTGTTGTAAGGTAATTACGCCCTCTTTCTAGAATTTGTGCGTAAATTGAAGAGTCGTATCTTATATGGGGACGAATGTATTCTACGACCCTTTTGTTTCCACACAGACCCTCTACTCACTGTGACATTTCATCAACGAATGAATGAAAAGGTCTAAGTGAATGGCATCATGATTCGTGAGTCGGTGAGTCATGTGTATTTTGATATACATAATTATGTAGGTATAAATATAATTTATGTCGTAGTAAACTGTGGATGGGGTTGAATTATAATTATATACTTAGTAAGGAAATGGAAGACACATATGTTAAGTAATACTTATGTAGCGTTTGCCGTCGTGCGTTTCTTTTTGTCTCCTGGATTTGCAATATTTTTTGCTAGCGTTAATCTCGAAGGGCCTGGACCCTCATATTTTTCAGGCAAATTTAAACGTTAGCACTGTGTATACCCGCTTATTCATAAACGTGCTTCAAACCTCATTTAGTTAAATTATGTTTTGTCTGTTTCTAACAAACACAACTGTCAAAGTGACAGATAAGGACAAAAGATGTTTTAGTTAAATGAGGTTTGAAACACGTTTATGAATAAGCGGGATGGAGTCCAATATATACACATAGGTCCGCAGTAGGTTAAATCTGCTCCAGCATCCTTCCTTTTTCACACAACGAGTAGATTTCGTGCATCTTTCAGTTTCACTGGTCCACAGGAGGTTAAATCCGCTCCAGCTTCCTTCCTTTCCCCCACATCGAGTAGATTTCGTGCATCTTTCAGTGGAACCATTTTGGATTCACGTTTATTATGAATCTGCTCTTCTGCTTCTATTATAACTTTCGCTCCCGTCGCTTCCTCTCTTCCCTCACACCGAGGTTTAACATAAACTCGCACGTCGATTATAACATGGGCAATAAATATATCTTTCAGTGACCCGCTTTGGCATTTGCATTTATTATACATCTCGTTTCTCTATTACCACATTCGCTTCTGCTTTCTGTCTTGCTTCAAACTGAGGCATATCATCTTGCTTCTTTTCATCTCCTTGACCTCCCTCTATTATCGCATAGACCGAGGTTTCGCATAAAATTGCCCGCCGATGATAAGATGGGTGGCACCGCTTTTGTATTCTCTCTCCGGCTTCCATTATCGCTATCGCTTCTGCTTTCTCTCTTGCCTGAGACTCAGGTCATATTATCATGCTTCTCGTCACCTTCCTCTATCGCGTCCGCTTCCTCTTTTGCCTCAGACCGAGGTTTCGCATAAACTTGACCGCTTTTGCGTTCACTCTTTTATACCTCTCCAATCCTACCTCTATTATCTCTATCGTTTCAGCTTTGTCTCTTGTTCAGACGCAGGGCATATTATCATATTTTTCGTCACCTTCCTCTATTATCGTGTCCGCTTCCTCTTTTGCCTCAGACCGAGGTTTCGCATAAACTCGCCCGCCGATGATAAGACGGGTGATACATCTTTCAGTGGCACCGCTTTTGTGTTCGCGTTTTATGTACTTCTCCTCTCCTGGTTCCATTATCACTATCGTTTCTGCTTTCTCTCTTACCTCAGACTCAGGTCATATTATCATGCTTCTCGTCACCTTCCTCTATCGCGTTCGCTTCCTCTTTTGCCTCAGACCGAGGTTTCGCATAAACTTGACCGCTTTTGCGTTCACTTTTTTATACCTCTCCAATCCTACCTCTATTATCTCTATCGTTTCAGCTTTGTCTCTTATTCAAACGCAGGTAATATTATCATATTTCTCGTCACCTTCCTCTATTACGCGTTCGCTTCCTCTTTTGCCTCAGACCGAGGTTTCGCATAAACTCGCCCGCCGATGATAAGACGGGTGATACATCTTTCAGTGGCACCGCTTTTGTGTTCGCGTTTTATATACTTCTCCTCTCCTGATTCCATTATCGCTATCGTTTCTGCTTTCTCTCTTACCTCAGACTCAGGTCATATTATCATGCTTCTCGTCACCTTCCTCTATCGCGTTCGCTTCCTCTTTTGCCTCAGCCCGAGGTTTCGCATAAAGTTGACCGCTTTTGCGTTCACTTTTTTATACCTCTCCAATCCTACCTCTATTATCTCTATCGTTTCAGCTTTGTCTCTTATTCAAACGCAGGTAATATTATCATATTTCTCGTCACCTTCCTCTATTATCGCGTTCGCTTCCTCTTTTGCCTCAGACCGAGGTTTCGCATAAACTCGCCCGCCGATGATAAGACGGGTGATACATCTTTCAGTGGCACCGCTTTTGTGTTCGCGTTTTATGACTCGGGAAATTCGGGACGGGACGTGTCTTAAACCAACATGCTACTTGTGAAAACATGTTGCCTTTATGATGGCAAAAGTTTACTAGGTTGCAGTCCGTGAGGCTAAATATAGAGAAATATACTTACGAAAAATTATATAGACCTACTGAATTTTTTTATTTTTTTCTTTACGTTTAGTGATTTTAGTTTTTTTTTAAGATTTTACATGGTGCTAAATAACTCGAACAAGGTCAATGCGGCAAGGTTAAGGCAAAGTGTCTTTGTTTCACTTAAAGAAAACTTAGTTATTGTGATCGACAATAATAATACCCAGAAATGTCAATAATACCCAAATACATACATACACACATTGTTTTAATATACCTAATAATTCCTAAGGGCAATAACAGTGGATACAGTTCAGAGAAGACTCATTTTGGGTCGTTGCGCCAAATAAGTAAGTAAGTAAGTAAGTATGAAAAACATTAAAAGTTGCAAAATCACCTACATAAAACAAATTGCTGGAAATTATGTAAACAAATAAGCATTCGTTCGATATTGGCTACACAGAAATAGAACCGGAGGTTTATTTATATTTTCCCAAAACGCTGTATCATTTAATAAGTAATATGCCGCAGTCCTACACAAAGCTGAATGCAAGCCACAAACCGTGCATTGTAAAGCTATTTCATAATGTAGACAGACTCCCTGCCTCTCCTGAAGATCTGTGTAGGAAGAACCTAGAATTGATAAGAAGTACGCTGAAAAATTAAGTTACCTGTGGTAGTAACTTTTTAAGATGTCTGAATCTTACACGATCAAATCCTACAATTCAGAAAATCTTACTATACCTAAGCTAATGTTGGTTTCTAACCATTTACAAGAAGCAAATCTTGGCTATCACAACCATTTTAATGACACTAACTCTGTGAATCTTTTTTGTACAGAGTCGGCAACGAGCATGTGACACCTCTAGAGTTGCAGGCATCTATAGGTTACGGTAGCTGCTTACCATCAGGCGGGCCGTGTGCATGTTTGCCACCGTCGTGGTATTAAAAAAAACGAAATAATTGAGCACGTCCAAATTGAAATTCATCTATGTAAAAATACTATTCAGCAAATCAATAAAAATTTTAGACTAAATTCATAGAAAGCTAACTTATGCCATTAGCGGATTAACTATTTTCAATCCATCATCTATTTTCAAGGCGATAAAGTGCTTGTACATATATTTTTGGGTACCTTCGCCGCTCAGAAATATTTGATGGCGACTGTACTCTTGTATAGTAATTGTGAATGTTATTTTTTATTAAAATAGTTATCTTGTGTCAACGATATCCACTTGGATATTTTATTTACCTCACTTTGTTATGGGGGGCACAAGAATAGAACCAGCGTGATTTATATTTTATCAAAATGATTCTGTTTAATAATAAGTAACTTGCCGTAGTCAGAATTCCTAACTAAATCCGAATAGAGGCTACGAACCGTGATTTGCTGTGGAGCTATTTCATAATGCAGACACTCGGTTTCCTGCCTTTCCTGAAGTTCTGTGTGGAAGGAACCCGGAATATTAATGAGGAGTAGGTACAATAGGATAGGACGCTGGTAACTTAAATTATTATACATATATTTGTTCCTGAGTTATGGGTGTTTTCTATGTATTTAAGTATTTATCTAGATCTATCTAATATATATATGGTCGCCTAGTACCTACAACACAAGCCTTATTGAGCTTACTGTCGGACTTGGTTGATTTTGTGTAAGATTGTCCTATATTTATTTATATTATTTATTTATATATATAAGAAGTGCTAGACGCAGATTGTAACTGGGCAAAATAACTTGTGCTTAAACACTAGCTCGCCAACAATAAACAAATAAATAAATAAATATTAGAACAATCTTACACAAATCAACCTAATCCCACGGTAAGCTCCATAAGGCTTGTGTTGTGGGTATAATAGATAAATATTAATACATACTTAAATACATAGAAAACATCCACAACACAAGAACAAATATCTGTGATAAACACACAAATAAATGCCCTGACCAGGTTTCGAACCCGGGACCTCCTGCTTCATAGGCATGTTCACTACCGACTGGGCTAGGAGGCCGACAAAATGTACCTACAATAGACCATCTACTCCAACAATATCCTAAATTTTGTATACAGGGTGTAACAAAAATACTGGTGATCCGTTTAAGGGCATTATTGGTATCGTATTGCGAGTAAATAAAAGTTGAACAAAAATTTTTTGGACGAGAAATTTTTTTTTTGTATGGGCCACGTCGTCCCGGCCGGCCAACCCTCCATACAAAACCAAATTTTTCGCAAAAAAAAATTAATTCATAGTTTTTCATAATAAGAATGCGATACCAGTATTTTTGTTACTCCTTGTATAGCGGATTAGGGCATGCAATACCGATATTGCTTGTATGGGCTAATACCGGAATTCCGGTATTGTCCATACAATTAATACCGGTATTGCATGACCTATAGCGGATCAACCACTAAATTGTCAAAAAAAACTCTTTTATCCTAATAAGTAAGTTTTTTTTCTCTTACGGTTCATTGTAAATTGCACATTTGTTTAAAGAAATATACACATAGATAAAACATCTCCTAATTATAATGGTCTAGCGTAAGGCTAACATTTCTCTTTAAAGTAGAATGAGAAAAATGATATTTATAAGAAGTACAGAAAAATAAAACGTAGGGAAATTACTAACTGGATAGCTATTTGGAAAAAAATTCACATCAATTCTTGTAAAATAATCCATATTTTTCTTTAACAAAAGATAGATCTAATACTTATCATTTTGCTTAACTGATTACACTTTTAAAATTATAAGCATTGATAAGCTACTTTAGACTGTTATCTTTTCATTTCATCCCAGCTTTAAATATCCAACAATAAACTCCAACGAGATTTATTTTGCACTCTTGACTTGAAGCGAAAGCCGTATTATTTGAACCTTTTTCCCCGAAACCATTAAAACCACGTTACCTGTTGTCTGCTTGTATCATATTAAATCTTCCGACTGACATTTGCTCGGAGATGATGTACACACGGCTTTTAAGAATGTGCAAATATTTTGGATTAAATCACTAAAAATCTCTTCCCGCGGGTGTCGTAGGAGGCGACTAAAGGATAAGGGATAAAGGGACCTCTGATCCCTACTACTCGTGGGAACGCTGTGGTGATTCATTTAATTAATAATCATCGGCATGGCGGCGATGCGGTTCGCCACCCATCACGTCTCATTCTTCACGGGGGCGAGAAGTAGCTCACGGAGAGCCGTTTTGCTATATTGATTGTAGCAAATGGAAATCCGTGATCCCTGCCTACCCCTTTTGGGAAATAGGCGTGATTGTATGTATGTTGTACGTATGTATGTAAATCACTAAAAGTAGATATTATGTACCTAGCGCATTCAATTTCGCGATAACTTACAAAAAGGATCCCGAGAATCGCTTTTGACAATCGAACTTTTCATTCGAATTCAAGATTTCGAGGGGGGAGGTTCTTAATTCGTCGGGGTATTAGTTTTTTTATGTTTTATTCGAAGACGGCTGGACCGATTTGGAAAATAATTTTTTTGGTTGAAAGAGTATACTTCACTTCCCATTGTCACCGGGTCCGGATCTGATGATGGAATCCTGGAGAAGTCGAGGGAACTCTGCAACTATTATAGGGCACACCTATAGTGATTTCAGTATTTTTTACAGCAACTCCGGCATTTCCTCTTGGAAAAGCGAAGCCTAAGTGAAGTCGTTTTTTTTGTTTAAGTTTATTACGAAAGCGGTTACCATCTGACTCTGTGATGGGAAACTAGGCTTTATTCAGATTATTCAACGTAGGTAAAGCCGTTATAGAAGAAATATCAACAATAAATTACTATAACGCCTATATACAACTAGGGCATGCAATACCGGTATTATTTGTATGGACAATACCGGAATTCCGGTATTAGCCCATACAAGCAATACCGGTATTGTATGCCCTATATACAACTTATGTATGTATACGCACGCCGTCGATATTATAGCAAAATAATTACTTACCAACTGTGTACCTAATGATTGGCGTTTTTCACGTCAGTAGCGTCCAGCCGGATCCGTCCGTGATACATAGCGGTCCTACACGCAATGGTCTCTTGTTGACGCTACAACAAAACAAATGCTGTTTCGCTTTATTTACTGCCATTTCATCTGTAAGGCCTCAGTTGCGTCGAGCTTACGAGGAATTTGAGCAGTGTTTTCTAAGGCAACTCTAATGTTTGCATTTGATTTATGGTCCATTGATATGCTACATTCTACCTTACGTCTAATCAAGTATTGCTGATTTTTTTTATTTGTGAATTGTGATGCTGATGAAACAGGTGGCCAACTTAGAGGTATACAACTTTTTTGCCGCAATTTTATTTTGGCGGTAAATATGACAGTTATTGCATGAAAATTAGTTTGTGTAGATACGTCAAATTTATTACGGAGCATTTTAAGACGGGGCCAAGTGTCAAACGGCACGAGTTACAATAGAAACATTAAAGATAACGTTTCCCGGTCGATTAATTTCGAGAAACGGTACCATTGACTGGCCCCCAAGATCGCCTGATTTAACAGCTCTTGACTTTTTTCTGTGGGGCTATCTAAAGGGACGTGTCTATGCTAATAGGCCAACGAACCTTCAGCAATTAAAACAAAATATCGAAACACTGTCACTGAGATAACGCCAGAAATGCGTGAAAACGTGATGAAAAAGGCGATGAAAGGGTTCGCATCTGCCATGCTGCTAGAGGTGGACATTTGTCTGACATTATTTTCTATGTGTAATTGCTGACCCTACATATTATATTTAACAAGGAATACTTAATATTTTTTATGTTTTATAGAATAAAATTTCAAAAATAAAGTGTATACCTCTTATTTGGCCATCCTGTATTAGACAAGAGTTTCCGGCCTCAGAATCACACTGGGTCAACAAATAAAAAATATATAAACACTATAATTTTCGACTTCTTTTTGATTTCTAACATTTGTTTTAACAAAGGATGTATGTTGTCCTTTCCCGGTGAACCCCCGTTCATGACATCACGTCATGCTAAAATGTCTAGCACGGTGTGACATCACGTTATATCTAAACCCTTATTATTATTATTATTTTAATTAATGAAGGAAAAAATCGTGTCCAAGCTAAAGTCATCATCATCATCATCTCAGCCATAAGACGTCCACTGCTGAACATAGGCCTCCCCTTTGGACATCCATAAGTATCGGTCGGAAACGACTTGCATCCAGCGCCTTCCGGCGACCTTTATAAAGCTAAAGTAAGTCGTTGTTATTAAAGTTTATTTCTAAATGGACGTACCTTTATACAGTGTGTAAATTTAATACGGGCGAACCTTTTAACGGTAGCTTATAGGTCATGCTGAACAACTTTCATTATGGAGCCTACCCCGAAATCGCTGTTTTTTTTGCCACACTCATACATTTTGTCGCATTATTATAGGTTCGCCCGTATTAGATTTACACACTGTATGATAGAATTGGCCGTGTAAAATGGAAGTACGTCGGACCGGCAATCCGAAGGTCTCAGGTTCGAATCCTGTCAAGCTCCAGAGTTCTCCACGGTTGATTTTTTCATTATAATAAGTAGATATCTGTTTCCAATTTGTGAAAACGCGATTATCAAAACTTAACAAAAAAAACGCTAGTCTCAAGAAAATAGTATAATTTACGAACCGTTAACGTCATGTTTTTGTATTCTGTATGCGGAGAAATTCTCCTAGGTCTCTAGTTGTTTGCTGTCTAAATATAAGGTTCGAAGAATCCACTCAAGTTACGATTCTCTTTATTCAGTTATGATGCGAATGTTCGAGGAACACTGAAGTATGTTAGTTTTGGTGGAACAGCAAAACCTTAAGTTTGGTGTTAAAAGTTGTTTTTTTAAGCATATATATGACTTTCAATCCGGTGGTCTCGGGTTCAAACCCTGACTCGATTGACCCTACGTTTCTCGAAACTCAAGTACAAAATATGATTTCACATTTACCAGTTGCTTTACGGTATAAAGGAAAGCATTAGATTTCATTGCAAAGTTGAAAGAATGGGCGTCGTTTTCATTAAACTAGTTCCACGAAGTCGATTATTGTGATTAGGTTTTCAAGTGAACCGTGAAAAAATCCGGGACAAGCGCTGAGAGAATAGATACCTAGTGTTAAAACTTGTTTTGATTACCACAGAGCATAATAATAGAGTCATAAGAATGTATTCGAAATCTTATTTAGGTAGTGGACGATTTTGTCTCCAGCGATTTTAATCCATCTATAACAAAGTAGACAAAATTTAAAGTCTCGCGTCCAATTTTCTAAGCTCCTTGTACGAAGCTTTTGTGAATAAAAATCTCGGGCAAGTTTAAGCTCTGAGAGCGGAAACCGAAGCTTCAGGTCAAAGTCCGCATTAGCCTGAAGCATTAAGCTCAAAAGCTCAGTTAATGTCCATCGGTTTAGAGTAGATGGATGTTTGGATGTCTCTTTAAGATGTTCAGTGTCTAACATGCCGTCGCGTGCTACAACTTTGCCTACGATGCACAACTTTGCCTGGCTTGAAAAACATGGTTTTTCTTCACCAAACAGCTATTTATGAGATATCCGCCTTTCTTCCATCTCAGAAATAAGATATAAATAGCTGTACTGGTACATATTTTTCACTAATCCGATACACCTTAAGAGGCTGACAACAACTGAGAGAAATTTGCTTTGTCAGTCTAACAAATTCGACTTGTTGCGTGTTTATCAGTTTGAATCTAAAGTATTTTAGTAAACAGAATCGATCACCAATATTGATAATACAAGTCGAATTTGTACAAACAACAAGGTTAAACTTGTTAAAAGATATTGGATTGAATCAGCCAAATATATGTTTAAAACAATATGTGCCATGTTGGTTTTATATAATCGAGATGTCGATTTAAATAACACTTAAACTAAAATGACAAGTAACTTGTAGAATGAACTAATTAAACTTAACAAAATCGAACTTGTAGTTTTAACCAAAGAGCTTGTAGGCGCTATTTTAAATTGAGAGTTTGGTTGAACGAACGTGAATTTTCTCTCAGTGCCCGATGCCCTTCAAATTGACTTTACTTAAACAGTTTTTTAGCTATAACTATTTGTTTTCGAAAAGTAAAAGAAATATATGGTATTATTCATTATATTTGGAAGAACTTTGTTAATTCCGATACATGGTTGGACGAAATCAGCTCGAGAGAAAATAATTCCAAAGTTACTTCTTAAAATTAGCTTTAAACAGTTGTATGTCTTTAGTTTATTGACTTGTACGTTTGTTATTAAGGACAACATTCTACCATACTAATACTAAAAACTTCATTATTTTATATTTCTCAATGAATGCGGAGTTTTTTTTTTATTCGTCATTTTGCAAAATTAGTAATGAGCTCCCATACTAATCGTAACACAGTGTTTCTCTTTCACTCGCGCTGAAATTGATAGGGATGGAATGTATCTATTGTCATATCTTAAACGGTTATTACCGATGGTATATAACTGGTGAATGTAATGTTTGAATGACAACACAAAAACCGTTAAAGGTTGTACCTTAAAAGGAGCCCATATTTTTTTCAATATGATACTTACTAAGAAAAATATATGAATATTCAATCCCAATTCTTCAAGCGAAATAATGAGATATATCTTTAGCATCCAGGAAAATAGTTATATAATAGGTACTTACTAAGAAATGCTAAGAACTTACGGCTTAGCAACAACAATTTTTATGTGCGTGTATCAACCGGGGGACTCGTAAACGTTACATTGTTGGCTGCTCATTAAAATTGTACGCCTTATCGATAAGGCTTAGTGCAGACTAGAACAGTCGCCATCAAAAATATGTCGGAGCAGCTGAGGTACTCAGACACATCTTACACTTTAGATTTATTGGCAGGAACAAGTATATAAATAAATTACAAATATGATTTATAAGTAAAACTTACCTATTTAAATAAACTTTAACTAAAAACTAAAATTAAAGCAACTAAAAATATCTGTATCTGTACGCTTTATTTCCCTGGCAATTAATTATTTAGTTTTATATTTACTTATAGTATATTAGCTGTATCATTGTCAGAAAAGGCTAAACAAATATATATATTTGTTTATAACTATCTTGAGTAGTATATATTCAGATTGTAGACGTTAATTATTTAGATTAAGGTACGATGGGCTGGCATAATCTTAAGATTAAAAGTCCCTAAATAAATGAATGAAAAAAAAACCAGGATTCTTGTTATTGTTATGTAAATTTTATGTAAATACAAAAGTTAACGTCATATAAATGGATTTTCATATTTTTTCTCCTACAGGCATCTTTCTGTTCCTTTGTCTATGTATGACATTATTTGCTGACTGCATCAAATTGTTAAAATAATGAGTGAAACCGTGTGATTTAAAATCAGTATATTTATGACATGTATATGCACATAAATATATACAAATTATACGGTATAAGGTATTCTCAAACAAGGATAAACCGAAGTTTGCCCCAGTTGGTGCAGCGACGGTTGTTGGGCTAACTTAGTTAGAAGTTCAAGCGCTGTCAAACGCTATTTCTGTGCGTTCAGGATATTCTGATGGTCTGTTATGATATTAGTTATGATTTGAAAATATTGGTTGTGTAATACCGTAAAACGGGGGGAGAAGGGATCGCGGGGGCAATCGGGTCATCTTCATTGTCACATTTTCATTATCCAAAAGTGTTGATCCAAAAATTTTTCCAACTCACATTAGTAGGAAATCCCACCTCATCCCGTAGTCACCTAACTACGGGGTGAGGTGGGATTTTGTGTTAATTGTTATAGTTAATGGAACAACAGAAAATCATGAAAAAACTATAATTTATACGGCCGACACATTTTATGTATAAAAATCAACGTGTCACATGTAAAAATATTTTTTATCGAGGTTTGAACATCTGTTTTGACTAGAGATGCAACGGATAGTGGTTTGGCCGGATACCGGTTACCGGATATTCGGCCTGACCCTCCGCCGAATATTCGGTATCCGGCCGCCGAATATTCGGCCGGCGATACTATACCTACAATTTGAGTTTCGCAGGTGCGTGTCGTGCAGGTTTCGACCTGTTTCGTAGTGAACGTTCGCGCGGACACATTTCTAGGCAACAAAACGAGTTTTATTATGTCAGTACGGAGTAACTTCTTTCAAAAGTACACACGCGCTAGCGTATTTTGGTGTAAAAAAATAAGTTTTGTAGTGTTATCGTGAGAAGTGAGTGACTCTGACTACATCCGGTATCCGGCCGGATACTAAAATAAGGGCCGGATAGGCCGGATACCGGATAGTAACCGGATATTCGGTGCATCTCTAGTTTTGACCCTACTCACCCCATTTTACGGTACCGGACAAGTGTAAAGACGTATATTAGTAAGGATCCCTTTTTCCTTTTTGAGGTACAGAAACCTAAAAATTAAAACAAATTAACAGATATTTACAGCTTAAATATTTATTCGGCTAGCACATCTTTCCCCGATCGGTGCGACTAGATTAATGAGCCAATTTCCGACTACAATTTTTTTCACTGTTTCCCATGGCTTTGGACGTATCTGACTGTTAGAGTCATTATTCCTTTGTCTGTATCCGAATCAATTTGTCATCCAGCCTGCTCGAGCCCTAGCGTATGGATAGTCTCGCTTAGCCCCATTCCTCAACCGAATCACGAAGCGTCATAAAAAGGAGCCTAGTCGCCTCGCGTGCCAATTGTGAGTGACTGAAAAATTCACGAACGCACACCCTTATATCCTTGTACCACTACCATGAGTTTACTATTAAAACTCAGAAGCACAAAAATTACAAGTTTATAGTTATCGCGAAATGTACGCGAGTTTACAGTGACCAGCATACTTCACAAACAAAAAGAAAGCAACATATAAGTATACATCATCTTTTTTGTTGTTGTAAGTTGCGGAAAGTCTCAAAAAACTTGGGAAATTTCTCGGAATACTCCAGAAACTTTCATACGATATCTAGGAAATTTATGTTTAAGAAACAGAAAGTTTCAACCCCATACAAAATTTTGAAAAGAATCTGAAATCCGCAATTTTGGAAAGTTTCCATCAGCACATCAGTTGGGTTGTACACTAATTTATTTTCTGAGGATCAGAAAAGATTGGACTGACGATAAGTGAGAAGTTAAGACACTACTGCATTGTACCGTCGTTGGTGCCCACTCAATCTAGGGGACATATGAACTTAGTCACCATGCATGGGACCATTATTTTAGTTGCGTTAACGTTTACGATATGAACTCTATGGTGTAGAATACGAATCAGTCTTGAGTCGTAGCCTTTTGCAAGTAAATTAGTACCTTTACAAATAAATGTGTAGTGACGCTTCTTAATGCGGTGTCTGTGAAGTCTGAGTTAACGTTATGTGAGTTTCAGATTACAGCTCATGGTAGGGGTACATAAAGTTGAGATCCGTTTTTGTTTGACTGAAATTTTTATACTCGTACAGTCCTTGAGCTTTAAGAAGAACCTTCGGGAATCGGCGATGCCACACGAAGGTAATATTGCTGTTCCGCTTTTTCATGTGTCACTTTTGATTGATACCCGACGTCTCTTTCTAAAAACCGAAGGTTCTTTTAAGAGCTCACGGACTGTACGTATAGGTATTGTTTTATACAGGATGTCACTGGAAGCAAGCATCAAAACTATTGAATGACTTTTATTGTTTGTGATTTTACAATATTTGTAATACGATTTGAATTTTCCATTTATTTCGGACTCTTAACTTGTCTTTTTGATTTGGATACCTAACTACTAAAAAACTAAAGATTTTAATAAACTTTTTTTTAATTTTTATTGTATTATATTGTTTACTTTAACTACTCTAAGAGCGACCATTTCACAACCCTTCCAGATTAGTCCCTTACTTACACCACCCTGTATAACCGGGTGATAAAAGCAAGGGCCAACATAAATTCAGCCATCTCAAGACGTAAACCAACGAAATTGATTAGCGCCAATCTGCTTATCCCGTTTGGGTCTCCGTAAATTACAGGCTAATGCCTCTCAGGAGTGTTACTAGTGATGTGCCGTTCCTGAGAATCCTAGATTCCCGTGTCGCGGGATTCCTATTTTATGAAGTTAAAAGTTTGCAGGTGTGTAATAGCGTTTGACGAAAAAGTGCTGCGTGTTGAACAGTTTGGCCGCTGTTGACTTGTTAAGTTGTAACTTTTTAGTTTTAATAAAGCGCCTATGAAAGTGTTGGGCAAACACACTAATGGTAATTTGGATGCCAACGAAAGGCAAAAAGTTACTAAAATTAATAGAGACGCACTTTTTAGGCAATGGGTAGGTGGCATTTATGCACTGTAATGGTAACATTTTTCATTTCCTAGACGTACTTACTTACTTCCTTACTTACTTCACTGGCTCAGTGACCCAAAACGGATCTTGGCCTCTGACACAAGAGAACGCCACTCTGCTATGTTCTGCGCCACTTCACGCCAGTCCGGTATTCCAAGGGCGGATATATCTTTCAGGGCTTTGTCTCTCCAGCGGTATCTGGGGCGTCCCGACGGACCCTACCTCCTACGGACGGTTGGACGGTTCCTAGACGTAATCCTGCCAAATTAATTAGCGCCAATCTGCTTAGCCTCTGTAAAGTATACTGCCTCTTAGGAGTCCTGATGGTGATATGATGTGAATATATAATATTATATACGAAAGTATTAGTTAAATAAGGTCGATTTGGTAAAATAAAATCGTATAAGAAATATTTCCTTAAATTAGCAGTATTTCCTGTTAAAACACTTTTGTTAATAATTTGAGGTTTACTCGTAGGTAATTACTTACAGCAGAGTTTGGAGAGGCTTCCTTAAAACGAAGGAAAATATATTTTGAATATTCCCGTTTCCCATCACTACTTAAACGGACGTTTAGAATTTAGTGATGTTTGAATTTTGGGGCAAATTGTGTATCGTTCATGTGGATCTCTTGGGGTTGTTCGTAAGGGTTAAAGAAGAAAAACTGGTTTGACGTCTTATTTATATGCCAACTGATAGACAAAAGACGTGTGGAATATTGTAAGTAACAGGAGTTACCTTTCCGAGTGTGTAAACCTGTATTAATTTGAAACCAATACATGTTGACTAGCGTTTAACGGAACTAGTATTTTTTTCTTTTACTGCTAGGTACAGTCGACCAAAAATGTGGTTTACCAACCTACGGTTGAGGTTCGTTTGAACGTCATGAGACAACAAGGTCGTGCACGTTTTAAGCTCCGTTAGAAATGTCAACCTTAGCCTTCGTTAGATGAGTTAGATCTCGCAGAAACTTTTGTCAAAACTGGTAGACCACTTTCTTGGTCGACTGTACTAAAAATTGCCATACTATATCCTATTACTTACATCTACGTATAAGTAGCGTCAAAGTAGAAACGTAATAGGTAACAAATACCCTCATCGCTATTCACAATACGCAGCGGTACCGCGAAATTTTGAAAAATTACTAGTCCTCTTTCACATTTTCCCATAAGTCCATTTAAAGACTCATTTAATTATACACCTTACCATCTTGTAATAAGGTAAGAAATCAAGATTTTTTTTGGAATAGATATGTCATTTTTGCTAAGAAGGGTGTAGTAGCACACGTAAAAGATAAAAATCGTCCGTCACTCGGATATTCAGGGCCGCGTTAACCCTTCTCGAGTTGTGTTACCGACGCTTACAGAACGTTTTCTTAGTAATGTGAAGTGAAAAGGGTTAGTATACCTAGTAGACTTCTGTCAGAGTGCAGATGTGTGGATAGTGGATACTTACAAAGACATTTGTCTAAATATTGACGGAATCGTTTTTTTTATTTTGTCTTAAAGAGTATTTTTTTGTTTATGTAGATGTTATGGCACTTATGGCGGCTTTCACACTGTTGCGACGGTTTCCGCATGCGGCGCCGGTGCGCGAGCGAGATAGCGCTCTGCATGTGTAGAGCTCTGTTGTCCAGTTGTGCTTGCACACCATCGCCGCATTCGGTTGCGGTGCCAGTGTGAAAATCGCCTAAGACTTATGAAGACTTAACCGTCTAGCAGTGTAACGATAAAGTTCTTCTACTTCGTTATTTTTACTAACCTAAGAGGAAAAATATTTATCTAAAGGTAACTCGGATCAGAACGCACACTCGGGGCTACGCTGTGAAGAAATCGAAAAATTTGGAACAACTATGAAAAATCAAAAAGCGGTAAGCTAACAGTTCCGTTTTTTTTGTAAGAACACACTTCGCTTACGCTCAGCTCGTTCGATTATTGTAACGACATGACGCTCCTGACGTAATCAGGTCACGTTATAGTGGTAAATGTGAAGCAAACGCCCTCTATTCAATAAGAATAGCAACCCGTAATACGGGCCCAGGAGGTAATCTCTCAAGGGAAATGATTTTTTTTACACCGGTCCACTTTATGCCACCTTTTGTTTGAGTTAAAACCCGAGCTACACTGTGGGCTACCGAGTTTTCTATTCATAGTGTAGGATCATGATACACTTTGCATCTTTTACAAAGGATTAAGGATCATAATTGTTAATATAATTCACATCGACTGCATCTGAGTTCCACAGATCACAAGACAGATTGGGCAGATTGAAGAGAGCACAAGTCTAGCTGTTATTTTTAGTCTCCACAATAAAAAAAAGACTATTAAAATAATGAATGAACAGAATTATACGGCTCGGAAACTAAACCACACTATACTGACTAATTCTAGTTATAAATCTTCGCTATATCTCTTTTTAATGGCCCGCATAAAATTTTCTAGCATCAAGACAGAATGCACCACAACCTGATCCATGTTACACTTTGCATCTTTTACAAAGGATTAAGGATCATAATTGTTAATATATTCCACATCGACTGTATCTGAGTTCCACAGATCACAAGACAGATTGGGCAGATTGAAGAGAGCACAAGTCTAGCTGTTATTTTTAGTATCCACAATAAAAAAAGACTAGTAAAAGTGATTAAGGAATAGAATTATACGGCTCGGAAATTAAACCGCACTATACCGACTAATTCTAGTTATAAATCTTCGCTATATCTCTTTTTAATGGCCCGCATAAAATTTTCTAGCATCAAGACAGAATGAGCCACTGGTAGAACTATTTTAAGGTTAACGCTTACTTGTCTTCGGTTTATTATGCGTGGAATTATCTCGTTACTTTACAGGCGAATGTTCGTTCGCTTTTACTAAAGTTATTGGCCCATAAATGTAGTGGAGTCGATTAAAAATTGTTACTTGTTGTAAAAAGAGCTATAGCTAGTACGAGCAAGGTTAGTACGGATGTTCGTTCGCCCGGTCACTGTTGAGCCGCCGTAAGGATGTTAATTTATTTATTTGCTATTTTGTTCATAACTAGGTATTGTTTTGATTTTAGTTCTTCGCATCGTAAACCACTTCCTGAAAGTTTAAAGGACTGCCTTTTAACTTTTAGAACTGTACTGTCAAATCAAATAATATGATAATGCTCCAAAACACGCATGTGCGTCACTATTTCTTTAAGTTAAGAATAAATAAAAGTTGACTTCCCCAATCGCACCATAAGTATACATATTTCAGCCTGGAAAAATTACTCCACGGCACGTTACGAGCCACTAGTTTGGATAAGTAGGTAGGCAGTGGCGACGAAATCGCGCAACTCGCAGTACGCCAGGCCTAATAGCCAAAAATTTTCAGCCATTCGCACCTTCTCACCCCACCAAAGTGCGCAATGACAAGTACGCTTTAACCTTTAAAATACTTACCATTGGAAGCGGTATTTTAGTCTCTCAATGAATAACACATGAGCTGCGTACCTTTATTTGACCTACGTGGAACCGAGTGAATTTTAAAATACCGTAGCCGATGGAAAGTTTTTATTAACTCTTTGTTTATTCATTCAGCCTGCAAGGGGGTTAGGGTGGAGAAAACAAAGGAAATGTTACGGATATTCGATTTCGCGACTATAGCGTTCAACCAATATCTAAATTTGCGCTTACTTAACAGTGCTGAGATAGGTAACGCGGAACCACGCATTTTTTTTAAAAACGCGTGAACAGACAACAAAAAATTCACCCTCTAGGTGTATTCATCCATCCATATTATGGTATACTTTTATGGTAGGTATAGGCGGTACTATTAAGCGGCGGGGGTGAGTAATGGTCATACAAAAGTTCAAAAATCAAATTAAACCGATCTGAGAGGTCCCAAAACCATCTAGGGAGGATTGGTAGCGTACCAAAACCTTTCTATAAATCCAAAGAAAACTATAATCGCTGCACACTTGAAATATACTCCTTTTAATCACAAAACCGACAGTCATTTATTCTTAAGGAAAGCTTAAAATAACCTCAGACGCAGTATAAAAGGATTTCAAAGGCAGTGGCTATATATTATTCAGCCTGCGTCCGAGAGCAAATGAAAAAGTTTTCAGTATTCAATGACTATTGGACCGCCACCAAATAACTCGTAAACCGAAAACCGAAACTTTGAGGATTGAACCGAAATTACGAGTTTACTGGTTATGCATTCAGATGGTGAGAACTTGATTAGGTTGTATTCAAAGTGCTTTATTTAATACGAAACTAAAATTAAAAATATAAAACTAAGTACGATTTTTAAATTAAGTTTAGTGGTAATTTTAAGCTGATTTCATATGTATTGATTTGACATGTTCTTAATGGAATAAATAAAACTAAGTTACTTAAATTAAAACTAAATAACGAATCAAGCGTACTTACCTAAAATCCCTGTTACAAACAGACTACCCTCTAAGAGGTCCCTCAGCGGCATGAAACTATTGATTAAGTTCGTGTTACCTACTTAGGTATTCCATTAATGGTTGTTTTGTCGAGAAACGTTTATGTACCTAAATAATATGACGAAAGTACTATTTTGCTTTAAATTAATTGATAATATATGGTGACCAAATGACCGGTTTAGTGGACATGACAGAAAGTAAAACATGATTTATAATGAGACACCTCATTGAATCTGCTGAAAACTAGTTTTTTTTTTAGTCATAATTACTGGTTTGGCCTCATTAAGGGAGGCAAAACCAACAACAACAACAACAAGTCTGGGTCTGCGCGCGCCAACCCGCCTGCCAAGCGTGGCGCGTATGGCAAACTCCCCCTTTAATGATAAGTGCCATTAACCGATACTTATGGAGGTCCAAAGGGGAGGCCTATGTTCAGCAGTGGACGTCTTATGGCTGAGATGATGATGATGATGATGATGACAAGTCTGGGGTCTTAACAGAGTCCTTCAGGACCCTTCAAGCCGCGGGACTGCCAGCAGAAATCCGGTGCCATTTACAACGCTAATGCTGGAACCACACTTCGGGTATTCGGCCAAATATTCGTGTTGCGTCTCTTTCTGTTTTTATCGTATAGAGAGAGATATAACACGAATATTCGGCCGAATAACCCGAAGTGTGGTGCCAGCATAAGAGATAGTCAATGATCTTGCTTCAGTTTACGGGACCGAAGACAACATGAACAATAACGATCAGAACTTCAGTGATATAAAGGTGTATAAGGTACTTTTTCTCAAAAATGTCCCGCAAGGTTGACTTTTACGGTTTAATATCAGGCGGTGAAGTGTTTCGTTTATGGTCAGTTAAAAATTTAAAAAGTTACGGAAATTGCAGTCTCGATTTCGATCCGTAAATTTCCAATACAAATTCCATTATTGTCGAGGTACATACTTTTTTTTTAAGTAGTAACGGCTATAGAACTAGGTGGAACCGTTCCTAAACAGCCAAAATAGAGAACGAGTTACAATTATTTATAATGTTGGTACCGCGTGTTTTTAGATGTCTCAAATAGATTGGCGTTGTTCGGCAGAAAAATACACTTCTATTGAATATTAAAAAAATTAAAAAAGTAAAGCAAATGTTTTTACATTTTCTATGAAAATTTTATAAGTAGCTAACGAAGTAAACGAAATACTAATAGTAGTAATAGTGAAAGTATTTATTTAAAGAAAATGAGTTCCACTTCATGTGACGAGAATATGGAATATACGCCTCCAGAATTAAGAGCAGAGGCGAATTCTGCAATGAATAACTTGTTTCCAGCGAAATCTAAGGACAAATATATGAAGGCATACGAGGATTTTATGAAATGGCGAGAATTAAAGCAAGCCTCATCATTTTCTGAAACTGTTTTCCTGGCATACTTCAACGAACTATCTAAAACAAAAATGCCATCTACTCTGTGGGCAAAATACTCAATGTTAAAGTTCACAATCAATATAAACATTTATTTCGATTGACATACCTACTTATTTTTATTTTCTTGCACCATTTTTGAGAAGAACACTATATTTGACTCGGCGTGAAGAGCCATTGCCGGCCGGTCGTCCGTTTAAACATAATACTCAGCCCGCAATGTAGTCTCCTCCGTTATGGGAGAGGGCCTAAGTGATAGTTCAGATCTGGATACGGTTACCAACTTTTAGTATGTTGTTGGGCACGACACTTGGACCCCAAAACTGCCGAGAGACGGGGACGTCGATGAATGTCTCCCGTGTAATGACGTCATCAAAATGGTTGCCGCTTTGTTGCGAAAAGTGTAAATTTCATCCAAACTGTGCATGGCACCTATACGTGTGTAGTATCAAACGAAAGAAGATTAAATGTGCTATATTGTTGTAATACATTATATACTGCTGTATATTACAGTTTGACAGCTATAAACGAATACCCAAAATCAGGCTAAAAAATAATTCGGATATTTGCATTTTACAACAAAATTATAAGTCCAACTTTAAAGCCGAGCAATACAATAACAAAACAGGCTATTTAAGCTATACATTGCTATAAAAAATATTAAAATCTGGTAATAATTGTGGCAGCTATGTTAAAAAACATGTCGGCACTGCCGAGCTATTTCCTTAGAGTGAAAAAATAACAATTTTCACAATTTACAGAATATCCGCAGAAGCTTCGAGTATATTGTTGGTCAAATAATTTGGAGCCCCTAAATGTCGGAAAAATATCTCTATAGTGACTGAGGTCCAAATAATGACGTCATGAACGTGACCGCTACCGAAATTTGTAAAACATAAATTAAAGCTATACCATGACACATACACACATGTGTGTAGCATCGATCGAAAGCTTATTGAATTTACTACAATACATACATACATTATTTGTGAAAATAATGTATAGTTTAGGAGTTGTTGACAAAATAAAATATTCTTTTAGGAAAATAAAATGTATATGTTAATTCTGTGGCCAAAGAAAATACAATACACTAATGTTTTGTATAGCATTAAAAACACCAACTATTCAGATTTAAAACACAGTTTGAATTTATAAAATTTGATAAGAATTATAAAAGTTGTGCTTACAACTCTAAAGCACACTAACTATTTTACCTACAATGCACTCATACTATGAGAAGCTTGGGCCTAATTATTGACTAGTTTTTTATAAATTTTGTAAGGATTTAGGGTTCCTTGTCATTAAAGTAAATAAAAAAATCGGCCAAGTGCGAGTTGACTCGCGCTCCGAGGGTTCCATATACATCACATCATCATTGGCCACATCATCTGTTGTAGATGTTTGTTGCAGCGCTTGTGAGTTTACGGATTCCCGCATCTCCGTTGATGACTATAGAGTCCTATAGCAGCACGGCATTTCTTGCCACATCGATCGCACACAAAACGTGAGTCCGCAGGAGGTGGTAGAGCACGTCGAAGACTTTTCTGCTTAAGGTTCTCCAGCCAGTCATCGTCATGCTTCGAAGTTCCGACTTTAATATCGTGACGCCACTCGGGTCTCATCTCGGCCCGTTTCTCCCAGCCATCGGTCCGAATGCCAAAACTATTCATGTCCCGCTTACACGAGTCTTTAAACCTTAGAGTTGGACGGCCAACAGGTCTTTTTATGTTCGCCATCTGACTGAGCATTACTTGACGCGGTAGTCTCTCAGGATCCATGCGATGCACATGACCGAGCCAGCGAAGTCTTCTCTGCTTTAACATAGCAGTTATGCTGCAGCAATGCGTTCTCGAGAGTACTTCCTTGTTACTAACCTTATCTTGCCAAGTGACTCCAAGTATAGTCCTCAGGCAGCGCATGTGGAAAGCGTTCAGTTTGCGTTCTTGTTTCGCGTATGTAGTCCACGTTTCTGACGCATACAATAATACACTTAGTACGCAGGTCTGGTGTACAAGGACTTTGGTGTAAGTAGTGAGCTTACGATTTCTCCATACGCGTGCAAAAAGCTTCCCAAAAACAGTTGATGCTCTGCCTATCCGACTATCTATCTCCTTGTCATTAGATAGTGACTGGGTAGTGGTAGAGCCAAGATAGCAGAAATGATCCACAACATCGAGCACATCACCGTCCAGTCTGATTTTTGGAGACTGGTTTACGCCTTGCACCATGATGACAGTTTTCCTGGTGTTCACGCTCATAGAAAACAGCCGACAAGCGCGAGCAAATCGCGTCACCAACTCCTGGAGTTCGTTTTCAGAGTTTGCAACTAGTGCAGCATCATCCGCATACAGAAGTTCTCTAGCAATTACGTCTAGACGCTTATTTTTTGATTTGAGAAGACCAATATTATAAAGTTTTCCATCGTTTCTAGTATGCAGATGTACTCCGACGTCACAATCCTCAAAAGCAGCCAGAAGCAGTGCCGAGAAGAAGATACCAAAGATACCATTTTAACAATTTGTATTTTTAAGACCAACTAATAAGTCTGCAGTCAAGCGTAAGTTACGCTTGACTGCAGACTTATTAGTGTTTTTTTCTGTAATGTACAGGTAAATAACTATATTACGTATTTTTTTCTAAAATGTAGGTTCGTCGGTTTCCGGGGCACAGAGAGCAATGGAAAATTTTCGCCTTATTTCTTAAATTACTTACAAACTATACCTTGTTATATATCAAATGAAAGGATTTGATGTGAAAACTACAAATATATAACTTTTATCATTTTAATTTTAATAGTTTTGAAGTTATTCAAGAATAAAGGCGAAAATTGACCATTCCCCTCCGTCTCTCGGAAACCGAAGAAACTACATTTTAGAAAAAAAAACCTGATATAGTTCTTTACCTGTACATTACAGAAAAAAACACTAATAAGTCTGCGGTCAAGCGTAAGTTGGTCTTAAAAATACAAATTGTTAAAATTGTGTGATGTATATGAAACCCTCGGAGCGCGAGTCCAACTTGCACTTGGCCGGTTTTTTTATTTACTTTAATGACAAGGAACCCTAAATCCTTACAAAATTTAGAAAAAACTAGTCAATAATTAGGCCCAAGCTTCTCATAGTATGAGTGCATTGTAGGTAAAATAGTTCGTGTGCTTTAGAGTTGTAAGCACAACTTTTATAGTTCTTATCAAATTTTATAAATTCAAACTGCGTTTTAAAGCTGAATAGTTGGTGTTTTTAATGCTATACAAAACATTCGTGTATTGTATTTTATTTGGCCACAGAATTAACATATACATTTTATTTTCCTAAAAGAATATTTTATTTTGTCAACAACTCCTAAACTATACATTATTTTCACAAATAATGTATGTATGTATTGTAGTAAATTCAATAAGCTTTCGATCGATGCTACACACATGTGTGTATGTGTCATGGTATAGCTTTAATTTATGTTTTACAAATTTCGGTAGCGGTCACGTTCATGACGTCATTATTTGGACCTCAGTCACTATAGAGATATTTTTCCGACATTTAGGGGCTCCAAATTATTTGACCAACAATATACTCGAAGCTTCTGCGGATATTCTGTAAATTGTGAAAATTGTTATTTTTTCACTCTAAGGAAATAGCTAGGCAGTGCCGACCTGTTTTTTAACATAGCTGCCACAATTATTACCAGATTTTAATAATTTTTATAGCAATGTATAGCCTAAATAGCCTGTTTTGTTATTGTAGTACTCGGCTTTAAAGTTGGACTTATAATTTTGTTGTAAAATTCAAATATCCGAATTATTTTTTAGCCTGATTTTGGGTTTTCGTTTATAGCTGTCAAACTGTAATATACAGTAGTATATAATGTATTACAACAATATAGCACATTTAATCTTCTTTCGTTTGATACTACACACGTATAGGTGCAATGCACAGTTTGGATGAAATTTACACTTTTCGCAACGAAGCGGCAGCCATTTTTATGACGTCATTACTCGGGAGACATTCATCGACGTCCCCGTCTCTCGGCAGTTTTGGGGTCCTGGTGTCGTACCCAACAACATACTAAAAGAAGGTAACCGTATCCAGCTCTGAACTATATTCCCATAAGGGAGAGCACTAATGGGCTACTTCACCTCCTCGACAATAATGTACTAAGTATTATTTCCCCTGAATCCTTTCGAACTTTCGCCTGATTTCATTTTCTAAACAATTCATCGCATTAACGCTTACCTATTTACCAAATGTATATGGTTATTTGTTTATCTATTAATATATTGTTTTGTTTTACCTATTTTTTTATTTTATCTTTTTTATGTTTTCTGCTAGACTTTTCTCCACTGCTTTGCAACGCCTACTGGTATCAATTATTTAATGAATTCCGATACCTAAAGGTTGTCGGGAAGAGATCACTCTTTAGCGATAAGACCGCCTGTTGTTTACCTCTAAATTTGCTGTATTTTCTGTACCTACTGTTTCCTTTTTGAGGTGTTCAATAAAGAGTGAATTTTCATTTGGCATAGGTTAGGTTAGTATACTAAATAAAAGCATGCAAAAAATAGGTAGGTCTGCGAAATGATATTACGCCATCTTCTGATGATTATGCTAAATGAAACTATGGGAAAAATAATTTGGCACAAAATTTTCGACCATATATATCTACGGAAATAACCACGTAACTTTTCTCAACAATAAAATTACAAGTGTCAACCAAGTGTATTTTATACTTGTACTTTTTGTAAACTAAGATAATGCAATTGAACAATAGCGAAACAACAGCGTCATCCTGCCGTGATATTTAATCTAAAAATTCTTGGCCCAGCGATTCTTGTAGCAAATTTTTATCGGACCGTGCACGGTACGGGAAAATCCGTTTTACTGGACTTCAATTTCATTACATGGCAAATTCGACGAATTGACATTACTAAGGGGTGGCTTCTGAATTTCTGGGAATGGTTTTTATTGGAATTAGATGGAAAATTGAGCCATTTGATTCAGTTACTGTTGCATAAGTCTGTTGTTGAGTCTAACATTTAGTTAAGGTTAGTTTTTAGAGACGAGAATATTTATAAATACTTACGTCTTGAACGTTTTAACAGTGTTTTTATAGTTTATCTTATTCCAGATTTAAATACTCAAAATAAAAAAATAACACAAATGATCTATAAATGATTTTCTAGTAGTAGTTTATAGTGCGGGAAGTTGGATATTTATCTGTATTGACAGTCATTATATTACATCTTTGTCACTCTCGTTGTAAGAAAATTACAGTTTGTCTTTTTATCACGCGGGTGACGGGAGCTTATTAGCACGTCCGCATTAATACAATTGTTTGAATTCACTTATTTTAAGCGCTTTACTTTTGGAGCGTGCATAGCCCATCTGTCGTTATTATATAATATATCATAGTTGGCGACTGGATGTTTGATGGCGACTGTACAATATTATAGATCAAGAGTAGGCCGTAGGCAACCCTACTTCATCGAGTAGCCGAAATCATCCATGACTTCACCCGTGTAAAAGTATCCACCGATTGGAATTGTTATAATTGACAGGAAATTTAAACATTGTAATTAAATATTTTTAAAGGTCGTGTAAACATGTCCAAAATGAAATAAAATATGTACCACAGTCATATTTCAGATTTAAAAATTGACGTGTTTCATTAAATAATTTTGGTGTAGGTAGTTTATTATAAGTAAGTAGAAATCATATTAGATTGTAATGATAAGATAGATAGGTACAATCAGTCAGATCGTTGGATCAAAAAGCAGTATAACATTTCATCATCTCAATTATTTTCACCGTTACCAAACAAAGCGTAATTATCAAATAACTATGAAAAATACACGTTAACACACTAATCACCACATTTAATCACACAAATGGCTTTCACAAAACAAAGCTTTTATAAAATCGTAACTTGTTTCGTGTTGAAAAATACACCTCTGAGAGTTATTTTCATTTGGCTAAAAGGATATTTGGAACGGCGCGGCCGCGTCAGTAGTCAGTTGACGCAAAAGTTGGACGTTTGAAAGTTGCTTCGTACATAATTACAGGCGTTTTGATTTATATGAGTTTGTGTGTCTTTGTTAAAGCTTCGTCGTTACTCTGCCTATGATTTGAATCCTGATAAGGCCATTTGTTTGTGTGTTTAAAGAAGACATTTTTTTTACTAGTAGTCCATCTCGAACAGCGAACTCGCGATTTACTTGCAAATAAACTGACCAATATAACAAGACATCTGTCATAATTTTTTCGCGCCTTCTAGCTTATAAACTCTCGAACTCTCAAATTTTATGTATCTCTGCTATTGTTCTTCTTCATGTGCCATCTCCGTCCAGGAGGTCGGCTATAACCCCAACAAATTTCATAAAGATCAGAGAAATGTTACCTACCTACTAAAGTTATCGTCGAACAAACTCTCTAAATCAAAAAGCCATCGAAATGCCGATACGTCCCGCGATATAACCGCGAAGCACTTCATTCATCGAATCGTCTATTCGCATCTCTGTCTTTCGTATATGCAAGAGCGATAGAGACGGGACCATCGTTTTGTCGATTTTCGAACTTCGCGGTAGGCCCTCAGAAGTTGTTTGTAAGAACTTACTTCGATTACGCTCCGCTCTTTCGACTAATGAAACCTTAGTTAAACAATTTTTTAAGATTTAATCAAATTAATTCGCGTAACTCTCTTCGGTCGGTCCCTCATGACTGAGGATCGTGGTCAGCACCGGATGATCTGTACTTCGTGTGTAGTTTCTGCGGTTCAAAGATGTGTTGAAGCGGCATATGAAGAGAGCTCATACAGAGCCATCAACATGGGACACAAGCTGGTGACCGTCCACAGTGGAGGCATATTGTGCAGACGCAGGTGCGTGAATTTGAAGCCAGACGACGCACAGAGCTCGACGGCGTGACGAGCTAAAGGCCAGACCACCTGTGGCCATCACGTACAATTACGTCGGAGGGGTGCTGACCTGCAGCGAATGTGGCCGCACATTTGATGCAAAGATTGGCTACGTCAGTCACCTGAGAGCGCACCAGCGACGCTCTCAGCTGTAGAAAGCAGTCGCTGTAGCTGAAAACGGCTAGGAGATGATGACTTCGTGTGTATGAAACTTCTCCATCGGCTTCTGTCCATGGCGTTTTGTACAACCGCGTAAAGTTTTGAGGAAGATGAGTCCTTTACATGATCTGTCCATCTATTAGGAGATTTGTATCTTCGGTGTCCCTCCGTGTTTCCAACTACTATTAGTTTTTCGAGGCCAATTCGCGTTACATATGTCTATTATGTCTAATGTTAGGTAGGTAGTAAATATAATAAGTCTAAGTGTGTTTCTCCCTTTCGGCGTTGAAACGCTAGGCCCAGGGGGTCCGTGTGCCCGAACCTTCTTTAAGGCTTTGTCCAAGAGGTTGATGAACGCGACCGGGGGCCGTAGGGCTGGCAGTTTCCTCGCTCAGCGCATTAGTATTGCGATTCAGCGAGGTAATGCTGCCAGCATTTACGGGACCTTGCCAAGGAGGGAATATTTAATTGGATTTAGTTAAGGATTAGGTTTGTTGGTTTAATTTAGGTTAATTTGATTTTTATTAAGTTTAGTTTATAAGATTGTAATTATTTCCTTGTAATTCATTTTGCTTAAATAAACTCACGATTGATAAATAAGTGTAAAGTCCCGTAGTATAAGAACCCAAATGAACCACTAGAATTTTCCCGCATAAGCTCTAGTTATAGGTAAACGTGATGTAATGTAGATAATCAACCCTTCCTGGGGATCAATGTTACTCTGCGTCCGAAGGAAACACCTTCGACAACCCTACACGTGATCCCTGGGTGACGCTAAAAGAGTAACAAATTTGGCAGCTGCAATGTCCCATCAGGACCTCGCAGCACTCACTAAATTTTCTTCATCATCTGCTTTCCCACTACTACTAACCCCAGAGAAGAAATGCCTATCTATTTCCAGTGACAGCCATATGATAAAAAAATCAACCCTTTCTGAAACCATTCATGACTTTAACCCTCACATCAACGTACTATTCTAACCAACAGCTTCAATACACAACTAGATCAAAGGCCCTTAAAAGGACCAACTACTTCTAATCCCGCAGTAACCAGCGGGAGAAAAATAGTAGATAGGGAACCAATGATCAAATCAATGGAGTTAGCATGTAACAGTAAAATTTGAAGCAAGAAATGCGCCCATTTCATGTCGTCACGTTGGTATTGCCGTACCTTTCTTCAGGTAATTCTCTAGGCAGTAGCTAAGGAGCTGCTGCTGTTCAAGCATATTCAACGTTACTGTGGTACTTTTTATAGAAAAATATGTAAGAGACAAAGCGCTGGTAGCCTGGCGGTAAGACGTCCGACCTTCAATGTTTTTTGGATTCATATATCTATATATGAAGTATCATTTGATATGTATAATTTATTTCAATAAACATTAATACAACTCATCACAAGAGTATCATTAATATGTCAAGAGTACATTGCAAATTTGATATTGACCTAGTCGCTATTCAGTGAAGAAGACATCGTGAGAAAACCGGAAAACCAAATCCCAATAAGGCCCAGTTACCCCTTTGGGTTGGAATGGCAGTCGCTGTCATTAAAACTAGTGCCTACGCCAATTCATGGGATTAGATTGCCAAGCGAATGCCAGGCTCAATTGAGCCGTGGCAAAAACCAGGACAAACTCTAGGAAGATGACTGATCTATAAGAGACAAAGCACGAACCACGGATCGATAGCCTCTTCAACCAACTAAAGAATGTGCAAACTCCATTGCGTTTAATATCCTGCGAACTGAAACTGCGGGCGCAAAAAGTTACTTTGTACAGACGTTTGTTTGAGCAGAACAGGCCGGCAATCGATTTAAAACTTTTCTGGCTTGGGGGATAAGATTGATTGTATTGAGAATGTCTTATTATATAGGGAAATGTAGTTTCTGCTTGTACCTTGTATTACAAAATAGTCATTCATAGGCCCACATTGGTAGTATTTAGTGACCTTCAGATTTGGAAATTCAGATTATTCATATAGAATACCTAGGTAATTATATGATGCGTGGCCCAAACCAGAAACTACATCAAAATCATCTAGCATTTAACCTTTTCGACGCCATGTCAAACGCAAAACCTACCCTCAGACGCCACGACATCTATTTTGCTCTGTGGTCGGTGACCGATATATCGGTCTTTGGCGTTGGACCTGTGGTGCCGATATATAGCCTACGTCTTTGGAGTGGAAAAGGTTAAAGGACACAGTTCAGGTAAGAAAGCATATCAAACGTTTCGTGAAGCAGTCAGATTTGGATTGACTTGAAGAACTACGCTTTATTGTATATGTCGGCGGCCGATCGTCAAATCAGGCAGATCATAATGTTCCTGTGTAGGTAATGTTTTAAAGATAGTCACAGTAAACCAATGTATAGGTAGGTTAGGTCCGTTAGGTAATAGGAGCCCCACGTAGCGGGGCTCCGTCGACTCAGGGAACGAGTCAAAGATTTTCACGTTTCACGATATGCCTGATCTTACGATCAGCCGCCGACATATTCATATTTTCTTTAAGATTTGATGTATCTGTTTTGAAAAATAAGTCCCGCCGAGTTTCTTGGCGGTAATAAGCAATACATCTCGGGTCAGAGGTGTAGGGCTAGAACCGGTGGTATTTTCTTTTTTCTCTCTGACGTTGATAAGTGCATTGTAATGTGCCTAGATTGAAGAATCCTATGTCCAGCAGTGGACGTCTTTCGGCTGAAATGATGATGATGATGATGATGAGATTGAAGAATAAATATCTTTTATCTTTTTTATATTTTGACAGTCACGTACTTTAAATTGGTTCAATTTATTTCCTTCTGTTTGATACTTACTCAATGAAATATCCAATGTAAATTGAACCCTCGGTTACATTACCTCTTTCATACCTAAGCTCTTCATAGCAGCAATGCCGCAATCACCACCTTTGCTGTAAGAAATTGTTCAGGCAACAAACTCTTATAGTCTAGACATGTTCAAGCAATGACGTGTAGTTACAGTGACCGAGAGGCAACCGGATGACTCGTGGTATTTAAGCTCCCTACGTGTTGTGGAACCGCCCTGTGCAACCCGAATTGACCCACGTTGGAGTTAGTTTTTCATCCTCCCTCCCCCGCTAATTCTTCTGAAGGCTTCTAACTCCTGATAGATCGATAACCGACAAGCCGGCGTGGATGGCAATTTACTTGCTTGTTATTGTTCACATACTGATACTGGAAATTGAGGGGGAGGATGATGAAAAACCTGAGTCAGTTTTTCACAGCGTGGTTCCACAACAAGTAGGGAGCTTAACCTTTTCCACGCCATGTCAAACGTAAAACCTACCACTCAGACGCCACGACATCTAAATGTCAAAAATGAAGTTAAACTTTATGTGTGTGCATGTAGGTCTATTTTGCTCTGTGGTCGGTGACCGATATATCGGTCTTTGGCGTTGGACCTGTGTTGCCGATATATACGTCTTTGGCGTGGAAAAGGTTAAATACCGCAAGCCATCCGGTTGCTTTGCGGATACTGAAACTACGCGTTATTGCTCTGAATATGAGGGTTCTTAGGATATTCGAGCTGTTAGAATCTTCAACAAGCTTTATTGATCAGCAGTAAATTTAAAAAAACTGTAAAGGAGCCTGATGATAGTGATAATAAAGGCATTTCTCTCAATATTCACTGTGCACATTGTGAAACCAGAATTTTCTATGTTTTTATTTAACCTTCCTTTTTCATATTTGTGTTAACCTTTTCGACGCCATGTCAAACGCAAAAGCTCCCACTCAGACGCCACGCCATCTAAATGTCAAAACTGAAGTTAAACTTTATGCGTGTGTATGTAGGTCTATTTTGCTCAGTGGTCGGTGACCGATATATCGGTCTTTGGCGTTGGACCTGCAGTACCGATATTATACGTCTTTGGCGTAGAAAAGGTTAATGTTCTGTTTCGTGTCTTATTTTATATCTTGTAATCTTTTATTTCTTTTGTTCTGTAATGTGTACTTTATTAGAATAAGTAAATGTTTTCTTTCTTCTTTCTTTCAATAAAATGAAGACTTGTTCTGGTTGTGGATTGAGCTGCCGATTTTTTTGAGAACGAGACGGACCTATAGGGTTTCTTATAGAAAGAATTGTGCTTACTATTCCTATACAAAGTGTGACAAAAATTCTGGTGATCTGCTGATGAGCTGCGTTAGAAGCTTCAGAAAGCTTTATTCACCAGAACTTAAAATATTATCAATTGCAATGAAATGTGGGTTAGTTTTAAGCTGAAGTCCTGTATATATTATATAACTTGCGTATCCAATATAATAATATTTTCAGGATGCTGTTTGGGCTTCGCGCCTCTGGGATGTCTGCCGATGCCAGCATTGAGGCCTTTGGCATCCGTGGTGATGCAGAGGAGGGGAGCTCAAATAGCATCCTGAGAATGATAGCAGGGAGGTGGGACTTAGATATTCTTTGCCGATACACCGACCTGCATGTGATACGACCTAAAAATAAGTAGATATAGTTTTCTTTTTGATCAGTTTATTTATTAATTTAATTTTAGTTTGCTGTTGGCTGCTACAACTTTGCCTACGATGCTCTACTTTTCCTGGCTTGAACAACGAGGTTTTCTTCACCAAACAGAGAGGTTCAAGGTGAGATTTTTAAGTTTCGT